>OX461810.1:29433054-30688765 GCA_949802685.1 Dicyrtomina minuta
ATTGTGGAAAGTTAAATTTACCCTCTCATAATATGCACGTAATTTGAAATTAATTCAATTTGATTACCTTCATTTCATTAATTATTCTGGGTTCTGCCTATTTATTACAAGTAAAACATTTTAGCCATTTAGCCATGAATCAAATGGAATTGAAATAAATATGTGCCTACATATATAGCTAAATGCATATAAATTGCGTTCCCTCTCTATAGCGGAGTTTTTATAAGGCTGGCATATGGCAGAACTTATACAGTAAAGTAAGAAGACGATATCCCCTATATAACCGTTCGTCTATATAAATATGACTTTTAGCTCTATCGTATAGTTGGTAGTTTGTAGATATGTTTTATTATTAAAATTGAAGTGTGTGTGATTTAAGATTTTAAAGATTTAAAAGTTAACAGTTTTTGAATTAATTGTAATTAAGACCTTTGGTGTCCTTGGTTCTAACGCTTTGCCTTGCATTGGATTCTGTGAAAAATAATTACTATAGAGGGGCTTGATTGTAATAATTTTTACTAAACTCAATACTTAATCCGCAATAACTTAAGATACATACATACTTGTAACGGAGTGAGGAATGAAGGATAAAATCAAGATTTTAATAGTCATTATTATTATTACCGTTAGTTCATTTCTGACCAGAATTTAAATTTGCTTTTTGTTAGATGCTTCAGTGGAGATTACACTACAAGCTATAAAGTTAAAAATGTTTTCCATTTTCTCACTGCTTAGAGTAGACACATATTTAATATTTACGTTGATGTTTCTACTTACTCATTTCGTACACAAAGTTCAAAACCTTCCAACAAAATCATATCTGTCTATACTGCCTATGTCCATTCATCTATACAATATACATACATATATAGTCTAAACAAAATATAACACTGTTAACCAGGGAGGACTTCTGTAATCAAGTTTCATATCTGACTGACAGTGCTTTATCCTCCACCTAATTGGCATCATTGGCATGCACGTAACCCTAATTTTTGAAGCTTCATTTATTAAGCTAGTGCTTAAGAGTAAGACGCGGTAATGGCAATGGTAATTGAAGCGAATGTGTAAAAAAACTGAAACTAGGTAGGTAGGTACATATAGTATATAAGAAAATCTGCAAACAACAAAGTAAACGGTACAATTATTAAACCACTGAAATTAAAAACATAGCTAATTGATTATTTTATAGCATTCATTTTGATCAAGTTTAATTTTGGCTCATCTAAATTAAAACAAAGAAGTCTGCATACTTTCCATTTAAGTTGAAGATGACGTCCATCCAGCACTTATACCGATACAAGAACCCTGATTTTTAAAACTCTAGAATGGGTGTGATTAAATCAAAGTATGTTGTTTTTACTGTAATTAGACTCAATTTAAGACTTTAGGTGGTGACGTTTAAGCAGATTAATAGTCAAACGATGCGTGATTAAAATAACGTAATTTCCAACATTTGATATGACTGACTATAGTGAGTGCCTGAAATACGTACATATAGGTACCTATTCTAAAAATAAATTTATAGATTCATCTCATAATAATAAATTATTATAATCTCGTAACATGGAAGAAATTCCACCCAAAGTGTCAAGAATGGAGAAATGAACGAAATTTAGTGGCATTAAATTTGACGAGCTCAAACACAACTCAACCGTGAATGAATTGGGATTATCGCAACTGCAGATTATAGCATAATACAGCCACCACTTGAGAACGCCATAAAATGCATACAATAAATAGTGGAATGTATTTCTACATGAAAAACTAATTAGATATGCGACATTCTGTACTTTACATGAATCAGAATTTTTAACACACGGAAAAACTCGGTAGCATCCGGCACATAATATATATGTATAGTGTATGCATATATTTTTTTGTATAATCACGTATACCCACTTACATACATAGGTATAGTTACTTTGTATTAAGGTACTCGCTCATCCCAGTCCCAGGCTAAAAATAAACGTGCCCCGCATGTAGAAGTAGTGTACTGTACTTGAAAGTAATTTTATGATCATAGAAAATGTAAATTTTTTAGTTGAATCACAATCATGTTATCTTCCTTACCTACACCTACGCAGAATCAAGTGGGTTTAGTAGAAACACAATAAAGTTTCGTATCCATATAGACAGGCAGGGTTTTCAAAGGGGACACACAGTCGCACGTCGTTCGTCATATACACCTTTACACCTAAGTCCACCATCCGAGTACATTGTACATATGGCAGATATATAAGACATGGATACAGCTTTGAAAATGAAAACTAATTCAATAAAAAATAAAGCAAGATCAAGTTAGCTTAGCCTAGATTTCACGATTTCAAAATAACTTTGTAGCATTAAATGATAATTTAATCAGATTACTGAAATATTGTGTGAATCGACAGAATAAATGAATATTAAAACATGTGTGCTGCATTGTATTATTAGTATAATGTGTCGGACTTTATTTCCATGGAGTTGAAGAGCTCCATAATACCTTTTTACAACATCAGTCGCATTCACACATAATATTATAACATCCCATCCCATCATCCCGACAAGTCGCCTCCGCAGACGTGGACGGGACGACGTCCACGTCCACATCATGAACATGATACTACTTATTACAGTTTGTCTAGATATCTGTGAAGGAAGTTGTATGTTTCTGCTCCTTTTGTACACGTGTTATCTGAAGCAAAGTAATTATTTCATTCATGCAATCACAGCTCAAAGTGCGGCCTAAACAGCTTCATGCTAATGAGACACACTGATTCATCGAGTATCAGAATGTCTTATTAGTTTAATAACAATATACTTAAGTAAGTAGGTAGGTATATAGGCTACAAGTAGACTGTATTATTGTACTTGTTCCAATGGGTTTAAAACCAGTAATTTTTTTCAACGTTTTCATTTTCTATAAACTATATCGATATCCTTCTAACCACCTGGATTTCCGTGGACATTAATTGTTATGAAATTGAGGCGGAGGTTTTAGAGGAATTAAATTTAGACGGTATAATTAATTATAATAATAATAATGGATTTGTACCTTCTGCTTCTCTGTTGTTTAATATTATGCATAAATATGTAAGTATAGCTATTACATGACATGTGCTGTCGCTATTGCAGCAGATAGTTGGTTTAGCTCGCAAGCTTGACTGCTCGGCTTGAATTGAATGCACCGGGTGTGGATAATTATAAGTGTAGTAATTTCAGATTATACTTTTGTTATTTCTCAGTATAGAGTAAATAAGTACATTAAATAGTTGACTATCATATCATAATATCATATTATTACCATCACGTTGCATTCATTTACCTACATTGTTTCTTCTGCATATAGTCGTCTTAGTCTTGGATATACTATGATGCGGATTGGGGATATACAAATATTATGTGGTGGCACTGGCAACTGCAAGAGTGATTGCACCAGCAGCCTATAGATAATCAGCTGTGACTGTGTACTATTACTTAATTGTATTGTACTCCCTATTTGTTTTGAATTGAGTCGTTTTCGAATTTATTACAAGTATTTCAAAAAAATAAAAATATTAAAATTCTGTAATAATTTAGTCCATAATAGCTTGTATATTTATTTGCCACATAGTCTAAAACTCTGCCATCTGCCACACAGCGGCTACTACTCTGCTTCCGCTGCAATTCAACGCGCTAATAAAAGGCAAATAAGTGAGGATGATGATTACGGACCGAGGTTGATTAGTTAGAAGTGTATATTGATGTTTTTCTACAAGATTTTCATCCTCTCACGAGTCAACCTTTTAATCTGACTGAGACTAAGTCTCAGAAATAATGACGACTTGTAATAATAAAAATTATTGCACAGATAATCTGTAGCGCTTAAGAATATATAAGTTTCATTGAAACGGGGCAAATTAATTACGTATTAGTTAGTACTCGTTCAAGCGAGAGTTAATTAAGCGTGTAGTGTGGAGGTATAGTGTATACAATGGTATTTTTGTAGTCTTCAGGTAGTAAGTAGGATGAGTATTTAAATACATTTTGCTGTGATTGTAAAAGATTGAAACGGAGTTTTAAGAGAAGGTTGGAGGTTACGTTGATTTAGATAATAATAATAATAATAGTCATAATTTAAAGTTGCACTCACACTAAACTACTTATCCACGAGGAGTGACTCTCTATGAACATCATAAATGTTTATACTGTGTATTGTGTGTGTGGTGGAGGGGATGATGATGAGTGAAGAAGCTCTTCCACGCTATAATAAGGAGTGAATGAAAAATATGGTGAAGAAAAAATGGTAAAAATATGCACCTTGTCAAGTCATCCTTATCATGTGGTTTCGTCCACATATAATATATTAAAGGCACTCTGACAGTTTTAATTGTTGAGATGACTTCACTGGGGAGTAAAATTATTATTAGCATGACTATGCGGCAGGGATTGCATATATGCTATGGGGAATGTGTGTGTGTGTGTGTATGTGTGGATATGTCTACTATGTTGTCTACTGACTACAGAGCCGCCGTCGTTGTTGTTGTTGTTTTGCTCCAAAGCATTGTTGAGGACGTCTTCCATTTGATAAAACGTGTGTTGTGCGGACGACGAGTCGACAAGTCGAAGGAAAGTGTGGAGTGCGGTGGTCATCATCACATCCGCTGTATAAAAGGTATACTTCCCACAACTGATTTTCTAGTCGCACTTTCAATTGAACTCCTGTTTTGTGAACAAGTCTTCAGTTAAGAAAAGCAAAGTCCTCTTGGAACAAAATCAGTGTGCTGCTCAAGTAGTCATTCTAACTAAGTTGAGTGGTGTTTTTTTTGGCTTCGTGCCCTCTCGCACAATGCAGAAATTCTTTTGTGCCATCGGATTTTTAACTTTCGTCTTAATTTTCCAAGGTGAGTAGCCAGTCCTCTTTATACTTTTCATTTTCTTTCAGAAATCTCCGATTTGAAATTGGATTTTCGGCTCAGTAATGGAACCGACTTTTATCCGCGAGTTTTACATATTAGTGCATAATACATTAAGAGAAACTTCATAGTGTTTCGTTTGTACTGGTACTGATGCAGAAAGCAAAGCATTTTTCTTCTCCCATGTCGGTTTTTACGTGACGTTATTCTTGTATAATGTTTTGTCAAGTCAGCATTCATTTAAGTAGAGCTATCAGGCAAAAAAGAGAATTGAAGGGGAAAAGAAAAGCGTGCATGCTCCTTATTACAATTAGTGATATAACCGTCAATCTAAAATATTTTGTGAGCACACGTCACTTTGTACATGGGATGTATATATACATTGTGTTTAAACTCGAATTAATGCAATTAATACAATATAACGATTAGTTATAGCATACAATTTACAAGTTTGAATGAATTCTTTGTATATTGTCGAAGTCTTCGTCTAAATAGTGTGTTATTACCGGCTACAATAATATATAAGAATCGCAGGATCCTGCCATAAACGAACCAAGCCAACAACAAATGGAAACAATGAAGTTGTAACATTTTTGTACTTGTTTGAGGTAGGAAGAAGAAGAAGCTCAAAAAATCAGATAACTAATTGAAATGTATTTAAAATCCATGGGTGTGTGGTTCAAAGGAGGGCCATCATCAGTCAGATCTTCAAAAATATCCTTAGTACGATAAGTGATCCTGCAATTTTTAGGATTATTATTATTAGACGAGATAGGAGGAACAATTAAATGGAAATCCTTAAAACATGAAAAATAACGAGATAAAATATAACATTGTAAATACCTACCCATAGCATGTAGGATCGTACACACGTCTCAACAAAAATACGGAAAGGACAGAACAGAATTCCTTCTGATTGACCTTAGAGGTTTATGGCAGGGACAAATGATTGATGTCAACTAAAGGAAAAAGCGTCCTGTTCTCAAACATTTACAAGGTAAACCAAACTCCAGTAGTGGCTTCCAATTAGATTTCTCGTTCAACTATAGAAAAACACTCTTTTATTTTTGTGACTTTAACCAATAGTATAGTATCTGGATGGATCTACTATACTTACAATTTCGTTTGAATTGCATACATATACGGCATTGTACGATCTCAATCAGAACCAACCAAGGGATATCCTGGAAAGATATTAATAAAATTAAATGGTTTAATAATGGACCGGCGTAAGCATTAAGCAGGTCTGCGTCCATAATCTCTCTGTATAGCATGAGTATGACCATGTATAACATAGGAAAAGTTAGACCTTACTCAAGATGCTTTAATTAATACATACTAATTTAAAGAAGCTTCGCGTTTCTTCCAAAAAGAATTTCTTGAGACAAAAAGAAGAAGCAGAGTGCAGAGCTCATTACTACTACACTTATTCTGGTTCAGACATAACATCAAACGTAACATCAACAGTGCGTAAAAAACAAAGGCATAATATTATACCTACACGAAAAGAAAAGCAAAAGGAAAACACAAACTATTAATACACACTACTTACTAACATTAAGTTGTAAAGTCCAAACTTGCATTTTTTTTACTGCGTGCATAAATGTATGTTTTACCTCTTTTTTATACATATTTTTGCGATGTTGAATGAAACAAGTCAAAATCCAAAAACAAAAAGAATATGAAAAGCAAGAGAGGAGGAGGAGCGGAGCGTGGATGGAGTAGAGTTGTAATTTCTGCTCACTAATGTCGATTAAATTGTTATACACGTCATTTGCATAAATATGTGTAGCGTTCACATAGGCTGGAGCCTTTCTCACGGCTTCAATATACAAATACATAACATGTAGATTATATTATTATTATTACCTGCAAGTGAAGAGAACAGAATGGCAGGAGAGATACACGTAAGAGTTTCATTTTCATTTCACCTGCACTGAATTCACAAACATATCATTAAGGTATAAGGATTAGGATATTATATTGTTGTACATAATGGAACAGAGCTGAGAGAGGAGTCAAAGCATTATAATATACATATACATATAGGCATATAACTATATATGACTATATAACTTTATAGTGAGTCTTATTGTTAGTCCATATAATTAAATAGTTATTATTATTATTATTACGATATAGTTTCAAGAGTATGGACTATACTATACGGAAATGTCTCTATATATCTCACTGCAGTTCTTTTTCCTCGCAAAGTTCCAAACGCCGCTTTTGTTTACAACAGTCCCCGTTATGTAGTTGTATAGTTATCTTGGCAAAGAGACTCAAATATCAAAATACTGCCATAATAATTATTCTCAGGACTGTGAGCTGCACAGAATGTAAGGTACTACTGTGGATTCTTCGTTGCATGTACTTTAACTTGGATGTTGCCTCGTGTTGATATTAATGCGAGAAGTGACCAACAAGTTATGTGAGTACCTTTCATTAGTAACTGACTCAATGTGCTCATCAATGTGTGGCTTCTTCTTCTTCTTCGGCTTCTTTCTCTCTGTCTACCTTCGTCGACACCTTCTCTCCATACGAAACCAAGCCAAACGAAACGAAGCCCTGTCGTTGGACGTGTCGACTGTCGTGCCTTGAGTACACCTTATAGCTGTCATTTTTTCTCCCAGCAATCCTTACTATGGGAAGATGGATGGTTCGATAAGTGACCTTTTATCTAAAGTGGTCATCAGTTTACACCTTATGAATGACTTATATTACATTATTCCCTGTATGTAATAATCCACAGGGTAATTACCAACTGTTACTTTTCATTGGACGTCCACCAATAGTCAACATAGATAATCGTAATCGTAGTACTGAGTACTGACTGAGTCGTTTCGAGGAGTATTTTTTATTCCACCACCGTCCCGTATATAGTACGGTATTAGTCAGTCAACATATTTATATATATAATGTAGAAATAATAAATTGTGCCAGGCGAGACAGACGACACACACACTATAAGGAACAATCCTATATAATTTTTCAATTTTCAATTTCTGTATGCAAATGCATTTTACTATTATCATTCATTTGATTTAATTCACTTCAATTGACTTAATTCCATTCTCATTCAATTGGATCGAGATTTAATCATATGTATGGGGAGGGGAAACAATGCTCTGAGGGATGTTATGTCAATTAGAGTTATGTAGTCGGTAGTGGATGAATGGGTAAAATAGATTATTTCTTATTAAATAATAATTTTATTCTCTACGACTACTGGGACGACAACTGAGTATGCAATCAAGTTATAATTTCATAAATCCCGTTAGCCTTAAATATAATGGGCTATACCCACCTACCTATTTTTCCATTTATTAAGTGAGTACACAACAATAATGATAGAAAATTAAACGTATTATTAAATTCAGATTCCTCTGAGAATATTCTTAACCTCGTGACTGATGGAAATGGTTAATTTTGAATTGACGAGTCGAGAGCTCATTATTTATACATAATAGTATCTAAGTTATTGAGTTTATCGAGTCGAGATCAACGCTGATTCCACTAACAGAGTTGTGTTATATAATTATTGTACTACTGTATAATAATGTACCTATTATGTGTTGGTTGTCTCTGTATTTTCTCCTTTCTCCAATTGATTTAACTTTACCAAATGATAAATATGAAAACTTGATTCAGTCGACAGAGACACTTTATATACAAAAGAATGATATAATGTTATAAGGATCATAGTTTAGGATGAGAAAGTCTGGGATTATAAAGTTGTATTAGTCTTATAGCTGAGGATTAAGACGGGAGGGGCAGTTAGAATACAAGAATTATGTGTCAATTACAGGTGTACTTCTGACACTACATAATACAATGCAGTTAATAAAAAATAATGAAACTGTCCACTGTCCATAGTTTGTAATTGTGGTATTATTTAACTATGGGGCGACAGTAATGGCTGATTATCCACTTCAAGAATAAATATGTATGTGCATATACATATGCATTACTCATTTAACTTACCCCTTATTAAAGCTTTTACTTTTGTTGATTTAACTAATACTTTTGAACAGACTTACTTTTGCTTATTAGTATAAGTTTCAAATGTTTTGTAATAATGATGGCGCTTTTCTGTCATACTTGTTGTTTGGAATGACTTAATTTCTTTCTATTTCGCACCTGTGGGATAAAATACGAATAGTACGATGCATGTACATGATACGACAAAATACTAAATACTAGTAGACATCTAGCCTTCGCTATCCTACAACTCGATGCACTACTACACACCTCTGGTTACAATACCAATGGGCAGTTAAGGCGCTTAAAGTGCCTTGCATATTTAAAAAAAAACTACCACCTAGATATAAAATCGATCAAGGCTATGATGTAATATTATATTCAAAGCGTTTTAGACATTGCTTGATAGTGGTCAGTAAATAAGTGTTGAAAATTAAAAATTAAAAATATGAGCTTCAATTTTACAGCGTGTATAACGTATGATGTTAAGGCTGACGATGGAATTGATGACACTTTTAGTTTTCGAAATGGCTTCATCTTTAAGTTAAGCGTGGTATCGTATGGTAACACTCCTATGGACATGTCTCAATAGTTGGGTTTTATGTTTCGAATGAAGACGCGTGAAGCACCGCGTTTCCAATAAATAAATAAAAAAAGGATCTGACAT
Source organism: Dicyrtomina minuta (assembly GCA_949802685.1). Taxonomy (NCBI): domain Eukaryota; kingdom Metazoa; phylum Arthropoda; class Collembola; order Symphypleona; family Dicyrtomidae; genus Dicyrtomina; species Dicyrtomina minuta. The sequence continues at coordinate 29,442,577 of OX461810.1, forward strand.
GGTGTCCCAGATGTAACAACTATAAATTGAAGAACTGATACATCTGACGCAATTATGTTGACAAATTAATACACCGCAAGTCATTTGTATTAGCGCACCTATATGTATTTATAAGATGGTAAACCCTAAATATAAAGGTATCCGCAATGCATTGCTCGTATTGCATAATTGAATTGATAGTTTCGGCCTGTAACTAATAATATTTTAATATTATTTGACGAGAGTTTGAAGCCACACTGTGCTTCAACAACATAGGAAAAACATATGCACGATGAATTAAAGCTAGTTTCTGTACTAGTAAGTTCAGTAAGGTATAGTTTCATTTTATAGTGTGTACATTCAGACTGTCATATAAAACGCATGTAAACATTATTAGCTGTATTCTCTCAAGCTATATGGACTTAACTACAAGAGGCTAAGAGCGTAAAATAGAAGAAAAGTGACGATTTCCGACAGCTCTTTGTAAATTACACTTGTTGCCACAAATTCTTTGTTGGCAATGTTATATTGCATATGCAAATTTGAGCTTAATGAGGCAATTGCACACGAGTCTCTACGCTGGTATCAGACTGTTCGCGTGCTACTGTATTATGTACTTATGCGGTAACTTTTATGCGGAAGACTGCTCCTTGATTTACCCAATTTTTTTCTTACGATATTAGTTAGACTCTAGTTTAAGCTTATGTACTTCGGTTTATAGTACGGTATTTTATTTTACATCAGCAGTTGCATTATGTGTTTATTATTACATTACATCCATATCAAGCACGCGCCGCCGACTAATACTAATAATTTACAGTTCTATATATGAATCGTGTTGTCCCGCAGTACTACGAGCCTGACATTTTATAAACATTATTTGTGGAGTCCCAGAAACAAACAAAAATGTCCAAAACAGGCAAGCGTTACGTTGTGGTTTCAATTTTAATTTTCAATCAAAATTATAGCTACAGCCGCAAATGCATTTTGTAATTCTGTCTCTTTATGCTGTCTAGCAAATCTGTCTAGCCAATTTGTATGGCGCATCCATATGGATGATATTGTATTAATTTTATGAGCATCCAACTTCAACACAGTTAGAATAAAATCAGTTGGTTTGAAGAACCAGCAAGACAAACCTCTGAAAAGCATAATATACAAATTGAAATCGCTGGAAGCGTTAACATTTTTAACGCTTTATCAAGTCTTGTTACATTTAACAACCGTATACATTCGGGATCTGGTGCAAGATACAAAAGCTTTTTATTACTTTTAGCCCTCGAACTACGCTTTCACGGTAACTTTCATTAAAAGCCACTTCAGACTCTATAGATTCAATGTGGGACCCACATTGATTTTTATCACAGATTTGTTTTAATGAATAAATGAACTCTTGTTTTTCCCCATAATTAATTACCTGATTACCTTAATATTTATTATAATGCAGGACTCTGTGCTGAGTTTGTAATCAATGTCCTTGATCAATTTAAATTGATTGAGGGTCTTTGATAAACTCAGCCATTTCCATCATTTGATTTGATCTTTAATTTTGTAAGCGTCGTTGTCGTTCGTAATCTAAAAATATCATACCAATTTTTATATTTTTAGACTGTCTGATTCCTGCGGAGGGCGTGCGAGTCCGGGTTGTAAAAGTTAAAAGGGTGAGTAAATTCTTTTGAGTATAGTAGTCACAAACCTTGTATTTTGATATGGAGGTTTGTTAATAAAAATATTCAAACCTACTACGTACATATTTTGTAATGATCGCTGATCGAGTTTTGAGTGTTTTCTATCATGTACCTACTTATCCATGCGTTTAGACTGTCCCATGTGCCTCCCATAGCACAAGTCAATCTACAATTAGATCTACAGTAAAATTATTTACTAGTTGGCTATTCATCCAACAACATCGAAGCAATTAATTCTCAAGTTCAAATGCCGTTCATTGATTTTTCAGCAACCTGCACCAGCTCCACCACTTGTTGTTAATAGCCATTACACCAAGCGTCAAGCGACTCGTGGATACACCGAGGCTCCTTTATCTGGTGATCCGGATCCGGATTCTGAATCTTTTCAAGTGAACACTAATACTTTGCGACCCCAAGATAATCCTTACAATGTGGGCAACAATAATCGCTACAGTGAAAGTCAAGGTGGGAACAGCAAAGCCAACAATGAGTACGGTAGCCGAAATTACAACAAAAATCAAGGGAGTTTTATTCGAAATCCTTACGCGGACTCCGAGACTAGTAGTAATCAGCCCCATTTCCAGCAGCAGCAGCAACAACAGCAAACACAGCAAACACAGCAGCAACATCAACATCAACATCAACATCAACAGCAACAACAACAACAGCAGCAGCAACAACAACAACAACAACAACAACAGCAGCCAAATATCAAGAGCAACAAAATTAATCCATACGCCGTGAATAGTGATGCAGAGATAATAAGTACGCCAAGTAGTAGTATTAATACTAAACGTCAAAATCCAGCTAGTGACAATCCTAAACCTTCCGCAGCTGCCACCGATCAAGGATCTAAGCGACCAACTCGCAAGGGTAAATTTGCTGTTTTTTTAAAAAAGTGATCGTCGCATTGTCCAATTGTCCTGCAATTATTTATAAAATATATTTGTACACCGCAGTTTTAGTTTTCATCTCATTATAGTTGTTGGATTTTTCTATATTTTGCTCATTTACATTTATGGTACAGCACATAAGTATATGCATAGTACACGCTATAGAGTAATGACCATAATAATTTTTTATTATTTAGCTTTTGTTCATTTTCGTGAGGCAACAATAAGAGCGGAGGGGGGAGGGGGATAGAGATAACTTATTATCAATATAGTACTTACGTGAACATGCAATGCATTTGGAACAAAAAAAATATGTTAGGCCAGTCAAAACGTCCATGCTCTAGTTTTCATCATGTTGTTTCGTATGTATGCAGATGGCTCTTAGAATAATTATACCTCTTAAAAAGAGTCTCGGAATCATGGTGCAATACATTGACGAAGCAGTGTGTGTGAGGCACTGTGGGGTAGTGGTAGTATGAACTTATAAACCCTTGTGTGTGTGAGCTACACAGTTAAACAATACCGACGAAAGATCCGAATCTTGATAAGATGGTCGAATTCCTTGACTTAACGTCTTAAGTAAATCAAGTTACGTGAAACATCCGGAGTAAAAGTACACCCTTTGACTTATTGTTTCGTACAGCACAAATATTCGCATGCATAATATTATGTAGTAACTTTACAATTAGGATGAGTGCAAGCTAAGTCAACCCAAACCAAAGCAAAAGGTTCACAATCTATACATATTTCTTCAAACCGATGAGATATACGCTCTAAGCAAAAAAAAATATATACCTTATTATAAAGAAAAAAATTGAAGGAAAACGAAAGTTATGAGAATGTCATAATAATCAGATTACTTTATAATATGTGTCGTCCTCACTATCCCCATACCAGGTGAAGCCTCACTAATGATTTGTAGCTTCTAACTTGGAGTAGTCCACCAACCACAGCATAGTATATCTCTTGCAGGTTTATTAGATTGTATGAACAAGTATATTTTAGCAGTGTGTGAGAATCTTTGACACGGCATACTCACCGGATACTTATCTTTACCATCAATAAGTAATAAGAGCGATGTAATCCTGTCATAATCCAGCATGACAACATGCAGATGTACGTATGCGTACCGTAAGAGTCGTATCATAATCAGAGTTTAAATAGTTTTATTGTTGACTCAAAAACCTCTTCATTTATATTGGAATGAAAATGTTTCTTATGCTTAGTTAGTAGTTATTGTATGATGCCTTTGTCGCGTGTATACTAGAGGAGCCTACAGCTATGAACTATATACCTATAGCAAAAGTGTGTTCATGAATATATATGTATGACGTGCCCATTTGTTAAATATGTGTTAATTCCCATACATTATACCCACAAGAGGAGGTTTAGCCATCTGCCATTGTTTTTATTTCACTTTTTTTTTTATTTCACTACTTTGTAGAAAATTCCATATGTTCATTTTTTCTCTAATAGCATCAGCAGTATAGTTGATTTGTCGTTGAATTTGATGTAATATGCCATGTATTTTGAAAAGTTTAAGTTTTGATTGGCCCTGTAAATTATTTCTTTAAAAAAACGTCAACTTTAAATGATCTGTAAATAATATTTAGGTGGTGTATGTATAATACTATGTAGCCAAGTTCATGCAAGTTTGTGAAAAAAATGAACTTAATTTTAAAAATTGAATTTAGATGGTGACAGTGAGGATTGTCCAGGATGTGGAAATTCAATTCCAGGTGATGCAGGTGTGGACTACCCGAATTTTCATACTCCTCCAAAGACAGCCTTTTCTTGTAGTAAGCAGAGTTACTCTGGCTATTATGCCGATGTTGAAGCTCGTTGTCAGGTAATAACTATTACTTACTAATTTGCATTTAATTACCAAATGAGATGCTTTCTATCGAGTTAATTTGTTATTAATAGTAATAGTTATAATTATGTATTAAAAATTGCAGGTATTTTGGATATGTCAAAAGAACCGAGCGGATGCATTTCTTTGTCCAAATGGGACAATTTTCAATCAGCAAGTTTTTGTCTGCGACTGGTGGTTTAATTCGGATTGTAACACAGCTCCAGATTACTACTCTAGGAATCAGTATTTGTATGCTGGGCCGACCGTGGATCTTTTTGGAAATCCTATTACTCCTAATACTAACAGTGGAAATAAGCAGAAGAGGACCACACCCAAACCAGCCTCACCCGCTCCAGAGCGACAACAGAGTGCTCCTCAACCCAAAACTCAAAAGATTCAACCCCCACCCACACAGAGACCACTACCCCAGTTGGCTCCGCAAAAGTCAGTGATTGAAAACAATGAGTTGATCACAAGCCCGATTATTCCATATGGCAGAGATACGGACAATGTACGTAGAATTGAGAATATCATCCAACCAATTATAACTACTGCCCCTCCGCCGTCAGTGTACAATAAACGCTCTCAGCAGAATATTGTCTCGCCTCAGAATACACTAAGCTACGAGGATAGACTCAAGCAACCATTTGGCTTCCCGGTACCGGATAACAGTTTAGAGGCTGTGGAGGCCGTGGGTGAGTACGGACTCAAGATGAATAATTACAAAAGTGCTTTGGACTACATCACTTCTGATGCGGAAGAATATCAAACTCAGCCACCGCGTCCCCCACAAAAATCCGAGGAATCTCACCAACAACAACGTAAATCTTTACAATCACAGGAAATCCAAAAGCATCGTCAAACCTATGAAACTCAGATTCAGCGACAGAATAATAAGCAACAATCCTACGATACTCAAGCACAGCGGCAGGCTCTGTACTCTGAGGAGCGTCAACAACAACAACACCGACAGTCATTTGAAACTCAACGACACCGTCAATCCGAACAATCCGAAGACATCCAAACACATCGTCCACCACAGCAGCAATCTGAAGATAATGTTCGAAGACAGCGTCCAACTCAGCACGTTGATGATATTATTATAACAGCGCGTCCACATCAACAGCAGTCCGATGACAGTATTCGAAGACATCGTCCAGCGCAGCACACTGATGATGCTATTATAACAGCGCGTCCACGGCAGCAATCTGATGACAATATTCGAAGACAGCGTCCAACTCAACAATCTGAGGAGATTCAAAGGCATCCACTACAGCAGACTTATGAGCCTCAGAGGCAGCGTCAAACTTACGAGACGGACAGACAGCAGACGACGACCTATGGTAGTGTTATCAATAACAATAATAATAACAATAACAATAATGATCGATATTCTCAACAACCAAGACAACAAAGGGGCTTCGCTGAGGAGAGCAACACGAACAGTCCACGAAATCAAGTGGCGTATACTGAAAATTACAGCAGTAAAAGTAGTCCAAAGGGCTCAACGGTGTACTCCGAGTCCACTAACAATAACAACGTTAACCAAAGACATTCAGCACCCTATGTGGATCCTGTGAATAGCAACAACAACAACAACAATATCCATTCTAAGGTTTCAGGAGCCTATAGTGTGGACACAAATAGGAACAATAATCACAACCAAAGGGATTCGGATAACTACGCTCAAAATAGTAATAGTAATGATGCTCACCACCGACAACAACCCCTTCAACGTCAACCACTATTTTCTTCAGCCGACGTCGAAAGTGACTCCAACTACGGATATGGCCGAAAAACTCAAAGAAGTTCCAACCGAAGTCCATTCACGTCCTCAGCTCACGTGGAGGAGGAGGACCCCTACAGTAGTCAAATTGAGAACGCGGCTCAGGCCTACTCCACCACGACCAAGCGAAATGCCCTGGACTATGAAACAGAAAACACGACGCCGTATGCGTCCAGTTATGGAGACGATGACCTCGTGTCCACGCAGACTACCCCAAGATATGGGGAGGTGGCTCCGAGATCAAATACATACTCAACGGAAATCGAACTCCCAAGCCAAGAGACGACCACCCTCCCACCCCCCGTACTCACATTTGGACAGAAACTCACCCGTGCTGCAAAAAAACGGAATACATCGAGATGGGGAAATTGGCGGACTATGCTCTTAGGGGATTACTAAACTTTAATAATTAAATTTAGATAATTTTTGTGCAAACATATATTATTATATATTTTAGTTCAACTGTACAATTCTACACAATGCTGCTTATTCGTTTGTGAGCATTGAGAGTTCAGGCGACGCATGTTGTACTTGGTTTATACATATCAATAATTGACTTTTTGATTCGCAAATAATTAATTAATTACTTAATTAATTAATTACTATATGTAGCAGACAATAATAATTAATGACGAGGACAACTACTTAAACTGAAATATTATAAGTACTTACTTCCATACGCGAAAGGAAATCTTTATTTTTGTACTTTTTTTGATAATATGCAGACATTTTTGATACTTACATTCAATGTAATATAGGGGAGCATAATATGACACACGAGTGTCAAGAAGTGGGTAAGTTATGATTTTCACGTGGGCCAAACCATAAGAGCATTCAGGCAGCAGAGCTAGATCCGGAGGGTTTCTCTTATGTAAAAAAAAATTATGACATCAGCAGACTAGTCTGGATAGTATAATACATAATCGTTTCGTGCTTGTGTCTAGTTTGTATTTCGTGATTAATAATTGATAATTTTTATTTTATTTTAGTTTAAGTATTTTATTGTATTTTGTATCTATTATTTTTACATGAGGAGCGTGATGTGATGTGTATATGAAATGATATGCAACATGCAACAATATATTGATTTCACAACTTGTATTTCCCTGAATAAAATCAGTTCCAATAATTGGCCATTCCAAATTACAGGAAAATTAAAAAAAAATCCATTTACTGTGTGACGGTTATTATTTTTCCAGCAATCATATTTTTACAAGAGAAATCTTACAATTTTGTTATATGTATTTTTGGAAGTAATTTATATCATAGGGCAAATCCGTTACAAAACGATCAGGTCAATAATACCCCATCATCATGCCAAATTCCTATAATATATGTACTCCTACATATTCCTAGTGCTATAGACTCCAAGCGTTATGTCGACGAAATAGCAGCTACGCGTTCGGCAATGAGAGGCAGCGAGACTGACTGGTGAGGCTCAGAAGGTCAGCAGTGAAGACAACCGACACTTTGTAGACCTTGAAAAATTAACATATTCTCGTTTTATTGTGAAAATACTGAATTTCTCTCAAAGCCATTTCACCCCTGTAGAAAACACCCAAAAGGCAAGAATAATGCATGATCTTTATTTTAGCATAAAACCAGTCAAGCTCTTGTGACTTTTAGCTAGAATTATAGAGGCTCGTCTAAAATAACTCCCAATCATCTGCCCAATAATAATTTGAGTTAATTTGCAATCTAAACAACTAAAACTTATATATTGTGAACTTTAAATCTGTTTTATGATGTGGTTTTGTTCTTACTGTCACTGTGTATGTATCTGTATGGCAAACGCGTGTTTTAGAAAATAATTTCCCATGCGGAAAAATACATAAAATGCTTAATGTCAGGCAGGCTACCATTAAGTATACACCCGTATATTCAAATGTTTTCAAGCTCGGTGCCTATACCAAGATTAACTAAACTCTCAGAATATTCAAAATGAGAATTTAATAGTTGATACAAAAAAATATACAATATAATTGTGCCCTCAGTGCAACCTGTGCAACAATAAGCAATTCTCGAATACAATAAAACAAAATACAGAGTCAACGTATTATTCCATATTCCATAATTCCATTGTCTAATTATTCTTCAAGATTTTGGAGTTTTGAAATTCTTACCGCTGCGCCCTGGATAGAGCCAAATAAAATGAGAACGTTAACTCGAACTGATAATCAACATATGAAATTTGGACAATATGATTGCACTTTAAAGCGTATCTTTAAGCATATCTGGGTGGAATTTCATAGATTTATTTTTTTATTTTTTCGGCATTCAGTTGAAGTCAATGGTAGTACAATTAAAACAATTTCCAGTTTCAATGCACAACTTGCTCTTCATGACTTTAATGGAAGTTCTTGTCTTAAGTAGTACTTAAGTGCTGACAATTAGTAGTGTAGTACATACTAACTAATAAAGTAGTAAGTAATGGACCGATTGCACATAAACTGCCTCACACGGAATTGCTGTGAACCCGGTCGAAAACCAATGCAAAATCATACAATCTTGTTAATGGTTAACTTACCAATATGAGGTTTATAGGTGCAAATTAAAGATAAATGTAAAATTAACACTTTAGGATCATTAATTTGTACGTACCATGCCCGTGCTGACCGGAAATAAGTTGATTCACAGGTCAAATTTTCAAATCTCTGCGGCCCGCGAACAGTATTACAGTGGAAAAGAAGTTAAAGAAGTAAGGGCTTAATGGTAGCCTGCCTGACATTAAGCATTTTATGTATTTTTCCGCATGGGAAGTTATTTTCTAAAACACGCGTTTGCCATACAGATACATACACAGTGACAGTAAGAACAAAACCACATCATAAAACAGATTTAAAGTTCACAATATATAAGTTTTAGTTGTTTAGATTGCAAATTAACTCAAATTATTATTGGGCCGATGATTGGGAGTTATTTTAGACGAGCCTCCAAAGGTCGGCGCCTATCCTATAATATAGGCAAAAATATAGGCGATAGGCAGGCAGGCAGACAATTAAAAAAAAAATTGTATAGGCAATAGGCAGGCAAATTAAAAAGATAAAAAATAGGATAGGCAACAAAGAAATTCTCCCTGGTACGCAAAATAGTTAGGATGTGCATTTTTTGCCTTTTTTTTATCGCAAAATTTCTAATAATTTGGGCATTTTGGCAAAAATAATTATTTTTATCGCATCTAGATAGTAACTTAGGAAGGCTTATTTATAAAAAATAGGCTTTTAATAGGCTGATTTATGAAATATAGGCTGATGTAAAAAATAGGAAGTAGGCAGGCAAATTGGTAAAAAAAGGCAATAGGTAGGCTACAAAAAAATCGTGGAAAAAGGATAGGCGATAGGTAGGCAATCGGATTTTTCAAAAAAATAGGATAGGCGATAGGTAGGCTAATTCAAACGCCGACCTTTGCGAGCCTCTATAATTCTAGCTAAGTCACAAGAGCTTGACTGGTTTTATGCTGTTCGCGGGCCGCAGATATTTGAAAAATTGACCTGTGAATCAACTTTACGGTCAGCACGAGCATGGTACGTACAAATTAATGATCCTAAAGTGCTAATTGTACATTTATCTTTAATTTGCGCCTATAAACCTCATATTGGTAAGTTAACCAGTAACAAGATTGTATGATTTTGCATTGGTTTTTGTAGTGAGATGTACTAGCGATTCCTCTACGAGCACGGGATGGCGAGCGAGGACTTGGTCCCCGCCAGTCGACAACTAGCTTTCTTACTAACAAGTACTACTTGGTGTTGTGTTGAATAAATCAGTAATCTATTGTTCGCCCAGATAGATTTGACTGTTTTGTACATGCGCAATGAGCTTCCTGCACCACCAACAAGTTCGACTTCATAGAATCCTTGTTTCCCTCGATGCACACACATTTTGAAAAGCAAGGATAGGGACTTTGACCATAAGTCTTAGAGCAGCATAGTCAGTTTTGGCATTATTCACAGTCAAAGGCTTCTGGCTCAACTAATACGTTACTTCGTCCAACACTAACTTATTCCTAATATCCAGCATCCATAGGCATCTGGCTATTATTGCAGTTTTCGACCGGATTCACAGCGATTCCGTGTGAGGCAGTTTATGTGCAATCGGTCCATTGCTTTTTAACCACCAGATACCAGATCATAATAATAAAATATGAAATATGAAACATTATACGTATCCTATTACTCCTATATAAAATCTTAACTGCATTCTGCATGCATTATCTGTTTGTGTGTAGGTATTTGTCTTTCTCTTTATCCATATTATTACTGAGAAAGGAATCGAAATCACGACACATCCTCCCACAGATTCTCCTCAGATTCTCCAGACAGCATCGGCCATCTGACAGAGAGTGAGGAAGATCCATGGAAGGAGATAACAAAATAAATACAACTCGCAGCCCTCCACCACACAGCGTCTATGAGCCACAAAAGGAATTAAATGATGCTTCCCGAGGCGACAGGAGACGAAGCGAGGAAGGAGCGGAGGCGAACTAGCTAAGGCAGAAACAATCACGCCGCGAAGAAGAGAGGGTCTCCGACACGAATTCTTCCAAGAATCCTCCGAAATCCTTAAATTCTTTTTCCAATTTTCCCTTCTGGAAAATCGGTAGAAAACGACTAGAAAGGAATTGCGGAACATGGAGACTCCGAAAGGAATAAGAACAACGCGAGGGGATTGTCCATGTGACTCCTGTTGGTGCCATAACAAGGAAACTAAAATTAAGAAAAAGCAAAAATCTGATAATTTTTATATATTCTTGTTCTTATTCATGGTGTTCACTGTGTTCGCGATCCCTCTCTACGAATTCTTCCTCAGTTTATTGTAATTTAATTATAGAGGTCAATCGGACCAAACATATAAATTATAAATTATAAAATTATCTGTCGTAAATTACCTGTAATCAACCTGGACCTGGAATCGGAAAAATCAGATGCCACACCGGTGGTATCCGTAAGCGTATCAATTATAAATTCTTATGTTGTAATTCCTTATATTGTAAAATGATTGGACGAAATCTGAAAAACAAAAACAAAAACAAAAACATGAATTAATAATTATTATTCAGTTGTGGCCCTCGACCTTACGTCGTTTGGGAAATATTACTTTCGAAATATAACTTTTCTTTTCCTTTTTGATTTAATGATTAATATAAATATTTACCTGTAAACCTACCTCCTCATCTTCGTTCGTTGAGTGTTCTCATTTGTATTGGCAAAACCGTCCGTTGATTCTCATATTCTTCCATCACGAATCTAGAAATAAGAAACTTAAAATTAAGTTAACACCATTTGCACCATAATTAATTGGCAAACATATTAGTCGTCAGCAGTGGTTCCCTGAACCCGCTCGACGTAATTTAGGGACTTCGGTTCATACAATAAAATAGGCAAAAATCCATAAAAACAGAGTCAAAATTGAGGGGAGACAGATGGAGGCGAACCCGCAGCTCAGGCTGTATTTTGCGGGTTTGTCCTCCAAGTTGGAGTGGTCGGTGGAGCGGGGACGCTATTCGCGATTCCCTGCAACACGACTTTGCCATCGTCCATCCAACCTCCCCGACTAACCTAATTGGAGGAATTAACTAAACTAAAATAAAACTGAAACTAATTAAAATAAAATGTAAAAATTAAATATATTTACCTGATCGGCATCCAAAATTCAGGGTCGTTGGTCGGCCTGAACTGATGGTAATGGTGCGGTGTGTGTCTGTCGCATGCCTTCCTCAGCTCGGCAGACACTCTCCACCGCGCCTCTCCGTCCTTTCTGGGCTGGATGTGGTTGCTGGGCACGGAGTCAGCACCACTTCCCCAACGACCCTCCTGAAAAATAAACGAAATAAAATTAACCTAAATAAAAATAAATGACTTACCTTCATTGGTTCAAAATTCAGGACAAGTCGTTGCTGCTGAACTGGTGGACTGCGGACATGGAGCTCTTGCCGTCTGGAATGCTCGGAAATACAAGAGCTTCTCACTGTCCCTTGTCCGTCCCGTCCAGTGGCGTTGGAGCTGAGGGCCATGGGAGGATGTCAAGCGTCCTCCAGGCCTACAACCTTCACGCCGGCTTGTCCTCCTGCAAAGAGAAGCGAAATAAATGAGTCTTCTCCTTCCACTCCTCACCATCATTGGCAATCAAAATATAATTGGCAAAATTTCCCGAGCAGACCGAATTGCCATCCGAAGGACCTAGGACCATTCGACCGTCTACATGCTCCGTTTGCCGTCAACGGTCGATGCGGTCCAGTGGTCCCTCAGGAGGTCGGGAGCTCGTGGTGGCGAAGCCGGAGCTGTGGATGACATTATCCACAGCCTTGACCCCAGCCACCGAGCTACACTGCTCATGGAATTCTCGCATCTAAAATTAATGCATAAATCCTAGAATAAATTATGCAACTAAAATTAAAATAAAGAAAATTAGCATTCTTACCTACTGTAGCTACGCTGGAGAGCCTCGGCTGGAGTTTCAGTTGAGCCTCCCTCCCCCATCTTCATAGGTCTCCGGCCTCCTCCGGAGTGGTGGAACACCCCCTTTATTAACTTAAATACTACCATCTGACTCTTACCATCTTTTACACCCTCATGTTCCTTATTTATTCGGCATATTATATTCATCAAAATTTAAAAAGGGATTAAAATTAATCCACATTTTACAGGGGTTTCATAGACGTGTATGGTGAAGGGATGTGGTAAACTCAGGTATGGCTTCCCACCCTCACTATTATTGGAGAGGAAATACCATACTCGTTTTACAAGGTGCGGGGTAGGCTTAGCCCTACCCCCCCGTCACCAAACACATCAAAAAAGCCCGTAAAATTCAGATCCGGAAACATTTTGTTTTTACCTAGAATAAATAAAAAGTCAAAATTATTATGTACGTGCAGGGAAGAAACATACGCCATTCCCGCACGAAAATAAAATCGTTATGTACCTATAGGGAAAATTAATATATACCATTCTCATACAAAGAACATAGGTATTGTAGGGATATACCAGTAGCTATTCCCTGAAAAATAGACATCATTAATAATGGCAGGATTCGAGGTTGCAAACTCGAAATCCAACGCCCCCTATCCGAATCTCGAATAAGTTGCCCTTTGGCTTCTTAAATAGTGCATGAGGATCATCTAAATACTCATAGCCCCGTCCAAAACAGCAAGTCGACCATAATATAAGACCGCTATTTGCCGGGATGCTGCGGTGGGCTCGGCCAAGTCCGCCACGTTGCCGTTCTTACGAACGGTAACATCAGCATCTCCCTTGCGGCTGAACTCCCCGTAAATACATACGCCATCAGCACTATTATGTGCTGGGCTATGTATTTGCTATGCCGGAGAGTGAACGAGAGGCAACCAAGGCGCCGTCTCCGTTCACCCGCATAAACTTGGCAACATCGCTTACCATGACCATGCCACAGCCAAGTGCATTTCGTCAGCTCTATTCTACAACCGCCTAGCAACACTCATTTTGTAGTGTGCCTTATTGCGATTCAGAGCTTCCTTAAATTCATCCGAATTTTCAGTCGAAAATATTTCACCATTTTCACAGTTTTCATTTTTTGAAAAGTTTCATTTTCGTTAGAAAAGTTTACCACCTCTTAGAAGAAAAGTTTATCTTCTTCAGTATCACTGTTTTAAGTGAATTTCGTAGAAATTTCACCTTGGAAAAATCGTGCAAGAATTTCCAAGAAAAGTGAAATCCGTAGCTTAAGCTTATACGCCTTGTCTTGTTGAAAGCGGGCAGCTACTCATCAAAAAGCCAAAAGGTCAAATATCAGATTAAATATTATAAGAGTTTGACCTCATCAAGTGCGTAGTGGAATTCTGAGTCCAAAATTCCATCCGGGGACATCCCAGATTCCCTAATTTCAATCTATCAAGAGCAGCCGACTTGCACAAAGGTAAATACATCTTCTTTTTTATTTTTGCATTCCCTGGAAAACCCACAGTGCCAAATCACTTCTTATAAAACAGGGGAATTAACCCGGGTGATTCGCACGTAAAAGGGGTAGGTTGGCGAATCTACATGCCGGTATTAGCATGCCGGGTGGGTTCACTGACCCAGGCCATGCTTCCCTGATCATAGTAGCGCATGTTGAATGGGAACATGGATGCAAGTGCATGGGCATTGCGTTGGTATGATTGGATATGGGGGATCATTTTGTTGATTAAAGTCTAATTAATGTGCTTACCGAAACTTTTCAGTACTTAATTAGAACCACAGTCAAAATCAGGGATTCTCCCCAAAGGACTCCATTCTAATAAAAAGGAACCGGATCAACGGGAAAGCGTCGCCGGATCCAGTAAAGATTTCTTCAGTGCCGTCGTGGAAAATCTCAGCACCTTAATCCTTAAATAAGGAGAAAGAAGAAATCATCGAGAAAACAAGCAACTTCACCATAACCCGGGTTGAAGAACCACACCACCGGAAAAATCGTAAGTTGGCTTGTTACAAATTAAGTAGAGCATAAGTAATTACAAGCTCATATCACCCCGTTAAAATTCTTCATTTCCCATATATAATTTTTCGTTAAGAGAAAAGTGAAGTCGTAAGGTCCAAGACCTTCCTTCAACCCATTCTCAGTTTTCCAATTCCCAATTATTTTATTTTTCCTTCAGAAGGAAAATTCTTCAAATTTAGAAAGTTAAATCGGTGTATGTCTGATCACGGTCAGGCTATAATAGTAAATAACGTTGATAGATCAATCAGATATTGGTACCAGGTCACAGGACACAAGTACCTATCTGAATTACAGGTTGCAGTCTTGATTAATTTTGTGTGCGACGGTTTGGGACTCACACCGGTAACCGAATTTCCACTTAATTTACCAGAAATAAAAATTATTCTTCCCCATTTCGAGGAAAGAATTCATCATATTGCTATTAATTGGCATACAGAGATTGGATATCTCTATTTATCCGCATCTCAACTTAAATCCTTTGTGGAGACAATTATCAGTTTTCATCGGGCATTAGAATTGTAGAAATTGATTCAATTTACATTCAATTTTCATTTAGAAAGTTCATGCGTTAATGTCAAATTTAAACCATCTTATTGAATTTTTGCCTAATAGAGCGGATTATAATTTCTTTAATAAAGTTAACCAAGCTCTCAAGCTTTGGCACCAGGCTGAAGGTAGGGCGCATCTCACGAAACCTCAATTAGTTTCCTTCATTAATTTCGTTATTAATGACATCTGTTTAATTCTACATATTCTTCCTGAAAATCTTCAGTATCAACCCATAACTGCCGAACTTTTGCGACATTTCGTCAACGGCATAATTAGTTGGCATAATAACGTCGGTAAAGCATACATCACCAAACCCCAAGTCTTCAGCGTAATCCGCATCACCTTGAAATTTTTCAAGGACCATAATTATCCCGAATTTCCTCATTTTTGGTGGATTAGTACCCTTTCCCATTCCTTTCCTTCAGTGACTTATTAAATCAAGTGTTGAAAGTTGATGTCTACAATTTTCAGAAATCTAGTTGCTTCCAGTGTAACTCAGGCAATTCGACGTTGGTACCAAGTTGAAGGTAATCAACTCATAAACGAAAACCAAGTTACTCAACTCATCGATTACATATTAAAGGCCTTGAACCTTGACCAAGCTGCATCAACTTCCAATACCGAATTCCTACTTCCAGGTACACCCGGATTCAGTGACCAGTTAATTACAAGTTTCATTGGTTGGTGGTCAGAATTTGGATATCTTAGGGAAGTTCATTTAGGAAAATTAATGCATGTTGTGTTACAGATTGTTAATGACGACAAAGAATTTCTAGGAAAAGAATATCAGGGTAAATTGTAAGTTCATGAGTCAATTCATTTCAACTTCAGCTTTGATTTTCCGCATCAAGTTAGAAATTGGTGGTTGGTACGATATCATAGGATTACAATACATAACAATTCCTCAAGCCAGGGTACTTCAAAATCATATTTGCCAAATTTTAGGTCTCGTAGACGTTCCCCAAGCCATTCCAGTCCATTATCCAACTCCCCATACCTTCGAGAACTTTTCTCAAAGATTTAGAGCCGCAGTGTGGGGCTGGCACGACGAAATAGGGTTTCAATATATGACCCCAGCTCAAGTCAACGAATTATTCGTTACCGTTTTTGCTAGAGACGATTACGAGTCGTCCAAATTTAACGTGCAAAGAGCATTTCGACACGACCTCGATCGTTAATTCATCTCAACGATTGAATACCATTTTTCCTCCTTTGCATTTTCATAATTTTGTGAATGTCATTTGTAGAAAATATTGAATTAAATTTTCGAATAAAAGCTGCCATAACCAACTGGGAAAGTCTATACGGTCATCAATTCCTTAACCTACCACAGGTAGACGATTTAATTAAATATATCTTTGTTAAACTGGGCATTACTGGATTACCAAATCCACCCATTAGCGATTTTTCATCTCCCCATACTTACCTTAATTTCGTAGATCGTTTCCACATCTCTGTAACGAGTTGGTACCAAGAGATCGGACACATCCATTTGTCCATTGATCAATTGGAACAATTCTTTGTAGAGGTGATCGAGTTTGACGAACTTAATTCAATCATTTATAACGCCATATCCATTTTTAATGCAAATTAAAATTAAATAAATCCCGTATGTCATTTCTTTTATCTACTATTCTGATACACCGTATAGTCACATCAGTTCGGTATTGGTTTGCTCTTACAGGATATCAATATTTATCCCAAGACCAAACTAATCACTTAATAGAATTCGTGACCGAGTATTTAGGCCTTCGGTCACCCATCACAAATTCAATAGCAGCATTCATTCCCCATCTAACTTTATCTAATTTTCCAGAAAAATTAAGGTATTCCATTTTAAGTTGGTACTACGTATTTGGCTTCCAATATCTCACTGATTTTGAGGTCAGTCAACTTCTTGCCATAATAGCCATTTACGATCAAGGTAGTGTTGATAACGCCGCTGCGACTTCCGATCATACATATTAAAGCTATAATAATATATGTCTTTGGTTATACCGGTAATATTAATAGCTCGAAGTGAACAAGCCTTGCAATATTGGCATCGATTTGTTAATTATCAAGTCATCACTTCTCAACAACTGGGTACTCTCATAGCCTTCATTCATCATCACTTAGGCTTAAGAGAGACTTCTACCTCTCCTATTGTTAGTCCAATCACATATCAACCTTCTACTGACTTTGTTCTGGTATTTAATCAAGGTATTCAGTGTTGGTATACTACCTTGGATCGACATCTTATTACTCCACATCAGTTGGAAATATTGTTAGCTGTCACCAATCAGTATCTCAACACGACCCCATTTGTAGCATAACTTTATATTCATAAATTCTCTTATGTCAAATCTCA
The DNA here is from genome assembly GCA_949802685.1 of Dicyrtomina minuta. Lineage (NCBI taxonomy): Eukaryota > Metazoa > Arthropoda > Collembola > Symphypleona > Dicyrtomidae > Dicyrtomina > Dicyrtomina minuta. The sequence continues at coordinate 29,460,128 of OX461810.1, forward strand.
GCCCATATTGGGCTATTGAACGTGTAGACAAAAGCATTCGTCGTTGGTATAAAATTCTTGGCCAGTTTCTAAGTACTAAAGCACAACTCAAGGATCTTATTGTGTTTATAATTAACAAATTAGAAATCCCTCAGGGATTGGGTACTTTATTCAACGAGGAAATTCCTCATTTAAACTTAATAAATTTCAATAATAAGATAAAACTTGCCCTTGTGGATTGGTACTTTGTCATCGGTCATAAACATCTTTCAGTAGACCAGACCAAGGTCCTCATTAGTGTTGTCCTTAGTTACGACGATTTGAATTCGATCAGTTTAGAGAATCCTACCAATCATTCCTAATTTAACTTACCTTTCCTTGTATGAATCCTATGAATCATATCCCACGTCTAGACTTACGAACCTTACTCATTCATTCAATCCTCGTTTGGCACGAAGAGGAAGGTTTCCTTTTCTTAGAAGATCAACAACTCAGAGGTTTCATTACTTTCTTAAGTTGTTACATCGATTTCCTTTTCCCACAATCATAAATCCTTGAATGCCCTTCCTTAACCCCATTGTCCTAGTCCAACGTATTACCGATTCGATAAGATATTGGCATTTAATTATTGCCCATCAATATCTCCCTGAAACTGAATTAGATTCATTCATCGAATTCATCCTTGATCAATTAAATCTTCAAGCATCTTCCACCGATTCAATCCAGGAGAACCCGCTCCTTCATCACACGAATTTCTTTCAGGAATTCTTGAAGGCGGTATTTCTTTGGTATTTTGGTGGTGGTTACAACTATTTATCAACTGTTCAGTTGGACGATTTCATATCCATAGTCACTGCATATGATAAATACGGAGGTTTTAACTTGTAAGGTTTTATGATTTCATTTAGAAAATTGAATGAGTTTTATTAATCCTACTCTTCTAGCAAAGCGAATTACTGATTCAATAAAATACTGGCACGTCACTATCGGACACCAGTTTCTCCCTGAATCGGAAAACCGCTTTTTGATTATATTAGTATTAAATTTGTTAGGGATTCAATATCATCCCACTTGCCCGATTGAAACTGATATTTCCCATCTCTCAATCTCAACTTTTCCTGCGAGATTCAGAAGCGCCGTATTTACCTGGTATTGCGGCATTGGTCGTCATCATTTAACTTTCGATCAATTAGAAGAATTCCATACCACTGTTAATTCCTTTGATGAACACGGTGGATCTTTAAACAATTATCTTGCTTCTTTTATAAATAATTAAATAAATGTTCTTCGGTACGCCAGCTGAGTTTAAAACCCAAATCCAAGCACACATTAATTACTGGCATAACCACGTAGGATTTCAAACCCATACCCAGTTTTCGAAGAACATATTTCTCGAATTTGTCCTTGCCCGATTGGAAATCCAGGAGGACAGGGATTCTCCAGTAGCAACCACCCATACACGATTAACTCAGCAAAACTACATTCGTTTTTACGCCGAATCTGTGTATTGTTGGTTTCGTACCCGTTGCGAGGAACCAGAAGCAACTGAACGTGCATACCAATACCTTTTTATAGTTGCTGCCCATGATCAAAACTTTTCAAATCAGTGGGATCAGTGAAACGTAAAAAGATATTGCATAGTCGTTAATGAACTTCCATGATCCCCATAAATTAATAAAAAGAATAGAATCTGAGATAATTTATTGGCATATCATCGAAGGTTATAAACATTTCTCAGCGATTAGCACTGAGAACTTTCGTGATTTTGTCTTAAATTATTTGGGATTGCGGGAGAATAAAAATTCTCCCATTACTCTTCCCAGATTTAATTCCCAATCTTTCAATAAGCAATACCAATCCGCGGTATTTCACTGGTTTCTTGAGTTAGACCCCATTCCAATTGTCAGTTGTCAACAACAACTTTTCTTTTCCATAATAGAAAAAGTTAACATTACTGAATGAGTGATCCCACTCCTACAGAATTGGTTACTTGAACCGAAAACGCCATAAGATTCTGGTTTGCACAGGAGGGAAAACACATCATTACTGAAGCCCAGTTAACTTCTTTTATTAATTTTGTTTTCCACAAATTAAAACTCCGGACAGGTTTAAACGGCCCAATAGCAACATCGATACCACATCTAAACGCAGAAAATTGGTTTCCTAAGCTTAAAGAAGCAGTATTTATTTATTTCATAGCCATAAATCGTCCAAGTTTGTCTTACCCACAAGCTCAAAAATTCTTTCAATTGTGTATGGCATATGATAACTACGGTTGTAGTGACCCAAGAGTGAATGCAGCGAATCAACCCGATTAGAGAATCAAATTTTCCTCGTAAGTTCGTAGCTTCAGTAGTCATCTGGCATAGACGCGTAGGTCATAGATATTTAACAAAAATACAACTACTTGGTTTCATAATAATTGTACTTAATCACATAAGAGAAACCTGCATCGGTAGGGCACAATCCAATCTTTTCATTAGGACTCATTGGAAAGTCATTTGGAATCGCATTAAGCACAAAATCCTTAGGTCTTAGACCATTACGCCGTCAACCCAATTGATAAAGGCGTCCCTCCCATAATAGCGATTTCATTAATAATTCATTGTGAATCTTGTAGTTGCAGACTTGGTGGATTGGGAGACGAACAGCTTCTCGATCTACAACTACACAAAATCTTCGTAGAGATCATTTAGCTAGAATTTGGGACTCAAACCGTGACTCGAATTCCTTAAAAACATACTAGTGGTCATACAAGAAAAATAAAATAAAAGTACCTACGAAAATAAAATCAAATTTATTGAATTGAGGTTTAATATTGAAATTTATTTCTGAGTCACATTTCTTTAGAAACACATGTCCATTGTTCCGCCAGAACAATTTTACGCCTTCACGAAAGACGCATTCATTTGGTTCTTCTCTGAAGGTCACTTTACAATCGATTTTGATCAACTGTGTGTACTCATCATATTTGCCCTCTACGCTTTTGAAACCATCAATTTATTCTTCCCGGAATTGGAGCAGCAAGAACTGAACAAATCTCTGGCTTACCTCGGACTGTGGTATTAAGTATTCAGGAGAGCTTAGTGCCCCGTAAAATCGCCACTGAGACACCAAAGATTTGCACAGGTATTCCTGCATCCCTTCGGGAGAACAAAATTAAAACTATACGTATTTCTATAAAACATAAAGAATTCCCATATATTTTGTAAATCAAACTTTTCACTAATCTCACCCTTACAATTTTGAGAACAGGTGGTGGTCCGCGTAAAGCTGAAAAGCCGTCTCCGACCTCTACACAAGCCAGCGAGTACTCTCACGAGTTTCACCTACCTACAATTTCAAACTGTTCTCAAAAATAAAAGTGAAAGTGCAAAAGGGTTCAGTTTACAAGAAAATCCCGGAGAAAACAGCCCGAAGCGTACGGATAAACTCTTCTGAAATCCGACACTAACGGACTGATTCTCCCACACTCCAATCCCTAATAAAGAACTAAAATCTCCGAGGTCTCTGACCAAAATTAAAAGTTAGCTAGATAGAATTAAGAATAGTTATAGATAAAATTTTTTTCTTTTCAATAGTTTTTATTACTTGGTATGATTTAAAATATCTACCTTTATATAAGGATAAGAACCGCGGGGATATATAGAAAAGAGGAGAAAGCTCGCTTTCACCAATTTTCATCAATAGTTAAGTAAAGTAATACAATATATAGATAGGTTTAAAGTTTCTCAAAAACTCCGAGGAGTTTATTAAAGTAGTAAGTACATTTCAATTTTTCATTCTTCAAATCATTAAAGTATTTCTCTTATAATTTTCACAATCAAATCACGAAAATGAGCCAACAAGGTGATAAAGATAACCCCGTAGCGAATATTGAGGATACCGACGCCTGTGGTACCTCCAGCGGTGTATCCGATATGGATAATACTGTGGTACCGAAAACACCTGGCCCCAACGGTAAACCTCCTAGCAATTCAAACAAGAAGAAGGGACCTTCCAAAAAATCTCCTTCTAAACATACCAACAAAACCCACAAAGCTGGAAGTTCTTCACATTCCAAGTCACACTCGGCCTCCAAATCGAGATTGACAAGGAAAAAGAAGACTCCAGGGGTTGACCAAGAACAAGGTGACGAGACATCTTCATATCAAACATTACCCTCCGGGGATGAACAAGGTTCGGTTCAAACAGATCAGAATCCACGAGATTCCGATCTCGATGATCCAAATCAATCTGCATTAGATGCTCACCTTGATCAATATTGTTATGATTACACTCACTACGCCTTAGAAGCATACGGTCCACATGAAAATTATTTAATTTTCAATAGCAGACATATCTCTATTCCCATAAATCCAAAACGAATTTTGTTGCGCGACGGTGTGACTGTAGGCTACATAATTGAAGTAAATAGGTCAAAATCGCGAACTAATCCGACTATTCGAGTTCTCCTCGATCATGAGGATATTTCGGAACTTGATCCATTCTTTTATAGGAGATCCATCGAGGAGGGTCCTCCACCAGGAACTCGTGATATAAATCACTTGCCAATGGAGCTTCCCCAAACCTCGTCTTCAAAAATACGTCCATTACCCATCTTAAAACATGCCGACAATCCGGAGGGAGATTCAGTACTCCCCACCGTGGTCACATCTCGCACTCGACAGCAAATCAACTTGCATATGCAACGATGGTATGACGATCGTCAGGTCCCATTGTCTCACAGTGAACTTATGGTTCGTGCATTAGACGAAGACTTCTACAAAGGAATAGTGGATTTTGCTAGAGAAAATAATACTACGTTGGAGATTGCTGTATGGTCCTTTATGAGCTTTCCACACGGTGAAAATCCTTTGGTGGAAACCCCATCAACTGGGGAAGCTTACAACTTCCAACCTAAAGAGAGATCAAGTAGCAATCCTCCAACATCAAACCGATCACGTTCTCCATTCCTAATTCCAAATTCTAGTGCTCAAACTTCAAATCAACATTTGACGCAAGGAGGGGGAAATCGGCGCCTCATTCCGGCTCCTTCTCCCACTCCTCCTGTCTCGCAACAGCAGCTTCGAGCCGCACTTGCATCTGTTCACTTAGACGGAGAACAAATTCAAAGATCTAAAAACAGTAGGCCTTCTCATTTTCAAAATCCTCCATTCCGTAGCGTGGACCAACCTCAACGGGCAAATCATACAGGCAATCTTCTTGTGCCACCTCCCCTCACTGCCCTGGTACAGAGCCGCGAAGCTGATCATACCCATTACACTGTCCAAACTCCATCCTCTGGACTCGGTTCTTTACCACCGGTTCCTCCCGGAGCGGACTTGAGAGTATACTTGGCACATGCTCCGACACAGGAAGCTCGCCCATCAAACAGACCGCAGCAACGTCCAATAATAGGTAATAATGTCGTACCTCTTACGTATGAAGGAAGATTTGATCGATCAAGGGAACCTACCCCATGGGTAGATCCTTTCCCTAATATTCCTCAACGTGCAACTCACGTGAACTTTGATAATGCGTATCCACAAATTGACTTGCGAAGACATCGAGAAACTGATGCTTCTCCGCGCCAATATTTATCGAGGGATCCATTTCCCTCTTCAACAAGTCAATCCCATAGGGAAAGATCAAATCCAGCACCACCTACTACAGGTCCTATTCCTACTTACAACACTAGATCATCTCGGCAGTCTACACCGCCTAGACATTCTCAATCAAGGAGGCCAGAGAGTCCTCCGAATCGCTACCGCAGCGAGAGACCAGACACTCCGCCCAGATCTTGACGATCTCATCGAGCTGAGAGTCCACCTGTTCATCATCGCGATGATAGAAGGTCCACTCCACCTCGAACTTCTCGTTCCAGACAACCCGATAGTCCACCCCATCGCCCTCACCGCGAAACTAGAACTCCAACTCCACCACTGGCATCGCGTCCTAGAGAGGACAGGAGTCATTCACGTAGGAGTCAACACCGTGATGAAGGTCGACAGTCTCATTCCACATCGAGACATAATTCGGCACGTAGGGAACGAGAACCCACAAGAAATCAGGAAGATCATCGATCTCAAAGGGATCACTCACAGTCTCAACGACACTCGAGTCATAGCAACAGATCCCCTAGAGATCATTCACCATCTCCAAGACGATCTAGCAGAAATAGCCGCTCTCATAGAGATCATTCACAGTCTTTTCGACGCTCCAGTAGGCATAGCAGGTCTCATGAAGATGATTCCTCACCACCACGACGATCCAGTCGTAGCAGCCGTAGCCATAGATCAAATCGATCCCCTCATAGTGGTGATGAGTCTCGTCGTTCTGATGAAGAGCTCCCGTCATCCCCTTGGGGACGACCAGGCCATAGGCGCATGCCTTCACCTCCTGCCATACCTCCTCCAAGAGGGAGAAGCACAGATAGGCATATGAACCCTGCTGCATATGATCATTACAAATTAACCAAATACGTAGATCTCTTGCCAAAATTTAACGGTGAAATGTTAGCTCGCAAATGGGTAATTGATACTAATTCTTTAGTATGCCTATATGGCCTGCCACCATCCGCCATAATCACTAGACTTGACAGGGTCTTCACTCATCAAGCAGCTCAATGGTGGCGCAATAATAAAAATAGATTTACATCCCGCATGGATTATGACGATTTCGATCACTGCGCGGACAAATGGGATGAAATTACAAGATCTCTCGTTCATTATTTCGATCGAAATTATGTTGCAGACCGTGCCGAGGCTAATCTTCCAACCACTGCTTATAAAACTGACCAAAGCGCTCGTGATTACTTAGCCATTCGTGGCGAATGTTTGGATCTCATAGATCCCCACATGGATCCTGAAAAACGGATGCGCGAATTAATCAAGGGCTTGCCACCAGACATTGCTGAAAAAGCGAAGCAGTGCACAACTGAAAAGAGCCTCAGTATTGTCATGCAGCGTCATATCGCGGAAAAACAAGAAGCCAAATTAAATCAGCCCAGTACGCAGAGTAACTCGACGTCGGCATCCATTCCTAAAGCTTATATTAGAGGACTCGAAACCGAAGTCCAACATCCCTATCAAAAGAAACCCACCGATGTCCTTCACCGAGATTACTATGTGGCCTGGGATGGCTTAGAATATCAAACTGCTGATACTTCTAAATTTACATCTGCACAACGTGAAGCTGCGAAAAACTCCAAAGGTCGCATGAATTGCATGGAATGTGGTAAGGAGAACCATGGAGCTCGCAAATGCCTAATCCTCCTAAAGGAACAAGGTCGCGTTGCTCCCCCTCCGAAACCACGTTCCGCTCCTAACAAAGCGACGAATGGAAATATATCTGCAGGAGGAAATAAATCCAACAATAATAATCCTCCTTCGGCTCCGGCCACGGCAGATCCTAACATGGTACAGCTCTTACATGATTTAGCTCAGTCAGTTCAACAGTTGAAACAACAGCTAACCCAACCAATGCAATATGCACCGGCTCCATTACAATATCTAGCGCCCCAACAACAACCCATTTATCAACAAGCATATCCAATGCAACCACCTTATAGAGAATATAATCAAAATCCTCCACCGGTTGAATATCATCCTTCTATTGGGGCACCGCTCAGAGGTTTGAATACTCGTGGAACTTCCTCAGTGACTTCCAGTGACCAACCTCCACCTGAGCGACAGGGCACTTCGGCATCTTTCGGTTATTCCTCAATTCAGAATTCTTTAAACTCGAAAGGGGGGGCATAGATCGTTCTGAACCCCCCCAATCGCCTCTCACCGACATTGCCTTAGAACCCGAACCTCCTAGTTATATCCTCAATAAATCAGTAAAATTAGTGCCTTTCCTCAACATTCCTTCACTTCCCTATCTTTTACCTGAAATAGCTGAATCTATACAAGTCTCACCATATAACTCAGCGCCCCCATCTCCTATCAATGACGGCTCCGACACTGACTCTGCCTTTGATTTCAATATAGAAAACTCCGACGATATCATCACTAATGATGACATCTTCAAAGTTCCCGATGCGGGATCACTTCAACATGTTAGAACATTCTCGCGCGCCGAGATGGAAATTAGACGTTCTTTTCCAGTTAAAAATAAATACGGCGTAGAAATCACGATCGAGGCCCTCATTGATACTGGAGCTACAATTAGCACCATTGGTCACCGTACATTAATAAGATTAGAACTCCAAAAACGAGTTCAACCATGTGCTCCCATTAGGGCCATCTTATCCATTGACGATGGCAAGGAGCACATTCTAAAGAAATTTGTATTCCTCATTTTATACATAGAGGAATTTCATAAGTGGATCAAGTGGGGATTTTTCGTCATGGACAAAGCAAATGACCAATTGGTATTTGGCATGGATCTCCTTAGGGAAAATCATGCTTATGTTTTATGTCATGAAGGCCTTTTGACCTTCCTGCCTCCTGAACATGATGAAAATAAACCACCTCCACGAAAAAGTTTAAAACGTGCAGCAGGCACATGTCTACATCTCAGAAAAACTAATATTAAGAAAGTAAGAGTGACGGATGAAATAACTCGAACAGATAGCATAGATCCTGAATCAAACATTAATGCTGATCTTCAATTTGCTTTTAATCCTTTAATTGACGATCCTTTTTATAATTTAATTATTAAAACGGAAATCACCCCTATGGACGGGGATGGCTCGGATACGGAATCCGTGGTCCACACCATTCGCCCTTCATATGGCTCCGACAGCTCTTCCGACGAGGATGTACAAACAATATCAACCACTAGTATGTCATCTCGTGCAGAGCGACTCTTACCTCAATTTAAATTAAGGTTGTGCACAGTTACCCCACTTTCCATTGAGGCATACCGTCCTAATCCCATCAACGTGTATGTGGAAGATAGGCATTTTAATGGGGACATCCTTTTGGAACCCAATAATCTCTTATTCCAAAAATTTGGGCTTCAAGTTCTTGAACCCGCCTTGCGAATAGAAAACGGTCATGGCATATGCCACCTCATTAATTCTGACCCCGAAGATATCATTCTCCCGATTCAGCCTGCACTGACTACCTATCGAGTTATTCCACCCCATCACCATAAATTACGCATGCTTCATTTAAATACTGATCAACAGCAATTTCCAAGCACTCCGAAAATAACACCTGTACCATTCTCCGTCGAAGGGAGCAAGGCGCTCACCGATGAGGAATTCCAACAATTTAAAATTTATGAGAAATTGGCACCCGAAGAGAAGGACCAACTTAGGGATCTCCTCAGCAAATTTCATAAGGTCTTCGGGTGGCAACCTGAAGATTTTGATGAAACCGTAAAGGATCCCTTAACAGGTCAAATCTTGGAAGCTAGCATTGAGATGTTAGATAAATCTCCGATGATTCATAATCCGACAGTCATGTCTCAAAAATTCATGGAGGTAGTCGAACGCGAAACTTTGGCAGGGATCGCACGCAAAAGCATTGAGCCGTGTCAAAGCTCTACAGTATCTAGAATGTTAGTGGTAAAGAAAGGTGTAAATGATTGGCGCCCAGTAATAGACTATCGGGACATCAATAAAAGGGTTAAACCCATTGCAGCTCCCATACCTAATTTAATGAGTTTATTTGCAAAATTTTCCGGTTGTACCCACTTCTGTAATGTCGATATGGCTAATTCATATCAACAAATTGGGCTCGATAAAGCTTCCCAAAATCTTCTCGCCTATATAAACCATATAAGAGTATTTTGACCCCTTAGTCTTCCATTTGGATTCTTAAATTCGGGAACCTTGTTCCAGCAAATAATGAATAAAATTTGGTTTCCTCTTCTTTGCGACTTTTTAGCCTCTTACGTCGATGACACGAGCTTCGGTGGCTCCAGCTTTAGCCAGATGCTCGAGAGGTTAGAACAGGTTTTATTTACTTGCTTGAAAGCCAATATTAAGTTGAAGCCTACCAAATGCTTCTTTGGCTTTCCCTCCATCATTTTCTTAGGTCATCGGGTTAGTGCAGAAGGCATAGGCATCGACAGTGAGAGAGTTAAGGCTATTGTCGAGTATCCGTATCCCAGGAACACTACCGAAATTAGGAGGTTTATAGGGATTTCCAACTTTTTCCGTAGAATGATAAATGGATATTGTCATGTGGCTCGTCCGCTTTTCAAACTGCTTATGAAGAATGCTCCATTCAATTTCGATGACGCTTGTCGCAATGCTATTGACACGCTTAAGCAGCTCATAATTGGAGCTCCGCTATTGGCTTTTCCAGTCCCCCATGGTCAATTAGAACTATGGTCGGACGCCAGTGAATTTTGCATTGGCTCTTGTCTTGTACAAAATATCGACGGGTTTAGAAGGCCACTGGCCTTCCACTTACATCTACTCACCGGTCCGCAGCTAAAATGGTCCACTCCCGAAAAGGAGTGCTACGCGATCATCCATGGTCTTGCCAAACAACACAGCCTGGTGTTGGGCAGAACAATCCATGTCTACACTGACCATTCTGCGTTGACATCCATCCTCAAGACATCAGAAGTGAATTCAAGACTCATTCGTTGGAGTCTCAAATTGAGTTCCTACGACATCAAAATTTACCACATCAAGGGCAAGAACAATGAAATGGCTGATGGTTTAAGCAGACCACCAAGAGATATCCCTACTCAAGCATGGAAAAATCCGGAAGAACCTGAAACCTCCGTTCACCTCCGTAGTCTCCGGGAGGCTGAGATCGTTCATCCGAACCTCGCTACCCTTGACTTAGACCACGAGATCGTCGCTAGCCAGAAGCTCGATCCCCGATTACTCAAGATTATAAATTCATTAGAAAAAGATAGGGCTAATAAATATGAAGGCGAAAATAAATTCAGGAAGGATTATCAGCTCACAGAAGAAGGGCTTCTACAACATATAAACTATGATCCCTTAGGTCCGATGTGACTAACAGTACTTCCATATCCTTTGTCGGAGGAAGCAGCCCAGGATTTTCACAAACAATCTCATCTAGGTAATGACAAGATTTTTCAAATCATGAAGAATAAATTTTGGTTCTTCAACATGCATCGTATAATTGTCAACGCGTGCCGTGCCTGCGAAACTTGTCAAAGGTTCGCGAAGATCAACCGAAAGAATAAGGGACCATTGCATGTGATGATAACACCTCAAGTTCCATTTCATAGAATATCTGTGGACCATATGGGTCCTCTGGACAAAACCTTTAGACAGCATGAATATATCCTAGCCATCATTGATCAATGCACTCGTTTTCTGTGGCTCTTTCCGTGTCGTTCCACTAGTTGGAAAGATTTCGCCAAGCATCTCATACCCTTCGTTCAACAACATCATCCGAAGAGCATTGTCTCCGACAATGGGGGTGCCTTCATAGCTAAAGAATATCTAAAATTTTGTCTAGAAAATAACATCACTCGCATCACCATCGCTCCCTATCATGCTTCATCCAATGCATTCTGTGAACGTGTTAATTCCACCTTCGGCAGCATACTCAAGAAGTTGCAATTCGAAGACAAGCGCTATTGGGACGAAAAACTCCCAGCAGTCCAAGATGCTTATAACAGCGCTCCGCATTCTAGTACTAAGTTTACTCATTACTTTCTCCTTCATGGTATAAGCCTTCCTAATAAAAATTTAAATTTATTAGATGATCATCTGAGTCCCGAGTGGGACTTAGAACAACAACAGGTGCGCATAGGCGAAATGTTTCGCGTCCGTATGCAAGCCTTTCAGAACTCTTGCGAGAGTCAATAAAAGAGAAAATTAGCGTTTGATAAAAGGCATCCCGCTGTAAAATTCGAAATCGGTGACCTGGTTTGGAAGCGCAACTACATGCGGCCCGCCGGTACCAAATCAAAATTTATCATGAAATACACGGGGCCTTATAAAGTTTATAGTGTTAATGAAAATATACATTCATATTTCCTATGTCCTCATAACGTAGACATAAATGTTTTCTTGCCGGAGCGTCAGCTCCGCCTGACCCATGGCCATAATTTACGTAAATATGTTACAGGTGAACCCTTGCCCGCTCCGGAGGAATCCGCCGTTGACTCCGACTGGTTGAATGATTTACGACCTGTCCCAGCGGAAGAGGTCTTCTCGCGGAGCCCCGGCTTGATCCCACTGAGGATCCACCTCAAATCAATGGGATCCCTATCGTAGATGTACTACCCCGAGGGGATTTCAATTATTCGGCAGATCCTCCTGTCGAAACCCCAGTGGAACACATTCCACCTTCAAAACAAGTAAGGTGTGACGATACAGATGTGTCACACCCTCATCCACAGAGCCTGAGAAGTACGGATGGTTCTCATTCCTCTTGGAATGTCCGTGCTCCTCCACCAAAAATACTCAATCCTGACATTCACCCTCCTCAACATGGACCCTCGCGTCCATCCTTTGTCAATATGTCGGCGTTTAGTAAAACGCCTGGGGGTGATGTCGGGGATGGTCTGAATAATTCTCAAGACCCAAATGAATGTACACATCGGGTCCAAACTTCAGACAAATCTTCAACATCTTCTTTGGAATCTCCATCAGATCTGGAGAAAATCGTACAACCAGAGCGAGCTCCACGAAGCGATGCTTCAAGCTCCACTGGTCCAATACGACTCCCCGGCGCTATTAGCGGCTTGAGCAGTTCCGAGAGCTCCGACAGCAGAAGCGCACCTGTCAATCATAACAATGAGACGAGCGGCCACAACATTCTTGCAAGCTCGACTCTAAATGATAGACAGGAAACTCAGGTCCTTGATGGCGAGATGAGCAGCCACAACATTCTTGCAGGCTCCAACCATCAGGACATTCCCACACAAAGGATCTCCGAAGGCGACTTCGAACCTCCTTATTCCGCTGAAATTCCTTCCCCCACCCGCATGGAGGGCAATTGCTCCTTCGCCGGTGTGGAAAGAAATAACAGCCCTCTAAATTTTTCGAGGAACGAACCACTTGGAACGCCTCACAGTTCAATAATTCAACCGACAAAATTAAATTTAAACTATTCTTTTAATAAAAACACAGTTCAGAATATCCGAGAAAGATTTAAACGCATGCAAAATAATATAGAAATTGAAAATCAACTACTCCCGTGGAGTACTGAGAGTAGTCAAAATTTGAATCCACGCTCAAGTAGAGGGGAAGTTTCCCATCATGCCCAAGGTAGAGAACCAAGAGCAATAACCTCGCCGGCAATTAGAAACAACCCCTCACCTCAAAATTCAGTAACCCCAAATTCTCATTCTACCCCGCAAAATCTTAGTCTTGCGGAAGAAATCCTGAGCCCCATGGCTCAGAGCCAAGCTAGTTTCAGGGAAGATCAAAAACAGTTTCCCAGGTGTCCCGAATATTCTTGGACTGGGGAAACTCAAAATATTCCACTTCCGTCTCAGAGCGCCGAAGATTCTTGCAATCGCGGAAGAGCGAATATAAATTCGCCTTCTCATGTTGACCCCTCCCATTCGCAGGTCAGGGAAAATAGAATTCAGACTCAGTCAGGTAGTCAGTCTCCCCGAGCTAGATTTCAGGAAAATCAGATTTCCACTCAACCTTCACCAAGACAAGACATTAATTTAAATATAAATTTATCCCATAGGGATTACTCTCGTAGTGATCCAAATCGGAGTAGAGACAGGACTTCTTCATCCAAAAACTCCCCACCTACTAGAGTCAACGGAGAAAGAACCCCATCCCCTCCTAACAACCCCGTTTCACAATTTGGTGAAGCTCGAAATTACACTCCACCAAGGAATACGTACCGCAGACAAGACAAAATTAATTCTGCCCCAAGTAGGGAACCTCAGTCAAACTTTCGCCCAAATAAATCTCCTAAAAAGAAGCGAAATAGTGAAAGTTTTTGGGTTAACACAACCCCCACTCAAAGGAAAGCTCGAACTGAGTCTCCAAAAAGAGACGAAGCTCAACAGGTTTCCGAGAGTGAAACAGTAGAATCTCAAATAGAGACGACCGAGGACCCCAGTTCATACACAGATGAAGAATCTGTAAGCCGTAAGAAAAAGAGAACACGGCGAAAGAATCGCGAGGTTACCCCTCGCACCCTAACGGACAGCGATCGTCGACCTGGAGTGGCTACTCGATCGAGAAGAGCACTCTCAAAAGCCCCTGAACAAGGTATCAGCTCTGCAGCCCAAGGAAGAGATCCCCCTCCAAAACCCCGTAAAAATAAGAATAAGGAACCAAGTTCCTCACCTACCACCCGGAAGGAAAATACAAAATCAATACGGTTAATCAACAGCATGATCAAGTGTATGGGAAGAATGCATGACAATATTTCTCATTTCCTCCCATCACCATCAGATTCAGACTAAAATATAAACCCTCCGAACTTACCAAATTAAATTTTCCTTCTAAACAAATTCGAACCCTTAGTATAAAATTACGAGGGGATTCAGGATTGCGATTTTCATATGAGCATTGGATCCCTGATTATTTCCAGCAAAAGTATTTCAGTGGGAAATTAATGCTCACATGCGGGATCACACTCCTGAATCTCCACCCTTAATTATCATAAAGAAATTATAAAAATAAAAACATATCAAAATTCAAATAATATCTCTAAAAATTAGGTAGGATGTAAGATTAATTGAATGAAAATCCTATATCGCAGTTAATGAATGGAGATATCACTCAGTGACAGTGACGAGGGAAATGTTCCCTCTGATCAAGAAGATTTCTGGTTAGGACCAGATCCTCAGGAGCTCAGAATCTCACCACAGAGCCCTACTAACACCGTAAATTGGGACCCTGATCCGGAATTCCCTTCAAAAGTTAATGCAGACTCGGAAGCTCCTCCAGCCTCCGCCTCCGCACAAAAAAAAATACCGTAGTCGCCGAAGGCCAAGCCCACGAGCGACCAAATAACTTTGATAATGTGGTCATTAAAAACAAATTCAGTTCAAAACTTAGGGAATGTCCGAATTGTAGGGAGCAGCAAATAAAAGGGGATATTCGGCATATCTTTAGAGATTGCCCCCTTTTTAAGCCACCTAAAAAGAAAAGAGTTCGACATTGTGGTCATTGCGGTGGTGGCCACTGCTACAAATTTTGCCGGTTCAAGGGTGAACCTCCAAAACAGAGATCATAAAATTACGAGAGATCACTAAAATTAATTCATGAAATTTTCCCTTCTGACCCCTTCAGGATCAGAAACTTAATTTAAAATAATTTAAGATCAAAAGTGAAAGACATTAATTAAAATGCAAACGCCAATGAAACATCGACGTTTGAACTCATTTTAACCTCAAATTAATCAGTGCTTCGAATGAGGAGAAAACATTGACTTTCAAAAAACGAACAATTTAATCATTTCCAGTTTCTCTTCCTTTCTCTTTCTTTAATTAGATGTCTTCATCATCTTCGCGTTCGTCTTCAACCTCGTCCTCATCTTCCTCATCGTCTACCGACTCGGAAGAAACTAAAAGACAACGTTTAAAGCTCGAAGTAAAGCAATCATACCATCCCAATAAGCCACGGAAGTTAACTCCATCTTCATCGTCCTCCTCCTCCGCGGAATCCACCGCTGATGATACCGATGAAGAAAAGAGAAAAATCGAAGCAGTAATAAAGAAGGCATATGAATCGCCCAAACGTAGCCCACAGCGAAAGTCCTTGAGAGTCTCGATGGGCCCGAGAGTCCCCGTACCCTCAACTTCATCTAAAGCTTCTCCGCCGCGTCCTCTTCCTTCAGCAAATCCACCAAAACGTATAAGACGCGAGCGCTGGCGAACAAACAAAAATCGTCCCATCAGCACGGATCCTAATATGGAATGGATCCCGGTGCGGCCAAGGAAGAAAAATGAGGAGGAAAAGCGATTACTCCGGAACAAACACGCCCGCAAAAGACAACAGCAACCTGGTTATCGGGCCAAAAATCAAGGACGACCCGGGTATCAATGGAAATATGTGCCAATATCTCCCAACAACACTGTCATAATGGGAGGCCCTTCAAGCGTTCATAGATCCGTTGCTCCTCCGGCGCCCCACTCAACAATCAAAGCTCCAAAAGTCACAGCCGAGATAGCGAGAGCCGCAATCGCGGCAGCAAAATCAGCTCTTCCTTCGAGTTCCGGCCCCCATCTGCTAAAATCAGGTTCGAAAGCCCCACAGCCGATCCCCTTATCCATACAAAAACCATCCACCTCAAAGGGAAAGCCTAAGGTCATTGGCCGAAAATATGACCTAACTTCGACGGGAGGTCGTACTCCGACATTTAGAAAAACGCCGGATGCCTCCATCGAAGTAAGCCGACAACCAAGAAGTATTGCAGCATTGGGCGGGCGGCCACCTCAAAATTATTCGGAGCAAAATAAATATCATCCCTACTCTAGAGGACCAAAGAAAATGTCATTGGCAGACCGACATAGGAGAGACAGAGATTTTGTTCGCCAACAATACGAACGTGTTGGAATTCCCTTCCCTCCGAAGGGAGAGCGCATTCAACGCCCTACTCCCATGTCTCCTACCTCACCTACCTCTTCAAATGATCAAGCGACGCGACGACTGGCAACCTCTCAACCAGGACCATCGATTAATCCATCCACCTCTACCAGTTACAAGTTACCGACCGCCGCAGACGTAGCAGCCTTAAGGGTAAATATGAAGGTGCAGGATAAAGCCACTCAGATAGGACACGGGGGATTAAATGTTCAGAACCCTAATCCTACTACCATCACGGTTCCTACGTTCGCAGACAACCCAAGACGCGTCATGCCCCATGTCCAGATGCAGGCAAAATCAGTAAGGACACTGGCACTCGCTATGGTATACCAAGTATACTTACAGAATCGCTTTCAGACACTGGTTAGAGATCCCAGGTCCAACTTTCCATATCGAATAGTGTTCGAAATCATTCCGGGGTTTGAATTATGGCTTGGACCCGGAAAAATTAATACAATCCTAAGACCAAATAATCCATATGGACTCCGAGATCTTTTGGCCATGCATGTTAACAACCTAAACGTGCGTCTGGAATATGAATTTCAATCGGGACCGGGAAGCTTTGCGCCAATACTTCCACAAGAAACTTTAATCGTATTTCTCCCAGCAATCATTCCCCCAGTCCGATTATTGACTAACGAAGAAACTGAGTGGTATGGACCTTTGCGATTAGCAAGGATACAGGGGAATTTACACCTACCCATGCCGCAAGCATTGCCAGAAGCTCCCATCCAGCATGTCCTCCCCCTGATTCATACTGAAAATCCACCGGGAGTACCAATTCCCGATCCCCAGGATCCCCAAGAACCGATTCCTGATTCTCAAGATCCCCAAGATCCACCAGCAGCGGATCTAGCTCCAAATCAGGAAAAGCCCATGATTGACGAAGAGGACATCCCTCCCCTGATGAGAATCCTTCGTCCCAATTAATTTTTCCCCTTAAAGAAAATAACTTCGGAAAAATAATGAATTAAACCAAATACCCGGTGAAAATAAATAGTCTCAAGACCCGCGGTGTTCACTTTAAAGATAAAGATTTACCTCCGTTAATAAATATAAGACTTATTAAAAATAATATCTACGTTAAAACTTTTATTATTTTATGATCTCAATGAAAAGTTATGTCTTTGTTTTGGATGGCATTTGTATGAACTTAAAACTTCTATGTCAATTAGTTAAAGAAGTAGAAATAATTTCGTTTTCATTTTGCTTTCCCATTATCTCTTTTGATTTTCGAATTTAGAATTAGATGCTTAGAATAGTAATATCGCTACGCATTAGAGGATAAGACGCAGGATATTTCTTAGGCATAAATAGAATAGCTTAGAAAATACAAATTATCTGACTAATCAAAATCGTTGCGTTTTCAAATGAAATACGAAATGAATAATAAGAAAAACAGGTCGCTATGCATAAGTAATTAAGTCATAGGATCTTAAGATGAATTTGCCAAATTATCTTTCAATTAATAAAAATCATTATTTTTGTTAGAAAGAACTCCGCTATGCATAAAAGTTAAGTCATAGGGAGCTCAACAGATCTTAGTATAACTTCCATTCCAGGTCCAGTAATATTTTATATATGCATTTATGACATGAAACGACTTTGCCAATATGACTAAATAAAGGTGAAAAATGAATAAATTCCAAAACTCCATAGGTCCAGGGTTCAGAAATTTTATTCCTTCAGAAAATAATCAGATCCAATTCCAAGGTCCATTAAAAATAATAAAGTCAAAATGTAATTGTGTGCCGTGCTTTCTCTTCCAATCTTTTCAGACACCACCCTCCGTCAGGACACGGAGCCCTACGAGGGGATGATGAGAAAGGAATCGAAATCACGACACATCCTCCCACAGATTCTCCTCAGATTCTCCAGACAGCATCGGCCATCTGACAGAGAGTGAGGAAGATCCATGGAAGGAGATAACAAAATAGATACAACTCGCAGCCCTCCACCACACAGCGTCTATGAGCCACAAAAGGAATTAAATGATGCTTCCCGAGGCGACAGGAGACGAAGCGAGGAAGGAGCGGAGGCGAACTAGCTAAGGCAGAAACAATCACGCCGCGAAGAAGAGAGGGTCTCCGACACGAATTCTTCCAAGAATCCTCCGAAATCCTTAAATTCTTTTTCCAATTTTCCCTTCTGGAAAATCGGTAGAAAACGACTAGAAAGGAATTGCGGAACATGGAGACTCCGAAAGGAATAAGAACAACGCGAGGGGATTGTCCATGTGACTCCTGTTGGTGCCATAACAAGGAAACTAAAATTAAGAAAAAGCAAAAATCTGATAATTTTTATATATTCTTGTTCTTATTCATGGTGTTCACTGTGTTCGCGATCCCTCTCTACGAATTCTTCCTCAGTTTATTGTAATTTAATTATAGAGGTCAATCGGACCAAACATATAAATTATAAATTATAAAATTATCTGTCGTAAATTACCTGTAATCAACCTGGACCTGGAATCGGAAAAATCAGATGCCACACCGGTGGTATCCGTAAGCGTATCAATTATAAATTCTTATGTTGTAATTCCTTATATTGTAAAATGATTGGACGAAATCTGAAAAACAAAAACAAAAACAAAAACATGAATTAATAATTATTATTCAGTTGTGGCCCTCGACCTTACGTCGTTTGGGAAATATTACTTTCGAAATATAACTTTTCTTTTCCTTTTTGATTTAATGATTAATATAAATATTTACCTGTAAACCTACCTCCTCATCTTCGTTCGTTGAGTGTTCTCATTTGTATTGGCAAAACCGTCCGTTGATTCTCATATTCTTCCATCACGAATCTAGAAATAAGAAACTTAAAATTAAGTTAACACCATTTGCACCATAATTAATTGGCAAACATATTAGTCGTCAGCAGTGGTTCCCTGAACCCGCTCGACGTAATTTAGGGACTTCGGTTCATACAATAAAATAGGCAAAAATCCATAAAAACAGAGTCAAAATTGAGGGGAGACAGATGGAGGCGAACCCGCAGCTCAGGCTGTATTTTGCGGGTTTGTCCTCCAAGTTGGAGTGGTCGGTGGAGCGGGGACGCTATTCGCGATTCCCTGCAACACGACTTTGCCATCGTCCATCCAACCTCCCCGACTAACCTAATTGGAGGAATTAACTAAACTAAAATAAAACTGAAACTAATTAAAATAAAATGTAAAAATTAAATATATTTACCTGATCGGCATCCAAAATTCAGGGTCGTTGGTCGGCCTGAACTGATGGTAATGGTGCGGTGTGTGTCTGTCGCATGCCTTCCTCAGCTCGGCAGACACTCTCCACCGCGCCTCTCCGTCCTTTCTGGGCTGGATGTGGTTGCTGGGCACGGAGTCAGCACCACTTCCCCAACGACCCTCCTGAAAAATAAACGAAATAAAATTAACCTAAATAAAAATAAATGACTTACCTTCATTGGTTCAAAATTCAGGACAAGTCGTTGCTGCTGAACTGGTGGACTGCGGACATGGAGCTCTTGCCGTCTGGAATGCTCGGAAATACAAGAGCTTCTCACTGTCCCTTGTCCGTCCCGTCCAGTGGCGTTGGAGCTGAGGGCCATGGGAGGATGTCAAGCGTCCTCCAGGCCTACAACCTTCACGCCGGCTTGTCCTCCTGCAAAGAGAAGCGAAATAAATGAGTCTTCTCCTTCCACTCCTCACCATCATTGGCAATCAAAATATAATTGGCAAAATTTCCCGAGCAGACCGAATTGCCATCCGAAGGACCTAGGACCATTCGACCGTCTACATGCTCCGTTTGCCGTCAACGGTCGATGCGGTCCAGTGGTCCCTCAGGAGGTCGGGAGCTCGTGGTGGCGAAGCCGGAGCTGTGGATGACATTATCCACAGCCTTGACCCCAGCCACCGAGCTACACTGCTCATGGAATTCTCGCATCTAAAATTAATGCATAAATCCTAGAATAAATTATGCAACTAAAATTAAAATAAAGAAAATTAGCATTCTTACCTACTGTAGCTACGCTGGAGAGCCTCGGCTGGAGTTTCAGTTGAGCCTCCCTCCCCCATCTTCATAGGTCTCCGGCCTCCTCCGGAGTGGTGGAACACCCCCTTTATTAACTTAAATACTACCATCTGACTCTTACCATCTTTTACACCCTCATGTTCCTTATTTATTCGGCATATTATATTCATCAAAATTTAAAAAGGGATTAAAATTAATCCACATTTTACAGGGGTTTCATAGACGTGTATGGTGAAGGGATGTGGTAAACTCAGGTATGGCTTCCCACCCTCACTATTATTGGGGAGGAAATACCATACTCGTTTTATTACTATTACTATTATTGTATTTTAATTTTTTTAAACACTTACTTATTGGGGATTTTTGGAACACATTGGATTTTGGATTTTGCAATTTTGCATTTGCAAATTTGCACTTGCTGCATTATGCATTTATAACATAAACTAGTGAGAATCATGTATGGTTCAATGGCGGGAACCGAAATATATTTCGGCGCCAAATCTCTTCTGTTTTTTTGTCTGAAGAGAGACTAGAGACAGAGACTATACAGTTGAAGTTCCACCAGGTATAGATTCCCACGGATCGGATAGTTCGGATCGGATTTCGGATAATTCGGATAACGGATCGGATCGGTTGGCTTGCGTATCCGATATAAGTCGGATCGGATTGCCCAGTATCCGATCCGTTCATGAAAGTTGATCGGATCGGATATACACATATCCGAACGGATAATTTAACGTATATCCGCGGATATCCGAAGTTCAAAAATCAATAAAAGCGCGTTTAAAAATCATTGGTCAGATTATCTCCAATCAACAGAAAACGACAATTTTTACTAATTTTCTTGCCGTAAACTCATGCAGAGACTACTCGAACGTATTTTTATGTTTGGTTTCTATAGTTTACATGCAACTAAGCGGCAGCTTACTTTTAAGTCCAACGTTCTCTTCGATTTTCTTTCTGTACTTTGCGTTCTGTTCTGGTCTACGAAACTACAGACAGCAAAGCATGTCATATTTCCTCCAGTCGTCTGATTATGTTGACAATTTTTAAATAAACTTCAGTTTGGTACCATTATATTGTTTCGTATTTAATATTAGTAATAGTTTACCAGTTACTAAATTATTACGTGTGCAACACCCACAGTACTGATAAAAATGTCAGAAAAAAATAGTGCCGTTATTCATATCACGTTTTACAAATGATGTGACCTTATTCAGTTAATTGCCAGTTTGATATTAATGTGACTTTTCATTATAATTAAAATATACGAAACACATTAAATATGCAATTGTTACTTGTCATTAAGCTAGCCTTTACGTCACGTACAATGGGTGATTGTTAGTTTAACATTAGTCGTACATGATTTCTGGTCTGTTTTTTAAACGATGAAGCATAGAAATAAATTCGGAATTACAATGTTGCAATAAGTAAATAGTGTAAAAGAAAAGTGTGCTACTTTATTATTACTAATTTTCCCGAATTAATTTTAAGATTGAGAAAAGTAATGAAAAACGTTAACTTCTTTCTTGTTTAATAATAATTTAGTTCATCTCTTTACGTTATTATTGATAAGGTCGGATAAGGTCGGATATCCGAACATCGGATCGGATCGGATACGGATAAATTGTATGGCGGATCGGTTAGCAAGTTATCCGATCCGAACGTAGTTCGGATCGGATACGGATAAGTGTTTTTTTCTTCGGTTTACTTCAGATCCGAAAAGTATCGGATCGGATAGACGAATATCCGATCCGTGGGAATCCATACCACCAGGTGTGCGACACCACACACACTCCAGTACTCCAGTTCCAGTCAATGCTTCAGTACTCCAGTCGCAGTTGTACTCGCAGCCAGTCAGGAAGTTGCAATTGCCGGTAGCCAGAATCCCTTAACAGTTTCTTATCAGTAATTATAGGAAATTAAAAATTGGCTTAATATTATTAATTGTTATTTCATAAGTTAAGTTTTTGTTTTATAGCCTTACCTAATTAACGCCTAGTCTCGATGACATTGGACTTTGATAACGTCTACTTATTTAAATATTCAATAAGACTGATTTGATGTTTTTTCAATTACGGAAACATTTAATGTTTAAGGTGATTTAGGTGTTGTCTAGACTTCGACTCACCTGTCTGATCTGTTCTGTGGTCTGTAGTGTCTGTTGTCTGCTCCGCTGTCAGCTGTTTGTGAATATAATTTGTTATATATTGTATATCTTTGGGCCTTGGGCTCATCAAAAATCGAAATATGCCCGTGTATAAAACTGACGGCTTAGAAATACAGTTTCCATTTGAGCCCTATGAGGTGCAAAAGGATTTAATGACAAAAGTTGTCGAATGCCTTCAAACGGTAATTATTCTCTTTTATTTCTTAATCTTAACTTCCAAAATTTAATTTTCAATTTTGCGTACCTACTGGTAAAGGAGAAGTTAGTATAGAACTAAAGTGTTCTTTACTCCTGATATCTAAGCTTTGTGCTACTAAAAGGGGCTAGTCACTAGTGGTATAGGTACAACTTGTTATTATTAAAACAATCTAAGCATACGGTGCTTACCGCTCGAGGAATGACATCAAATAAATAGTAGTTGTACTTCCAGCCGTTTTGTTACTAGGTTCATACTAATATTCCATGATTTTTATTTTGAACAGCGTCAACATGGATTGCTGGAATCACCGACAGGAACGGGAAAGACATTATCTCTTCTCTGTGCCGCTATTGCATGGCAAAGGAAACAGAAGTTCTTCGCTGCGAATGATCTTGCAAATATGACTGGAGACGCTATGCGATCAGAATTCGGGGTAGGAGGATTGCATGCTAACATTAAAGCAGCTTTCAGTAAGAAAAAGAGGAATTTTGTTACGTATATAGAACTCACATTCATTTAAGCTTTCACAGCTAATGCTGCCTACTAAGTAACTGTACCCTAGGACCCTAGTTGAAGACTAAAATTATTTATGTTAGGTACCCCTAAAATAATTTATTCTTCCCGGACTCATTCACAACTATCCCAAGCCATTCAGGAACTAAAAAGGTCATTTTACAAAGACACGAAGGCCATTGTTTTGGGCTCAAGAGATTTAATGTGCATTCATGAAGAAGTTTCAAGATTAGAAAGTGCAGCTGCCAAAATTATGGCTTGTCATGTACGAGTCCACGCGCACACATGTGCGTACCACAATTCTGTGAATACGAAGAAGGAAGATCCTTCTATTAAAGATCAGCCCGTGGTGGATATTGAAGACTTGGTCAAGAAAGGCAAGGCGCATCGGTTTTGTCCTTTCTTTATGTCAAGAGAATTCGTTCAAGATGCGGAAGTTGTATTCATGCCGTATAATTATCTGTTGGATCCAAAGTTGAGATCATCTCACGGAATCGATCTGAGAGTAATAATATTCATTTTACATTCAAAATCAGCATTCAAATTCAAATTCAGCAATTAAATTGTTTAAAATTTTTCTTTCATGAATGTATTTTAAATAATGCAGAATTGTGTGATTATCCTTGATGAGGGGCATAACATTGCGAAAATTTGTGAAGAGGCTGTATCTTTCGAAATTAAAAGTTCATCTATTGCACTCTGCATTCAGGAGTTGACTAAAGTGAGTATCTGCAGGATCAAGAATATCGAAAAATAAAAGATATTATTATAGAAATGTTGCATAAATGTGTTGCTAATTCTAAATAAGATTGTGTTTAAATGATGTATTGCAGGCTCTAACCGAATATTCTGAGGCTAATCAGCAGCTCGGGAATAATTCACTGACCAAAGACTTATCGTTAGGAAATCTAATTTCTCTAAAAAAGGCTTTTCTGGATTTCGAAGAAAAGTTGGATGAAATTCAAACTACAACAGAAGGTACTATTCTCCCTGGGCAGCAGTTGTTAACGCTTCTATTTGAGAGTGGGTTTGCACCAACCTCTATGGCACGAATTTCCAACGATCTTGATGCTGTCTCCTCATTTCTGTCTGGAAATAATTTCGAGTCTACTGGTTGTGATAAGTTCAGTTCCATTCTTCGTGTATTGTCTTCTCCACCAATGTTTAGAAACCCAAAAGCTTTCGGTGCGGCATACAATGTGAGATGATTAGATGAAACTTAAATACAGTTGCTTAAAAAGCATTCTGCTCCTCCATCTCCATATAGTGTACTTTTATTAATAATAATTATGTAGTGTACATATATAGCATAAATTCTAAACTATAAAAACTTGATGTGATTACTATTAAAGGTATTTGTCCAGTATGAAGAGTCTAAACGAATGAAAAATGATTTAAGATCCTATGATACTCGAAAGAAGACTGCGAAAGTGTTTAATTTTTGGTGCTTCAATCCAGCAGTTGGGTAAGTTCACTGAATCATAGAAAAGCAATACACAATAAGTTTAGTCATTTATTGGTGTCAAAAACTTTACAGATTAACATAATGTTTTTTTTCAGTTTGCAAACAATGATGCTTAACGGCCCAAGGTGCATAATTCTTGCTAGTGGGACTTTGTCACCAATGCCTTTTCTAATTAAGGAACTTCAAATTCCATTCGGTGTGCAGTTATCAAATCCGCATATTATCCGCGATAACCAATTATTTGCTTCTGTTGTTACTTGCGGACCTCAAAATGTTCGCTTATCATCCAGTTTCCAGAATCGAAATGATAAAAACTATCTTCGATCGCTGGGGGAATTAATTCGCCTTACTTGCTCAGTTGTTCCAAAGGGAGTCCTTGTTTTTTATCCCTCGTACGCAGTTATGGATATTTGTAAAAGGGAATGGGAAAGCACAGGCACATGGATGGCTATTTCACAAGTGAAGGTGCTTGCATTTACCTACCTCGTTTTGTTTTTTTTAAATCAAAAGTACATCATGCTTGCCACTTGCCACGTTTGTTTTTTAATTCTGGAATGTTTATTTTTGAAATTTTCGTTTGTAGAAACTTTTGTTCGAACCTCGAGGAAAAGATGCATTTCGTCAAACAATGGATGAATACTACGCGTCTGTTAAGAGTGGAAATGGAGCCTGTCTCATGGCAGTGTGCAGAGGCAAGGTTTCAGAAGGCTTAGATTTTACGGATGACAACGGACGAGCTGTTATTATTACTGGCATTCCCTATTCCCCTGCCAAGGATCCTCAAGTTTTGGCTAAACAGAAATATTTAAACGATAACCTGATCCAGGGGCACAAAGATGTAAGATAAATCAAATCAGTAGTATGTACTTGGTAGCTGTAGTTGTTACCGTTATGCCCGCCGATGTTGAGCGAAATGCTAATGAATTGGGTTTTAATTTCATGCATATTTCTTGTAGAGTATCAATGGGAGTACTTGGTATCAACTGGAAGCTACAAGAGCGTTAAATCAGGCAATCGGCCGTATTATTCGACACGTACATGACTACGGAGCAATCCTGATATGTGACGAAAGGTGTGCAGCACCACATTTCCAAGCAAATTTCTCACAGTGGGTACGGGATCGTTTAAAAAATTCGTATTCGTTCGATAATACCTTGAAGGAATTAGGAGATTTTTTTGGATCGTCAGTGCAGGTAATGTGTTTTAATTATGTTCTAAAATTAGATGTAGAACTCAATTTCTAAGCTCACTCTAGTGTCATCTCATTCTCTTAACTATGCGTTGTAACTTTTTAGAAAGATCGGAAGGAGTTTGCCAGAAGTTTGATAATTAAGTCAAAACAGTCTGGAAGGACTCCTCGACCAACGAATGCATTTCGGGAACCTGGTCTTAGTCAAGTCCTTGACGCTGGTGTATCAAAACAAGAACTAGAGGACTTGTACGGCGACAGTGACTGCACAGTAGTATTTAGTAGCGGTAGAGAAACTAAGACCACCAGCACAGTCCCAGCGACAGCGACACAGTGTAAAAAGTTGGATTCGAAAAACAAGAATTCCACGAGCGCACTTGGTGATTTCATGTCTTCTACAACCTCAGTTCAAATGAAAACTGCCAATTTTAATTCCGCTGTTCCGGTGTATCCTAAACCTTTCGTTGCCTACAGTAGAAGTCCCGGAGGTTGCTGCTCTGGGGGTGCAGAGGTACAAAAAAGAAAACGAATCAAATTAGCTTCCAGAAATACTTCGTTTTCAGCTTCAGCCATGGCTAGCACTTCTCATATGATGCCTGGAACAAGCGGAAGCTCCATCATCTCAGCTACTACGGAAGAATTTTCGGACATGAAACAGTTTTGGGCTTGGGTAAGTAACAACCTACTTGGCATACATTTTGTAACCGTTTATTTCTTTTCATTTTTACACCATTTTAACTAACCTAACCATAAAAAACGATGCACAGGTCAAGTCTGTGCTAAACAGCACAAGCCAGCCCAAATTTGTAAAAGCATTGAAGCTGTATCGGGAAAATAAAAACTCCAATTCTTTAGCAGGAGAAATCATTTGCTTATTTGCGGAAGGTGACTATCGTAAATGTTTAGCTGGTATGCTTTATGGAAATGTATACAAACTTGAATCATTTGCATAAGTACAGATTTATTGTTTTTTACATGTGTTGATTGTATTACCCTTCTAGGTCTTTCAAAAATTTTATCGGGAGGCGAATTGCAGAAAATAAGAGATTTAGTTTTATAAGTTTAAAATTAGATACTTTAATTTTTTTTTATCAATTTGCATTATAATTTTATTACGGTTGAACGGAAACAACCACGCGATATTTTTCTCATTTTAATTTGAAACGACCGACGCACAATTATTTTACGATTCCTACATATATTGATAACTCGTTGTACGTTTTTAATCGATTACATTATGCTAAGTAGACCAAGAACAGAAATTAATTAATAAATCAAAAAATATTTTGACTTCGAAACTAACCCCAGGCGGAAGGCTATTGTGATTTGCAATTCATATTTATTTTTCATTCGTGCAAAACCATTTTAAATTGAAATATTTTGCAAATCTAATTACCTATATGAGATTATTCTGTTCAACCGAAAAGAGATCTTACAATTTCTATCAATTCAAGTTTCATTATTTCAAAATTTTCATATCGCCATTTCCCTAAGTCCAAAAAAAATAAATTTTTACATAAAATAAAAAAATAAAAACAAAGATTGGCCTTCCTTAGTTCCTTAGTTAAACGTTTCAGACATCCTTGTCTCCGGCACTAGCATAATAGCACACAGCCAATCCGAAATGGTTAGAATTGAAGCACCAAATAAAAAAAATAGGAATTATACTCTACCTCTCTCTCTCTCTACTCTCTGCCTCTCTGCGTATCTGTTTTTGTACCTATAATACGAGTTTACGTTTTAAATCTTAATTTGGTTTTACTTTTGGAGTTCCGGAAGTGAAATTTTCTTGTGTATTTGTTTATTGTAATAATAATATTGTGAATGCATTGTTAAACTGAATTTTTATCGTAATCCAAAATAGTCAACAGTGTCGTGGACATTTGGGCATATGCATAAACAAAATTAAATTAGGTATACAAATATTATCTGCATATTGGGGTTTTCCCTTTCCCTGCATGAATTGTTACATTTTCATCGTTATTACTGTAAAACCAGCTCGTGGCTCGTACGTCCTGCGATATTAAATCTTATTCTTATTGCAGTTTCATTAGCCAAAATTAGAAAATCAAAATTTAGAACAGTTGATAGCAGTTATTGTTACTAACAACGACCAACGACAACTGATCGGGATACGGGCAGAATACATACTTACTTAAATTGACACTTCACACTTCCTGCCAGTCTTTGTAACTATACTATACTATTACTACACTACAAGGGCTACAGACAGTCGGATTTCGGATAGTCAGTTACGTAAGTGGAGAGATACACTGCTATTGATCTCAATGTTGAATTTGATTGTGTATAATTATACGCAACTCGCTTTGACGCTCTAAACTCCTAAAAGGTGGACCATAATTATATAATTACCTTGCCCTGAGAAATGAAGATATGAATTATTGAAGGATGAGTGTAATAAATGTAAAAGTACTTCTCTTAGCGTTACTTTATAGCCTTGAATTTCGATAATGGTGAATATACTATAATATTATGTAACTGCATAAAATCGGTAATTTTACCCTTCTAGAATGCCGAACCCATGGACTTTTTTACTTGGTGCTGCTGTTGGGTTGTGTGCAGCAGTATACTGGGTGATTGCTCAAGATAACCGACAATCCAACTCAAACACAAGAAGCAGATCACGGGACACTCCGCAAGAAAGGGAGTTCAGAGGTTGGGATGATGATGACAGTGGTTCGTCTGGCCAGAAAAGCTCCTCATCTGTGCCCCAGGAAGGCCCCAGGAGAAGAAATAATCGAGCAAGAAATCCTCCGTCGTGTGCTATTTGTATGGAAACTTTTACTGACTTGGTTAATGGAGGAAGAAACCTTTGTAGTTTATCCTGTGGTCACATATTTTGTGAGAAATGCATACGAAGAACTCTCGAAGGAAGCAAAACGTGTCCGAAATGTCGGAAAGACGCGAATGTCGATGAACTCCAATACATTTATCTATGAAATACCGTGTTGTTCGGATACAGGACGACTTTCATCAACATAGTGTGGTATACGCATGTTGACTAATTTAACTACGTACTTGAATCCCCTCCTTTAATGCAGTAACGTTATCGGTTATTGTTATTCGAACATTTAACGATTCAGGATTTTAAATTGTACGCGCAGCTTCATCCTGGGAGCGAATACGATTTTATAAACTCCCACAATTTATTATCACAGTGCAGTAACAACTATATATCATTGTAGTTATAGTCAATAGCTATACGCTTTAATATCTCATCTGTAATTTGCAAATGTATACATACTGTAGCTATAGTTATGGCCATAGTTGTCATTGTTGGTTGTTGCAAAACAAGGTTAATGGATATTTGGTAATTACAAATGCCGGTGTCGCTCTGTCTCATGTGTACGGTATCCATGTTCCTCAAAGAACCCAACAGCCGGCCGGAACTATGTAGGTTGGATTCTTGGATTCATTATATGTCATTTAGGTAGGTAGCACAATACTCTCCCCTGCGAGTCTTGAAACTGTTGAGGTCAGTTATATAGGCAATAAAAACCGAGGAAATTAGTCTACACGTTAAACTATTATTTCAGTTTATGATCTAATATAATATACTTTAAAAATGCGTTATTTAAGCACCGTGCCTGAGCGGTCGATTAGTACTTTACTTTTCATGCGTGTAGAATGTTGAATTGTTCAAATAAAATGTACCTATATTCATACTCGGACTATTAATTTGTAAGTACGTTTAGTTAAATTGACTGAAAAAATAATAAGTTTAAAGTACGACATAACTTCAGGTTTCTGCTGAAAAACATTTGAAACTTAAAAAATGTCGTAAATTGCTAATATTATGTTATTATATTATTATTGTTATGATATTACGATTTTAGTTT
Source organism: Dicyrtomina minuta (assembly GCA_949802685.1). Taxonomy (NCBI): domain Eukaryota; kingdom Metazoa; phylum Arthropoda; class Collembola; order Symphypleona; family Dicyrtomidae; genus Dicyrtomina; species Dicyrtomina minuta. Next base: position 29,489,936 of record OX461810.1, read on the forward strand.
GTTATTCGCCTGATCGTCAAAATACTCGAGGTACTAGTCTACTAGAGGTATTACCAATTGATGGGCTTAATCCTTCACAATAAAATATAGCGACCCATTGCCTCATTGTTTAACACGTTTGATATTTTGTCCATATTCATTCTCATTGTGATGTTATTTCAGTTCAATTTACATACATGAAAAGCGAGCACATTATTAATGGAACAAGTTTCATGCCCAATCATGGATTTTGGATTTTGAGATTTAAGTGTACTAAGTGCTTACATGCAATCTATTTTATTTAAAAATTTTAATAATTACTTATGCATTTTGCTTTGTACTTAAAAAAGCATGTCTGCTGGTCTGACTAATGAGTGCCCTGGCCTGCGTCGAAAGAATATAAGGAGTCGTCCAAAAATTACATCATTGAAAAATTCCCAATTTTAGGACCCTATGATCAGTCTGGTACTTGGGGCCAATTTTGAGCGGGTGACGGTCAAATTTGAAGGACCGGAATTTTTGCAAAACGATCATTTCTGAACGCGAAACGGTCAAAAATAAGCGTTTGACGTTTAATTTTGATCTTTTAGTGATTTCCCATAACACATATATAGTACTAATGCGCGTAAAGGTGATCGGGTTCATTTTTTTTCAACTTTGAAAATCTATAACTTTTTACCTAGCCGACGCACAATGAAGAAGAAGTTATCATTATACTTCTCTTTTAATCCTTTATGTACACAAAAATACTCCGTGTCGAAAATTAAAAGTTGCAAGAGATACAGGTCATTGTACAAAAAAACTGCGGAAAGTCTTACAACGGCCCAAGTGCCCTTAATGTGATCAATACATTTAAAGTTAATGGTAAAGTAGGGTCTTAAATGTGACAAATTCAAAAAAGTACTCAAAACTTTGATGATTTTACATAGCCAGAGTTTTTAAGGAAAGAAGCTGAAATCAGTAGTAAAGATAGTTGAGACTATAGGCTGTATGAATATTAGTCGCACGGATTTTTAAAGGCGGTAATATTTGAACGGCTGCCACTGATCACATTTAAGGGGTGATCACATTTACGCACCTTAGTACTACATACAATGGCTTCACCATAATTTCTTTCTACTCAATATCATTTAAAATGTCAGTTCTGACTTGGAAAGGGGGATTTATTTGTCTATTAAAATGTGCTTAATTTTATTCTCTTTCTGTTCAGAAGGCTACTTTTCCTGTTTGAAATTTAGCTGTCAGGTTGATTTGATTTTAATGGCTCGCACGCAGGGGGGTATTTCCAATAGCGCGCTTAAATGGTGAAGCCGATACATTTTGTTTTCATGCTTAATATTCTCGCCTATTACTAAAAATTTTTAGTGGCCTATCCTTTTTTTAGAGGTCTGATAACGGAAATTAAAAAAATACGAAACGTTCAAACCTGATCGAAAGGAAAAAACTGATGATCCCCATGTCCCCATGTCATCAGCATAGCCATTGCGTAAATTGCCATCTTGAACATGGGATGTCATCACCATCCAATTTGCCGCATTGCCATTGACCCTTACAGACTCCAGAGTCCAGCCAGATTTGCCAGATAACTTAACTTAAAACTTAAACTTCATGTGTGGACGTGGACGATTGTCCTACTGAAATATATAACCTTGATAATAAGCATTCGAAATTCGAAGTGTTGCGGTTTCTCCATAGAAATCTAGAGAACACCCGCGATAGGCGCTCAGTATTGTAATGAAACTCCCATGCGAGGACGTTTTGCCAGTTTGGCCTGATGCATAGGAAAAATCTTTGCGTACGCTAGCGCTGTCTATACGTGTTTGGAAGCAACAGCTCCTCGGCATTACATTTGTATAGGGACTGTGCACACCAGCGCCTCTCCAGCTGTAGGGCGGAACTGCTTGCAACAGCTCCTTAGCATTTCCCAACATGCAAGTTGCACACTCATTTAGATGGCGCAGTTCTCCGCTCGTAGGCACTTTTCTGAGCTTCGTACGTGTTCTCTAGATTTCTATGGGTTTCTCCCTTGGAGAGCTGCAGCCAAGTTTGAAAAAAAGGATTAGTTCAGCAGCAGCTTCAGCACATTACAGATTACAGGATTGCAGTTGCAGTACAGAGACTACAGACAGTTCAGTTTGTTTAAAACATAAAACGAAACTTTTGGATTTTATTTGCAACTTTCAACACCAGTAACTCTTCATTTCAACTTTAACTGCTCGTTGAGCGATTTATTATTTCAGCATTGTTTGTACCACCGGTCAGATTGAATTTAACTACCACATCATCCAATGGTTGGGATGGACCGGGATGGAGTTGAGCTTGAAAGTCAAATTATTTTAAGACTTCCGGAGGTAGCTTTAGCTTATTGAATTTAGGTTTCATAATAATAGCTTTGAATTGTATTGACATAAAGCATCAGATAATTATTGCTTATTTTCATTTAATAATGATGGAGACCACAAAGTTTAAAATAAAAATAAAATAACCGGATTTGCCATCGTTATCATTCATCATTATTCCGTAACTAACATTTAATGTGTATGTGTGATGTTTAAATCATAGGGACCAGCGATTGAGCTGCGAGAGATTCTTAGTAATGCAGCTGTTAACTTAAAGGATCGTTTACGTCTCAAGCTTGAGAGCGATTTACGACATGGAACGCTGTATTTTGATAACTACATTTTTCCATGCAAGGTTAGTTTTTATATCAAGTTATGTATTGTGTATTACTTCCTATTTATAACTCGAAATAAAATAATAATGAACTTCAAAGTCCTACGGTTAGACGACTAAGTGCTTTTAATGAATTGGGAAAAATCCTTAACCGTTGTGGACAGTTGACATACAGAGCAGTCAATAGTAATGAATAATAATGGTTCCAATTTGTTCATAAAATAAAGTATTAGGTGTAAATTTATTGTTTGAAGCTTGTTGACATCCCTTGCGTCATCGAATCCCACAAGACTATTGACCGCAAGAACATTTATAAAACGGCAGACATATGTCAGGTATGGTTATGCTACACTATGTAAATTAGTAAGTTACCATTAATTAGTAAATTGGTTGGCTCTTTGAAAATAAACCTTGGCCACGTTATGATTTGTTACCGTACCTTAAGTTTAATAACTAAGCTGGTAATATTGTTTAATATGAATTGAAGATGGTTGTGTGCATGGAAGAAGAGGAGCCCGAAGAAGAAGTCAAACCTCAGAAAAAAACTTCTAGTTTAAAAGTAGATAAGAAATGGTTGTTTCCTCACGGGGTGACGCCTCCACTTAAGTGTGTTCGCAAAAGGCGATTTCGTCGTACTCTTAAAAAAAAGGTAAGTATGCAATTTCTTACGTACGAGAGGTATATTTTGTAAAAATATCTCGCTTGACTGACGTGTGGATATTTATATTTCTGTTATTAGCAATACTCGGATCAACCGGAAATTGAAAAAGAAGTCAGACGCTTACTCAGAGCTGACTATGAGGCTGTCCACATTTGTTGGGAAGTTTTTGATGATGACCAAGAAGATAAGAATCGGGAAGGAGGGGCGCACAAAGACGCTGTACTCATGCAGGGCTCGAAAACAAATGAAGACCCTCCACCAACATCGTCTGACAGATTAGCTGAAGGTGAGTTGTTGAGGTCTATAATCGTTGATGGAAAGGGATTCTTACTTACTAACCAACAATGGAACCGGAACCTTTTAACAGATTTTTTGTTTATTATTTATTATTAATTAACAGAACAAATTTTCGGGGAGGCCTTGAGTGATTCTGATGCTGATGACGAGGATATAATTCAGGGCGGAGAACTAGATGATGAAAGCCGAATTTCAATGGACGACATGGACGACAGCCAAAGTAGACAGTCCGACTCAATGGCGTCGTCGTCCCAAGTAATTAAAGCAGTTATTGTGTTTGGCTGCTAAGTAGTGTTGTAACTTGTTCACAAAGAACAATTGTTCGTTTACTTTGTGATTGTTCATCACAATCACAAACACAAACTAGCGAAATTCGATTGTGCACAATCACAAAACGCATCATAATCTGAGAGGAATAAACAAGAACTAGCCTGGTTTTCCAGTCGTATCTTACAAACAAACGTTTTGTGAACAATCACAAACGTTCACAATCACAATCTCCGATTGATAAAACGCATTGTGCACTTAGTTTGTGCACAATCTCATAACCAAAAATCACAATATTCACAAACAATTGTGAACAAATTACAACACTACTGCTAAGCATAATCAGACTTAATGCAGTGTGAATGTAGAGTATTTTATAGCGTGGTGAAAGTATAGCTTATTGGTTCACTTTTGGTTTGTAATGTACAGATGCAGAATGACAATCCTAGAACGCCCTACACAACTTCATTCCAGGACCTATTTATTTCTCCAAGTCCAGCAAGCTCTACGGGTTCCTCTGTGAATGCTGCTCCAAGTAGCAACGCGTCCTCAAAAGCGTCTCATAGGGCGTCTGGAGGATCGTCTAGTCGACAAGGAAGCACAGGACGAACGACATTATCAAATGGTACTGACTGTTTGAGACATTATGTCAGGCTTTTAAAAAGCTAACATTAAGTTTAAGTGAGATTCTAGCCGCTTGCATCGCATTCTGTTGTAGTAGATTAGAAGCAGTATTAATGGAAGGTTTTCTTGTATATTCCTTTTTAATTTTAGATGAATTACATGATCAACTTAGTGACCTCCGTAGTCAGCTAACAGAAGTAAGTGCAAGGCGTCAAATTCAAGAAACTGAGCTGTCGACAATGGACAATGTGGCTTTAAGAAATCGTTTAGAGACTGTTCTTAACAAACTAGTGAATGATCAAAAGGAAATTGAGCGACAGGTACAGTTTTAATACTCATTTTTTGTAAAGAGGTGGGGAACGCAAGAATAGCGGCGGGTTTGAGAGATCACACGACGCCATTTCATAGTGTAAAATGTAAAAAATCATTTTATTTTATTTTAGATTCGGGAGGTCGAAGGTCTTCTTCAGTACTGAGTTCGAGCATAATTGGCACATGTGATGATGAAGAAGGCAAACCATGATGATGAACGAGGCTTAACGCTCTGAATTAGCGTTACCTTAATACGATAAGTTTTGTAATATACACAGTGTCGTATATCTCTGAGCGACATTATACTGTTTTTTGGACTGTGTATAGATAAGTGATTTTAGGTTTATTTTATTTACACGTTACGTAAATGCTTGCTAGAAAAATCGGTGTTTTCGTGTGGAGTGGCACATAGTTTTTTTGGGATTGATTTAAAAAAAATGTGTTTTACATTTCTGTGTATCGATAAAAATTAATTTTACTTTTATCAAGTTCAAAACGATTATCAATAAAATCGTTTGATTAAATATAACTAAGCATCAAGTTCATTATTCCTTTTCACACACTTGTTATTTAGTAGTTGCATAAGAGACTGTATGTTAATAATACTATGGATGTTATGAGCACTAATTTAAATTAAGTCATATTTTTGAGCATCTGAACTGAACGTGTTGCGAAAAGACTTGGGTAATAATAAAAAATATTATAGGGAGGGAGGTAAAATTCTCAATAATCGTCCGTGTAGACTGCTGCATGCTGTGCTGTGTGCCGTGTACCCTGAATCTTGAACCGGCTTGAACTTTACCTACCTACATTGTGTACCGGCTGTAAAAGTGGAATGAACCAAAACATCAACAGAGTACTACGGAGAGACGCACGTTTTACGTCATGCACTAGCCTGGGTGTTGGTTGTTCAGTTTGTTCACAATGATGATGTGTCATCTTAAGGATTGCTCAATGGGTTAGGTGCTGACAATGTTGGCGGGTGGTCCCGGAATTTTGGAAAATTCATAATAATAATAATATTATGTCTCTCTTCCCTAGATGGAAGCTCCATTATTGGCATAAGGCAGCAGAATAATGCACAAGCAAAACCAAGCCAGTATAGTCACGGTGCCGGCCGAGTGATTATTAGGGAGCGCTCACAAACGTATAGTCAATTTTTTGACCTACCTGCCCTGCCCCTCGTCACTAGTTACCAATGTTAAACAAAGGGCAAATCGCCACTGTTCAGACGGAAGTGATAAAATCATTTGTGAACGCCCCCTTACCCATTTTATGTTAAATGTTAAAATCTACATTCTGCTCTACACCTCACGACCTCATTTTGCCTCATACAAGATTGAGACATTACATCATTTTTCAAAGGTACGATCTATATAATATTATATCCAAATCCACTGTCAGAATGCCAGAATCCAGAATTATATAAAATACATCAATACCCATATAAAATTGAACACCTGTACCTGTACTACTACGAGCTGATTGGCTGCAACTGGAATGTGGGAGAATAAAATTGCCGCCGTGTGAGTGTAAAACATAAAGCAAACGTATTTTACACATACTTTTGTTGATGGTTTCTTGACGAAGGGCCGTATCATTTTGTTTTTCTTAGGAATTAGGAATTGAAATACTGAGCTGAATTAAATAGTTAACCATTACTTACCAATAACGGTCAAAATAACAAGCAAGTGAAGCGATTTCCATATTTTTTATTAGTATTTAAATTTTTATCATACGTGGTAATATATTGTGTTAGGTATTCTAATTCTAGTTGTGCTTGAGAGTTGCATACTTTTTCCATGATCAAGATCAAGATCAATGTGCCAATTTCAATTTCATATTTCATATTTGGTTGCACCAGAGCCACCAGATATCAATCAAGCGCAAATGATGTGTTACACGTTACACATGTTCGAATATTGAATTCTGCTAGTTTGTGGTAATTCATTTCGAATATCAATTTATTTATTTTTAATTTTGGTCTTCTACCGATTAGATCACGCCGAACTGAAACTAAAATACACATGACACAAGTTTCAAGTTTAATGTTAAAATCGATTGCGGTTACTTGTGCCTTTGGAATTTGGCCTTTGGAATTTGGCCTTTGGCTGTTGGCCCCACAAATTTTGGTCAAAGTTCAGTTTTTATGTGCATCAGCTAAAAATCATAAACCATGAACTATTGACTATTATTAACTTATTAATAAACAACCTTATGACCACTCGTATATATTAACAATCATCTAATTGGAATTAATTGATATATTGAAAAACAGTCTTGCAAGTGTTAGTGATTGAGGCAATCTGAATTTGTTACTAAACCCACTAACGATGAAAGAGTAATAATAATTGTGAATTACGTGACCGCGTTTGCGGTTCAAAAAAAATTCCTAGTGCAAGTGTTGAGTGTAATGACGTATGACGTACAACTTACTTTATCAGTATTGTTTATTAGCTGGGTATTGTGTCACCAAATTGGTGTGATCTGTGCATGACTGTCGACAGTCTCTCATCTGCATTTGTTTTGGTTGTGATTGTCTAACATGGCCCAAGTTCTTCAGCTTCAGCTCAGGAAGGAAGAATTGACAGGCAAATGTCAATGTAGAATAAATAATCAATAATTGTTGTGATAACTTTGAACGCGTTTTGTAATTGTTCAGTGTTGACCTCGTAGCTTTGAATTTAATTCTCAATCAGAATAGTGTCATTTAAGTAGTTCCCGAAAGTGTGGAGCTGTGCTGGAAATTCCCTTATTATATCAATATAAAGACTTTTAAATTAATTTGTTTTAAAATGTTGTCACGACGGGCAGTATTAACAAGGACCAAAACGGGCCCTTCTCAGGCTCACCCTGTAACAGAAACTAGTGCAGGAACTACTGGAAAGAAATCATTATTTGCTCGTAAAAGCACACTGGGTGGTAAGTAAAAGTAAAGTATGGTATTGCAGTGTTAGCTCCGTTCATCTTTATGGCTGTTCTTTGGTAAATCATGGTCTTGCCGCGGCCGGTAAGTTATGTCCATTAGGATTCCCCACTTGGTTTCCAGGCTTCTCCCTGGTTTGGCATTCTCCTCCAATAGTTCCCACTCCTCGAGGATTTTTAATTTTAAAATATTCTTTTCGTAAAAAATTTAAATCTAACCTACTCCTGCGTAATGTTCACACTAAAAGTGTGACATTATTTGAAGATGAATACATGAAATGATGAAATATTATTCATATGGGTTTATTTTTTATTATTATTATGCATGAATTATTTGGAATCGGGTTTAACATGTGCTGTTAATTATTGTTGCAGGTTTAAGGAAGTCGAAAAGAGATTCTTCTGGATCGGATGAATTGTTTTCGTCGGGATCTGAACTTGACACTGATACGGACGTACAGAAGAGTAAACTTAAAAGTGAACCCAAAAGAGAATCTTCTTCATCTCCTTCACTCCTGAACTGCTCTGTACCCGAGGATTATGCTACCACACCACAAAAAAAAATAACTAGGTCACAAAAAACCATAGAAATTTTAGAATATGCAAATACAGATATAAGCGAAAAAAAGTTGTTCTGTGACAAAAATAAAGACAGTAGCGCCTCTAAAATAAATATATTGGAGCCGAAAACATCACCACCATTATCCCCAGTGCTTCGTGGATCAAGAGACAAGAAAATTTCAGAACTAGTAGACTTTCCATGTAATGATTTAAATGAACAATTTGGAGTTACTAAAAGTAAGATTGCTGCAGAGTTTACTAAAGACGATTTAGAAACATTAATTAATCTTCCTGGATCATTGGCAACATTTGTGGAGGATCAGTTCGATAAATCAGTTCCGATTCACAGCGATTCCAGCGATTCTTCAGTCCCAGATCATACTCCACGAAAAAGAATTATTTCACAAAAGACGAGAAAGAAATTTGTTCTAGAAAGTGAATCAGATGATTCACCTTTACCATCCACGCCGAAATCCAAGCCTAAACATTCAATGTCAAGAAATACAATCGGGAATAGAAAGAATGATCATTGGGTAGAAGGAATTCAGAAGAGTTTAGAGCGCGGGGTAAAACAGAAGTGAAGTGGGATTAATAGTAATTTAAGTTCTTTTATAATGTAATCTTGTTAGTAAAAAGATTAAAATAATTGTTTCATTGTTTTCTTTAAGGCTACTGTTCACGAAATTGCACCGTATATGTTGCTGAGCACACTAAAAATGTTTCGAGAATGTGAAGATTCGGAGAAGCTGACCAAAAACCTTCAAATTTCCTCCCAAAAATATAGCACGCTATTAGAATTTTGGGAAATGGCTGCAAATTCTATACAAGCGAACAAGAAATGCTCATCCCCAGAGCCTACTACCCAATCTTCTTCGAGTAGTTCACGTTCGGTGTATCCCACCCCAGCTTTTAAAAGTAAACTAGCTGCCACTCCAGCAGTTAAGTCGAATTTTGCATTAGATTTGGATGATTTTGATATGCAGGATGAACCACATGATTATCCCTCCTGTGACGATGACGTTCAAGATGATCGCACTAAAGTTCCCTCTGCTTCTAACGGATTTACACCAATGACAAAAAATAAAATTAGTTTTGATTCACTCCTTAGTCGAAAAAACAATACAGTGCAGTTAAATGAGTTTGAGAATTTGGATTTAACAAAAGTTAAAACTGAGCAACCATTCGACGTAGAAATACCTGGTGTGAAAAAAAGAACAGAGATGTTAGAGTCACCAATGAATTACTCGTATCATCAGGCCACAGTGTCTCCTGATTTAAGCAGCAGCAAGTATACCGCTTCCTCTTCCAGTTTTTCGGCTTCATCAGCAAAAATTAAATCCAAAGTTCATCCTACAATTAAATCAAATTTTAATCTAGAAATAGATATGTCAGAATTTCAAGAAAATCCCAACGAGACAGTGAATTTAGCATCTGATTCTTCTGCGAATTCCACTCCTTATGCCAGTAAATCCATTAAACCGTTTGGATCCATAGGAACTGCTTATCAGTCGTCCTCCAAAACCTACACTAATTCAAATAATCACCCTTCAAGTTTTGCTAACGAATGTGGATCTCCGTATTTCCCAAATGATAATAAGTCTTCATCTTTCTCATATGAAAATTATTACGATAACTTTGATCATTCTAAGGATCTGGATCAGTTAGACTACGGCGAATCTCAGTCATTCGGGCACATCAAAAGTCCATCTAAAACTCCTAACAAATCTCCTAGTAAACTGAAGGTTCTATCTAATGCAATCAAAAGTAGCAAAACTATATCAACGGATCCATCTATAGGCGACTTCGCGGGCAACGTAACTAACGATGGGATAACAGGAGAGTTTGATGGTCAGGGGTTTCCTCATTGCAAAATGATGATGCAAGTAAGAATTCAACATGTAATACAGTAGAGGCAGTTACTTAGTACGTTATGATTTGCTACAGTTTCTTCAGAAATTAGGTTGTTAAATTTTAAGAAAACTATTTCATAATTTTTTAATTTTACAGGTATTTCGCTCAAAATTTGGATTGCGGAACTTTCGGCTAAATCAGCTGCAAGTTGTTAACGCCGCTATGTTGGACAAGGATTGTTTCGTTCTTATGCCGACTGGTGGAGGAAAATCTTTATGTTATCAACTGACTGCGCTTCTCTGCCCTGGTGTAACAATTGTAGTGTCACCTTTAAAAGCACTGATTCTGGACCAAGTGCAGCGTCTCCTCTCCTTAGACGTAAGATTAGAAAAGCGTAAAAACAATTTACCACGTTTCCAATTTCTATACGTTATACACGACTTGTAAATTTATTTTAATTTGGTGCCATATGTGTATGTCATTTATTTTCTACTTTTTCGAACTCCTGAACTTACGAGCATTGTACATGACCCTATCACGCAACATTATTTCAAAATGTAGTTATTCGGATTCAGCACATTGGACCTACTCTGTAAACACATATCCTTTTTCAGCCAAATGCCATTCTCATTTTTAAAAAAATTTAAAAAAGATTTTAAAAAGAGTCGAAATTAAAAACCAAATTTTTCTAATGGCGTTTTGCATGCAAATTTTTCAAAAATACGATCAAAGGTATGGAAATTTATCGATTTTTGCGGGAAATCATGAATTTTGAGATTTTGTGAAATATTAGGTCCCCTGCATTCCTTAAACATATAAAGTTATATTAAGATGCTAAAGGGGCTATCTACGACTTATTAATTTAATTTTAGGCTAATTTAATTTTTCACGACGTAATCATTCCAATAATTCAAATAAATTCCAATAAGAATTCCCAATAAGTTTATGTTAAGTTATGCGTGTAAGGAACCAACTAGTGATCGAATTGGTCTTGTCTGGTCCTTATTTTCTGATCTGGACTGGTCCGACAGACACCTTTGGACCAGACTTTATGGTCTGGCCCGATCGACCTGGAAACTAAATTATCTTGCTGAATTCTCTTAAAGATTTCGCATATAAATATAGTCGGACGATATAAATCTGGTCTGGTCTGGTCTGGTCTGAAATCCTTGGACTAGACCGGACCAGACCAGATTTTAATGGTCCGGACCAGACCATTTTGATCACTAGGAACAACTGCAGCGTCGCCAACATCTTTACCGGAAGCTCAAAACAGTAACAAAGCTGTCGCGACACATTGCGGTGCTGAAAAATATTACTAGACCTTTGACCGGTAAAATAAAATAAGAAATGACACGAGAATTTAAATTTTACATTTACTGGTAAAATATTTTTAAGAAACAGTTTGCTGTGCAACCGCAGTTTTTGCACAGAATAAAACACCTACAATAATTTGTTTTTATTTCTACCTATTTACATAATTTATAACACTTTTGACATACGTAACGGATTTGGTTGAGTGATAGCTCATTTTAAAGCCCTTAAAAAAGAAAAAAACAAATCTTTTGTGTTTCACTTTTAGCCTATAAAACACTTTGTACGGCAAGTTTAAAAAAAACCAGCTTTTACAAAACAATTTTAAAACTATTAAAACATCTCTCTAAATTCAAACATAACTTAGATTTTAGATTCTGCTACTTATTACCGTTCCAGTGATGTATCTCTTATATGAAAATTTCACGAGTAACTGGTAGAGGAATCAACTTTTATAATTCGAAAAGATGTTTGCGGGAAATTTAAACTGTTTCATTTCATACGGTTGATAAAGGGTTGGACATATAAATGTAGCCACCCACTGTGGGTCAGCTGCAAATAAATAAAGCCGTATCATGCACAAAGGTAAGGCAGCAAGTGAGTAGGTCCCAAAGTGTACTGTAGTTGGCTGATTGGCTGGCGTCATTTGTGTCCAACTCATAATTTTCGACAGCAAAGTTTGTATAGTTTTTTATGATGTACCTAGGTACAGAACAGTTACACCGTCCGCCTACACAATGGTTAAGGTTGAATTGTTAAGATTGAGGACTTTTATAATATTATCAAATTATGAATTTTTATCATTTCAACATATTTGTTGACAATATTATACAATATATCCTTTCCCTACTAATAAACACATAAAATAATATCTTAAATGTTGTTAAGTTTGTACGTACCGCCATAAGCCAATGCAATGCTTAAACTTCATCCTCGCATAAAATCGCTTTACTGCCCCCTGGGGTAGTATATAACAAAACTTACCTAACTAATTAGAATGGTCAGCTATTAGCGTCTGTTGATAAACATGCAATACTGAACTTGTGTTTAATAACAACAAAAATTCTTTAGTAGGAAATGTCCTGGATCTTATGTTTTGGAATTCAAACTCGGAACTCTCAAAGGCACCTTAAAATTCGCTTTGAGTTCTGGATTCCGCGTTGTAATCAATGAGTTCGGACACCATTAGAAGGGGATGACTAGGGGAATCTAATTGTGTTTACTTTCAACGCAATATTTCAATAGTTTTAAAAATCATTTAAAATTTATTCAGGAAATTCCTTTAAAAAGTGTTCCATAAGTTAGAAGTAAACCAAAAATTGCCAGAAGTTGAGTAATAATTAGGAGTTCAAATGCAAATACTTAAGCCTATAAATTGGCAGTGCAAGTCAATCGGTCCCTTTTGAGCCCTTAATTAAAAATGACCGAGGACCGAAATGTACCTTTCTTTTTTGCCTCATTTGCGCCTCCGTATTATTTAACACAGGCACTCCTGGGCTCGTCTCAAAAGTATGGTACAGACTCGACCCCCGGTCAGTGGACCGGTCTGCACTGGTGACCGGGACTTTAGCCTACAGTGTAAATTGGTATCAGTGATGAGCTTGAGCTTTGTATTAGCGGAGGAGATTTGAATAATATATAATTAGGTCAAACACTAGTGTCAATTTTTACCATGGAAGACAGCCTTATGCTTCAACCTGGCGCATCTGTTTTAAGTGGGCACTCTGACCCCGCCCCTGCCCCTCCCTCCCTGGTTCGGACCCCACTGTTTTTAACGCCTAATGAATGTGCCGCTAATATTTTAATTAAGTGTAATAGGTTAGTGGGATATGCAAAATCATTAATATGTATGCAAAAAAAAGAGTCTTAGCCCCTTGTTTAATGGCAGCATTAACAGTAATATTTGGCAGTAATATGTAGTATATTGAACTATTTTTAATGGTTATTTTTACCCTTTGACGAATTATGTATGTACATAGTATTATTTATTTGTGTCCATTTACATAATCTGGAACCCTTTAAAAATACTTCGCCAATTTTTACAAAAAATATATCAATTTAAAAACCTTGAAAATAGAAAAATCCGTTTTCTTTTTTCACTTTATTTCTACGACATTCGACACTTTTTATGGCAATTATTCAAAAAGAAGCGGTTTTTCCTGAAACAATCAGAAACTGTTGCAATATCACTGAGCCTGAACGGAATTAGATTATGATAAGCATACCTTAATTAGAACCTGATTTATTACTAATATAAAATCGTTTCTCCGCTAATAAAAACTCAAGCTCATCACTGATACTAATTTATTAGCAATGAGGTTTACAGTACTTTTGCTTTATTTAAACTCTTATTTATTACTTAACTGTTTACTTGTTATCAATTTTTTTTACTTCCATCCTATACAACACGTTATAGAGAATTTTGAAAAAAACGATGTTTTAATTTGTTTTTTAACTATTGAGATATATTACGTTCAACTTCAGTATAATTAGATTCCAGTTGTTATCCCCGTCCAGGTCCAAGTGGGGTTCTAACTCATAGAGCTTATGTTGGTTAATCTTATTTATTACGTAAACATTATGTTGTATTTATTACAAGAAGAAATAGGTCCGAACTAAAATTTAGCCTTGTAGATAGCCCTTTTAGCATCTAAATATAACTTAATATGTTCAAGGAATGCAGGGGACCTAATATTTCACAAAATCTCAAAAATCATGATTTCCCGCAAAAATCGATAAATTTCCATACCTTTGATCGTGTTCTTGAAAAATTTGCATGCAAAATGCCATAAGAAAAATTTGGTTTTTAATTTCGACTCTTTTTAAAATCTTTTTTAAATTTTTTTAAAAATGAGAATGGCATTTGGCTGAAAAAGGATATGTGTTCACAGAGTAGGTCCAATGTGCTGAATCCGAATAACTACATTTTGAAATAATGTTGCGTGATAGGGTCATGTACAATGCTCGTTAGTTTCCCAAATTATTTTATATTTGTAATTATAATATTCATAAACAAGACATACCAAATATTTGATCAGTATACTGAGTCTGTTAGGCTATCATTAATGTAGTACAGTGTCAAATTTATTGTGAATTATAAAGCGTCTTTCTACTTACGCAGATTGCAGCAGCGAGTTTGTCCGGAGACATTAGCCTAAGCGAACAAAATGTTATCTATAGCAAACTGAGCAGCAATCCTCCAGGTTAAAAATTGGATTTTAAAGTTCTATGGGTGTAGGATTGCGGTGACGGAAACTAAAATAAACTAACCAATGACTTATTTTGTTTTGTTTCAGGCCTGAAACTCTTGTATGTCACTCCTGAAAAACTCTCACAGTCAGCTCGTATTATGGATATATTGACTGATTTGTACAATAACCATCTATTAGCCAGATTTGTCATCGATGAAGCCCATTGTGTTTCCCAGTGGGGTCACGATTTTCGACCGGATTATACCAAATTAGGCGTACTGAAAAAGAAATTTCCACGAGTACCATGCATGGCATTGACTGCTACAGCTACACCTCGAGTTCGCATGGATATTTTACACCAGCTGGGAATTCCAAATTCAAAATGGTTTCTTTGCTCATTTAATCGCCCAAATTTGAAGTACGAAGTTCGACCGAAGAAAGGGAAAACAAAATCTCTTGAAGATCTGCTAGACGTATTGAAATCGCCGGGATTCAAGGGAGAATCAGGAATTGTTTACTGTCTCTCCCGAAATGACTGTGACTATACCGCTCAACAACTTAAAATGAATGGGGTGAAGGTGCGTAGTGGTAGTAGTATACGCACTATTTTGTTGTTGATATATTTTAAATTATTATTTTGGGCTAAGTTACTTGTTATTATACTTCTGCTTGGATAGCTATCCGGTTGTTTTATTTTCTGTGATATAATATGTTCTTTAGCTTTTCTTATGATAATATTTAATAGGCAACCAGTTATCACGCCGGGCTTTCAGATACAAAAAGAGCCGAAGCTCAGAATAATTGGTTGAATGACCGAGTTCATGTAAGTTGGAAGCTTTAACAGTTGTATGGAGAGTAAATGAATAAATGGGGATGTTATTTTTTTTAAAATTAGATTCTTATTAAACTTTGTTGGTTTGATAATTTATTCGGATTTGTTTTATTTGCAGATTGTATGCGCCACAATTGCATTTGGAATGGGTATAGATAAGCCTGATGTAAGATTTGTTATTCACTATTCCTTACCAAAGAGTGTTGAAGGGTATTATCAAGAATCTGGAAGAGCGGGCAGGGACAACGATCCAGCCACTTGCATCCTTTTTTATTCTGCTCAAGACGTCATTAGAAACAGGCGTCTAATTGAAAGTACGTATGTGGTCATAGTCTTATTGTATTTACTTTTAACAAACTTTTAATATTTTCCAATACCTATTTCTGTTTCAGTGGAAAGAGACAACTTCAAAGCAAGGAGAGTCCACTTAGAAAATTTGAACCGTATGGTTGGTTATTGTGAGAATAAGACCGACTGTAGGAGAGCTCAGCAGCTGGAGTATTTTGGCCAGATTTTTGATGCAAAGTTATGCAAACAAACTCCTAAAACAACTTGTGATAACTGCACTCAAATGGTAATTAGTGTAGAAAAATTATGCATGTCTGGAATATTTTTGCGTAAACAATTCATAGCTAGAGAATTTCGTTCGTTATGCGTGTATTATTTTGATTTCCACGTCCCTCATCTAAAAATTCTGTTCTGAGCGTATTTTTTCTGTTTTATTTATTATATTGTATTACTGGTAAGAAAATGAAGTATTTTGGAACGCTTGCATCTAATGACTTCTCTCTTTTAGGTGAAGTACAAAACTATTGACGTTACTGCAGAGTGTAAAGCGATTGTAGAGGCTGTTAAGTATATTTCACATGGAAGATCGAGAGATTCGAGCTTCACTCTTCTTCATTTTGTGGACATTTTCAGAGGCGCTGAACATCAACGAATTAAAAAATTCAGTAAGTCCTTTTACAAAAATACTTCTGTTCTCTTTGTTTTTATTTCGTGTTGCTTACAATCTTTTTTTTACTAGATCACGAAACGTGTAAATTGCACGGCAGAGGAAAGAGTTGGAGCCGTCCAGATGGTGAAAGACTATTACGAAAATTAGTTCTGGATGAATACCTAACCGTAAGTCTTGGAGACAGATTAGTGCCAAACTTTTGCATTAATAACGCAATTTAATCATTTCAATTAATAGTGCAATGCTAGCAACTATTAAACCATTTCGTCTTCAGTATCTGGCTTATTTTTGTAAAAATGTCATTAGCATTAGCAAAACAGTTTTGTTCTTAAATTAGTCATAAACTAATGTTATGTATCCAGCTGCTTTAGCTTATAGTCCTAATCGTAATGCTGCGCTGTATTCCTTATTACTATTGCTTAGTGACGAAGTCAAGCCCAGATGGGTTGATTGAGTGGCAATATAGCTCAATTGTTGTGCCCAATGTGCGGTGGTAACGAAACATAATGATTTTCCCATGTAAATAATTCCAGTACATTTCATTTTACAGCGTTAGAGCAAACGACACACTTTAGAAAACATTGCAGTAGTGTCATTTATTTTTCTAATAACTGTCGATATTGTTTTTTTCAATGTAGAAAAAGCGATACCTTGCCTAAAAGTATTTTTCCGAATTCTGATGTTTTCAATACATATAGTTTAATTGAGCTCATTATTTTGAAAGCATTATATTCATCACTTACTAGCGATCACTGGGTAAGAGTTGGGCTCTATACTAGCCACTAGGTATTGCAAGTCCATTTAACATGCATTAAATGCATATGTATTTACAATAAATTTATATATGTACAATCGTACTACGCTTTTTGGCTTTGCTGTAGACAAGTGCACATTGATTAATATGTTCCAATACTTGGCATCCGTGTCGATTAATTGGAGCTTTCGCAAATCTTTTTCAAAAGCAAATTCTCGAGTCTTCCGAGATTGATGTCGTTTCTGCTTAGCAATTACCAAGTCTTCCTTTACATATTTACACATGAAATTATAATGGAGGATAAGCAATTTTCAAGCAATTGTGATAAGCCTTTGTTATTTAAATCCATGATATGTTTGGGAAGTTGCCTACAAATCGTAAATTATCATTAATTTCAAAATGTAGCTACTGGTGATAATTTTCACCGGATGACTTGATTTTGCAGGAAGAATTAATTGTTACGAGGGACGAAATAGCAATAGCTTATGTTCGCGTTGGTCCAAAAGCCAATGATCTGATAAATGAGAAAGTTCGCGTACAATTTCCTATAACTGACAAAGCAGCTCCTGCTGCCGATTTACCCATCAATTCTGCTGCCTCAATAGATGCTAGTTTGGAAGGACAAATTGGTCAGTTACAGCAGCGATGCTTCAGAGAACTAATTGCTGAGTGTAGGTTGATTGCAGAAAATTTGAAATGCACTTTTGCTGCTGTAATGAGCGTTCAGGTAAACCCAGTACCTATTTATCAAATTGGGGGGGGGGGGGGGTGAAAAGCTGTGTTTAGCAATCTTATTACTCTACCATGTCACTGTTTTGATAAATTACTTATATTTTAATTTTTATATTATACATTATTATATTTCTCATTTTTGGCAGACTTTAAGAGCTATGTCAGTTGAGCTGCCAGAAACTCCCGATCAAATGCTTCAAGTGCCTGGAGTGACCCAAGCTAATCTTGATAAATACGGTTCTCGTCTACTTAACATCACGGTTAAGTATAATGCCGAAAAGTTCCTTCTTCTGGCAGAAGCTGCTGAAAAGCAAATAGAAGTTGAAGCCCCTTCTACGTCTTCAGCCAAACCCGGTGGACGTCCTGCTGGAAACGCAAATAACTATGACAGTGAGCCTGATGGGGATGGCTGGATGTCAGCTTCTGCCACATCAAAATATAAATTTACCCCGCAAAAACGAGGCAAGACAACCCGACGAAAATCAACCAAGAACTTTTGGAAAAGAAAATCTACGACTAAAACGAAAGCGAGAGCAGGGACGAAGAGGAAATCGACCTCACCAAAAAAATCTGCTGGGACCGGAGCTGCAAAAAAGACTGCAGCCTCCTGTTCCAGACCTAATGGTGGTCTCGGTTTTATGCCAGCACCACAACCTGCTGCTAAAAAAATGAAGTTCTAAACTCAAATTTTGGCTTCCTAGCCTTTTAACCTAAAATTATTGAAATTTTTGTGGTAGTACACTTACGAAGCAGTTATGACTAGTCATATAATTTTCACGACTCAGAGTGAATTATCATCGATAATAGTTTTTGATCCGCAATCCACCTAGGTACAGTTACTTATATTTTTTCCCAATCTTTTACTTAAACTTTAAAGCAATTTCGCACCATTTAGGAATCCTTAAGTTATGATTACTACGCCGTTTTCTTTGTCATTCGTTTTAAAATTAAGCTCCCAAATATAAAGCATACCTACTTTAACTTACATTCTTTCATTTGAAAAGAATTTTGCTATTTTTCTTGACTAACAGTTTCTATAATTGTCTATCAAACGATTTGAAATGTCTCGAAACCTGTCATAACTGTTTTGTAAGTACATTTTTGTATTAGTCTGGGACTCAAAGCAATTAAAAATAAAAATGAGATTCATTAAGTTTTGTATTCCTGATTCGGTATTTAAGTAGACCCTGCAAGGGTCTTTTTTAAGTGAACTTACTGTAATGTTGTTAATATTGTACATCTTCACTTGTAATGTAAATTGTGGCCGTACCATTTTGTGATTATAAAAATATACATGCCTTTCATAGTTTTTGAAACTTTTGTTTTGACTGAATTCAATTTCTAATGGGATCACATGTTCGGAATAATCTGTCGATGATTGAGTTTCTCATTTTCGTACGTGCAGAATAACATGTTACAAGTTATAATCATGCCGAATGGTTATGTAGGTAAAAATTATGATACAAATTGGTCTGAAGGTTCACAACCTATCCTCTTTTAGGGCAATGATATTAATGCCTCGAACAAGAAAACGTTTCTCTAATATCAGAAAAAGTTTTTTGCACGAACTTTGATCATGTAGGTACATAGTTTCATTAAGTACGTGCTTCCTCTCTGTACGTGGCTGTACATCCTTGATCATTACTCACTTGACTGTGTTAAATACTTCGACTTAATTTTTTTTATTACCCGTGCTTATGCTAGTTAGATAAACAAATATTATTATCAGGCATTGCATTCGCTCACTTTTTATTTAAAGTACACCTATGTATAAGCTGTTATTTTCACAAATTAGGGTATTATATTTTCTTTGAAAATGCATATAATATTACATATTGTTTCCATTACCATGATAGTATGTATTGTATGATGCATTGCACGTAAAGAAATTGCAAACTCGAAGCAGTCTCACATCGAGATTATGCATAGGCGAAAGAATGGTAAGCGAAATTGTACTTTTCACCACAAATAATCTTCTACGATTAAAATGTGTACAAGTATCACAAACCCAAATATCTGTGCAAACAAGCAACTGTCGCAATTGTTTTCTTCGCGAGTATTTTGCCAGTAGTCTAATTGGACACGTAAACTGTTTGGAAAATTAACTCTCGTCTTACTTTTTGCCCCTTTGTAATCTAAGCTGTGATCTCTGAACTTCCTGCATGTGGAGTTAACAATGTGTTGGGATGGAGAAAAACAGTTTTCATCTTGAAAATTCTCAATCACATAGAGACAACCCACAACAAATAATAGGAATTGAACTTGTCAGAATGATAAGTTGTCGTCGCGTTGCATTAAATGAATTAAAGTTCAAGGAGCCGTCCAGTGTCAATGAATGAATGTATGAGTCGACGGTGACAATTGTTAAGTTTCCCTTAAACTTTTACTAATCAGATTATAGAACAATTATGACAATAAATTCCACTCAAGTGGATTTGCACACATTACACCGGTAGTCAGTATGTGCAATTGCTGACGGAAACGATAATGCAAATAATCATACGGCAAGCAGTGTAGTAGTACAGTCACCTAATCATCTATTAACTACAGTGTAGAATTTCATTGATAATATAGCAAAATAAAATAAATTACATATATATAGTGGATTGGAGGTGGAAGTGGAAGTCATCAAGATCACAGGGAGTATACTAGTTTCTACTGTTTCCAGTCAACTTTAATTCAGCAAAACATTGTCTAGTATTCAAAACACGTATATAAGGATCTCTTTTTTGTATCTTTTGATCCAGTCCAGATTCAGATTAAAATTCTCTCTCTCTATCTGTCTTGATTTACGTGCTAAAAAGACCGCTACGAAAAGTGAAGGACTTGTTTTCTGAGCTGCATGTGCACTGCTGGTGGTATGATATGGTGGTTGTTGTATTTTGTTTTTCTTGTGTTCAGCCCCTTGTATGATCTGATGCATATAGGTGGTACATATGTTTTTCTTCAAATTTGATTCCTTCCATTCCATACGTCCATTGAGGATTTACAATAATTATAATATAATGCTTAGGCAATTATATGCTAATTCCCAAGTTGATAATGTCATTACACTAACTCAACCCAGTCATAATCATCAGTTTACAATATATCCACGTAGACAGGCTACAATTTTTGAGCAAGTTCCCTTGTAAATGAGAAAGGAACAACTTTACAAATTAATAATTCTTTTGAAGATGAGATCAATGAAATTGGCAGGCTGAAATATTTAGCGCGTCATAAATTGCTTTCTTGTGAAAACTACTTGATACCCTCTATTGTAGCTTATTATTAGGGCCCGTCATTCCGGAAATTCCGGATAAATCCGGAAATGCGTATGACATAGTGACTAGGCACTAAAATAACTTTGTTGAAGTTAGCTGAACCGGAAAATGAAAAAATATATCGGAACAATCCGGAAATTCCGGAATTTTGAAAAAAATCTGGAAAATCCGGAAAAAATCAGGAATTTTGAAAAATATTCAAATTAAATCTGGAAAATCCGGAAATAATCAGGAATTTTAAAAAATTATTTAAATTTACAAGTTTTTACAATATTTTATCCGCGTGACGATCGACGTCATGTTATAATTTTAATTTTTCCATTATTATTATACACTTGAGTGCACACTATGGCGTTTTAGTGGACTTCGATGCTGATTCATATCCTATAGTAGTACATAACACACTACTTCTGCGTACCATCTAATTACATATTAGAGAAATGAACTTAAAATGAAGTATTCTACAACTATGAAGTCAAGTAGTGCCTATTACATTTCAAGATTCGAATTGCTTTTGAAGAATTTTGAATCATCATAAGGTCATTTGTTTTGTACCTTTTGTCTTAAAATGCCACAATCTGTGCTAACACGAATTCGAAATTTTTCGAATGCAGGTTTAAAAGTAAAAACAGACAAACAGTCGTGTTTTGATGTTGTAGTTTTGAAGCAATGACGGTATTGCTTGCAATGCATTCATTATTAAATTTAAAATTTTGTATTTTGAATTGAATTTTGTTTTATATTACCAATTGTATAGTTTTTACAATGTTATTACGAGAGCTAGTTAATTTTTTAAATGAACATTATTTAAACATGAAATTACATAGTTTTATTACATAAAATCCGGATAAAACCCGGAAAAAATCCGGAAATAATCCGGAATTTTTCAAGGCAACATCAGGAAATACCAGGAAATTTGAGAAGTCAAAATCCGGAAATTGGAAGTCAAAAATCAGGAAATTTGACGCGGCCTGCTTATTATATTTATTTCATTTATTAGGAACCTACCTATACACTATACTATACAATAAAGCATTTAAGTATATATCTTTTGTCGAGCGGCTTATATAGGCATAGGCAGTAGCACTTTTCGCTGTAGCGCCCTGTGCATCTGCAATAAACTGCAGTGTCTGCGCAACACGCTTGCTGTGTATACCTACTGTATATTAAGTTTGAGCCAGGAAAATCATTTATTATTTACCTGTAATCATAATTTACTTCTTTCATCAATGAGAACAAGAGAGACTTTATAGCAGAAGGGCATTTTTAAAAAATCATTAGGAATCGACAGGGAAAGTGAATATATAAGTGCAACTAAAATCCCATGTGATTATCTCTGCAAACGAAATGGAAATGAAATTCAATATATTACATATATTAGGTTCTATATTATAATGAGAGAGACCAGAGGGACAGACAAAGAAAGCCACTTTCATTATTAGTTTCAAAATATGAAAAAATTCAAACTTCAAAGTCAATAGAGTAATCAAGTGATTTTTAAACAAACATGTCAAATATTTCATGCTGAGATAAAAGGTCAAACAAATTTGCACTCTAATCTCATGTGTGTCACAATAGCATATTTTTATATATAACCTACCATTTGAACGGTTACGTTATATATATATCTTACTATTGCAGAACATATGATTTGCGTATGTGATACGGAGACATAGGCAGCAGCAGGTGGGAAATCAAGCAGTCTGACAACAATACGCACATTGTCACCAAGCAAGTCAGGATCATCATGGGGAGGGCCGGCGGAGAACGTGCATTTCTAGTTCTACAGTATTACTGTACGAATATGTGACGAGGATCCTTTATTGCTTGTCGATACAGTCTGCTATCTTTTCTTCAGAAACGGTTGCTAATTCATACGTGCAGCATATAGTCCTGATATTGCTATGTAATGTTAGTTACCAACTACTATAACTGGTTCGGTAATAGAACATTCCACAAGTTATTCTTGGTGTATATAATACGATACCTTAAACTTTGTTGAGCAACATTTCGATAACTGTGCTATTGTTACTGTGCTCCTATGTAACACGAGAGATTAGCTATTAGCTATGTGTCAGTCGATGAAAATACAGCGAAATCTAGAATACTAAAAGATAAAATTAAGTTTTTTTCACATGACTAACACCATGCTGCTATATATCATATATGAATATGAAATTAATAACACAATATGTACGAATCATGTTCCTATGTTGCCTTACGATTTACGATACGAAAGGCAGACAGAAAAAAAAGAAGCAAAGTCACAAGCAGTCTATTTAATAGCCCATATCTGAAAGTCAAAGTTACGCAGACTATTATATACTTTGATTTGGAAACTTTTCAATTTTCAATTTTAATCTCTTTCTCTTTAATAACAGAACAAATACAAGATGCACTGCGGTCGACACGTTGTTTTTGTTGTGGCGTTCCTCATGCTTTTTATATCACACGACTCGACCCAACTTGATGAGTTTCCTATAAAAACTTGATTGTGTGCCCGTCTATCTCGGTATATGATAAAGATCAAAACGACATGGTAATGGGTAATCAAGGCTCTGGCTCTGACTCTTTGCCTTTTCTAGCTTTGAAATTTTGAACTCATCATCAGCAGATCACAGCACAAATCAGAAACAATAAATCCTTTCCCACAATAATCCTACGGACACAGAGTATATATATCCAATCATGTATTTAAATAGTGTAAAAAACAATAGAATTTAGACTTGTTTGCTTTTCACCTACGTACTGCCAAAGCTTGGATAGTGGATTGTGGATGTAGCTATCATTCCATCACACACATCACATAAATGTATCTATGCGATAAGTAAAAATAAAAAGAACATATCCTATATAAATATATATTATAAAATGTGATATGCCTATATATAATATGCACAGTCTAGTGCAGCTGTCTGACAGAGTCAGATCCGAGCGTGTTGTGGATGTCCACAGATTTGAGTCTACCGCACTCATACAAACAAATATTATTATGTATATTTATCATATACTTCTATTTTTGTTGTCTACGCTGGACCTTTCATTCATAAAAGAAAGTTTAGGTTGAACATCTAAATCTCTCCTGTCACCCTTAATTTCTTGCTCATCCCATCAATCAGATCAGGGAGAGGGTGAGGTACCTATACGTAGTGCACAATACTTGATCATTCCTCTCCACACTCTATACGAGTGCAGCGATAAACTTCATTCATAATAATAATTATTTTAAACGAATTAAAATTTTCTATTTCAATTTTCTCATCCTCCTCGCCTTGTTTACGAGGCAAATTTTATTCCGGAACGTTCCGTCTAATTACCTGTAAAGTTGAAAATAGATTTCGTGTGTTGAATACTTTGACACTCCACCAAATCTATCCACCACCGCCGCCACCACCACCACCACGAGGGTACAAAAAACTTATTTATATGTAGGTACCTTACATAGGTATATATAAGAATCTAATAATGTCACGAAAACCAGAGAAAGAAACAGATTTTCATTTTACTGTGTCAAGAAATAAAACCTCAATAAAAGCAACAGCCACAGTCCACAGCGTGTTAAGCTTATAATGTTCGTGCATATTTAATTGTTATTACTGTAGGTCTGCTGACTTTCGGGTATTCTTAGCAAGACAAAAATACCAGCTAATAACTCGCTGCATATACATACAAAACAAAAGAGCAAATACTGATATAGTGAGATTATAATTTGCATCCCAATTTGCATTTTTTTAAAACTGTTTTCTGCTGCTGAGCTACTGATCTTCAAATCTCACAATCATATAAACACATTCAAAATGAATCGTTTGAATTTTCAATGGCAATAACAAGTGGCAATAATAAATGATGAGGCTTGATGAAAGTAGTTTTTCGATCTCGCGCGCGGCTCGACGGACGATGAAAACTGTTTGCTTGCTTGAATCACTCATTTCCCCCTACTTTAAATGATCAAAATGTGACATATTGTTTACTCCACTACTCAAAGTTCCGTGATTCAAATCATCCTGTGTCATTAAAAGTACAGAGAGAACATAAGTCTCCACTCTATAAACGTGTCAAAATGCAAGAAGTGTGAAAGAAGGAAAAGCAATTTTGAGATAGAGTGGAATTCAAATTCGAGAATGGATTCGAGGATAATCATAGGTATCAGAGAGAATGATTTGTACTAAATAGTAACATGACCGCTACGTACAAATACCTCCAATAACAATATAACAATACAGAGGCAGTGATAGTCTATTATTATCCATGCTATACGCTACTTCGAATGAAATGATAAAAAAAAACCCTTATGCTTCTTCACTTGTATTTTCTACACAGAGAGAATATTATAATGGTTGGTTGTAAATTGTAAAGTTGTAATAATTGCATATATAGTGCCTAAATATACCTACTACCTACCTACCTGATGTAGTTAACGTATCTTACTGCTTACCGTATATATTGAAATAATGCGCGAGTCTGTAATAGTACGCAGGTCTGAGAGGTCTCTGTTTGAATAGTACGCGGGTCTATTTAATACACCATTAAATGACAGTTCGCGGGTCTGTAATAGTACGCGGGTCTGTACGCGCGTCTGATGGGTCCAAATTTGAATAGTACGCGAGGCGTACTATTTCAAGATATACGGTAGGTTCTTACATATTGTTGTTGGCATGGAATTAAAATTTATTGTGTTCTGCTCTGCCACAGACAGGAGCTTCAGTCATATGCCGTAACCATAGGCATTTAGTACATGGCACGGAGTTTTGAAAACTCACCTGTTCACGTTCCCAGTTGTACGTTCTGACTTGAGAGTATCGAGTACCTAGTTTGTACCACTTACTTTTCCATCTTCAGAATCATCTTCTAATTCTCACCACAGAAATAGAAACAGATAGTAGTGCGAGTGACCATCTGAAATTGGTTTGCCAACCAAATAGAAAATACAATGTGTAGTCTGCAGGTATAGGTATATGTATAGGGTACAGATTATAGATGCTTGTTACATGCTTTTTTGGATTATATACTTGTATTTCTATATCTCTACACCCAAGAGTGCATTGTAATTAAGAATTAGTATTTGTAGGTGTAATAAGTAATAAGGTACTACAGTATAGTTATACTCAAATGTGAAAAGTTGTAACGTGTAGATATAGGTACTTTACATACTTTTTGCACTTCATATAGTGTAATATCTGTACTCTGTACGTAGGCTGTTTGCTGTTGTGAATGCTGAGGGAGCTCTACGTATAATTATATGGAATGAGTATATATGATACATATTTGTATTTAAGCAGTCCATAAGATTTAGATAATACAGTACTAATAACTAATACTGCATGAAAGCATTTATCTGTGCATTAGTGTTTTGCATTCCCTCTAAATTATATTGTTGTGTATTTCTATATTTGTGCTGTGGTTCTCGGGATGGTGGACGGATGGACATACCACACTAAATGCCAAATACCAAACTAATGTAATATTACTAAAAGACTTGTAGCTTTGATAGTATATAAGATTTGTTATTTTGTTGAGTATGTATGTAGGTATGCACTGTACATTATGGAAAATTCAATGAACCGGAGGAGTGCGTGCTTCTTGAAATGTAGGTCTTCACTTTCATTCATGATGAGATCTGCTGCTAATATGCGGCTCATAGTGCTCGTTCGCGCTGTTATATTTACAATACGAACATGATAAGTATATAAATACTTACCTGGTATTGTGTTTGTTTCTGTGCAGATTGTGTAGGTATAGATACAGAGTGGCAACAGTTTTGACTTTATTACTCATACCAGGATAGATACACCCGCACATTTGACTCAACCGTATTAAATTATAACGTATGATTTTTATGATGCATGCATCCTCATGAAACGTTTGAATTTTAATTTTGAATCACAATAAAATCCTCATTAGTCCCTCATCTTAATGGTCGTTCATAATCTTTATTTTATTGCCTTATAATAATAATTATTTGTGATGCAAATAGAGGAAGTAACTCATACGATGAATTTATCATGAAATTGTACTCTGAGCTGCGGTGTCTGCCTGGTGCTGAGATTGGGATGACATATTATGATCTGTCAACTGCTTCCATTTCCAGCTTTTGAATCGGCCCTGTTTATAGTGTACAACCACAGCTACACTAACAGTATGTGCGCCTACCTACATTGAAGCTTGTAACGTTTTTTACTTGGGTTAGTTGGCTTACTACGCTCTAAAATGAAGCATTAATTAATTAATAAAGAAGCCATTTTAGTTCATACTAAATATGACAAAGATATATTTTCTTTAATTTCTGTCAAAAGCGTGGTGATAAACAGACGCTTTAGCAACCAGTGTCATTTCCGTGAGGTTTATTAGCACAGGGGAATTGCCTGTGGCAACCAGTAACCATGCCCAAAATGTCAATGAGAATGAGATCCGATAGCACATTGTCATGTGCATGGATACTTGAAATAGGAAAAATTAAAGGAGTCAATTCAGATGATGAATAATGAAATGAAATAAAATAAATTCTGAAGATGAATTTTTGGCATTTTTGGTTGGTGTCGGAACATCACGAAGAGATCATAATAAAATATTATAGTTTATAGCATGTTATCCGCCATCCTAATTTTGAGTGAAACCAGGAAAAATGTGTGTATCTCATCTCTACTGGTACATGACACGGTCTACGGTTATGGTTTATGGAAATTACAATTACCTGCTTATTATAGTCATTTACATTTAGATTAATGTGAAGTCTAAAAAAAAATATGAAAATAAAATTTTTGAGCTCATTTAGATTTAGAATTTCTATACAGTGTGTTTTATGGAGTGCGAATAATATGAGTAAAAATAGAATGTATGCAAATTTTGAAATACATAAGGAATTTGCAACAATATTAAAACGTATAGCATGCATATAATTATATTATCTCGTCTGCTAGCCGAAGCCGAAGCCGCGAAGCCGAAGTTGATCAAGTGCTAGCTTGTAAAGTAAATTAAAATTGAAATTTTTAAAGGAGATATTTTTTAAGGGTAAAAGTACAAAAAAAAATTTAAAATGTGCCAAACAATAATATTTCTATGATAAAAAAAAATTACACAAAATGGAATAATTCAATTTAAAAGATTTCTACCATTGAAATTGAATACGTGAAATCGTGAGAAGTAAATTAATATGTTTAACAAATTATTTTTTCACCGGTACCGGTACTGGCAACTGGCAACACCAGCACAGCCGGCGAGGCGTCTATAACAGTGTACGATTTTATTTGAAGCACAATATAGGGATTATACTGCACACTATGTACAGAGAGACAGACAAACTTTCCATGTGCCACGTAATGCTCACTTAGCATTGACCACCTCGTATGTATGTACATTCATGTACACTATTCATACTTGTATTGTATTACTATTCAGATACTTTTAGTTAGTACTTCCACTTGATAATTTCCACCTCCATCCATCTATTTTGCTATGCTTATCGTAAGTATATGCACTTTGACACATTGCATTATTGGCTATTTGGATGGTAAGACGGTCTGCAAAAATTTTCTCATTTAAAATAGTGATAGAGATAGTGATAAGGGCAACAAGACGATTTTGATTAGCTTAGTAGCTGCCAAGTTATTTTCATTAACGCCGAGTTAATTTGAGTCGGCCATAGAAAAGTATACAACTTCACACACACTGTATTTACTTTTGGACTGTCGCTCGATAATGGATGTTGGTAGTGAAATGTGAAATTTAGACCAGGCTCGTCAGAGAGTTAATAACTAAAATCAATCATGCATTTCA
Organism: Dicyrtomina minuta; assembly: GCA_949802685.1. Taxonomy (NCBI): domain Eukaryota; kingdom Metazoa; phylum Arthropoda; class Collembola; order Symphypleona; family Dicyrtomidae; genus Dicyrtomina; species Dicyrtomina minuta. The sequence continues at coordinate 29,518,903 of OX461810.1, forward strand.
TGCGAGTGTGGAGCTAACTTCTCTAATGCCCTATAAAGTATATAGTAATTCCAAGGAGGAGGAGGGGATAGTTATACATTTAAAGCCATTTGTATTGTATTGTATTGCTGTGCATGCAGCTGATTGATAACGGATTAATGAGTTCCACGGACGGCTTGGAAGGAAAAGCAATCAATGCATAGAATGCATCTGCTGACCAGTGCCAGTGCAATGCAGTGAGTGAGTGAGGATACCGTCTACCGTCAAAAAGAAATCCATGCCCATTTTTTTTTATTATTGAAGAATCATAAATATATGAGATCAGTTCCACAACCACGGCTACATAGCACAGTATAGATAATTATATGCATTTCTTTTTTTCTTTCTTAGGTGCAATCAACGAGCAAACATATCAAAAATCCACATCGACATCACACTGAATCACACACACTGTGCCAATGAATCATTTTTTTGTGTATTTTTTGTTTTGTATACTTACAGCCCAACTTTTTTCAATGGTTTAAATCGATCAGTAGTTAGTATAGTTTGTCGAGAGCCAAGATTTTGAATTATCGCTGATAATTATTAGTCTTCCCATACTTGTACTCTACTCACCATTAACAGCAAACAATTCTCTACATTGGATTGTGAGAGTGATTTCAAACTCTGAATCTATATTAATGTGTCTTCTTTATGTATAGGGATTAGTATATTATTGCCATTAATTGTAGTCGTGGTCTCACTTTCTTTCCACAACCGACAACTAAAACTTTTGATTCCATTTATTTGAATGATGAAAAGACGGGATGGATGGTCTTGTCAGTGGGCAGTAAAATTAAAATGATCTTATTGTAAAAGGAATCCGCGTCTCGATTACTATTATTAATGGTATATGACATAGGTATATATATTTTATATAGTATTTTATGGTTTTATTTTAATTTCTTTTGGCTTGTAAATTTATTCAGCTCAATATACTCAACTGCTGACTGCCAAAAACTACGTACGAACCAACTGAAGTCCTACTTTTATTAGGCTTGTATTGGACTTTGCTACTGATAGTTCTCTGATTGTCTAAAACTTAATATAAAGATTTATATGTTTTTGCTTTCAATTTTATTTGGAACTCCCTTGACGGCACTTGACGCGATGTCTATTAGCGTTGTTATATTTGGAGCAGGGTAAAAACCCTCATAATCGCCAACAACGTATGAAAATCAGTATCTTATGTGTTGTTATAGGGCCACATCTAAAATCTAAAGTTAGATACATAACTTTTGAGGCTTCTTGTTAGAGTGGGTACTAAACACAGTTACATAAATGAACTAAAAGGATAGTTATTCTGTTTCCCTAGTGGCCAGCGGTGGCAGCGATGACGCAGTATTGTGCGAATAACAATGTAACAAAGTAAGGATTTGTAACAAAAATAAAGCATGTATAATGCATAAAGCATGTATTCCCGACCTAACTAAAAGATTCAATCTAAAAGAAGTCAAAGTGATAGGACTATTAATCGGTGCCAGGGGCACGATCACCAAGTTCTTCGAAGATTTTAGAATCCAACTCGGACTTCCCGTCTCCCTACGAGACGACGTTGTAATAGAAGCTCTAAGAGGAAGCCACAGAATTTATCACCATCATGTTTACGACCCAGGGTCTAAACCCAATGCTCTCCAACCAGGGCCAATACCTACTAATATAAAATAAACCATATTATAATCACATAATCCAATCAAATATTTTATAAACATTTTGTAGAAGTATACTGTGTCCTAAAGGGCAAGCATAATTGTATGCCAGTGATTTATTTGTCAAATAAATTCTCTCTCTCTCTCTCTCTCTCTCTCTCTAAATCCGAATCAAGAATGCGCACTTTCAATTTCCGTCTTTCGTGTAAAGAAGTCAAAGACAAAGAGAAGAAGCCACAGACACATTGGAAGAATGACGGAGATAAGTAGGTATAGGTGCATTGCTATATAGTATATCCATACTACCTACTTACTTATAGGGTAGGACAGTGCTAGACTTACGTGTCTACGAAAATTACACAAACATAATAATATCGTATACATTATTTTGAACTCATATGAATATAAAATATAGATAATGAATTCTAATGAGACATATTTTATTTTTGTCTAACGTTCTAACGTGTAAGAGTGTGTTTCAAATGTAACTCGGACATTTGGAGTTCCCTGACCTATGCTGTATAGTATAATACTATGGTGAATGTCTGTGTCTATGCATTGCTAATAAAGTTTCTATGTATACTTTTAGTCCATGTGTGCATCAAATTTTTACTTGTGAGCGTATCAATCCCCTGCCTTCATTTGTCCGTGTACACGCTTCAAACGGTATATCATTAGTATTATTATTTTATTATGCTTCTCGTTTTATTATTTTTGGTATACGGTAATAAACATGACTTCAGAGCGCTCATATAGTATACTCTTCTTTTACTGAATACTATTTATTATCATCATCCCTACCCTATTTATATACTCCCTACCATCCCACGTCTATAGAGGATATATACTGTAGAAACGTCCCGTACACAATCTGTAGCACGTAATTTTGAAACTGAAAGGACGTAGGGAAAGCACCACCATATTTCATATATAACCATCATCAACTACCAATTTCTTATTTCTTATAGCTCATTGTTAGTCTAATAATTATTATCTACTTTATACGACAGGATCAATCCTCTTGTTTTCTACTTCACAAATTTCTATGGGTTCACTCTAATAATAATAATACTGCGAATATGTATATATGTAACGTAGGGTCTAAAATTCTGGTAGGTGTATGTGGCTTTAGGTTTGGACTTGGACTATAGTTCAATTTAATCATGGCTTGATAAAATTACGGAGGCGTAGTCCGCCTGTCATTTAATGATCTTTAGCTGATGAATTCGTATTTCTCTTATTATATTGTATGAATTGTGGTGGGAGTAAATTATTTTCTAGTAAAAGCAAAAGTAGGCATAGGTATATCCCTATGTAAGAAGATGAAAAGGAAAGAAAATTTAGAAATTTGAGGATCATTTATTGATGGGGTGATTACTAGTCTCGCTCTTGGTCCCGTCTATATAGCCTGGGTCTGGTCTATGTAATACTAGAAATGTTAAGTAGGGGCAACGGCTACGCTCACTGGACTAGGAAATTAATTATAAGCATATTGAATTGAATTAAAAATTATGACTAGAAAAAAAATAATATCTTATATTCTCTCACACTCTCGTCTAGTCTGCCCAAGTAGAGCAAGAAGAATTAAGTATAAGTAATAATTACATATTGATCTCATTATGGTTATGACCTTTCATTGGATTGACATAATAATTATTATTATTTTGAGTGTGAAGGATTGTAACTTGAACTCAAGAAGCTTTATATTACTTTGCCTTTCCTCTATGAACAATATGTATGTACATTCTTTGTGTCTACATAGGTAGCCGTGCCTCTTTCCTATGGAGGTAGTATAAATCTGTACCTACCCACTACGGCGCATCGTGTATAGAAATCTCATCAATCTCATTTGTAGGTTTAACCTTTAATTAGCTTCCAATTACAGGATTTGTTGAGGCAATAATAATTATATTCTATAGTTGGTAATTACGATTACATTATTCCTCCGTAGGTGCTTCACTTTTGCCTACATATTAATTATTATACAGTTCAGTTTTATTATTAAACCGTTTGGGCTCCTTCTAAATCCCTGTTCTGAGCTCAAGCACGAGTCGAGGCATGTGAGGAAATTCTCTTGAAATTCTCATAGATTCAGTAATTATAATAAAAAAAAAGACGCCTTCATCGCTTCAGAATCAGAAGCTTGACTATAGATAGACGGACTTGTTTTTCTTTTTGTTTCATCCCTATAATCTCTATTGTTATATTGTGGAATATAGTATTGTCTTTTTCTTCTCGTCTCGTGAAATCATATTGATAATATATTGTGTGATGAAGCATTACAGTTTCTATATGCTCCTGTTCTCGATTCAATTCACTCGGAATAACCCATATGCATAGATGCTCATATGTATGTTCCGCTCATATTCCAAAGTTTACGGTTATTTCGGAATATATTTCCTATTCCCACATATATATAATTAATTAACATAAAGTTTTAATAATTAACCAAATGTACCTACTACATACCTACCTACGTGACTTTCATATTCTCCGTTTGAGGACAGTAGTTGGTTGTTGTCGTATAGTATTGAAATTGAAAGATTGGAAATAAAGATTGTGATTTATCCTCTCAACTTGACTATCATCTGGGCCACCTATCCGGGATTTTACAGTCTACATTTTACAATTTTACCTGTGTAAAGCAATAATTATTGCGCTTTTGAATGACTGCCCACGTAATTAAACATAACCATGGCCCTTTATTAGGTCTTCCCGGTCACACATAAACTGACGCACTCTCTGTATTGTTGCGTTCTACAGCTATACTCATAGATAGACTATGGGGATTTAAGTTTGAGACAGACTACGATTTCCTTCGTATTTTTTTTTCGGATGATAAGATAGAAAATATAGAGAGAAACTAAGGAAATAATTCAGTTGAGTGCATGACTAAAGGCTTTGATATGATTTTTATGATGATTACTCTTGATGATATGACTGGTACTGGCATGGTATGGTATGGTGGTTCAAAGAAGATTATTGCAGAAGGAGAGTAGAGCAGCACATATTATAGAGACTGTAATAATAATTATTGTGAAATAGCTTGGATTTGGTAGTAGGTATCCGTCACAATAAAAGATACATACATTTATTTATTTGTGCTCCTGGTCACATACTGATAAGTGTGGAGCTCATTTTTTTGTTGCTTGGCTGTGCACGAGAGTTAAAAAAAGCAAAAAGGCAAAAGAAGAGACTAGAACAAGAGTGATAGTGATAGTGATAGGCTCAAGAAACGTGCATTTCCTCCCAAACAACAATGCATCAGAATAAGTAAAAAAAAAAAAAGCTCAGCAACTTCAAACTGCAAATAAAATTGAACAAGTGTTTTCATCTCTATCTTGTACACAAGAAGATAAACACCTTGATACGCTCATACGTGAAGAGACTGACATAGTACTAGTATTGGTGCAGCGTGGACGTGGACGTGGACGTCGGAGTACTGCACACTTGAGGACTTGAAGATTGAAGACCAAGAGAGAGAGAATCACGAGAATGAAGAAGAAAAAAAACGATGAAGATTAAACTTATTGCAGTGCTAATGGTGATGTGATAGTTAATGTGGGAAAAATGTGGGACAGTCGACCCATGCAGACACCGGCACCTCACTCTCGCTCTCGCTCTTTACCAACACAACTTTACCTCAACTTCGACTCCAACTTACCGTCGCATCGCATCTCATCTCATCGTCACCGCCACCGTCACCGTCATTGTCCGCCTCGTCAAGCCCTATACTCATATACCTAGGTGGTAAGGTACCTATCTAATCTGTACTAGTACCAAGTTCCTATGTAAGTAAACGTTGTCAGGAGAGAATGTCAAAATAAAAAAAACTATAACTACCTACATGAGTCTAACTTACCTACTACAAACTATCATAATCATAATTATCATTAACAGTCCGCAACAGTTTTCCAGCCCAGCCTACCTATTCAGCCTATCGTTGATTTTTTTTCCGTCAGTTTTCTTTCATTTTCTCACCAAATCAAAAGAGAGTCAAAACCGCATGATTTTTCATCAACAGCTTCTTTACCTGAATAGAAATCATTTATGTTTGAGTGTAAATGTGCTAGAAGCACGATATGTTCTATGTTAAAAGCACTGACTTTATTTCATTTTTTTAATGGGGTGTAGGCGGGAACGCATGTACTCACGTAGATAGAGACTTTTTTCAAAACAGAAAACAGAAACAGCGCGGTTTGGATTTTTCTTTTACTTAAGATAGGTAGGTAGTACTTATACTTTTACTGTATGTTGATATTCTGGTTTTAAACTGTAAATATATTGCAAAGGAGTGATTAAGTGAAGAAAATACGCCAAGAAAACCATGTACAAAATTCCTATACATTTTTATACATCCTAATTTTTTCTTATAGAGCCAATTCTTATTTTTTTATTGCAAATTTTTATGATTTTTATTCAATACCTTTTTTTTCTTTCTTTTAAAGAAAAAATAACCTGGGTATTATGAGAGTCTATAGCATAATAATTATGTTCTTCAACGACTACACCCATCAAAAAACTCTTCATCACATTCGTAGTAGAAACCACACATATAGGCAATTTACGCCTTGCACAAAACTTTTAAACCTGTGATGATGGAACCATATACGTAATTATATTTAATTTGCATGCAAACATGTATTTCTTAACGTCTACAAGCTTATTCAAAGCAAAGCCAGGCTGTCATTCCACCTTGGTTAGGGTTTAAACTTTTACCCGTTCTATCCTCTAGAATTGCCTTGTTTTATTGTCAGCACAACTATGACAGCTACATCTTACATACTATAGATACCGGGATTACATGCAGTGTAATGACCTCACTATTACTATTACTACAGCATATAGTATCATAAAATTTTCCATGTTTTTTTAAAACTATGTTCACTTTAGAAAAAATCCACACTAAAATAAAATTTTGAGAAGAAAAACATTGAGAGCAGTGACATCGCACCGTCTTGATACATATATTGCAGTGTATTGTATAGGTAAGTTATAAGCTGTGGTTGTAACTTAACTAAAGTGCTTTTAGTCACTTAAACTGAAAATTCACAAGTTTCCTATTCCGAAAATATTTTTTTGACTGCGTCAACAAGAAGCTGTTTACAGTTGACTTATGATTCAAGTGAGCTTTATACTAGTATATACAGTTTAAAGTAAAAGTTATAAGCTGCATAATTCCAAATCCAAAACAATCATACAATATACCTTTTTGGGAAAGGCTCTTTAAATTCAGCTCTTGGCTTTTACGGAAGAGTTTAAAAGCTCCGGCCGGAGGTATTCCCAGCCAAATTACCTCAAAGTTTAAAGAAAGACCCTTACCATAAACCAACTCACCCATACCATACGATCCTCTATCCTCTGTGCCTGATAAGATGATTTCAGTTTTGAATACCTTCACTACTATCCGTGTCCAATGTCTTTATACCTGAACCTGTCTCGGTTGTATATAGTCTGTAAAGTGAGACCAGATATTATTGTTATATTATTATGTTACCTGAACTTATGTATATGTGCCTGCCTTTTAAGTAACCAGGTGACTGGATAGTTGGGACTGTCATCCACCACCAACCAAAGTGTATGGTACAATTAGGTATTTGCCTATGGCTCCAACTGTTCACGTTATTGTTTATGTGTAACAATACCAGAGTGATTTGAGACTTGAAGGTATCTGTATCTATATTGAGCAGAGCTCTGTAACTTTGTAAAGGTAAGGAATATTGCTTCACATCTTCCCTCGGGCAATCTCTTTCTACGTCTAAACCCTCTCTCTCTGATGCATTACATTCAATTCAGCGTTGTCAGTCAGCCAGAGTCACGTTAACTATTATATTATTATTGTTGTATCTGTTCTGTACTTACGGAGCGGAGTACGGGGCACTGTGTGATGTGTGATGTGGTGTTATGTTTACGATGCACAGGTAAATGGGCAGCAGCATGTCTAGTGGATCTAACTAGTAAGAAAGTCTTGAAAGACACACCATCACGGTCTTTAACTATACATTCTCAAATTCTCAGCTTCTTATACCTTTACTTATACTTATACTTACAAGACACGAAGCAATTCACTTCAGTCCAAAACTTTCCGAGTACTACATGCTGCTCTCGCCAAGACGATCATTTTACTCTCGATTCTCGACGAGAGAGCACGTTGTCTTCTTGAGTCTTCCTTCCCCTTTTCCATTTTCCATGTAAGTAAAACCTAAGTAAGTACGTCGAGCAAAAGCAAGAGAAAAAAACTGCTGACAAAACTAATTCTATTGTCCTCACATCAACTCCTACTGGTGATTCTCTATTATTTTTATTATTATTTGAAATGTTGTTTGCATTTAATTTGTAGCTATCCCGGTTGCACTTTTAACTACGGAAAACTAAAGCAAAACAATAGAATCAGCCAGTACAGTCAATAGTTATAGCATCAAGAGTGAGTCTCATCTCATCAATAGTGTCGTTTTGGTCCAAGAATTTGTGTAATGTACTTTTCCATCGTTGTTTGTAGTTGTGTATCTTTTAATTCGTAATTTTTGAAAGGCTCCATTTTCGTTGGTTGGTTTTTTTTACCATTTACCACATGCTAAGAATTTCTTGATACTGCCTCAAATCGTCAATGTTACAGAAAGGCTCGGAGAGTGACTTTCAACTTCAACATTTTCGACTGTCATTCCTCAGTCAGTGTTAAACTATAGTAAACTGTTGCCTATCCTTATCATCAGCAAGCAATCCGTGAATCCTTGGTGAAGAATGCTATAGAGCCTATCATCTAAAGTATCTCTCTGTCTGTATTCATTTTTAATACCCACACTGACTGACTGAGTATTGTGTCTACGGAGAAAACATTGAACATTACACATTATTATTGACTGCTGTCAGACTTGATATTTGGACAAGGAAGATATAATCCAGTTTTTTTTATTACCTCCAGTTTTATTGCCACTCATTTAGCGATCTGAAATTTTCATTTCGTTTCATCACGTCGTCATCCTCATAATTGCATTCATTTCGTATCATTCAGTTTTTGTCTGTTGATCTGATATCTGTGTGATTCATATTCGTGCACAAAAAAAAGTGGAGCATTAGGAGAGGCTGAGAGACTCTGAGAGTTGATTACGATCTAATAAAAAAAACATAACAAGAATAAATTTGTACACTTGCAACTTACAAGGAGGACAGAAATAATGTTGGAAAGCGACGGAATCAGTGATGATGTGAGTGACTGGGGCTCGGATTTTGATGAAGACGTCGAGGATGACAAGGTAAATTACTGATTAAGGGCTCAATATATTTGTTTTAATCTTTTATTAATGCACTTAATAATTAATATTGGAGGAAAATTGGTTCAATTCATCTTTAATTTATTAGATATTGGTTTTATATTATACCTGGTAAATAGTAACTCATGATTAGAAAAAATGCTTTAGTGTACAGTCTGTAACTACAACTGTTTGTGCAATTTTTGCCGACATTCCGAGCAAGTCCATAATGTTATTCCATGGTTTCTGCTTAATCACTCTTCGCTTTATTAGTATTTATCATTTATTACAGTTGACAGTCTATGCACAGGTGTGCAATAAATACCACTTCAATATTACTTCTAATTGCAATCAAGCAAGATTTAAGATGTAGATACAATTTTTATTGTCGCTAGTTGGTTCAGCACACAGTAATCTTATATACTTGTGTATGCACTACCTGTTGTAGACTGGAGGTAGTAGAAACGTTCTTGACAGAATTTGTTCACAGTATCCTACGGCAGATTTCTCAGAGAGATGCGAGAGCATTTAGGTTTCAGAGACCATGGAAGAATTAGGTGAATTATCCGCAAACAAAAACTATCGCGTTATTATACGTTCATGGTAAGGGAAACTATGTGGTACAGTGGTTAAAAGTAAACCTCAAGGTTAGATTGAATTGTTATGAGGCACCTACAGCTAGAATCCTCGAAATTTCCTTCGGGAAAAGACATTGAGACTAGGAACATTTATATTTTTTTTATTGCCGCTTAAAACGGTTCTGTGTTAATCCTTAAACTAAATTATACCAATTTGCATTACATTTTGCTCATATGGCCATTCTCTGGTTCACAAAACAAATAAAAGAAAGCCCAGAAAGACATTATCAAACGTTATAATTATTTTGCTTAGAAGATTTTAAGAGCTAAAACAGTATTTAGTGTTTTAAGGTTGAGCTGAGGATGAAAGAATCTAGAGGATTGTATGTTTGTGCTGCGATGAAGTGCGAAATTCTTTTAAAGGTCCCACAACTGTAGCTGAGTAGCTGCGTAAATAAAGAATATTTAATTATATGTCGCCTTGGTTGATGATTTAGTTGGTTAGTTTGCTTTTGTACTACTTCCCAATAATTAGATATCTTGTCCAGTTCTTTCTTTGATGCTATTGTTTATTTTCTCACGCTGCATAGCATCAACAGTAGCGTGTATTGTGTGCTCTCTTGAAAATTCTGTTCAATACTACGAGATCGAAGTAAGTAGTCGTAGCTCGTAGCTTGGAAACTGATGAATCTCATCTGATTATACGAGTGCATAGGCAGATTTCTGCGGAACTATAAACTCAATGAAAATCTTTAAGGTTAGTCAGGCTGAACAAAGCAGCCTTGCATTAAATTTTTTCAAGTATCCGTGAAACATGGTGACGGAAGCGTCAAGATGTGAACAATAACAATAAGGCGACACGATATATGAGATAAATGTGTACACCTACAAGATGCGATCTAGTGACACTGCTGCATCATCAACATAGGTAGGTACTTGCATTTATTTGAGAGATACACTACACACCATACTAGCCCTGGCTACTACTATGGTATATATGCTCGTAAGACGTTTATTCTTTTTAGAATTTTATACTTTGTAGAGCAAGCTTATCTCCAATTTGTGACAGTATCTTTCATCTGTAGCAGAAGAAGAAGAGGGAAAAAAAATCTTCCGCTGATGATTTCGAAATAAATTTGTAAATGTTCACTGTGCATACATATTCGTAAAGGCATTATGGTAGGAGTTAAGAGTAGGAGCACAAAGATTAGTAGATAGGGCGTGAAAGTACGAAGTGTAAGGTGGTGAAGATACAATAAGATGCTAAACTGAAATTAACAATGATGCTATGGTTGATAAAGCAAAATGATGAACCTATTTATTTCGTAAGGCCTTTTTAAAATTGATTGACATACTGTAGATGACTGGAGGTAACTTAGTTTGACTTGAAGGCATTCACGGAAAAAATATATATTGCAACCATAAAACAATTTTAAACTCTTTGTATAGAAAAAGACTCCGTATAGACCTAACCTTGCTTGTCCCTACTACTGAATAAGGGATTATAAACAAAAACAACAATTTCATCGGACATTTGGTAATTTGGATGTTTCCAAACCTCACCTACCAGCAGACCTAATTAAGAAACGAATAGTATCCTTCAGCCAGTCAGCTTGATACCTTAAAATTACCAGGTCGTGTAGGGAGTATTAATAGTTTTCTAGTGCTTTTGAACGAGAGAGAGAATCATTATGCAAATGAATTTTGTCAGGCTTTTGGTCTTGTGCTTTGAAAATATAAAGCGAACATGCCATTAATTATAAACAAATATTGGAATATTGATTAACTTATCAGATTCAGACAAAGGCATGATGAGCGTTGCGTTGATGAGACTAAATAGATTTCTTTCAAGGTCTTGATCCTTCTGTACGATTTTAGCACGTATTGCTTTGATATCATGTTTCCATTGTCTTCAAAATAAGTATTTAATTTGTAATATTTCCCATCGATTAGCTATTATACATTTCAAAACATGAAATATTTGGGGGTTTTATTCATTACAATTTTCTTAGGGATAATAGGACAGAAGATTTTTGTCAATGGCATTTCTTAGCTATTGACTATGTATAGATAAAAAAGGTGTTAAAGTATTTTATTTTGATGCATAGTACATAGTACTTATGTCCTGTACAGTGGCGGATCCAAAGGGGGGGCTAAGAGACTTTAGCCCCCCCCCCCCTAAGAGAGACCTTTTTAACATTGCGGAGATAGGAGCGGCCATTTTCCAATATGGCCGCTTAACATTATTAGCCCCCCCTATGACAAAATCCTGGATCCGCCACTGGTCCTGTACGTACTGTATATGCTGTATATGCTAGTGCTCCAAACGGATCAAAAGAAGGTGTGCAATTATACCTGCAATTTTACACCTGGGTAAGCACATTAGGATGAGAGATGTTATTTATCTTGCCTTCTCACTTCCTATAGAATTGATCGCGCTAAGAGGTTGATCAAGCAAATATCTATAGGATTTTTGTTATTTTTATTATTATTACTACAGAATATTTCACATTTTTTATCAACCGTTTAGCCCTTGAATTATTTGGGTACGGTGGATACAAATAATGCGTTTGGACGTCAGAGACCTACCTACAGTACGTGACCCTTCCAATATTTTTTAGCTTTTAGCGTTGATGTTAAAATTAAATTTTACAGTATTTGTTCTTTTCGTCTGCAAGTAGTGTATTACATATTTCAATATAGCTGTCACACGGTTGAGTAAACCATAAAAGTAAACACATCTTTCTTGTTTTAAACTAGCACCCGACCATAAATACTTCTTGCTGTGATCCAAGCTAAGAGATAACAGTTTATTTACAAAATTAGGTTGCTTTCAAGAAATATTATATGAATTGAATTTTTTTGTATTATTAGCTGGCTGAGTTATATTATGATAATAGTTGTGAAAAGACCAATCCAATTCAATATAATATCTTCGCCTTGAAGGTGTCAGTGTCAGGCTCGTTGTTCGACTCATATTTTTTTTTAAATGGATAAACTGCACTTGCATTATTATTTCACGTATATATATAGACATAGGACAAGACAAAAACATCTTTGCCAGTACCAGTGCCAGTACCAGTACAAGTTTTCTTGTCTAAACTAATGTCTTAACCACCTTTGTGCTATCTTAACCACACGTTGAAATTTGAAATAATTGCAGAATTTGTGGAGGTTCTCAAAACCCGTTTTCTCATTATTTCTTTATTTCTTCCTTAATTGCAGCATGTATAGGTACATGCACATGATTTGCTGTGCATCCCAGGAACAGCCCAGCGCCACTTTTGTTAATAATAATTTCCTCAGTGGGTTTTTAGGTAATCATCATGAGTAACCTAGAAGTATATTGTGTACTGTATCACTGAAGGTGTATAATAATTATGGTGGACGGGAGAAAAGGGAAGAAGTGTACGCAATATACCGTGACCGTGTACACATGCAGTGTTTTGGTGACTGCTGCGACCGTAGTCCGTCTGTCTGTTCTACTCGGTACTCAGCAGTGATAGTGGCGAGTTATTTTAGCAAGCATCCGGTGCATTAAAGACTAAGTACACATAATTACTATGCAAATACTCACTAGTCAGTACATTTGTGTATACTTTCTGCATAGGCTTTTCTTAGTGTACCTCTACATACATAACTACCGCTCTATAATAGAGTACAAAAAAGGAAGGAACAAGAATTTAGTGCATAAAAACAATTCAGAATGAGCAGTTCTTGGTGAGTTATTATATATACACATGAGAGTAACATGCATGGGAACTAATCTAAGTACAGAAAATAAATTCTTTTCTTTCTGCTGCTTTTCCTCATTTTAAGTGAAGCATCTCTTCTTTCTGGTAAAGAAATATGGGAGCATCCGAGCACGCATTGGATTCTACTGCTCGGCACTGGGTTTCTGTGCCAGTCTACCATACCTCGTCCGACTCTGAGCTCCTTAAAACGTTATAATATTAATACAAATGATAACTGTCATTCCCTACCAGCGAAGGATGCTCTGTGCGCCTTATGTATGTTGTAGGGTTTGATGAGGACGACGATGAGTTAAATCTGTAGAATTATTATGCTTTGAACTACTTTAATTTTCCATGATTAATTGGGCTGATGAGATGAGGATTTTCGCACACAAAAAATTAGTGAATCGTGGTAAACCAAAATAAGGGGAATAGTGAATAGTAGTTACTGCAAAGAAAGAATTGTACAAAGACTCACGATGTAGTTTTTGGTTTCATTGGTTGCGTCTCAGCTGAGCATATAATAAAGGTAATTTCTTTGAAACTGGCTTTGATAGCTTATATATCTTCATATATGTAAATTACACTCTCCTATCTGTACAATATCAGTATCAGTATTCTCTTCTTGCCAAATCAAAACTGCATGAGCGTAATGGAAGGTGGAGGTTGAAACTTCGTTTATCATTATATGAGAAGCTATACACCAGGGTTTATTTTGTGTTTTGGTGTTGTTCTTTCTTCTAAAATAATTTGAATCATTAGGTATTCAACCGGTACACTGAAAATTGGGCCATGTCAAACATGTGAGTAAATTGGTGTAGTTTAATAATTGTAAGCCGAAACAAGTACTTTATCCACGTCTTAAATTTGGAATTCAGTCATGCAAATTTTATATGATTTTAGACTATGCGCGGAGCCATTCGGATTTTACGGAAGATTAAAATAGGGATGCATCTAATTGAGCAGTTTAAGTAGTGTAGGTATGCATCCATAATTCTACCAGGAATGCAATAATTATAAACTTAGGTAGACTATATACGGGAAATACGTGGACACGGACTTAAACCTACCAAAATGAAAATGAACTGTGTATAAGTTAGAGTCTATAGAGTGGGCTCAAAATAAGTTTTCAAAGACTTGAAATAGTTTTCGAGGCAAATATAACGGCCTTTGCGACCCACGTTATTTTTTAAATGCAATTCATGCATGTATATGTACCCCAAAGGACATGTAAAGTTGAGTATTAGGTGAATGTATGTATAGAGTTTAAGGTAGACGTGCATAAACATTCATGGTTGATTGCCGGGGATGTTTGTTGGGGAAAAACCATGCTTTTCCATTTAGTCGTCTTGTTGGGTTATTATGTTATTACTCAACGTTGTTGGTTCAGGAGCGAGTCATCCGTTCATCCGTTATGCACATTGTTTGAAAGATAAATCTTAATTCTTTACACGAGGCATGTCAAGTAGACCTCTTCACATATGTGGGTTCACACTAAATTGCATATTAGCATTGTGATTGTGTGTAATTATTTGTGTGTACCTCCATTTCCTCGTTTGACTCGTCATCTTTTTGTCTTATACCTATTTTAAGTCTGTGCTCTGTACTTACTTTTTCCATGATGTTCTCTACGTTTACGTTCCACTCAATCTTCTACGTCTCTCCTACTTACTTGGACGTTAGCTCAAGTCCTTCAAGTCGTCATCCCCATCTTCTCGTTCGTATGTTTTATGCTAAAGAAGACTCAAGTACATAATTGTTTACATCTGCTTGAGTCAGTCAGTCAGTCAGTCACTCTGTGTCCAAACTCTCTGCGTGTGGATATTTTAAAGAAAATTTTTGTGCTAAGTACATTCACAAACAGAATAATATTTAATGCTAGTCATAGCATAGCTAATGTTGTCTGTCAGTATACACAAAGTATATTTATTTATATTTGCTGAGAAACAAAGAAGGGAACTTGCGGTGAAATCTGGGGTTGAGCTGAATCGCTGAATGCTCTTTGACTGGATAATAATTATTCAGTTTCTTAGAGTTGTTTACATGTTCTCAGCGTCGTCGCAGAGTCAGAGCGGAATGAATTAGTACGGTTCTAGTTGTATCCCCTATGACTATCTGTACTGAACAAGCGCATCAGCGACCTATTTTATTATGAATAATAATAAGTATATTTCAATAATAAATTAGAAGACGACACAATTATTTATTCCCTTCATTCAAGTAGGATTTTATTTCCGTCCTGGTTTTAATATAAAATTGAATAAAAAATCCTTCTGTTTAATAATAATTGAGAGTAACAATAATAATTATTATACTCTAGTTGTTATCAAACTAGACTACGACTACAAGTATATAATCATTGCAATCATCCATTGTAGTCTGGGAGTACAACAATTTACTCATGTAATACATCCTTTTTTGAAAAAAATATTAAAATGCCTTTTTGTGGTATATATTGAATGAAAAACAAATAATATAAAATTTGCAAAAAAAATGAAATAAATTAGGATCACAATAAATATGATATTAAATTCATAATGAGAAAGTTTTGAGCGTGGGGTAAAGGATTTTAATTGTAATCATTACACGAATCTGATAGTTTTGATATCTCAAAATGAAATGAAATGCCCCACCATGTAATTTAAATCCCACACTCTGTTATGTGCACGCCATGGCGCCAGAGTGAGCGGAGTCAATTGTTGCTTTTTTTAATTGTTGGCATTTATGTAATACAATTATAATCGTTCTCTTCCCAGCATGTCTCCCTCTCTGCTATGTAAAGCAATAATCTTTCGAGTGTAACTTCTGCTTCTCCAAGATGTATATAATATAGGTAATAATAATTGTAAGTGAATGCCCATGGAAGACAATAAATTGGAGATAGGATTACCACAAAGGGAATTATTCAGCAGATCGTGAATCATATAGAAAAATAATATAATAATATTGTTGAAATAAAATATGATATTATGTGTGGCTAATAAAACTTTCAAGTCACTCTTCAGAGTATCGTTGGCACTCGTCTGCTCTGACTCTGGCGCTATCTCATTACACGTGTAATTCATATATATACCCTACCTACTACCTGTTCTTTCGATTTGGAGTTGGCATTTGGGGAATGACACCTAAATGTGGCCTTCGTTGGACAAATTCGGTCACACGCCAATCCAAAGTGGGAACGGATTATAAAAGAACGAGAGACAAGACTGCAAACTGCAGTTCAGGGTTGATGTTGATATCAATTTATATCGTATTCTACCTACCTAATTAAAGTACTTCGTTTTGCATTTGAACCACACTACCTTCCCTTCTGCACTTCACATACCTATTGTGTACCTGTTGCTAAGAAGGCGATCTAAAAATGACAGCCTTCAACTGACTAATCGTAATCTTATTGAAGTGCTATTACATTATGAGAGAATATATAGACTTGTAATTGGAATTTTTACTCTGTCTTGTATCGCCATAAGAAATTAACATAGAATTTAAATTAACGTTCGACGTAGGTAGGTTGATAGTAGATATATAGAATATAGAACCTGAGGTACCTACCTACCTGAGTACTTAAAACTTAAATTATGAACTCAGCCTGCATGATGCATTGTAAGTAGTGTACTCAGAACAGGGTTGACTTCAGCACATAACTTTAATGCGGAAAGTTTTAAGTCTGAATCCACTTTCGTTTAGTTTAATTGAACAACTTTGTTACATCATTATGTTATTATTATGCACCTACATATATTATTCTGCCAGAAGTACATGTGTCTCCTTTAAGTCATTCAGTTGCATGTACAATGGTAGGCTGATGTGATATCATATCTTAAATTTGAATTTAAAATTTCCTGCGGGGCCGTCATGTCTTAGATTTATTATGCTTTCAGTACCAAGTAAAGTGTAGTACCAGCACCAGCCAGCATAGGTTCTAAGTACTGGCATGTGTATGTGTGCTTGTGGAATATAGGGAGGTCCAAAAAAATCAAATTGAAACATTTGTGAGTCTACTAAAGTAATTTTAAACGAATGTTCACTGATTGTATGTTTACTGGACTGGACTATTAAAACTATGTTTCTTTCCTTCTGTGACGTTTATCATATCATAACCTCAACAATGGGGAGTGACGGATTCGATGAGTTATGAGGTAGAACAAGCTAACCTCAAGATTAAATCAGGAAGCATGCCCTTATGCTATCAGATTCAAATATGTACATGCCCGTACGCACACTCCTGTAGCAATGTATCAGTAATGCAATGTAATTTAGCCATTTAGCCACAAGGATTGGAATTATTAGAAAATGACAATGTTTACAGTTGAATTAAAACGTGCAAAAAGCTGAGGAAAGAAAGATTGGACGGGGAAGTGGAAAGATCATTTGTCATATTTCCTAATCTATATTTTTCTGTTCAAATATCAGATTGTGGATCGTCATATTATTATGGCGCAGATCTCTGAGTTGACTTGTTGTCAATTAAATTATGATAGGTATTGTTATTCTATTTGTTTGTTTGTTTAGTTGTCTGTGGTAGTGATAGTGAAACCACAGAAAAGCTAATTGGGATCTACCAGAACCAGAAACTTTTAGCACACGATAGAGTGTACTGGGCCAACAATGGTTCAATAGTCAACAGCAGAGAATAATCAGTAGTTGTTTTTGTAATACTCATAATAATATTATGAGAAAGAAAAAAAACCAAACTTGAATTTATTTCTTGTAGGAGATTAGATACTTATTTGATTTACAAAAATTTGAAGGCATTACAGTTACACCATGTTTTTCCTTAAGGAACACAACATCCGTCATTCTAAAAAACAGTCTTGCGTTTAGTTTGTGCAGTAATACAAGTCAACCATTTATTTTTTTTCGAATTCTTTTACTATAGCTTCTTGAAGCACCTACTCAGAGACTCAGAGTAGATAGAAAACAGTAGTAAGAATAAGACTTAACCGCTTGTGTATGTATACAATGTTGGGTTTAGCTGTTGCTGGCGCTGGTCAAGAGAATCATATTAGAGTGAGCTGCGCATGTGAAAAAATATTAGAAATGAAAGCGAACAAGTAATAAAAGTAAGTTAATAAATATATACTAATTCTTGAGAGCGTATAAGGGGCATCTAAACAAACAAGGAGGATCGTAAAGTACTTTTTTTGATACTAATGGAGATAGTTAACAAGAACGAATATAAGAAAAAATATTTTCGCTCATTTATTTTTGATTACCTGCTGGCTGAAGCTGTGTGATATTATTATTATGGAGTCAGTCTCGAGTCGAGCTGACTATAACAACTGATTCCTGAAGAACTGTGTGTAGATTGTGAACAGTATAGATAGACTGACTACCTGTCATATACTTTACATATTTTACTATGTAATTATTCCTCTGTTCGGAATTCTATTTACATGAGCCTTGGCCATACATCATCAGTCTCGTCTCAACTTATACCATGTGTATAGTCCGTTTTGTACAGACTATGGAGTGATGTCCACTTTCAGTCACATGAAACTTTCAATTTCATTTTTCTCATTGAAATTCAAGTTGCTTCTTCCGCACAGTCCGTCGTCGCTTATCTCTCTCGATGCGTTATAAAAAAAATATGTTCAAATGTGTGTGTATATATGTCACTTATTCAAATACGAGTACAAATACAAATACCAATGACCATACCAATGTATTGTCCATATTAATATCAAACAAGTTGACATGTTTTATTGACTATTCCATTTTGTCTCGGCATGTTAATATTCATTCTGATTTTTTGACCATACATAGACATTGCATTTGTTAGAAGATGATATAGAATATAATAATTATAATAATATATTCTCTGCATATACATGTATAGTTTCGTCATATACGGTGATATATTCTTTTCCCATATGACATACCCTTTGTAGTTCAGATTACCATAAAGTTATCCTGTGACAAAAAGCATAACACGTATGGATTATGGATGGGTCTCGTCTCGAGTCTCGACCAAGTTGACAGGAAGCAATGACACTTGAGTTAAGGCTGTAGATCCTTTTTTTCTTCTTACAGATGTAGAATGTAGATGCATCACATTTTTAGAGTGCAGTCACAGTCACAACATCCCGTCTTGCATTTCTCGAGTACTTCTCTCAAGTCTCGAGAGTCGAGCCGTCGTCAAGTGTTTGCCTAAAAGTCAAATTTATTTATTGCAGTTAGAGAGATTTTAGAAATTCAAATTCTTACGTATTACGAGTATAACGATACATATTATGCTTATGATGGAGTTAAAAGCTGATCTTCATATTGTAGCATTATGGATCTATTCCACTTCATAGCCAGAGCCAAAATATAAATGTGGTAGTCGCAATCGTTAATAAATAGAGCGAGGAAGGTTTAAAATAAAATTAATTTTGCCAGGCAAGTTGTCAAGATTGAAGTTGTTGTAAACTAATTATTATTATTATTATGGAAATGGTAAATGGTGATGAAAATTTGAGCTCAAATATAGAAAATGTGAAAGATAATTTATTTGGATGATAGATAGGAGATGGGAAAATGACGACGCTCCAAATAAATTATGTGCTATAGAGGAATAACTTTTTCAATTAGTAAAACTATGTAGGTACATATGAACCTTTATTTACTTATATACTCCCCTAATGACCTAAGGCAATTCAGTCCTTTTTTCTCTAATGATTTCTTTTTCAATTGTGACAAAGACGACAATATAATCTCGGTAAGTGATAATAATATATATATATAGATAAAGTTAGTTTCTAAATCCTCGCGTCGTCCCTTTTCATTTTCTTTGATTGAATTTCGATTGTAAAACTATTTTTTTTAAGTGTGAAGGACCCGCCTTCTTTTATTAAGCAAAGTACGACCACGACCACAGAGCAGCTCACTCAACAGGGCAAAACGCAATTCAGCGCAATATTATATTCTCCAAGTAAAGTTGTCAAATCTTATTTGCGCACATCAGAGGATGAACCACCTCTTGTGTCTGTCTTATTTGGGAATGGCAAAATATATTCAGCTCGGACAACCGTATAAATCTTAAAAGATTGGATCTGTCTTATTTAAAAACTCGTAATTCCGCATGCATAAAACACTACTTGTTCTGTCCGCAAACGCATAGCTATAACTTTTAGGAACATGCTACTTATGTACCTACTTGTAAAGTCACATATTGGTGGACTCTCTGAATGCAGAAAATGTATTCATTAAATGTGAATAAAAATACAAGTGACCACAGGGAGAAAATAATAATCACAAATTGTATACATCTTTACGTCTTCTGGGACACCTAATATATTTGCTCAGTCTCTGCATTTAAATTATCTTTAATTTGAATGGCTAACAACTGACTTGTCGTCATTGTCATGCATTGACTACGTTGCGTTCAAGTTGGGGATAATTAACCATGCAATGTATGTAAAGCAGTTTACTTTAACAGCTTCACACGTTTGGCGAGCATGTTAAACTTCATATAGAATTATGCGTTTTGGAGAGATTATGGATATATTTTATTATTACTCTAATCTGCATTTCGCTTCATATTTATTTAGATATATTATTATGCTGAGCTTTATTTTTCCCATTTAAATTATACATACCAACAACACAAGAATAGCATATAAAATATGTTATATTTTCTTATTGATAAAGTTCCAGTTCCAATAACATTATGTAGAGGCATTGTTAGATCATTAGCTGGTTGATTTCAAAATTGCATTACGTAGTTGGAGTCTTGAAGTTCGTTAATTTAAGAGATGGAAAGAAAGATAATTAGTTTGGCTGGTTGGTCCATATGCATGGTCGTTGTTCTCTCGCTCGCACGCTCGGCTGTCTGTCTCTCTCTCTCTCTCTCTCTCTCTCTCTCTCTCAGGTGACGAATGGCGTATAGAATTGATAGAATGATTGAGTGATTCACAAAGCGGCTTTCACTTGCCGCTGCCGCCTTGTTCTTCTTTTTCCTCCCTGTCCATTTGAATTAAAGACAATTTACTCACTTATTATAAACCAAAGTAAGAAAAAACGTAGTAAGTCTTGACAGTCAAAAAGGAGGATGCTTCTTGTGTAGCTTCCTTCTTCTTCTTCTTTTTGTACAATTTAGCTGCAGTTTGACTCGCCCTATACTCCGGGCCTTATTGTGTCCACTCGTCTCTCGCAAATAAATAAAAAATGAATGAAGATTTCAAATTCACGTTTTTTTACAAATTTCTGAAGTAAGGATGGGAAATGAAAGAGGAAGTACAGGGGGTAGAAAGAGAATCTGTGGAGGTTTGGAAAAGTGTTACATATTTCCATTTCGTATACTCGTTTCAAGCACTCTCTATCTACCTGTCTGTGTCTGTGTTGTCCGTATAATATTGTGCCTCTCAATGAAAACTTTTTAGTTATTTGCCAAGTAACCAATGATAAAAAGTAGAGTTCTTGACAGTATTCTTGATGATGGGCATGGTATTAGGTATATTACGGATCACAGTATAATATGGCTTAATTGATCATCATCATATTTGTGGTTTAGCTAGATAGGAGATGCATTTCTCAGTTTCCTTGTGTCAGTTAGAACATCGTATAGCTTTTAACTTTGACAACTCATGAACCCAAAACAAAATGTGAAATTGAAATTACTAGTCAATAGTAGTAGAGGAATAATTATATGGTAGAATAGATTAGTGTGTGATAAAAACATTTGAAGCTTTGCACAGAATATTCCCAGCTTCTTTACCCCAAAATAATAATTGCATTTCGTTATTGCAGTTTCATTTACCGCATCAAAATTCGAATTGGTTAGAGTTGGAATATTGTCAAAAATTTGCCGTCTTCAACTTTATAGAGATAGCTTCTTTCATTCATTATTTTGTGAGGGATCTAGTCACTTGCTTCTTTCTATATACCTGTATATGTAAATACATGTCTGTAGGAGTAATGTAAGGTTACGGTATCCGTGTACATAATATACCCAGGTACAGGTATAATATATGGTGCCTATGTGCACCTTGCATATGCAGTAAATGTGTGTGTGAGATAGTAACAAAGGAAAGCCCCAGCTGATCTGTAGACGTTAACTATATGTAAAGCTTCTCAACTTCGTCTTCATTCAAATTTTACTATTATTTACTTAATCATACTATGAATATTTTCATTCACCCTTTTTTGTGGTTTTTGTCACAAACTTTCATCACTTGAAATTTTTGAATAATAAAGTTTCACGTAATTCCCCAATCTCGATTTCAACTGATGACTGCGTATAGAATGTATTTTACTATTAGTAGTTTTACCGTAGTTCCGTAGTAAAAATAACATTGATAACGTAACTTTATAGTGTGGGGAGTGGGGATGAGTGTATTGTTATTTATTTGTTGCGGACCTACACACTACAACAGGACAAAGGCATCATAACTTATATACCAATTCAAGTCTCAAAAATATTCCCAACCTTTTTCTTGGTGAATTTATCTGATTCATCTCTTGATTTTTTATGATTACGATACAGCGTTATTTGTGTGCTAATGACTGCACCCAGTGAAACTATTTACTGCTTAACATTTGCATCGTATTTGCAGTATACAGAGCGCAGTTGGTGATTTTTTTTCTGTTTGTCTTGTTTAGATCATAATCATAATCATGATGAGTCAAAAAACAGTTACATTTTGTATTGACTTACGTTTCCTTTCTAATAAAGAATATAACGACGATAAGATTCCGGATCCGCATTATTTTTGACTCATGTCCATTTGTCGTTACTCACCGTGGTGGAGGCTGGTGGCGTATGTGTGATTTAATCCTTGTGCTAAATAGCTGATAGTAATTTAGAAAACGTTATGGAGTTGGGTTGGGAGCGAGCAGTGGAAGTCTTATTATTCGTCAGCATTTTTACTATTACTTTGATGTCTGCGGGATGTCTTCATCTGTTGATAATTGTCATTGCCGTATGTATAGCAGAATTAGAGTGACTAAAGGACCTACCTACCTACCTCCTACCTATCTACCTTAAGTAGCCAGGCACATATCTCTCTTGTGGCACCTACAGGTAGTCTCTCCCACTTAGCCCTCAATTATCTACATTGACGCTCCTGTGGGTTGCAATAATAATAAGAATATAATGCTGGACATTTTCATTTCTTTTGGATTTTAACGACTATGATAATTGAAACGTAAATACCTTTTTTTAAATGAAATGCGTGTAAAAAGTTTGATGATAATTGAATCATGAAAGGTGATGAGTTCATTGTGTATGGAGGGTTGAGCTGCACATATGAGCATCGCATGACGAAATTTTTTGGCTTGATGAGTTTTTCTTTTGTTTCATAGTATATAGTTGCAAACAAAACAGAACTAGATACAAAAACAGGAGGGGGCATCTCATAGCTACACCTAAAATTATTCATTATAGCTTTCTTATTTGAAAACAACTCAAAATTTTTGTTTTGAGTGTTTGAAAGATTTTTTTTTTGAAGTAATTTGCATTTTTTGTGTTATTAGACGTTTAGTGTCAAAGTCGGAAGTGCATATATATTATCTGATGCTGAATGAAGGTGTATGAATAAAATATTCCTGGTAGTAATAGTAGTATTTCAAGATTTCAAGAATATTTAAATTACGATTTTTGACACAAATGTAAGCAATAATTATTTTCAATTATTTTTCTCTATTCCTCTATTTCTCCTGTGCAGAAGTTCTATTGTTTTCCTTATGCTTAATAAGATGCAAATTAAACGGTGTACCGGATTGTGCTGCCTCTATGCTGGCTGCCTGATCATCATCATTATCATCATCAGCAGCAGCATGATATCATTGGAATAAATTGTATACCATTTACATGCTGTCTATAGTATATGAGAAAATAACCAAGTCAGTATGGATGACCTAAGCGTTGCGTTGATGATTATTTTAAGATACAAATCTTGTCGCATACTGTCTGTATTTTTTTTTGTTGAAGGAGCTAATGAGATAATTGATGTGCATTTTACGTCTTGCGTCGGCGTCTATGTGGATCCCCTTTGAAATATATGTGGTAGTTGAAATAATTACACAGTGGAAAAATGGTTTTGTTTCTAAAGGAAGTGTTACATAGGGAAGTTTAGTAATTTGAAGTACACATAGAAATATTTCAAAATTCAGCATAATTGTAATTAGACTATTACTGGGACCTCTGGGTACGGCGCCGGGTACAGGCACTATTACTATATTAGCAAAGAAATATCCATGTACTACTAGTTGGAATTCTTTGAGCTAAAATTTCTGGAATGAAAGATTTGGTTCCGCAAATACATATTATATTATTTCTATAATAGCATATAGTGATTTCCCTCACTTATTTATTGAGCAGTCACACAGTAAGTTGCACTGTTTGGAGAGCACACAATGTTTTAATATGCTACTCAATGTACATACATATGGTGTATTGGAAATAAAATAAACTTTGTACAAAGTCTGAATGAATTAGTGAAACTAATTTGATTTTTCTAGATGTTAGGAAATTAGCATGAATTCAATTTTGCTCACTCGAAAAACCGTTAAAGTATTTTCTTTTCCGATTTCGTAATTCTTAATGTAATTATTCATACGTGCTGCATGTATAATCTTTTTTTATTATTATTGCTTCCGTTATGTATACACTTTTGGAGACTTTTAATATCCCTACACACTATTATGCATCTATAATTATTATTATTACTATTATTGTAATTATGCTTATTCTTCTATCTACTCGTGTAAGTAGACAGTCAACAGTAGACAGGGAAAGTCCGGCTGCTGTTATGCTGCTGCAAGAGGGAGAGAGAGATAGAGAGAAACTTTGTTGGGTTTATCTATGTATACATATGTATAGATGTGGACTTGAGACGACTCTAGAGAATCGAATAGGAATAGAGATAAGTGTGAAGATGAGTATTCAATCTTCTTATGCCTACTTGAGTGTTCAACCCAACTGTATCTGTACTGTAGTAGTAATGCTCCATCCATGCATAATATAAATGTAGTATACTCACTAAAATAATTTGTTATTCTTGAACGTGATAATTGCAATTATTGCTCCAACCCTAATTATTCCGCTTGTGCTATGTGTTACGTGCCCAAAATATGGACGAACGGATTGAATAAGATGAGAACTCGGGAATTTTAGAGAGATGATTGTGTAATTTATAATGTTTATAATGGGAGGCAGGAGGCAACAAGGCTATAATTAAAATAAGTTAAAAAATAAATACTATTTATAATATAAGCTCATATAAGTCCTAACGCAACACCTTCAGTTTTCTTTATAACATGATTCACTATAATATGACGTAAATACTTATATACATATGTAGAAACATACCTTGTAATTGTTACAATGTATAGGATACGGATTACGGATACGCATCAAAAATTCAAGCTATTAATGTAATGTTTGAAGTGATACAAAATACGTACAATGTCTTGGAGACTTGCAGGAGAAGTGCTAAAAACTGAATGAAAGTTGGAAGATGAGTTCGTCTCTATCTGTACAGTACGTCTGTAATAATTGATTTTGCATGCACGGCTACAATACAATGCAACAATAAGAACGACTTCAAAAAACTTGTCTCACAATTTAAATTCTAAACAAAACAAAATAAAGAAAAAAGAATAGATGATTGAAGTTCTAATGATACGATGAAGGGATCTCTCCTTACTTAAATACAAACTGACAGGTTGACTAATGTCGTGTTTTCCTCCTTGACATTTACAGGTGCAGAGCGGGGATATTTATGAAGTTCCAGACGGGAAACCCGCGGTGCCGATCCCAACCATCGTACCAGCATGGCTGAGGAAAGTTAGCTCGACGTCCACAATCTGTAGCTCTAACTCTAGCTCGAGTGAAGGGGTTGATGAGAATGTGAAACCTCCGGCAGAAGTCTACATTGAACATGTGTTGTTGCCCACACGTGCCACAAAGGTGAGCTTTTTTCAGAGATTCTGTCTCTTGTTTTTGTTGTTCAGTTCAACTTTCATCTATCTGTCGAGTCCTCGCACTCAACGTCCAATGTCCCAACTTTTTTCCCCTCTCTCTCTCTCTCTCTACATTTTTCTTCTCCAACGACACTATTAATTACTGTAATAAACTTATGATGTTTTCCAAATTCAAAACTAACGATTAGCAAGTCGTGCTTTGTTTATGTTATTGTCGTTCTCAAAACTCGCCATGAATTCAAGTAGTGAAGAATCCGAACGGTAGAATTTAAGCAAAAGGAATATATCGTCTGTGAAGAATCAAAATGGCCCACCTTCGTGTTCAGCTAGAACCAAAGCGAGCTATGTCAAAAAAACACTAAATGAGACGTGTAAAATGTTAATTCGGGCTTTTTGGCAAGGGCAAATTGCTCTATTTACATGTTTGGGAAAAGTGCAAAATTTTCTATTTACATGTTTTTGAAAAGTGCAAAATGTAATATTTGCTTGCTTTTGAAAATTGTAAAATTTTCTGTTTACATGTTTTTAAAAAAGTGCAAAATTCATTTTCATGTTTTTGAAAATCTCAAAATGTTCTATTTATATGCTTTTAGTATCATGATATTTTAATTTTAGTGTGTAGATATAGTGCATTATTTGGTTTGAGCTCAAGCTGAATATGGTCATTTTGATTCTTCACAGACGATATGTATTAGTATTACCTTGTACTACCTTAAGATTCTTGAACATATAGGAAATACATAGATACTTAAAAAACTTTTATAATATTACAACCCCTAATTGCTTGCTCTTTAAAATCATTGAGAAGTATATAAAAAAATATTAATTGTTGTTCCACGAAGGATCAGTGGAAGTAGTGAGCATATGAGATAAGCGGAGGGGATGTGACTATACGTAGTATGGGAAACGATCACATAAAATAATATACAGTGGAACCTTGTTATAAGAACATCTCAGGGGAATGGGCATATTACGACCTTATAGTGAGGTGACCTTATAGCCTATAAAGTCACATGTTGCTATAAAAAGTACTTTAGGATTTTAAAGGCAAAATCAGCTGATATAGATTTTAAATTAATTCGGTCACAGAAAATTATATTTTTGACTGTAGCCATTTTCGGCTAAACGAATTACCTCTAACTTTTTTTCGATACGGTAGCTCACCCACATACAATAATTTTGCGTTTGGCCTTGAAGATGGAGTTTGTGCTTCGTGAATTTTTTACATGTTGCTATTAAAAGGTAAAATAACATGTAAAATATTTCTTGGGGCTGTGTGATCCATGACCTTATAGTAAGGGTGACTTTATAAAAAGTGACCTTATAGCATGGATATTGACTATGTTAAAGTATAGGCGGTTTGCCGGGGAAGTCAAAAACATGACACTATAGCAAGAGTGACCCTATAAGGTGAGTGCTTATAAAAAGGTTCCACTGTATAATGCGATTTTAACTGTGGCTCCTTGTTCCTTAACTCCACATTCTCCACACACAGACACATTTTAAATTTTTACTGCCCTCAAGACTATAGTCTTGTTTTTGTGAAAGAAAAGCTCGTTGGGAGGCTTTTATTATGTTTGTCCATTGGACAATTTGAATTTCTACGATGAATTTCTTGATTTCATTTCGTCGTGCTTCATTACTCTACACTGGCAATTTTTCCATGACTTGATATTTGTTCTCCATTCTAGTTAGTTGTTGTTGTTGTTGTTAGTACTAGGGCATGACACTGCAGGCACTCAATTCTGAACGCTACATTATACTGTGTGGACTGTGACTGAAGGATGTGTGGGCATCATATGGGGAGCATTGTGTAGTATGCACTCTATACACACATATGCATCCTCGTGTTGAATGGAATAATGGAATGGATGGGGAACTTATAACTAGCCAAGTGCATGCAGAGTCAACTGGTCAAGTCAGAGACTTCACTTTCACTTCAAGACACTTTATATATATTATTATGAATGAAAACATCAGATTGAAACTCAAAAAACTAAAAAGCAAAAAACATGAAATTCAGCTGACTGCAAAAAATCAACTCAACAAAAATACCACCCTCATTACCTCTTCAAATATCTACAGCACATGTCTATGGGCAACAAGAGTCACATATGATGAAAGTGATATAAATAAAATAAAACAGCATAACTGGAAACTTTTACAACAATGTCCAAACAATAGTGACAAAGCAATTATGTGGAAATTCTGGCACAACGCCATTCTAACACCCAAGCTGGCAATGAAAATGGGCCTCGCACGTAGCAATAATTGTTCTTTTTGTGCTAAATATGATATAAATGCTAAACATTATATAGTTTGCCCCTTTTTCCACTCAATGTGGGCATATCTTCAGAAAATCACTCTTAAATGCAACACAAGTTGGAATTATAAACTTAAATTTACTGGGTTTATTAGCCATTTGGATAAACCACTAAACTTCATCCTTTTTAACGCTTACGCAACAGTATACGAATTCGTATACAACGAATTTAACGAATTCAAATACAACAAAGATCCCGTAGCGCGACTCAAGCAAAAACTGTTTGGAAACATATACACAGATTTTCACCATTCCAGGCTCAGTGGAAGTTATGGAATGGCTGAATTTAAAATCAAGTGGAAACGCGTACATTTTCTGTTCCGAACTGAAAACTCATCTATTGACATACACCTTTAAACATAAAATACATAGTTAAGCTCGGTAGTCCCCAACCGCGGCCAGTCATCTTCACAACCGCGTCCAGTCATTTTCACAATCAAGTCAAATCTTTTTCACAATTGAGTCCAATCATTTTTACAACCGAGTCCATCATCTTCACAACCGCGTCCATCATCTTCACAACCGCGTCCAGCCATCTTCACAACCGCGTCCAACTATCAGTACCTGACCGTAGGATTACACTGGAAAGAGTGGCGTCTTTCTGTAACCGTAGCCGGAGTTTTTCTACGCGGAAGGGAATACTTGAAACCACTATTTTCTACCTTATAAAATAATAAAATAAGCCAGTTGGTCTAAGTCTCTATTAATACTATTTACTGATTTTGTATCTATAATTTACAAATTTCCAATTTCTATTCTTTTAATGATGAATAAAGAACAAGTATAATCAAAAATAAAATATTATGAATGAAAGAGCCAAATAGCCAAACCAAAGAGTCGCACTTGTTAATACATCTACATAGCGTCTGTCTATTCACAATATCTAATTATTATTTACTCAGTCAGTGAAGGAGGAGAGGTGGAGGGGAGCAGATTGTACAGAGTTGAATTTACTATTTAGATATACGCACGACTCATATTTTAGTAGTAGTACGTTCGGACGTATCTCCAATCTGTAGTTTGTGTAGTGAAGTGAACTTAAGTTTTCACAATTTCATTTTCGACTGGGAGGATTTATGCACTCTGAGTACATATGAGGCATGAGGTGTATGACACATGGCTCATCGAGCCATTTAGATTCAGTTTCAGTCATGTGAAGAAAATCACTCTTATTTTTGCCATGTGTTTCTCCACCAAACTCGACGCCCATAATATATGGATTACCCATACATTATTATCTGGACTGGGACTGGTAACGTGGTGGTGTGTGTGTAACCTCCACGTACTTGAGCACACACACTGCCTCAAGAAATTAGGCTGCATTTCCTCGATGGGCATATATATCAGAATGTGTAGGAATTTATTGATATAATTATTGTAGCATGATGATGATGTATGTACCTACTTGATAGAAAGAATAGTCAATGTTTTGTCTTTAAAAATGTGAGACCTAATGACTGTATTTACGTGCTGAATTAAATTTTAAGGGAAAAGGCATGCAGGTGAGTATCGAGAGTGGAATTCGAAATGGAAATCTAAAAACCTTTTTGGCTAAAACGTATCACCGTATGCCGTGAGAGTGGAGGAAAGAACATTATATATTGGGGGGAAGCACGAGTAGTGTCCTATATTATCAATTTGAGTTTCACCTCTAGGGGTAGTCTTCCCTTATTTGGAAGAAATTTCGATAAAATTTAAGTATTCATGATATTATGGAAAGCATATTTTCCTACGTGTTTTTCTGTTCGTGGCAATATCTGCTCTCCTTCGGGGTTTTCTTTTAATTTGTAAGTAAAAAGGAGCCCTGTCTTAAATGTACTGAGCACCTCAAAGGTATAAAAGGTAATACGACATGTAGTTCATTTTTCAATAAATTACATTATTCAAAGGCTTTCTGAAAATTCTCCAATAGCATGACATAGCCTTTAGCAGCCAGGGATGTGAAACTATCCACCTACCTATATACCTATCAGTATACTCAGCTTACTGGCAATGACAATCTATATAATTCCGTTCGACTTGAAGGGAAATAATTATTGTTTGCTACATATAATATTTTTACATTCGAATTGGATTAGTGTGTAGATTAAGTTGCTAGACATTTTTTCATTGTTCTCTGCATAGTATATTGTGGTCGGAATAAAATACACAAATAAAAGTGTTACCAAAAGTAAAACAATGCAATGTAGAGTAATTTAATGAAATGACGATGCTATTTTGAGAGAGAGAGAGAGAGATACAGAAAGGCAGGCAGATACTTTGTATTTTTTAACTGAGTGCAAATTAAAATTTTCCTCGCCGTGTGAGTTCATCATCGACTGGTCGACTAACGATAACGATGAGCGATGAGAGCTGGACTTATTAGACGGGGAATGTGATTTCTATGGCAATGGCTTGTATAGCTGCATCAGTATGAGTGCCACCAGGACGTGGCTCCATTTTTCGCCTTAATGCTCATTGTTTGCAAAGAGGGCTAAAATACTGATAATTATTTAAGTTATTTACTCCTAGGAGAGCCCATAATTTTAACTATACGTAATACTTAAGTACACCAATGCTCGTTTCCTTAACAAGCAACATAATAATAATTATTATTGTTCCGTTCTGGATCTAAAAGCAGCAAAGGCAACAACTACATCTCTATGTAGCTATACAGAAAATAATAAGGAAGAAAATAAATTTTTATTTATAATATTTGTACGAGGAGATTATACCTGCTACTTGCCCTACTTTGAGTTTATTGTATGTATTTTTCCGTTTTAAACCATATAAAATGTATTGGTTTGCTTCATGGATTCAAACAAAATTATGATTTTTCATCTGCATTTAGTTACAGTAAGGCTAGGGAAGGGAGTTGATAACCTGTATGTAACTATATGCACTTGCTTATATTTACAAAGGATTCATTTGAATTTAGGAACACAAGCACAGAAACTTGGAATACGTTATGACTTAATTATATGCAGTTAGTAACTAACTGTAGTGAGCAATTTTTATTTGACCCCGGAGCATGAATGATGAATTATATAATAAGACTCTTATTTCAATCCTTGTACTTTTGCAAGGCAAATAATATAATTAGCTACTTATGATTTTTTCAACTCCAAGTCGAATCTAGATACATAATAAGCCACCGGTACCGGTACGCACTACTTCTTACTGCCACATTCATTGCACTGCTTCTACTGTATTTTTTTTTTGTTTTAATTTACGCGTCTATATACTTCCATTTATTTCAATGTTGGTGCGTATAATAATAATGACGAGCTTTTTGGAAAAATCAAACTACTATTCCAAGTTGTTTTAAATTCTATGCTCCATTCGTATTACATTGTTCTACATTTTTAACTTGAATTTCCATGTACCGACGACCTATTCTTATAGTTGATAGTATTATTTCCCTAAACAGGTGTTTATTGTTTATTGATGGATGAAAGCGGAGTGAGGTATGCTTCCTGTCACTTCTGTAATTTATCACTTGTCGCCCCTTCCTTAATGCGGCTTAAGTTACGCAGGAGTGCAGTTGCTTAGGTTGAGTGCTACGTATTTATACCTATGCATCATCTTGACAGTGACAGTGAATCTTTTTTTTTGTTGTGTGGTAAAAACTAGAAAATAACAACGTATTTGTTGACTACAAGTTGATGTACAACTCTGATTGATTGTTGATGGGAATAAGTTTGCATTTAGTATGCAAAGTAAATTGCATTGCATTGAGTTCAGTATTATTACCTCTATGCATTATAATGTTATAAGGATTGAGAGCCGCTATATAGCATTACCATTTTATACCCCTGACTTTAGATACTCTTGAATATTAGTATGATTTAAACTTATACTTTTAGTGACAGGGAAGAATGTTCTAGAAATCTTGATTGGTCAGAAAAGTGATGAGTTTTTTTTTGGAAAAAAATTGTAGTAATTTAAATGCAAAAATGAATTCATTTCAATAATCTTACTTCTTCTCTTTTTTTTTTGCCTCCTTCTCATTCTGGACAGGACGAAGACTCAAAGAATTTTATTGAGGCGCTGAAAAGAAAGCTAAGTCAGAAGAATCTTCTCACAGGAAAAAATTGTGACCCCAAAACCAATACTGGGGATCACATCAATAATACTGCCGAATGTGGTGAGTTATAACTTTTAATAATAATTATATACTATATGAAGTTCCTCCCGCTTATCTTTTATAGAAACTCAATCTGTTTTTCTGTAAAATTATTGATGGCTGATGATAATGGGGATGATGGTGGTGGCGAACAGAACGTTGAGCTTGGAGTGATAAAATGCATTCAGTACATAATAATAATATGGGAAGACAAGATAACTAAAAACTACTTTACCTGAGCAAAAGACTAGTTTAGTTCACTCTTAACTATGCTTAAAGAGTTATTTATTACAGATATCGCTGATCGGTGGTCGTACATTTACCTTTCTTTAGCTTGGAGCTAAATTCCACGTAGACACATGTACTTCTCGTTAGTAGCTTACTGCAAGTAATTTAAACTTGTGATCTAGTCCCAGTATTTGAAGCAACGATGTATAAGCAGTTGTTGTTATTTCCTATATTGATTAAATTATTATTGGGAATTGGGACTACGGGACGTGTATAGGCTACGATTTTTTTTGAAGCTACAGATATTAAAAGATGAAAGTGCTTTATGTCACATGGCAAAAAAAAATTGACGGGACATTGCTCTGGCTCTCTATTATGTGTAATAATTTTATTCGTTTTTATTATTATTACGGGCGGCGTTAGAGTGTATAGAAGAGACAGATACGAAAATGGGCTTGGTTTTGTATGAGGTTGGGCTGTACATATAGCTTTTATTCAGAAAAGAACTTGGATGTCTATGTCGATCATTAGTGCAATTAGCTTCTAGGGATTATTTGCCAATTGCCATATATCAAATCTCAAGCAGCATCTTCCCTTTCCTTTTGAGCTGTCGCAGAGGAATTTTTCTTTAAAGTCTATTCAGAAGGTATAGACCCTGACTCCTGACGCTTGCAAACTTTTTTTTTTGCAAGTTTACTTCAAGTTTCTCGCTCACTCCTTGTCAAACTCATTTACACTAAATTGTCTACTTCATTGATAATTAACATGATTGCCATTCACCTTTCTTTGTTCGTGCTCAATTCATCATTGTGAGTCTGAGCCATTATTACTCATGGTACTTTTCATTATGTTTCCAGCTTAACTCTCGTGATCATTTCGTGGATGGTGGAGAATGTTGTTAGTTGAATAGGTTGACGTCGTAATTATCTGTAGTCACACCGCTCGTAATTTATTGCGGTGTGAGTGAGCAAAGGGATTGACTCACTCTACCTCTTCCACCAACCACCACCATGATGAGAGTTTTGGATGGTTCTGGTGATTAAAATTAAAAGACTGAACCAGTATTTTTTTTTAACATTATAATAAAATATATATATAGAAAGCCATTTCGAATTAGAATTTGAATCCGTCCGTCCTCCGTCTCCATCCATTCATTCTCATAATAATTAGGAAAAAGTTATAAAATTCAGGATTTTTTTGTTATTATATTATGAATTTATAATTTCTTCATGTCATCAAGAAGCTTAAAACTTAGCGATAAGGATTCTCATTGAAATTGCGAGGAAGATGTCATGGTCCATGATTTGCACACACATCTCTTGTTTTTTTTATTCAATTTACTCATTTTACTCCATTCAGAATAGTTCTTTGAGGATTTGTGGATTACTGTTACAGAGTTGTAGAGATCTCTACAGATGCAGAATATTTCTTTTTTTTTCGTGCATAATATGCATATGTAGTGGCCTGTTTCTTGCAGAATAAAGTTTTTTTTACCAAGCAGATATGAACATGTGGACTGTGTGGAGTTTATATAGGATACGGCACTAATTCAGAAACGTTGTGTTAAATATACACTGCCTCAAATGTAACGTTAAGACTACCGTTCAAATTAAGCAGTGCAGCACCGTCCATGTATATATATATATGCTGTACACCCGCTTTGATACACTATACAGTATGCATTGTAGTGTATATCTCAGGAAAGATTGATGTATATGCTGTTCGAGTAAAATAAAACTGATTCATTCTGGTGATTATAATAGGTATAGGAACTGACACTCCCATAAATCGTGTCGTAAAGATTTTCGCTGGGGTATGACAATAAACTTTATCAATTAGTCTCTACGCAGATAATAATGCATCTTATCTGTACAAGCAAAAGCAAAAGTTAGTTAGAGATCCTATTAAATTATAAACTTTATTGTTCATTCATTATCCATTTTTCTACAGATATATATGCACCGTGTAGTACAACACAATTGAAATTATAAATTAATATAATTATTGTTATTATTAATTTAGCCTCTATTGCCAAGGAAGTTTGCTTTTGTTACCCCGCCGCCGATGCCGATGCACCGCGCCGGGCCGATGCCGATTAGCTTGCTCTCAGGATAATTGATAATTGATCCTAATTTCGTAAATTGTAATGCGGAATTTTCAGAGGGTGGACACGATACGTTCGCGGCTTATTTTACAATCACAACAATTTGTTCAGGCACAGCATTGCACGCGGACTGTCCAAGAAGTTTGAGCGTGTATATGGACAGATACTCTCATAAGACTCTTTTAAATATTAGTGCGAGCCGTGATAAACTAATTACATTTTTTGAGTACAACAGATCCAGATCTTATCTTCACCACTATACTGACAGTTATTTGAAATTGCATAATTGTACAAAATACTAGAAGGCAATGGATTTACCTACCTGTAAAGATTTGTATTTTTAGTTGAAAAAAAGTCTCGGTATGATTGTGTAATCTTTACATTATCTGATTCGTTAGTAGTGGAGCCGATGAGATACACTATTTTTTTAAGCTATTTTTACTGTACAATTTCGTAATGCTAAAACAAGCTATAAGCTGTACAGGGAAATTGGTGGCACGTTTTCTATATTTAACTGAGCACAGTTATCTCCATGCACAAATATGTAGCAGCACATAGACAGAATGGAGGGGTACCTACCTAATATATGATGAGCTTTAGTCCTTTAGTGCTTAGCTCAAATTCCGAATTCCAACGCTCGTCACGTAGACGTACAGCAGTAAAATTTGCATAAAATGTATTTTGATTTTTGAATCCTCGCTTAGGCTCTGTCCTGTGTAAATATGTGCCAATGCCATCCATGACTGACTTAGCTTCTTTTGTGTAGCTTATATCATAACGGTGACGGAGACGGACACGATATGTGTCCATTAGTTTCGCTGTGTGGATCTGCGTACTCTGATCTGTCATTTGAAATATCTGTAAAATTGGACTCTGTGCCCTGTGTTGACTTTAATCATAATATGACTTGGGGAACAATTACAAAATTGTGAATGATACTGAAATGCTCACGATGCGATACTGTGCCTGTGCACTTTCCTTGTAGTTTAAGTTTAGGTAGGTACTTTTTTTTCGGTAATTTCAAAAATCTTTTGTAACCTACGACTACGACACCGAACGCACGCACTCATCCCAGTTACATTCTGACATTCTGAGACACACAAAAGAATTGAATTTGAATTTTGTTCCATCGTAAATCGTAAAGCCGTGTAAAGTCAAAGTGTAGTGACTGTCTACTAGTGTAGCTGTTGTAGTCTGAGGCTTGGCTTGAGGAGGGGATAGGAGGGTATAGGATAATAGTGGGTGAATAGGACACACGTTGATTTACATTTATTCTAGATCTTATTATTGTGTGTGAAAAAGTTCCATATTCCCAGCTAGACTTTTGTAAGTGGGTGTTCACTTCACATGCATTGCAAGGAAACAACACATAATGTACATATAGTTTACAATGATCTTTTCATAAAATCATCTTCTTCTCTTATTTCTTTGTACTTTGATTTGAAGCCCAAAGCCAAAAAATAAGTATTGCTAAACACAATCTAATTGGTTATGTACTCAAAATCACGCAGCGAAAGAAATTTAGTTTACTGTGGTTTATTCTCCATTCTTCTTTATATTATTATGTACTCAGTAAATAGAAAAATGAAAACAGCAGCATCACCACCATCACCACCACCACCACGCCACTCTTGCTTGAGCACACGTTCTTTTTTATTTACGTCTCTGCTGAGCTTTATTGTACAATGACTTTGGATTTGATACTTGAAGATCTCATAATGGTTATTAATATGCCACGAATGCCTACTTACTGTCTTGAGTCGTGTTTTTCGATTTTCCACGTCTTGTAAGTAATACGAAAAATACGATGTTATCAAAGAAATAAGCACAATTTTCGGCAGTAAGAAACTTTTATTGAGATGAATTCTAAATTCTTTTTAATGTGACTCTCTGAAAGGATTAAAATTTTGCTTCATGTCGTTTTTTTTATTTCTGACAATAATGAAGATACTTTTGGTTTCTTATTGAGGCTTATTGTAGAATTATTGCTTTGCTTTGCTTTGTTCAGTAAATTCGTTTTATATTGCGCATTATCAAGTTTGAGGCATTTATTTTCTACATTAGTGATTTTTAAAACGATGAATACATCTTACGAATTCCAATTCGAGATAGAATTGAAACAGTAGGATTAGTGTAATGATCGTATCCCCCAATTTCAATATGGCTCTTTTTTTTCTTGTTCTAATTTTACAGGTCTTCAAATGAAGAAAATTAAAGAATCTCTACAAAAGTACCCTTGGTTTTACCGCGTGGATCGAAGTAAAGCAGAACTCATCTTGGAAAACTGTAAGCTATTTAAAAAAAAATGTGAACAAATAAATTTTATTAAGTCTTCACTCTTGTCATCTACGGACTGATTTAAACTTTCAGTATAAATTATTATTCAAGCAAGGTAGACGCTGAACGGATTTACCCGACGTAGCTTCTAAAAAATAATACACCCTATAGGCTACAGAGTTTTGTTTTTTCCTTCAATGTTTCGCAATAATATTAAAATGATTTATGTGTGAGGCTACTGTGATAATGTGGCTACTACTACGTGTTTGATGGAGCAGTTGCAGAAGTTTTATAGGACAGACACACAGAAGAATGTTGTATGCAGTGAATCGAAATGAAAGCAAATGTTGATCTAATTACGGCCAGTAAATCATAATTAATTAACCTACTTTTGGTTAAACTCAAATCAATTATTTATTTTATGAATCGTATATAGTGTTTTAGTCTGTTTGTTCTGCCATTTTGCCATTTTTAAATCCACAACTTAAAGACATGCATGCTTTAAGGAAAAGTGAAGGAAGGATTTGCCAAAATGTGATGTATCTCACTATCAGATCTGAGGGATCATTTCTTGATCAATTAAGATAAGAGATACATGGATAATTGGGAACACTGACTTTATTTCCAAGACTTAAATTTTCAATTGTTTCACCAGACCAGACAGAGACTCTCTGTGTATGTTCTGAACAAGCACTTTGCAAACACAAGCTATATGACTTTAACTGCGTCTGCATTCCCATTCTCGAGTATCTCGAGTATTCAGTTAGACGTGAGCCCAAATTCTATACGTGGATGTGTAATTGGACAAAACTTAGAATTAGA
Source organism: Dicyrtomina minuta (assembly GCA_949802685.1). Taxonomy (NCBI): domain Eukaryota; kingdom Metazoa; phylum Arthropoda; class Collembola; order Symphypleona; family Dicyrtomidae; genus Dicyrtomina; species Dicyrtomina minuta. The sequence goes on from OX461810.1 coordinate 29,556,897, forward strand.
GCTCTCTTGCAATGTCTTATTATAACAAATTACATCGAATAGTATTTGCAATACATGTATGTACCTACATAATTATACCTCACCGTGTTTTTTTTGGGAATGCAAACGGTTTAGGTTACCTACTATATATGTGAGGTGTTGGTGTTAGTGTTAAGCACGGATTCCTTGGGAAATATTATATGAATGATTATTTATTGCATGTTTCGTATGGGTATCATTTTCGTTATTATTAGGAGAGTATTAAAATTACCAGCATACCGTGAAATCTTAGTTTTTCAAGTAGCACGACAAATCCTTTAGCTATAGATAGGAAAAGACAGTTGGGTGATAATAAATAATAATAATAAAGAGAAAAAAAACGAATGTAGGCTTTGAAGTTTGGGGTTTTATTAGTCGGAGTATATTATATTTGGCCATCACTCCTATCCCATTCCATCATTTCTACAACATATCGTAACCACACGTAAATTATAGATACATGAAATTGAGGTGCAGGTTGCTCAAATCTTTTGCAGTTTGATTTTGAGTGGAGTTGAGTTGTATGATTCCGTCTCACGTTTTTTTACACGAGCACTTTATAGATACATGAGAAAACGAAAATGTCCTAAATTTTTTTCTTCTATATGAATATAAGATTCTAAATTTGAATGCACTCATTCACGCCTAAGTCCACTTTTTTTATAATATAGGAATAATTTATGACTTGCCTATATGTATATACAATACTTCAAAATGCTATACATGTAATTCAATGTATGCATTTATACCTCCTCATCTTATGCGGTTTGGTTACATGGACACGGACATGGTTGGGGTTGAAACTGAAATTGTGGATGTATATCTTGGACATTCGCCATATATGTAGGAAAAATAACAATGATTGCAGTTTGTATCAGTATATATACCTTTACCAAGGTGTTGTTTCTCCATTGTGGCTAGTGCTAGTAGCAGCAAAAAAACCAAACCAGTGCAGTAGTATGTGTTTGTTATTTTTGTTTACAGGAGAGATACTAATCCAAAGCCTAATTTTAAACAAACTTCCGTCATTTCTGGCATAATTTTATTCTAATATGAAAAGCTTGAAACTTGAAATTATGATTATTATTATTAAGTTAGTGAAAACAAAAATGGTAGTAATTTTGATTCACCTTGAATCTTCAAGGGAGTTATTTGTCGTCAGATTTAGAAGTGCATTTCTTTTAAAAAGGAGGCAGAAGTATTCAATAAAAAAATTTACACACATCATTTTTTGATCACTTTAAAAGTCAGCCCTTAAAAAACGTTTACATATAGGGATGATTTTGGACTCGCCTCAATCGCATTACAAGCTACAATACACATCCGAGTCCCTGTTCCTATCCTCACACACACTCTTCAAGACTGAGTGAGTGTATAATTTTCTTCTAATTGTTGAAATCCAGCGAATTGAGACGCGTTTAGAGGAGTTCATTATACATAATTGATAGACAGAGGAATAGCCTGTGTGGTCTGGTCTGGTCCTCTGGTCTTGGTCTATAAGCCTGCTGTTCATTTCATTTCCAAGTATTGTTCAGATGAGAGTTATTCTGTCTTGCCTCTATGGCACATTAAAGATGAATTAGAATTAATCTTATATATACTACAAATACAATAAAATCTTGACAATAGTACAAGTTAGAATGGCTTCAGGTGACAAGTACAGATAATGCTTTATGTGCGGTGAAAATGGAATAAAGAAAATGACTTGTGCACGGGAGGAAAAAAGAGCTAATCTATAAGAACCATACATTTACAGTTTTCTAGTCTACCGATGCGATGTCGTCCTCGTCGTCTCGTGTATTTATTTCTAGGATACTTTTTGTTTTCTTGACAGCATTCGAAGGAATGGATGGCAATTGCAATGCATAACGGTAAACAAATGGTAACGATATTATATTGGGCTTTATAGCTCTAAGGCTTCCACTTTTAATTATGTCGCAATCGCCAACGCTATAAAGCCAGGCCTGAGCAAAAGAATTTCTATACCAGTTTAGCTAGTTTTAGAATGTAGAATGTAGAATGTGAAGAAGTCAGAAATACTCCTTGCTTGTTGTAAGACACAAAATGTGAATGGGTAAAACAAAATAATAAAAATGGTTTAACCTGCCGTATAAGGACGGGGATTTTGAATCTTGAGCTGAGAGTATATATATATACAAAATGTAAGTAGTATAAATGTGTGTAGGCAATGTACATTGCTTGCAAGGTAATTTAAAATTGATCGAGTACGACATTATAGAGCCAGACATTTCAATTGTATATAGTGATGCTCTGCGTGTGAGATTATTTCTAATATATTTTTCCTAATTTAGATAATTCGGATGGTTCATATTTGGTTCGAGAATGCTACCATGGAGGACCCAACGTTCCTTTTACACTCACCATTCGATTTCAACAGAGGCTCTTCCATATTCAAATTCGTCTTCGACCCGATTCTCATTTTGCTTTGGGCTCCCTCAAGTATAATGAGATGCACTTTCCATCTGTCTCAGAAATGATTGATACTTACAAGAAAACACCACTTCAGCTCCACTCCAATGGTAAATTCTTTGGAGAAACTAAACTAACTCACCCTCCCATCGTCTACTCATTCTCAACCGAGAAAAAGTATTAAATTAAGAAAATTATATTTTTTTTTTTGTTTTTTATTTTGCAATTTTACCTATTACAATGTAATTATGTACCTACCTATATACTATATACCTACTTTATATTATGTCGTCGTGGGAAGTGAACGTTGTCAATGTCAATCTATTAATTTAGATAGTTCGTATACCTGTAAGGATTGTACTGTAATCTGTAACCTTTAAGTTTAATAATTATTTTTTTTAATAATATTATTTTCCTAGTTGTGTATTGTGTAGTGTATCCTTTTTAATTAAGTTAATCAAAATATAAATATACATGTAAAATAGATAATCGAAATAATATTAATATTGTGTAGGATAGGAGCCGTTGTCTATTTTTCATGTAAGTTTATTTGTGGTAAACAGAATTTTTTTTTGTCGTCAGCTTTATTCGAAGAAATATTGGTTTCGATTAAAATGTTCTACTCGTAATGTATTAAATAATTACCGTCGGTCTCTCTGTTGTTCGTTTATTTTTTTTAATCAAAACTCGTCTAATGTCTAAATTTAGTTTCATGATAATAATAATATATTCCTTCGGCATTTAACTAGTTGGCAAAACTGTCTTTAAGTATTCATAATAATGATTACATGAGGCATAAGGCATAAGTGGACATACCTACTACTTACTGATATTTGTACGCATTGAACCGCAAAGGTTGTGGGTAGGACCTCAAGTATTTGCTGCACTTAAGTCGGCTATACACAAATCTTCAGAAAATACATTCATTAGTAATTGCTTTAGAATTTAAAAGTTACAAATAAAGTATCGATTTGCATAAACACTTGGACTTATATACTTGTGATCGGGGTGTTGCTTTATGGAATGTCAGTGCGCCATGTGGAAATCTGTAAGCGAAATATTTTTAACAAAGTTTGACCCCTGCGCTTGCTTTCTTCTATTTGTAATGTTCATGTGTACTTAAGTAGAGGCGGCAGTCTGCATGCTCTGCATCGTTGGACTTGAAGACTTCAAGTTGGAAGATCAAGATGTTGATTGTTTATGTTGTTGTGCTTTCGGACGTAGTGCGTACATACTTACAGCATGTGTCGAGGGTGTGTGCTTTCGTGAATGGAAACTGTATTATCAGCCTGACTGTAGCAAGCTAGTGGTGGCAACGATGAGATTGGAAGTAAACAATATCCTATCGTCTTCCACTTACGATAATTCAGAATCATAATAAGCAGCTGTTTTTGCTTAGCATTTCCCTTGCTAAATGCTATAGCTAACTAGTAAATATTCGAGCATGGATTGTATAGACGCGTATCGCGGCATCGGCATCGGCATCGGATAAGGCGGCACTCATAATAATAACATCATAATCGTAATATAACATTAGCATTTGAATATAAGATATATGTACACAGTATATACATAATGTACAGTGTACGCCGTCAGTTAGTATCTGCTGTTAATGTCAGTACTTTACCTAGTCATGTTTACGTTATTCCTTAGGTTCGTCTCGCATCTGCGAAATATTTCTTTTGCTTGACCTAGAATTGTTTTGTGTGGTGGTGGTAGTAGTAGTAGTAGCAGTGTGTGTTTGTGTGAACTTTCAGTTTTCACCTTATCAAATTCCTATCTGTGAGAGCATTGGGCTGTAGCAGCGTGAGAAAACTATTTTATAACTCAGGAGACCCTATAAAAAGAGACTATGAAAATGAGGCATAATAATTCCATATTGCCCACTAATAATTTACGCATTTTAATATTATTACTTTTAGATATATTAAGTTAATATTTATTTCCGTTATTCCTGTACATAATTATTATGGTCTCATCATAAAAATATTATTATGTCGTGTTTTTTTACACTTGGAAACAAGCAAGAAACCATCCGGATATTACGATTTCATATTATTGTTATTTTCAGATTCAGATCATTCATTATAATGTATTATTATATATTATGGCGTCTTATCGGAAGAAATCCACAATAATTCCTCGGCGTCCACGTCGCTATAATATCTTGATAACGAGAATGCAATAGAGCAGAACTTAGAATATACATATATGTACATAAGTTTCTGTATGAATTACGAGAGATAAATTATTGTATTCAACTTGTTGAGGGTTGCGTTCGTGTTGGTATTATGTGATTATGTAGGTAGATATATTTCAAGTATGTATCTATGTCTCGTGTACATGTATATACCTAGGCGAGCAGTACGGAAAGAATTCAGCTAAAATAACTACTGCATGAACTATGAAGGGGACTATACATATGGCTATTTTATATAATTAAACATTGGTCATTATTCCCAATGGTTTTGCAATTAAAATCACTGTTTATATAATTAATTACATATTATGGTGTTTTCTTTTTATGCAGTCTTATAGTTAGTCCCTTTTGCTGCAGTTGCAGTAGACAGTAAATACAGCTGTTCTTAATGTTATTTATTATGTGTTGTCGATACTGTAGTTTCCTTATGGTTATGTGTCTGCCTCCTGCCATATAATCATAGTCTAACATGCATTCCTTAGGATTTAATATTTAAAGAGATAGGCGGTAGAAAGGAATATCATATAGAATATCATTGCTGTTCTTGTATTTCATTACTATTTATTTTTAACGACCTAATACTTATATTCATCTAGTTATGTACATATTGAATAAGTCTTTTTCCTTTCTTATACAGATGGTATTAAAAAAATTCATTAATTAAATTACTGTTATGGTTTGGCTTAACAGACAGAGAATCAAGACAGTGTTTTTTTATTAGGGACGTGTAGTAGTGCGGTTTTGATCTGAGGCTAATTTGACGATATCACTTATTACAAAACACGGAAATTAGAATTTAAACCTACATAATGTGTATCAAGTATTAAGTATGGATATATTCTAAAGCAAACTACCTGATGGACTTATTTTATTCAATTAGCTATGTATGCACACTTGAGGGGAGTATATAACTACTATCACTACTTATATTACCACATCACATCACATCACCCCTCTCAGCAAATTAGGACTTCTCTGCACATTCCATAAGATTATATCTTGTTCTGAACTCCCCCTATAATTTGTACTAAAGAGAATTAAAGCTACTAAAATACAAAATATATACACAACGAGAATTATTGTAGATTGAATTAAATGAAAGAATGGACGACTGTAATTTTTTATGGTTTCATAAGGATCTCGGCTCTTTATTATTAATTTGCCAATTTAGCTTTGGGTGTTGTCAGTTTGCATTAGGTTTGGTTTTCTGCATTTTTTTATTATTATTATTATTTGTTATATATTTTTTTAACTCTTTGATTGTGTAGATTTTCGTCATTTTTTTATACGCATGCTTTCTCATGCTACATCGCTTTCTTGGATTTGAGTAGGAAAACAAAATTCACCCTTTTGTTGTTTATCTTTCAATCCTTGTCATATTTTCTTGACTTTTCTATCATTATTATTGTTATTGTTTCTTTATTTTTTTTTGCATAGTATTTCGTATGTTATAAAATCAGTACAATTCATCAGGGATGACGTTTGTACGGTTGGGAGATCGAACCCGAAATTCAGCCGAGGGAAATTGGGATTTGCAATGTTACCTGCATAATGAATAATAAAGATCTCATAATAATAATTATTTTACTTTTGGTTTTAGTTGGCCTTATAGTTCTTTCTATGTGTGTCTGTATACTGTATAAGGTATTTTAAACGCACGCTTATATGAAAGTATTTCACCAGCAGTATAGTACACTCGATAATAACATATGATTTATGTCTGATTTTCATCGTTTATAAGAATGCACTGCCTTGGAGGGAAATTACAGATATAGCCCGAAGAAGTGTCTAAATAAGCACAAAGTACAATTTCCAATGACCAATGATGGGCTGCAAATTACTGCAGTTGGAAGATTATTGTTTGGGTTTGGTTACTCTTGAAGATTAAAATGTAGAAGCGTATAGATATTCGTTGTTTTTGTATCCTAATGAAGATCATAGTTCATATTATAGCCGATGGTTTTTAGATAATCATCTAAAGCATTTATTGACAAACACCTGATTTATTGTATTTAGTCAAGTCCAAACACTTGAGTGTTGCTGTAAAGAAAAATTGCATTCTGTACTACGATTTCAATACGACTAATTCTTCACACGTAGCAAAGCTGCAAAAAAAATCCCATTGTGGAATGTGCGTATACGTATACTTACATGCATGTAATTTTACAGAAGACATCATTACATATACCTAGGTATTTCAAATTGGGGACTGCTTGTAAGTGACTAATAACGATTTCGTTTAAAGAATGTAACAAGTAATATGTGTATCTTTATATTTCCAAGAAGTATTCATATGTATGTAGCTATACATTAATGGCCATTCTTCAACACCAACACATTATACCTGCAAACCTACAGGACTGAAAGGTTATAGTTCATGAGTAATTAAGATCTTATTTTGAAAATATATGGGAACTCTTGACAACGTTGTTTGCCTTCAAGAGACTTGTAAGTCATGTAACTTTTTTTAAGTGTGCTGCAATTTGCAATTTGCAGTTTGGTATTTTGAATGACGAATGGTCTATCTCTATTAAAGTGTATAGTATATATAGGCATAGGCAGTGTAAGTGTAGGCATAAGATATGATGCAAGTGTAAATCTCGTTAGTATTTTGACGGTGAGAAATGACATGGAAAGAAAATATTAGTGTCGAATAAAGTCCAAGACAAAGACAAGCGAAAATAAAAATTACAATTGAAAGAAATAATAAATAATTATGATTTTTTTATTTGGAATTTGCGTGTACCTATCGCAACTCTTTGTTCCTTTCTAATTTCATGCTCACAAACTACAATTTTCACAAAACAAGTTGATAAATAAAAATTTAAAAAAATAATAATAATTTTATTGAATTAATTTTTACATTGCATTACTTTTCTGAGCTTGTTCTTTGAATTATTTAAAAATTCGAATCGGACATTACGTCAATACGCCATGACTTTGTAAAGATTGTCAGCGCAAATCTCTACTACTTCTTGTATGTTCTACATTATTCATTATTTTAAAATGTATGTAAACAAAGCAAAATGAGATTTATAAACAATAAACCTTTATGCCAACAACAGAAAGCTAACGCTAATGAGATGATTGTTGTTATGTGCATAGGTATGTTTGTTACGTATGGATTTTATGGTCGTTTATGGTGTGATTTTGAATAATAGACCATTAGAATTATAGGGAGAGGGTATAATCTACGATAATACTGTAATTAATTTTATAATTTAAATTGCATTATTGAATTAATACTAAAATTACTAAAATACTCTTAATTAATTAATTAGTTAAACAATACAAATTAAATAAATGCAACTCTAGAGTTAAGGCTTGTATGGGACAAATTTTTCAATTTACTTGTGTAGTTGCGTCTAGTTGTGTACGAACAAACTCACCATTAAACTACTACTACCAAGTTTACGTGTGTCCTAAATCTCGTGTACAGTCATTAAATACAAGATACAGTGGGTTTTAATAAACACTGCTCTTATCAGTGCAATCATCAAAAAGTCCAAAATATTAAAGGGAAAAGTTTAGATAGAAGTGAACAGAAAGAATTATTATGGAGACGAGCTCCCACAATCTAGCAACTCCATGGAGATTCCGGGACGGAACAGAGTACTTGGTGTCCCTAGGCCTCCACGAAAACCCCAAATCAATGTCACTTCTCCTCTCGGATAAAATAACAGCAGAAGAATGGACTGGGGACTTTGATGTAAAATGTAAGGAAAATCACAAAATCCAAAAACATAATCCAAATAATCAACTCAACTCTTTTCGTTTAGCATTCAATCTGAATAATCAATAAATCAAATTCAATATATTGGTAAAAGAAATTAAATGATTTGATACATAATATATTCAAGTGTAAATGATGTTTCTACACGAAACGTATTTGCAACTCATGCCAATAAATATGTTTTACACGACAAGTTGTTCCTTCTCTCTTCGTTTTCTTCGCCCTTTTTCTTGAGTATCTTTTCAAGATGAAAACTGGAAATCATTTAGATTTAACACGTTTTAAGCGAGTCTGCTTTCAATGCCAGGCATAACAGAAGAACGCCAACGAAATGATTTTTTTTTCTTCTGGTCATCAATAAAATTAATTCAAAACCACCACCACCACAGCTAGTGTGTGCAGTGGGCACAGTTGTTAAGATGCTGTTGCTGCGTTGTTGGGTTGAAATTGGGAAACTTGCTCTCGCTGTCTCGCTCTGTATCGAACGAATCGATCCTCGATTTGCTTCGATTGATTGATATTCTTACATAGTCATGTACATACACGCGATTCCCATCGCGAGGCAACTAAAGAGAAATACATGCACAGTTTAATGTGCAAGCAAACTAGCAAATAATAACAAACAAAAACCTTTATATATATTTTATATATATATATAAAGGTTTTTTTTATATATATCTGTAGATTTTTATAACACTATAATATACTAATGCAACAATTAAATTAAGAGCCTAGCACAATTTTTCTTCTTTGGTAGTCAAGTAAGTATAAGAATTTAATTGTCTATAGTAGAGGAAACATGAAGTATGATGTAATGTAATAATAAGCAACTAAAACTAAGCACTCACACATACACACTACACTAGCCAAACAACTGCACCCATGTCATGTGCAAGCTGTGGCACTCGTAGATTTGTACTTATATACCTACATACTTTGTACTTGTGTGTTCACAGTATAGTAAAATAAAATAATAAGTGATTTGAGTTGCGGAAACAAATAAGCTTTCATTTACAAGATTATATTTATATGCACAGATGCATTTCTCTTTGATCTTGATTTTCCCCGTCCTCCGTACTTCTTAACTTGACCTGTATATAATTTAGAAAATATAAATTTCTACGCATTCACATTATTGACTAATTACGTATTATTACTCATAGCTAAATGGTGAGCAAGCGGGACCGAAAGACGAGAGGCACACAGGCTGTAGGAAACTAGGAAGAATGTTGACTTTTTTTTATAAATAATAATCAACAATACACTCTCATATGTATACAGGTACTGACTACACAGGGCAGGTTGATCTTGATCTTGCACTACATACATATTAAATGTAAACTATCAGAAGCAGACAATTAGACTACCTGTTGTATGCAAATTTATACGAGTTGAGTGTACTACACTACTTATAGATATATATTAGAACGAACAGCCGAACAGCAACAGCAGCGCATAGGGTAGAGACACAGGTGAGTGGAGGTGATGAACGTGTAATTTGGAGTTGATGCTCATGTTGATTGAAAGCTAAATGGAAATCCTGATGGCTTTTTATTATTTTTATTTTTCTTACCCTAGACATTGAAAACTTGACTCAGAGGACAGGAAATTACAAGCCGTTCGACACATTTCATGCCATGATAAAAAGTGCTATTCTGAAGGTAATTCTATTCACTATTATTCTCTATATCTGGATGGCTCTCACTCACATTTTTTTACATACATACACACCTACTACCTACCTTCCCTAATTCTCAGTGTAACAAAATGTGGTTTGAGATAGTTTTTTTTATAAATATAGTACCTGTATACACAGTATTTGTAGCTTCATTTCCATTCCTGTACTTGCCTGGCCTTTACATGTTTTTATATAGTCTTATAATATATATTTTTACTGTTTTACTTTTACTCATTTTATATTTATGAATATGAGTCAGTATTACTTTTGAGACTTGTGCAGTAAAACAGTAACTGAAACAAGTAAACAATAACATTGATAATATTATAGTTGTGGATTTGTTCATGAGCTGATTCTTCTCCCACTTTGTTCGTACGAGTTGGAGTTGTATGGGTGGGTGGGTGTGGCCTTTTGACTTGATCATCAGATTCATATCCAAACAGTTTTTTGACGACTGACGAGTCTCACCAAAAAACGGGTTCAATTACTAACTATCAACATTATTGACTCGAGACAAACGCCAAATAACATACTATATGCTACATGCTTAGAATGGTGTACAAAAAGTACAAGGATGAGATGAGAGACGGTAGTAGTAGTAGTAGCAGTTAGTGCATATTGGGAATTGACTTTAAAAAAACGTACGTATGCATGCAAAAGTAGTGTAATCCACAAATTGTTGTCCTCTTGTTGGCAGACAACTTGTAAAATACAGATAATAATAGGTAATTATTGGAAGTAAAAGGGAACTGTTTCAATAATTCCAACATCAACACTCTCATTTATCAAAGAGAATCCTTGTGTTCTCCATAATTATTAATGAAAGTATGCAGAGTCAGAGTCAGGATGAAGTATTAGTGTAGTGCGGTCTTGATCTCAAATTAAGAGTGTGTGTGTGAATAGGTAAGTAGTGGACTGACAACTGACAGGGACACAGGACAAGACTGACCTTGAGAGTGGACTGTGGAGTGGAGTGTTGTTGGAGAAAACATTACCAAACCAAAAATGAGAGCCCTCTCATATACTTAATATACTTGTTCATTGGATCAGGAATCAATAATAAAAAATATAATAACGATGAAACTGAAAAGTTGAGGTGACTGGTGAACACCATACGCTGCTGCCTCTGGTCATCAGGTTCAGAGCTCGACACTCTCCTCTATGTAACGTATATATAAAATCGTTCCTTATAGTGGAGTAATCATTATTAAAGACAAAGGCTCAGCGTCATATCGAGTAGTTATATGGTCAACAGCAAGAGTCACTTTCAGTCGCGGCGGAATTACAATCAAACCAATAAAATCTGTTTTCTCTTCTCACACTCTCGAGAGAGACGAGAGTCAACAAGAGACTTTTGTTGGGATTAATCAAAATTATTATGGATTGTGTAGATGATAGGGCTTTGATAGGAGGGTCGAGCATTATACTGTGCACTTCACATTAATATGTTCGCATTTATAATCTGACGATGAAGGTGCAACGCCAGCCGTAACGCAATTTTTCAAAATTCCTCAAAAGTATTTTTCGGTAACTATTTTGACTATATTATTTCTGTGCTCAAAGGAATGTATTATGAATATGAAGTTTTGTACACAGCCAACAAATTATTTTTGAAAATTTTAAAAAACTGGGGTTGTAGGACATTTTCCTCCAGGACATCCCTCCCCCGGAAATTTACCTCTGGATATTATCCTCCCGGACGTTTTTGTCCCAATGCAATGCGTACACAGGATATTTTCCTCCCATTATCTAAATCACATCACTAAAAGAAAAGAGTATCCATGTTTAGATGAGTGTTTCTTTACATTTACTTTATTATTTTTATTTTTTTTAAATTTATTCGTACTTGACCTTACGAATTTTGCATATCATTCAGAACGGTTGCAAATACATTTTTGTGGATGGATACATTCGTTTCTTTTAGTGAAGTGATTTTGATAATTGGGAGGAAGATGTCCGTTTCCCCCCAAAAGGTTCTATACGTGCGCATGCTTTTGTAAATATCCTCTGATTTCGTAGTTTCAAAAAAGGTATAAATTGCTCTCATAACTTGTTTTTGAAAATGTGAAATTTTTTCCAATAACTTGTTTTTCAAAATGTGTAAATTGGCCTTATCACATGTTTTTGAGAAATGGTTTAAAATATATATAACTACAAGTTTTTAGAAAATTTTCGAAATGTTCTAAATATGCTTCGAAATATCAATGATTGACTGGTTAATTTAAATATAGAATCTCATAAGAAAAATGTGTATACACTTCTACTATTGTTTGCTTCCTTTCGTATGAAGGGTGTGTGGGTATCGCATCTTCAATGACGACGCGATACACCGATAAGGTCAGTCTTGGTCAGTATAAAGGTGTGTACAACATCATCGTTTGAGACACTACTATACTATAAGCAGTTTGCGCTGGTTGTTCCGCTGATTGGTTCGACGTTCGACATGAGAAAATGATAGGAGACTATCGAGTATCAGAGGATCATATTATAATATTACGCTTGCCTCCTGCCCATGATTACTTCTGCTGATCGCATGGCATTTCCCTATATAACGACTTCCCAGCTCAGAGGCAGCCACAACTGACGATGAGTTAAGATACAGTCACACAAACAGACGGACAGACACAGAAAATTGTACTATGGGACTTAAAATTCATGTCACAGTCCGGCACTCAGTGAATGTGGTTTTCCGACATGATTTCAATTTAAAATTTAAATGCATATGTTCTACACACACTGCTATGCTACCCCCTGGCTCTTTTAAGCTCTCAAACATCAACTTGCACTATACAATCTCAATCTCAAAAACTCTCAACACATATGATATGATTTTCATATTTCCAATTACAATATTACAAGAAGCCAAGTAAACAGTAGATTTGTAGATTAAGTTTTTTTTGTATGTGTGTTTTGATTGGACTGTTGTTCTCGAACTAAATAATCATGGTTGTCACACTGCACTGCATTGCTTTGTGTTCCTGTGTGCGCTTGATTTGCATTTTGTTTTTTAAATTTAATACATTGCTTTGATTTTTTGTTAAATTCGATTTTGGTGGCACTATATAGAAAAGTGGTGCAGTTGCATTGGATCTCATGTCATACGAAGACTTGTTAGCTTTGAGAAGTCAAAAGAAGCGGATGGGGCAGGCGTCCGTCACGTCCATCAATGATTTTCTGCTCGGACCAAATCTGGCTAATAACTCAGTAGGATTAGGAAATGAGAATCCTGAGTCACAGTCAGGCCCAGCAAACTGGCAGGAGTCAACAACAATGGCTGGACCAAAGCCGAAAAAATATATTATTATCACATACATAGCGGAATTTGACAAGTAAGGAAAATTGATAGCCATATTGCGTGTTAGTTTCTTTAACACTTACTTTCTTTTGTCATGCTCATTCTTATATTATGAATGTTGAATAATTTAATTCAGTAATTGAGCGTCCACGTCAATCAGTCCATCATTTCATATATAATGTTTTTGCATGTGGCTTCATAATGTGCAGTGATCTCTGTCTCTCTCTCTCTCTCGCTCTTGCTTTCATTTTCATTTTCTTTTCTATTTTTTTGAATACTTTGACCGCCCCCTCATCAAAGGGTTCACTATCCTCTCCCATTAAAATACACTGGCTACCCGGATGCATCCGTGATGCAGCAAACCATCCATAAGCTGAAGAATGAAGTTGATCAATTAAAGTTTACAAACACAGAGCTTTTTGCACAACTTAAATCCCTTTTAAAGTCTAATAATGGGCGAAACTTTCCATCTTCCACCAAATCGCGTATCAATAAGTCCCAAGGTCGCACTGGTTCTGGTTCTCGTTCTCGTCCTCATCGTCGCCCTTTTGGCAAAAATGCAAATCCTCAGATGGATGCCTCTCTCTCAGACCCTGGCTCAGAAGTAGAAGCAGAAGCAGATGTAGACGATACAGAAAGAGATGAGGATGGTGAGGATGTCCAAAGAGATATGAATGCCGATATAGATACGATGCGATTTTCTCAGTCTAATAAAAAGTCGAATAAGTACAAATACCAGAACCAGAACGGCAACGGCTCCAGCTTTGAAAGTATTCAGTCCTTAGGGAGTATGGTCCAGCGCTTGGAGTCCCTCATCGAAGATGAGCGGGTTAGCCACATGGGGAAAATGTCCAAGCTTGAGAAGGAAAACGATTACCTTCGCTGTCAAGTAGGTCACATTTCTTTAGATTACTTTTCTGTCTTCTCAGCTCTGTGTGTGTAAAATTTATGGGCGGGAGAGCTTTGCAGTCGCGCTGGGCTTCCATTTAATCAAGGCCCTTTCATGTCAATGATATATATACGACCATATCATTATTTACTAAACTGCATAATGTGTACGTACCTATATATCTTGTAGGTACTCTAATTTTCTGAATCTGACTCACTACGACTACACATCCCTTGTAGCTGCGTAGTCATAATCATTTGTATTCCATATGAAAATCCTCATATGTTGTTATAGCCTCTATAATATTAAAATGTATGATTATTATACGAGCAACGAACTGCGAGTATCTGTATCTGTAGGGAGTAGGTGCTTCCACACAGTACATGTGTGTGAAATTTGACGTTTTAGCGTATTATTTTTGAGTACAACTATTTAGCATGCTTTTGGCAATGTCGGGAGTGCATTTTCTCGCACGACCCACCTAAACCTGCCTATTCTATATGCAATGTGTACATTATATTAACATTGCATTGGTTTGGTCTAATCGTAAAGTATCTGCTGATCTATGATCATATGGAAAAACGTGTCTTGCTTTTTTCTTTGCTCTATAACTCCGGCTCTTATGTCTACGTCTTATATTACCTGCCTACAAGCAAAGTTTATAAGAGTATATAAAGTTTATGTTGCACTCAAATCTCTCGGTCATAGGCCAACAATATACAAGACTTTAATGTCTTTAATAAGAAAATTCTCTGCGCTACGTGTATCTCAGACTGCATTTTACACAGAGAGCGCAGTGTAATAAGAATAAGTATCAACAACCACAACAACTTCACAGCTTGAGAGTCTTACATATAATAGTTTAGTCATTAGGCTTTAGTTCTTGTACTGAGATAGAAAAAGTTTGACTTATTTACCTGCCTATATACAAACTATAATATATTTCGTAAACACGAAATAGGAGAGACACCCCCGGGAAGGAATGGCTGTTGAATAGAATATTATACCTATCTGATATCTGACTAGTAGTGTAGTTTAGTGTAGTGAGAGCTTTCCAGCTTTCGCATAAAAACGATTTTGAATTTTGTATAACCGTGTGTGTCATGAATGCGGCTCGTTTAGATGAGAGCATAATGTAATGCAGGTGCGTCACAAGTCTCTCAGTAAGTCTTCATAGTTTATCACAGTCGTTTATATGTATGGTCGTACGTTCATACAAAGAAATGACTCTAGTCTGCTGGTCTGGTCTCTGGTCTGGTCCATTGCATAGTATATAGCATCATAATAAATAGTTTACTATACTTAAAAGTTTATGTAGTGGTGTATAGTCCACTAGTTAAAGTCCATTCCACAGAATCTTACAGTAATCCTACGGGTGAACAGTTCATACAAGCTTATTGTGACTTGTGACAGGAGCAAACGAGTTGTTGTACGAACGACCAAGTGATCGAATCACTTTCTATTTTAGTGGAGATTTGAAAGAATTTACCGTCTATACCTAACTAAACATGTACATTTATTGAAACTAGTGAAAAAAAAACTTATGAGTAAACATAAGGAACATTAGTCAGTAGAGTGGAGTGTAGACTTTCCCAAATGATGAAACAATGAAAGTGAATTTGAATTTTGATACTTTTTATGCATATTATTATGTTACATCTATATACGCCAAGGTAGTAAAAGCTATGTACTTTTAAAGTATGTGTTATGTCCTTCCTCTACCGCTCTCTGTTCGATCTATGTATGAGCCTACGAATGTCATTATTTAAGAGTTTACCTACATTCATATAGTGTGGAGAGTGCGGACAGACCACTATGTTATACAGTATATTATGCACTCTGCATTGAAATTGAAATTTAAATTGAACTTGATAACGAATAATGACGAAGTGTAATATAATTATTATTTAAAATCTCTCACACCAGTACCAGTCACACCTTCCTTGCTTAATTGTTACTTAATGTCATCAAAAGTTATAGGACAAGTTTTATCTGATGAAAGTAAAATTAAGCTTTATAGGAATAAATGCGGAATGGAGTGCTACATAGTCAATTTTTAACAGTTGAGGTTAGACAATTTATTTATCTGTATGTAATTTATCAGGTAGCATAAGTATACAGTAAAGTAAAGTAAGAGCATGCAAAGAAGGTTTCGAATTTTGACATTATGCACTAACTACAAGAAGAGTACTTAAGAAAGGTACTAAATCCTTCGGTGCGAACCGCTGAACCAATGTAATGGTCCAGTACCTAACGGATTTTTTTGTATTTCTGTTTTCCTTTCTTCACGTCCTTTGGGACACAGTCCTATGGGACTTTCCTGGGATTTTCCCTGTAAAATTCCAGGCAACCTATACACAGCCAGGAGGCATGCAGTATAAGCTGGTACGTGCACAGTATAGTCATAATTCTGTATGTCATTTCAGTTAAATAAAATGGAATGAAAACGTAATGAAAATCCCCGAAAGTCCTTGAACTATTGAACGTATAACCTGTCCCGTGCAGGTGATAATAGAGTGGTATAGAGAGCTCATTTTCATCCTATGCATCCGTATCTATAGAACAAAGACACAATTTTGGCGGAGTGAGGTATTTTTCAGTTTTTTTATTACCTGGAACTTTTACTTATTGTTAACCATGGAAAAATTCGTGACATTTCTAGAAATTTGGCGCCTGGCGCCTACAATTTGTATTGCATGCCTGAATTGATTTGAATTGACCTCTGAAACAATTGGGTTTTCTTAAATTCAATTTTTACTCAAGTTATGGGCACGTATGTAAGTAGTGAGCATTACCCAAATTGATGCAATTACATATTATGTAGTTTCAATATAAGTTAACCGTGTATGCATTCTACAGTTCAAATTAACCTTTGCCATTAAGTATATATTATTAAATTTCAGTAATGCATATTACATTGAGACATAATTTCGCAAAAAAAAATTGAATAAAAAAAATCTGCAGCTAATATAAATCTATCCCAATATGTAATCAAAGTTAGATCCTATATGATAGATTATACGACTGATAAACGCGATAGCAAATAGTTTAGGTAAATTGTATTTGTAAGCAATCAATACCATATTATGTATTTAAGATATAATGATACATAATTGATAAAGTGGGCTGGACAATCCTCCCTGTGAGTTTCACAAATACAATGATATGTAGTGCTAAAAGTTAAAAATCAAAACTAACTTACTCAGAGTCAGCATTTCTCACGAAAGGCGTGTGTGAGTGTGATAATTATTATTGAGTATGTAAATTATTTGTGAGGATATTATTATGGTATGGTCTGGGCAAATTGTTAAATGTGAAAAAACTTCCTATCCTATATCGTGACATACATTTCATGCTTAGAATCAATTGAAATCGACGATAGATTGAATTAATAGTTTAGGGATTGTTTGCTCGTATAAATATGTTCCTAATATGCGCTACTAATAATGTGTGAACGTCCAACAACGTTCACTATATGCCACCCGTAAAAATCCAAACGATATTTTATATTTTTCAAATTACCATAACTTGCATTACAATTAAAATTAGCATCGTATAGATATTTAAAGTACAGTAACTAAGTGACAGCTAGGGCTCTCTGTATTTAGAGGTATATATGGTCGTAAATAAATGTACAGCTTACAGTGCTTGTTGACAGTGTAATAAAAGGATACATTGATAAACTATTTGTGGCCATATGCTACACACATACTATATAGTTTTTATTTGGGCTTGTTATAAAAGTATGAAGTGAAGGAATACACTATTTATATTAGCGTAACGACGCTATTATATGACTATGCGTGTACATAAAAGTAGAAGTCAAAGCACCAATGTCTAGACTTTTTACTTGGATAAATAAATTATTTATATTTCAACACAATACTATCCCATGATGTATGCTTAGAAAAAGTGGGTGCGTAGAACCACAACCAACAACCGACAACAACCACTTGATGATGAGATGAGACTGAACCAAAAAGTGCTAATGAGATGTCCAATAAGTCAGGCAGAATAATAATACTTATTATTTCAAATCTCCTAACACGAACGTTGCATATATGTAGTGACAGGGACAGGGGTATATGTTTAGGAGAGACACAGAGATAGACTATGTGAATGTATAATATGCATGCATGCGTTTTAAATTATAACATTAAATAAAATATTAATGAAGTTATTCTTGAATGCTTCTTGTTTGCATTAATTTGTAATCTAATGAATATGCTCAATCACTCCATCTCAAACCTTAACTAAGTCATATGCAACAATCAAAAATTGAAATGCAGCAGTAGAGGTGTTTAAATAGGAAAAGTTTCCTGTACGGATATTACTCGATCCTTGCTAAGCAAGCAATTTACCCAAGTCTATTAGGCCTATAGTACATATAATTTAATTAATTATTTATGATTGCACGCTGTGTATTCCGCTACTAATTATTATTACACAACAATTTATTTTCGATTCGCAGTTGAAGTCAGTAGAAAATTCCGAGTCTCTTCTGAAGGATAAGGTGGGTCGGCTAGAGTCCGTACTTGCAATGAACGTGGGCTTGACAAAGAGGAAAAGTAGTAATTTGAAAGAAGTATACCGCTCACCGTATGGACGTGAGCGTTCCCGCACCCTCACACCGAATCCAAGTTCCACTCACCGATCTTTATTGTCAAAAACAAAAATAAGAAGTCAAAATGATGAGAATGTTCGTCCTAGTAATAAGGTACCGGTACCCTCCAGCCGTCGATGTAAACAAAATTCGAGGGTCAATTGTAGCCGAAATATTTCGACTAGCAGATCCAGAGATAGCTCCATCGCCAGTGGATGCATCTACAAGGGAAATCGAAATGAACAGGAAAGAGGAGCACATCAGAAAATTCATAATGCACATTATGTTGGTCAGATTAGCAGAACTGTGTCAGCCTCTAGCCGTTCACGGTCCCGGGACGGGAATAAGCCTGCTTTTAATCCAACAGAGTATGTTAAACAGAAGAGAATAAAGCAGGAGAGCATGGCTCAGTTAAGGTAGGCAACTTTTAAAAGATTCGACCTATTATTTCATTAAAAATTTGTTACAGTATATTATAACTATATAGGCTGGCCAGGGTTGAAAGTAGGCTAAAGAATAATAAATCTCGCCAAAAATTACTGGCCGAGGATCATGGGAATTTTAGAAAAATCCATCCATCTGAAGAAGCAGTGTCAGTTGACGTTGATAGGAGGAGGAGATCGTCCTCCCTTCGTTCTACTACGACATTTACAACAGGAAACTCCAATTTAGACTCAAATGCACGTCAGTCCATGTTAGACCCAGGTAAAAAGGAAATAAATTATGGAAGACGACTGAGCGTAGAAAGTGGGCAGCATTCTGTCAAAGGCACGCGTAACCCTTCTATTCATTCCCGGAGAATCTCGCCCTCACCCTCCCGTCCAAAAACGAGTGTAATGGAAACGTCTGAAAGACGATCAAGGAATAAAATCCGTGATCATAATACATTGAGTAAAAATAAGAAAGTCGGTCGGATGAGTATTCATGAAATTTTAGAAAGTGCCAGAAAAGACTACAATCGGAAAGACGAGGCAAAGCAGAAGCAGGATAAAATGTTATTCAACACCAAGAAATCTGAAACGTATCGATCCTGGAAAATTGAGCCCATGTCAAGTAATTTTCCATTTCACTGTCACTGCTATAGTAGTATACTCATATAAATCATTTATCGTTTTTAAGTACGATTTACATTTACTTGAGTTTAAATAAGAAAAACGTTCATAGTACTAATGCGCGTAAAGGTGATCGGGTTCATTTTTTTTCAACTTTGAAAATCTGTAAATTTTTACCTAGCCAACGCACAATGAAGAAGAAGTTATCATTATACTTTTCCTTTAATCCTTTATGTACACAAAAATACTCAGTGTCGAAAATTAAAAGTTGCAAGAGATACAGGTCATTGTACGAAAAAACCGCGGAAAGTCTTACAACGGCCCAAGTGCCCTTAATGTGATCAATACATTTAAAGTTAATGGTAAAGTAGGGTCTTAAATGTGACAAATTCAAAAAAGGACTCAAAACTTTCATGATTTTACATAGCCAGAGTTTTTAAGGAAAGAAGCTGAAATCAGTAGTGAAGATAGTTGAGACTATAGGCTGTATGAATATTAGTCGCACAGATTTTTAAAGGCGGTAATATTTGAACGGCGGCCACTGATCACATTTAAGGGGTGATCACATTTACGCACCTTAGTACTACAGCTTCCCTATTGCACGATATCCATCGAAATGCTAATTAAGTAGCAATTTGAATTATGGACATTTTAGATGCAGATTCAATTTATGATGGACTTGAACGGAGACTGAATACTATTCATACTTTCCTGGAGAAAAATCACAATCAGAAGTCTAAGGGATAGAAATATTAAATAATTTATGAACTAGGTGTATTTTAAGTATCTGCATAACTATATGGGGGTTTGCTGGTGTTCAAATAATATTTTAGAAACTCACTTATGAACTCATACTCGATGTTACTTCATTTTGTAGCTGAAAATACAACATACGATACAGCCGTATAATTTTTGCATATCATAATAATTATGATGATATGCAAAAGTTGTACATAATCTTCTGTTATGATTTTCTTTTTATTCTTTGAGATTAGTAATATTAGTCGTTACTTTAAAACGTCTTATAGTTTATACATCTTAGCAGGAATCAATATAAATTTTATAAAAATCCAACTTGCAGTGTACTTTATTGCACTTTCCTAAAATAAATGTTTTTTGCGGTCGCTAACGATATCCATCGTAGTAATAATAAGGAATAAAAAAAATAGAAATGGAAATTAATTTGGTGTTGAAAACTGCACTTTGCAAACTTTGGACTTTAATTGTACTGTCGAGCACCTGTGCTCGACAAGTGCCAATGACAATACTGTCAATATTCTGAAAATTAGATGACCGTCTGAAACATTGCCTACTGCGTTGTTGCACAGCACAGGAGTTACAGAACTAAGATGACATGGCTTACGAATAAATGAAATTATAGAAATTAATTTTCTCCTACCGATTTGTTTCCGTAAGACCCGTGATGGAATTCGGATTTAGTGCTGAAGGTTTTTAGTCTACGACTTTGAGCTAGCCGAAGTGCATCTGCTTATAATATTATAATAGTGTAAAAACAAAAGTTAAAATTTCTGTGATCGAGCCTTAATAAAAAAATATTTTTCCTTTAAGTAAATAAGTACCTACATAAGTTTAGTAAGTATACAGTAGAATCCGGTTATAAGGGACCCGGTTTAAAGGGAAATCCGGCTTAAGGGGACAGATTTCAAACATTTTAAAAATATCCGGATATAAGGGAACCGATATAAGGGATAATCCGGTTGTAAGGGACGAATTTTAGACGAATTTTTGGTATTTTAGGCCACTTATAAGGGATTTTTCAAAAAAAAATGATAAAAGTAAAGAATAAGAAAGATCCGAACAAGTGATGCACTACTGTACTTGACAACTACACTGCACTCATCTTATCTGAACATTTACATTATCTTAAATCTAAGTATGTCATCGTATTTTTTGATTACACGGCTTTCAAAGTTGTTGGTAGTAAACTAGTGACTGTAAACTTAAACTTTAGTGCTTCCGTGAGTTTACATTAATCCTTAATACTTTTAAATAATCCAAGCGATTTCTATCTATTTGACAATGTAAAATTATTCCTTGACCACGGTTTGAGAAAAAATAAATATTTCGAATTTGTAAAATACGTGCTATGTTCACTTACAAGGGAAATCCCTTTTACTGTTAAAAGGGAATCCGGCTATAAGGGACCGATTTTTAGGATTTTTTCCGGTCCCGCGGGTTCCCTTATAACCGGATTCCACTGTACATTGCTTTGCCTGCCAGCAGCCTGCCAGTAATAGCAATCTTTATTAGCTCAAAAAAAAGTATTGTTCACCTGCTTATTTCAAGCCATTGATATTGATTATTGTTGATATTAATTCATTTAATTCCATGCAAATCCAATATTATCCAATTCCAAATATTTAAATGGAAATATTACCAAAAATATTGCCGAAAATATTCCGACTTTCGTAGTTCCTAAGTAGATGAGGTATTCGAAGGCATCCATAATGATGGTTAGCGCGATCTGTTGTGGTTTGGACAAAAGAATAAATTTACTTTTGCCCTTCCTCACGAGGTAAGACTTCGGGAACGAGGACGTTTGCCGTACTCTCGTTCTTTTGGCTTTGGCTGTAATACTTTAAGTCTGGGTTCGTCGGGTTTCGGGTCCTGCTTGTAATTCGGTTAAACTATTTCTGTTGCCACTGCCAGTCCGGTCCGTAGGAGCACATAAAGCAGGTATGGTGATCTTGTAATAATATAGTAATATTTAACCTACTAAATCCGAAATTCCGAAATATCTTCAAAATATTTAGGAATTGCTGGACCATTCTTAAGTATTTTTACTTCTGATACTCTTCCAATATAATTGTAATTTTGTCTGATTTTGTATCCCCAATTCCTCATTTATTCCAATATTAATAATACTATAATACCTAGTTGAATAACTGTTGTATTCATTTGATTGATCACTGATTGGTAAGTACTTAACTGAGGTTGTAAGTTTTACAAGAAGTAGGTAAATCTACATAGGTACATAGTTAGGAACACATTTAATTTAGTAGGAGAGATCGTAAGATGCTTAAAATAACAGATTAGTTCTTTTGAATTAATCTATAACTTATGTTATGAGCACAGTAGTCATTTTAAAGGTGTGAGCCGTTTGGTGTGATTATAAATTCGTTTAGTGGAAGTAGAAGGTCACCCTAGAATATTCGTAATTATACTACATTTATAGATTATTGTTGTATTCTCAATGGCGGAGCACATTGTTTTTCTAAATACACTTGTGCCGGTGTAATTTTTACAAAATGTGTATTTAAATTTGTTTTTTTAAACTAAAGTACAAAAGGTTTGAATCAGGATTGGCGGATTAATTAAGAATTCATTTTTATTATTTTGTGACATTGAAAAAATTCTTTTATTTGAACAGGTGCAGAAATATTCGAGCCCACTGCTAGCAGTAATTTTATTATAATATAATAATATAGTTCGTTTCAAACAACTTCAAATTTGAAATATGGCTTCAGGAGTTTTCAGTCGCGCTTTGGTAAGTTTATAATTCATTGCTGATCGTTAGAAGGAAACTATAAATTACAAACCGAAAATTCAGCCATTGACTTACATGGAATCTAAAAATCATTGTAAGTAATTCTTAATTTCAGTTAAAAAGCTATCCCGGTCGTAATGTTCGATTTGCCTCGACACGAACAGTTACACTGATTCCAGGAGACGGCATTGGACCAGAAATTTCAGCTGCCGTTCAAAAAATTTTCGCTGCGGCTCAGGTAACTAAAAATGATTTTTTAAATTGTGGAGTAGCAGAAATATTTAAACAAGTATAATTTATTATAAACAGCGGAAGCTTTCAGATATCCAGCCTATTTTATGATGCTCACATTTACAGCAACATTTTCGTAGTTAATGTTAATGTTATTATAAAAACTAGAAGATATTTGCAGTTTTGAAAAATTGAATCATAATCTATGTACCCCTGTAATTTCTTTTAATAGGTACCTATCGATTGGGAATCTGTTGATGTGACTCCAGTGAAAGGGCCCGACGGCAAGTTTGGAATCCCCCAGGGTGCTATTGATTCAGTTAATAAAAATACAATTGGATTAAAAGGGCCATTAATGACACCCATAGGAAAGGGACATAGAAGCTTGAACCTCGCTTTAAGAAAGTAATGGATTCAACTTCATTCATTTAGTTTACTTAAGATCATGCCACATTTTGTTACGTATTTACAAAATAATTAGCCACCAATGTTGACGCATGAATGAAATCTTAATCGTTATTTTGCATTTTTAGAGAATTTAATTTATACGCAAACGTTCGACCCTGCCGATCCATTGAGGGTTATGAAACGCTGTACAACGATGTCGATGTTGTTACTATCCGAGAAAATACAGAGGGCGAATATTCTGGAATTGAGCATGAAATTGTTCCCGGAGTTGTGCAATCTATCAAATTGATTACTGAGCCCGCTTCACAACGAGTAGCTGATTATGCATTTGAGTATGCCAAAGCCAATGGTAGAAGCAAAGTTACAGCCGTACATAAAGCCAACATTATGTAAGTTAGTAAAAAGGGTAGGATAATATGATTCTAGATGCACACAAGAATGCATATTTATCTGTTACAACGATTTTTGGGTTGAAATTAAAGTTGTATTGCAGATTAAGTAACTAAGGTATTTGTATTTTACACATGGTACTAATTCTTTGGTGAACATAAATTATGAAGGCGAATGTCTGATGGTCTATTTCTGCGTTGCTGCCGTGTTGCGGCCCAGAAACATCCCGAAATCAAATTTGAAGAGAAGTACCTGGATACTGTCTGTCTTACGATGGTTCAGGAGCCATCTAAATACGATGTTCTAGTCATGCCCAATTTATACGGAGACATTCTGTCAGATTTGTGTGCTGGATTAATTGGAGGATTGGGATTGACTCCCTCTGGAAACATTGGAATTGGTGGTGCTATTTTCGAATCGGTATGTTGCGTTAACATAAATTTCAATCACAAATTTAAATGAGCTATTTTTGAAACTCAAAACTGATTGTTTTTCTGCAGTAAGTTTTGTGCCAATAATAATGTACGATTTGATTATACTGTACACAAATTAAATACTAGTAGTATCGCTTATAAAATTCAATACATCGTTTATAGTAAAAATCAAACTTACGTTTACAGGTTCACGGTACAGCCCCCGATATTGCAGGAAAAGATCTTGCCAACCCTACTGCTTTGTTGCTGTCAGCAGTTATGATGTTGAGGTAAATAACAATTTGAACTTACTCGCCAGTGCGTTTAAATATAGTAGCCAAGCCAAGGCATTTATGCTTCGCCGACAATAAGCTGCATGAATTGTAGCTTGACGATTGATATGTATGCGTTAATTATTGTTTTGCAGACATATGAACCTCATGGAACACGCAGCCAAAATAGAGAAGGCTTGTTTATCGACCATTAGAGAAGGCAAATTATTAACTGGAGACTTGGGAGGTAACGCCAAATGTTCCGAGTTTACAAATGAAATTTGCAAAAAGATTGAAGCAAATTAAACTTCTTGGTTATGTTAGTTGAAATCTGTGAAGGGATCTACTAATTAATGCAATGTTAAACATGTTACCGCAGTTGCATTTAAGTATGTGTACGAATGAACCATATAATAAAAGTGATGGCAACAGATAATAATGGTTAAATTCAAATGGAACACTTATTGCTCCATTCGAGGGCTAGACTGTTGTTGTTCAAATGTCTTAGTTAAATAGTTAGTGTTAGACTATTTCACTATTTAAAGATTGATTAGCTGCAGCGTCTCCAAAGAGTCAGATACAATGGAGATATTATAAAAGAAAAGTAGAAGAGATATTATACATTTGTCGAGTCATTTTACCTGCATCAAATTTTACCAAATCATAGAAATTGCAATGCCAATGCAATTATTGTTAAAAAAATGTTCTACTTAATTTTAGTTATAATTAGTATAAATCAGAAGCTCAATGCAAGTCATTGTATCATATAGGCATACATAAAAATGTTGAAGGCTTACCAATTGGAAACAACAGTAATTAAAGATGCTATGTGCTAATAAATATTTAATCAGAGATGTACAACTAGGATTGGGATCAGTCATTCCTTTATTTCTAACTTAAGCATTGATTCAGAGTGCACATTACTCTGCATACTGCATATAGCGTTAATAATATCAGTAACTTCAAAATGTACTATGTAAGTATTTGAGGGTTACTTGTGCTTTTGGGCTACCTCCTTTACAATTTAACAAAAAATCTAACTCTGTATATAAAAACAATGAAATGAGAAAATAGCTGCTTGTTAGGCTAACAATTTTATCATAGTAGTATTCAAAAATTCTAAAACTCAGCAAAAAATAAAAAATACTTATTTAGGATGCACCATATTATTCCTAAGTCATAAGATTTACTGCACAGAATGTAGTTTTCTTAATATTCCTTGTAGACAATCTACTGGTGTCTTGCTGGTTTTCATCTTCAAGAAGTTTATTTCCAAGAAAATACGTAATGTACTTATACGTATGTATGTGTATGTAATCTGTTGAGATCCCAACACTCTTCCTTTTCTTCCGCTTACGTGCACCGTCACAGATGTACATAAAGGGCTACCTTATTGCCTAGCTGCTTACATTAAATGATTATTTCTTGGAATAGATAAACCAACCCATAGCAAATCCCAGTATTACCATAATTGATCATATAACTACTAGAAAAGTAGAATTAAAGCTGATTCTGTTGTGACTTATCTTTGGTATATCGAATGATTTTGCTACCGCTAAACTCAAAACCAGTTTATGTTTCATTTTAATAATTTGCATTTTGGCTCAAATACGTATCAGTTCTTGAGAAGTAAGTATGTAGTTGTTGCTGAATGAAATGTCTACTTAAACCTAAGTAAGTACCTACATACTCCTTGCCTAACTTAATAGTAGATCGTAAATAACTGCTGCATGCCACTTAGCTATCTCTACCACACCAGATCAAAAGGACTTCAGTAACTAATTTTTATGTATTTACTATTTACATATCGATTCAAGATTGAAGCGAATATTCTTCTATGTTATCGAAAATACATTTTTCACATATTTCACGAACAAAAGTATCATCACACCAACCCATCAATGTTGATTAACAAGCAAGGAATGGTTCTATATAAATTCCTTACATTTCATGAAAAGCAGTAATCCACTGAGCATGGTTCATTTATTTTATTAAAAATGGTAAGTAAAATTCAAATGTGTGAAATATTATTTAGAGAATTTCTGCTTAGATTTTGGTCTTGAGACCAATCAAACTGTACGCTCGGGTTGTGGACTATGTATTGCCGTATTGCATTGGACTATGTATTTACATTATTGAATGTTTACGGTATTTCCTGTTTTAGTATACGGGTTTGTCGGTTTGTTTTAATACCAGGGCAGGGCCTGTAATATTACACGGGTCTGAAGGGAATGATTTTGAATCGTGCATGGGCATAGTTAACACACTATTATATTGCAGTACACGGATCTGGAATAGCACACGGGTATGCTGTTACAGGACATAAGGTATGTCAGTCGAGTCCACTTTTTCAAATATTAATGTTTCAATTAATAATTATTGCGAAACCTATATAAATAAAATAGTGCTTACATTGAAAGAAATTACATACGCCAGTTCATGAAATTACCGTATTTTGTAGAATAGAGCAGTGAACAAATAAAAAAAATAATACTTTTATTCAGATAATTCAGAATCAGAATGAAATATGTAGTACGTTTTAAAGTTAGGGGTGATGCAAGCAATCCGTAAGAGGGGTGGTCGGTAGGTCACGCTTTCCTATGATTTAACATAGCATTACATAACGCTTTGGGGTAGTAGTGGGTACTCGCGTAATATTTGGAACCCGCGTTTCCGAATTCAGAAAATGCGTTACTTGCACTTACGACTAGCTGGCAAAGTGCTTTTCATTAAAATTCAAAATGCAATAACAGCAACAGTAAGAATGCAGAGTATTGGCTGCAAGTACCGAAAAATATGTATTATGTGGTACTATTTTTTCTTACTACCTTCTAATTATGCACTGCGTCAAAGTCAAAGAGTTTCTGTGTAGTTTTTTGGAAATATTGCGTAATTAACAATATTGTTATAGGGGGACGGAGGGGTAAGCTAGCCACACGGGGGACATACTGGGGAACAGATCAAACAGTTTGCAACACTGGCCCCTTTACAAATAAAGATAATAATTTATCTTTTTCGATTATCATATCTATTTTATCTGTTATTTAATACATGCTAGTGATATAATTTTTCATTGTGGCAGAATTTAATTTTGAAGAGCAACGGGAGCACAGCAATTCGTATAATGGACTTAAAAACGTGCTTAAATGTACTCCGCATCTAAATGTCGAAATACGGCTAGATTATAAGTAACGCACCCTAAAATTAGCAGAAGTATGTAGTTATATTACGAAGAATTTGATAATGACAATGACCGTCAATGACGTGTTAAAGCTGTCGAATTGCATGAGAAAAAAGAGTCAATGCATTGCACTGCACTGCACTGGTAAGCCAATACTTTACTTTGCACTTGCACTTTCCAGTCCACCAAACGCTTGCAAACATTTGGGAATCAGGCATAAGGTTGTAATGAATACGAAACGAACTTAAAAAATCATACCGAAGTACCTGGGTGCTAATCTGCTAATAAACGTATTTAAGTAAGTTAGTACGTGCCCAGGTATATATTTACGTACCTACTTCAAGGGCTGCAATGCAATGGAGAAGGACGAGTTTCTACTTGGTCATAATATAGTAATACAATGACAATTTGATAAATGATAATGTGGAATGAGAGTAAATTTAATTTATCTAAGTAAGCAAGCAAATCCAGGTAGTTCTCCAATAGAGTTAAATACATATAGTATCAGCTGAACGTTGCGTTGTTCTGATTTCTGATGCTTTAGTGACTTCATTTGTACAGATACTACTTGCTTCTAATTCGTATACAAATTCGAGAAACAAAAGTCTGCTTTTCTCTTTTTCTTCTTCTAATTCTTCTCACATTATTGTGCATATATTTTCAAGAATTCTACCGCCTACAGTCTACCGGCCGTGACCATGACCATGCATACAGATACTTACTTTTGCATCTATAGATAGATTTAAATTATTTGATGCTGTTGCTCATAGTCAACAATGTAACGACATATTTACATATATATTGGACTCTTGCGTTTCGATTTTTATAGGGTCCACCCCATTATATTTTGTATAAGATTATGTTTTGTCTGGTATTCATCGGTCAGCGACATACTTAATAATTAACAGTATCTAATAGAAGTAATATAAGCTAATTAATGCTGAATCAAACGTTCGTTTCCATCATTTCGTACTCATCCCGCCCCAAATGCTTACGAAAAAAAAAGTTTACCCGTAAAGATACTTTAAGTAGTACGTATTAGTAGGTTACCGTATATCCTATAATAGTACGCCCCGCGTACTATCCAAATTTGGACCTCTCAGACCCGCGTACTATTACAGACCCGCGTACTAAATAAAATTTTGAAATTCCCAGTTTATGAAAAATATTTTATCCAGCTATCACCTTGCAAACAACAAGATTATCAAATCTGATATGTTACTTACCAATAGATTTTAACAAAACAAGTTAGATAAGATAATTTACATACATGACTTTTGGAAAATACACAATGGCTTCAAACTATTTGTGTTAAAGTTTTAAATATTTAAGCTACACATGTATTAAAATTTCCAGTTACAAAATCTAACTTTCAAAATTTCTAAATTTTTTATGTGCAAATATTTAAAAAAATTTTAATGCTTAGGGCACAAATTTTATAAATTTTGCAGATTTCGTTTAGATAATGCATTATTCATATTCACTTTACACAAAGTTCCTATAACTATTGTATTCATTGCACTATGTTATACAGACAATTTTAAAACAACATACTTTTTTAAATAGTAAGTTAAGTACCTAACCTAAGTATGCTTGCAAAAAATTATGGATTTTGACATAGGCCCATACAATAGTCATAGCTAATTGTGTGAAACTAATTAATCTGATGGCAATAAAAAACACAAAAACAGACCCGCGTACTATTACAGACCCGCGTACTAATCAAACTAAGGCCTCTCACACCCGCGTACTATTACAGACCCGTGCACTATTATAGGATATACGGTATTTAGATATACTGGGTGCATAGATGAAATCATAGTTTGAAGTTGAACAATAATAATTATAATATTATCAACGATTATTCTTTTTGATCCGCTGAGCGAATCCTTAGCCGGTAGCGTATTTGCGTCTCGTTGCACAGAAGTTAGTGTAGTGGAAATGCTTGGTGGGGGGAGGTGTGTGAGAACTGTTTGTGCGCAACTAAGGGGAAGTAGTGTACGTTTCCGTTCATTCGTGTGTAGAGACGAAGACGGCGTGCTAATTGTGCCTCGCAGGCTAACAGCTATTTCTTCGTGCAGTAGCATAGTTGCAATACCATTCAGCAGACCATACATTGCGCCCTTCATTCCATAGCATCTGCTATTACTCTCACGCTGCGTCGATATACGGAATGCAATACGTGGGGCACTCAGGGTTGGGTGTACTCGTCTGCACTTCGGCTTGGTCTCGAAGTACATTCAAGTGCAAATACCTAGCACTGTAGCCCTCCGAAAGGGAAAGTGTTCATTGCTCCTGAAGAGGAGGATAATCTACCGACTGCAACAGAGGTCGGCGGTAAGTAGCCACAATCCATTTATAATACATATTAGTTCTTAAGATACCAGCTGTGCATTGTGACTGACTTCCTTCGGGAACGCTCCATAGGTGGTGTTCAGACATTCGTGTCGTTCATACCGAGGGGAAATGTTTGTTTACATTCACATGCTGGTACAGTAACTGCACTGGGTTATAGGTATATACCTGGAGAATCCGATAAGTGCTACATACATACATACATTATCAACGATTAAAAATATCTCCGTCAGTTTTCCCTATTAAAAATCATACGTACTACATATTTTGTTTCAATTTAAAAGAACTAATGTTTGTGCAATTACGCTATACCAAAAAAACAATAAACTTAAACACAGCGAGCAGCAAGTTACATTTCAACTGAGAGTAAAAGCAACGTCACATTTGGTCATTCATAATGTTAAAAATACGCAATTTTATAATTTTATCCAGAATTCAGAATATAGCATACTGTATTTATACTTATGTAAGTAGGCATACGTAAGTACCTAAAGTTAACATACTTACGCAAATCCAATCATTCATTTTCCCCATAAATACGCAAAAGTAATAACGTACTGAATTCTATGCGACAACAACTAACGAGTACACTGCGCATTTCTAAATTAGAAGTTTGCTTTTAATGTCTTGTGTCTTGCTCCTTCTTCTAATATTAATTGTTATTTCTGGGAAGGAACATGGTAATACATGGAATTCCTATGCAGTCACTCGTCAGTTAAAAAAAGTGGGGTTTATGACGAGGAAAAAAAAGTGCTTTATTTATTTATTTCATTTTATATAGTATTATTATTTTAATACTTTATGCTTATGTAGCTTCTACAATGTTTGTCCGATTTTCAAAAAAATTGAAGTTTTGTGATCTCTAGGACATTGTATTAAAATAAAAATTAGAACTTTTATAATTTTAAAATTTTTTATTTTTTTCCGAAATTTTTTGGAAAACCAATTTTTTTGAAGGCACTCAAAATACCCCAATTTTATAAAAAAAATGAACATTTTTCAAATTTTATTTAACTTTTTAGATAATGTCACAGAGACCACAAAACTACAAATTTTTTGAAAATCCGACCAAAATTGTAGAATTTACAGGGTTGCAAAGTTGCAAAAAATCGATTTTTTTTTTAACTTTGGCGCGTGATTGTGAGCGAACGGCGCAAAATGCAGTCGAGTTACTTTGGATCTGTAGTAACCAAATGCAGCCAAATCTAGTATGGGTATTGGTTTTAAAATCGAGAGAGTACATGCGGCGGCATTCCCTTGTCAGTAAGTACACCAAAAAGAAGATTGATTTTTTGACGGACGTGAAAATGGCCCTGCTTCAAAAAGATTGGGTTTGGGCTATTTACAGAAGTTAAATAATGACTGGGGAATAGTGAGAATTTGTAGTGGTTTCACTTAGCCAAACCATTTATTTCATAATAATAATATGCTCTTCCAAAAAAAGTGAAACTATTATTCGAAACGCGTATTTGGACTTTATCGGGTAGTTATTTCGACGTTTTTGTACGAGCCTTATTAGAGTTCATTATAAGTATACCTTTAACCTTGAACTAAAACATGTTGAATAAGTAAGACATGGAATTTAGTTTAGAATGCTCATCAATTTTGAAGACATTTTCACATTAAAAACTTATTTTTACACTTGAACTTTCCTACTTACCAATATGATCTAATTCTCTTACCTCTTACTACTCCTGTTGAATATTGTTTTTTGAAATACTGAAATATACTGTGCTACATATATACTTTACGGATGCAATGCCCCAACGGAAAGCAAATTTTACTCATTGTAAATAAACTTTGGGTGACACAGAGACCGAACAGGAAAATCAGCCGAAAGTCCTCTTTAAGTGTGTAGGTAAGTACCGTATACCTTGCAATAGTACGCCCGGTGTACTATTCAAATTCTGGCCTCCCAGACCCACGTACTTTTACTGACCAGCGTAGCATTTAATAGTGTTGAATAGATCCACGTATTATTCAAATAGTGACCTCTCAGACCCGCGCACCATTACAGACCCGCGCATTAATACAGGGTATACGGTAAGTACATTAGTACAAAAGCCTTTATTAAAACTAATGTTGGCAATTGCGCTGGACAGTGCAAGTGAACTAACAGAGCCGCGAGGAACGAGTAACGAGTGTAAAATGCAGTTAAAACAAAAACTTAAGTGTGGGACTGCTACATGCTTACACAACCAGCCAAGTACATAATATTATACTTATTTCAAAGGGTAAATTCGTAATTTAGAAGTCAAACGACGGTTATTCCAGCTCCAGTACCAATTATTTTAATAATTTTCATAATATGAGCTTCTTCCACTTCAACCGACACCTTCTTTCCATTTCAGTATCCATTAAATTCAACACTCGGACTGTAGTAAATGGTAAAGCAGCCATTACAATTTTAATGTCTGCTGTAATCATAATAATTATTATGATTTCGTAAATTATAATTAGTTTCATTCAATAATTGTATCACCAGAAGAAATGAAACAGCGTATAGCCTCCGCTACAACTTGGCTAAAAGTCAATTTATTATACGAACTGCTGCGGTATGCTACACCCTGCCTGCCCACTGCTGATGCCTACATACTAATTGGTACATTTACTGCACTGGCTTGAGTACTTGTGATTGGGTTTAGGGCACTAAGAAAAACTGAAAACATGTGTGTTGATGACTATAAAAGTAACCTGGGAAATTGAAATATATTGTAGTATATGTATAGCACATCAAAAGTTTAAGGAGAGAGAGAGAGAGAGAGAGAGAGCAAGTACGGAAGTACAAGCTGGTTAATTTTCTACTCTACAAAATAAGGCCCTTTTACTTTAAGTAACTACTTTTATTTTTTTTCCTCTCATCTTCAGTGGGCTATAGCCATCTGCATACATAACCGCGCTACGTAATCCTGAACATTACATCGCCTCGATTAAAAGGATTAAGAAATTCGCAATATACATAAGTAGGTAGATGTTAAAATTGTAAGTTTTGGCTAGGTTTCAGCTCTTGAGTATTCACGTGGAGGCCATCCATAAATTACTCTTACATTATAGACGAGGGTGAGGACTAGATTATTTTTTAGCAGTTATATTACTCAATGGGTGGGGGTGGGTAAAACAAATGCTAACCAGCTTGTACCAACAACATTTGTGGACGGTGTCCGCGGTGGGATTGGGCGATGGGATGATAATGGACATCAATTTAGTGGCGGTAAGTTGCGCTAATGGCGGTGACCTCTCAAAAAAATGGCGGTAATGGCGGTTATACTACATGAATTATCTCAGGATTCCGTGCGAATTTGGAAATTCTGATTGCAGATTCAGACTCACCAGAGTCACATCTCCCTGAGAGACGACGAGTTTTAAAAAAAGTCGCCATTTTGAAAAATGTCTAAAGTTCTGAGTCCAGCTATTACATGAATTATCTCAGGACTCCGTGCGAATTTGAAAATTCTGATTGCAGATTCAGACTCACCAGAGTTACATCTCCCTGAGAGACGACGGGTTTTCAAAAAAGTCGCCATTTTGAAAAATGTCTAAAGTTGTGAGTCCAGCTATTACATAAATTATCTCAGGACTCCGTGCGAATTTGAAAATTCTGATTGCAGATTCAGACTCACCAGAGTCACATCTCCCTGAGAGACGACGAGTTTTAAAAAAAGTCGCCATTTTGAAAAATGTCTAAAGTTCTGAGTCCAGCTATTACATGAATTATCTCAGGACTCCGTGCAAATTTAAAAATTCTGATTGCAGATTCAGACTCACCAGAGTCACATCTCCCTGAGAGACGACGAGTTTTTAAAAAAGTCGCCATTTTGAAAAATGTCTAAAGTTCTGAGTCCAGCTATTACATGAATTATCTCAGGACTCCGTGCGAATTTGAAAATTCTGATTGCAGATTCAGACTCACCAGAGTCACATCTCCCTGAGAGACGACGAGTTTTTAAAAAAGTCGCCATTTTGAAAAATGTCTAAAGTTCTGAGTCCAGCTATTACATGAATTATCTCAGGACTCCGTGCGAATTTGTAAATTCTGATTGCAGATTCAGACTCACCAGAGTCACATCTCCCTGAGAGACGACGAGTTTTAAAAAAAGTCGTTATTTTGTTTTTTTCTAAGATATTATACACCAGGAATGGATGTTATATGGCCACCTGATTGAGTGTTAATGCCTGAGTTATGGATTAAATATAATGAGGGTTATAAATATAATAATTCATTAACTGATACATTTTTGAAACATAGATGCGCTTTACCTTCAAAAACTAAAAATGCAGATGAAGTAGGAGATAATTTTGAAGGTTTAATAAAACTTAAAACAGAAATAATAAATAATAACAGAAATGATTAAAGAAATACTGTATATAAGTGAGGTTTTACCTACAGATTTAATATACTATAAACTAGTAGACTATCACAATAAAAAAATAAGGAACATAGTATGCATATGAAATAACACAATACAATAAAGAAGAAGATTTGGAATTAGAATATATTATTGAAACAAAGAAAAAAAAGACTAGTATTATAAAAGCTTTAGTAAGATTGAAAAGATATTTTTAATATTTGAAAAGTTGGGTTAATTTAACTTTATACCAAATAAAAAGCTCTAAATATAGAAAAACATTTCAAACAATGCTTGTTAAACATATTATAGTCAAAGCACGTGTTAAAAGACATGTGGCTAAAGAAATATAATGTGTAAAATAAACGTATATAAATAAGTGAAGAAGACCAAATTAAACGTCAAATACAGCTGATAAAAAAAAAAGAAAATAATTAAAAATTAGCAGAGCAATTTAATATTAAAAAAACAGGAGATCATACTTTTACTTCAGAACAAGAAAAAAAGTATGAACCTTTAATAAAAGCTACACAAAATATATCTAAAACTGTATTAAACAAACATCATATCACCTCAAATGAATTGGCTCCACTTAAAAAAGATGCAGATAGTAAACATGAACACTTGAGAAATATAGGTCAACACCAGTACAACAAAATAAAAGAATATAAGCAGTCTGTGGACATTCACCAATTCTAATTGCTCGGCAATAAGATTTAAATGCCTGAAAAATATATAAAACTAAATGCTGGGGAATTAAAACTAAACCCTCGGGAATTAAAACCTATTGCATTTCACCAAATGAATTAAATCTAAATGCCGATCAATTAGATCTAATTTCATATTTGAATTTGCGCACCTTCAAATGACTTAAACGGAGCGAGCCAATCACCGATCTGACCGGCCAGCAATACTTTCTGTGAGAATCAAGTAATTAAGTAATTGTCTCTCAGATTTAATTACATGAATTTGATCGTAGTTGAAATCTTGAAGATATTGGAGAGTAAACTTTTATAAGAACGTCCGCCAAAATAAACCATCATTTTACGTCATCGATGGTATTATTAATATTACTCAATAATAAGCTAATTGGGTAAAGTAGACAGCTTCTGTTCGACAAGTCCTTTTTGATTTTACTTTAATAAAAGAGCTCACTACACGCTTGGAAAAATTTAAGCAAATTAACCACATAGTACTAATTACTAATTACTAAGTTATTATTATACTTCTCCTTTAATCCTTTATGTACACAAAATTACTCAGTGTCAAAAATTAAAAGTTGCAAGAGATACAGGTCATTGTAAAAACTGCAGAAAGTCTTACAACGGCCTAAGACCCCTTATGTGATCAATACATTAAAAGTTAAAAGTAAAGTAGGGTTTTAAATGTGACAAATTCAAAAAAGTATTTAAAACTCACAAGATTTACCATAGCTAGAGTTTGTAAGTGAAGAATCAGTAGTAAAGATAGTTAAAACTATAGACTGTATGAGTATTAGTCGCACAGATTTTTAAAGGCGGTTATATTTGAATGGCGGACATTGATCACATTTAAGGGGTGATCACATTTACGCACCTTAGTACTAGGTGTTACTTTTTAACTTATTTTTGTGTTACTCCAACATCGACCCCAGAAGATTTTACAGTGGTCAACACAAATTTTAGTTAGGGATTTACACTGTTATGTGTTAGACTGACTGTGTTAGACTATAAGGTAATATTAAGTATACGATTGATGACTTAAAATTACAGTTTAATTTAGCTGACTTTCTTGTAAAATTTTATTCTCCAAAATCATCAAAATTTAAGTCATTTGAATGGGCGCAAATTCAAAAAGGAAATTAAATCTAATTGATCGGCATTTAGATTTAATTCATTTTGTAAAATGCCATAAGTTTTGATTCCGAGGGTTTCGTTTTAATTCCCCAGCATTTAGTTTAAAATATTTTTCCGGCATTTAAATCTAATTGCTGAGCAATTACAATTGGTAAATGTCCATAGACTGATACGGAACGAATAGCTGGACTTATAATTTTCGACATTTTTCAAAATGGCGACTTTTTTTAAAACTCGTCGTCTCTCAGGGAGATGTGACTCTGGTGAGTCTGAATCTGCAATCAGAATTTTCAAATTTGCACGGAGTCCCGAGATAATTTATGTAACAGCTGGACTCAGAACTTTAGACATTTTTTAAAATGGCGACTTTTTTTAAAACTCGTCGTCTCTCAGGGAGATGTGACTCTGGTGAGTCTGAATCTGCAATCAGAATATTCAAATTCGCACGGAGTCCTGAGATAATTCATGTAATAGCTAGACTCAGAACTTTAGACATTTTTCAAAATGGCGACTTTTTTTAAAACTCGTCGTCTCTCAGGGAGATGTGACTCTGGTGAGTCTGAATCTGCAATCAGAATTTTCAAATTCGCACGCAGTCCTGAGATAATTCATGTAACAGCTGGACTCAGAACTTTAGACATTTTTCAAAATGGCGACTTTTTTAAAAACTCGTCGTCTCTCAGGGAGATGTGACTCTGGTGAGTCTGAATCTGCAATCAGAATTTTCAAATTCGCACGGAGTCCTGAGATAATTCATGTAATAGCTGGACTCAGAACTTTAGACATTTTTCAAAATGGCGACTTTTTTTAAAACTCGTCGTCTCTCAGGGAGATGTGACTCTGGTGAGTCTGAATCTGCAATCAGAATTTTCAAATTCGCACGGAGTCCTGAGATAATTTATGTAATAGCTGGACTCACAACTTTAGACATTTTTCAAAATGGCGACTTTTTTGAAAACCCGTCGTCTCTCAGGGAGATGTAACTCTGGTGAGTCTGAATCTGCAATCAGAATTTTCAAATTCGCACGGAGTTTTGAGATAATTCATGTAACAGCTGGACTCAGAACTTTAGACATTTTTCAAAATGGCGACTTTTTTTAAAACTCGTCGTCTCTCAGGGAGATGTGACTCTGGTGAGTCTGAATCTGCAATCAGAATTTTCAAATTCGCACGGAGTCCTGAGATAATTTATGTAATAGCTGGACTCAGAACTTTAGACATTTTTCAAAATGGCGACTTTTTTAAAAACTCGTCGTCTCTCAGGGAGATGTGACTCTGGTGAGTCTGAATCTGCAATCAGAATTTTCAAATTCGCACGGAGTCCTGAGATAATTCATGTAATAGCTGGACTCAGAACTTTAGACATTTTTCAAAATGGCGACTTTATTAAAAACTCGTCGTCTCTCAGGGAGATGTGACTCTGGTGAGTCTGAATCTGCAATCAGAATTTACAAATTCGCACGGAGTCCTGAGATAATTCATGTAATATAACCGCCATTTTCAACCGCCACTAACTTTATCCCCATGGGATGATAGGAGAAGGAAAAGTAGACGTATTAACTTGTAATATACATAGAGTGCTTACGTAATCGTACGTTTTAAGGCTGGATGGAAAGTAAAGTTATTATGTAGCGTATATGTGACTGTGACACTGGTTTGGTGATGCTGCTGTTATATTAGGTGATGTGATGGTGTAGTATGTGTGTAGTAGCAGTAATGCTGAATGCTAGGAAGACTAGGAACGTATCTGCCCTGTGTGACTGTGGAATAGTTTCTTGGGATGGAATGGATCGATGTGAGCTGCGTCATCTGATGAAGCGACCTTCGAGCAACTTGTGAAGTGCGTCATCCAGCCTGTAGGGTTGGGTTTGCTCCATCGAAACAAAAAAAGGGTCAGACATCGTGGAAAAAAAAGTGGGTTTCGTGTGACGAAGGCATTCCGTCGTTCGACGCGTTTGACGATTCACTCAGCTATTGGGGTACATCAGAAGTGACGACGATACACGTAAGTCTTTCCTTTTTCATTTATTATTTTCAAACTCAGCGAGTCTCGAAACTGAGGAACACATTTTCTCTATCATCCCTTCAGAATATTATTACCCAGAACACATAATGCATATATATTTGTCATCTTTTATCCTTTTATTTCCTACTCTATTCCTCAAGCCTAGTTTGTAGAACATTATTAACGTACATTGTAGATTGTGTCTATAATTGTACTTGTTAGTACTATTTAAAAAAATTGATACGTTGTATACTTACGTTGTTGAATTGATTTTGAATTTAATATTTATGTACACTATCACTTTAGTTGTTAGTTCGTGTTGAATTCAGCTATATTATTTATTTAGGCTTTGAATAGGAAGAAGCTCTAATGTTATCATCAATCATACTATTTTGAGAGTAATATTTTGTATTTTTAATTGGAGGCTGGAGAATGTTGACAAGACAGATTGACCATTTGTACAGAAGAGAGCCCATTTCTTGGTCAAGGAAATGGATAAGCAAAGGTTGAATGGGGTAGATATTATTAAGTGAGGAGTACTTTCAACTTTCGTATCAATTTCATTCAAAAAGTGAGTTTTAAAAAGAGGGTTTTAGGAATTGACAATAATCAATAATGAATAGTTCTGAATCTCGTTGTGAAGGACAGGATTTATATTTCGTAATAGAACATTCTGGTTTGAACTTTTATCAAACTCCATCAGCCTGACTGTTGATTGTTTTTTAATAAGATAATAGAATGAAATAAGTAGTTTTCGACACACGTGTTTATTACTTACGAGTTATGAATTAATTGTTGTAAGTTAAAACTAATGTGTGTCATTGTGTGTTGTTCTGTATTTTATTCCCTTTTAATTTTTAACGCTGGATGAAAGTATATGAGTTCGACGTTAATATTGATACTATTGACTAAACTGTGTTAGGCGTGTATGGTTGATGGTGTATATAAATCGTTCAAATTCACGAATAATGTTACATTAACTGGGCTTTTTTAATTGTTGGTTTGGATCCTTATCGATTTTTTAATATTATTGAATTTGGTGTGTATTGTATTAAATGACTTGGAGCAGAGGTAGCATGATATGATATTATTATTCTGGCGAACTCTTGGAACAAAATACATCTTGAATAAAATGATTCACTTACATTTAATATGGTGTGCATACATATATTGTGCACTTCGTCACGGAGCAGGACTCACTAGTCAGTATAGCGCGAAAACATTTTAACTACTTTGGCTGGGATTATTGATCATAGAGATCAATTTTAAATTGGCAGTAGAATGATGATCAGCATAATGATCACTGATCAGTTGATTAGTTGATTTTTGAACTGACCATGGCAATGATACAACTGGACATTATCCCTGTTTTGTTTTCACTTCCACATTCAACTTTCGATATAAGTACTTAGGTGCATATTTTTGCATAATGCAGATGTATTTAAATGTTTCATTTAAATTTATGTATTATAACTCTTACTTTCACATTGTAATTTGTAATAAGAATTTTTCTAGTATTAGTTACTATTATTATGGATTTTCCCTCGGCTTGTCTATCGGGCTAGTTAATTGTCAGCTGATTAAAATAGTTGGACCCATTTTCATGGATTTGAAGTCAAGTTTCTGACAGATGTAAACTCTGCTTTTATATGCAAATAAATAAATAATGGGAAATATAATAATAAATAACATTAGATAACCAGGCAAACTTTTCAAGGAGCTAAAATTAGTTCCTACTGATTAGGTAGTAGTATCAAAATTATTACATACAGATTACCATTACCAGGTTACTTATTGTTAAATATCAAAAGCTAATGCATAAGTTTCTTATTATAAGATCAATTAAATTTAGATGTTAGTAAACTCCCGTCCACCTTATTCGATATTTACGCTACGATATAAAAACCAGGTCCCTTCTAGGTCAGTAAGGACGGTAATCGTTCAGTGTTGTTGGTGTATTTTAACATTTAGCATTTAGGAGCGGGCTTTCTTCTGCACAATGTTTAGCCTTGTTTAATTGGATGGAATAGAAACGTAGTAACCTTTGTGGCTGTGAAAATACGACTAGGAGATTTTTCAAAGTTGAC
Organism: Dicyrtomina minuta; assembly: GCA_949802685.1. Classification (NCBI taxonomy): domain Eukaryota; kingdom Metazoa; phylum Arthropoda; class Collembola; order Symphypleona; family Dicyrtomidae; genus Dicyrtomina; species Dicyrtomina minuta. The sequence continues at coordinate 29,597,826 of OX461810.1, forward strand.
ATTAGTTGATTCCCGTGTCAGTATATGTCAGTGAAACGACAATATTTCACTATAAATTCAGATTAGTACTTTTCATTTGATTTGTTTAAAATGTAGGATAATTATGATATCCATCTATGCATGCCCCCTCCAAAACACTACTTCCCGAATTTGCATAAAATTAAATGAATATGTGGAAGTGCAAGGACCAAATTTATTGTTACGTAACCGTATCTTGGATGTACCAAAAATATACAAAAATGCAGGTGCCTAGGTACATTATACAAGAAACTAAAAAGCTTACCTAGTTACAATAGAATGGAAGTGGAGGTCTTCTGCAAGTAATTTTTGTGGCAAAGCAAAAACCTAAGAAATATGTATATACTTATATATAATATATTATATGGTAGATGCATATATATTAAAGGTGCATGTAGTTTTAGGGGCAACCTAGAAGGAAAAACTAGTTGTAGGATTGGATAGGTTAGGTTATCGTTTTCTTTCGTGAAGAGGTTGAATATTAGGAGATAAATGTGGAAAACATTTACAAGGATGTACTTTAACTTTTATATGTGGATTGCGTAAGTTAATTCCAACTCTGACGTTATCTGTGGTAGACCAATGAAAATATTTCCTCTAGCTCTATTGAAATTTTGAAATCGACTTACCTAGCTCCAGTTACAACTCAGTTTGGTTAGTCCCTAACACGTGTTGTATTTACGAATAAAACTTTTTGCTTTTCATTCTATTTTTTGAATCATAAGTACTTTTGACGGTTGACAGTGCCTTTAATGTGATTATTATTTGACTGACTGGAATGTCATTTTTATAATTATTTTGTGCAAACAAACTAACGTCGAGCATGCGTCCACATGTAAGGATGACCTCTTTCATTCGACACGTTTATTTCGCCTCTTTTCCAGAGTAACAATATTTAAATTAAACTTTAAAAAAACCAAAACCACCATCTAGCTTATTGTATTATTTAACACGAAGGTAGATATGTTTTTCGCCCATGGAGTACATAATTACTTTATTGTTTGTGCTGCGAAGCGAACCCAAAATAATTTATTGGAACGTATTGAAAACTTCAGTTATGTAGCTGTATGTAACCCATAGTTAATCGGTGCTTTGATTATGAACTTAGACGTGAGCCGAAGAGTATCGCCTGTTTGCGATCTCGATGGAAGTTCTTGTTCAAGAAGTAAAATCCGAAACCATCGCTCCAGACGTGGAAGACAACAGCACCACTCATAGAAGAATCACTTTGCTCAACGCCGGGCAATTCAGCTCTGGGAATACCATTATTAAGACCAGTCAGAATAACAATATCATCGGAAGTTCAACACCGGTTAGAACAACTACCCTCAGTGGTCAACAACTGCAAACCATGGCCAAATCATCAGGACTGAGCATTGTGCATGTCACCCTCCCTCAGGTGGCTAATCATCTTATATCCACCAAAACAAATATTGTTAATATACGGCGTATATACCATGCAGCATAAAATCGTTTGGATACACATTTTTCGCCGTTTATCAATTCTAGTATGGTTAAAAAACCCCACAGTTTTCGTTTAATTTTTTCAAATTTTCGTTGGATTGCATTTTTATTTTGTATCCGCAGGATTCATTCACTTTGCAATTTTGCTGCTGTAATTAGTTTTGGATTCCTTCAGTCCGATTTGTGTTTAGTTCCCTATATAATTTCTGTTTCCATATCCCACTCTAATTGCTAATAGGCTTGCAGAGCTATCGGGTTGTATGACCAAGGCAATTGTTACCTATTGCACCTTTCCAACAGTCGGACCTATTAGAATTCTATTTTAATGCGCAGTTCAATGGTAGAACAGTGATACTTTATTTTGTAGTACTTACTTTGCCATTTTGCCGAAAAATCATTTCTAACCATTTGTTTTTTTCTGGTAATATTCTCCTTGTCTTTTGTATTTTATGTAGAAACTTGGAATTATGCATTTGTAGGTGCAGTAACTCTATGTGATTGCCATTGCATAAATTTTCGCAATTTAAAAAAAAATGACTTATTATTTCCTTACGGTTTCTCGCAGAGGCTGTAAAAAATATTATTCCCGCTTTTCACAGCTCACAGCTGTACAGTTTTGCTAGTTACTAAAACTTGTATCTGGTGATAGAATTCCTTTTTAGTCAACAACTTTGTATCTTGTACTCTATGTTCTGGTAAGCCAACCTTATTTTAATAGTTCGTAAAACTGTCATATAGTCACAGCCTCGTGTTGAGCACTCGGCATGCATTTTATTCTCAGTCCTGTGTCGTTTCTTTTGGTTTGGTCATTGATCATTGATCTTGATACACTACATGTGATCAAATAGTATTTTGATCGTATGTAATCACTCTTTAACTTAATTCTTTACTTGTATAGTATTGTGGGGTTAGTCACAATCAATTTATTTTGTTATTATTCCTGATTATGCTGTAGACATCGTATTCTATTCTTGTTTACTCATTGCAGTAATTACGAAATCCTTGCTTTGACTGTCACTTCGTACTTTGGATGTTGACACAATATCACCTAATACAAGGCCTGTTATAAATTCAGACTGAACTTATAACTGTATATTCGAATTTATGACTGCTGTCTATATCTTTGTAGGTATAGGCAACAATTAAATACTTGTCACTTCCAGACTTGTATATCACTGTCCAACCGTATATTAAAATGCGGTTACCTTGTTATGGTGATGAATCATGTGTATATCATGAATATCACTTATAAAATGCTTCTAGCTGGCATTTGTGATTTTGCTTTTGTAGCTGTAATTCCGGAAATCCAGTCCTAACGTCACTTGAAACCAAAGTACGTAGTCAGCATTACGTAATCAGTACTGTAAAGTTTTTCTCAATGAATTTATGCTGTGGATACTTAATGCTTGTTTGTTTAATTTCGTTGCAGTCTGTAATACAATCTCCTTCAGTTATTCAAAACACTGCTGGCCTGCAGTTATCGAAAAACGTTATTTTAGTTTCTTCTAAAGCAAACACGGGTGTCATTCAAACAACAGGGGGTGCTCTTCAAACTGTACAAGTTCTGGAAGCGCATCATAGTGACGAATCACTCTCTAACGACGGTGTTGATCACCCTCAAGAAGGGAGACAAGACAGAATTAGGAGAGAAATCTTAACAAGGCGGCCTTCATATAGGAAAATCTTGAATGATTTAGGAGGACCGGAAATATCAGGTACTAAGTGCTGGAAGTAGTGAGTAATTGTAGTTGCTTAAATTTATAATATATTTAATCGTGGGATATTTAATAGTTTTTTTATGCTGGATTGATTTCCCTTATGTTGAGATGTTTGTATTTGTTTTATTTAGGGGACAAAGTTGATTCAGCATCTACCTCAGAATCTAGCCAGGAAGCTTCCGACGGAGGAATCGTCATTGGTGGAACACAGTATCCTCCAGGCGTGGTTAAAGTCATTAACGCTAACGCCCTGGGTCTAAGTCAAGTCACGACGGCGGATGGGACTACTGTCCCCGCCGGCGCTCTCCAGACTATCACAATGACAAATGCTGGAACGGCGGGGGGCACTATTGTTCAGTACGCACAATCTCAGGATGGGCAACAGTTTTTTGTTCCTGGTATGTTATTTTTTGTGGATTTATTTTCTGAAAATCTGATGAGTGACCTATTTACAAGGGATTGAGTGTTAAACATGTATGTATATTTAAAATTGATTAGTTGGTGGAGAGCTTCAAGCATACACTATTCGTCCAGTCTCCTCTGCCTCAAACTCTCCCTCAGTGGTAATGACAGGTGGAGGTTCTTTAAGTAGTGGTCATCACGTTCCTGAAGAAGCAACCCGAAAGCGTGAAATCCGTTTGCTAAAGAATCGAGAAGCTGCCAGAGAGTGTCGCAGGAAGAAGAAAGAATACATTAAATGCCTTGAAAATCGTGTGGCTGTCCTGGAGAACCAGAATAAAGCTTTGATAGACGAGTTAAAATCACTGAAAGAACTCTATTGCCAGCAAAAAACGGAGTAGGCTTAGGAAATAGAGTTAAATATAATATATAATCAAATATATATAACTTTAAATAAGATGTAAGTTTTTGAAAATATATTCAGACCGCCACTCAATACGTTATTCAAGTTGAATATTAAGTAAATTGTGTATGGTTACTTGTTGCAACTTTCTACACAATTATAAATAATTTGAATTTGGTCGAAGGTAGGTAGTATGTCAAACATTTACATGAATGGATCTTTTATTATGTAATTACAATTACACTACCGCTACTTGTATTCATGGCTTTGTGTATTTTAAATACGTACACGTAATGTGATGCTAGAAATTTGTACTTTATTTGTATAGTTTAGTTTATAAGTAATAATATTTAGTTAGTACTGATTAATATGTGATCCGTACAAATTTTAAGGAGTATTAGTATATTCTCTAATTTGGTGACTTTCTTGTACCCTTGAATCAGAATAGTAATATTATGTTTTTGATATAGTTTAATAATTATTTTTTGTTGTAACTTGAAATTGTTTTACTTTCCTTGGGGTATCCAAATTAAAATCTTAACTTATTTGAACTCCTGTCTTTGATTATAGATTCGTAAGGTTTCAGTCTATAATTATGTACTGTAAGGGTGGAGTAGTACTTTCCTGCTGAGTGGTGAATGAATTAGTATAGTAAGTAATTCGTTCAGATGTATTGAAAAGTTTAATGGCGCCACGTCTGCAAAAACTTAGCATTAAGTTTTCATTCTTTTTCTAACAAATAAAACGAGAAGTAATCGTCATAATCGTCAATTAATTGGAGTGAAAGTATAAAGTCATGCTACCAACTGGTGGCCGTAGAAGTAAGCAGAGATAGACATATCTATATTTTTGAATTGCTAAGAATAAAATACTAAATATATACAATATGTTACTCATATATATATTAACAACTTAATGATTTAAACTATAGTCTTTTCAACTATTAAAACTTTAAATCGGTACACTATGCGTACTCCTATAATCTTCACGACTTTGATAGGTAGATCCTTCAGGGGAACTCAACGGTGATATCCACGGCAAATGTTATTGTAGTGTAGTTAAGTGCAGTTTTATTAATTATCACATTTCTGGGGATCACATCAGATTTTCGATTGTCCCAATTCTTTATTACTAATTATAGAGGTATACTGCTTGTGTTGGGATTCCTTGAATTTACTTTATTTTATTTGTTAAAATGGTGTACAATCCTTATCTTACTGGGAATGTCCAGCCGCAATTTTTTAATGTTTACTCAATGGCCTTGCTGAAGACGAAGTACGACAAACAAGTAGTCGTTAACAAGAAAAAAATGAATTTTTATGTTCCATGTAATTAATTGTAGAAGAGTTCAAACTCTTGACTTTAATTCAATCCTTTTCCACATTCACGATCAATTTCACTCAAAATTTGCCAAATCAAGTTTCTACAAGTTTGATGAATAGTTGTTCTGGAAGCTTGTGGGTCAATTGTCGCAGTAAAACAATTAAAAAATTACAGCGAGCAGTGTGCTATGAAAATATTGTTACATAATGTTTTGTATGTGGTACGTATACCAAAATTAATAGAAAGAGTTTAAAATCAGAGGTTTGCGAAGACTTCTATTCTATTAAAGCGTCTTTTATTTATCGTGAATTGATATATTATGTATCGTATCATTTCGATGCTATATAGTTAAATAAATTCCAATCCGACTTCATAGTTGAAAATTGTAAAATGAAAGATAATTCAAAATTTATTTCTTGCAATATTCATTAAATATGCATCTTGGCAGATTTGTCTAATCTTTATGGTCACTGGCGACAGCGAGCAATATAGAATAATCATTATCCAATAAATTCTTAAGTAATGACTGACTGAATATGAGATGCATATACGTAAAATTCGTCGTACAATTGTCTAGTTCCAAGACTGAAAAATTAAATTTGAACATGAATTGTTTTGAGAGTTTTTGCATTTATTTCCAAGGTCAATTATCTTACTCCTGAGGGGAGTTCCTCATACTCAATTCCAAAGATTACGTTTATCCTTTTTGTAATAAAATATTAACATTATAACATTACGTATAGGTATTAATAATTCAATCTGGTCAGCCAGATAAACTAATTGGCGATTACTCTTCAAAATATAATTAACGAGGTTAGTATTTATGAGCCTTATGTTGTAACGCATTCAAACAACTGGTTACAATCTTCACACAAACTGATTTTTATTATAATGTGATACAGACCTAGTCAAGTTTTACAGTGTACGGTATCGAATGCTCGGGGTCAGATCTGGTAAATTTTGAGAGATAATAATTGATCCAAATAATGATTAACAATTGGGCACATTGTAAAGTTTACAGAATCACATGATGAGGATGAAAAAATAATTTAATTACAAAAACGAAATTCAAACTGCGACGTACAGTATTCTAGGCCTAACTATCCCATTAATACTCAAACTACAATTAATAAGACGACGACACTGCCCAGGATGAGTTGGGCAGGGCATTCATTACAAACAAAGATGAACGATTAAGGAAACTTAACTAGATAAGATAGCGTAATATTGGTAATAGTAACTTTCACTTTCAGCAAATCTGCTGGTACTGGTTCGTATTAAGAAAAAATGAGCAGCCTTGCAAATATTAATGTATGTACGTGGTGAAGCCCTTGCTACATCTGAAGACTGCTAGCATTATTTTTATATTGCTCCAACCACTGAGTAATCTTTTCTATATTATTTTCCATGTCGTCTGAAGTATTTGATGGGAGTTCGAAAACAATGGATGGCTCATAAGATTCTTTAGCTTCATCGAGGACAGTCTGAAAGATCTCACACTGAATATTATCGTCCAACTTCTTTCCAGTATACCCTCTGTAAAGCAACATATTATCAAAATGATTTGCTATAGACGACAATCCATAACGATTTTATTTGTGGCTACTGGCATGGTTGTAATCAGGCATTCAATTCCATTCGTAATTTAACACATTTACACTGAACCTAACGATTTTTTATACACACCAATGAAATTACTTCGAATTTCTAATTATATGCTCCAATATTTTGGTTTCACACTTCCGCGTGTATTTTAGAAAATTCACCTTGCATTAAGACGGTCGTATAGTCTTGTATTGTCTGTTCGGAGAACGAACACAATGTCGAACCACCGTTGAGGGAAAAAGTCACAGCCATGGTAATCAACTATTTTACCACCTTCTTCCATTTGATCTTCAATTTCGTCCAATAACTGAAAGAAAAACAGATCTAACTTTCAAATATGTCTTTAGTCTCTTTAGTTTGATTGAAGTGAATGCAATATTAAATCAAATTGCAGGGCCTTATGCTCAAAGTAGATAAATGCTGGCATTCCAAACACAAAAGGCTTGAAACCTACGTAGGTACATAATTACATGAACTGACATTGTCTGAATTGTTGAACATAAGCAAGTGCTCTAAGATATTTAATTTTAAATTAGCTACTGCTACCTCTTGGTCGCATTAATTTAGCCATATTTAATTTTTTGACAACAAAAGTAATGACAGCAAAGAGATTCATGTACAAATCGTTTATGATATCCACAACTTAAGTAGTTCAGTAGGAGCGGAAAAATTGACTGAACTGGTAGAACTGACCTGTTAACCAGCATGACATCACCTAATAATGTATAATTGTGTAAGGTAAATAAATATAATCAAATTATGCCTTACTCACTAGTTAGTTTCATATAGGCTTTTAAATGTAATGGTTACCCTTTCTTCGTTGAGAACATGACACCCGTAGGTTGAGTCGTATCCTTCAAAAAGCTTGTTATCCTTTGCAATCTGGCTGACATCCACCCACTCCAATCCGGAACTTTCTGAAATTTGCTGAGCTAGAGTTGATTTCCCAACACCTGGCGTGCCTGCAAATAAATAAAATAAAGACTAAACCATGATTATATTGACTACATTGACATAGGAAATAAACAATTATTCAGCACTAATGCGATTTATCACAATTATTAATTATTAATTCCGTATGTTTATGTTTAAACAATCAGATATGGTTGGCTTACAACCTATAGATGTAATTTGTAATTATTATTAAGGTGCAGAGTTCGTTAATTTTTCTTTTTCGAACATAAATGAACGAAACGATTTGCACGAATACAATATACGTATGTAGTTAATCTTGTAGTTTCCATCATAAATTACGTCTCCAAATGCCACAAATTGAATATTCACATATTTTAACTTTTGAAAGTTGTAAAATAACTTAAAACTCCCAAAAATACAATTCACAATTCACAAATAGGATAACAAAAGACCTATATTCATTATTTAAAAACATTTTCCCCAAACCTACTATAAAGTCTAAATTAAAACCTAAACGTAAGTGCAAGTTGCAAGTAAAGAAGTGTACGCATTCTTTATTCCTACCCTACCCTCCTCTTCTCTTCAACACTACCATATTTTTTAGTGAAATCTTACAACTTGAATATAATTGTATTCTGTACGGTTCGACATTTTGCACTTTCATAGAATCATTGCACTGCACTCTGCACTGTCGTGAATTAGATATTGATATTAATTCACCAATTAAGTAAAAATGCATATGAATAGACCAGCATGATGAAATCCATGTTAAATATGAGTGTAGAAAGAGAACCAAAAAATCTGAAGGTAACACTTACCAGCAATGAGAATATTTGGAAGTTTCCTCATTTTACGATCCATTGAATATTGAATTTAGGAAAAAAATCTCTATTTTGTTATAGTTGAAAACGCCAAGTTAGTTCTTACGTTTTTGATACAAGATTTCAAAGAAAAACTGCAAGTAGTTATTTGTACCGGAAAGAAATGAGAATGTGCACGTTGTTTTTGTTTAAGAAGCTGAGCCGTGTGTCCGTGAGGTTGTACGATAGTCGCGAAAATGAATTTTAGTGCTCAGTGTGGGCTCTGCTTTGGAAGCAGTTTGCAGCAATGCAATGCAATGGCAAGCAGTATTTTCCTCATCCTCATAAGTCCTCATCTCCTCATTCATCATTGCTCACTAGTGTGAGTAAACGCTGTCCAAGAATTTATCAGACTGATCAAACTTACAACCGAACCTCCGCTCCAAGGCTAGCGGCGGAAACTACGATCTTTATTAAACATAATATTCGTTTGTGTAAGCGTAAATAAATGCATTAATTACAATTTCCTTTAAACTTTAATGCAATGTCTTTAACACACGTATGTATGTATGCGAAGAATTGCGAACCGTAACTAGTGCGTCGTAATAACAATGTGTGTAAACCCGAACTGTTTACTTACAATGGGGCAATGGGGCTGAATGTGGAGTTTGTGCAGATTTTGATTTCAATATTGGTCAACAAAACCCAAACACAAACTCTACTACGTCTTATTGGTCTTATTACCCTTTCAAAGTTAAAATACGCTCTAACTCTATAGCACATTAGGAGAGTAATAGGTTTCCCTAATGCCTACCTATGACCTACGACCTGTACTATATAAATCGCCTACGCAAGCAGTTTTTCATAGAAAGAAAAGTTACTATTCTCATGCGGATCAACCTTACTAGTTAGTTCACAATAATTAGGGATATGGCAAGTATTTAGTTTAAAATCATATTTATTTATTATTTTATGTACATATACTAAATGAACTTTCTCTAGCGGGCTTAATTGCTGATGCTGAAAGTTTCAGTTATTTGCTTATTCTTTCTAATTCTAAAAATCTTGTCTACCATGAAAACCTACATAAATTGCGCAGTTATTAGAAAGGACCCTGTCCATAGTACCATCCTATTTAGAGCCGGCTATGCTAACTGTAGGGGCAAATAAAACTAGACAAGGCTTTAAACACACACATGTTGGAGACCCCCTCACGTTGTATGCAGTTGTAAATCTAACAAGTTTTTATTATGTATTAATTATTGTATAAAGCAGTATTGCAGGCTTGAAATAATTTCCATCAATAAGTACTACACTTAATGACATAATACAAAATTGCAACATTTAGTCTAACTTTAATACACTGCATAAAAAGTACATTCTGTGGTAGCTGTACTTACATAGTGTGTTGTGTCTAACTAGTAAGTATCAATCGAAATAAATAATGAATTTCCCTAGTCTCGTGAGAAGGAAATCTAATGTGTACCCCATACAAGCCACTATGCCCATTGCCCACCCCAAATCACTTGGAATCGTTACACGTAAATTAAGAAGAAGAAAAGTAAATATTTACAACTGGCGTCACTATTACGCTTGCCATTTAGACACAGTAAGAACAAAAGACATCATTCAAAAATAATTATGATTTTCCAATTCAAAGATATAAATCAACAATTTAAAATTAGCTATGAGACAAATTCATATTATATAAATGATTATGAGCAATTCGGCAGGATCCTCTAATTGTAGCAACTACTATTTCTTGTATCATTCTTGAAGGGAGTCGCATTTCTTTGCGCAGAAATTAGAAGAAGAAATAGGGCAATCAAGTTCAACATAAGCGGAGGATCCCGGGATTTGCCTGCTTTCACACTGCTTTCGTTATATTTATCACAGAGAAACATTCTTTTGATTTTTTGTTGCGTGCTTTAAAGTGGTAAACCGCGCTGTAACGTTGACACACGCAATGTACAATGCTGAGGAAAAATAAAAATAGGAAAATCGATTTTAAATAAACCATGATCTGATCTAATAAATTATAGTTCAGAAATTCGTAACGCATCTAATAATTGATTCTATATCTATGCGTTTGATTTAATGAAACATCACCCCCCCCCCCCCGTAAAGTTGCACACTATAGCGCTGGATTAAGTGGTATGAAGTACTACTCAATTTTACTTATTGCATTATTTCTTAATAAGAGCAAAAGCTCCTTAAGGTAGATATCTTTTAGTATTTACCATCTACTCACTAGTACAGCAGTATCTTGCATGAAAATGATGTAAGTATAAACAATGAATTGGGTGCATTCGAATTCGAAGCCTGAAAAATACAAACTACAGAACTACAGGCACAGGCACATGTAAGTAAAACAGTGATTAATGACACAGAAACCTGGTACTTACATGGCAATAACATAATATTGGTAAGTAATATGGTAATGGCAATGACAATATATTGGCAATACATACTTTATGGCGTTGCTGCAAAAGCGTCATGGATTTGTATAGTTCTGAAACAGTTCCTGGAGTCCTATTATACAACTTAGGTAAACAGCGATGAATAATTTTTTATTGTAATATTTGTAGCCATTCTGTTTCCTTGTTAAATAATTATATTATTATAATATAATATTATTATTATGCTCACGTTTTTATTTTATTTTGTCTGAAATCCAAATCAGTCAAGTATTATTAATTAAATCATTGTCATTGTCATTAACTAGGAAGTCAATAATTAGAATAAAATGTATACATACAGCATAAATGACATTAATATCAGTCAGTAGTACAAAAATTATGCAAATGTGTCGATTTGAAGCACTTAAAGTAATTATTAAATTACAGTTTAAAATTAATATTAATATCGGAGATCTTTTCCTTAAATTCAATAGTATTTTACATTACGTCCCTAATACCTTTCATTCCATCTGCACACATGAACAAAGACTGAAACAAAGATGGCGCTGAGGACACTAAATTTGTCATAGGTCGCTTCTGGTAAAGTATAGATATTTTCTACAGTTTTTTGTAGAGTGCAAGAATATTTGACATTTGAAAAGCATGTAATATAGTCTTATAGTCAAGTAAAAAAGATAGTAGACTTTGACTACGCTGGTCTAAGGCCACCCGTACCCGACTGCATTCTGTGTATATTTGGTAACGAAATTGCTGGTGTTAAAATGCCACTTCCAGGGATGAGACGTACTGGTATGGTAGTACGTAAGTATATACATAGTAAAGGGTGTATGTGGACGGATGGTGATGGTACGGCAAACGACGTCGACTCCAAGCACAAGCCAAAGCTTAAAGCAAACATAAAAAATTCTGCTGGCTGACTGGGCCAAAGGTTTTATGATTATTTTCAGTCCTGTCATGCTCCATTGATAATAATTGTATCTGATAGATATTGTATTAATAGGTGTACGTAATTGTATCGCGTAACTCCTCTAAAAGTATTTTACATTTTATCTGAGAATTGTTGGGGCATTTGAAAGTCTAATAAATCGTGACTTTTGCAGATGTATTGGTGTTGGAGATTCAGGTCTATTAAAGGCTAAATTATTTTTGCTCCGAAGCTACACCCTGCACAGGAATATTGTAAGGGGCGTATAAAGATTCCGTGTGGATAGTATTGGGAAAAAGTACAGTCTTCTAAAAACAAAACTTATTCATTCATCTTATTTAAAAGAGACCAAAGAGGCAGATCAGTTGTTTTGTTGGATGGTGGTAGGGAAAGGAGTAGTCGGATTAATAATGGTACATGGACGTATATACATCCACATAACGTTATTAAAGTTAAAGCTCAGGTGAAGTGAGGTGAACCACTCTGGCCTACTAGCTTCAACTGACTCTGTAAGAACATTAGAATAGGATTCCAATTCCAGTGTCTACCTGTCATCCATGGGAAGAAGGGTAGGCGTGTGTGAGGGAATCGATTGTCAACGCATTTAACAGTTGTCCAGTTGACTGTCTGTCCTGACTCAGAGTGGAGTGGACGGATAATTTTGTGGAAGTGGGCCTGTGTCAAACTCAAGTCAACTATAATATATCCTTTATTTCACTTTTTGTTTTAACCGAGTGTGTGGTGGTTTGTTTGTTAGTTAAAGTTGTTGGTGTTGGTGGCTGTGTGAGTTTTTAATTTTGTTATAAAAAAAGCGTAATGATGATTGAAACAACTTTATGTAACAATAATTATCTCTTCAACTCTTAAAGTGTTGTGTGAAGTAAAATTGGGCATTTTGTGACTTGGTGTACTTACCTGCTAATATATAGGTGCAGTTATAATTTAGTGAAAGCTGGAAATATATCCCCGCTACTACGACTACGACAACACTACAAATTCTGTCATCATGATGGATTTTGAATAAGAATTTGATAATAATATACTAGTTTCAGCTCTTTCAAATCTCTCTTCCGTTTTTCAGTGTAGTCAAGTAAGTTTTTTTCTCGCCAATATCATCTGTTGTCTGTACAATTGATTTGTATTTGTGAATTAATTTAGGCTTGGTTACAGTTCGCTTCGTTTTTTTTCCTTTCATATTTGTTCGCGGGATTTGAGTTCGTGCTCATTCCTTTGACCTTGACCTTATCTAGAGTAATCAGCCTTTCTTTAATTAAATGAAGGATAACGTTCTTTAGGAGTACTCCGGAGTTTTGGAAGAACTCGATAGGAAATTCCGGCAATGATTTTGATGGTGTGAGTAACCACGTACAGCGTATGACGAATGTACTAACTAATGGGCGATAATGTTTAAATATTCATTGAAACCATCTCACCAACTTATGACTTGTAGCCGTCCTGATTCCTTATCCTTATCACACTCAATGCAATTATGCAATGCTACACATTCTAACTTCATTGTTAAAGTTTTAGAGAGGTTAAAATGTTCTTTAAATGTAGATTAACGAGTACTATTCCAAATCTATAACGTCTAGTTAGTGCTTGACCTAGTCACTCATCAAATATTAGAATATCGTGGCTGAATTGTGTAACTCTTCACTCTTCTTCTTGGCAGTACACCTTACAAATTTCGGGTGTAAATGTTTTACCTCTACCTAACTAATAAATGCTAATGCATGGCATATTGGTACCGGCCGAGCTAAAAACTTGGAGCTGATATGAGAGTAACAAAATAAAACAACTATAAGCTGTAAACTCATCCGTTTATTCTCAAGTTTAGACTGGTTACAAGTTTGAAAAGTTATAACTTTTGACTGTGTAAATAATAGTGGGCGTAATTCTTCCTTCGCATTTTATCACATACTTGTAGTTCTTGTGTTTAGTTATTACTTGTATATAAATCACGTCAAATATTGAATATAGAATTTATGAAGTTTTAAGTAATTGTATATATGGGCACGTTTGTAATTTAGTTACTTGTTTATGTGTTTAATATTTTAGTCTGAAGCACGGGGTGGTAAAAATTCTATTCGGCCATCTGTTTCTCGCTCCGAATCTTCGTTTTTACTCTAAAATTTGCGTTGAACAATCCTTCACATCAGTATCTTGAAGAAAAAATGTCTGGACAGACAATAACTGATAGATTCCTGTCAGCTCGGCATTCTTTGGCTGGTCAAGGACTTGCCAAAGCTGTATGTAAAGCAACGACTGAGGAGTTAGGTCCACCTAAGAAAAAGCATCTTGACTGTAAGTTTTATCAATTTTTTTTAAATGTTATTATTTCAACTTTAAGTTATCAGTGAGCATGTGCAATATTATAACTTTCTCAAGTAATTGCACTGAGTATTATTTATTTTCGAAAAATATTCAATTTTACGTTTTATATCTTATGTTGTATTATTCTCTCACAAACTGAAAAGGTATTCGAATTCGAGGAATCATGCAGGAATAGAGGAAACTCCCTACTCCCTAGTTTTGTTTAGGGTAGTAGTAAATCAGAAAGTGAAATATTTAGGTTAATTAAGAATAAGTTCAAAAAAAGAAATTTGAACTCCACAGAGAATAGTTCTAAAGTGATAACCTGAGATAAAATCCATTATATTTCTAGCGGGATAGCCAGGATACCAAATATGATTGTTCTTTTTTTTCTTCCTCTTTTAGTATTTTAGGAACACAAAAAAAATCTGTCTTTGAATGTAACGTATATGAAGTTTAACACATTTTTATAACCATTAACCCGAAGTCCTACTCTTGAGAGGATGTATGTACATGCAGTAGAATCTGTAGTTTCTGTAGTATGTACATAAGCGTATGCACCGATTTAATTTAAAATAAAAGCAGGCTAATAATATTAATTGTAGCGCAGTTTGACATACCATACCACACACATGGTTTTAATTATTACTATTTATTTTTATTTTAGATTTGGTTCACTGTACAAACGAACCAAATGTTTCTATACTTCAGTTGGCCAATTTACTCATAGAAAGGTCACAAAATACCAGTTGGGTCGTTGTATTCAAAGCTCTAGTAACTGTGCATCATTTAATGTGCTACGGAAATGAGGTAAATACTGAAACATTTTTTGTTTTACAACTGTAGTTTAGCTCTATTATTGATATTCCAAAGCATTCATTTGGCTATTTTGGTTGTGTGATTTTGCTGACTAATAAAAAAAATTCATTTTATTTTACAGAGGTTTACGCAGTATTTGGCGTCTAGCAATTGCACGTTTCAACTATCATCCTTCTTAGACAAATCCAATCCTCAGGGTGAGTTGTATTTTATTTACTCCAATGCTTTCTGTTTTCAGTATTTATTGCAGATCGGACTTAGACTTAAAAATCCGTGCGTAATTGTATAGGTCATGAACTTAAGTTTACAGTTGCTTTCATTGGTAGGTGAATATTTCGATGAAAATGTATCAATTTTTTAGCCGTTTCAGATAATTTATATGCTTCTCACTGTATACTTAAATAGTTGCCTCTGAATCATATGGTAAAAGTCAAATACCAGATTCGTTTAAATGTTGTTATTGTCATTGAATTTTAGTGAACTTCGGACATATCTTTCAATAGTCATTAAGTTTAATATGCCCATTCATTATTAGTATTATGATCAGTAGGAATGAACTATTAAAAGATTTTATAGGCTAAACCCCATGACACAATAATGTGTACCCACGGACACACAGATATGTGCAGTGGTATCATTTTAATATAGGTACATGGCATTCTCTAGTTGCATTAGTCGTTGGTTGTCGATGGTTCAGAATCTTTGTAAAACATAACAAATATTATATATTAGTAAGTAAATTTATTGCGAAGTATTGAAATCTATTGTGTACTGTGCACTTATCATTATAGTGTCCTGCAGATTGCAGATATAGGAGGATGTGTGTCCTGGTCCTGGTATTTAATTATTTGCAGGAGTAGGAATATAATATTGCAGAGTTAATTGTTATCGTCTACAGTACAGCACAAATATGATTCACTAACATTTGAATCATTACATTTGTAAACTTTAAAGATATAAAAATATGCATAATTAATTAACAAATATATATATATATCCATACATGTAGTTTTCTTGATATAATAATTTAAGTGATAATTACAAATACTTTTTATGTGCACGCTTCTCCCTATGTCTTATCCATCTACAGCGGCCGGACCGAGACTTGGTAATTCATGATCTCTTTTTACCGTCTTGTACTTTCGTTCCCAATAAACAAATAAAATTTTATTGCAACGCTTTATTATAAACCCAGTAGCGAAAGGAATAATAAATAATTTGTCTTAATACGCTGATAGACGCCTCTAATTATAATAGTTCTAGTTATCTAGCCTAGTTACCTCTGCCTTTCTAGTTTGTAGCAATTATAGCTTCTAATGCAAATTTCTTCTTGTTTAGTTGATATTCGTAGATTAGATGGTTGATTAATTAGCTATAGTATATTAACCTAAACTATTCTAAATCCAGGTGCTGAAAAATAATTCTATTTTCCTGTCTCTAATTTTTATTCGTTACTTTTACTTCTTTATTTTTATTACAAACAGGATTTTATATTTAACCTTGAATATATTGATTTAGTTTTCTTCACTGATTAGGAAAGTAGCAATCAAAATAAAATTGTTAAGAATTTATTAGCTTAAGATAAAAAAACTATACTATACTATATCCTATCATAAGGAAAGTCAGATGTGATTTAAGTACACCAAATCATAACACATTCATATTAGTAGTAGGGCTGTGCAAGCAACAAATTTTGGATGATTCTGTGCATTGATCGTTAGTGTAATCAAGTTAATTTGAGGAACACGGTTGCTTTTGCTAAAGTTCAAAGCATGAAATGCTATATATAGCTACTGTAATCCTAATTAATTTACTTCGACATCACAAAAATTGTTGTAGCCTCCAATTGAAACATTTTAGGCTGACATGTGAGTAACTTAGCAGCCGTATGCTTTATAGTATAACTTCTCATTGAAATCTGCAATTGTGCATTCTGCATCATATGCATATGCCCAACTGTACTCTAAACATGTGTCGTAAATCATCTAATTGACTAGGCATATCGCATAGTTTGGAGATTTTGACCGTACTTAAATTGTGAACTAAACTGAAAGAGAAAGGAAAATCTGAATTTCCTTGAAAATATTTTTGAAAAAAAATCTTTCTTTTATGATTATGCCATGCACAGTTTTGTGAGTCGTAAGTACCATAAATTTTCGATCAAGCGCCGGGTCTCAAATAAGCGTCGGGCTGTCACTCCAAAAAATGTAATAAAGTGCCGGGGGCTCAACCGCGGGATATAAATAATCCCTACGCATATTAGAAGCATCATAGAGCATATTTCAAATAGCTGAATGACAGTAGAATCACAATTTGGTCAAAGCAAACTCTAATATACATTATTTTGACTTTAATGAAATACAACACAAAAACTGTGGTTTTAGACATAATTTTGTATGAATTAGCTTCATTTTTTGACAGTACACTTTCAAAACTTAAATATGCGCCGGGACTCGAATAAACTGCAATAGGCTGTCCAAAAAAAATTAATACGCGCCCAGGCGCTTATTTGAACATTTACGGTTACGGTGCATGTTGTCTTATACAAGTGTGCATCTATAGCGGTTGTAGTGGTTTGCAGTTTGTACTAGTAGTCGCACTATTGAATGTATACTACCTTTATTTGTTAATTGGAGCATCTGCTAAATTCCATTATTGAGCTGCACTTTCTAGTGACATTGAACTGCCTATACTATATAATTTTTTGTACAGCAGTTCAACTGAGAAGACTGAGCATAATAACATGTTAGGGATGATATTAAATCACATGTCAGTTACAGAGTTTAATTTATGCGAGGATGCAGCATTTTTTGTCAGTAATTGTTATGGCTTATAAAATGTCGATATATTCTACACGCTGCAGGTCTCAAATGCTCCGCTATTCAATTTAATTGTTAACTGGAATGAATGAGGCTGAAGGTACCTCATGATACAATTATAAATTGTTCTGCACTAGTCCAAAAATATAAACTCGGTAGTCTATGTCTGCAAGTCGAGTCGGTTAGGTACTTTCTTTTATTTAATACGGAATGTAATGAATGTACGATCCAGCTGAGATTGTAGACCACAATGCTTGTAATTAGAGATTAAATTAATTGCATCTTGTCGTCATATGGCATTTGACAACTGTGAGACTGTGCACTATGTGATGTGGGTCTCTAGATCATAACTTCCCATTCTACAAAGCTACCTTTTGTTTAGCGTACAAACATTGAGCATGTAAAGAAGAATCTTTGAGGAGATGCTGCAATATGTCTACCTAGATATTATGCGTATAGGTAGACATCTGTAGTATTATTCTATGCATAAACATAATTAATAATTACTCAACATGATTCACTATCACTGGGATCACATTCATTCAAGATTCGTAGGAATAACTTTACTGTCTACAGCAGTCGCTCTTGCGTATAGTTATTGTTCCACAGAATACGAAAAATATTAAGTTGTTCCTCAAATTTTTGTTTCCATGTTCCTTTACTTCACTAACTAACCCACTAAAAGACTAATTTGACAAGTAGGAGTGGGAAGTCCAATTAGCATTAAGCACATTAAAGTATGTATGACATTAGTTAGTGCTGTTTTTTTAGTGTAAGCAAACTAATGGGTGCTCGCATATATTGCTTTAATAAATGTGTAGGTAAACATCGTCATTTTGTTTGCTGCAGATATAAAAATGGCAATTCCAGCCAAATTAATCTGTGTCTGCGTCTCATAGTTTCATCTCATGAGGATTTGTACAGTAATCTTCGTTGTTGTAGTATTTTATCAGAATTGAATAATTTTCATTAAAAACTAACTAGGTTAACTAGGCAGTGTGTATATAGGCAGAAACGCAGTATGACAAAGTATTGAGTCGAATCTAAAATATGAGACTTTGTATACTATCAGTGGTGGAGCTATCCAAAACTAAAATGTGTAGTTCTCACTACATTATATTGTTAATTTTGTATGAGCTACCTACGGATGTACATGCCTGTTAGATAAGAAAATATTCTATTTTTGCCGACTTCCTCCCACCACACAATACTATTTTGGGAGCTGTGGGAGCACCGATGATGAACTTCAAAGATAACTATTATCGTTCTAAACTTATGATTTGTTTTGACTGACAAATGAGAATTCTGAGTAAATAGAGCAGAATGCATTTCCTATAGAACAAGATGTTGCCTTCGCCTTCCTTAGTTTTTAGTTGCCTTTCTATTTGCTGTTAATTAATCCAATTAGTTCGTGTTCACAGTGTTACGGTTACTGACAGAATAGGTTAATGTTGCAAAGCTTACGTTTCGATTTCGTAAGTATTTCAAAGGCTCACTGGGAAGAATGTATTATCTCTCCTACATGCTACCTACCTACCTATGTACATATACAGAGTGGTATGGTATGATGTAACTATGTACATGTACGTATCAATCTCACTCAATCAAAGCCGAATGTAATTTGATCCAGGTTCAGGCTTTTGGAATTTAGAGCAGATTATGTTATCGAAGTGAATTTAAGTAAAAGTTCATTGCCTTCACAAACGCCTTGTTAATTTAACGCCGATTTGAAGTCGTATCACATTGGCTGAATCGGTTCGGGATTTACAACTTGCAATCTTTATAGTTCATACACTTTATTTTACTCAAAATCGATAGGGCTTACATATTTAAATCATTACAAAATATATACATTATTTATTGATCAAGTTGCTTCTTGTGCATGTCTTTACATTCTCCAACTCATTTCAGTATGAAATATATGATGAAATCTATGTAGCTTAAAAGTTTTACTTCTTGGGTCCCGTAATGACAACTATTCAATGAATAGGCAGCGTGTGGTTTTTAAGATGTTTTAGCGTGTGGGCTCACAATTATTGATACATAGTTGATCATGAAAACAAACAAACTTTTTTTCCTTTTTGAATTGTGACTGTATCTAATACTTGTATGTTTCGCTTAATATGTATATGTCATTAGCCTATTTTTTGTGCGGTGTAGTCCCTGCTTTGCTAATTATAAGGGAATAGCAGTGAAATGAAAATAATTACGCTGCTAGACTGCTATAACTAATTACATATCAGGTGAAAATGAGCGCTCAGTGTAGTAAATTACGTGGGCCACCGTCGAATTTAAAAGCTGTCTCTTGTAAATGGTTTACATTGTTTACAAGTTTCATTCACAGTGAAGTAGAATCCGAAACCGAATACCGCTCTCTCTGACTCTGACCAGGCCCGGCGCGACACGTAGCCCGGCCCTGGTTCAAGTTGATTTTTTCGGGCCTTATTCTTTTTTAGTTTTTAAGCCGCCATTTTGTTTTTTTAAGGCCTTGTTTTGCTAGGCGTCACTTTTACACTAAATTCGAATTTTCAGTGAACAACTTGGCATAAAGCTTATAAACGCCAAAAATTTGAGTTTCGTTTCAAAGCAAATTGCAAAATTTTGAGAATTATAATCTAGAAAACACTAGTCACGTTGTGCATCTTTTAAATTACGAAATTACTAGAAGTTTTTCAATGAAGCCAGATGTTTATGTATAAAAATAGGTAGTAATTTTTATTAAAATTTTACATTGAGCCCGCGCCCGGCCCCTAACAGAGCCCGGCCCTGGTTTTCTGATCCACTTTGAACCATCCGTCCCGCCGGGCCTGACTCTGACCAGGCTTTTTTGGATCGCTCTTGTTGAATAGGCATATGTACTTACTAGTTACTAGATAGATGAACCTCTGCCTGTATATATATGCCTATAGTTACACTAATATATCGAATAAAATTGCATCAACCAGTCTTAAACAATATTTAATACTATAATATAGTGTACTATAAACAACTAAGAATATAACATTAATAGTATACGATCATTCTGATTGTTCTGTATTTCAACTTGGAGGAGATACGTTTATGTATACATTAAATTCATGACATGAAATTCGATTACGTTGATGGCTTGGTATTGTACAGTGAATAAACATACTGCCTGGAGACTAAATATGTCTTGCTTATAGCAGAGCCGTGTATACTTAAGTACACCTTTATTTTCTTTTGGTAATTTACATTCAAACTGTGGAGTTGCTAATTGTTCCGTGTTGTCAAGAGTAAATGCAAACTCATTAACTTTTGTTGAGTAGCTATGTATGTATGTAAGAAAGTAAGCCCATGTATTTGTTTATTACATAGTATAATTGGTACCCGTGTGTATATGAGAGCACTGTGGTCATGGTATTGGTTGGTTTCAGTCAATTTACATTTTCACGCATCCTTTGCAATTTTAGTGAGTGCATATTTATGTACATACTCTTCTTTCTTTTTTTTTTAAATTGATAGTGGGAAGGGTTCGTACAGTCAACCTAGACCCAATAAACAGTACAAAGCAGTGTGGATTCTGATATTTATATTTTATTGGGTTAAAAAAGGCTGTCGCCACATTGTTACTGTAGCTCTCTACACACATAACAAAAGCTAAAAGTACATAGCTACACACTCTGTGTCTGCCTGCATGGAGTTGAATCAGCATAATCTCATTGTCAGCATTATCTTTCAGTTGCTAGTTGGTGAACCTTGGATTAAAAATAATTTTGAATGTGTAATATAGCCTTTTGTGAAGCATCCATGGAAATGGAAATCCTTGCTTGTGTGACTTGTGTCTGACATGAATCTTCCATTCATATTTCATATGCATACATATCACCACCATTTTCCTATGTTAAGTTAAATGCATAATTACCTTTGAATTCATATGTTCAACCTCAAACTAAGCGTCAAACTTTGATAATATATTAAGGGTGGATGCATAAGACATAAGGTACTATATTTCAATGCTTACATGTTTTAGAATTTAAAATGAATTTTTTAGCAAAAATAATTATTCAGAAAAAACAATATTTTTAGTGGCTATATTAATATAAACTAGTTCAAACTATCCATCATTACCAACAACAGACTACCTAAGTACCTACTTTGCATATGTTAAAATAAAACCTTACGCAGATAAAAAGTATCGCAGAATGTGTTTTGATTTCGAGGTTTCCCAATTCCCTACTGTATAGTTATGTTTATATTCGTAATTTTTTTGTAAAAATATTTTTCTCGCTTTGTGACCTTTTTTTTTGGTAAAACCTGTATAAAAACGCGAGTTAATTAATGGCATGGTGTGGAAGGTATTTATTTCTGTGATGCTATAACGTTTCTCTCCTCTTTGGTTCTTGAAATTAGTTGGTCAAGTTGCTTGGGATTGCTCACTTTGATTCCAAATTCATTTTAACAATGTTTTGATTGGTTCCGTGATTATAATTTGGTATTATTATTTTATTTTGCACGGGAAAATGCAAGAATTTAATTGTACTTTGATTTTTGATTGACATCAGGTTATGAAGTTTCGCCATTCATCCGGCGCTATGCGAGATACTTGAACGAAAAGGCCTTGTCCTACAGAACCATGGCTTTTGACTTTTGCAAAGTCAAACGTGGGTAAGTGTTCTTTTTTTATTACCCCTGAACGAACCAGTAGCACTTGTTTAAATTATATCTAGGTACATATGCTAAAATGTATGTGCTGATAAACATGGCAATCGTAAGGCGGCAAATTATTTGATAATAACCAAAGCACTGCAGTGTTTGTATGTACTGTGTGTACTTTGAGCAAATGCTGCTTTGTAGTACCCTAGTACCAGTGCAGTGCAATAAGAGTTTCTCACTGGCTCTCCACATCGGCAATTAAAACTACGTAGAAGACTTATAAAACTGAATGTAAGTATACAGTCATTTATGATTACCAGTGCTGTATGTTATATATGTTTCGGATTGGATAGTTACTAAAAAGGAGGGCCAAGTGATTGATGTGGCTGTTGGAAACATTGGTAGGGTTTGCTTGCTGAAAGTGAAAGTCGAGTATGTTGGAGGATGTCAGAGCCAATGCACATAGATGTAATTAATTATGAATTGTAGTGATGGACATCTTTTGTTGATTTTTCGGCGTTTTTATGGAAAATAAAAATAGCATAAAAAATGTCTACAGCTGTTATAATCCTGCAAAATAAATATAAAAAAGATGTAAAACCCTCAGGCATTGGCAGTATCGACATTTCTGCTCTTTTTCTACGAAATATAGAGAAGGTTTGATGTGGTCTGGTTGTATTTATTGTTGGCGCTTACGATTAGCACTTGACATATGGGCCAAATAATTGTATGTGATGGTCCATTCACGTATATTATAGTGGGGATTTATAGATAAATATTCTGCAATTGAAACGTACTATCGTAAGCAAAGTAGGTACGCCGACGCGCCAGCCGATGATATACTTAAATTAGGCATTCGAGGATTTTTGACATCTGGATTGTAGACCGCACTCTTGTGCATTGTAAGCTAGTTATAATAAATGAAATAAAAGAGTTTCCATTTCTGCTGCTGTTTAGGAAGGAGGATGGCACTTTACGAACAATGGGAACAGAGCCATTGTTGAGAACATTTCCAGTACTTCAGACACAAATGGATGCTTTGCTGGAGTTTGATTCTTCACCCGATGACATTCACAGAAATTCTTTGATGCGAGTCGCCTTTGCTCTACTCTTCCGGGATCTAATTCGTCTCTTTGCGACATATAACGATGCAGTCATTAATTTATTGGAAAAATATTTCACTATGAATAAAAAGAATGCAAGAGAAGCTCTTGATTACTATAAGAAGTTTCTCACTAGAATGGATAAAGTGGCTGAATTTCTTAAAGTAAGATTCTGTAAATAAAAATATTCCTTTAGTATAACGATTTTCGTGAAGTGCAAAAGGAGTTGGCAGGATTTGAAAAATCTTTATAGAGGCAAAGTTTTAAAAAGGTTATTTGGAATCTTTCAAAAATAAATTAGACCGAATTGAGGAAAAAAACATATTTTTCACAATTTTTTAGGAACTTTATCCCGCTGCCATTTTTGATTTTTTTTAATCCAAAACGTCCTGGGGGGATTATGTCTTGGGGAGATATTGTCCGGGGGGGATTATGTCCTGGGGGGATAATGTCCAGGAGGATAATGTCCGTATAGCAATATATTTTTGTTGTCCACCAAAATAAATAGTTTTTTTCAAAGCGGTACTTATTTATGGATGCTACGGATAGAGAAGCCTTCATTCAGAACTTTTTTCACGCCCCATTTGCCCATTTTGTGGGAGTAAATTTGAAACTTAATATATGGTATGGTATGAATATACTTGTAGGTACAGCGTTACTGTTACTAAAAAATAAATACAAATAATTTATCATCGACAAATTTCATGTCGGGCACTAAATCAAAAGCTCTAATTGGATTTAATTATCTAATAGTCCATGAATTAAATTCCAAATTTCCGCCTTCGTCATTGCTGATAAGCTCAGTTTGAGAATATCGTCTTATAAACGAATAATATTTCTTCTTGTTTTTCTAATAATTTATGAAGAGGGTATGATCGAATGTTATGCAATGTACACATGTACTTATGTGAAATGATTGATTTAGGTAGCGGAAGCTGTTGGGATTGACAAAGGGGAAATTCCAGATTTGACAAAGGCGCCTAGCTCTCTTTTAGAAGCTTTGGAACAACATTTGGCTAGCCTCGAGGGAAAGAAACTAAACAGTTCCTCAAAGCAATCTTCAGTAGACGTGTCGTCATTCAGCAACACGTCGTCCTCTTTCATTGCTTCGGATGAAAAGCAGAAAATCCTTGCTGAGGAAGAAGCTGCATTGAATCAGTTTAAGGAGAAAGCAGGTAAAGCTCCCAGCTTGGTTTCCATTATATAGTTGGGGTATGTTTCTATACACAATAGTTTTGTGGATAGTGTTTTAGCCTTTTGCCCTTGTCGGCAAAGCCAATAATCCTATTCTGCCAACTCCGTCCAACTTTTCATTTATCAAAATGTCTACCTATACAAACTATCAAATCTTAATATTACTATCAACATTGGCCAAAATTTCTCATGTAATGCAATCTTGTTCAGTTCAATGTTTTTTGACAGCTGGTGTATATGCTCAATTTTATTCACACAACATCTGTGTATCGAACTCACTCGGCTGTCGTTTGTTTCCTGTGTTTTATGTCATGAAATGATCTACTACAACACGGTCTCTACTTCTAAACTAAGCTGTTGGACCAGTTTCCTGTAGGGATGTTGTATGGAGTTGCAATTACCCACAGGTTCCGGTTCCAGGAAATAAGATAATTTGCGTGGGCTTTTGGAGTATGTGTATACTGTAGGGCGTATGACAAAAGTACTAATAGCCAAGGGATGTTTTCTTATTCGGTTCTGGCAGGGCAGTGTAGCAAAAGAGCCCGATAGATATATACCGAAATTTTGTATTTTGTGACGTCATTATATTATGTAAATAGAGCTTTTTTTAAACAGCGATAAATGCATCACCCTGTTAGTGTGTGTATTTGGCTTTTTCGATTTATTCAGTACATATTTTAATATGCGACACAGCACTCAAAAGGCAGTCATTGGTAGAGCCTAACTGTAAGAGTGTGAGAGAATTAAGCTAGGTTTAAGAAGTTCAACAAACCACGTTTGTTGTAGAAATTTATTGGGTAGGTGGATGACTATTACGTTTCAATTTCGTTATTATTGCTTTATTGCCTAGAGAGTATTATCTCGGTCTGTTTATGTTTGCTACAATTTGCTAAGTATTTTAAAACTCATCTAAATTTTGCATACGCATATTGTAATACCTATGTAAGTATTTGGAGTGTCCACAGTCAAGTGCAGATATTTGATGAGTTATACATTATACCTATTTTTGTTTTTGGGTAGCAGCAGTTTACATTGAATTTAAACTTAAATAACTGGCTTTTAGAGCAACAAATATATTGCCCACAGAATAGTGACAATATTTTAGAAGTCTACAGTTCTGTAGCATGGTAGAACCATGAATTGTAACAACACATCTTGCTATACGGCAACTTACTAACTTAGTATTTATTAAGTTTTGGTTTTAATCCGCAAAAAGAAAAATTACTATCCTGTAATATGGTTCATGAAAGTAATTTATTGGAATTATTATTACAATGTCGACGTGTTTTTTTGAAATCGGTTTAGATTTTGTCTGGGATGTGGGTGCAGGAGCAAATGCAGCGGCAACCAATCCGTTTCTGTCAGCGGCTCCGGCAGCACCACAGCAAACATCACAGTCTCAACAGATACTTGATCTCTTCTCAAACCCCCCACCTGCCAACAATGCTCCTCAGGCTTCGGGAGGTTCAGCGTTAGATGACTTATTGTCACTTGGTATTGGTAATGGATCAGCAAATGCAAGTGCCCCTGTTCCAGCGTCGAATCCGTTTGCGGATATGTTTTCTGTGAGTACAATGCCGCCACTTCAACAAAAGCCTAACTATGGTGGAAATGGTTTTGGACCTATGGGAGGAGCTCCTCAACAATCCTTCTTTCAACAGCCACAGCAAACACCGATTATACAGCAGCCATATGGAGGAAATAATATCAATGCTGTTTTTGGTTCCAATAATGATCAAGGTAGCTGTTTTCCTCCTGATCTGTTATGATTAGCTTTGATGATTTAATATTTATTCAGTTACACTTTACTACTTTTCAGTTTGGTTACATCTTGACCTTCGTGTTTTTTGCATCTTCTAATTGTAGCTTTTGAATTTTCATTTGGAGATTTAGTTTTTATTGGATTCATTTGTACGTTAAAGTATAGTTACGCTGTTTGAAAGTACACATAATTTCAAGCTTCAAGTATGTAGAGTTTCTAGCTGTAACTTACAACTACTTTTATCTTAATCCTATTAATCTTACCATTAAAATTTGTACCCAAGCTGCTACGGCAGAAGGTGGCCCACCCCCACCTCCTCCGTCAACTCCGCAAACGTTTACGAAACAACCGCAACAACAGTCAGGTATTACAACGGCATTTTGAAAGGCCGAAGCTATTAACTAGTCGTACGCTTTCCTGAAGTTATCAGTGTTATGTCAGTAGTGAACTTAGACTAAACTACTGCATAGTTGTTATTCCTGTACATTATAAAGGTTCTTTGGTTGCATTTTGGGAATAACGCTTTATTCTCCTCCTTTGATAGTTGACTTTTTTGGGTCTGTCCTGACACCTCAGCAGTCAAATACTGGATTTGGCGCTCCAGTCCAGCCGGCAAGTAAGCCTATAATGACGGGTGATTTAGATTCTACGCTGGCCGCGTTAGCTGATTCGTTGGCGATTAAACCAAAATGGGATGCATCGCCTGCAAAAACGGCTGCAAAGGAAGCAGTGAGTTTCCTTAAATATTGAGGAACACAGTTTTATATATATTGCATATTATTCGAATGATTTAGATTTGAATCAAGATTTTGTTCTACAAATGCTTTTATTTTTTCAGGGGAGATTTTGAAGTTCGAGAACAAAATTATTTATCACTTTCCGGTAGTATGAAGCAAAGTACATTCCAAGGAAGCTACTGGCTACAAAATCTATATATTAGAGTTAATTAGTGCTTAGGGCAGTAAAATCCGATTATGTAACAACTATATTATACATAACTTATTGATTAGGCGCGTTCAGTTTGCCTGAGGTTGGTGCTTTATGAAAGAAGTGGTGCTTTGAGTCTGGATTTTTCCGTTTTCCTAAAAAGATCCAAGAATTACCGTGTGAACTTTATCGATGGAGGAAAACTTAATATTTGGTAAACCAATCAGTCCTCCTGTACAACATTGAGGAAGTAAAAAATAACAAAATACATCTAGAGTACGTTAGAAAAAATATGGACAAGTGTAATAACGAAGTTATCCGGCTTACAAATCCCTGCATTGCATGTACATAGACTCTTGGAAAACGGGCATACGGCTGAACGTGGCTATGAGGACAATCTTTATTGGTGTGAAGGAAACGTGACCTAAAAACGGATAATGCTAAAGGGTGAAGACATGAACAGATGTAATTATAAGCACAGACACAAACAACATTATAAAAGAAAAAATAACTTTACTTCGAGTCGGCAGTCGACTTTACTTATATCATTGTAAAACAATTAGCTTACTCTGCGTAATATGTTTTTAGCTGATTTCTTCTGTCAATAATGTCTGAAAATTTAGCGAGCAGAAACTGTAAATGCGATATGAGCAAATGTAAATGTAGGATAATTATAATCTATTTAATTCCATGTGCAGAATAATGAATAATGATTGTGTGTGTGTTGTCTCCGTTGTTAAGCATTGTATTGTGAAAATAATGTAAAGTAATATATACATATTGAAACGTTTACGAACTAATTAGATGGAACGCTGATCTATACGAATAAAATCAGCACGAAATAAATTCAATGAACGATTAGAGATCGTGTTAAACAGCAGAAAATACATAAGTGTCTCTTTTATCGTTGGCAATTTATTACAGCATTTATAGGTTGGTACTGATAATACAACAAATTCGTGTAAGTCAACTTATCTTTGTATGTTTTACCGTTTTTTACAATAACATTAATTATACCATCTCGGATTCACATGTACAGCTTAGGTGATTATACTAACTCACACTTGTAAAGGAAAACTGTAAATTCATATATAGATACACCAAAACCGTATCTACTAAAAATCCTCAAAAATTTTCATTTATTTAACAATAGGTATAAAAAAATAACACGACAACAATAACTAATTGTGGAATCTTTCAAACAGAAAATTATCGCCACGAATTGTTAAGCAATCGGAATTCTATCAGTGTGTTCGGAGACTATAGGCAAATGTTGGTACAGTAGATTGGGATCCGAAAAAACCTGAGCAGATAGATGCGACAAGAGTTGAGCATTGCCTTTTCTTTCTTGGAACTCTCGGAGCAAGTAACTATTACCCTTCTCATAATGAACACGTGTATCGCGAATTTTAGCCATGACATTATCTACTCGCAAGAAAAAGCGCAGCAAAATAAAAAATCCAGACGGCATGACGCGCTAAACTCGCAACAGAAATTTGTAATAAATATTATATATTAAGACGGTATGTATAAAGATAGTTATTTAGTACTTTTTTTTCAGGGTAGAATTTTGCAAATGAAATCTTACGATTTTCACAGATAGGTTGGACGTTCCGTTGTCGTGTAACTCGTCTTCATAGAGGGCTAATTCTTCATAAAAAAGGATAGCTTCCCTCACTTTTAATTTTTCCAAGTTAATTTTTTCGTCCGTTTTAAAATCAGTTGAAACTCCGTTTGCTAGCACAAGAGTTCCTTCGTAGTTTGTAGTATACGTCCAATCATATTTAATTTCATTTGAAAGTTGATTCCCTTCTCTATAAATACATTCACGAAAAACTGCTAAAACTACATGAATCCAAAAAACAGATGCTGCATTGTTCTAATTATATTCCAATAATTCAAACCCAAGAACACATTTTTATCTATGAATCAAAAACGTTTTGTATTGATTTTGTATGCGGGCTAACAGATATGAAAGAATTTTCCCTAAAAATAATGAATTTAATTTATATAACAGTAAAAGTGAAGAAGTAACTTACTGTGCTGCTTTCCACTCTTCCGCACAAGCAACATAAACTCCTGTGTCAGTTGCCTCCGAAATTAATGACATTGCATCAAATGCGTTAAATGATAAGCTGAAACCCGACTCCAGGTACTGCACCCTTAAAACATTATCCGGGAAAACCATTTCAGGCAGGTGCTTAAGAGCCAAATCCGAGGAAAACCTGTATCATTCCGAGCAATTTGTAATTAAAAATGAATTTTTGTTCCTTTACTAGATAGGTAAGGTGACACATCGTTTTCTTATCTGATGTATGTGTATAAGTTATAGGTTTAATTAAAATAAGAACTAAAATAACCGGCAAACTTGACATAGCTGAGAATTATTGATATGAGCAGCATCTTCATTCACGCTCGAAGATACAGAACCGGTGACATTTGTCGAGGTACTAGATTCAGCTTTTCCGTTCACTGAGTCACAGTAGCAATTCGAAGGTAAAATTGTACTTTTCTGAATTTGTATCTTCCAACCAGCAAAATCAAAATTCTGTTCGTTCACAACTCTCTTCGTTATTTCTCCTTGTCGGTTGGTGACAACGTCTAGCTGTGTATTTATCTGCTTATCACTTTCCATTTTTATTTGTATGGAAAACTGAGACGATCAGTTTGGAAATTCGGATATGCCAACAACCAACTGAACCAACAAGTTTTGTTATACTGATATGCCACCAATAATCCAAATAATTAGCTTTATGCTTTCAGGTAAGGGAAGATGATAACTGCGAATTTGCCGACTGCCACTGCGATGCTTCGTTTTAACGCAAAATAAAATTGAATTTCTTAATTGACTGACTTAACTCTGAACTGTCTGTAACTGTAACTGTAACCACAATTTTGGAATCCCCCAAATCCCAAAAGTTATTAAGTTTGAATTCCCCGCTTCTCATCAGTAGAATCTGCAACACATGTTTTAGCGAGAAAGTGAGAAATAAGCTCCCCATTGAGTTTTTAGATTACAGATTAGGCAGCTTAAAGTTTAAAGTCCTATTTTTAATTAAAATACATTGAGAGAGATTGCATAACAGCGATAGTGTCCGTGTTCATAAAATTTAAACTTTCAAAAATAGCAAAACTTTAGAAGAAAAAACTCGTAGGGGAAAGCTTTCCATACTATGCAAATTATGGGTGCTTCTTGCTTAAAATACTTGAAATAATTACGAGCTGCAAACTGGTAATCACAGGGCTCTAAAGATGCAAATGTTCAAAAAATGATGCTTTCTCAAATTATCCAAAGTGCTCTAAATGTAGCCGGATGAGTCCTAAGTTTGGTCATGCTTTAAATTAGACTTTTGAATTTTTTTTTGTTGTTTTGTTGTTTTTGTTGTTGTTTTTTTTGTTGTTAGTTTGAATTTGACGGCTATAGGCAATGTAAAAATACACCCCGAATGTACACAGATGAAGTAGGTAATAACTATTGTTGGTTTTCAAATGAATTCTTGCAACTTTCACCCGTTCACAACAACAAAGAATTATTGATCAGTCAGAATGCATCTTAAGCTTTCGATGAACTGGGGGTTTCCTCCAAACTCCAAATTAATCTCATGTGAAGCATAAATTCGCCGAGTCAACCAACCTGCCACAATTAGATACTGTAAGTCTGTAAGTGTGGTCATACTTAAGTGTATGTCCATCGCGGTCGTACTAATACTGTATGAATGTGTTGCTCCCACCAGAAATAAATGGTGTAGTCTCTTATACTTTACTAAATGGTGTTTATAAATAAGTGATGAAAACGAGAGTTTTCCGAACGAGAGAATACTTTAAATAATTTCGAGTTTATTAAATGAAAAGATGGAATGGTGAGTGTACAGACGTAAACGGTGGCACGGAGAGTCTAGGCCTAAAGCGGCAGACTGAAGTCTGAATAGTGGCAAGTGATGATACAATCCATTGGAAAGGAGGATGAGGAGAGAGAAAGTTACAATCAATTTAATTATTGTATCGACGTGTCGACGGACAAGTCATATATAATATTAGAATAACATATTGTTCATAAGATATTATGGTTAACCAGATTTATCATTAAAAGAGAGAGAACAGGTGTGTGGGTCTCATATGGGGAAAGTAGGTTTATGACTCAATGCGGGAAAATTCAGGAAAAGTAAACAGGGAATAATTAAAAATAATACTCAAAACTCCGGATTCCGGAGTTTTGAGTAGCACGGATTCGGTCTTTAGCGGTATTTGTATTACATTGATTTTGATTGTGTAATTAGTAATATTTGCATAGATTGGATTTGCACTTAAAATGTGGAAATGTGAATCTAAGGAATGAGAAATCAGTGCAATGCATGCACAAGTGGACAACAGGAGTAATGAGAGAGAAGCACATATAGAGGATACGGGATGAGGGATGCTTGACGGGACGAGAATGGGAAAATGTATGGATAGATTATTATATATCCTTACAATACTCTCTCCCAGCATATAATATGTTCGGAAGTAGAGTAAAATCAAATCATTTAAATTATTTATTTTCTTATAGACAGACACACAATGGGTCCAGAATAGCTTATAAACAAACAAAAAGAATAGTTATACGTAACATCAATTAATAGTACTAGCGAATCAATGGTTCGAGGTTATATCCTCGGTCAATAAACATAGTAATAATAGAGAGAGAACAAGGACAAAATATATTAAATAGAGTAAAACTAATTCAATAAGATTCCACAGCACAATTTCGATGATCAGCTGATCTAACAGGAGAGCCCAGGACTTGGCTGAGATTGAACAGATGAGTTAAGACAGATTTATGGCAGGGAGACATAGGTATGACTGACTAAAGATGGAAGAGTTATAAATGTTGTAAATAATGGAGTTGTCTGAGGTCGAAATTCTTCGTAGAAGAGAATCTTTTGCAAGCTTGCGGACTTCAATTAACGACCCAACTCTGTTTTCTCTAAACATATCAGTGGCACTGCAGTCCCGTCTGAGCCCAAAAATGATTCTGAACGAATCATTATAGGCCACTGTGATACGATTTTTGGCAACTCCTTTGATGTCCCAGAGGCTGCAGCAATAAATAGTGGAGAGGAAGGTTCGGAACAGATATCTTTTAACTTCCGAATTGCAGCGCTTAAACCTGGCTTTGATCATGTTAGCGCGCTTATACAGGTCACTAACTCTCTTCCCAATTTCATCCGCGTCAGAGCATACATCATTCCAATGATACCGAGATGTTGCTATTTCGTATCCCAAGTATCTAACACAGGTCTCCGGTACCAGATTAACACCTTTAAAATTGACTTTAATCACTGGTTCCCAGCGGTTGTGGCAGGCAGGGAGATAAACCTGAAGGTGGGTTTTAGAAGGATTAAAAGCCAGATTATGAGACTCGGCAAATTCTTCACAGACATAAAGCAAACGATTCATGGCTTGTAACGTAGTTGAGAGAAGACAGACATCGTCAGCATAGATTATGTTGTTTACTATAACATCTTCAATTCTGCAGCCAACGGATTCGTTAATTAGGGCCAGGCATAGAGTGTCCATGTATACGGCGAAGAAGTAGGGGGAGAGGATGCCTCCTTGTCTTACCCCTTTTCTTACAGGAAATGATTCACTGATGGTAGAACCCCAATGAATGGAGAAAAGTTGGTGATGGAACCAGAAGGCAATCAGGTGGAATATGCACTCGGGTAACCCTCTTTCTGACAGTTTCTGAATTAAGATACTGTGGTCCACATTGTCAAAAGCTTTGGATGCATCAAGGAAGCATATGAACAGCGGGGTGCGTTTTCTTTTGTAGAAATTAATAATCTGTTTCAGGGTAAAGATGCAGAGCTCACATCCCAGCTTCTTTTTGAAACCAAACTGATTGGAATTCGTGGCAAGGAGGTGCGAGTACTGACACAGTATTAGCTTTTCCAAAACTTTAGATAGAAGCGTAGCCAGAGCAATGGGACGATAATTGTCCTTTTTGGACGGATCAAGACCCTTCTTCTTCAGGATCGGAACAAGGTTGACCAGCATTAGTGAGGAGGGAATCGTTAAGTGAGAGACCATGGAGTTAAAGATAGAACTTATTAGTTCAATGAGATCCTGATGGGCATATTTTAGATGCTCGACTTTTATGCAGTCATGGCCCGAGGCTTTTCCATTTTTCATATTTTTAATTATAAGCCGAATTTGGGAAGGAACAAACACTGTGCTAACTTTAGACTTATTCAATGGCAGTAGGCTGGTAGCAGGTTGGGCAGTGTCACTAGGGGTGAAAAGAGTTTGAAAGTGATTTTTCCACAGCTCTGCTATTTCAACTTCACCTTCCGCTTCCTCCACTCTGCTGGCGGGACCAGAGGGTTTACATTTGTTCAATTTCTTGGCTTCCTGCCAGAATTTGGGAAAGTCTTTTGAGTTATGGGACAGCGCAAAGGTCTCCGCTTGCTCCATTTCAAAGTGCCTGTTTTTCTCCCGGAGAGTGCGCTTAAATACTTTTTTTGCATGCTTCAAGGCGAGAAGTGTTTCACTGTGAACTTTGCCCTCCCTGAGCCAAGTGGAGTACAGATCTTTATATTTCTTGTAAGAGTCTTGGACAGATGAAGACCATCCAAGCACCCTCTTAGCTGTCTGACGAGTGGAGGCCCCCATGTAGGAGTCAATGGATTGAAGCCCACTAATAAGATGGTCATAAGCCGTGTGTATGGATGAAACATGATTACACGTCATTTTACAGAACCGGTCCTGGCAGATTTCAGCTTCCGACAAGTTAGGGCTGATGCTACGTGCCAGGAGTCTGGTGAGCTCTAAATATTTCAAGAGCGTGTCAGGCCCAGCTTTATTCCACTTAATGGTAGGTCTTACTGGGTTAGCTACACTGTGTTTAGGGCGTGAGGCAGACGCAGGAGTAATCGCTGGGGCGGGGCTGGCTCCTGGGATGTCAACGGTTGCTAAGAGACAGGAGTGATCACTAGGGGTATAGTGGATGATGCTCACTTGCGATGAGTTGGCCAGGAGTTCACTGCAAGCAATGTGGTCAAGCCAGGAGGAACATGAGTTAATGTCACTTAAGTAGGTATGGGTACCATGACTGAGTTGCTCAACATCAATGAACGTCAGCCCCAACTCAGCGGCTGTGAATTTCAAATCGGTGAACTTCTTAGAAAAAGAATGTATATTATAATCACCTGCAATTATAAAATGGTCACAATCACAGCACTCAATGAAGGAGGAGAGAGAACCAATTAGTAGATCTTGATCGTCGGACTTGTCCGCACACGGAAAATAGCAGTTGACTATAATGAATTTGACATTGTTTACTACGATAGAGATTGCGCTGAGTCGATTATTGTGTAGGTTAATGGGGGCAACAGAGCCATGTAGACTATTGTTCCACAGAATGCAAATGCCGCCGTGCGGCCGGCCTACTAATTTGGCCCCAGCCTCCATGGAGGAGATATTATAGCAGTCAAAATTTGGGAGGGCATTTCTTACAATATTTGACTCAAACTCATGCAGCCAAGTTTCTTGCAGTAGAATAATGTCACAATGCATAAGATATTTACTTATCCAATCATGATTTGACTTGAAACCTTGACAATTCCAAGTAGCTATAGACAGTTTATTCATAACTTGGAGTCGATGCCTGAGGCAATTACGTTCACCGTGTCACTGCCGCAAGGGCTGTCATTGAGGTTGGGGAGATCAACCTTAGTGTGGTCCTGTTGAGTAGTATGTCTTGGGGGGAGGTGAATCCACTTTGACACTGATATGCCCTTGGGCCACAGATCTGAGTTGTACAGACGAGATGCCTGTAATGAGGTATAGAATGACACATGAAATGACGAAAAGTTTTGATGGTCGGAACGTGGATTTAGCTTAGTGACTCGAATGTCGTCGAGTTTTTTTCCTAGCAGGATTTTCTCCACAGTTGCACACTCAACATCTTTCTTGAAGCGAGACAATAGAAAGTGGAATCTGCGTTTTTTTGGCACAGCCACTAGTTCACCGAAAGCCAACGAGGTATCAGAATCGGACTCAGGCTGACTGCCCACAAATGCTGGTCTTCTTTTTGTTGGAGGCCCGATCATTTTTGCCTTATTATGTTTCTTGTAATGAACTGTTTCCCAATTCTGAATGTTTTCTGAATCCATAATTCCCAGCCCTTCTGGAAAGTCAGTAGGTGAGAGCGATTCAACTTCGGGTGAATTACCCTTTGCAGCTGCACTGGCGTAGGAATGAGCGTATGCCATTTTGTTGCTTTGTGGAGGGGAGGATAGAATGGATTTAGCCTCTTTTATGGCGCTCACTTGGTCGTAGAATTTATCCAGATCTTTTGATATGGACGAGCACGCCTTGTCAAGGTTGATAGTAGTCGCAATGATGGATTCTAAATCTTTCACCTTTCTTGAGAGCAGCAGTGAGTCTAGAATATTCGGACTTTCCGGTGGCAGTCGGTCAAGGGCAATGGAGTAGAAATAAATATTTGGCACAATGAGATCAATAGCAATAACAGCATTGATGATCTCAGACAAGTCAACCCTCGCTTTATTGGCGAAAGTCGCCCTATGGGTCTTGAGCACGATAGACGGCGAGGCAAGTTCGAGCACATGGCTGAGCTTATCTTGCAGTAGAATTTTAGCAAGATTAATTTCGGATTCACTATAGAATGCACAACAGGTAGCAAATATTTTTTCGATATCCCAACCTTTTCTATTCTTAAATTGCACAAAATTAAGTAATTCCGATCTAAATGGACCTAAATTAGGAAAGATATCAGCTACTTTGGCCGGAGCTACCGGCACCAGAGATGCTGCGTCCGCCATGCTTGCGCGGGGATAATTTCCTTTTCTTTTAAAGTATTTCTTGAATCACTTTCACTTACTTTCCTCAACTTAAATTCTGAAAATCCTGCCCATCAGAAAAGAGAGAAAGGCAAGCACTATTTGCATATTTTTTAACTCTTACATGTTAATTTAATTGGAAAGTATTAATGACAGCGATATCAATCAGTTGGGGCCTGGGATGGTCGGCCCTTTAAATAAGTTCTACCGACCACCGCGGTGGTCGCACAAGTCGCTCTAAACTAAATATAATGCAGAAGAAAGTTGTTATGTAAATAAGCTCCAGCACACTATCGATTTTTTCAAAATATAATAATAAACTTTAAGCCTAATTTCTTTGCACAGTAATAATAAATTTTATCAAGCTTTGTAGTGCCAATTTAATGATGGTTTAGGGTAGGAAGTGTATTGGGTTGTAGGATGTAATGTAGGGTACTAGGGTTTACGTTTTTCATAGGAAGCAGGATAAATATAGAATAGAAATAGATTTTATAGATAATTTTTAGATTGAAGAGAATTTAGGATAAAATTAGAATAATGTTAAACAGGCTTTTTGTAGTATTAAGTGTGTAGTACATATATCTGTATTATGTTATATGGAATTCGTCTAGAAGATTAGGAATTAGGATATTAGGATATGGAGCAATTTACTTATTTCATATTATATAGTACTCAACTTAAAAATTTAATTACGCTTTCTATAGCGTAGTACTGATTCACTTTTTTATTACTATAATTAAATGAACGAAAGCTAAATAAATCCCTTGTAATTTTCGTATTGTATTACCTGCGACTGAGCATACACCTGCTATTCGTGAGCAGTAAATAAACTTCATATTAAAACTACTTCTCAGAATCTGTATACAATAAGTACTGATTATTTAAATATTTCTATTGTATTATAGCTACTAATTAAATATTAGCAACAGATTAGTATTGATTGCGTCTGCTTCCAGAACATTTTGTTGTATCTCTTTTATCAAATAGTAGAGCACTATTTTGAGACTATTTTGCATACTGCATCATATTTTATAGCAATCAACCAAACGGGAAATCTACAGCAAAGGGAAGTTAGGTTTATAGGTACCTAGTTATATTACAACAATCTCTAGTGCAATATGTCAAGTACACCTAATATTGCTGGAATGCTGGACATTCGTTCCTCAGGGCTTTTGACTCAATACGTCAATACTCATGTCCCATGTGCGCCAGGAGCTATAGAACATGCAGTAGGTTTAAAAAGTCGCTGAACACAACATACATAACATCGTCGGTGAAGAAACAAATCCGCATCTTTCGAAAAATATTTAAAAGCAAAACAGTATCGTTCCATAGAAATCCTATACGAGTGTGGGGTCGTACGCTCCAGCTCCAATACAAAAACAAGTATCTACAGTCGACTGATCCACCCAAGTGTGCTACATCCCGGAAATTGTTCGGCCGCAGTTGTGTCTTGTGTTCCCAGTTACCCGCCAAAGCTCAAAAGATGCGGTTTTGCTTTTAGACAATTTTGGAAGGATCAAAGATGCGGATTGACTTCTTCACCGACGGCATGTAGTAGTAGTATACACAAGGCGTGCTCCCTAAATGTGAATAAGCACCGAAGTGGGAACGATTAAATTTTTTATCAAAATCTTTCAAAATTTTGAAAAATTCTGAGCTCTTTACGACCTCTAAAGGATGGAAACAATTTCAAAATTATGAAATATAATAATTTTCAAAGTTTACACTTAGGCGTTTATTCGCATTTAGACCCGGCGCTATAAACCACGTTTAAAAAATTATCTGAAATTCTCATTTCGGAAAAACAAATGTAGCATATTATGACGCTAAACAATCCAATCATAAATTCTTTTTAATTGCGGTAGAAACGACGTATGATTAAACTCCACACTCGTAGAAAACACGGTAGGGTGAAAGTGGAAGATGAGTTGGAACTGGGTGTTGGCAACGATGGACGGGCCACCTTAGCTGGACCTGAAAGTAGAAGGAAGCAGAGACAGAGTGACAAGGCTAAAAAATATTTATATGATAAAGGAAATCTCAATTCTTTTGCATTGGATAAAAAGGACCGGAATTTTGGAAATCCCAAAATGTCATTCGACTCTTCAGGTAGAGGGAAACGGGGAAAAGTATTAGGTAAAGAAGGCATTGATGCTGGTGGTGGTTTCAATTCTCAGCGTTGTTCCTGTGCCCATAAAATTCTGAATAGAGAAAGATATTATGAATCAGGCTCTTGTAGTGCATCAAAATACACCACCGTCATAAAACCACGCGGCAGATCAAATTATTTTGGAGGGCAGGGTCTTTACGGGGGCGGTGGCGGTGCCTATGAAAATGACCAGTTATTCTTTAACGATCATAACAAAAACGCCAGCAACAATAGTTTTACACAGAAGGAAACTCAAGCTAATCGTTCGCGCAATGGATATGGATATGCCTCTAAGGCACGCGAAAGGTCAAGGGGAATCGGAAATTCGGAGAAGGGTACTAGGTTAACTAATGGAGGCCGATCTCGCACTGACTCATCCTACTCATATTTTGAACCAGGAGCTTATGGGGACGTCGTACCAGAAGCAACTGAGAGCGACGACGATGATGACGACGATGACAACAGCAGTGACGACTCCTTTTTTGACGACGAAGAGGACGAGGAAGAAGATCTCCGCAAGTTCGACCGACCCAGAGATTGGGCAACTTGCATGGGAGCAGTTATTGTAATTGCTTCGACTTTAGGGGTTGTGCAAAGTTATGCAGTATTTGCACCAGCTATTCAGCATCACTACGAAATTGGCGTTTTAGAGACTGTACTGGTCGGCTGCTTAAGTTACTTTGGTTTCATCATTGTAAGAAAATCCCATTTTCTTTCCTTTTACTTTTTAATTATTGTCTTTTAGTCGTTCCTGGTTTTCTGGAGTCATAATGTTATAGCTGTGTGTTCCATTTTAATTTGTTTAAAACATTATTATGCGGAGATGGTCAGACCGTGACCGTGTCGACAATCTAGGCGTTGCTTGTTATATATCTTAAGTTTAAATGTTTTTGAGCACCCACGGGTAAGTAATTAATGCTCTCTCTCTATCTTTTGTACAGTTTCTTCCCGTGGCCACTTTAATCAAGGTTTGTTTGGGCTACCGGAGAACAGCTTTACTTGGTATGACCATCTTCTTCGTTGGCATTATGATAGATGCATTCACCCTGGGCACTGCTGTTTTATATGTAACACAGATTATTTTCATGGGATTTGGAGGATCCCTCGCTTACGCTCCAGCCATGTCCATTTGCAGGTAGGTACTTAAAATTTGGAAATGCTTTCTCTATCTACATACATAAATTACTACACAATTCATCAGTTTATTTTTGTAGGCATTAGGCATACTTATAAAAGAATATTAATTAAGAAAAGATTTTTGAATCAATTTTTAAAATGTTTGACTGCATGTCGTTTTATTTATTCATACACAGTCATCATTTTCGTCGCCATCTGGCATTCGCGCTTTCTCTAATAAGTTGTGCAGGAGCATTTGGAACCATATTAATTTACCTTTTATGCAATTTAATGCTCAGTTTTGTAAGCTGTTAATATCTTAATGCATCTCTCATATTTTAGTACTGCAGTGCCATCCTGAATTTTAGAATGTTTTGTGTATAAATATCTCGCTTCAAATTGTCAATTTTTTATATACCGCGTACAGATAAGCTACAGATGGACAAGGATTTGTCTGGCAATATTCCTCCTAATTTGTACTGGAGCTACTCAGACATTTCCAACGCACAACTTCAAATTCAAATTAAGACAGGATAAATACAAAATAAGGGCGAAAAAATGTATTCGGGACTATGCGAGAGAAAGGGACGAAATGCTTGCTGCAAAATTGAGTCGCCAAGATATTCCCAAAAAAACTTGTAAGTTCACTATAAATATGTAATTATAGTTAATAAAAAGTTTTAAAATTTTTTGTTGAGCGGATACTCAAATAACGTAATTGTATGTTTTAATTCATTTTACAACTATTCCATTCCATTTCAAAAGTTATAAAGCTCACATGCCATGACCTCAACCTGGCTGGCTGGGGCCTGGGGGAATTGTTTTTTTTTTCCTTTATAGTTATGCTTGTTTGCGTTTGTGATATCTCACTATGGACAGATTATTCTTTCTTGTTGTGGGTGACAATAAGTACGATTGCTGTGATGACGGTTTACATTCCTTATTTGTTTATGGTTGCCTACGCTTACACAATCGGGACAGAATATGCCATAGGGGCTGTAGCCTATTTCTGCGTCACTTCCATTTTGGGCCGTGTGGCTTGTATGACTTTCAGTAATCATACATTTGTATTCAATCGAACTGTCTTTCAACTCTGCTGTGTGGGTATGGAAAATATATAAGTAGCTAAAAAAAATAAAATTACGTGTCGGTAGTTTCTATTAAAGATTCTCTGTCATTTTCTTATATCTGTTTTGTATTTTGGATTTTGAGGACTTACGCATACATTATAATCATATTAGCATTATAGCAATTACTTAATAGCAAACATTCTAAAAATCCTTATAGCTTATCCTTATTGGCTCACTACATATTTTTATTTTTATTTAGGGTCAGGAGGTCTATACATTTTTTTGAATTACGTGGACTCCCTTGACATGATTGTTGCTTGGGGTATTGTAATTGGCTGGGTTGAAGGTGTCACCTGCGTCATTATTCCGAGGCTAACTTTACAAACAGTTCCATCAAAAGTCCTAGACCACTGCTGTACATGGATGAGTACGATTTTAAAATGTTATCTACTTTGGCTCTGTTTAAAAAGAGTATAAATAGAAACACTTTTCCTGAACAAGAAATTGTATTATTTTGTTTTTCACTAAAACTTACTGACTAATTTTGCAGGCATCTTTCATGCATTTGCTGTCATTGTCGGACCTATGCTTTTGATGAGCGTGTAGTAAGTCATCGTATTATGCATTAGCATTTAAAATTAGAATTTCCTGTTTTGTGTGTCAGAACTGAGCATTTCATCTCAGGAACGGAAGCCTATAATATTATGGTTATATCAAAGATGTTTTGTGATCTGTTTTTAATAAAAATAAAGTTTTAATTATATCTTGTGTACAGCTACAACAGCCTGGAATATGGACCAGCTTTAATGGCAATTGGCATAACACAGATAATTGCTGGGCTGTTAGCATTTATCCTGCCGAATACAGAAAGGGACGAATTCGAGGATTTACTAGAAAAATATTATGGAAGTAGAGACATTGCAGTTCTCTAGTCTATAATATACAGTATAGCATGGTAGAAGGTATATATATACTAATACTGTTAGACAAGACATTTAATCTAGTACATTGATGCTTGTTTTTTTAGTTTCTGCATACGTGTTAAATTGTGAATGATTCAGAGACATTCAACATCTGTACAATGTAAACATGTCTATTTATAATAATGTTTGCCAATAAACTACCCACTATCAAATATTGCATTGAGTAATTTGTATCCATCCACTAATCTGTAATCATGGTCAAATAACGGGGGTCCGCGGCCTATAAGTCAAAAACAGCATAACAGAGTTATTTATACAACTTTAATGCTCAAGTCAAAAATTCTGAATTTTCTAAAGAATTTGATAGCAATTTACGGAATAATCGCGAAGCTGCAGTTTTGAATGGCTTCTTCCGACAATCCTTTTTGCCTGAAATAAAAAATTCTGCAATTTGCAAACATTCTTGAATACGAAACCGGAATAAGGGAGGTTGATTCTTTTACACAAAAGAACAAAATGGCTTAATATAAAGAAAACCGTAATTTTAATGTTAAAAAAAAAGTCAGCTCCTAAAATCTTTGCAAAAATCAAAACGTTTTCAAAACAATAAATAAATTATGATTATACTGAATTGGCTCAAGTCAAATAAAAAAAATGAAATAAATTATTACTATATTAATTATGCATTACTAAATATTTATGGCAAAGGTAATATAGAGATATTTTTTAAAATAATGACTCTTGACGTGTCATATAGCGTATAAAAAATTTTGAAACTGGTTTTAATAAATCTCTTTTTACGCACTTGATGACAATGATATGATGACGTTTGAGTAAAAAATAATTTCGTTTCAAAAATGAATTATGCTAGCAATTAAGCTATATTACGAAAATATGTACAGGCACGAAATTTTGAACTTGTCTGGTTATCACAGAAATTTTCAGACCCGGCCGTCCACTACACAATTTTTTACCTATTATATTAGTGACTAATACAGACCATAACAAAAGGCAAGGCTTATTAATACTACTAAAAACTGACACTCCAAAACAAAATGTAATGTCCCGGTACAAAGAAAAGAGGAAAAATGTACACTATGAGAATTACAAAAAATTGTATGTAAAGTGCCGTATTTCCTACAATTTTAGCCCTATATACCTCTTAAACCCGAGCACTATTATAATCGTGCTCGGGTTTAAGAGGTATAGGAATTAAAATAGTACACTGGTCTATTATATCAAATGATTGTATGGCTGTACAATAGGGTCTACAATTACAATTACAATAGTACACAGGTCTGCTACAGTACACACGGGCCTAAGGAGGTCGGAATCTGAATAGTACCCAGGGTGTACTATTAAAGGGAATACGGTATACGGCATACGCATGAATTTTATGAATAACTGGAGCAGTGATGTTATTGGAAAATTATTATAGTACGCCAAGTACCGTAATAAAACTCTCTGCCAAGTCTTCCTAGTTTGAGGAAGTGGATTAGAGCGTCTCTTGCGACAATTTCCTTTTTTTCTTACTACTCCATGAGTCTGTCACGTATACTTTCTAGTTAGATCTTATACATACGTCACATATATTTTAAGCTTTGCAAGCCATTTGATGTAACATCAGTAATAGTACATGTAATGATGCAATGGTTGAATCATGATGACTCATACTTGACGATAAGGCCTGGGGGTTACTAAACTGTTCAATCAAGTGCGAATCCTTCCGTGATAAGTGATAACGTAGCCTAATATTATCATTGCAGATTCAATTGTCTCGCTGTCACAAATAAATGCAACAATATAATAATATGTGTGTATGTATAAGTGCATGTGTGCCTTTATTCACATATCGATATACATACACCTATTTTAGAAAATAAACGGCGTTTAAAGTTCACTACATATAGTTTATTGAGATACACAAAACAAATAATCCAATAAAACAAAATAAATAAAAATAATAAATTAGTAACTGGATAGGAAGATAGAGCTACCCACACTTGAGATTTTAAGGCGTATACGCATAATTTTTCTCGACTGTATATACGGGCATTTCACCCCTCCCGAAATCGCCGGGGAATAATGCCCCGGAGGGAAAATGCCTATTAAATGGAAACGGGGGCATCAATAACACCGAACGTTTTCCCCCAAAACCCTTAAATGTAATGAGATACTAAAATGCATATTGTTATAATATAAAGGGAAGGGGATGATTTATTTTTATTTAATTCATAGGACAAAATGTTTTATGTAATAATAATAATTTTGAATTTAATACATACGCTTTTACATAACTGTAATTTGTAATACTATCTCACAAATCCAAGTCAATCTCTATATTATACTTCTTTACACCCAAAGTGTGGCATGTCTAGAAGTAAATGAAATAAAAACCCAATTATAACCTAGAAAAAAAGTATAGAAGTAGCGTACGCTTCTACGAGTACTGCCATCTTTTACTTTCTATCTCTCTCACATTATACAAATCATTGCGCATTTAATCGTTAATTATACTGATAATTCAATGCAGTAATGTATCTAATACTTACACAGCAGTACATGCAAATACACATGTCTTCCAAGGCACAATGCAATTAGTCAATCCATAAGATACAACTCACATAACTTACATTTACATCGTTTTCAACATTCTTCATACTGCTTACTGGAGAAGATGGAAATAAGACGAAACAAATTATCCGCTTAG
Source organism: Dicyrtomina minuta (assembly GCA_949802685.1). NCBI lineage: Eukaryota > Metazoa > Arthropoda > Collembola > Symphypleona > Dicyrtomidae > Dicyrtomina > Dicyrtomina minuta. Next base: position 29,642,181 of record OX461810.1, read on the forward strand.
AATTCATTAGAAAAAACGCCACGAAGCAACTATAATTTCCACCTAACAGCCTAATAACATACTGCTAATCTTCCATTGGCATTATGGCATCCGCCTCCGTTAAATCGTTAAATGTGACGATGACGACAATACTTTTTTTTCTACGCAAATAAACCTCCTGGGAAGAACCAAGTCAGTACCGCTGGTACCGCGAACCCGGCAATACATATTTGACACAACTTAAAACTTAATAATAAAAGGAATACTAAAAAATTCATCCCGCCTTTACTCCGGAGACCACATTATACGATAGGAATACACCTGTCTGAATTCCACTAAATTATTAGTGCTGGAATGCCTGGGTGGGTTCCTGGGTGCAAATTAAACAGGAAAAATGTACGGGTGTCCTCGCCTCGTGATGTGCGTAAAATCTGATAGGATGGCGCAGGCAGACTGGTCGGTCGTTCTCCGTCTGCCAAAAAAGCTCTCAGCACAATGCACGTCAGTTCAGTAGTGAAATCAGCCTCAGAGCTCCCGCTCCCACCCATTTCCTATCTCCTTCATTTACACATGCTCAGGCAACAGGCTTTAATTCATTAGGGAGCTTCCAAGTATTACGTCATACATTTTTAGAGATGGTGGTGGGTGAGGAAGAAATCATTTAGTATCCCTCATAATTAGTAAGCATATTATATGCATACTGAATTGCATAATTTTAGGAGTACAGGGGAAGGTCAAAATCAAGGAATTTCACATGACGTCATAGGTGGGAGCTCTCACTGGTAGACAGCTATAGGAGGAAAGGTATACACTGTATATCCACTTTTATATATTTAAGGATATTGTTGATGAGCAATTGAGCACTGCACATGCACTGCCTGAGATGAGAGTAATAGGGACAAGGTAGGTAGAATGTAGTTACACATGCAAGGTCTCCTCACTCACTTGTGAGCCAAGAGGAAGAGCCATAAGAATTCAAGTTTGTAGCAGAAGCGTAGTAAAAATATTTGACTCAAAAAAATTAAAAGGAGGATTTTGAGTCAGCTCCCAGTTCCCAGTTACATATGTCGAGTCGTGTGTCACTTATATAAGGTGACTAATGGTGCTTCTGTAATCTTGATCGTCAAAAAATTTTCAGTGTTGACTAATAGTTGATAGTTACAGCGCTATCGCCTAGCATAGACTATAGACGACACAAGTTTTACACGCGCAAAAAATTATTGAAAAAGTATCTACAAATTAATTATTACAATACTGTTGTATTTTGTTCACAATTGTTTGTGAATATTTTTGTGATTCTGATGAGAGATCACACAAAACAACCACAATTTACATTGTTGACAATGTAGTTTAACAGCCCCTATAATATTGTGATTGTGAAAGATTGTGATTGTTCACATTACGTTTTAGCTAGAGACGACTGACGAAATCCTGCCTCTTACGTAGTTCTTGTTTGTTTCGTGTCCGATTGTGATGAGTATTGTGAGTGTGAGCACTGAGCACAATCCAATTTTACTAGTTTTGAGTTTGTGATTGTCTTCGTTTGTTATTTTTGTGAACAAAATACAACAGTAGTTGAGAGTCAACAAATTATTAAAGTTGAGAATGATATCCAGCTAAATAGCAACAAAATTTTATTATGTTTGTGTCGAGTAAACATAAAACCTTCAGACGAAACTTCACAAGAGGTTGTTGACGAGGAAGTAGGAGCATGCAGTCGCTTGGCGACTCGGCAGACTGGGCTTACCACTTGTCTGGAATAATTCAAAAGACTGACTGCTGTTGAATCTTAATTTTTTTTGAAGGATTTCTGCCAATAGTGCCAATACTATAAGTTAATAGGGGATAATTAGTCAAGTGGCACGCTGTGCGATACGGTGTGTAATACACGGAAACAACACCCTACAAATGATACACTCCACTCTTTACTACACCAGACTCAAATTGAATTAGTAGAAATCACTTTCAACTTTTGTAAGATATCGTCTCCGATCATTTTTTTTTTGAAGTAGGAAGAAGGAAAATATTAATCTCGTTTCCAAATTTAACTAAACTGCTGTGCATGTGTGCTGTATGGCAGTAAATTCTGAAGTTTTAACAGTGTATAGTAATTTGAAACTTTGGGCGTCATTCTAACTGTCCGTTTTGGATATAAATATTAATCCCATGTTTGCATCCATAACTTCCTCGTACTATAGCTTTTGCTGAACTTCGATGGAAAATATGCCAGGTAATAATAAATGTTTAGAGTTTTTACTCCTCAGGTTCTCAGTAGTGCAGTGAACTTTTATTATATCTGTCTTAGGATAAGTACCTGTAACCTAGTACCTGGTGATTTATGGTGTAGCCACTGTAGTTTGTTGTTGTTTTGTAATCAAGTTAATGTATAGTAATTTAGTAATACGTGGCATGGCCCATGCCCTTACGCATGTGTTACGGGTTCTTTTCTGCTTTAGCAAAGTGCCGTATCTTAAAGAACTGAAGTCTGTAGTAGTTGTCATTATATAATTGCTCTTATATGGTCTCCTCTGGATTCACCCGTACCGGATGAATTATATCGCCCTATAAATTTCAGTGCGATTTTGGAAGTGATTACTGTTTAGAAAGTTCTGTATGGATAAGGGGAGCGACGTTGTTTTGAGCTCTGATTTCCAATTTAAAATTCATTCGTATCGTAGGTCATAGTGATACTTATCGTCAGTATGTATGTACCGAAATTGCATACAGGGTGGGCAACGTGTTTTTGCCCTTTCTGATTGGTTATAAAATCCTAACTTCCTAAGCGTGTTGAAATAATAAATACACAAAAATTAAAAATCTTTCTTTTGAGAGATTTGTTTGGTACCTCAGCACCTCAGCCATTTAATTCGATCCAGAATAAGTGACAAAATATGATAACTAAACCGAAAGCCGGTTTTTCAATACTTTTACAGGAGACAGATCCTCTCAGGACCTTCTTACCTTATAAGTTTTTAATTAAAGATTAATAGCACTCAGCCAGTGTTCTCGTGAAACAATAACTTGAAAAGCTAAACAATACACTTGCTTATTATTGTTCTAAAGATCAAAGATCCCTTTTCTTTGCGTTGTTTGCATTTACTGGTTTACGAGAACACAGGCTTAGTGCTCACAGTTGACAATACTCAAAATCTTGTAGTAACAGCGTTTTCCATCGTAAAAAAATATTGAAAACCCAGCTTACGGTTAGTTATCCTATTTTGCCACTTTTTTCCTTAGTCGGTTTAAATGGTGGAGGTACCAAACAAATCTCCCAAGAGATTTCTCCTTATTTTGGTATATAACTTGTTACTAGTTACGTACAATAGCCATATATATATCGTCGGTGACCGGTGAAGAAGCAAATCTGCATCTTGCCAATATTTTCTAAAAGCAAATCCGTATCCTTCCAAAAATGTTTGAAAGCAAAACCGCATCTATGTATCTATATAGAAATTTCATAAGTTTTGTAGGGTGCGGGTGGTACGCTTCGATTCAAAAGCAGGTATCAACAGTCGATTGATGCACCCAAGTGGACTACAACCTGAAATAGTTTGGTCGCACATTGTCCCGTTTGCCCACAGTTACCCGCCAAAGTTCTAAAGATTCTGTTTTGCTTTGAAACATTTTTGGAAGGATACTGATTTGCTTATTCTTCACCGACGATATCAGTATGTAATTTTGGGTTTTATAACGCACCAGAAATGGGAAACACAAGTGGCCCACCCTGTACTTTAGCAGTGAGTAGTGAATATAGACAAATAGGAGATACTAGAATGAGTCCAACTTAATTATGATGACGAGGGTATTGATGATACAGTCATCTTGCAGCTATTTGCCAAGTTTCAACTTGCATAAAAATTAATTCGGATGCCATCAATATTTGAGGGTCAGGGATCTCATGGCGAAGTTTTAGCATTTCTATATCTATTAGAAAATAATAAAAAATTGGCTGCAGCTAATTTAAATCTTGCCTTACACGTTTATTATTGATTACGAATACTGCAGTGCAGAAGTACCTTTATACTACGTCTTGTTCGGAATTTGCAATCGCCCGCCAATATAATTTTCAATATTGTAATAAATTATTACGTTGATTCCTTAAAGTAGCATAAAATCGCTGCAGAATTTTTCTTGTCCTCATGATCGTGGGTTCTCCAAAATTTAGCTTCCTCCTATCTTAGGCATGGCTACATAATGTTATTTAAAGTTGAATTGCTTGCTACTATAATGTATGTGAAAGCACCTATAGTGTGCGCAATTTAATAATTAATGCCTTTTTATAGTTTAAGCCTAGCATTTATTTCAGTTTTAGTGTATACTGTTAAAGAAAAGTTTGTTTTAATTTGACTACCTATTTAGGTACATAATTTACCGGTATTTTAAAATACTTGACCAATTTTAACGATTGACATACCATTCGAACGGTAATGATTAGTAGAATCCATTTAACTTTACATGTATAAGTTATAGGCGCAGCCCAAAAAGTTTGTAATTTTTTAAATTCTTCTTAAATACTAAATCAAAAAAACGAATTTTATTTTTTCATGAGCTTTAGCACTCGTTGAAATTGTATAAATTTTTACAAATTTCATTTAGGCTTTTTAAAAAAAGCATTCAAAAACATCTAAGATCTGATCAATGAATTTGAGCATAATTAGATTTAATTACCGTTCGAATGGCACATAATTTATGTGTAAGCTCGTTCAGTTTCGGGTTGATATTTCTATTTTAAGATTTGGCAGAAAATTTAAATCCTGATTTTGATTTGTTTTCGTACAGAAACTGACCACGCATCTTTCTGGTAGTTTTTGCTGCTAACAGATGCTTGCAGATTGCTTATTATTAATAAAATGACAAGAAAAGAATTAGAAATATCGAATTATAGATTTGGTGGAAAGTTGTAACTGTCTAATCTTGCCATTAAGGCTGGCATTAAACAAGGGCTATTAGCCCTTGTTTTTAGCGTAATAAAATAACCCATAAATGGTCAACTGTATTTAAAAGAAACATTTTTGGCGTCATTATGTGCCAATGTACGTAGTAAAGTATATTATACTTAAAAATTAATATGCTTCCCGTTTCTGTTTATGCTGACTAGCTGCCGACTAAACTTTAAAAGTGAAATGATGTTTTGACTCTCCTTCCAGAATGGTGGTATTATCAGACAACAAGACTGGCTACGGAAGCTTTTCAGAACCTTCGCAAATCCTTGTAGTGAGCGGTGGTGGAGGACAAGCCACTTCCACGGTCATAACGAATCGTCATCCAGTAGCAAATCGAAATATTCATAGTAGCAGTCAAAGTTTAAGTGTCCACTCAGGTTCACATTTAGGAGGAAGTATTTCAAGCAATAATAACGTTAGCTGTAATTCAACGCAAAGTGCCGATAACTTGCCGGGAAGGAGTCAAAACGTGGGCATAGGTCTCGCACTAGGCCTTGTCAAAGCGACTAACACTGGAGTCAACGCGAATGTTCTTTCTCCCCCCGTAGTAGTCACAGAATCTCAAAATAGAGGCAAGTCTGGAATAGCCAACTCCTATTCAAACAATTCAAGTCCAATGTCAACCAACAGCGGGGATTTACTATTTCAGCGGCAGCCCTTACTCCAAGAGTGTAGCAATGGATGGGGCGGAGGAGGTCATGATGACTTGATTGAAGAGGACACGGTAAGTTTCAACTTATAATTTATGTAAATAGATGTAAATAGATTCGTGGACCCAGCTAAACCTTATGAACTACCACCCTTGCCTTGTTCCCAGGGTGGTCGTTAGACTTTGAGGTTTTTTTTTGCAATTCACCTATGCCATGTAGTGTGAACAAAGGGATTTAAGCCTGCTTACGCCTCCCTTGTTAATCTAACAGTAAAGTAGAATTCCTTGTCCGCTGAAAAATTACTTGTACACACGTTCGAATATCACCAGTCACCGGAATTGGGAGCGCAGTGTATGTAATAATAATACATATATATAGTATCACGAGTTCGTACACCTTTTAGAAAAACAAGGACAAATAGGTAGCCAGCATACAAAAATTTCAGGCGGCCAAACGTAAAAGATACATTTCCTTTTGTTATTTCTAACACCTAGTTATCTGTGTACAATATTATTGATTTACTAAAACCGTATTGGTATTGGCTCAGCTTGGGCTTGGCCAAAACTTGTTATCATAACTATTATCAGGTTTGAAAGTACGGAAAACCCAGGAAATAATTTGGTGAGTAAAATCGGTTGGTATCGTTAGGAGGAAATCCTTAAAATTCATTACCTCGATATCAGAAAAATCAGAATACCGAGGTAGAGTTTATGCCTAGTAAATATGCCAGACTACTATATAAATTACGGCATGTATGTGGAAACCACTTCAATTATTAAATTCCTTCAGATGTCGGTTTTCATTTGGTTGCCATGTAGGATCAGAGAAAATGAAAATTTTATCGGTACTAAAATGTAATTTGTAGTGGTATTAGAGTTTATCTGATAATCTGATTTATGACTCTCTGTCTTCTACTACGTTGCAAAAAAGTTTTAAAAATATAATTTGCTAGGTTACTTGGGAAATTAATGTAGGCATGTCATGTCCACGCATATGGAACCCAATTAGTATATAGCTCATCGTAAATTTTACTATGTTCTAGGAATATATAATTCTAAAAGATTATAATAAAACAGCAATAACTAAGGTTAGGTGCACCTAATAAAATTACCTGTGAAGCTATACTTGTATATTTATTACAAGAAGGAATTTTCTTTGTAACATGCCAACATATAGCCACGTGCCTTGCCCTTTCAATCCAAGCCAGCATTTGTATTAAAGATATATACGTGGAAGTAGAACGGTATCTCTCGAGAAATAGAAGTGAATTATCATTTTTATATATTACTAGTCCCACTGTCAGTATGCTCTTCAGTACAGCACATCAACATACATGCATACTTTATCTTCATGATCATAATGCATCACTCACAATCAGAGACATCTTTAGCATTAGACCCTTAGTTTTTGCAAACAGGGCACATCAGTCTAGTCTATTCTAACAATTCAAATACATCCCAGCCTAGATTTTGATGGATAGTCGACGTAGATCGATTAAATTTCTGGTCTTCAATTTCGGATGTTCTGTTCTGGCCTTGATATTACTCAGTAAATTCTCAGTTTATATTATAGCCATACCTATAGGTACGTACTATGTATGAACATAGTATTTACATGGATAAGCGCTTTCTATGCTGGTCCTATCCATACAGAGAGTTCGTCTCCACCGCCTTACATAATAATATAGAATCCAGAAAAAGTTTGAACTATTATTTTTAGTAGAGCCACAGTAAACTTTAGTATGGACTGTGCACTCTCACTGTTCACTTTCTCCCAGTGATCAATAAGGACGCTTTGTGATGTGTGACCGACTATGTACTGCTTTCTCTGTACAATCACAGAGCCAAGTAATAAAGGTCGTAATGGAATTATTGGTCACCACACTTTGGGACGTGGAGATCCAGACTTTATAAAAGTCGTCCGAGCTCGAGCTTAAAGGCGTTATACGTAATAAAGTATAAACACGGTATGGGTACTAGAATTTTCCTACTTTCTCGAGGCATGTAACTTTTTTTTTGCTCATATTATGAAGTTTCACTAGTTTCTTGAGCCTAGATTCGAGATCGCGATAGATTCCAAAAACTTACAGAAAATTCCAGGTATTCAGATAAAAGCATAACTTTCGTTTCATCGCAACTTCAGCAGCCTTCCATTCACTCTTTTTTCGCCTTGTTCTGCCAACTTCCTAGTTTTTTTGTACTAAATTGTATAATATAATTCCAATCATGCCGTCACGTCGTCGCCGAAGGTTAAATTGTCATTGAGTTCGAAATTTAACGCAGTCAGTCACTATAGTGCATTTACAATTGACATACTACGTAACAGATAGGCTTAATTATTTGATTAAGTTAGTTCATTTAATTCGCATCAAAGGCATATATGTGTGCTGGATTTCTTAATCTTTAGCTGATTCATACGTTGAGCTTACAAAAATAAATTATGACATTGAGTCATTCATTCAACAAGGTTATGTGCATGTACTATGTAGGTATCTAGTATTTTTTGCGCAGCAGTTGTGATCGTTTTGTAATGTCGTTTCATGTGAGTACGGATTGATTTATGTGTTAAAATGTGGAATTTTTGTGTGACTGAGCTTACGTATAAAGCTAGTTTTAACGGCATTCTATTGGGTGATTTTGAATCTAAGCAGATAAAGATGGAGTTTCTAGTAATCACGTTGTTATTTGTCTAATTGTATCAGTCTGGTTGTCTTTTAAAATCATCGAATTAGCTCTGTAATTATCAGCTAATTCACGCTGTAGATCGTGCAATCAAGTAATAAAAATGCATTTAAGTGGTATGTGTGCTGGAGCCACAGCGCATTAATAAATGCCGGTACATATGACAAATACGTATGACCTTTAGATACCTTTGCTTTGGCCTGGAAATGACTGATGAGTTTAATTTTGAGCTAAAAATACAGTATTTGCAGGTATTCAATTTACGTCGACTTTTTTTTCGTATGTACCAATCCGTACTGTTTATTCAGTCCTTGATTTCATAGGCAGTAAGTATTGCACTTTTGTTTTGCATTTTTGGGAGGCAAAAGTGTAGTGTTCTCTGTATCTGTATTCATACAAGTGTATAGTAATCTTTTTTAAACTTTTGATTTAACAGTTCAATTCTGTTCTGTGGTAGGGTGCTTACAGGTTGTTGTAAATAACGTTGAATTTCCTTGTAAACAACTCAAGCCCATAAGTTTTGAGCCTAGGAAATAATTTGCAATATTTGTAATATGGAATAAAAAGTGTTGAAATGGTTGTGAGAATATGGATGCCACTCATACATATTTCAGTAAAGCGTTGCTGATTAAAGTCTCGTATCTATCCATTTGTTTATCTTGAAGTACTTATAATATACAGTTACTTACTGAGAATCACATGATTATTCAGTTTATCATTATAACCATTGACTTATCAGCTACACTATTATTTATGTTGTTGACGCCGAAATATGAGTATCTTGTCTTCGTTCGTTTTACCCTTTCAAGAGCCCATGGAAAGTGGAAACTTATATACTGTGTGTTGTTCTACTCCATCAAGAAATCATATAATAAGTTATATAATATAATCATCTCAATCTCTGCTAAAATAAAGCGTAATTCAAGTTAAGACTAAGAAGGCTGCGATCACAGGTTTTGTGGTTTTTGGGACCCTAGGATTTTGGATAATATTAAGGCGTTTAGAATTAATTTATTGTGTAAATATGGGGTTGGTGTATTTATGCGTACTCCATACAGCGTGATTTTAGATTTTTGTTCCAAAATGAGATTGGCTTGGTTTGGATCAAAAGTGTTTTTCGGATATGTGATAGTCAGCACTTTTTTGGATGGAACTGTATCATTCATCAAATGTTATAATTTACACGTGGGGCGGAAGAATTTTTAGCTGGAACTGTGAACGGAAAAAAACGGTAGAAGCCACGTTGAAAAGCTACGTATTCTGAATTAATCACAGCAGTGTGCGTGTGCATGCACAAATTTTTCATGATTGCACAGTAGCTTTCGTGAAAATAGGTGTCGTGACAATGTCTTCATATGCATATTTTATTGGAATTTGGCGACAATTTATTCGTGAAAGAAGTGATAAATTCTTTAATGACGAATCTGAATATCAACTGTTGAATGAAAATAATACTGATGAAGATACCAAAATTAGTTCGCAGGTAGAAATTAATTTTTTACATCCTCAAAGCTCATGTTTCGGACAACACATTAAATAATACTTTATATAATTTATTAGCAGCTGGTACTCAATACACACTAGAATATTTTAATTTACTGTGTAAGATTTGAATTTCAGCGCAGTGTAAAATTAGATTTTTTTTCCGGCTTCCAGGTGTAAAAAATTCAGCACACTAGAATATTTTAATTTACTGTGTAAGATTTGAATTTCAGCGCAGTGTAAAATTAGATTTTTTTCCGGCTTCCAGGTGTAAAAAATTATTTATAATACAATATTGTTTTGGACATCCACATTAGTACGTACCCTAACTCTAATAACCAGATAGAAACCATACGACATCAGCTTTTAACTCTTGGTGGAGACGGAGGTGGAAAAAAAGACGGGGCAAAAATATGACATAATATTTGCGCTTAATAACGGTGACATTTGGATAAAAAGTTAAAATGTGAAAATATGTATGACTGACTTTGAGATGCGGATGTTTTCGCATAGTGGATCAAGTCATCGGTTTTAGCATCTCATGGCTCAAGCATGAATAGAAAAGCATATATAGGACTTGGCATTGTATAAAATATATAATTCTTGTGAAGTAGGAGACATGAGAGTCAAGAGTCAATATAAAACGTATATGTACGTAGATGACTTTTAAGTGTTGCCTCTTGTCTGCCTCTAACAATAAGCACCTATCGGTCTTCCAAATATGCACGCTATGAAAATTTTGCTATTAAAAATTGCATATGTACTTATTGAAACGGATTTTTTATTGACAATTTTCAGGACGAGAAGCGAAATGGCTCGGTTATCCGTATTGACATGCCACCTCTTAGTCGAGAAGAAGATGAAGCAGGAACTCCAAAAAAATTTCGGAGAGAAAAGCGAAAAACGGTTGTTGGATTTGTGTTTCTGTTCTGTAATTTTATATGCGCCACAACTTCTTTAGCCCTTACCCATGAAAGACTGCCAGATCGGAAAACATATAAACCTCTCCCAGACATTGTGCTAGATAATATTGCTACACAAGACTGGGCGCTGGATGTGTCAGAAATACTCATCATTATCTCAACTGCGGTCACCATGATCGTGATGATCTTACATAAACATAGGTATGTACAAATTCAATCTCGTTTTGTGCATGAATATTATTGTAATGCGTTTATCTTTATTGAAAAGTGGATATGCTCCACGTTTTAAGTGGATGTTTTTTTTTCGCAGTGCCGATACTTTTTACAAGTTTCTTTATAATCAGGCAAACCATTTATTGTATATATCAGTGACGCTCTTCAATGACCCACAAAAGCAAATACAGACAAATTCACTTAAAAAAGAAAGCCAAGGGACTTTAAAATATTTGGTTGGACAGCTATGTTTTCAATGCTACAATTATCCGGTTGTAAGGGAACCGATATAAGGGATTATCAATTTTGTATGAGCTGAGGCCAAATCGACTTAATAAATAAATTATTAATTATTGTTACGTAAGATCATAAGGGATTATCCAGTTGTGACGGATTATCCAGTTGCAACCATGTTTTGGAATCTTAGATTATTTATTTAAGGGATTTTAAAAAAAAAATCATAAAAATAAAAACAAACCATATCGGAACACGTAGAGCATTAACTGTAGTTGACAACTACAACTACACGGCACTTATATTATCTAAACATTTAAATTATCTTTAAACTAAGTAGGTCGTTGTATTTATAGATTACAAAGCTTTCTTGGCTGTTCGTAGTATTTCTGATTCTAGCTCGAACTGCTTCGCCCAGCTCTGCTCTACTGAGTTCGCTACGCACAATTTTCACCATCCGGAAAAGAAACTCGCTAAGCACTGAAAAAAGTGAAATCTTACAAAAGTTATAAAGACCCATATAAGCAAATTGATATACTAGCAAAGAAATACTGGGGAAACTGTGTTCCCTAATAATCTTCATAATTTAAGCTTATGTACGAGTATCAAATCAAAATAAATCCAAACAAACTGCATTAAATGAATTTTTGAAACATTCAAAATAACTAACTGTTCGTGGACATAGCTGTATGTTAACCTAGACTCGGTTTTTACTGGAAATAAAATCTTCGAATGTGTGATTATAACTAAAGTCCGCTTACAAGGCAAATCCCTTAAGCGGATTCCGGTTACAAGGGACAGATGCATTCGGTCCCGCGGAGTCCCTTTTAAGTGAACCTGTCTGTATTTTAATTTGCAGTGAATTAATTTAACTAATCTTATGAACACGTGATAAGCATATTTCAAAATTTGTGAAGAAAAGTATGATTTAGATCTTCAATTCTACATCCATGAGTTGTTCATTTTTAACAATTAGCCTTCGTCGTGCTCTTCATCTTCTAGCGGTAATATTAAGTATTTTATTTTGGTTTACAAGATCCAAACAATCCAACAGATTTGGTTTTTTTAATATTAGGTATTCATTTTGGGATGTTATCTGAAATTTGAAAAGTTATTATTCAGTATATTGTATAACCTAATAATTATCATGAATGCACGGTTGCAACTCTATTAATTTGAGAGGCATACTTGAGTAACTTGAGATTATTTCGGTTTTGCCCACAGCGTATTCTGTACTCTTCCTTCAACTTAAAATATTTTATTCTTATTTTGCTCTTGTAGCGCATAAAATGAGTTATTTAGCGTTTCATCAAATAGCTAGATTTGTGCATATCTTCCTTTTTCTGTGCCATAATGAATCATATCTGGTGCCACGGTGCCCCTGAGCTCCTCGCCTAGTATATATTTCAGCCTGTTTATCCAAAAACGGCTGCATTCGTTTTATGATTTCTCTGAAATATGTGAAAAACGTAGTATACATGCTTAATTCCAAAGTGTAAATTGATATTCAGCAGTCAGCAGGGCTTTGGGCGGGCGACCCTTGTTTTTATGAGCCCAAAATTGCATTACCTTTACCTAAATTTTATGACTCATTACGAGCTTCAATTTTTTTGTGAAGCCGAAAGAATTCTTTTTCTGCACTCAACTCGCTGTGAGTTAACAAGAAGAAGGCAGATCTAAAGGTCGCTGGGAATTTGTCGGATAGAAATGTCAGTTTCGGAATTCGGATTACATCTAATGGAATAACTAACTCTAGCCGAAAGAGAGGGAGAGAGAATTTTTCCTTGGCATTAGTATAAGTGGGGTTGGGTTGGCCTACATGTCGCGCACGTAATACTTTCTGGAGCCGCTTGTAAATCCTAAAGTCACTCTCACACTGAAGGTTGAATTGTGATAGGCTGCATATTACTTCATTAAACTCAAGTCTTGTGGATTATGGCTTGACGTATATGACAGTCGGAATGCCAAGTAGGGTTTTAATGTTGAAGCTTGACATTAAACGGTTGGGTAGATATGATTCCTGGAATGAATTTGCGAAAACACAAAACAAAAATCGTGTATTCGTTATAAGTTTGAAATGAAAATATTTGAGATTATTTGTAAAAAGAATGAGGCTTGACTTACTAACTCACTAAATTGTAACGCAGTATTATTGATTTTGGATTATTTTATATGGATCTCCTTATTTAAAAATCTTTTACGTTTTGGTTTTTAGATGGATCGTTTTTCGACGAGCTTTCATCATCTTGGGAATACTTTATTTCATGCGTTCTATAACGATGTATGTGACGGTTTTGCCTGTATCATCGTACACATACTATTGTTCACCCAAGGCCAATACTACATCCTTCGTTCTTGTTGCTAAGCGTGTGATACAGTTGGTCAGCGGATTCGGTCTTTCCATTAATGGTCAACAAACTTATTGTGGAGATTATATTTACTCTGGACATACCGTTATATTAGTGACCGCTTATCTTTTTATACAAGAGTGTAAGTTTTAAACTAATGTCGCTCATAATTTCTTTTCCTTGTGGTTGTCAAAGGTCTCAATTCCGTCAATTTTATACACACCTATTCGAGTTAGCTTGAATGCCAGAATGAACCAGTTGATATACCTTTATGATTGCAAGCTTATATTTTACACTACTGTATTGCGTATTTATAATATTCTCTAATCATATCTTCCAGATTCTAAAAAACGCTATTACATTTTACACTGGATATCCTGGTTTGCGAGTGCAACGGGCGTTGTGATGGTTTTGATAGCCCGAGGCCACTATACCATTGATGTTGTTATAGCTTACTACGTTACCACTAGAGTATTTTGGATTTACCATACTTTGGCGCATAATCCTCAGTTAAAGGTAAATATATGTTCAACAGGTGCTTAAAATTAAATATTAAATGTAGAAACTTAAATAAATGTAATAGTAAGTACTTACTGTTCATTTTTGTATTAATACTCTTGTAGCACGTGACCGCGTCAAACTTTTTATCAAGAATTTGGTGGTTTCCGTTATTTCAATACCTGGAAGGAAATGTGGGAGGTGCACTACCGAATGAGTTTTCATATCCTTGGTTAAAGACTCAGCGAGCAAGATTCGATTGAAATTTCCACAATAATTAAAACATTAATACAGATTTTAATCGCTAGTTTTAATTTTAAAAAGCATGTACTGCATTTAGTGATCTAGTGTAAAGAGCTCCTTATCGTAAAAGGAAGTTCGTTACAATATTCTTTCAAGAGGAATATCATATACAATGTTTTGTTTTGATTTTTTATATGAAACACGTCGGGTCGTGCTTCATGAACGATGTTTATTTTTTGATCGCACCTAATAGGGGCCTCAAAATAATGTTATGAATTCAGTGAGTAAAATTGAGTTAAAGAATATACTGTAAAAAACAGGCAGCTATTATTTGCGGCTGATATTTTTCAAATTATCAGCAAACATGAGGAATCTCATTTCCTATTCCTTATTAAGGTCAACTACTAATTAAGTAGTCAATTTTCATACAGTTGATTTAGATTAATTATCTTTGGATGTGTGTGTATAAGTAATTTAAATTGTTTCACAAAATACGCTGTAACTATACATATACAGTTTAATAATATAAAAGCTTCAATTCAAACATAACCCTGTAAACCAGAAAAATATAAAATTTCTTCCAAGAATCAGAATAGTCTCTGATTTTGGTAGAACCATTTTTGTTTTTCCTAGAGCTAGATGAATGCTAGTGCAGGCATGATGAGCATCAGCCGAGTATTATTATCATTTCTGTTTAGAAGGTGTCGTAGGATGCTCAGTCCAACATCACTCTTCGCCCTTTTCCGTTTTAATTACCTCTCACGAAACCCGCAAAACAATCATTTACTCAATCGAAAATATTATCGACTTTTACTAGCCTTTAAACTCTTGCAAAAGTTGATTAATGTATTTAGTGCCGTTGTAGTTGTGTAATAAAGTACCTCAATATGAAATATTCTGTAATGAATGGTAGTGTTAAGGATAGGAACGACTGGGAAAAGTTCAGTCAGTAAACCAGGTAGAATTTAATTATCATTGTTATCCAAGTTGATAAATTTCTGTGCCTTTACAATAATTCACACTTAGCTTTTAGAATTTCGTGACAGAATACCAATATATTCATTATTGTTATACAAATTAAATGTAGCACCCTACGTAAAAATGAGCGTTAGTACAATACACTACCAAGGTGTGCTTGTTTAGAAATATTGAATGCATTTTTATTGTATTTACATTGAAGAAGTATGCCTGATCTGCTTTAAACAGGTTAATCTGAGTATTGATTAGGATGCCTTTTCTTGTGAATTATTTTAAGTTATCATATTAATACAATACTGTTAGTCATTTTATTTAACTATTCCATCTTCCTTCCAATAATTATATGATTCTTATCAATTTTTTAATGCAATTTTTATTTACTGTACATAATGTTTTAGCCTTTGGCCACAAAACATTGTGAAAAGCGTCTCTTGATTGTAAATTCACATTTTATTGCCAAAGTTTGTAAATTAACGCATGTATTCTTTTATGGTTGCTTTGTCTATGTGGCGAAAGTACGTAATTAATTATTAAATAGAGGTAATATTTTCTTTTCTGTTTGTAATATCTTAAATTTTGTTCCATATTTGAGATCTGACGTCTGAATACTATTAAGTTATTGTGTTTAGACTACAAGCTTGTGGCGTCAATATCAAAATTTGGTATCATTTAAATCATTTTGTGGTTTGTAAGAATTAGCCATTAAGATTTTAACAGCAATATTATTGTCGTCAGAATCCACTTACAATTAGGGTAATTTAAGTTAAAGCCTCCGAATTAGTTTCACTTGTGTTTCTAGAGCATTTCTCTCCCGAAATAATCGTATTTATAATAATTGTATCGCTTTTTTCGTGGGTCGCAAACCCGTTCAGCATTCTATGGGTTAACTTGAATATAGCTATAATTATTAAAAATCTAGTTACGTATTTTTTCACAGATTGTACCCAGAACTTAATCTAGGAAGCCAAAAGGTGTCAAATTATTGTATTTACTTTTGTACATTTCTAAAGTTGGTTGCATTTTATCATTTTGCATTTAAGTACTTGTACTTGCTTGATTAACATCTGTGACAGCACACAGTTTTAATGTTCTCTCAGATAAACAAAGTTCCCAGTTTGTTTGGGCTCCAATACCTAACCTACGCAACGTATAGTTTTGTTTACACTTAACAGTCAGTGTCCAGTCAGTGTCAGGATCCTGGTGAACACCTGTTCGATCTATACTATGAGTTGCCCTTCGCTTAATGCTCGGATTTGCACGTGTTTGCAGTCTAAAAAAAATAATGGCACCCAAATAGGTACTTTGCTTTTTTGGGTTGTTTCCCCTCCCTTTTAGATTACGTCTATCATCGTACGTGCTCCTGCTTCATAGGAATAATTTAATTACACTCATTTAGATCGTTTTACATGAGACTTCTCGCCTGTTTTAATTCGTAATCGATTGAACAGAACAGTGGTTTCTAAAAAATCAATATGACGTGTATATCTGCATTAAAAATTAAAAGCCTTCAGAGAAAGAAAATTGAAGCATGTGTGTAGCATTAGTGAACTTGTTGGAATGTTATTTTATTTTTTATGAATAGATAGAATCTAGCGTGATAGTATCTTGTCACTTCAAAAAATAGTAAACTAAATTGGAAGCACTGACGAGTGAATTGTTAGTAATAGTTTCTAATGGTTTACAGGTCTTGATTACATGCTTCAATTTCAGCCTCTAGTCATGAAACAATACTTTCCTCGTGTTATATTAAAAATTCAGCCTCGGTTCTGTTTATTTTCGACAGTAATTACCAGCGAGGCTTTCTCCTGGGGTCTACTGGGTGAATACTTTATATGGTAGTTGCCTATGCACGACGTGCATATACTGTTTACATGTATATCCGTTTAAGGTCCTCGTACTGTGCCCCACAATTGCCAACGGCGTTTGGGGAGTACAAAAATTATTGCATTCGGTATCCGATTTAGCTTCCGCTCAAGCATGCAATTTAACAAATGTTTCACTGTGCCCGTGTAAATGCTTCCATAGGGGTTATATATTAATCTGGATACGAGTGAATGAGGAGCCGTTATCAATTTTGAATTAAATTGTTCATACGAAGCGTGCATGTTTCATTCATATACTAATAAGAAACGAAGCAATTATTACTCAAATTCAAAGCAGCCAGAGATATATTTAACGGCTCTAATAGTATTTGCGCATTTATATAAGCTATTGAAAGGAAATCATTATAATTTAATTATCACTTTGCAACCAACTTATTTCTTGAAATACAATATAAGACTTAAACACTTATGATGATACTGATGTTCAATATACTGGAGGACTTGCAGAAATTAATGACATTATTAAGTACATAAATGATAGATATTCAAAGAAAACTTGAACTGTTGTAGTCGGTGTTACGAAAGGAAATATCGGTGTTAGAGAATTGAGAAGATTAATCATCTTTATCTACAGTTTGATTTGAATTCTTCTCATATTTTTATTTTAATACGGTAGTAGTGTTTGTGTTAAGAAAATAATAGATGATGATTAAGTTTCATCGCAGTTATTTTAAATTATGTATACTATAAATAAAAATGTAAATAACTGTTTTTTGTAAACATATTTTACTTAGTATAATTGAACTTGAAAGAGTAAAGATAAAATTAACATTCGATCAGTTAATAATGTAATCGGTGTGTGTTACTTCATTGTTTTTTTTTAATATTTGGTATTGGAATTAAAATGTAGAGTTAATATTGGATTTTTATAATGCAACGAAAAACGTAGGTAAGTATGAAACACTAGATTTGTTACTTGGTTTTACAAAAAATTATTCCCGTATAAACATTATAGTAATTCACCACCGAGTAAGGTATACCTAACTATGTTATATAGATTTAACGAAAAACTAATATTTTAATACCGTAAGTATAAATCAAAGTATAAATATATATACATATTATATTAAATACCACATGTGGTTATGTTTCTAGAGCAGTGCTTTTTGAGCTTTTCAGTTGAAATACATACAAAAGAGATGATTTACTTCGATGGAAATATTTATATGAGAAAATGTCAAGTAATATGCAAATGTTATTCTACTTACGTACAATTCTACATGAAAAATAATAAATTCTAAAATGGTTGTTATTTTAAGACTTGCTGCTGCTATGCTGCTTAGATTTCATAAATTCATAAATAAAATTGCATTTAATTTTGTAGGTTACTTACTGGGACTGGGAATCAATTTTATTTCTAACAATTTACAATTTTTTCCTTTAATGTTTTTAAACACCCGCTCGGCTACTTACACGGTGCCTCAATGCCCCGATCCTATTTTCCTTTTCTATTTGATATCATTCAAGAGAGATTTACACTTACACTGATTGAGATACATATATTGATTTTGAAGGTCTTTCAAATTTTTGCTGAATAAGACTCCAGTCAACCTTCATAGATCCTCTTTGGCGAGCTAGTTTTAGCAAAATTATGGTTCCCACGACTTGCTTCTAATGTAAGTAGGTACATGCGGGAAAATACTTTTTAAATCGGAAACGAAGGATTTGGGGACTAATTACTGAAAGTGTACCAAATTTCTTTTTAATTTTTGTGACAAGTACTTGTGCATACACGAGCTATATTGGAAGTGTTATGAACAATAGAGCTCAATAACACACCGTTTGCGCGTCAAATGTTTTTTATTCGCATATTTAGCATAGCTTAAAAGCGGTAAACCGGCACGTTTCTTGTTTTCGAAATTCTGTAAACTAAGCTAACAAGTGAACCACTTATGCTACTATGTTTCTCGGGATCTCGAAAAACATAATATCCAGAAGCGTTTCCTTGGACCTCAGTAAGAACAAATAGTGTGGTAACTCGAGTGCATTTTGCGCGGTGCTTTAGCAGCAGCCCGCCAAAAAAAAACAGGTTTTTTCAAACTTTTCCACACTGTTACTCCTACAGTTTGTGTCTGATTTCAATGGAACTTGCAGTATCGTGATGTTCAGGCTTTTATCTAAAAATTAATTTCTGGAAATTTTTAAATTCGATTTTTTAAATTTCGAAAAATTAATAAAATGTCTTACTTTTGAGCCCTAATTTTTAATCAAGGTTTCTTTTTTTAAAAAAAGTCAAATTTAAACATTTCCAGAAATTAATTTTTAGATAAAAGTATGAGATTTAAAAAACTGAAAGTTTCATTAAAATCGTACTAAAACTAGAAATTACAGCGCGGCAAAGTTTAAAAAATCAAGTTTTTTAAAATTTTGGCGGGCTGCTGCTAAAGCACCGCGCAAAATGCACTCGAGTGATCACACTACTTGTTCTTACTGAGGTCCAAGGAAACGTTTCTGGATATGTTTTTCCAGATCCCTAGGAAACATTAAACATAGTAAGTAGTTTGCTTGTAAGTATATGTAGCTACTTCTTTTTCAGCTAGCGAAATCCAAATTGGCGATCCACTAAAGTTAATCCATATCACCGTGTAATGCTGGTGGAGATATAAACCTAATATATCAGTGAGTCTGGCTTTTTGAATGTATTTGTACTAACTTGAATTTTAGAGACAATGATTTGTTATTGTAATCCAATGACAAGGTTTTCCTCAATTACTTCTTGAAAGAGCATTAATAAAAATAATAGTGTTTGCAACTCGGCTGTGCCACATATAACGTTGAATCTGAAGCTGAAATCATGGCTACAGTCCTGTTTAAATTTGACAACTCTAACTCTCCGATATTGGCCTTTCAAAGTTCTCTACCTTTTTCACCACTTCGCCCATACGACATTTACGTTCACCTTTCATTGCATATTGCAGACAGAGCAAGCGCAATCTCCGCCATGGGAAGTTAACTATTACATTCGTACTACAACTATAATCACTATATAGCATTTTAGTAGTTACATAACTTTATGTAACTACTAAAATGCTACTGAATGGACATTTAATTACAACTATTACTAGGTACTTTATACTAAATTAAGCAGACGCAACCTACCCATAAGAGGAAAAGAGGACTTGTGTGTGTGGGAAAGAGGGCCTGTGTTAGCCCTATAGTCCTACCTAGAAGCTAGGTTTTGAACTGTGTAGGACATCGAGGGTTCTTATATTTCGATGGGTTCAAGTTTTTATGCGTTGCGAACTTTGAGATTTAAAATTCAAAATGAAAGCGAGAACTAAGTTTCAGTAAACTTCATTGATTTAATGAGACACAATGAAAAGAAACGACAGCCAAGAATTCGACAAAAAAACTAACCTAAACAGTACTGTATGTATTCGCATGCTCATAGAATAATCTTCAATCTTCATTGACTCCATAATCTTAAAAATCAACATCAAACATCATTCTGACTGTGTGAGTGTGAGTGTACTCTATGCTTGAATCTGTGAATTGTAATGGAATTTGTTTCCCTGGTATAGTTCTTCCCATACTGACTTATGATATCATCCATTAGCGCAGACTGAGCCGGGACGGATACATTCATCCCCACTAGACACAAGCAGTCTATGTATTTGTGATTGATGAGTGACTGGCACGTGATGGGAGTGATGCCAAAGCCCTGGTTTGCCCCAACATTTCGAAGAACAACATGATTTAAAAGCGGAAGTCTCGATATCATAATCTTCAGTGAGTCGGACTCAATTCTCATCCAAAATATTTCTAAGAAGTGGAGAGAAGGGGGCAAGAGATCAATTCCAACAATCTCAGGATAATTATCCTGCTCCCACTCTGAGGCTAGATGAAACAAGTACTCATTGTCCAAGATCAACTGCTCCTAATTTTCGCAAGCCTTGGAAGAGACGGCAGTCAAAAGGAGTCTGGACACCCCCATGAAGAACCCGAATCCTTGCAAGCTTGACAACTTTTAAAGTCGTATAATTATTATGGATAATTCCTTGGTAGAATGTAAATGTGTGTGAGCCGCAAAGAATATTCCCTATAAATCTGCGTGCCTTCGTCACGCCGTCCAGCAGAGCTTTCCACATGTTTAAAAACGCTGGCGGAAGATTTAAATAAAGTGTTTTTAGTTTCAGCCCGCTCATAGCTGTTCAAGCCTCTGGAGGGGAGAGCGCCCTCATCCCTCTTTTGTGCACTCCGCTCCCCTCTTTGAGTGGAGCGGAGTGCGAGTGCATCTACTATAAGCAGCCCTCCAAAAAAAGAGTGCGAGTGCATAAAAACCAGGAGTGCTAAAAAGAGGGGAGCGGAGGGCAATACCACTGCACTCCTTCGAATCATTCTACTCTTTTCAAAGAACCCTGAAAATTATTACATTAGGGTGGGTGGATCCTAAAAACGTGACAATTTGGGTGACATCATTTATAGACCAATAATTACAGCGACTTTTATTTTGGGTTCGAAGTTTTTTTCAATAGAATTGAACTTTCCCTATCTTGATTGAGAGACAAGGATTTCTGATTAGTGAAGAAAAGAGTGCCCTCTTGAGTGCGAGGGGAGGGCAAAGAATTTTAAGAGGTTATATAAAGAGCGGAGTGCGAGCGCACTACTAGGTCCAAAAGAGGGGAGGTTTGAGGGACAAATTATACATGCATAATTTTTGAAAAAGAGGGGAGCGGAGTGCGAGGGCAATTCGTTTGCCCAGCTCTGAGCCCGCTCAAACTTTTCTCAGACAACTGAGGAAATTCAAATTTGTATTTGGACTCTGGAAGATAATCATATCCTTCTTGTTCTCTAGTACTTGTTAAGCTCCTGGGTCGAAACGTCATGGGAAATGGATACACAGCAATGTCCAAGCAATTCAGGGTGTCTCTATGACGCCTGATAAAATCGAAGAGGAGTGGCTGAAACTCCGTCAGATCCATCTGAGGAACTCTTATGGCCACAGAAAACTCTTTTAGGTGAGGATAACTGTAGCGAAGAAAGTCAGAGAGGCTGGCACATTCCTCGGGGAGTAGTAGGCTAATATTTTTGGGCCACTGCATCAGTTCAGACCGAAGTGTTAGAGATGTAAGTGTACCTTGAAAACCGAGAGACGGAAATAGCGGAGAGACTCTTCCGGTTGCTGCGGAGATATACGATCCTAAAGCGGACGTCTGATTTTGACCCAGAGAATAGTCCCCATGATGATGATGACTGTAAACGAATTTCTTCACTTTGGGGAATTTAAGAGGAGTTCGAGAAGAAATTTAGGAAGGACTGGTCCTTGTATGTCAATAACCTCCACGTGGTGGCGGCGTCTATCTTGGGTCATATTGAAGGTTAGCTTCGGTTGCGTCCAGTGCTTTATGATTATCTCTTTGATAAAGAGGTGGGTAAATCGATGAGTAATGTAAGGGGCTGTGGTTGAATTTTTGTCATCGATATGAATAGTTACTTTGTAGCTGTGGTCGATTTCACCCCGTAATTGACGGCATGTTAAGCGAAGTCTAATCGCTGCCCTCTGAGGTAAGCGTGCGAGTATTTGCCAGCGAACCTTAAATTGATGGGATACAATAAAACACAATAATATTATAATAACACACGTGTCCGCAATCTTAAACGTCATAAACGGAAAATCACTGACGGATAAGATATAAGGAAATAAATTCATGGGGAGTGTGTATTTAAAGTTGATATTTTATAAATAGTATTTTTATTTTTATGCATAATAATGCACAGCAATGTGCAATATGTCTGCAATAGTATGCCTGAAATGTGTCTGTATTTAACGTGGTTATCCTATCCTAAACCTAAACTTACGGAGACACTATATACTTTTCACCCTATGAAGAGATAAAACAAAAATTGATGTTTGTTACTGATTTCTGAAAGTTTTCGCCATCCTTTTTTAAATTGTTCTGATAGTGGTAGTAGTATGTATAATCAATAGTACGGCATCCAGAAGTTGATAGACATTCTGGGAAATGGGAGGGGAAGTAAGTGGTAATATTGAAATTCCAAAATAGCACCAAATAGTGCATTGCACATAACAATTGCAAGCAAAGAACTGCGCACAATTAAAGAAAGTTATACGTGCAAGTTTGTAGATCGTTAATCTCTAAAAACTTAAACTTTATCGGCGGGCGAAGTTGGACATATTGAGGGAAAGCTGAGGCTGGTAAACGAAAATTTACTGAAACAAAAAACCAGCTAAAAGTGACGTTTAACAAAGAATAGGTAAACAATTAATAACAGTTCACGAAGTCAGACAACCACCCCCAAGTAATGTTTTACAAAAGCGTGGAAAAGAAATGTTCACAGACAGATGGCGCTCACTACACAAAAGGGTCAGACAGTTCTGTACGCCAATGATGTCAAAGATAATGGTAGATTGAAATCTTGTGACAATTATTATGGCTTGTACCAAATCACGTTGTACTTGGGGGTGAGGTCATATAACGTCCGTGATAACAAAAAATTGTTCACAAACCAATTGACGCTATACTTGAGAGTGGGGAAAAATTTAAGGATAGGATAGAGCTGTTCACAAATGACGCTATACTTGGAACTTGGTAGTGGCCCAGTGGCATCAATGTAAATACAAACAAATTCTAAAAAGAGGTGTCAACAAATGAAATCATACTTATGGGTGCGGACAAATTCAGTGACAAGAAAAGGCTGTCTAAAAATGGCGGAATAATAGGAAGTGGGATACAATTTAATGAGTACAAGGGGCTGTCCACAAATAACGTTATACTATACTTTGGGGTGGAATCCAATTTATTGAGGTAAACGGACATTTGCTACCCGGACATTTGCTACCCGGACATTAGCTACCCGGACATTTGCTACCCAAAGCCCAACCTAGGACATTTGCTACCCATAACCTAGGACATTTGCTACCCACGGCCAAATCTAGGACATTTGCCACTCATGGCTAATGTAGAAATAAATTGCATAGAAAATATTTATGAATGCACCACATGGCATCGTTGAAATAGTTTATTAATGTTATTATTGTTAATGATAAAACATGGTATAATTGTAGATGGTCGTTCAAAAATTAGATATTATCTTTACAGTTAATTTTTCTAATTAATATATCCTGCATATTAGGAATGATTGCCGTATAAATGTTAGAACCAGGACCAGACAACAACAAGCCATTGCAGACACACTGAATGATATTTAAAAATAATATATATAATTATAATAACATACAATTAATTTTTAAAATTAATATATTCTGTATATAGAATTCAGCGTGGAATGCATAGCAAAATTCAGGGAATTGTAATTTTTTTTGTACATGGGTACAAAATATATTTACGTGTAAAAATTATTTTTTCTGACATAATTATGGTAAAATGACAGTTTCTAGTTTTAGGGTCTACTTAGTATTTACTTCTTAGGTTGCGTACTTACATTTAAACTCATTTTGATTTATTTTATTAGGTTTAAGAGTACGTTATATAATTTTATTGTTACCGTTTTTGTCTTTTAATAATTATTGTATCGTTTCTGCAATGGCTTGTTGTCTGGTTCTAACATTTATACAGCAATCAGTTTCTATATGCAGGATATATTAATTAGACCAGTTAATTGTAAAGATATTATATATATTATTTTGAAATATCATTTTTGAACGATTATCAACAATAATTCCATGTTTTATCATTAACAATAATATCATTAATTCAACGATGCCATGTGGTGTACTCATAAATATTGGCTATGCAATTTATTTCTACATTAGCCATGGGTAGCAAATATCCTAGGTTTGGCCGTGGGTAGCAAATGTCCTAGGTTATGGGTAGCAAATGTTCTAGGTTGGGCTTTGGGTAGCAAATGTCCGGGTAGCTAATGTCCGGGTAGCAAATGTCCGGGTAGCAAATGTCCGGGTAGCAAATGCCCTACAACCTTTATTGACAGCATAGGATTGTCCTTAAATGACACCACTATTATAAAGGGTTGTCATGTTTGTCACTTGGAAGTGTTTTAGTAATTTTAGACATGAATTTGGGTTAATAGTATTTTCGAAAAACGTGTTGCGACATGTAATTTCACGTCATTTTTAGGAATTAGGAATAGCCTTTGCTGTTTTGAGGAAAAACTAAAACATCATTAGCTACAATAAGATTATCTTTGGCTGAAGCCAATATTCACTGAAAGCTCAGCACCTACTTCGGACCCACGATGAATAATTCTGATGCAAAGTGCCGGATTTCTTTAATTGTTGGACGGTTGAACTGAACCAGGTCAACCATGATTCATCGTTTTGAACGTGCGTAAATCAGGGTTTTAAAGTGGTAAACACCACTGTGGTATACCATGGTAAATACTGTTTATGTGACACTTTGGCACATACTGGCATATACTGGTACAAAGTGGTAAATTGAAAAAAATTTGAGTTTCTTATTGCCGTATACTGGCGTTTATACAAGCACAGATGAGGTAAATTTTTAAAAAACCTTGAAATTTACAAGGTTCAAAAGTAGCCCCCAAATCAAAACATACAATCCATGCTATTATTCTGGACGGTCAATATGGCGAAGTTATTGAATAAAATGTACAATTGTTCTTTACCAAATGGATCATTGGAATTTGCAAGTTTCTACGTCCGGTTTTCGTTTAAACTTATTTAAGAAATAGGATTTTCAATATGATGAAATGACGAAACTAACGTGTTATTTCCCTGAATTCAGGTCACAGAACAAACCGATTTTGGTGACAACTGACAACACCGACGAATAATTTTAGATTGGCAGTATTTAACCACAAAAATGCACAATGATTTGCTACATCTTAATACTGAACTCGTTTATTTTGGCATATGCAAAATAAATGTATTTATGTAGCGAGTACACAATGAAGTTCCACCAAATAGAGCACTAAGGTTTTTTGTATTATTAAGCATTACAGATGTTTAGTATTATATGCTGTTGAGTTTTTACTAGATTCAAAATTATATTAGCACCTTTTTTAAATACTTTCAGGCTTCATAAATGAATATAACGAGTATTTACCACTCCATACCGCCGGTATGGAAATACCGGTGTATACCGGTATTTACCAGTGTCGTGGTATTTTCTATAAAAAAGTGGCATATTTAAAACCCTGGCGTAAATGTATGTTAGGATAGAAAGGTAGCAAATTAAAATATTATAGTATTTATACAATTTACCGCTCCACCGCCCATTTCTTTGGCATATTTAAGCCAACTTCCAGCTTTCACAATTTATGGAGACATTTGGGTTTGGGTGATTTACTTACTTGTCGTTTCATTAGCGACTAGCAAGTGCAAAAACTAATTCTAATTTCCAGGTAACTAAAACACCACAGCTTTACTTTTTTTACAGCCTTAATGCTTGCACAGGTGCAAAAATCAAGGGTGACAACAAGTGACTCTCGTTAGTTTATTTTCTTTGTTACTGACTTTAGCTTTAATGTTTTTTAAACCTCAGGTGGAATTCCCATGAAGGCGCTGCTTGATTCCTCCCCCTTCTCATCATCTCTCACAATCATAGCTTCCTTGATTGGATTTGACTCTACGTGATTAATTTCAGGGATGATCGTAGGCTCCAGCAATACTGTACCAATATCAATACCAGTTGCGCTTTCTACGTGATTGTGAGTGATAGTATTCGTTGAAACCCTTATGGGCATACTTCCTGTCAATGTTGGGTTTGACATTCCAGTCGAGATCCAAATAACTATGATTAGATAGTAGATGATAAAACTGAGTAAAAATTTATTAATAATTTATTATAACTGCAAACTTAATACTGGATTTAAAGCATAGCAGTTAACTAGCTAAAATTTGCCCCTACCTATACCTGTACAAAAAGCTCGCTGAGTGCGCTTCAATAAATTTTCATCTTCATAATATTTTAATGGCAGGGCAGTGCAGCGACAGGCAGGATAGTCCGAATTTCCAAAAGTACTATTTTGGCATTAATTAAATAATACATTTTTTTTTAATTGCGGCAAAGATAACGAACAATTTGACTTGAAACTTTTGTTTGGAAACCCAAAATTATTGCACTGCATTAGAATTTGCATTGATAAAAATTCTTAAGAATTTAATTGAGAAGTTGTCATTAGTAACAATATTGCCAGTTATACGAGAAGACGACGACGACGTCAACGACCTAGAGAAACGGTCGGCAAAACATTCTTGTGATTTCTTACTCTAATACTAACTATACTCCCAATTCGATTATTTTAATTCTACTTGGTGCGCTATGCTGGAACGAATAGTCAATATCTCCATTTTAGCTTAGCCAGTGCACACCCACTACCCACGCAGTGCAGAACATGAAGATGACTCCATACATTGATACATATCGAATAGCTAAATCTATTCTATACATGATTTATTTTGACACAGGTATTATCAGCAAATACACATTTCCGGTGCCATCACTAGTATCAACTTTATTTCTTACATAAAACGTTTTGCTTTGTTCAACCAGCAGCAACAGATAGACGAAGTCAACGAGTAAGCATGCAGCAGCGTCATATTTCCTGCAGCACTAATTTTTTTAATATGTTTACATAAACCTTACAAAAATTCATTCAATGTATTACTTGATCTCTACTAATTATTATAATTTTGACCATTCAATTTGCTTTACGGAGTACGGACCCCTATACACGAATTATCTATGAAAGTTATAAAAAAAGAATCCGGTGCAGAATCCTAGGACCGTATACGTGTTATCATGTGACCAATGTCGAATCTGTTGTATTTTCGTAGTCACCCATGCAATGTCATCTCCAATGTCAATCCCGACGTCTTCGGACTTCCCTGTGATGGTCCCGGCTCCCGTGCCGTCTATTTGTTTTTGAATACGACTCCAGTCAACTGCAATGTAGCCTCGATGATGAGCCAATTTGAGCAAACAAACGCTTCCAATAATGGATCCCGCGGCAACCTTACCAAATCTTCGTACCAAATATGAAGCAAAGTATCCTGCAAAATTCCCCACTAAGAGCTGTTTTGCAATTTGACTTCCAGCACAAACTTTCTCCATCACTTGTTGATTATTTATGTTGGCTAGAACGGTCATACCTATATAGTCAAATAATGAAATATGAAACACTATCTACACTACAGACGAAATGTGTTAAGTTAGTGTTGCACCTACTTTGTGAAAGTATGACTGAAATTCTGCTCTGGTTGTTTGCTTCGCCCCTGAGATCGTCTGGAAGTAAAAATTTAATTTCATCCTCATCACTGCAGCAGTCGTAGTCATTGTAGTCTTCTTCGTCCTCCTCCGATGTTTCTTTCCTTTCAGTATGAAGATGACAAAGAGGAGTGAGTGCTGTGCTTGTACCAAATCTATTTTCGGATTCGGATGGTCGTTGTTGTCTTTGAGGACTGTATGAATAATTGGACTGAATTCTTCTTCTGCTTGACAGCTGCTGTCTTAAATTAGCATTTTCTCCTGAGTAGTTCTTGAGGTCCTCTTTGAGCTTGTCTCTCTCCTCTGCTATTTCTACCAGTTTTTGATGGAGGTCATCTGGGGTCATACTAGTGTCAAATTGAATTACATTTCGATTTAAATTTCCTAATGTGTTTCTCTGACTCATATAATGGGACGGTAAATATTTTGTTGTGGAAGAAAATCATTTTGAGGGAGACTTTGGGGATTGGCTACGCTGCTGAATCCTTTGCAGCCTTTCACATTTACACTTCCATTCCCCCCGCCGCCACCAGAAGATCCAGATCCAGACCAACATTTTGATTTTTGATCCTGATCTCCGTGCCCTGGATGAATGTCTGAATTTCTGAAGATATTTTTGTCTACAGGTTTTGACACACAAACTCTATGAGTTTGGAAAACCACGCGTTCTTCCACATTGCTTGTACTTCTAGTTCCGTAGGGAGATGAGCGAGAATTTAAAATATGATTTTTAAACTCATCTTCATTCATTAAAAAATTTTTATCCATTGCTGGAATTTGCTTATATCTTTATTACTCTGAATTCCTCCGATAAGGTAGTAAGTAGGTGGTAGTAGGTAGTAAAATGCCTTGCCAAAATGCAAATCTTGAAAATGTCTAAATCAAAGGAGTAATTATAGGGCGATGTTAAACACAAGCACACAAGGAAGTGCTATAATGTTACTTGTTCGTTTTTTGAATTATGCTTTAATAACCATAACCATCATACTTTGATGGGCTACACATATGGATAGAACCGCTATATAGTTTTGTTCGTTGTTCGTTTCAGTTGGTCTCTCGTCCGTCACCCGCCAAGAAATTTTATGTTGACCTACGCTAGTCGCTAGTAAATTGTAATGTGACCGTGTAATAAGTGGGAGTCCGCCGTGGCCGTGGTTGAAATGCACGAATTTCTGACATTTATTTTAAGCACTACAGCAAATTACAAATTATTACTATGCAATACTTGGTTATTAATATTAATAATAAAATTGTGCCTCAGTTATGGCTCACTTTAAAGCTGTGTTTCCTTATAATTAAATAGCCTTCCTAAACAGATTGTCTTCAAAATCAAAATGTCCTTCATAGCTCATGCAACAATTTCATTAATTTCCTCAGCAACAATTATTTTTTTAAAACATCGTTGCTGATTGCAGAGCTAACTACATAAGAGACAACTGCTAACTGCCAACATCAATAATAAGTAAAAATACCGTTTCAGTTTTAAATTTTAAAAGAAACGCTCGGAGGTTTTAAATGAAGAAATCATCATGTATAATTTTTTTATTATAATATTTTTGAGTAAATATGTAAAATTTTTGATTATATTTTCAAGTCCCGAATATGGTCGTGTACATCTCCCCCGCATTGTCATATCTTACAGTTCGTTGTCGTTGTCGTTACTCATGTCATCTCGTATAATTCTAAAGATGACAAAGGACAAATCAGTGAAGTAGTGACTAATATTCATTTAGCTAACGAGAACGACTCACGAGTCAGTTAATATATTAGTGTACGAGGCAGAATTCTTAATTAGATATTATACGTTACGTATGTATGGTGTGCACTTTTAGGATTCCCGACTCCAACTAATAATAACGAGGGACTGCTGCGTTATGGCTGATTCAAAGCAGTTTTTTTGGGAGACATTTATTTGTGTACCAACCAGGAAGATAAAGTAGTTGAACACGTTGTAAATCAGAGGATAATCTTAGCCCAACACGAATGTCAATGGCTACAATACTTATGCTCATAGAGAACTACAGTGGATAAACAGAGCATTAAAATAAGAAAATCGTCATTAAAGTTTTTAAAGGAATGCAAATGGTCATTTCATGGATTTGGGCTATCCGGTTGAAAGCTATATATATATATAGCATTTTCGCATTCACGTCGTGACATTATCCCATCCCATCCCACCGACCGACCTTTCCTTATGGATGACTCTGACTGTGACATTCAACCCATGAATTATGTATCCAAAACAATCATACATAATGGACGTCACGTCTATATCTCCCCCATGTCATTATGCGATCCATATACCTGTTGTCATCATTCATGTTGTCTGCTGCTGATCTCAGTCTTCATCTATTAATATTATAGCTCCTTAAAATACACCTGTACCTATTTGTTGTAGGTGCACTATTTGAATTCTGCACTTGAAGTATGTAGAAGTGATGAAAATATTTTGTTCAATTACCTTTTGGGACTATGATGGTGACGAGTGAGCAAAAATGAAATGACACTGAGTTGCAGAGAGCTCCGCATCGTCAGTACATATGAAAGAGAAATTCCAATTCGAATCCCAATTCCACATAATTTATGCAATTCAATACGAAATTTAAGTGTGCACGTTACGTTTGAAAATCATAATAATCATAAGCATAGGAATTAATTATAACAAATAATAATAGTACAAGCCATTGACAGACTTAATTTGCAAATAATTAATTCCTGAGAGAACATATTATTATTCGGTACAGTTTTGTTTTGCATTTTAAGTTCCCTTGTTAAATCTGTGTCCGTTTTATTAATGGGGTGAAACACAAAAAGGAATGAGCTTCATATAGAAGAAAATGACACTTTTAACAATATACAAGATAATATTATTATCACCAAAACGAAATTCTCATCTATGCATACTTATATGTAGTAGTGGTATACGGACACTTTCCCCCCTGACACTTCCCCCCCGGACATAATCCCCCCCGGACATTATCCCCCCATGCAGTAACCCTGGACATTTTCCCCCCAGTCCAAAAATGAAACAAAGGGAAAAACAAGTACATACACTTAAGTGCTAAGGTAAATGTTTTGTTTGACTACGCACATTTTGCTTAAGGTTTAATAAATTTTAAAATAAATTGGATATTTCGTGAGGAAAGTATTTAATGATTTATCCCTATACTATATATAACAGTATGCATCGTAGCATCTTACGGGTACGGGGGGAAAACGTCCGGGGTTACTGCTTGGGGGGAAAACGTCCGGGGGGATAATGTCCTAGGAGGGAAATGTCCGGGGGGGAATATATCCGGGGAGAAAGTGTCCGGGGGGAAAGTGTCCTACAACCGTAGTAGTAGTTACTAACATTTGGCGTGTCAACGACAACACCCCAAACTATTTTTGTTTTTTTTTCTCCCTCTCGTCAGTTTCATTCTAGTCATGTCCGTCAGAAGCATATATTTCCCAGGAAAAGAAATTGACAGGTATTATATTATGATTATATGTATGAAGTATGTGTATATGCCCTCTCAATGGAATATAGTGCAATAGTCGATTGAGATAGTTCCAAATTCCAATCCTTAGCTGGGTCAACTTTCATTGCTTTCTTTACCATTTATGGGGCTGTCCAACCGAGCTTTCTTGTCATTTGAACAAGACTTAAGTTTCAGTTAACATCCGGTCCTCGACCGAGTAACAACTTGTCTTAGCTGGTCAAAATCACTTTTCCTTGTCTATATCTGCACTCCTTGACGGAAATCTGTACAGTCTCTAAGTAAATACTACCAAACTAGTACTCAAAATATCGTAGAAAGAAAAATATAACTCATATTTTAATACGCACAAGACAAATACCAGTCAATATACTACTCGACATTTTTTAGAAGTTTTAAAAGGCAAAATGAAGTTCTCTGGAGTGCAGTGTCTATTTACTACAACCATCTTCATCCTGGTTCTTATTTCCTTTGCTGGAGCGTAAGTGATAGTGACATTTATTTTTTTTAGTTTTGTTTTTTCAAAATTTCAATATAGACATAATTTTTTAAGGGAGTTAAACATTAAAAAGTATTTAAAAAAGTATAAAAATTTTTCCATATTTTACACTGTATACTTTAGGACTGACGATAAGGACTCGACCAAGGATGTGAAAGTAAATTCTACGGAGGTGTCAACGGGAGAATCCGGGAGGAAAATATTTAAGAAAAAGATCCCAGCAATTGTGTGTCCAATTGCAGCAGCTGCGACCATCACAGATTTATCAGGAGTCTCAGGGATGTTTTCAAGCATTCAGGATTTTTTAAATCAAATTGGGGCAAGCTTCACGAATATTGGATTCCCAGCCATGCCAGACATAACCAGTGTCCTCAACGGCACGGACGCAATTCTCGATCTCAAGAAACTTCAACTTCCAGCAATTTTCTTCTTATCCATCGTTGTGGGAGCAATTGCAGCTGGAATCACACTCCTCATCCCTGCTCTGAAAAAAATGAAGCCTGATAATATGTTTGGGAGCATGCTGGATGGCATTCATGACATGATGTCCCAAGCCAGTTACAACGTACCCGCACAGTACGGAGCTCCAGAAATGGACTCTTACCCACCCGCCCAACAGGGCTACCCACAAGCACAATCCCAAGGTTATCAGTCTCCAGACGCGTACAGTCTCACCTACAGTGGCACCGGGGCGGCGGGAGGAGCCGGTGGTGGCGGCGGTGGGGTTTCTGGCGGAAACGGTCAAGACTTTGGCGCAACAGCTTCTTTAACACAAGACGGCTCAATATCCTCCTTCTTCCCAACAAATCAGGGTCAAGGCCAAGGTCAAAATCAAGCTGCACCACCTCCCGCCTCTGCTTACAATGCCCCATCGTCCACCTACACGGACCCATCCGCGTCATATGGTGCACCGTCCGTCAAACGTTACAATACTCAGCCATATCCATCCTTGTCCTCCAACTATTTACGCTCTGCAACGAGTCGAAAATAAGCAACAGGATTATCAGACTCATAAATATGTCATAATCATCATTATCATAAATATTATTATTGTTTGTTGTTGTTGTTGTTACGTTGGATGGACAAAGAGAGGGACGAAAACAGACAGGACAGACAGACAAAGACTACAACATAGAAGACTTAAAAACCTCGACCTTAAACATTATACTCTGATCTATACGAATACCTGTAAAGTGTGAACATGACCGGACAATATGACAAGGGACTAAATGACAAACCTGACCAATTTCTGACAGCTGACAATTACTTACAAATGTAACTGACCTTATAGTTATTTCGTTACTCAACATGACAGAATCAAAACCCTGACATCTTTGACAAAAATTACAACTTGAACTCGTTCAAAAATTTCAAACTCAAAATTAAAATGGACAGCGCTGACACTGACGCGGACATCAAAACGGACAGCGGTTAAATTCGATATATAAAGTTAACTTTATTGTGCCATTTTTCCTCCCAAGACTTTCAAATGTATATGCATATTGTGGAAGGTACATTTTAAATATATAGTTATACCTGACCATAAAATTAATAACATAGTACTGCCTACAAAACTACACTGTACAATTATGAATATTTTACTCGACTTGATATTGAACTGAAAGTTATTGTTAATCGTTATTTCTATCGATATAAATAGTGTTTAGCCTTTCGATAGAAACTAACGCCGACTGCTGTCTTATGTTAACTTATAATTACATATTATATTGTTGGACCATACGAATGAAATGAATGCTACAGCTCATAAGCTCTATACATGTATATGTGCATTTTTATTTATGAAATAAATCCTCAAGCCACCATTGATTAAATATTAATACAAAAAATGTACTCTGCAGAACCTTTATTAATTTATTCTTATTCTACATTCTTGTAAAATTTTACTTTTCATTCCAAGCTTTCACTCAGCATAATATTTTGTAGCATCAATAATAATTTTTACATCAGTAACGTTAAGCTAATGTATCGTGTAAAACTGTATAGGAATATCGATAAAATCAGCAAGACAAATTTCATACGATAATTTACAAGCTACTTATATTGAGGGCTTGCAATGCATTGTAACCTAACGAGTCAGAATTATTGTGAGTAAAGCCAAAACCAAAACCTGCGTAGCACACTACATACATGCGTGAATATAGAAAAGATGTATGAATCAGTGATTTTTTGTATTAATTTGTCGTTTTAAAATCTCATTCCACGAAAAAGAGATAAATTTGAATATGGGCTGAGGGAACTCTAATCGTAGATGCATCTTCTGAACCCCGTTTAAAAGGGTTCGTTACAGTTTCCTTACCTATTTTAAATATTTTGAATAATTCATGACATCCCAAAATCACTGCAGTCTAAACATGTCCGTCTCGGTCTGGGTATTCTATATACGAATACAATTATATATTTTACGAACATGCTGGACGGAGTTCATTTAATTACAATAAAAGTACACTACTGTACATTCAACAACGCAACATCCAGGGGATACGTAAAACGACAGGATATAGGCAGAGTCGTCCATATCTATATAGTAAGCCTTCACTTCATCCATATCAGACAATGTGTTAGTGAAAAATAAAATCTGCAATTAAAACTTGGACTGAGAGGATTTATCTGTGATCTACCTGTTGCCTCCGTATTTTAATATTAGTCCGTACATTTACATCCACATCGACACATGCATTATTTTAAACGCTGAATTTAGAATTTGGACGACTACACTAGTTACTTTGTGTAAGTGGAAGAAAGAAGATAGTATGGATATACATGCGAGTTGTACATAATAGTTACGGGTGTCAAATTAAAATTATACGATTTGAATAAATTATGCAAACGACAGTGACCGTTGTTACAAGAATGAATTAAATATTTTGGCTGATTTCCACTCACATCGTCCTAGTTTCTCAAAGTTTTAACGAATACTTGTGCTAGATTATTTGGTCGCCCAGTTTCGCCTAGCCAGAATGAAGTGGGAGCGAAACATTTCTCAGCTCCGTCGTCTGTCATTATAGATTTATGTCTCATTCATTGCTGGACCCATCCTCCAAGACTTTCTAAATTCGAATTGTCTCCTGACTCGTCAATTTCAGTGAAGGTGAACACTAGAACAAGACGATTACTCTGAAGAGCAAGACAGTCATTATTTGGAGCCGTAATTGGTTGGTTGAAGACGAAAGAGAAGGACATCATCACAGCAGCAACAAAAATAAACTTATCGAAATAGGAAAGAAGTAACATGCAAGTAAACATATCAGCAGTGAAAATGAAGTTTAGAATACGTTTTTTGTTAGCAGTGATCTTATTTTCATCATTCCTGGAAAGGTGAGACAATTTGATAGAAAAAAAACTTGCACCTTATTTATTTTGTCGTGCCTTATTATTAGCTATAGTTACTTTTATTCTAAGTTTAAGTGCTCCAAATTTTTATGTTTTTACATAGCTTAGCAACAAATTCCAGTCAGACGGAAACGGAGGACAGAGGATTTAAGAAAAAACTACTGAAGAAAAAGATCACCAAGCTTAAACCGCTGTTACCATTACCATTGTTACCGATACCAATTCCGCTAGAAATAGATGCGTCGAATAAGCCGCAATTCCCACAATTGCCTCAACTACCTTCACTGGACCTGGACAGTATATTCAGTAATTTCCCCACGCCGCCGTCTTTGCCGACTATAGAAACACCGACACTATCTCCAGAATTATTGAATATTAAAAACACACTCGCGGGAGGACTGACTGATTTCGTGAATTTAAAAAATCGTTTTCCAAATGCATTGGCTCAAATTGGTAACTACTCTCTTTTGCAAGCATGCCTTCTGTTCGCATTTGGTGGTCTCCTGGCTGGGTTGGCTATTTTTCTTGCAGAAGCGTGGGTTTACAAAGAAGAAGAAAAAGACAATAACCACGAAGCGTTCGGTTTTGGGCTTGGGAGTCATAATATGGAAATGATAACATCCGGCCTTGCGTCTCAATATGGCGCTCCTTCCTCTTCATCGTATGGCTATGGCTACGGATCAAATGGTCACTCACAGAGACGACGTCAGTCCAAGACAGCTTCACCCGCTGTAGCACTGCCTCAGTATTACGGTATCAATGTTGATAACAATAATTACTACAGTGGACTTCAAAATCAACAAACAGCACGTTCCCAAAGTAGGACTGAGTCGGATCCACTGCTATACTATAATTATGCTAATATTAAAAGAGCTGACAACAACCCCGTCAGATCTTCACAAGGTTCTAATATTCGAGATTTGGTCTCTTCATATTTTAGAATCCCTACTTTCAATATGAATAAGAAAAAGAAAATTATGTTTGGTTAGATTCTTGAGCCTTGATTATTTAAAGTTGTTATTTTAGTTCCAATTCATTTTTCATTACTAAATATTAAACTAAATATTTCGAGTAGTGTATTTATTACTCGAAATTTCGAAAATTAAAACTCGGCCAAAGCTTGAAATATAAAAACAAGGGCTGAAGTCCTTGTTTTATGGCAGCCTTGACAGCAGAATTAAGCATTTTGAATTTGCCGCCAAATTTTAGCTCCAATTTACATGTTTTAAATTAAAAGAAGTAATTAAGCCGCACAATGTGTTTTTGGTTATCTTATCTATCTTAGTTATAATCAATTTCTGTAATACAATCAAAAATTCAAAATTCCAATTTTTGAATTTCCCGCTAAAACATTAAATATTGTGTTAACCACGAAATTATAAAAAGGGAACTCTTACTTGGCTACGAAAAGTGCCTACGAGCGTAGAACCGCGACATCTAAATGAGTGGGCAACAAACTCTGTGCTTGCATGTTAGGAAATGCTGAGGAGTTGTTGCAAGCAGTTCCGCCCCACAACGGAAAGGGCGCTGCTGAGCAAAGTCCCTATTCAAACGTAATGTTGAGGAGCTTTTGTTGGCGCATGACTACAGACGGCGCGAGCGTACGCAATGATTTTTCCTATGCATTAGGCGAACAGGAGAAACGTCCTCGCATGGGAGTTTGATTGCAATGCAAAATCATTACAGAGGGCCTTCCCTTTTTATACTTCCGTGGTGTTAACTCAAGATTTCGACCGGTCAGTCAATAAAGTAACACTAAAGTGATATATTTTTAGAACGGTAACAATTAGGCAAAGGTAATGAGCATAGTGTGGAAGCACGATCATTATTAGTTTTTAAATGGTTTTTAAATAACATAATATTGCAAATTTAAAAAAATTTGCGGATTGTGTCGAGTGATATATCATTGGGAAGCTCTTCAAAAATAAGTAGACACCATTTTTTTGTTTTTTGATTGTGACCCATACAACACATTTTTGGCGGCATTTAAAAATTAAAAGACCGATATTTTGAAAACGTTTTGTTATAATGGAGGCCCGTTCCGTTATTTGAATTCTACTGGTGATTAGCTTTCCAATGATATATGGCTCGATGAAATTGATCCAGTATTGCAAAATTTTCAAAATTCCGGTAAATTATGTAGATAGGTAGGAATAATTAATAGATAGATTACATAAGCTAGGAATCCTTTCACTAAGTGACAGACGAAAACGAGGAGATCTTATAGAGACTTTCAAGATAATAATTAATGGAAAGTATGATATAGACCCTGCTTCTTTTTTTGACATTGATATGGAAAGCCGACATGCTCCGTTTTTAAAAAGTGAAAAAACATCATCTAGTGCCAGACATCACTTTTTCACGATCAGGGTTGTGAGCGAGTGGAACAAGCTCCCTAGTGAAGTAAAAAATGCCAAAGTGAATACTTTGTGAACACTTTTAAGAATAAACTCGACGAATTTAAGGGATGGAATTTCGGGAAACATCCGTCTGATTCAAGTGTCTCAGAGTGATAACAGTTTTTACTGTAGTGACAACCGGGAAAGCAAAAGACTATAGTCTTAAATCCACTGGATTCTGCCCGGGATATTATTATTATTATTAATTATTACTCGACCGAAAACTTCAAATAATATTAAAACTCGATTGAACATTTTGGTTCACAAAAATGTTAATTATGATGCTTTAAAATTAAAAACTCGATTTGATACTTTAAAACTCGTACATGATACCGACTCACTCATGAAAACTTATTTATTGAAACATAAAGCCATAGTAGCAATAGCAATATGCATCAGCTTAATAAATTGTCGTACAGACCGAAACCCTAAGATGATTTGGTAGAATGAACAAATGCTTTTCTTTTTCTTTCTTGGTTCCTTTATTTCAAAGATTTAAACTGAATTTAAAAGCAACATAATCATTAGATGCGACACAATGTTATTTTGGAGACTGCTTCCGAAGGCTGCAAATCATCTGGCTCCAGTAATTTTCGGGCACTGATTTTGACTGCAAAATTAAATAAACGTGTAGTTAATATTTTTTAATAGCTCAATATTAATAATAGCTTATTGTAGAACTTAATATAGCCAATTAACATTCTCCTCATGGAAGTAGTCAGCTCCAGAATCTTTCGAGTCGTTCATGTTCACATCATAGCCTACATCTACTATAAAAAAAATAAGCGCAGACATAGTGAAGTTGCTTGATTCAGCACATACAGATACAACCATACAGCAGTCTCAGCTTCATCACGTTTTAAGTAAATATCAACTTCTAGGCCTAGAGACACATATAACTCATTCTCAATTCTCAATCATTCACTCACTCACTTTTTAATCTGTAACGAGATGATCGCTCATCCTCTGTCGCTATTTGCTCTTTAAAATTACCTATTCATACTTACATTGCTGAATTTCTGCGTTATCTTTGAGGCTTACAGGAACCCACACACTTTTCTAGCCACAGGGACCGACCATTAGAGTAAACAGTATAATTACATAAGCTGATTAAGATTTATGGGATGAGACTGTGGTCGATCACTTCTATCTAGGCAAGGAGGCTTATACTGAATAAAATTCTTTTATTGTATCGTAAGCTTGTTGTAAAAACTTAAAAGCCTTTAATAAATCTGCTTCTAACGCAAGGCTGCAGTGCACAACTAAAACCGTAAAGGAGTGCCTCAGCTTCATGAAAGTTACGTGTTACGTTTTCTTACATTTTTATAACTAGCCAGATGGGCAAGGTGTCCAAACAACTCCCAATTACCACCACCAAGTACACATGACCCGGTTTTGTCATTCATTAATTCAAAACAATATTCAATCCGCCTCTACATGAATATCTGATCTTACTACACGAGTCACAGTTAAAATCCCAAAATTTTCTTCTAAAATAAATTCATCCAGTAAATAACCGTCAACTTTGATCGGTTTAAGTATTTTATTTATGTATACCTATTAGATGCATATTACAAAAATACTTTTCATTTAAAAAATTCAAAATACGAAAATATTAATATTATGTACCTGACTTAATAATACCTGAAAATTCCGACCATTAATTGATTTGAATTGATGAATTCCATCAATTACCTTAATTCAATATGAAACATCAAACTTTAAACAGTCTGGGCTAACACTATTTATTTAACAGTGGCACGATTATATTAAATCGCTTGCAAAAACACTAAATTAATGCGTCAGGCGATTAAATATATACTCGTCGAGATTTAATTTTGTATTTACAACAATAGGACTTATAAATTTAATCACTTCCGCTAGCTCGTCTCCCATTGGTCCCTGTGACCCACTGAAAGTTGAACTGACCACGAAAATGAAATAATACGATGAAAGAAAATAATATTTTCTTCCTTTTCACCGTGCAATTACTGCAATTCGGGCAATTCCAGAATCTGTCGTGGAGTTTCTGAAATATTAAATAACGAGTAAATATTCGGAATCAAACCCATCTAACTAGTTAGATTTCGTATCATGAACAGCAGCCATATTTCGAATATTTACTCTTTATTTAATATTTCAGTAACTCCACGACAGATTCTGGAATTGCACGGTGAAAAGGAAGAAAATACTATTTTCTTTCATCGTATTCGTATTATTTCATTTAAATGGTCAGTTCAACTTTCAGTGGGTCACAGGGACCAATGGGAGACGAGCTAGCGGAAGTGATTAAATTTATGCGCCTTATTGTTGTAAAGACAAAATTAAATCTCGCCGAGTATATATTTAATCGTCTGACGCATTAATTTAGTGTTTTTGCAAGCGATTTAATATAATCGTGCTACTGTTAAATAAATAGTGTTGGCTCAGACTGTTAAATATTTTTACCAAGGTATAATAATTACTTCATGACTTCTGGTTCTTCGGATTTGGCGTATGAGAATCACAGCATAGATACTGTACATTGGAAATCTGCATAATTTTATTCTCCACCGGACCACTCCAACTTCCTACTGTCACCACAAAAGAACAAACAACTGATTTGAGAATAATAGCATGATTTCCTTCTCTCTCTCATTCCTTTTAAAATACAACAATTTATACGGAAGGTATAATAACTTACTGGGCTCTACTAATGGGAAGGGGGGCAAAAAGTCCGACGGGGGCAAAAAGTCCGGAAGGGGGCAAAAAGTCCGGAGGGGGCAAAAAGTCCGCCAAAAGAGGGCAAAAAGTCCGGAGGGGGCAAAAAGTCCGCCAAAAGAGGGCAAAAAGTCCGGAGGGGGCAAAAAGTCCGCCAAAAGAGGGCAAAAAGTCCGAAATAAGGGAACAGATATATGTAGGTTTTTTTCCAATTACGGCGCCTGTTTTGCTCCCTTCGGACTTTTTGCCCACCTTTACCGGACTTTTTGCCCCCCTCGGACTTTTTGCCCCCTCCGGACTTTTTGCCCTCTTTTGGCGGACTTTTTGCCCCCTCCGGACTTTTTGCCCCCTTCCGGACTTTTTGCCCCCGTCGGACTTTTTGCCCCCCTTCCCATTAGTTAGTTTTAGTTCCCCTCTCTCTGTCCTCGACTCGGACCACATCCGCATCCTCCTCTATTTTGCTCCGATTAATTTACATTTTACATACCTTGTTTTGCCCCGTGTCACCTATTTAGAATTTCTCGCCTGGCTCGCTTCTTTAGTGTGTGGTAAAATCATGTGGAGTGGATTGGATTCAGATTTTGATTTTGACGTGGACTTAATGTCCAAATTCAAAATTCAGAAACTACTCTTTACTATGACTTAATGGAGCTTATTTGTAAATATTCGAAACACCAGCAGCGTAATTTACAAATGGCTTTTAGTGGCCTTCAACGCCATACAAAAATTATAATATATTCCCCTTGGGGACACAAATGGTCAGATACAATACAGTGTGAAGTTCAGAGTTCAAGCTCTACAAACATCACGTTCACAATTCACAATAGTAGAACCAACTATGTAGGCATGTAGGTCGTAGGTGGAGGAGGCGAGAATGAATTTGTCAGCAACAATAAAAATGCCTGCATACCAGCACCAGGCACTAGTGGCAATGGCAAGTGGCGTGGCACTGCTACTGCTTATGCACGTTGAAATGAAATACCATAGAAACAAAAACCCACAATGACAACACTATAATTATAGCAGCAGGCCTGATAATGCTATATTTCGGGATCTGACGCAAATGACGCCACACATGTTGAAGGTGGATTAGATGCCCCATGTTAAAAGAGGGTGGCAAGGTGGATGGTTCGGTCCAAAATTTTGGGTGAGGTCATTTGGGTCGCGCCCCTTACAGAGCGAGTTTTGTTTTATTTTGAAACGAACAAATTCATAACTGATTGGTGAATTTCACAATTCATATTCACACGAAATCGCCTGCAATAATATTTTCTAATTGGGGCCAAATGAGAATGGCAGCTAGCAAAGACTGAGTTGCCAATTGTTTTCCTGGTGTTTACACGGAAAACGAACCGAGACTTCATCATTCCCAGCTGCCATTCTTGCTAACCGATACAGCACACACTCATTTTTCATTTTTAACAATAGAGAAACAAGAAAAGGCCACGCCGTGGCAAGATTAGAATTCAGTCAGGATTTTTAACTGGATTGCTAGGTTATTCCAAATTTTCGGTACTGCCCAGCCCACCATAAATCATCTTTCGTTTTACAGGTATTGCATTTAATATTTTTCAATTTATTTAAGAATTTTCTGAGTTTAGCAATGATTGCAACACGATTCCAATTTAGTTGTGGCGAAGTGGTGAAGGTTGAGGTGAATTTTTTGATTAGGATTATAGGATCTTATTAGCAGCCAGTGGACATTGTCTACATTTAAATGCTCAGTATTTATAATTAGATGCTGAAAAGTTACAAAGTAATTGGTTTTAAATACTCAGTGTTGAGATATAATTATCAATCCGTTCAAATCAGATAAGAAACAATTCTGAAGCGGCCCACCACCCGGTAATCGTCGGCGCCTCCGCGTGTCGGCCCATCAGTAATATCTGTCCACCGGCCCACCAGCGGCGCGCCATCGGCATCCGTTTACGGATTGCCGCCCGCTTACTGACCCTATGCCCACACCTTGAGCCAACGATTGCCGACATGAATCTGCACCTATGCCATTAGTTATGCTGCTGCCTTACGAGGCTTTGCTAGTTCAATTCAATGCGGTGCTGTAGATGGTTGCCGTTGCCATGCAAAATAATAAATAAATATAACTTCACAAGTATTAGGCCCGCCGACTTCGGCGGAATTGCGCCTCACCTGGACTGGACACTGGCCCCGGTTACCCACTGTCACCCTACTCCAACGAGTTTAGAGTTGGCCGTAAATGAGGTAATGGTGTTGTAATGGGGTGTGGATTCAATTCAAGACTGATCCGTGTCATTTTTGTGGGTTAGTGTGCACACGACGACCAACCCTAGACACGTTGGAGTAGGGTGACAGTGGGTAACGGGGGCCAGTGTCCAGTCCAGATGAGGCGTAATTCCGCCGAAGTCGGCGGGCCTAATGCTTGTTCATAATAATTTGTAGATTATCAGCAACAAAAATACTTTATTTTTTATTTGCAATGCTTTACTATAGTCAATACTGGTAGTGCAAATTAATACTTTCTATTATTATCGGAGCCCAGCGATGATAATGGTTTCGGTACAAAATATTTTTAAGCGAGCTTTTTAGCTTTTTTAAACAGTTTTATTCAAATTTTTACCATCCCGGGCATGAAAAGTGTAAGCCAACGTAATCTACGCCGTTCACAATGTAATGCTTTAACGCTGCACACTGCCTGCGGCCTGCGGCCTGCACAGGCGACAGGCACTGTAGGCGTCTGACAACTGACAGGCGACAGGCAGCCAGAGTCTGCCGGAGCCGAAAAGCGTGAAGCTAAACCTTTCCAAAATCCAAATGCATTTACGTGATTATGCTAGTCTTATTCGGAAATTACCAACGTACACGCTAAACCCGGGTTTCTAATACATCACTGATTTATTATTTTCATTTTATTCATTAAAAATAATAATAAAATGAATCAGCAATCGTATGGCCGATGGCGACTTCGACGGTCGGTATGACATTGGCGGACACTCCGATTTCGTCCCAGTCAGTCATAACGACTAGTGTTGTATTTTGTGATTTTTGTGCGAAATTGCTTAGCCTAAATTGCTCACAGGAAATTTTAATTGCACACAAATTATGAATTAGGGTTGCGCACAGCGTTCGACCATTCTGTTCTCCCTTTCTCGTAATGTTAATTGCGCACTAGTTAGAAAAAATCTTTTAAAACGCTATTGGACCACGTAAAACATACTTTAAGTATTACTGCACAGGAATAAGCCAGTATTTCATAACTAACCAAAACAAATCAAGAGCAAGGCACACAGTGTATTATCGATAATAAAGCATGTTTTTGTTTTTTCGGAGGGTAAAATAAATGTATAAAATAAAGCCTGTTAATACAGTGATATAAGTTGCTAATTTCTAAGGGAGTGCTTCAATATTTCAAACTTACAATTAGGGTACAGGCGGGTGATTGTGATCGCTCAATTTTTAGCAAGAAAACATTAGGACACACAGAAAAGGAATTCCTTGCATCGAAGGGTCGGGTTAGTGCTTCCATGTAAGATGCACGTCCATTATCAGCGTTAATGTTTTAGTGTTAAAAACTGAGCTATCACATGTACCCGCCTGTACCCTACATTCCAACTTTCCAACTTCGCACGTTCACCATTTCACCATCACTATTTATAGGTTATAACTTATAATTTACATGATATCTGTAGTTAATGAAATGTAAAACCAACCAAAACGGACTGTGACTAGTGACTGCCGTATATTTTGTCCAAACTAATAAATCATGTAATTCGTACTACAGATTTCCATATATAGTTTTCTCCTAACCACTGTCCGCCAAAGCAGTTTAAATACTTTTCACGTGGGATCATAGGAATCAAACTTTTGTAGTACTTAGGGTGGTCCATAAATGATGTCGCCAAAATGATTGCTCGTTTAGGACCCACCCACCACTAACTGTTCACTTTAAAATATCCTAGCCGGCTATCCTTAGGGGTCATACATCTATTACGTCTACAAAAATCCCATTTTTTGGACCCCCTCCCCCCTTATCACCATTAGTTAGATTTCTGAAACACCCCCCCTCCCCCAAGACGTCTACACAAAGTTTTTAAAAAAAGGAATCGATTATTTTGAATTTACATACATTTATGATACGTAATCACGACCGCCATAAAACTAATTTATATA
The DNA here is from genome assembly GCA_949802685.1 of Dicyrtomina minuta. Classification (NCBI taxonomy): domain Eukaryota; kingdom Metazoa; phylum Arthropoda; class Collembola; order Symphypleona; family Dicyrtomidae; genus Dicyrtomina; species Dicyrtomina minuta. The sequence goes on from OX461810.1 coordinate 29,686,978, forward strand.
ATAAATAATCTGTTCAAACTAAAAAATTTACTGAAAATCTTGCAAAATCAGCACCAAGACTTCCAAAATTTTTAAGATCATTCAAGAATCTCGAAAAGTCTCGAATTTTCAAAACCTGTTTTAAATTGAATTATTTCGACATCTTGAAACTGGATATGAAGGTTGTGACAAATTTGTTGTTGTCAAGAGTCTTGATTCTATGAAGACTTTTTCTAGTCTTGATTTGAAGACTCTTACATTTTTAAATCTTTTGAAAGTCTTGATTTCAAGAGTCTGAAATTATCAATACTTTTAAAAAGCTGGAGAGTCTTGAAATTTTCAGATTTTCACAAGTCGATTTCAAGAAAATTTAAACTGACATTTTTTGCTTTCAAACGTATGGAAGATATTTTTTTGCTAGACTTGATTTTAGGACTCTTGAAACTACAAGGCGTACCTACGACTTCTAAAAGTATCGATTTGAAAACTTGAAATTTCAAGACTGTTAAAGAAATTGAGTTCGAGAGTCTTGCAATTTCGTGATCGGTCTTAGTCTTGATTTCAAGAGTACCTATTGGTCTTGTCAAGACTTTTCCAAGATCCAAATGGAAATGTAATAAAATTTTGAAAAACGTGTGCAGAAGTACCCAATTTAAGGGATTTTTTAAAAATATAATATCAGTTTTTCTACTAATTTGACGAAATTAAATTTTTGGATTTAATAAATTGCATAAAAAAGGGAAAAAAACTGTGTAGACGTAAGTTTTTTTAAACACCTCCCCTCCCCCCTTCTTTAAAGTGAGATTTAATTAGCATGCATCTAAGCCCCCTCCCCCCCCCCCCTTTTTGTAGACGTAATAGATGTATCGCCCCTTATGTCATGTTTGTCATCAACTCCTGACTAGATTCAGTCACCCTACCAATAACATCATTTACGGACGATCATTCATAATACTGTAGAATCGTCCATAAATGACATCATCAGCAGGATCAGTTAAGTTCTGGTTAAGTTCAAAATCGCAATTAATGTACATAATTATATAGGTGGCTTCGGTGGGGGTCCAAAACGAGCGACAGTTTAGGTAACATCACTTATGGACGATCCCTTCATTCAGGATTGTTTACTGACTGACCGAGTTAGCTATGACGAGTGTTAAGGGTCGTAGGGAAATTGAATAATTTTCAAGCTGGCTTTGCTTGTAGGTTGGTCAGCCAAAATTGCTCGCGCATTGATTTGCGCGCAATCAGTTTTAAGTTGCTTTGCTCTTGCTTTGCTTAGGAGGAGGAGCAAAGCAATTAAGCAGTGTTAAATTGTGCACATAATACAACACTAATCAGGACATGAAAAATAATGGGAGGAAGGGCAAAAAGTCCGCTGAGGGCAAAAAGTCCGCCAAAAGAGGGCAAAAAGTCCGAAGAGGGCATAAAGTCCGATAAGGGCAAAAAGTCCGCCTTTGCCCTCTTTTGGCGGACTTTTTGCCCTCTTTCGGCGGACTTTTTGCCCGCTCCGGACTTTTTGCCCTCTTTCGGCGGACTTTTTGCCCTCTCCGGACTTTTTGCCCTCTTTCGGACTTTTTGCCCTCTTTCGGACTTTTTGCCCTCTCCGGACTTTTTGCCCTCTCTCCCATTTTGATTTTGCACAGGTGCGGTTCAATGTTATACAATGCGGAAACAGACGAATGAAAATATCTGTGTTTAATCTTAAGTGCTTAAGTCACACATGAACATACACTCACAGTTTATATTCAATTCCCCAGTTTTCATATTTCCAAATATCATGTATTATACAGTGTATTAACTGTGAAACTCAAAAATAACCTCACGAGGGAAACCCTCGAAATTATCGGAGCTTCAGAGACGGACTGTCAATAACGTGCATTTTTTGTACCCCTATAGACCATATATGACTCGTCCCCTCGAAATCCATAAATAACCTGCTATCAGTAAGTATGATGTGTCCCCTCGAAAGCCATAAATAACTTATCAGTAAGTATAATATGTCCCCTCGAAAGCCATAAATAACCGGCTATCAGTAAGTATAATGTGTCCCCTCGGAAGCCATAAATAACGTCCTAACAACATCAATGTATATTGTGTACCCTTAAGGACCATGAATATCCATAGGCGATATTATATGCACTTTTTTTCATAAAACTAAAAACCTGTAATAAGCCTAGGAACATGATACATATTTACACCAAAAAAGTGTAATAAATCCAAACTCAGCGACGAAGTTTTTGAAGCAAGTGACGTAACTACTTTGTGTTGTTTTTAAAATCTTAGTAAAAAATGGATTAAACAAAAATGCCTTTAGGCGATTTTCAGTTTTTGAAAACAAGTTATACATCAAAATGACGAAAAAAATGAGTAAAATCATGTATTTCAATTGTACGTGTAGATATTTAGAACATCAATTTTAAGTTCCAAATTTTTGTTTAAAAAAATAAATAAAATAGTTTTTAACGTTTGTTGAATCTAGTTTTTTAAATTTAAATCGAGCTTCAAAATAACATATTGCATGTCCAATTCCGATCAGAATTGCAAAAAGGTTACTAAATTATGTAGGTTACTAAATTATAGGTAGGAAGTAGGAAAGGAATCTATGTCTTCCTATGTCATCTGAGTTGGGGGCTGCAAGAATTCGTAATGCATCTTAAAATGCTGTGCTACATAATAAAATTGAATAAAATTCGCTGCGCGATCATTTTCTTCCAATTATTACTTAAGCTAACATCGTCCCAATTTTTCTCCTCATAATCTAAATCTTCCATGCTAAACCATTGTCTTATGAAATGGGCTAACTCCTTGCGTTTAACGTCTGCAGTTGTAGATGATATTTTAATGCACGCTCTTTGAGGATCAATTATGATTTATAATCATCATCTACATACTTAGAATTTAGTTATGCATTATAACATGTTGAATTTCTTTTAAAATGTTTAAATTTTATCTAAGAATGTATTGTCTTGTATACTGAGCTGTGAAGCTATTGCAATTTTGCAACAGTAACTTAATAAAGTTTTTCTCTCTTTTTCAGTTTTCAACTAAATTTAGAGTTAACAGACTTTCTGGAGTTTGGATTTTGGATCAGAATTGAAAAATAGGATCCTATAGCTAATTGCATCGTAAAATGTCTTGTTGCTTAGGTTGTACCGGCCCCGTAAGTAAAATTTTATTTTAAAGCTTACGTGTAGGTATTTACTAAGTTAGTACTAAACGGAAATCTACTCTAACATTACACACACCTACCTAGGATTAAAGGGAAAATGCCATATGTGCGCATTACAACTTACATTACTGAGGAAAAACAAAGCATCCCTAGCCTTAATGTACGTTTTTTTAAAAAAACAATTTGTTCTAATTTTAGAAATGCTGTCCGTCGCCATGCACCCCCTGCTGCAGCCCTCCGCCGAGGTAATTTGATTTTTTATTTTCACTTTTAGAATACCAAAAATAATGAAATTTCCGTTATCCGGACAGCACGTCATTGTTATCTACCATGTCTGATGATTTCTGTAGGAAAATATGCAGCTATCTACATGATAGTAAATAGTGTTATGTCAGTTATTTACTAGGAACTTTAATACCGATAATATATAAACAAGTGTATAGAAGTAAAGTAAATAAATAATTCTATAGAACGAATATGTAGTATGTAGTTATACATGAATAAAAAATCCGAATGTCGAAACTTTGATTAATCAATATTTTGCGTGTGCTAGTACTATTGTAAGATGCAAGAATAATATTAAATGTGTGTACTACTGTATTAATTTGTGTACTAAAACAACTGACTTAATGTTCTAGGTGTTGTCCTCAAAGATGCTGCCCACCGCCATGTTGTTGTCCACCCAGGTATTAGGCTCATGATTGTATTATTAGTATCTTATTAGTAGTAGCTTTTTAGCACTAACCAGTGCTTACAGACTTAATAATGTTTAGCGACTTCAATTTCAAAGTTTGAAATTAAGCTGCCAAAATTAAGTAGTTTTAAATAGATGCAAAAAAATCTGTGTGGGCAATTATTATAAATTATTTCTTAAGATGAAATCTGGCAAACGCGTGGTTTTCTGCCATTCATCCTTGCTCTACTCATAATAATGTCCTAGATAATCTTGTACTCTTGAACTAAACTTAAAGTTTAATTTTACATTCTAGACTAACGCTTTGCCAACCGGACCCATGTGGACCATGCTGCAGACCAATGCAACCTCCAAACCCATGCTGTTCACCAACACCATGCTTCCCAAAGGTAAGAAAATTGTGATTTGTAAACAAAGTGCATAATTTTAGATTTTGGAGACTATTGCATTATTTATGGTATACCTAGTTTACTAAAATATTCGGGGATAGGCGACTAATAAGGCAAGTACGAGAATTCTCTGATATACATCTTTGATCTCTAATATTATGAGCCGCGTTAGCAAGATTGCAAAGTTGCAGTCTTGCTAACGCTGCTCATTATATTAGGATAAACAACTACTATTATCACTATGAGTTTTAAAATGTTTGAATTTTCAAAAAGGTGTGTTGCCCTCCTCCGTGCTGTTCAGATCCATGCATTAAGTTGAGCAAAAAATGCTTTGTACCACCACCCTGCTGTGTTCCACCATGTTGTAAAAGGATGGTACTTGTGGTATCACCCCCTATCTGCCCACCTAGGTACGTCCACCAACTACAACTTATTGTATCAATTTAGAAGCTAATTATTTATATACGAGCTTCATGGAAAAGTTACTCTAAAAGCATAAAAATAGTATAAGGTTGTCAGGACATGAATTCTACTCCACTAAAATTAGCAACAAAAAACTTAAAAATATTAAATCAAATAATTTTAATACGATTTGATTTGCTTTTGTACTTGACAAAAAATGTAAATCATACTGTAAATAATTGTTAATGATAATTTCCTCAATAATTAACGGGCAAACCTAAAATTTTAAATTTTGACTTGTTTTAAAATTCAGATGCTGTCCACCTGAACCCTGTTGTCCTCCATGCATAGCTTGTAAGTTATTCCTCTTAAAATTTTAAGTACCTATATTGTGTCACATATCACATACTCAAATTGTAACGTAAAAACTAACTGCAGATACGTTAAATATTTAAAACCTCTAAAATTCTAAAGGTCGGGATCCATGCTGTCCATCACCTGGTCCACCATACTGTTGTGGAAATATTTGCGGAAGACGTAATCTATGCTAAAAATTTGGTGCTATTACACAATGAGTTTGACGACGAAGATGAATACGAGTTTAAATCAAAATCAGAGGTAATTTCAATGAATCCGCTAGTTACTAAACTTTGCTCATATATAAAATCTAAACAGGTGGATGTTTTCCTGATCCATGTTGCCCACCTCCTGCAATGATTGTTCGGCCTCTTAGACATAGCTGTTGCCCTCCTCCACCTCAAATAGCGAAAAGTTGTTGTCCCATTCCTTGCTGTAATCCTAGCCCACCTTGCTCAATTATTATAAAACCGTGTCAAGACAAATGCTGCGATCCAAGCTGTTCTTCTCCTATGCTTTGCTTACGCGACCCTGGTTGCAGATCATGTGATCCTTGTATGAGTCCTTGTAGAAAGCCAATTGTACTAAACATATCCTGTCCTTCTTGTTCTCCTCCTCCACCGTGCAAACCGGATCCATGTTGTGTCGCTGGATGTCCACCACCTTGCTGTCCAAGACCGGCATGTCCCTATTCACCCGGACCAAGAGTAGGTTGTGCAGCTTCATCAGCACCACAGTCTTGTCAGCAATCATCCTGTAATTCTCGAAAACCTAACTGCTGTCCAAATCCTTGCTGTCCCAAAGAACCTCAAATTTCCTGCTTTGTATCTGTGAGACCATGCCCACCATTATGTTGTCCATCATCAGGAGCTGGTACATTTTCAACTGCCTATACTGACATACTACTTAAGTACTGCTAATATATCGGATATAAGAGCTTTGATTTATAGTTAATTTCTTTATTTTACTCCCGGCGAAATTTTTAATCACCATAACCTGCTATAACATTCAGGCTCTTCTCTGCGCGCTTAAGCTGGTTGCGGTTCAGTTGCAAGTTCTGTATACAATGTATATCTTATTTAAAAAGATCTGATTCAACCTTTGCAAATTAGTATATAATTGGTACATTAGTATGATTAGTATTACAATTAGAGCGTTATATTTATTTAAATACTGCTAATACAGTGACATAAAGCTTAAATTATATTCCGAAGAAATAATTCTAAAAACCATCAGTGATTCGTTCTAGTTAATCCTAAAGTTAGGACTCTATTTTGGGCAATGAATGTTTAACATTTGCATTGAGATTTATACCTATAAAGACCCAGAGGCACTTGTAAGGAGCTCGCAACTGAACCTAACATTACACGAGCTATGAAAATAATATAACCCGACGCGGACGCGAATGCCAATAACATTAAGCCAATAAGTTACATCCACACAAATACTTGTTACGTTTTTGAAACACATTATTTTGCTGCAAACTAGGCTCACGTTGTATGTCATTCAATATAAACAATTGAAATCGATGTTAAGTAATTTACAATAACAGTTATTGCTATTTACTGAGTGTCGTAATACAAGCGAGACTTAATTTTATCGTCCATTTTTCCTTTAGGACGATGTTGCTGATTTTTAATGACAGCTGGGAAAATCCGTGGATCACATCATTCCACCATGGTCACAAACAGAACATTGTCGAATTTATTTTAATTATTACTAAAAATTGTAACCTCATAAAATCAATTTAATCTTTTATTCAAAATTGTCAAAAAACGATTGTGTAATAGCAGCCATACCTCATACTTCTATCCTATGTTTCCTATCTATCCTACCTTTATTTTTTCACCTTCCGAAGGCTCCAAATTACCATAAAATCGAAAACTAAATTACCTAATTACACAGCTCTCGGCTCTCTCTAACAAATGTTTGCAATTTACTTCATAATTATTTGTGTAGAATTATACTGTGTACCTAAATTTAAAACAAATATCATTGAATATTTAATATACTGACTGTGAATGCAACGTAAACAACCATTTTTAATGTTCAAGTAAAAAAGTCAGTCATCTGATAAAACGCAACAGATCCAATCGCGTTTCGAACGTAAACTTTACTTCTAATGTAATATTTATTATTCTTCATAAAGAAAAAAAATATAAATTGACTATTTAGTTAAAGTAGAACAGAACCATCGCATCGCATGATTTACTATTCCATCATTAATACTGTAGTGCATGCATACACTGAAACGACGTGCACACAGTTATATTGTCACTAAAAATACCCTTATAATAATATGTATTAAGCTTCTTTTAAGTACTATGTCTGTAGTACATCTTCTTGTAAGTAGTACGCCCCGTTCACTATTTAAAATCGAGCTTTTTACTCCCTCGTACGATTGACGATTAGAGAGAATGAGAAAATAATGACAAAGTCCCTCGCAGTAGTCAATCTGAGCCGCTTACTGCCGCCACGTATTAGTGACTCGCGTACCTATTGTAATATTGGAAGATACACGGTATGTAAAAGGTAGAAAAGCTCATGTTACTCTGTACAGGCACCCCCGCAGTGTCGTGTGTGCTCTCTTGCATAAGATGTTTGGCAACGTCCAGTTTAGCCTCTTCGCATCCCTCGTCGACAAGATTCGCCTTGAGTAAGTGAACGCTCAATGCATAACTATCTGTTAAGGCAACAAACAAAGCACGTTAACTTTTAGTTAGATGTGTTATTTCAATGCCGTACTCATATTACTCCAATCCAATACTAGTAGTGCAGATATACGTTCATGCTTCGGAATTAAGTCGTAAAATGTTGAACGTGTTTGTGTATCTTACTAGGTATATTACTTTACATTAACTTCCTAGTTGTAATTGCAATAATTTGGCATTTTTACGTTTGATCACATTATGAAAGTGCTCAAAACAATCCAAAACAGCTGAAGATGAGCACTTTAAGTCGTGTGCCATTTTTAAAAATACTAGAAACTACTAGATGATCAAAATTTGGTGTAGGTATCGATTAAATATTAAAGTCATTACTCATTACAAATGATCACAGACAGTCTGCTCACAATGATAAACAAATAAACGCATTCAAAGCGATCTACCGATATAACGATGGCGTTGCTTTTAGCATGTATTTATTTACCTGAGTGGTCTCACACAAAATTTAAATGCTACTTAAAAAACTCCCAGTGGGTAGTGGAGCGAAACGTGGATAACAGAGAGATACAATTGACAGTACACAGTAATATACGATTTTTCTATCTTTGGTGAACAATTATTATTTAGTTTAGATTGTCAGCAATCTAATCTGTAGACTCACACAACAAGCTATTCAACTAACGAGACTGTGCAGCAAACCCAATAAAGATTCGTTGTCGTTCTGCCCTCAGATACTGACTGACTTCCAACTGCAAACTGACTATTAACAGACCACGGTCACGATACCACTGACATGGAGCAGTTTTGTCTACCACAGTAAGCACGTGTGTAACAAAACAAAAATGAGCTTTTTTTCTTTCTTCGTGTGGGCAAGAAGTGCTAGGAGGTAACTGATCTCCTCTGTAGATTCTCTTCTTTTGTTATGCTTAATGTGTTTTTTGCGTTTTTATTCTTACTATCAATCTCCTTTCTTGCAGTTTATTGTTATATACATAAATAAAGTTGCCCTATGTTCGCCAGATTCACTTTCTATGTTAGCTGGCAGTTGTTTTGCATTCTGATCATCAACAGAATCATTACATCAAACATATTATTATACGCCATATAGTTGCATTATCAGTCTGACGTAATAAGGTAAGTTAGTATCAGGTCAGCATAGTATACAATGCAACTTTCCCCAAAAATTATCCATAAATTCAGGCTGTCTAAAGATGCTCGAGTACTATTTCAGTTTGAGGTATTCAGAACGCAATAAGAGACAAACAGTTTTTACGAGGCCGTATATCGTATGTTGCAATGTATCTAGCACAGAATATGCAAGTTAAGTAGTGAGGGTTAGATGGTTTGGAAGGTTTAAAAGTGTTAGTCCTTTGTTAAGCCTGGTGAGTATGTATTTCATATGTATTCTATACGGCCTATCCTTCAAACAGGCGGTATTTTAGTAATGGTTAAAAATGTAGTGCTATATAGCGATAGGGTTAACCTAAGGGTCATGCAGGTGCATCCTTTATACAGAGGTTATTTTAGTAATGGGCCTTAACCAAACCCTCTTCGATGCGGACGACAGGCACTCCCGCTGTGATTCCAAGAATCCTTTCTAATTTCAGCCAAGAACGTTTAGACTTACGACTCTAAGGTTTTTTTCTTTTAACAGGAATTCCTATATGAGTCTATATCCCGACAACGTGCTTCTATATATTACAATATTTTGAGCACCCAATTCTATACTATTTTCGTCCAGTACTTGTATTCGTTCTATCTCAAGATTCCAACGTTAGTATTTTTTCTTGTCTCAACAAGAATTCTTACATGACTCTATATCCCGATCACGTGCTTCTATATATCACTATATATCAAGCACACAATTCTATATCAACTTACTTCAATGTATTTCAATGTAACTATACACACAATCATCTAGGGGTATACTCTGGTCCAAATCCCAGAATGGCAAAATGGCAGAATGGCAAAGTGCCAGAATGCTAAAATGCCAACATATTTTTCACACCTTATATATTTTTACTAAAACTTATTCTATCTTTATATCATACCCGTATATTAAAACAATTATTTTTGTACACTCACTAAGAAATAATTATCACATACTAATATCAGTACACTTACTAAGAAATAAATCAAATCTACACTCAATGTCGGTAAAATGGCAGATTAGTTAGATTTTCATGTAACTTTTCAGATCCAGCTGCCGAATCAGGTAATTATATAATAAAACATGGAGTTGTCCCACTCTAGAAAGTGGTTTTTTTATTTTGGAAACTATCATTCACATCCCAATTGTCCTCAAAGCTTCACTCGTACCAAGGTGTAGAAATTTTTAGTCTCTGATTTACACATCATCGTATATTTTACACATATAAAATTTTAAAACAAAACGATTACAATAATTACCAAAATCTCTAAACTCGGTGAAATAAGACTATTTGTTCCACTTTAAGATCTTTTTTAATTAACTAATCTCATTCTGCGCACGGTTACCCAACAATAAAATTAAATTTGTTTTTTCAATAGAGTCTTCTAATACAATCAATCAATCTATAATGTACAAAGCTAGTAACACAAGTACAACTTCATCTAATTCACTAACTCAAGAACAACTTTTGCAGATCCCCGATTACCTTCATCCAATAAATATAAGTCTTACTCAACATCAAACACAAACAATCGATCTCGTTGAATCATTTTTCAGAAGATATGAAGATCAAGTACTCACATCTGATCACAAGTCGTTGTTCATTCAAGATTTCTTGTCTCGACATACTCAAAATATTTAAGAAATAACATCAATAATTACAAATGTAGTAGAAACACGAGTGGAATCTAATATTCAAAATCACTTTGATACAAATGTAAACTTCATTTTAACTAATAATCCTACTAATACTTTTGTACAAGAACTCGATTGTTACATTTCATCGATGCTTGAATCAAATAATGATTACACAGATGAAAGTAATACATTCTTAAATTCAAAAGATCGCAGTAATTTCTCTGAACTTAAGAAAGAACTCTACGTTGAATCACCTATTACAAGTGATAAAGATAATCATAAAAGCAAAGATTCAGTCACTGAGTGCAATAATTCACCCTTAATCTTTGCAAATGACACACACAACTTGTACTATAAAGGTTATAAACGATCCTTGAAAGGTAAACAGATTTCTAAGACACAAAAGAAGTATATAATTCTTAAAGAACAAAAACACTCAAATCAATACAAATGTAAAATCAACTTTGCGACAATACTCACAAACTAAATTTAACTCAAAATGAGTATATGTTTTTCTTGAAAGTAAAATAAATTTAAATTACACTAACCAAGACAAGTTTTCATTCTCCAGATATGTATTTCTCATTATCACAAATATATTTGCATTAAATTACAAGTCCAAACAGAATATTAAAGTTCATAACATTTTTAATCCTTTTACCTGAAAACAAGTCTCCCTTTGAACTCCGAGGACGACGGATGTGTCCGTCTCTGTGTCCTTTTGAGCAAATTTCAGAAAGTCTTTTTTTCCATTTTGGTTTTTGACTTAAACATACCGTTTGCGAGTCTACCTAGCAGTTGTGAGTTTAGCGTGTCAGGGCTGCCTAGTTGAGGTTTCCTATCTTCACCTTGGACAACTTTTGGTATTTGAGATAGCGTATATCTACATATCAAAGCTGTTTTAACATATTGTTGGAACTTACAAGTAGGAAGATTATGTAACTTCGGTAAAGAGGCAGTGTGGTTGCATACACATTGCTGCTTTACTGAAGTTATTTAGGAATAATCGCGATCAGTCCAGGCACGTTGACTTCAGCTAATAGTACTATCAGCAACTGCTGGAACATCTCTGGTATTTTGTGAATAGGTTTGATTAGTCTCGCTTAATTACATGCAAGTTGGACTACGAGCTCGTATATCGGGAATTTGCATAAATTCCACCAAAGGTTTCGGCCGTTGATAAATACCAGTGCTATGGTCTGATTGAATTGTCAATTCTGAGCAACTTATAAGCATAGTCATAGTCACTAAATAAATATACGCTTAGAGATGTAATTGAAAGTTTAGTGCAAAAGTTTCTCGTTCTTGCTCACGCATACTTTATAAGGAGTTAACAAAGCAACTTTCATAAATAAAGACAGTAATAGTAAAAAGGACCGTTCTGTAATGGGCCTATTTATTGGCCTGAGCGGCATTTCAGTAACTTCATGTTGCTGGATCTCCTTTAAATACAATACAATACAATACCTGAAAACAATACTTTACTGACTAAAAAGATTAACTTTTCCATTCCTATTTCAGCACACTTGAATACCCAAGCGCCTTTCTAATCTTCGTTTTTGTTTTCGTAGGAACGACCTCCCACAGATAAAAAAAGGTGAACTTCAAACAATCACTATTCCAATCAATCTTGTAATTAATAGCACCTACATTCGATAACTATTTTATTTACTCGTCACATAATGATAATCGACATCATATGTTTCGAAATCGATTTCATATATTTTAAAAGTTATCACAACCAAGACACAGTAGTTAATTAAATTGGTCAAATGGTATAAATATCCGTTTTGCCTAAATGATCCATTTACCCGAAAAGTCAATTAACTAAAACGGTCAGTTGGGCTGAATAACCTATTAAGCTTAATCAATCATACATACTCGAAATCATGATTTAAAATTTGCTTATCGTTTTTAATTCTTGATCTGTTTTATTCCACACATTATCTAACTTCTGATTGTCGTTTTGTGTTTTCACGTTCCGTGTTCTTCAACATACACATAATCGTGATTTAAAATTTGCTTATCGTTTTTAATTCTTGATCTGTTTTATTCCACACATTATCTAACTTCTGATTGTCGTTTTGTGTTTTCACGTTCCGTGTTCTTCAACATACACATAATCGTGATTTAAAGTTTGCTTATCGTTTTTAATTCTTGATCTGTTTTTATCCACACCTAATCTATCTTCTGATTATCGTTTTGTGATTTCACGTTCCGTATTCTTCAACATAGATATTTTAGCCTTTTGACTTTTGTTTTTGTATTTACTGTTTTGACTTTTTTTGTGAGTACTGTTTTGTTTTGTACCTTGTCATTTTTCTATTGTCTTTTCCTAAATTGTGGTTTTGTGTATTCACGTTCTGAATTCTTCATCATACATATTTTCGCCTTTTCACGTTTCTTCTTTTGTGTTTTGTACTTTTGTAGCCTTTGTAGGAGAAGGACGTATTTTTGTTTGCTCCTCAGCGACAGAAACGTTCGCCACATTTTGATTTTGTTGTGTGTGGTTCCATCTAGATTGCTCTTATCGATTCTTGAATTTTAGTTTTTTAACTAACTCAGTATAGTTTAGTTATTAATAATTATTTGAAAGGTTTAAGTTTTTGATTTATTGTAACAATTTTTATTTTATTACAATTTAATTTTTAAAATTAAAGTTGTTAATGTGGAAGTCAAAAAGAAAGTCAACTGGGTCGATATCAGTTACCACCACAACAACCAACATGAGGTCAAGCCTGAATAAAACGTTTGAACCGTGCCCCCTATGTAGTAAATTGTATATTTGTGTCAATATTCACATGAGTAGAGCTCACTCAAGAAAAATCAGGATTCGTTGGTTGAGTCGTATCAACCTAATAGTGAAGATGGGGATAGGGATTGGGATGGCAGTGCTGTTGAGTCTAATGAAATGAAAGAAATTAGAAAGAAAATTTTAGCAGTTGATGAAAAACTGAAGGCAATGTTGCAGATACAGCCTAGTGGTACTTAATTTTTTTGTGTTTGTTGCAAACTTTGCGGTCATAACCAAAGAATCAAAAGATGTTCTTGCTGGACCAAAGCATCCGGCAAGAAAACAATTTGATGCTCGTAAGATAAAAAAAACTTTTGTAAATTCCCAAAAAGATTACTCCAATACATCGAATATTCAATAATCCTCCAAGAGGGACAGAGAAAAAAGTAAAGAAAAATATAGCTTTGAGCTACTCTAACGTCTTTATCGCTATTTGCGTCGTAAGGCTGTCAGAATGTTGCTAAAATCTTTTTTTGCTTCAACTAGCTGTACAATTCCTCTGGACTCTATTTAAGAATCTTACAACGCTAGATGGGGCGTCCCTAATAACTCAATTCTGTAGAACTACTCCCCTGAATACACCGAGAAAGAGCAAGCCGAATTAGATAAGTCATGCGTTTCTGGAATTAGTGAAGATGAGGTTAAACAGTCTGTACAAGGTATTAATTTAGATTCTTCTAGTGGTTTGGATGGAGTTGCAATTTGCAGAATAAAAGATATTAGATTTCATTGAGTCCATCAAGAAAGAAGAAACGGGAAGTATCTAGGTGTTAATTTTAATAATGAAATATCTTTTGATCCTGCTTCTTCAATCAAGAATTTCACTAAAGATCTGCACAATTTAGTTAGGACTCCCATGCTTTTTGCAAATCAAAAGATTGCCGTTATTTATCAATATTTATGGCCATGTCTTACTTATTCATTGCAAACAGCCCCCTTAAATAAATTTCTTAAAGACTTGGATAAGTTAATTCGTAGTGCTGTCAAAGATATCATTGCTATTTCCCATGATTCTCCTAATGCATTGTTGTACACTCCGAAAAAGTGTAGGGTCCTTAAATTATGAGATCTACTTGGGAAGCATTTATTCTACACTACAACATTTGTGTTGTTCTAATAAGTTGCAATGACCCATATATACCATTTGTTAAAGATTTGTAGTCCGAAATGAAAAGCTGCATTGCAGCTTTGCAACTTAATGAGCATCAAGTGCAGCCTATGCTGGATTTACGTCCTAAAATAAAACCAAGTAAGATATTAAGGGAAATTTTGAGGAATCAAGAGTACATTAATGGTGTTCTTTTTCTCTTTGATGACAAAAGGGTTGAATTGTATAAAGAGTCCGTACAGAAATCGAATTATTATTGACAAATGCGGCTTAACGTCTTTAGAGTGGGTAAATACTTTAAAAATGTCTGCTAATGTTTATCCCGTTCAAGCAATTCCAAGTCGTTAGCTAGAATCATCCATTTTCAGGCACTGCAAAGAGAAAAAAACCCTCGCTCATGTTCTAGCGTAATGCCATATGGGAAGCTTACTGAGAAATACTAGACATCATGAAGTTAGAACTATTATTGCTAATCGTTTGAAAACGCTTGATTGTATTGTGCATGAAGAAGTGACTGATGGTGGTTCAAAAAGAGTTGACGTTATCTGCTGGCGAAAAGATTGGCTGTCAGGGTACATTCTGGATCCGACAATACGTATGGAGCAGTCATGTAGTCAAGCGGAAGAAGTTAATATAGAAAAGCAGGCGCATTATAACCCTTGCATTCCTTACTTTCTGGACAAGTACAAACTGAAGAAGTTGGAAGTGGTTGGACTTCTCGTTGAAGCTAGGGGCACTATAAAAGTATTCTTTGAATCATTTCGCAAAACATTGCGTCTTGCATCAAAACTTATTGAAGAAATCGTAGTTGCTACAATTCTAGGATCATGCCAAATCGCCCACAATCATTTATATAATATGAATTTATCACAAAGTTGATTTCAAGTTAATCATTTAAAATAATGTTTTTGTTTGTTATTCAAAAATCATAATTAACGTGTAAATAATGTGTTTTATTTTTACTGTCTTAATGGCAAGTTTAATAGTGCGCCAGTTGTAAATAAAATAAATGTATCTCTCTCCGTTTCGTTTTGTACTTTGTCATTTTTCTATCGTCTTTTTACCTATTCTCTCACCTCGATTGTAGTTTTGTGTATTCACGTTCCGTTTTCTTCATCATACATATTTTTGCCTTTTGACGTTTTGTTTTTTGTAACTACTGTTTTGTTTTGTACTTGGTCATTTTTCTATCGACTGTTTACTTATTGTCTCACCTTAATTGTGGTTTTGTGTTTCACGTTCCGTATTCTTCATCATACCTTTTTTTTGCCTTTTGACGTTTCGTTTTTTTAACTACTGTTTAGTTTTGTACTTTGTACTTTTTTACCGACTTTTTACCTATGCTCTTACCTCAATTGTTTTTCGTTTCCACTTTCCGTATTTTTCAAAATATTTATTTTCGCCTTTTGACGTTTTTTTGTAAGTACTGTTTTGTACTTTTTCATTTTGCTATTGTTTTTTTTCTATTTATTATTAGTAATAAAGACAAGTCTTTTACTTTTAAATCATAGTCTTTCGGTTTCAATCTAAGTAAATTATTAAAAACAAATAAACGTGATTCCGCCGTTCATCCTAATCCGAGTTCTTTTTTATGTTCAGAGAAATTACTGTGATCTTTTGAATTTAAGAATGTATTACTTTCATCTGTGTAATTATTATTTGATTCAAACATCGATGAAATGTAACAATCGAGTTCTTGTACAAAAGTATTAGTAGGATTATTAGTTAAAATGAAGTTTACATTTGTATCAAAGTGATTTTGAATATTAGATTCCACTCGTGTTTCTACTACATTTGTAATTATTGATGTTATTTCTTAAATATTTTGAGTATGTCGAGACAAGAAATCTTGAATGAACAACGACTTGTGATCAGATGTGAGTACTTGATCTTCATATCTTCTGAAAAATGATTCAACGAGATCGATTGTTTGTGTTTGATGTTGAGTAAGACTTATATTTATTGGATAAAGGTAATCGGGGATCTGCAAAAGTTGTTCTTGAGTTGGTGAATTAGATGAAGTTGTACTTGTGTTACTAGCTTTGTACATTATACATTGATTGATTGTATTAGAAGACTATTGAAAAAACAAATTTAATTTTATTGTTGGGTAACCGTGAGCAGAATGAGATTAGTTAATTAAAAAAGATCTTAAAGTGAAACAAATAGTCTTATTTCACCGAGTTTAGAGATTTTGGTAATTATTGTAATCGTTGTGTTTTAAAATTTTATATGTGTAAAATATACGATGATGTGTAAATCAGAGACTAAAAATTTCTACAACTTGGTACGAGTGAAGCTTTGAGGACAATTGGGATGTGAATGATAGTTTCCAAAATAAAAAAACCACTTTCTAGAGTGGGACAACTCCATGTTTTATTATATAATTACCTGATTCGGCAGCTGGATCTGAAAAGTTACATGAAAATCTAACTACTCTGCCATTTTACCAACATTGAGTGTAGATTTGATTTATTTCTTAATAAGTGTACTGATATTAGTATGTGATAATTATTTCATAGTGAGTGTACAAAAATAATTGTTATAATATACGGGTATGATATAAAGATAGAATAAGTTTTAGTAAAAATATATAAAGTGTGAAAAATATGTTGGCATTTTAGCATTCTGGCATTTTGCCATTCTGGGATTTGGACCAGAGTATACCCCTAGATGATTGTGTGTATAGTTACATTGAAATACATTGAAGTAAGTTGATATAGAATTGTGTGCTTGATATATAGTGATATATAGAAGCACGTGATCGGGATATAGAGTCATGTAAGAATTCTTGTTGAGACAAGAAAAAATACTAACGTTGGAATCTTGAGATAGAACGAATACAAGTACTGGACGAAAATAGTATAGAATTGGGTGCTCAAAATATTGTAATATATAGAAGCACGTTGTCGGGATATAGACTCATATAGGAATTCCTGTTAAAAGAAGAAAAACCTTAGAGTCGTAAGTCTAAACGTTCTTGGCTGAAATTAGAAAGGATTCTTGGAATCACAACAGGAGTGCTTGTCGTCTGCATCGAAGAGGGTTTGGTTAAGGCCCATAACTAAAATATCCTCTGTATAAAGGATGCACCTGCATAACTCTTAGGTTAACCCTATCGCTATATAGCACTACATTTTTAACAATTACTAAAATACCGCCTGTTTGAAAGATAGGCCGTATAGAATACATATGAAATGCATACTCACCATGCTTAACAAAGGACTTACACTTTTAAACCTTCCAAACCATCTTACCCTCACTACTAAGTTAGCTATAATAATATATGATACTACCTTTTCAGAACTAATTAGAAAACTTGGACGTTTAAATTCCCGCAACTTATTGAGCTTTTCCCTTTTTGCCTTTTCTTGGTCCAAACAAAAATAAATCACATGTTATTAGCTTTCATGATCTGTTTAGGTTTACGTTACGTTTGTTGTTATAGCCTTATATGAGTAGGAAATTAGATGCGCGGGTTTCTGTACAATGCATTGCGCTGAAAGTACCTAGCTTATTTTAGACAAGCTATGCCGTAGCCTTAGTGGCACCATACACATGTCATGGTTTGATGCCAAAGGGGAAAATTATGAAGACAACCAATTGAAGTTAATATACGACATAGTGTATCTATTTAGCTCGCGTGGCTGGGCTGAGAGTGCCCTATTTAAATACTCCTGCAAGCTGAGTCTTACTATAAGTATCTAAAGTATATCACTACTGAAGAAGCAAAATTGCCGAACTCCATTTGCTAATGTATTTAATTGTGTAGTACCATAATTTTTGTATACAAAATAAGGCAGTAGTAGCATTTTTTATTGTTTGTTGAGCTAAAACCCTAAATTATACACTATCTTTGTGGGCAAAAAAATGGATATCAGCAATTTTGCTTCTTCAGTAGCGATATATGTGTATGTTGTGCTTGACTAAATAGTAAGCTTCCCCAAAATGTTTTGAGACTTCCAGAGTTCAGCGCAGTGCACTTTAGTGCAGTGTTAATCTTGTCTATATAGAATCGTTGACTCCTCCAACCTAACAGCACTGATTATTTAAATAAAGGGGCTTACTTCCATAATTTTCGTTGCAATCATTAAGAATGAATGAAGAACCGACTGACTGGTATGCTATTCTACTATACATAATACTACACTCGGTCTTGGTGGTGTCATGTCAGACTCAAAGTCCACACTCAATTATGACTGTGTAGCATAGTATGCAGATGTGAATTTAGGTACCTACTTTGTATACTTTACAAAAAAAATGTACAATTATGCATAACTAGCCTACCTAAAGGTATATATTTACTGCGTCTTGGGTTTTCTGACATTTACATCAAGGATCTAATACAACCTATTGGCTTGAATTACATCGCTTAGGACAAAAGATATAATTATGTGCCCAAAATGATATAAGCACACTTACCTTTACCTTTATTATTCATTAAGAGTTAATAATATAATTACAATGATAACCTATTACCTATTTGATGCCATGTAAGGTAAATAAGCTACTTTTAAAATTTATGCATTGTATCATCGGCTTTCCCAAAGTGGCATTTAAAAGCAAAAGCGTATGGTAAAGGGAAGTTATTTTTACAGCATATACATAGGCATACGATCTCACTTGCTCGTATTGGATTCATGGACAGCATGTAACTTCAATAATTTGGATGATAAATTATTTGCTATGATTTTTAGTGTTTGAAAATAATTCTCATTTTTCAAGTCAATTAAGAATGCCAAATGAATACTTCGATCAAGTTGGCGTTTAATATTTATTTATTGCTTTTTATGTACTTAGGGCTTGGTTTTTGGTCTGCAGTGTTTTCATTGTTAACCTGGGTAATATATAACTATAATATTGTACAATTCTTAAATTTTACATTAGTAATACAACTTTTCTTAAGTGTAAGTACTGTATATGCAAAATTTGTATATATTTGTTCTTTTTATAGAGGCAGTGTCAAGTTTTTCTAAGCGTCATCAAAATGTTATACGAATTTCATTCGCATTACTTACACTTACCCATTTACAAGTTGTGTACTAGTGTACTCTATTAAGGTGCAAGCAAGAAAAACAAAAACTTGCGGCTATCAAATAATGCCATAAACAATTATGCAAAACGTTTAAATTCGCACGCTTTACACCTGTTTCAGAATGAAAACATTCCTTTTATTTTTACTACATTATTCTTGATTTTCATGATGTAAAATTTTGCTGTTGCCTAAATCCAATAATCTATAATGCATATACTAAACATATTTTAATAATCCTGGTCGTTAGTCTTTGATTGCTGGACTTTTCTGCTGTCGTATAGAACTAAGAAATAAATGAATGATACTTTAGTGCTGCATTGAGATTTTGCTTTTTGGCAATGACGAAAATATTCGTTTTAGCAATGATATATATTTTTTTAGCCAATGATATTTATATATGTTTTCTGGCAATCATATATTTACAGCTATTTTATGGAGACCATACTTTTTGTAGCATTTAAACCAGAATATTAGAATAATTTATTCATAAGTTCTTTGGTAGTGATTATGAATAGAAAACTATTTACATTCTTAAATGACGTCAAGCACTGATAAGATGAGCTGTAAATAATTAAATAATAAATAAATAATTTTGTTGCAAGAGAAAAAAGAAGGACACCAGACAGTGGGATGAGTATAAGAGATCTAAAGGGGTGGGTGGAGCAAAACTCTAGTTTGCCAGAAGATGAAAATATTGCTTATGTTGATAGTAGTGTACTTTCAAGTAATAACAACGATACGCATCTGCGTATTTTTTTGATTACCAAATCGCTTCTTCAATGTGCGATGTTGACAAAATGTGTCATGTGCGATGTGACATACAATTTAAATTATCAGGGGTACCCCATGATTTTAGTTGGGGTCAGTAGTTCACGTTCAACATATTTTTGGCCCAAATGAAAGATCTGCTTCACACCTATTCATGTGATCGTAGTGGGGATTCACCACGAAAAGCGTTTGTAACTCAGAGAGTATACTAGTGCACATAAATTGTGAGAGTATTGTATTGTAAATTATTGTATTTACAATTACAATCACAATACTATACGCTTGGACTTCACAATAACAAAAACAATCACAATTTCAGAACCACTCACTTTAACAATAACAATAACAATTCACAATTTAGTTTTATGTTTCAATACTGACGATGAGTTAAGGTAAGGCGCTTTAAATAATAGCGTAATAAATGTTGTGGGAGGGGGTCTACCTGCTCTTTCTTATAACATATTCGTAATTACATTCCAGAAAAATTGGGTGGGGGTTAAGGGACCAAATTTTACATAACGTTATAGTTGAAAGCTTCCTAATGCCGGTTCAACTTATCAGAATGCGCCTGCGCCAGGGTGCATTTGCACATTCCGTTATGACTTAGACGGGGTAACGGCAATTTTAACCAAATGGTGAATAACTAGCGATGGGGGAGAAGTTTTGAATTTATGTTATACCGTCATATAGTCATGACCCGTGGTGCATAAAACACTACTCGAAAGGACTTTAATGACTTTTAAAACTACTTTTCAAAGGGGAAAACGGATCAGGCAGGCATGTACAAGTTCAGCCAGGAGAAAGTTTCCAGTTTAGTTTCCAGTTTTCACTTTGAAATATTTTTTTCAATTTTAAATTGCATTTTGGACAATTTTGATTAACACGTAACTAATTATATAATAAGCTATCTGAATAAATATTAAAATTATAAATGGGTTATTCATAATTAACAAATATAATTAATAAACTTAATTATTGGTAAGTGTTCAGTGAAATGATTACAACTTCGATAAATACGATTCAATGGTACAAATATTAAACCAGTTAAATTAATCACTTTTAGGTAAAATGTGAACTAACAATTGTTAAACTATGATTAATTTTTATCAATTGCTAAAATCGGTAATTAGCGTAAACAATTGATAACTTAACCTGTGAAATCGCACTAACAATTGTTTAACTTTAAAATGTGTAATTTTTTGAGATCTTATATTAAAAATTGTTAAAACAGTAAGACTGATTTCACTAGCGACTTTAACAACTGTTAGTTAACAATTACTAAGTTATCGAGGGTTAACTTTGCGATTTCTCGCGTAGTTACCAATTATTAAAGTATCAATAGTTAGTGTGATTTCATTACATATAAATTAACAATTGTTAGTTATAGATACCAAAAAATTACACATTTTGAAGTTAAACAATTGTTAGTGCGATCTACCTGGTCTCGTAACCATGAAACCATAACCCATACACAGCATTGAACAAACAATGAAAAAGCAAATTGAAGATTTTAAGCATTTAGATGTATCTCCTAAGTTACAAGAAGAAGGAAAAATAAAAATAATAAATCTTATCGAATAATATACAGATATATTCTCTTTTGATGGCAGCATGGGATTAACAGATTTAATAGAATTTGAAATAAATACAGGAAATTCCGAACCTATTAAGCAAAAACCACAGAACGTCAGACTTTCAAAATCAGATATTGAAAAAACACAGACAAGTTATTAAAAGAATATGTAATAGCATTATCCAACTCACCAAGAAGTTTACCAGTGGTGAAAGTAAAGAAAAAACTCGATGCCAGTAATGAACAAGAATACAGAGTATGCATAGATATGCGTGGAGTCAACTCCGTCACCAAATCATTCGTATGGCCCATACCTCCAATTAATTCAATACTCTCAAGATTGAAGAACACAAAATATTTCACTCCATTAGACGCAGCTTCCGGATTTCACCAAATCAAAATAAAAGACGAAGATAAAGAAAAGACAGCTTTCATATCTACCCATGGATTATACCAATACAAACGTATGTGCTTCGGAGCCAAGAACGCTCCTTCTACCTTTCAATAACTCATTGACCTCATACTTGCAGAAGATAAGTATGAGATGGCCGTCGCCTACATTGATGACGTATTAATATATTTAGACAATTTCGATAATCACACTTGTGTTGTGTCACACGAAGAATGTTTGATCGCTTCCGCAAGGCCAACATAAAACTCAAACCAAGTAAATGCAGATTCGCCTTTGAAAAACTCTCAATATTTGGACACGACGTCTCCGCTGCTGTCGTCACTCCTAACAGTAAAAATGTGAAAGCAATCATCAACGTACCTCAACCCACAAAAATAAAGGAATTACAGTCAGTTCTCGCCTCGTTCAACTATTTCCCAAAATTCACACGTAATTTCAGTTCCAGTTACACCATTACGGAGACTATTACAAAGACATACTTTTTGAATGAACAGAAGAATGCACGAAGTCATATGAAGATTTAAAGCATGCACTCTCACATATTAGCTCACTTTGACTCATCCTTACCTACAACACTCGTCACAGATGCATCCACCTCCGGGCTTGGAGCAGTTCAAGTCCTTTTTCATGAAAAAAAGGGTGATGAGCTAACGCTACAGAAATGAATCCACACACGCCAGTTGTAGTCATTCAACTCATACTCTTCGCAGAGCAGAGCTGTCTATTTATTTCAATTTTCAAAGTATGTATTACACGTTATATGTTTAGCGTATCATAGGTACATTACTTAGTTGGAAGGTAATGTGGTAAGGAGAGTAGTTGGGAACTGTTATGAATGTTAATGAGGCAGGACTGGTTTTTTAGCTTTTCTTTTGCGTCCACTCGAAAATCGAAAGGGCCTTGCTCATAACAAATCATAAAAACCAAATTAATATGAATCAAAGTTGTAACAAGCTGGGCGTTGGAATAAATTAGATTATTTACAAAAACAGGAATATGACAAAGTAAAGGTACTGTATTTCTTCTAATACCTCCCGGGTCTCTATTAGCTTCCAGGTCTATTATAACTACCGGGGTCTTTAGCATTGGATCGAACGGAGAAGTTTTCATTGTTGCATACTTATGCAAATTTCTAATAGGTCTTGGAGCTATAAAGTAAAGTTTGACATAGCTTCCCCCGGGAGCTATTAGAAGAAATGCGTTATATACTTACCTTACTTTCGTCATTCTTATGCTATGTGTAGTTTGCTTCAAAAATAGTAGGTTCATATATAAATACAGTATTTCTTGGTATAGTTCCCCCCTGGTACTATTCAAATTCCAACCTTTTTAGACCCGAGTATTATTATAGACCCGTGTACAGCAGTATAATCGTGCTGTAAGTAATAGACATTTAAATTTTACTATTTTAATTCTTACCTATTCGTGTACTGTTACAGACACTTGTGTAGTATCATGAACCCGTGCATAATCACAGGAAATACGGTACTTGCAACTTCAGAAATGTTGACGTAATGTACCAACGTGTATATTATGAGCTAGCAGTACGCTATGGTGTGGTATGGTGGTCAGGTTGATTTATAAGTGCAATAGTCGCAGTCATATATGTTAAAGTAAACGCTTTCTCATGACATAATGACATGCTCCCTGTGGGATGCAAGCATTTTGTACTACAGGATTTGCTACAAACATTATTCAGTCTTCGAGCACTAATAGAAGACAGTTGCCTATTCAAATTGTGGATCCTGAAATGGTCTTATAGCTTATAGTTTATTAATTAAACCATATGGGTCATATGGGTGTTTGATAGCGAATCAATTAGTACGAATATATATTTTTCGCGAGGGAGGATTAACTACCAAGTTGCCACAGGCGTGCTTCTGTGAGTTACATAAAATCTTACTTCTTACTGCAGATTACTTGTAAGCATAATATAGATCCACAGAAAGGAGAATGTTCTGAAATATTTGTTTCCCATGGTATAGCGTAATAAAACATGTATACATATAGGTTAATTATAATCAACATATTTTATGCAGATGATTTACAAGATGGGATTACCCAGGAAACATTGGGTGTCGTGCTTTAGAAGAAAAAATGATGTCGTTTTTTAAAAAAGTCGTTTTTATGCAGTTTTGAGTCGTTGTCGTCTTTCTGATGTTTATCAGCCAATACTCGGCGCTGTATTTTAGTCGTGTCATGCCTCGTCTGTGTCGTGAAAAAAGCTTGCAGTTATATTTGCGTCCAGACAACATTGTTTCTGCAGGAAACCGATCACGACTAAATCACACCACTTAACTTGCATAAGTACTACCTAAAAGTTGGACTACGAGCTCGTATATCGGGAATTTGCATAAATTCCACCAAAGGTTTCGGCCGTTGATAAATACCAGTGCTATGGTCTGATTGAATTGTCAATTCTGAGCAACTTATAAGCATAGTCATAGTCACTAAATAAATATACGCTTAGAGATGTAATTGAAAGTTTAGTGCAAAAGTTTCTCGTTCTTGCTCACGCATACTTTATAAGGAGTTAACAAAGCAACTTTCATAAATAAAGACAGTAATAGTAAAAAGGACCGTTCTGTAATGGGCCTATTTATTGGCCTGAGCGGCATTTCAGTAACTTCATGTTGCTGGATCTCCTTTAAATACAATACAATACAATACCTGAAAACAATACTTTACTGACTAAAAAGATTAACTTTTCCATTCCTATTTCAGCACACTTGAATACCCAAGCGCCTTTCTAATCTTCGTTTTTGTTTTCGTAGGAACGACCTCCCACAGATAAAAAAAGGTGAACTTCAAACAATCACTATTCCAATCAATCTTGTAATTAATAGCACCTACATTCGATAACTATTTTATTTACTCGTCACATAATGATAATCGACATCATATGTTTCGAAATCGATTTCATATATTTTAAAAGTTATCACAACCAAGACACAGTAGTTAATTAAATTGGTCAAATGGTATAAATATCCGTTTTGCCTAAATGATCCATTTACCCGAAAAGTCAATTAACTAAAACGGTCAGTTGGGCTGAATAACCTATTAAGCTTAATCAATCATACATACTCGAAATCATGATTTAAAATTTGCTTATCGTTTTTAATTCTTGATCTGTTTTATTCCACACATTATCTAACTTCTGATTGTCGTTTTGTGTTTTCACGTTCCGTGTTCTTCAACATACACATAATCGTGATTTAAAATTTGCTTATCGTTTTTAATTCTTGATCTGTTTTATTCCACACATTATCTAACTTCTGATTGTCGTTTTGTGTTTTCACGTTCCGTGTTCTTCAACATACACATAATCGTGATTTAAAGTTTGCTTATCGTTTTTAATTCTTGATCTGTTTTTATCCACACCTAATCTATCTTCTGATTATCGTTTTGTGATTTCACGTTCCGTATTCTTCAACATAGATATTTTAGCCTTTTGACTTTTGTTTTTGTATTTACTGTTTTGACTTTTTTTGTGAGTACTGTTTTGTTTTGTACCTTGTCATTTTTCTATTGTCTTTTCCTAAATTGTGGTTTTGTGTATTCACGTTCTGAATTCTTCATCATACATATTTTCGCCTTTTCACGTTTCTTCTTTTGTGTTTTGTACTTTTGTAGCCTTTGTAGGAGAAGGACGTATTTTTGTTTGCTCCTCAGCGACAGAAACGTTCGCCACATTTTGATTTTGTTGTGTGTGGTTCCATCTAGATTGCTCTTATCGATTCTTGAATTTTAGTTTTTTAACTAACTCAGTATAGTTTAGTTATTAATAATTATTTGAAAGGTTTAAGTTTTTGATTTATTGTAACAATTTTTATTTTATTACAATTTAATTTTTAAAATTAAAGTTGTTAATGTGGAAGTCAAAAAGAAAGTCAACTGGGTCGATATCAGTTACCACCACAACAACCAACATGAGGTCAAGCCTGAATAAAACGTTTGAACCGTGCCCCCTATGTAGTAAATTGTATATTTGTGTCAATATTCACATGAGTAGAGCTCACTCAAGAAAAATCAGGATTCGTTGGTTGAGTCGTATCAACCTAATAGTGAAGATGGGGATAGGGATTGGGATGGCAGTGCTGTTGAGTCTAATGAAATGAAAGAAATTAGAAAGAAAATTTTAGCAGTTGATGAAAAACTGAAGGCAATGTTGCAGATACAGCCTAGTAGTACTTAATTTTTTTGTGTTTGTTGCAAACTTTGCGGTCATAACCAAAGAATCAAAAGATGTTCTTGCTGGACCAAAGCATCCGGCAAGAAAACAATTTGATGCTCGTAAGATAAAAAAAACTTTTGTAAATTCCCAAAAAGATTACTCCAATACATCGAATATTCAACAATCCTCCAAGAGGGACAGAGAAAAAAGTAAAGAAAAATATAGCTTTGAGCTACTCTAACGTCTTTATCGCTATTTGCGTCGTAAGGCTGTCAGAATGTTGCTAAAATCTTTTTTTGCTTCAACTAGCTGTACAATTCCTCTGGAATCTATTTAAGAATCTTACAACGCTAGATGGGGCGTCCCTAATAACTCAATTCTGTAGAACTACTCCCCTGAATACACCGAGAAAGAGCAAGCCGAATTAGATAAGTCATGCGTTTCTGGAATTAGTGAAGATGAGGTTAAACAGTCTGTACAAGGTATTAATTTAGATTCTTCTAGTGGTTTGGATGGAGTTGCAATTTGCAGAATAAAAGATATTAGATTTCATTGAGTCCATCAAGAAAGAAGAAACGGGAAGTATCTAGGTGTTAATTTTAATAATGAAATATCTTTTGATCCTGCTTCTTCAATCAAGAATTTCACTAAAGATCTGCACAATTTAGTTAGGACTCCCATGCTTTTTGCAAATCAAAAGATTGCCGTTATTTATCAATATTTATGGCCATGTCTTACTTATTCATTGCAAACAGCCCCCTTAAATAAATTTCTTAAAGACTTGGATAAGTTAATTCGTAGTGCTGTCAAAGATATCATTGCTATTTCCCATGATTCTCCTAATGCATTGTTGTACACTCCGAAAAAGTGTAGGGTCCTTAAATTATGAGATCTACTTGGGAAGCATTTATTCTACACTACAACATTTGTGTTGTTCTAATAAGTTGCAATGACCCATATATACCATTTGTTAAAGATTTGTAGTCCGAAATGAAAAGCTGCATTGCAGCTTTGCAACTTAATGAGCATCAAGTGCAGCCTATGCTGGATTTACGTCCTAAAATAAAACCAAGTAAGATATTAAGGGAAATTTTGAGGAATCAAGAGTACATTAATGGTGTTCTTTTTCTCTTTGATGACAAAAGGGTTGAATTGTATAAAGAGTCCGTACAGAAATCGAATTATTATTGACAAATGCGGCTTAACGTCTTTAGAGTGGGTAAATACTTTAAAAATGTCTGCTAATGTTTATCCCGTTCAAGCAATTCCAAGTCGTTAGCTAGAATCATCCATTTTCAGGCACTGCAAAGAGAAAAAAACCCTCGCTCATGTTCTAGCGTAATGCCATATGGGAAGCTTACTGAGAAATACTAGACATCATGAAGTTAGAACTATTATTGCTAATCGTTTGAAAACGCTTGATTGTATTGTGCATGAAGAAGTGACTGATGGTGGTTCAAAAAGAGTTGACGTTATCTGCTG
The DNA here is from genome assembly GCA_949802685.1 of Dicyrtomina minuta. Lineage (NCBI taxonomy): Eukaryota > Metazoa > Arthropoda > Collembola > Symphypleona > Dicyrtomidae > Dicyrtomina > Dicyrtomina minuta. The sequence goes on from OX461810.1 coordinate 29,714,768, forward strand.
GCGAAAAGATTGGCTGTCAGGGTACATTCTGGATCCGACAATACGTATGGAGCAGTCATGTAGTCAAGCGGAAGAAGTTAATATAGAAAAGCAGGCGCATTATAACCCTTGCATTCCTTACTTTCTGGACAAGTACAAACTGAAGAAGTTGGAAGTGGTTGGACTTCTCGTTGAAGCTAGGGGCACTATAAAAGTATTCTTTGAATCATTTCGCAAAACATTGCGTCTTGCATCAAAACTTATTGAAGAAATCGTAGTTGCTACAATTCTAGGATCATGCCAAATCGCCCACAATCATTTATATAATATGAATTTATCACAAAGTTGATTTCAAGTTAATCATTTAAAATAATGTTTTTGTTTGTTATTCAAAAATCATAATTAACGTGTAAATAATGTGTTTTATTTTTACTGTCTTAATGGCAAGTTTAATAGTGCGCCAGTTGTAAATAAAATAAATGTATCTCTCTCCGTTTCGTTTTGTACTTTGTCATTTTTCTATCGTCTTTTTACCTATTCTCTCACCTCGATTGTAGTTTTGTGTATTCACGTTCCGTTTTCTTCATCATACATATTTTTGCCTTTTGACGTTTTGTTTTTTGTAACTACTGTTTTGTTTTGTACTTGGTCATTTTTCTATCGACTGTTTACTTATTGTCTCACCTTAATTGTGGTTTTGTGTTTCACGTTCCGTATTCTTCATCATACCTTTTTTTTGCCTTTTGACGTTTCGTTTTTTTAACTACTGTTTAGTTTTGTACTTTGTACTTTTTTACCGACTTTTTACCTATGCTCTTACCTCAATTGTTTTTCGTTTCCACTTTCCGTATTTTTCAAAATATTTATTTTCGCCTTTTGACGTTTTTTTGTAAGTACTGTTTTGTACTTTTTCATTTTGCTATTGTTTTTTTTCTATTTATTATTAGTAATAAAGACAAGTCTTTTACTTTTAAATCATAGTCTTTCGGTTTCAATCTAAGTAAATTATTAAAAACAAATAAACGTGATTCCGCCGTTCATCCTAATCCGAGTTCTTTTTTATGTTCAGAGAAATTACTGTGATCTTTTGAATTTAAGAATGTATTACTTTCATCTGTGTAATTATTATTTGATTCAAACATCGATGAAATGTAACAATCGAGTTCTTGTACAAAAGTATTAGTAGGATTATTAGTTAAAATGAAGTTTACATTTGTATCAAAGTGATTTTGAATATTAGATTCCACTCGTGTTTCTACTACATTTGTAATTATTGATGTTATTTCTTAAATATTTTGAGTATGTCGAGACAAGAAATCTTGAATGAACAACGACTTGTGATCAGATGTGAGTACTTGATCTTCATATCTTCTGAAAAATGATTCAACGAGATCGATTGTTTGTGTTTGATGTTGAGTAAGACTTATATTTATTGGATAAAGGTAATCGGGGATCTGCAAAAGTTGTTCTTGAGTTGGTGAATTAGATGAAGTTGTACTTGTGTTACTAGCTTTGTACATTATACATTGATTGATTGTATTAGAAGACTATTGAAAAAACAAATTTAATTTTATTGTTGGGTAACCGTGAGCAGAATGAGATTAGTTAATTAAAAAAGATCTTAAAGTGAAACAAATAGTCTTATTTCACCGAGTTTAGAGATTTTGGTAATTATTGTAATCGTTGTGTTTTAAAATTTTATATGTGTAAAATATACGATGATGTGTAAATCAGAGACTAAAAATTTCTACAACTTGGTACGAGTGAAGCTTTGAGGACAATTGGGATGTGAATGATAGTTTCCAAAATAAAAAAACCACTTTCTAGAGTGGGACAACTCCATGTTTTATTATATAATTACCTGATTCGGCAGCTGGATCTGAAAAGTTACATGAAAATCTAACTACTCTGCCATTTTACCAACATTGAGTGTAGATTTGATTTATTTCTTAATAAGTGTACTGATATTAGTATGTGATAATTATTTCATAGTGAGTGTACAAAAATAATTGTTATAATATACGGGTATGATATAAAGATAGAATAAGTTTTAGTAAAAATATATAAAGTGTGAAAAATATGTTGGCATTTTAGCATTCTGGCATTTTGCCATTCTGGGATTTGGACCAGAGTATACCCCTAGATGATTGTGTGTATAGTTACATTGAAATACATTGAAGTAAGTTGATATAGAATTGTGTGCTTGATATATAGTGATATATAGAAGCACGTGATCGGGATATAGAGTCATGTAAGAATTCTTGTTGAGACAAGAAAAAATACTAACGTTGGAATCTTGAGATAGAACGAATACAAGTACTGGACGAAAATAGTATAGAATTGGGTGCTCAAAATATTGTAATATATAGAAGCACGTTGTCGGGATATAGACTCATATAGGAATTCCTGTTAAAAGAAGAAAAACCTTAGAGTCGTAAGTCTAAACGTTCTTGGCTGAAATTAGAAAGGATTCTTGGAATCACAACAGGAGTGCTTGTCGTCTGCATCGAAGAGGGTTTGGTTAAGGCCCATAACTAAAATATCCTCTGTATAAAGGATGCACCTGCATAACTCTTAGGTTAACCCTATCGCTATATAGCACTACATTTTTAACAATTACTAAAATACCGCCTGTTTGAAAGATAGGCCGTATAGAATACATATGAAATGCATACTCACCATGCTTAACAAAGGACTTACACTTTTAAACCTTCCAAACCATCTTACCCTCACTACTAAGTTAGCTATAATAATATATGATACTACCTTTTCAGAACTAATTAGAAAACTTGGACGTTTAAATTCCCGCAACTTATTGAGCTTTTCCCTTTTTGCCTTTTCTTGGTCCAAACAAAAATAAATCACATGTTATTAGCTTTCATGATCTGTTTAGGTTTACGTTACGTTTGTTGTTATAGCCTTATATGAGTAGGAAATTAGATGCGCGGGTTTCTGTACAATGCATTGCGCTGAAAGTACCTAGCTTATTTTAGACAAGCTATGCCGTAGCCTTAGTGGCACCATACACATGTCATGGTTTGATGCCAAAGGGGAAAATTATGAAGACAACCAATTGAAGTTAATATACGACATAGTGTATCTATTTAGCTCGCGTGGCTGGGCTGAGAGTGCCCTATTTAAATACTCCTGCAAGCTGAGTCTTACTATAAGTATCTAAAGTATATCACTACTGAAGAAGCAAAATTGCCGAACTCCATTTGCTAATGTATTTAATTGTGTAGTACCATAATTTTTGTATACAAAATAAGGCAGTAGTAGCATTTTTTATTGTTTGTTGAGCTAAAACCCTAAATTATACACTATCTTTGTGGGCAAAAAAATGGATATCAGCAATTTTGCTTCTTCAGTAGCGATATATGTGTATGTTGTGCTTGACTAAATAGTAAGCTTCCCCAAAATGTTTTGAGACTTCCAGAGTTCAGCGCAGTGCACTTTAGTGCAGTGTTAATCTTGTCTATATAGAATCGTTGACTCCTCCAACCTAACAGCACTGATTATTTAAATAAAGGGGCTTACTTCCATAATTTTCGTTGCAATCATTAAGAATGAATGAAGAACCGACTGACTGGTATGCTATTCTACTATACATAATACTACACTCGGTCTTGGTGGTGTCATGTCAGACTCAAAGTCCACACTCAATTATGACTGTGTAGCATAGTATGCAGATGTGAATTTAGGTACCTACTTTGTATACTTTACAAAAAAAATGTACAATTATGCATAACTAGCCTACCTAAAGGTATATATTTACTGCGTCTTGGGTTTTCTGACATTTACATCAAGGATCTAATACAACCTATTGGCTTGAATTACATCGCTTAGGACAAAAGATATAATTATGTGCCCAAAATGATATAAGCACACTTACCTTTACCTTTATTATTCATTAAGAGTTAATAATATAATTACAATGATAACCTATTACCTATTTGATGCCATGTAAGGTAAATAAGCTACTTTTAAAATTTATGCATTGTATCATCGGCTTTCCCAAAGTGGCATTTAAAAGCAAAAGCGTATGGTAAAGGGAAGTTATTTTTACAGCATATACATAGGCATACGATCTCACTTGCTCGTATTGGATTCATGGACAGCATGTAACTTCAATAATTTGGATGATAAATTATTTGCTATGATTTTTAGTGTTTGAAAATAATTCTCATTTTTCAAGTCAATTAAGAATGCCAAATGAATACTTCGATCAAGTTGGCGTTTAATATTTATTTATTGCTTTTTATGTACTTAGGGCTTGGTTTTTGGTCTGCAGTGTTTTCATTGTTAACCTGGGTAATATATAACTATAATATTGTACAATTCTTAAATTTTACATTAGTAATACAACTTTTCTTAAGTGTAAGTACTGTATATGCAAAATTTGTATATATTTGTTCTTTTTATAGAGGCAGTGTCAAGTTTTTCTAAGCGTCATCAAAATGTTATACGAATTTCATTCGCATTACTTACACTTACCCATTTACAAGTTGTGTACTAGTGTACTCTATTAAGGTGCAAGCAAGAAAAACAAAAACTTGCGGCTATCAAATAATGCCATAAACAATTATGCAAAACGTTTAAATTCGCACGCTTTACACCTGTTTCAGAATGAAAACATTCCTTTTATTTTTACTACATTATTCTTGATTTTCATGATGTAAAATTTTGCTGTTGCCTAAATCCAATAATCTATAATGCATATACTAAACATATTTTAATAATCCTGGTCGTTAGTCTTTGATTGCTGGACTTTTCTGCTGTCGTATAGAACTAAGAAATAAATGAATGATACTTTAGTGCTGCATTGAGATTTTGCTTTTTGGCAATGACGAAAATATTCGTTTTAGCAATGATATATATTTTTTTAGCCAATGATATTTATATATGTTTTCTGGCAATCATATATTTACAGCTATTTTATGGAGACCATACTTTTTGTAGCATTTAAACCAGAATATTAGAATAATTTATTCATAAGTTCTTTGGTAGTGATTATGAATAGAAAACCATTTACATTCTTAAATGACGTCAAGCACTGATAAGATGAGCTGTAAATAATTAAATAATAAATAAATAATTTTGTTGCAAGAGAAAAAAGAAGGACACCAGACAGTGGGATGAGTATAAGAGATCTAAAGGGGTGGGTGGAGCAAAACTCTAGTTTGCCAGAAGATGAAAATATTGCTTATGTTGATAGTAGTGTACTTTCAAGTAATAACAACGATACGCATCTGCGTATTTTTTTGATTACCAAATCGCTTCTTCAATGTGCGATGTTGACAAAATGTGTCATGTGCGATGTGACATACAATTTAAATTATCAGGGGTACCCCATGATTTTAGTTGGGGTCAGTAGTTCACGTTCAACATATTTTTGGCCCAAATGAAAGATCTGCTTCACACCTATTCATGTGATCGTAGTGGGGATTCACCACGAAAAGCGTTTGTAACTCAGAGAGTATACTAGTGCACATAAATTGTGAGAGTATTGTATTGTAAATTATTGTATTTACAATTACAATCACAATACTATACGCTTGGACTTCACAATAACAAAAACAATCACAATTTCAGAACCACTCACTTTAACAATAACAATAACAATTCACAATTTGGTTTTATGTTTCAATACTGACGATGAGTTAAGGTAAGGCGCTTTAAATAATAGCGTAATAAATGTTGTGGGAGGGGGTCTACCTGCTCTTTCTTATAACATATTCGTAATTACATTCCAGAAAAATTGGGTGGGGGTTAAGGGACCAAATTTTACATAACGTTATAGTTGAAAGCTTCCTAATGCCGGTTCAACTTATCAGAATGCGCCTGCGCCAGGGTGCATTTGCACATTCCGTTATGACTTAGACGGGGTAACGGCAATTTTAACCAAATGGTGAATAACTAGCGATGGGGGAGAAGTTTTGAATTTATGTTATACCGTCATATAGTCATGACCCGTGGTGCATAAAACACTACTCGAAAGGACTTTAATGACTTTTAAAACTACTTTTCAAAGGGGAAAACGGATCAGGCAGGCATGTACAAGTTCAGCCAGGAGAAAGTTTCCAGTTTAGTTTCCAGTTTTCACTTTGAAATATTTTTTTCAATTTTAAATTGCATTTTGGACAATTTTGATTAACACGTAACTAATTATATAATAAGCTATCTGAATAAATATTAAAATTATAAATGGGTTATTCATAATTAACAAATATAATTAATAAACTTAATTATTGGTAAGTGTTCAGTGAAATGATTACAACTTCGATAAATACGATTCAATGGTACAAATATTAAACCAGTTAAATTAATCACTTTTAGGTAAAATGTGAACTAACAATTGTTAAACTATGATTAATTTTTATCAATTGCTAAAATCGGCAATTAGCGTAAACAATTGATAACTTAACCTGTGAAATCGCACTAACAATTGTTTAACTTTAAAATGTGTAATTTTTTGAGATCTTATATTAAAAATTGTTAAAAAATGTAAGACTGATTTCACTAGCGACTTTAACAACTGTTAGTTAACAATTACTAAGTTATCGAGGGTTAACTTTGCGATTTCACGCGTAGTTACCAATTATTAAAGTATCAATAGTTAGTGTGATTTCACTACATATAAATTAACAATTGTTAGTTATAGATACCAAAAAATTACACATTTTGAAGTTAAACAATTGTTAGTGCGATTTCAAGGGGTGAAATTATCAATAACTATAAATCTATAAAAAATAATTCAAAGTGGAAACTAAACTGGAAGCTTTTCTCCTGGCCAAACTTGTACATGCCTGCCAACGGATCGTCGTTATTACTTTTATAAGCAAACTGCAAAATATTCAGCCGTTTTCAGTTTTTCAATCCTTATACTTATTACTTGTATTGGTGACAAATTGTTATCAGCAATCCCCTTACAATTAACCTTTGTTATCTTTATTAGTTTTCTTTCTTTCCGTGATTTTATTAGTCCCGTCCAATTTTCCTAATACTAGCATCATCAATTTGTAATGCATTCTGGACAATCTGGAATCGATTAATACTATAGAACTGATTTACTGTTAAAAATAATACCGACAGAAACATTAAGTAATATGCGAATCTTATCGTGAGTTTGTATCAGTTAGAAAAATAAAAATTGGTAAAATAGTATAATAATTCAAATATACTAAGCAAAAAGCCTACTTTAGTTTTTAGAATCGGTTTTTTTCTACAGTCTGCTATCCATCACCTTTTAAAAAAACAAATTGTAATTGTATTGTTATTGTGATACAAAAAATTACAATAACAATTTGATATTGTAATTGTGATTACAATAACAATATCAAATTGTTATTGTGATTCTCAAAATTTCACAATAACAATAACAATTCACAATTTCAGTGCACTAGAGTATATCTACTTCAAATATTAAATTAATAATTTACATTCCTTTCCTAATAAAGCTATAGATGTTCCACTGGCAGGTAAACCGAAGCGAGGAAGGCCAGCCAAAGTTAATGTTGGAAGGTCCAAGGCCCACTCGCAGCCTAGTTGTTCTTAAACTTCAAAACCTTGATATTAAACTCTAAATTCATTGTATAAATATGTGTTTAAAATAAATATTTAAAAAATAATTATCATTGCCAATTAAAATAAAATTGCTAAAAGTAAATATCATTGCCAATTATAATAATTCTCTGTTGCGCCACTTAAATAAAATATTTTATTGCTAATACAAGTACTGATTCAAAACAAATAAATCATTGCCGATTAAAGTAAAAGCAAAACCAAATAGAGTAACCTCATTGAACGGAATAGATTTACCCAAAATGAATTAAGTTTACAGGAATGTGTCTACTGGTAATTGATAATACGATAAAAAATGAATTGTTCGATTAGGGTATAATTTATATTATTATTTCCAGCACAGCGCTCAGATTTAGGATCAGAAGTATTTCATATGTAATGCTTATGTTTTTTGCACCTTTTTTTGAAGCAGATTCCGAGAGCGAGAATTTAAAAAGTTAAAAGTCCAATTTATTCCATTTCAGCGACAAACTTGCAGGGGCATGCATGCATGGTTGGAGGCACAAAGAAGGTTGAACCTTAAAGGCATTGATTTTACTAGAACAACTATTGCTTGCCTTAAGGTTCTCGTTGTCAATTTAAACAATGGTTAAGCCTTAAGCAAAATCCGTAAGACAAACAATTGTTAACTTTTCAAGCAAAATCGAAATCTATAAGAAATAGTATGAAAAGTTGTCATACTCCTGTTTCTGTCAATAATCTAATTTATGCCAACGCCCAACTTGTTACAACTTTGATGCATATTAATTAGGTTTTTATGATTTGTTATGAGCAAGGCCCTTTCGCGTGTTGAGTGGACGCAAAAGAAAAGCTAAGAAACTAGTCCTGCCTCATTAACATTCATAACAGTTTCCAACTACTCTCCTTACCACATTACCTTCCAACTAAGTAATTTACCTATTTAAGACGTATTAGCATTACCACAGACACCACAAGAATCAGCATCCAGTTTCCTTATTAAAATTTGTTACTATATAGAAGCTCACTTAAAAGCTTTGGATGAAAAGACCAAAGTAAAAATTACAGTTGACAAACTCCAAATCTCTATTCAAAATTTTATCCAAGCTCAAACACCGCCCACTACCTGAAAAGCACTCACCACCTCCATTCGAAATTATGAAGTAGGCTCAACTACCTTCAACCATGGAATTTTAGCACCAACTCCCTATATCAAGCAAGAAATAAACAGTGTTCAAAATTCTGAGATGCAACTCCTAGTGCATCAGATGACTGCACTCTCGACTGAAATTAATGAAAAAAACATTATCAAGGACAAAAACAAATTCAAAAGCAACCATACTAATACCAGAGGACGTAGATGATCCAACTATAGAGGTACTTCAAAATACAATCGAAATTCTACCAAACCACCCACATGCTGCAATTGTCAAAATCGAGGACATCTGAAGTTTGAATTAAGATTTCCAGGAGGAGGAAAATTCTGAGGAGCAACAAGATATTCCCAACCAAGAAATATTAATCAAGCAAGATATGCTCAACCAACAAGAATGAATCAATCATGCACGAAAAACGAAAACGGCTTGGCTTCCCCTATGTATCTCCTTCCCAGCCAATAAGTCTAACCCTCATCCCAGTCCAACTACATAATTTGAATTCAGACATAAGTGTGAACGTCAAGATATTCGATATACCTACTTCTGCTCAAACTGACTCAAGAGCAACAGTCTTTATCTTCAGTAAAAATTTACTCCCTCGAGATACTTGGGCTTGAGTGGGCTCCGTAATATCCCAAATCAAGTGATTTCCTTCATCGCGTACGGTGGAACCAAGATCCCTGACATGTACTTCTCCTCGTCCTCTTAAGTATAGGATCCCTCAAAATTCAATACCCGTTCCTCATAACTCAAACCAATTATACAAGAATATTATTGGGTAATGATTTTCTTGAATATTTTCAAGTCGACGTAAGTCAAAAGACAAGAGAATTAAATTCATTACATTTTGGTCTCGTTCCATTCTCCACTCCTCCAGCCAACATCCTCACAAAAATTGGGATCAAGTCCTTTACAACAAAACGTAATATTATTGTGGATAAAGAAAGACGGCGAGTCATCAACACCACAAGGAAACTTTGGCCTGTACACCCAAAGATATCCTTACCAACTTTCACATCTCCTTTTTCCTCACAACAACATTATGTTTCTAATGTTTGCCTAGCTAACGACTTTACAATACCTGCTAGATCTAAAATCACCTTACCTATCATCATAAACAAGGAATTCCATCACGTTATCATGATGATTCCTTCCCCTCGCGTTCATACCAATCACCGTCTCCTCCTTTCTAGAGCTCTTCTTTTCCACACTTCCAAATATATCGTCGCTACTAATCCCTTGCCTACCCTAATCAACTTACCACATAATATGAAACTTGGCACTATGCAAGCAAATCTACCTGGTCTCGTAACCATGAAACCATAACTTATACACAGCATTGAACAAACAAAGAAAAAGCAAATTGAAGATTTCAAGCATATAGATGTATCTCCTAAGTTACAAGAAGAAGGAAAAATAAAAATAATAAATCTTATCGAATAATATACAGATATATTCTCTTTTGATGGCAGCATGGGATTAACAGATTTAATAGAATTTGAAATAAATACAGGAAATTCCGAACCTATCAAGCAAAAACCACAGAACGTCAGACTTTCAAAATCAGATATTGAAAAAACACAGACAAGTTATTAAAAGAATATGTAATAGCATTATCCAACTCACCAAGAAGTTTACCAGTGGTGAAAGTAAAGAAAAAACTCGATGCCAGTAATGAACAAGAATACAGAGTATGCATAGATATGCGTGGAGTCAACTCCGTCACCAAATCATTCGTATGGCCCATACCTCCAATTAATTCAATACTCTCAAGATTGAAGAACACAAAATATTTCACTCCATTAGACGCAGCTTCCGGATTTCACCAAATCAAAATGAAAGACGAAGATAAAGAAAAGACAGCTTTCATATCTACCCATGGATTATACCAATACAAACGTATGTGCTTCGGAGCCAAGAACGCTCCTTCTACCTTTCAATAACTCATTGACCTCATACTTGCAGAAGATAAGTATGAGATGGCCGTCGCCTACATTGATGACGTATTAATATATTTAGACAATTTCGATAATCACACTTATAGAAGAATGTTTGATCGCTTCCGCAAGGCCAACATAAAACTCAAACCAAGTAAATGCAGATTCGCCTTTGAAAAACTCTCAATATTTGGACACGACGTCTCCGCTGCTGTCGTCACTCCTAACAGTAAAAATGTGAAAGCAATCATCAACGTACCTCAACCCACAAAAATAAAGGAATTACAGTCAGTTCTCGCCTCGTTCAACTATTTCCCAAAATTCACACGTAATTTCAGTTCCAGTTACACCATTACGGAGACTATTACAAAGACATACTTTTTGAATGAACAGAAGAATGCACGAAGTCATATGAAGATTTAAAGCATGCACTCTCACATATTAGCTCACTTTGACTCATCCTTACCTACAACACTCGTCACAGATGCATCCACCTCCGGGCTTGGAGCAGTTCAAGTCCTTTTTCATGAAAAAAAGGGTGATGAGCTAACGCTACAGAAATGAATCCACACACGCCAGTTGTAGTCATTCAACTCATACTCTTCGCAGAGCAGAGCTGTCTATTTATTTCAATTTTCAAAGTATGTATTACACGTTATATGTTTAGCGTATCATAGGTACATTACTTAGTTGGAAGGTAATGTGGTAAGGAGAGTAGTTGGGAACTGTTATGAATGTTAATGAGGCAGGACTGGTTTTTTAGCTTTTCTTTTGCGTCCACTCGAAAATCGAAAGGGCCTTGCTCATAACAAATCATAAAAACCAAATTAATATGAATCAAAGTTGTAACAAGCTGGGCGTTGGAATAAATTAGATTATTTACAAAAACAGGAATATGACAAAGTAAAGGTACTGTATTTCTTCTAATACCTCCCGGGTCTCTATTAGCTTCCAGGTCTATTATAACTACCGGGGTCTTTAGCATTGGATCGAACGGAGAAGTTTTCATTGTTGCATACTTATGCAAATTTCTAATAGGTCTTGGAGCTATAAAGTAAAGTTTGACATAGCTTCCCCCGGGAGCTATTAGAAGAAATGCGTTATATACTTACCTTACTTTCGTCATTCTTATGCTATGTGTAGTTTGCTTCAAAAATAGTAGGTTCATATATAAATACAGTATTTCTTGGTATAGTTCCCCCCTGGTACTATTCAAATTCCAACCTTTTTAGACCCGAGTATTATTATAGACCCGTGTACAGCAGTATAATCGTGCTGTAAGTAATAGACATTTAAATTTTACTATTTTAATTCTTACCTATTCGTGTACTGTTACAGACACTTGTGTAGTATCATGAACCCGTGCATAATCACAGGAAATACGGTACTTGCAACTTCAGAAATGTTGACGTAATGTACCAACGTGTATATTATGAGCTAGCAGTACGCTATGGTGTGGTATGGTGGTCAGGTTGATTTATAAGTGCAATAGTCGCAGTCATATATGTTAAAGTAAACGCTTTCTCATGACATAATGACATGCTCCCTGTGGGATGCAAGCATTTTGTACTACAGGATTTGCTACAAACATTATTCAGTCTTCGAGCACCAATAGAAGACAGTTGCCTATTCAAATTGTGGATCCTGAAATGGTCTTATAGCTTATAGTTTATTAATTAAACCATATGGGTCATATGGGTGTTTGATAGCGAATCAATTAGTACGAATATATATTTTTCGCGAGGGAGGATTAACTACCAAGTTGCCACACGCGTGCTTCTGTGAGTTACATAAAATCTTACTTCTTACTGCAGATTACTTGTAAGCATAATATAGATCCACAGAAAGGAGAATGTTCTGAAATATTTGTTTCCCATGGTATAGCGTAATAAAACATGTATACATATAGGTTAATTATAATCAACATATTTTATGCAGATGATTTACAAGATGGGATTATATAAGTAGAAGTGCAACACCTTAATTTATTTCAAACTACCTACATACATAATACAGCTCCGGTTCCCGATCGAGAGCTGAACCTGAGCCTGTAGTAGAGAATTATTTTAGGAATATGTACTTAATAGTGCCATTTCATTAATAAGGGCACCTACTATATGTAGGCACCTATTTTCAGTCAGTGCATGCAAGTAATTAAGAATTAAGACTCACGAATTTTAATTTAATATCTTGTCTATAATATAAACCTGTATTTTATGTTATTACCTCTCGAACGCCTGCGATATGGCTTTTGTATTTTATAGGAAAAGAAACACCGAAGATGAAAATACAACTAAATGAAGGTACAATAATGCAATGACGAATACAGGCATGCATAAAAAATCCTATTACTATGCAAAAATTAAAATGCCATGAATTGTGAGAACAAATATGTAAGTACGTAAAAACGTATGTCATATGCTATGCCCGTAAGCTAATAAAGTTAATTAGTTAATATAATATACGTTGAGATATTTTCCATTATTTATCAAGTTGTGCTTTGTTACAGCCTGGCCTAAAATGACTATACTACTACTATCTACTACACAATAAAATAATATGTTATGCTTTTGTATAAGTGTGTACGATTTTAAGCTAAAACGATACAATTAGATAGGAGGAAGGATGGGATTGTTGTGTTGTAATCCATTAAGGGAGTGAGAAATAAAAACACGAAAATAATACACAATACATAGTTGAATTTTTCCCATTTGTGTTATTACTTATCTACATCTTAATGCATAAGAGCGTTGAAAAAACATTAAAAGAAGCGTCTTCTTTTATCCCTCTCCGCTTTTGCTGTTTACAGTTTATAATAAGTTGACTGACATTGGTGCTTAGAGCAGTCTAGAGTATAGAGCATAGTGCATATATGTGCCCACGTATTAACTTATACATTCTTGTGAATAAATAATAATTCTGACATTTATGTAATTTTTGCTGAGAATTTAATTCTGTGAAATTTAAAATGCAATAAAAGCAAAAAGGAAAGGGAATTCCTGATAATCTAATCCAGTAAATATAATTGAACAGAGAATAAGGTGGTGTGTGTACTTATTACGTTGTATAAGCATTAAGCATAATGACGACGTCAATTCTAGTTTTTTGAGCTTTTTCTCTTGCTGTATATTTTTTGTTTTTTTCCAAAGTTGCAAGTCCTCTTGTTGACTCCTTTCCTTCTAAACCCTTATCATATTCCAATTTCCAATCATTAATTGTTGTACCAGTTGTACTATTCATTATAGGAATTTATAGTCGATCGATGTCGACACTAGACGTTTTTAAACAATTTGGCGAACAAGTTACGATACTATTTATAATATGATTTAACGAAACGAAGCCTTTAAGCATAAGCGTAAGCCAACAGCCAAAAGCAGAAATCTATAAGATAAGAAAGCTTAAATAAATTTATTTTTTGGCTAAGTAGGAATAAGAAATCGAAGAATACAAGATAACCTTGGTTGTTAGCAAAAATGTACGAGTATACACATCCAACTAATTTTCCTCGTGTTTCAGCTTCAACTTAAATCACTTAAAGTCGGAAAGCTAAATAATCTATTGTCCGTGTAAAACTATAACTAGGTATAAGTGTGTAAGCATTAAATTAACGCTTTTAAACAACACTAACTTATTACTTTAACTAGAATATAATTTAGTATCAGTTATGTATGATTCGCTCTGCCAGCATTTTCTTTAAAAGTGTGCATCACCTGATATTTTTTACACGAAGCAAGTTCTGTGGTCCACTGCCGGATGATCTGCTTCCTTTTACCGGATTGACGATTGACAATTACCATTTAACATTCAACTTTGAGATTTTGAGGGCTACGCCGGACCTCACATCGGTCAGTGGATGGTGGATTGCAACTGTAGGATTGCGTAGCTAGCCCTAATTTTGGTCATGGGTTCTGTGTATCATGAAAATACTCCCTTGTGGAAACCTGATCCAAGCACATTGTCAGAATTACAACTAGAAATCTTCCGGAAAAATGTGAACCGAATATTTGGATTAAATCTGGGTATGTTTAGTATATGTGTACTTTCATCGATCAATTTATGGATTTTTTTTTGTTTCTGCCCTTCTACGTATAAGTAAATAATACTGTTTTTGTAATATGAATATTAGCAGAATTTACGTAGGCGTATTTAATAAGCATGGTACTTTAATACTATTAATTGAGATTTTTATTTCTAAAACTTTACAAGCACTTAAATAAATATTTTGTGTTCTAGAAAATTACCATGATTTACATAAGTGGTCAGTTAAAAATCGTGAGAAATTTTGGGGAGAAGTTTGGGGCTTCACCAAAGTAATTCATAGTGAGCCATACAGCTCAGTCGTTGATGAATCAATTGCAATCGACCGCATTCCCAAATGGTTTGACGGAGCAAAATTAAACTTTGCAGAAAATTTGCTTGAAAGAGCAGGAAACCACGATGACATTGCTGTTTACTACAAAGGTATATTTTATTGTACTCAAGGATAGGTGATACGGATTTTTAAAGATGCTTAGTAGTACGGTAGCTTAATAAAATTATGATATTTTGTTTTTCCATCTTAATATTGTAGGGGAAGGACACCCAGAGCTGAGAAAGTTAACGTATTCTCAATTAAAACTACAAGTTACGTATTGGGCTTCAGCTCTCCATAAAATTGGGATTGGGAGAGGGGATGTCGTTGCTGGTGTTTTACCAAATTGCCCTGAAGTACTTGGTTTCTATTGTGTTTTTTAATCGTTATTCATTTAGTCCTATTTCTCAAAACTAATTAACAATTTTGCATTTTTTATGATATTTAGACACTTGCAGCGGTTCTTGCCACTGCTAGTTTAGGTGGTGTCTGGACTTGCACATCGCCAGACTATGGCATCACCGTAAGTTTTTATTCAATTAATTACAAAGTCATCACTATCACGAAGCTCTGTTTGTTCTTAATCCTAATGATTACGTTGATTAATACAGGGTGTTGTTGAGAGATTTAAGCAAACGGAGCCTAAGGTCGTAATTGCTGTAAACGCTGTTTATTACAACGGAAAGGTGCATAGCTTAATGTCTAAACTTGAAGAAATAGTGAAGGAGCTTACATCTGTTAATCAAGTTGTTGTGATACCTTTTCTTGAAATTCAAGAAGATAGCAAGGATATAAATTCTAGTTTTAAATGGTAATTCACTATTTTTTTCGTGAAATTTTTCAGGGGAAACTTTATACTGGAGTGTTAATAATTATAATGCACCGCAGGTCGGCGCAGGTCATTCACAACTTAGCGGTAGTTAGTTATGCTAACATTACTTTTGTATGTAGGTGCTCATCTACAGAATTCCTTCAGGAATTTCAGTCTTCCAAGACACCTAATCATTACGAGCAAGTACCTTTTGATCACCCTTTGTTTATCATGTATTCTTCAGGAACGACGGGGAAGCCTAAATGTATGATACATTCTGTCGGGGTAAGCATTATCGAAAGACTTTAACTTGTGTATGGTTTATACTGATGCCAACGATTAGTCAATAATATTATAAATTTAAAATTGATTTTTTAAAAATGAATCGCAGGGAACTTTAATCAAACACTTTGAAGAGCACATCCTGCAAAGCAATTTGAGAAAAAATGATGTGATATTTTACTACACTACTGTAAGTAAAATTCAAAATATCTACAATACCATTCAGTTTTAAGTATTTTATTCCAGTGCATTCGCAGTGATAGAAAGAAACACATTTTCAAATTTTACTGCACCTAGACAGATTTTACGTGTGCGTATAGTAATGCTTACGAAGTATTGAATTCTTCGGTTACCCTGCCATTTTAAACTCCATTCAATAGGTTGGCTGGATGATGTACAATTGGCTTATAAGTGCACTTGCAACAGGATGTGGTATAGTTCTATACGACGGAAGTCCTTCCAGTGACCTTTGGTCCATGATTGATGGGATAGGAATCACAATTTTCGGAACAAGTGCCAAATGGTTAGCAGTGCAAGAAGATCAAATCTTAAAAAATGCTGATGAATCTGATTCAAAATTAAAGTTTTTAGATAAAAATACTACTAATTTACGAATGATATTATCCACTGGTTCGCCCTTAAAACCTCAGTCGTTTGATTTTGTATATAATTATGTCAAAAAAGATATTGTTCTGGGGTCAATTTCGGGTGAGTAAATTATGGTCTAATTACCTACCTACTTACTTGTTTTCGTAAACTATATGGCCGTGGCGAAATTTTTTTAATGAAATGTAACAAATGATATTTACTATTTGAAAACAGGTGGCACTGATATTATTGGCTGTTTCATGGGACAAAATCCGTCTCTCCCGGTATACAAAGGAGAAATTCAGTCGTATCATTTGGGTTGTGACATTGATTGCTTTGACGAAGAGGGACATAGTGTCTTGAACGAACGTGGGGAGCTTGTGGTGCGATCGGCTTTTCCGAGTATGCCCACAAGTTTTTATAATGACTCAGACGGGCTTTTGTATCGTAAAGCTTACTTTACAAAGTTTGATGGAATTTGGGCGCATGGAGATTTTATAATGGTTAATGCAGATACAAAAGGAATTACGATGCTGGGTCGAAGTGACGCCACTCTGAATCCAAGTGGGGTTAGATTTGGCAGTGCTGAAATTTATCAAATAGGTACGTTATTAATGATTTATTATAGATGCGTTTTATTATTGCATATTTATGTTCAATCCTTTTATAACTAACCGCACTAACCAGCTTATTTTTGTTGCACAGTGGAACTTTTCCCAGAAATTTCCGACAGCGTCTGCGTTGCTCAACGGAATACGTCTGGATCAGATGAGCGAGTCGTACTTTTCTTAAAGTTAGCAGAGGAAGCAAGCTTTGATGATAATCTCGTAACTGCATTAAAGAAATCTATTCGAGAGCACTTGTCACCCCGTCATGTACCTGCTGTAATATTGCCCACGACAGATATTCCAGTAAGTATTTTTGTACGTCCTCTATCATTTTGTTTTCCCTAACTAGCGAAATAGGATAACAAACTTTCGTCGTTACGTAACAGTAATAAAGCTAACATTTTACATAATTTTATTAAAAATAATTTCAGTATACAATCAGCGGGAAGAAAGTTGAAATTGCTGTTCGAAATGTCATTGAAGGATTTGAAGTAAAAAATATCGGGGCTCTCGCTAACCCTCAAAGTTTAGATTTATATCGAAATATTCCCGAACTTGTAGCCTGGTCGTAAATTTTAATTGGTTTAAAATTTGAAGGTATCTTCCATCGTGTATATTTTTAAATTAATTAATTATTCTGAAATTAGTACGAAAGACGTTCAATACTAAATTAATGTAATGTTTTAAGAGTTCGTAATACAACAAATCAGGGCTGGGGTAACATGAACTATTACAGACACAGTTGTTGTTGAAATGATTTTGTTTATGTACCTAGGTACCTACCTATATTATGCAGCTTTGTATCAACGTTTTACATGTTGCTGATATTGTTTTTTTCATCATTGTATACGTTGTTTCTTTTGATTTATTTTTGTATTATAATCAGAATAGAATAATGGTTGAGGTACAGTTTGTAGTAATGTATTGAATTATGGCTAAATACCTACTTAGTTATTAGTTTAGTAGATAAGATAGTTATTACATTATTTTGAGTGTAGACAATTCTCTTTTTAGATGCCAAAATGTAAATGAATGACAATCGTAGAATTTGTTTTATCAGTGTAATAAACTATAAGTAACAATTAATAGTACTTTGCGGAACCCTCTAACTCCTAACACACCATATTTTTCTGTCCACTATTTTTAACTGTTACTAACTTGGGAACGTTTTCAGGTATAACCCTGGGATTTGGCCAAATGTTACCAAAGTGTCTTCTACCAACCCTAGACACTTCCACTAGTATATAGACATAGACTTGAGTGCATTTTGCGCTGTTCGCGCTTAAAAGGCGCGCGCATTTTGAAAAAGTGGTCGACTTTCAAAATGGCCAAATCCTTATGGGATTTAACATGTGAAAATGAAAACACCCAGGTTTTTCCTGTGTTTTTTATTCGGTTTTGACAAAATCTCAAAATAACTTCAAAATACCAAAAAAGGTTTCAAAAAGTTGTAATTACGAGTTTTAAGCAAAAACATCACAAGTACGTGTTTGAAAAGTATGCCTGTCATTCATGCATATCGTCAGTGAAGAGTCATTCTGAGTACTCATGACGTACACTTATTTGTCGTCCACAAAAGACGTAATTAAAATTCAATTTCCAGAGCATTTTTAAAAACACTTTTTGAAAAGTGCAAAATGTTCTATTTCCATGTTTTTGAAAATTGCAAAATTTTCTATTTCCATGTTTTTGAAAATTGCAAATTGTTCTATTTACATGTTTTTGCGAAAGTGTAAAATGTTCTATTTACATGTTTTGGCATACAAGTTGTTTCCTTTAGTACGATTATTTAGTTGATAAAATCGACATAGTTTTATAAGTTATTCAGTTAATGAGTTATGCAAAACTGATTAACCGTTTCCCTTCAGTCTTCGCGAAAAACAAAACTGTGCTCTGTCATCTTTGAGCAATGTCGATAGAAGGAAAAGGTTTTGCTTTTAGTGGAAATTAGAACGAAACGGTTTTGCATGTAGTCAAAAGGGAAGAAAACGGATTGAATCCTTTACCGACGATTTGATGTTAGGAAACTTGTGTAAGCCATTGCTTAAATTTAAAAGTAATAGAAAAAAAAGAGACTCCCAAACTGAGCACCATATTATTTGTAAAATATGGTATTCAAAGCACACAGTACGAATGTTAAAATGCCAATTAAAAAAAGCATAAAAAAATTACTACATGTTGATTAAATTTAAATTTTTAAATTCAATACAGTGTTACATTAAAGGTAGGCGCGGAGTTAACCCCAATCACAAAATATTTCGTTAATTTGAATTTTCCCGCATTGGGTCGAATGCTCCCAAATGCACATTTGCGCTTTTCAAAAACATGTAAAAAGAACGTCTTACATTTTTGAGAAACATGAAAACAGAACATTTCACACTTTTGAATAACATGTAAATCTAACATTTTGCACTTTTGAAAAACATGTAAATAGAACAATTTGCAATTTTACAAAACATGTAAATAAAACATTTAACACTTTTAAAAAACATGGAAATAGAACATTTTGCAAATTTCAAAAACATGGAAGTAGGTAGAACATTTTGCAATTTTCAAAAACATGGAAATAGAAAATTTTGCAATTTTCAAAAACATGGAAATAGAACATTTTGCACTTTTCAAAAAGTGTTTTTAAAAATGCTCTGGAAATTGAATTTTAATTACGTCTTTTGTGGACGACAAATAAGTGTACGTCATGAGTACTCAGAATGACTCTTCACTGACGATATGCATGAATGACAGGCATACTTTTCAAACACGTACTTGTGATGTTTTTGCTTAAAACTCGTAATTACAACTTTTTGAAACCTTTTTTGGTATTTTGAAGTTATTTTGAGATTTTGTCAAAATCGAATAAAAAACAGGAAAAACCTGGGTGTTTTCATTTTCACATGTTAAATCCCATAAGGATTTGGCCATTTTGAAAGTCGACCACTTTTTCAAAATGCGCGCGCCTTTTATGCGCGAACAGCGTAAAATGCACTCAAGTCTATGTCTATATACTAGTGGAAGTGTCTAGGGTTGGTAGAAGACACTTTGGTAACATTTGGCCAAATCCCAGGGTTACACCTGAAAACGTTCCCAAGTAAGTAACTTGCTAAAAAATCTATGTGGGCACATGTTTACTAAGCAGAAACAAGCATGATGAGCACCCATGAGCATGACATGAACAACTAACTATGGAATACCTGAACTGTAGTAGTAAGGGATGATTTGCAAAGCAGCGTTTACTTTTATTGCATTATAATTTAAATCATTGGTCAGTATTACAGAAGGGTGCACCGAGATTATAGAGACAAAGTTACCTTTAATTTTTAGCATGTAGAACCCGGCGATGAATAAACTTAGTATTTTCAATGTGTTCTCCGTTCAATTTGGATACCGTACGTAGTCTTTGTTTCCACGATCCGAATACTTCTCGGCGCTTTTTAGGGGTGACTTTGTTCCACTCATCGTTTAATACTTTCCAAAGCCCTTCAAGGGTGGATGCCTTTCGTTTAAATAATGCTTGTTTTAAGCAACCAACACCAAAAACGTCCATAGGACTTACATTGGGTGATTTAACGGGAATTTCTGAATTCAGAATTAATTTTATTCCGAGTCTTTCTTCCAAGTCTATAGAATACCACTGGGTTACCCGGGCAGTGTGCAAACTTGCCATGTCATGATGCACAACGACCTTGTCGGTGTCCTCTCCGTAAAGTCGTGGGACATGAACTTCCAATATAGGTTTTAAAACCTTGCCCACATAGTACTTTGAGTTTACCTTGACCTTTGGTGGGACTTTAATAAGTGGCAGCACTCCACGACCCGTCAATGCACCAACAACCATTATCTTGTCACCAAACTTTTCTCTCTTATTCACCACCGGATTAACATCTAATTCTTTGTCCTTAGTATAGAGAAATCTCCTCTCCCCATTACAGTCCTGAACGTAAAAAAATGCCTCGTCTAGAGTTACTGCAAATTCGGACTTACTACCTGCAAGATTCTCTTCGTACAGCTTCCGGGCGTTAGTTTTTCGGACTTGTTCGTGTTTATCAGACAACAGATGCGCACGCGTCTTTTTTCGAATAGTTTTACTTAGATCTTCTATTATTATTCGCCTCACAGTAAAACGAGATACTCCTACTTGCTTTGCCATAGCACGTTGAGATAAAGGGTTGACATTAGAAGTCATTCGGTTAACTATTTTTATAATACCCGGATTTACAACTTCACGAGGGTACACGTTTGAGGGCCGAGAAAACCATAAACCTGCAGCTGCTCTTCGTTTTCTAACATAATTTACAACAAGATCAACAGTGCTAACGCAAACAGGTATTACTTCATTATTGAGCATTGCTGCTATTTTTCTACACGGGTATTTAAGTTCGGAAAGCACCCGGAGGCGGGTTTCCACTTCAGAGTCTATTTTCGGGCCCATTTTAGAAGCTACCGTTACGAATTTTTGCACACGTAAGCCTAAATGCCTTGTTCATAGTATGTTAAATTGCCGCGGTTCTCATGTGAAGAATACGGTGAACAATTAGTATTTTAGTTTGTCTCTATAATCTCGGCGCACCCCTGTAGTATTGCCTTTCGATAACACTATAAGCTCAAGATATAAACTTCATAAATGTCGTATATATGTCGTGTCAAACGAAGTGGCTAAAAGATATTTCAGTTTCAGTTAGTGTCAGTAGCATATTATGATAATAATACATTATGTGTCATTGATCTTATTCTTATAACTTGACAAAGTATGAACATGAAAACTAAATTTTCATATACATATATTATGTTGACAACAACCAGCGCAGCAGCTCGGTTAAATTCAGTAGCAGAAAATTTTGCCAAATTCTCCCGCGGCCTCTGGTTTGGAATCTTGTCCTCAATCATTTGTTGTAAGTCAAATAGATAGTTTTCTATGAAAAATTGTTCAAACTACTAATGAAAAGAGTTGTAGGGAATAATTAGTCACACTACTAATGAAAATGTGTAACTGATCGTATAGGGAATGATCGGAACAAAATTTATTATTTTGACTATCTTTGACTAAATACCACATTCAGAAAAGTCTGAAAGAGTCTGGTTTAATTGCTTCCTGCAAGCAATTCTTAAAAGGTGATTAACCATTGTTGCTGCCTGCATAATGTTAGGGGTAAGTTAGCACATATATTTCCATAAGAGACACTGCGCCTATTGGAGGTAGTAATGCTAGTAACTATTAGTGATGCATCTCAAAAGAGTTACCCTTTAATTGGAACGGTATTTGCTTTGAATGACTAATAACATACATGCATACACTGATACACATGTAATCATGATAAGAATAAAAGTGATATAATAATAATATTGTAGATATTAACGGTATTTGAGTCAATGTATTTAAAATCCCGTCACGATCATAATAAATATTTACACTCGTATTAAATATCTTTTGGGCCTGACTGCATGCATGTGCCCAGTAAATACGAGGAAGTTATATTTATACTTTAGTTAATAAGCTAGTATTTTAGTGAATAACGAATAATGAAAAAAATTGTATTACAGATTACGAATTCGGAGTATAACTATTGGTTCAAGATGTAAAATCGGCTAATTTCATTTTTATACATGTTCAGAACAAATTAAATGACGTCGCTTGATTTGCTAAGAATTGAGAAGCAGTAATTATTGCTTAATTGCAGAAGTTTCTTCTTCCTCCAAGGCTGGTGACACGTACGATTCGAGGGGTGGGCAGGTGCACACCAAGTTCTTGTCGCCGTAAATATCATCAATTCTGTTCACAGTTGGCCATATTTTCGTGTCGGGTCGGACGAAAGGCTATACAGTTAACAAATGGAAAGTTTTCTAGTATTAACTTGGGTGCACAATGTTACGGTTTTAATGTTTAAGAGTACAGAGCATCAACCAACTTCAAAAATATTCCTAAGTAACTTACCGCAGGGAATGCTGCAGCTTCTCGGCTGTAAGGGCGATCCCAATCAGACCCCATAATTTGAGACTGAGTATGAGGGGACATTTTGAGAGGGTTGACGTTAATGTCTATTCGGCCTTCTTCAATATCCGCAATCTCTTGTCTTATATCTGTATTTCAAAATTGTTCACAAAACAAAATGTATGGATAAGATTCACAGTTCACACTGTGGTAAATAATTAAATGCATATAAAAGGTAGAACCAGCTCGATTTAAAAAGCTGCTTAATATTCTTACAAATTAGGGCATCACAGAATCGATCCAATTCTCCCTTATCCTCTGATTCAGTTGGTTCAATCATAAGAGAGCCAGCAACTGGCCATGACATTGTAGGTGCATGGAATCCATAGTCCATAAGTCGCTTTGCAATATCAACTGCCTCAATATTTGCAGTCTTTTTGAGATCCCTTACATCGATAATAAATTCATGAGCCACCATACCGTCCTTCCCCTTGTGTAGCGTCTTGTAGTATTTTTCTAATCTCTTTGACATATAATTTGCATTTAGAATGGCAACTTGAGTAGCACGCTTGAGTCCCTTGGCCCCCATCATCTGAGAGTAAAGATATAATGCTATATTAACATATTAATATTTTGGACTCATATACTGGACTGAGAGTCTATAATAGAATAATAGAAGTTAATTGTAATAATATTTTCACCTTTATATAAGCCCAGGAAATAGGCAAGATGGCAGACGAGCCAAATGGAGCAGCACTAACCACCCCAAAAGATTTAGAGAGTTTCCCCATTGTGGCCATAGGATCCACTACGGGATGGGATGGAAGGAAGGGGGCTAAATGGGATTTGACACCAATTGGTCCCATTCCTGGACCACCTCCACCATGAGGAATGCAGAAAGTCTTATGAAGATTCAAGTGGGACACATCAGATCCATAATCTCCGGGACGACAGATTCCCACTTGAGCATTCATATTAGCACCATCAAGATACACTTGTCCTGTAAAATCCCATAATACATAATGAATAATTATTTTCCATGAAAAAATGGTTAGTAATCTTGTGTCAAAAATACGTAAGAAATTATTCATACCTCCAGCATCGTGGATCATCCCACAAATTTGAGCAACGGTCTCTTCAAAAACACCATTGGTGGAGGGATATGTGATCATGAGACAAGCTAATTCATTTTTATGTTTATTGATTTTGGCTTCCAAATGTTTCATGTCAATGGATCCATCCTTAGACACATTGATCACCTCAACTTTCATGCCGGCCATCTGTGCAGAGGCGGGATTTGTACCATGAGCTGACACAGGGATGAGACAAACGTTTCTGTGACCTGCTCCTTTAGCTTCCAGGTAAGACTTTATAGCTCGAAGCCCAGCATACTCTCCTTGAGCACCACTATTGTAAATTAGGTGCGTAATTCATTTTGGATTCAATAACTAGGTACTTCAATGACTGCTATATTCTAAATTGTCGATACGGAAGCATAAAATATAATCACATATGGCATTTAATTATATTCTACCTGTTCGGTTGGAAGGAAATTTTATCATAACCAGTAATTTCACACAAATCCCGTTCAAGTTGTTCAAACAGTTCTCTGTAACCTAAAGCTTGATCTAATGGAACAAATGGGTGGATATCTGTAAAATGACGAAAGCTGCAAGGCATCATTTCTGTTGTACTATTCAGTTTCATTGTGCACGATCCCTTTAAGCAAAATTTGGAATGGTCATATTAGAATTTTACAAAACTGTCAAGAAGTATTGGAAAACAATAGTAATATTGATTAGTGTGATATTTCAGAGTAAGATTCGAATTATTACCAGAGGAATCATGGAATGGACGAGAGAAATATCTTTATTCTCTAAGGTTTTCATGTAGCGCACGATTCGGGTTTCGGAGTGATGCGTGTTAAAAACGGGATGTGTTAGGTAAGGGGAAGTACGATGGAATGCAGAATTTAATATACTACCCTCTAATTTGTCTGTGTCGTCAATTACTTTTCCTAGCTGAAATTCAAAGGTAGACAAAATTTGTATCAGAGTTAACTGAAATTTTGGTGGGGCTATGCGTTGTTACAAAATTAGTAAATTAAAAAGTGATCAAAACCTTATCAAGATTTGTTTTTGTCCTAAATATCCAAAGCAAGTCATTGAGGTCATCTTCAGTAACAGTTTCATCTAACGCAACATTGACCTAATACCAAAAATTAGAGCAGTTAGATTGGTACACCACAGGTATTTGTAACGTTAACATGTAATTTATAGGCAACTGTACCGTAACATTTTATTCTACACCGTGCTTCAGTCGACTTACCGTTCCATCCAAATTATATCTTAAATTAATCTCCTTCAATTTAGCTTCATGGCGAATTTCACTTTGAGCCATAGCTGGCGTGATTCGAAGAGTGTCAAAGAAAATTTCATTCTCCACAATATTTCCGGATTCTCGGAGGCCGTATGCTAGGACTAGAGCTGCCGTGTGGGCACGATAAGCAATGTTATGAAGACCCTTGGGACCGTGGTAGACGGCGTACATGGCGGACATATTTGCGAGTAGTGCTTGAGCAGTGCAAATATTACTGGTTGCTTTGTCTCGGCGAATATGTTGTTCTCTCGTTTGCAGTGCCAAACGGAAAGCATCTTTCCCTCCTGCATCCCTGGTAGTAGTAATAATACAGGTAACTATATATTATATAGACTGGCGGACTTTCATTTGTAAAAGAAAGTTAATAGGTACATAAGGAATTGTTTGGCTCACCTTGTCACTCCAATCATTCGACCAGGCATGAGCCTCGTTAAAGAGTTTTTACATGAGAAAAACCCGGCATGAGGACCCCCGTAGCCAAGTGGGACTCCCAAACGTTGACTCGTCCCTACAGCAATATCCACATCGAACTCACCTGGTGGCTTCAAAATTGTGAGAGCTAATAGATCGGTTGCGCAGCAAACCAGAGTCTGAAATATTAAAAGGAAAATTGCAAATTAATTAATAATGTCAACAATGTATTGTCGAATTCGCACAGCGGATTTACTTTACTCTGGTTTCCACGAATTTTTTTAAAAATGCAATTTACCCCATTGCTATGAGCATTCTGAACAAGTTGTGTGAAGTCAATGATGTTTCCATCTGTATCAGGATACTGAAATAAAACACCGGAAATATCCCGATTTGAGAAGTCAGCCTTGTTCACATCTCCGACAATAACTTCTAATCCCAATGGAAGGACTCGTGTGTCCACTACACTCAAGGTTTGTGGATGAATTTTATCTGACACAAATATCTTCCTACGCTTGTTTTGTCTGAAAGGTGGCAATATATTTAACACAATTTTGAGAATTTATTTTGTGTAAAGCTTTGAACACGTGAATCCTTTTTAATGCAATTAGATACACACATTAAGGATATAATTTAGCTGGGGTGTTATATACAACTATATATCTGTCACAACTTATTAGTCACCGTCCACCGTACCTAAAACATAAGCTCATGGCTTCAGCTGCAGCTGTTCCTTCATCCAGTAATGACGCATTGGCTACTGGGAGTCCAGTCAGATCTGTCACGAGTGTTTGGTAATTTAAAAGCCCTTCGAGTCTTCCCTGTGCAATTTCTGGCTGGTAAGGTGTGTATTGTGTAGTCCTGTATTTTTATAATAGTAATAGTAACTATTTTTTTAAAATCATTTTTGAATGCGTGAATTTAGTCTGCAGTATACAGTATAGAGTGTACGCTGTTCAGATTTTCAGAAGACGACCGCTGCAAAGCATGCAAGGAGAAAACAGATCGCCTTTGTGGAAAGGTATGTAGAATATCTTGCAATACGTATACTAACTATTATGGTAAACCGTTACCTTTTAGTAATTATTTTTCTTTCGCATTTGACCGGTACCGGTTCCGGTTCCATATCCCTTTATACTAATCGTTTCACAAAGGCGATTTTTCCCGACCTGTGCAGTAGCACTTATTATATTATAGCTTTACAAGCGTAATACTATATAGTTTACCATCCAGGGTTTTCAAAAACGTTCCGCATGATAGTATGAGGAACAACGCAATTATGGTAGCCCATGCCGAGGAAGCTTCTCCATATTTTGTTCTTTTCTGCAATCCCACGAATTCTCGTGATCAATTCGTGTTCATCTGCAATTTGAAAAGAATAAACACATTGATTAATCGAGTATGTATATTCCATATGTAATTTTACTACATACTTTGTATTCAACTTTATCTTAAAGAATTCGCAGAAGGTTCAAGTTGCGCAAATTATGTTTTCGGTTGCAAAGAATAATATTTTATCTAAAGCTTAACTCCTTCGCATGACTTGCTTACGTAATAGTGATAACTAATATTGACGTGATTAAATAGTTTCATAAGATTATAATAATTACTATTGGCCGTACATCACGCCGTCTGAGGAAATATCACAAAATGTGTCACATAGAAAGATAATGAAGGAGGCAGAATACTCGTATTCACCCCTTTAAATCATAGCAAATGCAAAAATGCGGTGTTACTATACTTACTACGACGACGTAGTTTTAAATCAAAGCGCAAAGGTCAAAAAGTCACATCGGTACTTTAAATTACGTGCAAAATCTTATTTTATGTTAAAACATGTTTTGTGTTTTCACTTAAAATTAATATACCAAATTAAATAATTACCGTAACATTCCTCCAATTCCAGGTCTCTCTTTAAACGAATGTTTTCTGGAACTGCCTTTTGAATCATTTCATCTAATGTCTAAAGGGTTACATGCATAAAATATAAAATTAAAAAATAGTCCATACAATACATTTTGCATAATGTAGGGACAAATGAAGGGAGTAGTGAAAGCGTATATATTTTTTGTAAAAATAATGAACTGACCTTGAACCCCAAATATGCCAGCATATTATCACGATCCTCTTCCCTGGGTCCAATGTGCCGAGAAGCAAATTCTTCCCGTTTCGGAATGAGCTTCTTCGGCCGGGTGAATAGAACCCCGCTCGTGGAGAACGCAGCACATTGTTGACTTCCCTGACCAAGGGTCAGCACGAGCCTCTTCTGATGATGGTGAAGGGCCATCGAAAGGCAGTTCTGAAGCGTGGATCGTGAGACTTGACTGAGCATCTTGGCAGCTTCGACGTCGAGGACTAAGTGGACGCTACTAGTTAAAAAATGCCGAGAAATATCTCGTAAGTAGTATATTTTATTTTTACTGTAAAACTAAGACTGTCCCATCTGCAGTACGTAATTTGGAATCCTATTATTGACGATTGACTCATGCACTCCTATACTTTATGTACTTACTGTGATTGCTTGCCTGAATAAATAATAAATAAGATGGATTTTGGATTCTTTGAAAATACACTTAATTTATGTGTGGTTTACTCATCAGCACATATTGCCTATAAACTGACTGGGAAAAGAGACACAATCAATAATTATTATACGTATATTATCGAAAATGCTCTCTCCTTGATAATATAGCCTTGTCTTAACTGATGATAGTTTTACTTTACTCGGCCCAAAACTTGGGTAAACACAGGGCACGTTTTAAAATAAGTTTGTACAATATTCATACGTATACCAACTCCTGAACTCCTCACTATTTACCTAGCTGTAGCTATACATTATGAGAAGTACATGATTTAAAGTTTTGTATAGTTTTGGAAGAAAAAACTGTCTGATTATTCGTTTAGATCATGAGTCACTAAAAGTCATCTCATCCCATGTATGTCACAAGTTAATATGTAAGTTTAAATAGATGAAGGATAGATAACTGATCCCAAGGTATTACGCACTAAACTTGAGACAAGTAAATTATGTATACGATACAAGTCATGGTCACAACTCTCAATCACACATCACGGCTGTCCTAAATCCTATCATTCACTATACACATATCTAAGAGTATTTCTCTCGTGTGACTTTTGACCTGCAATGAGACATTTTTTTTCATTTGCTCTATAGTATGGGTTACCAACACTCTATCTTATCACTATTACATCATTTTCAAACACGAAAGAATCCAGATTACATAATTTTGCTGATATCAACCATAGCGAACGGGGGGAAATGGTTGAAGAAAATGCATATACCTACTTGGGTGCTTCGTATTTACGACAATATTTCGTAACTATAAAGGATTGCAGAGAACGCTGATCAATTGTTTCTTACTTTCTTTCTGTAAATATGTATTCAAATCTTATTTCAATTTGAAATGCGTCTACTACTACGTGCGTCAATTTTAAGGTTGTACATCATGCATAATTAAATTACCTATAGGTACATTTTAAAACCTATAAAGATGTATCGTGCAAGGGTGTATGGAAGCATACGGTATAGCATACTAAAGTGGCAATAGATTTGAGTATTAGAAGAGATACAATATTATTA
Source organism: Dicyrtomina minuta (assembly GCA_949802685.1). Taxonomy (NCBI): domain Eukaryota; kingdom Metazoa; phylum Arthropoda; class Collembola; order Symphypleona; family Dicyrtomidae; genus Dicyrtomina; species Dicyrtomina minuta. Next base: position 29,744,334 of record OX461810.1, read on the forward strand.
GGTATGCATGTTTGATCACACCAGCCTTATCACTGTCACTGTCAAAGAATCATCATAATACGTCCTATTTAAAGACACCATGTAAATTACGGAGGACCTCTATACAATTTTGAATTATTAGGTACTCTTGTCAAATACTCGAGTTTGCAGTTTGCAGAAACATTATCTTAATATCTGTACTTATACTCTGCGCTCTGTTTGCACAGATAGCACTATATAGGCATTGGCATATTTTATCTGTATATATAAGTTTGTGGCTTGTGCTAAAATAAAATGTTTTCAAGAAATAAGATAATATAAATATGGGGTGACAAGGTTCATCACGGTTTATTTTGCACAAATAGTACATATAGGTTACATCATAGATAAAAAGAAAAATTAGGAATTAGGAAGAATTTAATCCACTTAAAATTATTTTTAGTTTACAACTTATGTAAGTACGACTTAAACTTTAAACTGAATTATAGACCAATTGTGCATCCAGCACCTACAGGTGTCTAAGTAAGTGCATATAAGTAGCCTAATAATGTACTTAGCAGACTTTACAAATCAGTTGTCAAAATTAATTATATTAAATTATTATTCTGCTTTATACTAATCATCCAATGTTGAGGCGACTAAAACTAACTGATACTTAAAACGAGGTTACAGTAATAATTGCAATAATTAGCAAGAAGAGTTTGAAGAGTTTTTTTGGAAAATGTTATAAGTCCATCTTAGTAAAAATTAATGTAATAGCAAAATACGATTAATTAACTTGGCAATTTTGCTACACAAAAAACTTACTTTGGCTGATCTTTGACATTTACCATGCAACTTGCAACATACTTATTAACGTATCTACTTGAATAATACAAATAACGAAAATAATCTCATTTTTGAAAAAAATGGGTTTGTTCCGATTCGCCAAAAACCCCTTCATATTATTATTTCCGAAAATAGACACGGACACGACACACACATGCTAACATTTTAATGAGATTAACATTCTTTCGTTTAAGTACTATCGCCATCGCCATAATCAATACTAGTGCCGTAATATTGTAAATTGTAATTGTAATTGTATTTTTATAAAATTACATTTACAATTAGAATTGTAAATTGTAAATACAATTACAATTACATACAATACAATATCAAATTTATTTTCTGCAGTGTGTTCTAAATCTTTTGTTTTACGCTGAAATCGTGTATCTACATGATAGTATTCATGGTAAATATCAAGTCAGTAATTTAATCCTAATTAGGGGTCAAATTAAGGTTCCAAAAGTTCGAATTGTAATTGTATATTGTAATTGTATTGTAATTTACAATTACAATTACAATACAATATTAATTCTTACAATAGTTTTACAATATTACGGCACTAATCAATACCCCAATCAATACCAATAAAATACAGAACCATTCACATAACTACAAAAGGTAACGCTACCCCATCTATCAACGAGAAAAAATTTCCCATGTGGAAATGTTTGACGTCACGAAACGGAAAACATTTAAAAATCCCTCGTCGGGATCGTCGTGTAATAATATCGTCAGCATGCTCCATGTGAATAGTTAAAAATGTATATTTGGTCCGAGTAGTAGTATCTCATTGGTTCTCAGTGGACTACGTACAATTCATAGTCAATTTCGACTTAAACCTAAAGTAGTGAAGACGTCCGGTGCTTGTTAGTAGTGAAGTGACCCTGAATTTTTTGACTCAATTAAATTTTACAAAATAGGTTCCGATTCTAATTACGTAGGTAGTAAAATGGAGAAAGAAGGTTCTTCATTCAAAAATTTATTAGGTATTTATTCCCCCACATATAATTCAGACGATCCGTCTATGAATGTTTCAGGTAAGAAGTTTAAACTTGATGTAATTTATTTAGTTTGTGTGTGTGCATTCCTGTGTTGTGCGTGTTATATTATGTATTGCATCATAAAAGGAAATAATGTTTCTCAACAATCAAATTCTTTTTTCCAGTTTTTTAAACTACTTGTACAAATCGTAAGAATATGGTGTTGAATTTATGTAGTACATTAGCCTTTCTTATTCACTTGGATATTTTATTCCCGGATTTTTATCTGATACACTTAATTGTTAATGCACTACCCTTTTAATTTTTGTTAAATGAGAATAGTGAGACATGAGATGAGATTAATCATCACGTGGATTGTCAGCCGTGGAATGTTCTATAGTTTGTGTTTATTGAAACTTTAAACTTGAAGTTTTTTTGGCTCAGTTTCAATATAAGTGAAATACCCCTATCATATGAAATACATTTACGATTGACGATGTATTCTTTTCATGATTGAGTGGTTGTTGATCTTCTGTCTTCTGTTATCGCTGGACAATAACAAATAATGTCTAGTATGGCGTAGAGCGAGAGAACGGCCGAAACAGCTACTAAGTAATAATGTTTTGTTTATTTTTATTTTCAGTGTATAGCAGTAATGCGTCAAAATTATCCCCATATCTTAGTTTAGATCCTTACGTAGTTCAGGAACCAGAATTTATTCTTCCGGAAGGAGCAAGTAGGCAGAGGGGTCGATTTGAGTTCGCATTTGGCACAATCGGAGGTTCAGTTTTAATAGGAGCAAGTGCTGGTGGATTAACCGGTCTGTATCATGGTATTCAAGACACTAAAGGGCAAGCAGCTAAGATTCGCCGAACACAGTAAGTTTCCAATTTCCTTGGAATATTTCCTTTGATTAATAATCCAAGATTACTGTGTAGCTTTTTTAATCCAGCCTGCAAAATGTGTTCCAGGAAACAGGAATGCCTTTACTTTACACATTCTATGAAATTTTATAGCTATCGATAAGTCTACGTCGTTCCGCAAATCCTTCACAGCATACTTGTTTTCTCATTATTAAAGGTTATTGAACTATATCGGCAAAAGAGGAGCCACAACAGGAAACGCTCTCGGTGTAATGGCACTTATGTACTCTGGCTTCGGTTGTTTTCTAAGTTGGGTCAGGGAAGAAGATGACGATATAAACACCTTAGCTGCTGCGACGACCACTGGCTTATTATATAAATCCACAGGTATGTTATTTCAGCTAGTTAAATACGAAAGACTCAAATTACTTCAACTCTAGCTGTTCTCTACTAGGCGTTTTATGAACTAAATAATTTAACATTCACTCAGGCATTTCGTTTAAACAGTTGTTGTATTTTGGCTTCATTCGATTTCAAAATCATCCCACATATGAAACTGTTTTAATGACCTAAATTAAAAATAAAAAAAAAAACTTTATTTAACGTCCGATACATAGCAAAGGCTCTTACAGACAGTTCATTGGGAAATGTGTGTTGTGTTGATATCTTTCCTATCTCTTCTAAGTAGCCGAGCATTCTTACCCAACTCTGGACACCCCACTACACTACTCTCAGTGACACAACCTCAGGATCTACAGCTTGGGTTTAAGCCTCGGCTAACCTTCGCTTCCCCTTTGGATTTCGTTTTATATGTTTTAGAGTAGGTACTGATGTTCTACAGAGTTGGTTCATGCCTAATGACCTAAAGTACAATTTCTATGTATGAGGATTCATATTTCTAGTGTCGTTGCAGGAAGTCGCAATAAGTAGTATTTATTTACAAGGTAAAAAATTTAGCTATGTAATGCATTTCTTTTCTTTTCTTTCAGCTGGTCTAAAAAAATGTGGTGTTGGCGGGGCCGTTGGATTTGGACTTGCTGCTGCATATGTTCTTTGGACTAAAGGAAATAAGGAAAGATCAGTATCAAATTGGATTGGATCAACGCGCTTTTAAAACTGATAGTGACAATTAATTTTAAGTGCTCCGTAAATATTGTTAATAGAACTAGTCGTCCTACAAGAATTGTTTTGCGTTCCCCATTGCAAATCTTAGAACTGCATCATAAGTTTCGCAGTGCGCTCATTTTCTAAAAAAAATGAAATATTATTATTGTTGTTCCGTGAGTCGGATGGAAGTACCTATAATTATATATTTTTTTGCCATTACCCATCTCTGTTGTAAAGTGTGCTAAACAACAACTCAACATCAGAACTACTTGGTACGACTCTGACTTAAATAAAGAACTTGACTATTGTAGTACAATTGTAATCACGCGTTAAAATTTGCATTTCGTCTTTATTTCAATTTTTATACATTTGAAAATACATGCGTTATGTGACATGTATGTAATTACATTTTATAGTCTTCTCGTTGAATCACAAACCCGGACTATGAATGTTTTTTATAACTAATCACTTCATTACTTTAACTATTGCTAACTATCGTATGTTATGTTATGTCCTGTACCAACAGTATAATCCAGTTGCTATTAAATCATTTCTGTATCCTAAACATTATTTTTATAACGGTTCACAGTATTTTGCAAACTGTAAATCCTTACGTTTTGTAGATTTTAGTAGCTATCGCTCATTTTGGTTATCCGAAATCACTCAGTTGCAATTTAATTAGTTACATCTTATTCAACTTCCAAGCACGGATGATATAAAGTGACTGTGTGTGTGTTGGTTATTTTAATTTTTTCTTTTTAAGTCCTACGAGTGAGGAATTGCCTTGAGTTAATCATCAATAATAATATAACAAAAACTAACAGTAATATTCTATGCAACTTTTAAGTGATCAGGGCGCTTTTAATGGCATCGAAGTCAACATCTAAAATATGTATAGCTTAGAAGGGCATTGCAAGTTATAGTTACTTACATTTTACAGCTTCACTTGCAGTGTAATAGGTCAACAGTCGAATTAAAATGTGACACATTGGAAATTATGAGATAAATCTGCTTGCTACGAAATTATAAAACTACAGGCTCAGACATGAAAATAACTAAATTGGAGGAATTTGTTTTTATTTATTCAAGTAAATCGGAACAAAAATTATAATATATTCGAACCCATATGCTATAGCATATTTAATAATTTAGTATAATTATAGAATGTAAAAATTTACATATTGTACATGGTATAACATAACAACAAAATTAACATTTAATGGTTACAGTGTTTTGACAGTACTAAATATTTTCGTACATTGCTTCTTTCTACTTAAGACTGTGCCATTCCGTTGTAACATTTCTGGGATTTCGAAGCATTTTTTCCCAGTGATATTTACCAATCGGATTTTTAATGGCAAATCCAAAAGCAACTTTACCCACAACATCATCCTTCGTTCTTGATGGCCGGTACTGAAGTTGGGATCCACTTGCCCGTCTTTCAAGATTAGTTCCACTGACTCCAAGTTTTCCCCGCTCTGCGTCTGGGTTCAGATTTTCTGAGTAATGGAAAAGCCCTTCATCTGTGGCAAGAGCTGTTGTACTTGATGTCGGTGATGCAGTTGCAGATGTTGGGTCTAATTCTCCAGAGCTCCGACGCTTTGATGTAGGTTTGTCTGTTAGGCAAACGAGTACGAGTAATACTGTTTGAATCAACTCCGTTGGTGGCATGTCAAAAACAAGTGTCTCGTTGAACAGAGGCTGGTCTGTATTATTTCCGCACAATCTCTGATAAGTCGTTTTCTTTCGCTTCACCACTCGGCCTGTGTCTGCTCTCATTAAAAGTATTCGGATGTAGCAAATACCTATGAAAACCAAAACATATGTTTCAAATATAGTTTTAATTAAATTCCCTAGTCATTTTCCTTCCGGGTTTGAAAAAATATTAATATTGGAAATGAGTTCGGAAGAGACTATCGTACTTAAGTAAAAGAATATTCGAGTCTGGAAGATTTGCTTTTTTACTCATAAATACTGATATGTGAGTTTGAAAATTTACGAGTAATAAGTAAGTACGAAGTACGACTTCATTTGCTTTGGCTTTCTAATTTGGATACAGTACTTTCGTATATGTCTCCTCCAGTCAACGCGCATACAAAAGGCAAGTTTTCAATTTTAACGCAATAAACAGTTTAATCTACTGAAAATACACGCAGTTAACATCCTTAAAACCTTGTGGGGTTTGCTCATGATTGCAAGCATAATAAATTCATTAATTAAACACTGAGCTAGCTACTAGACAATAACCTGAAGCCCAATGTCAACCTTATATTTCCTTGTATGCACATGATTGCAGGGAAATTAACCCATGTAAAACTAGCAGAATTTATTCGTGTACGGCAAAAAGTAGGCCGAGTGAGCATCCCAACTCCAACATGGTTGGAATGTATCAGTGTCAAGTATCAGTACTTGTCATCAACCTTGCTTTCATCATTTCCCTATCCTACCTATAAAAGTAATTGCGGCTGGATTGCTGAATGGAACCACAATTCCGAACTGACCTAGATTCTTTGAGATATAATAATACGTCGGCCCAAAATTTGTTACCCTAACGTTCCTGTAGATTTTGCGTGCCACTTCTATATAGTATGCAGCTACCTGTCTACTTTCCTACCTTTGCAGGAAAGGCTACTGTCCTAAACAGACTTTTCGTATATCCTCGGGAGGATTATTCCCTACGTGAGATGTGTGCAAAGCTATCGAGTCTCGCCGTCGACGCGACGGATGGTCTTTATTGTGTCTACGTTGAAGCTTCATGCATTATTATACATCTATTACATGTGTACCTTATATGCATAGAACGATATTGCCCGGAATAGTACACGGGTCAGAAATGCCAAAATTTGAACAGACCATGGGTCTATATTTAACACACTGTTATATGACAGTACACACTGGCCTGCAATAGTACAAGGGTCTGGGACGTCGGGATTTGGATAGTACACTGGGTGTACTATTAGGGGAAATACGTATGGATGTAACCCCTTTCAACGCCAACCACCAATCAAGCACCTTCCCACCCTTACTTAGCTAACATTATGTTGAAATTCAACTAACCACCGGACTCGATCCGAAAATTGGTTGCATGCGATTTTTTTATTTCAAACCTTGAACGGAATTTAATTTAATGTCTGCCTGCCTTCCCAGGCTTAGCAAGTAGCAATCTGTGCAATCATATGTCCCTTAGGAAATGATGTTTCGTTTTCGACAAAAATGGAAAAATGTCACAAAGGTTGATTTAATCATAATTTTATATCTATAGTACACTCGTCATATCTCATAGACTACACTCATTCATACATCTGAGGCTGCTGACTGTATGTATAGCTAGTATTGAAACCCGCGCTTACTAATTAATATCAGCACAAACCGCCGATGTTGAAGGGAAACGAATGTCTAAAAGTAAAACCGTATCTTTTGACTGAAATTTCTAAGGAAAGATAAAGTTTCCGTTTCAGAAAATATTGGAATTGGTACGGATTTGATTCTACGCCGACGATACGCTACAATAAATTTATTGTTATTGCATTTTTTTGTTAGTCAAAGCTTAATTTCGATTTCAATAGCGTTAGTCTATAGTTAATTGAGCTAATCCTTTCTATCTTAGGTTTTAAAAGCTGATCAAAGCCATATTATCCACAATCCACATGCTTGCCTTTGAGTTGGGTACATTTATTTAATTTCTATTTCTATTTCAATCCTCATATCGGACTGAAGCTTTTCTGTTTTACTGTTAGCACGTCATCATATATGAAACTTATGCTTTACTTTGAAGCGTGATCACTTGAAACGCGATTTTGCTATTTATTTATGTATATACACGGTTAAAAGCTAAGGAGAAATAAGGTGAGACCGGAAAAGGCTTGGAAATGTGGTCGGTGGACGCCACAGGCGCACAGTAATTCAGCAATCCGAGGTGTTGCTTTTATTTAATTACTGCCTTCACAGCCCACTACCTTCTTAAATTACAAAAAAAACCTACCTTTGCCTCTATCAAATTTAGGCACCGTCCAATAAAGCAAAGCATCATCTACTTAGGTAACTATACTTAACCACAAAGTACCGTATTTTTCCGAATAGAGTCCCTTGACTCTAGAATTATTCATAGGTAGGTTATATACATACATTATCATTTAAAACATTCTACTATATAATAACATGGCTACATCATACAGTCGGGATCTAGTCAGAAAAATGCGGTATTTGTTTATTCACAAGTGCTTTCTCTCTGCGTCAAAGCCAGTAGAAGCATTTTAGATCCCATCTTCATCAGCCTGGGATATTGTTGTTTGTGAATGTATGAGCTAGTATAAAATGTGCTAATAGCAGTCGGTACTTCATTAGAAGTGGTTAATTTTAGGGATCTATATTCACAAAAACACGTCTCCTACTGTCGATATATATACCACAATGCTCTTATATAAAACATTTCGTGCGCCAGTTTGCGCCATCAATATGCAACTAGGGGGGCATTGTGCGAGTTCCTTTTACTAGGCAATTTTAAAGAATCAGTGTAAAATTACATCCACTTTATCCTGCCCTGATTTTCCGGCCCCCATTTCTCCATATAAATCCACTTCACGTTGATCCCATTAATTCTTCTGACTTTATTCTGTTTTATCTGTATTCTAATAACTATTCTTTTACATCAGTTTCAAATTACACAGTTATTTGTAGGCTGAACGTGTTTACGAAATAGAGGTATGTATCTTTAAAATTGGAATTAATTTCAATAACAGTTTAGTCCTTCGAATATGATTTGATATATATGACAATAGGAACAAACAATGCGATGATTGAAAGTAATTAATTGGAGCATACCTGTCAGTTAATATTAATTTGAAGTAATATGAGTTTATCGTCTATCATTGTTGTAAGTAGTTTCTTATAAATTGTGGAAATTAATTTCTTTGGGACTGAGAATTAAAAGTATATGAGATGTCTGTGAGATACTGTACAATGCAGGGAACAGTATATATATAATTAATATTAATTAAACATATGATCTATATAGTGTATACTTAAATGTAGTAAATATTGCATTAAAATAAAAGTGCACCCTGACTAAAGTTGAATACATTAATTTGCTCTATTTTCTAAATATAATTTGTAGTCTTGTTATTTTATCTTAAGGATTCACCTATCCATGCTAACGATGGACATATCGTTTATTTGCTAGCAACTTAATTTCATACATTATGCACCGTCGTCCTAATCATCCAAATCGCATTCCAATTACTATAAACTGACTGCACAATTATTCGACCTTCAAAGGACTTCCATTTAAGTTGAGTCTACAAATGTAATTTGGCACTGAAATGAAGAAATTCAGAGGGTGAAAGCAACAAAGGATGTAGATGTATAATATTGGTACCAGCAAAAGATCTGAAAATCTGGGGATACAATTACAAGCAGGGAAAATGGGCCTACGAAAATTGGGTACCAGCAACAACGAGACAAGGAAAAATGGCTGAGATACCAATTTTCTAAGCAAGGCCCATACTATGCTATGTATGTGCCCACATGCTATTGAGATTGAGACAAAGGTCTATCGGGTTTGATTTGAAGCGGAGCTATAATAGTGCAGTATTATAAGCCGGTTCTGGGTGTAATTATGTACTCAACACGGGAAGTTGAAACACGGCACTTCTAACTCCACAAAATGAAATGCCAACTACTGGATCCACCGTTTTATTTTCAATTTTTCAAGGAATCCCAAACATAAAGTCAGACGTCAAATTACATCCGGGAAATTATCTAACGCTAACGCTTTCCCTGTGATTGTAGAATTGGCTTCCATCGCATCGCACCGGTATCAACTTGAACAAAACTACCTTTCAATCAATACTCCTCTGGGCCTCACACACACGTACAAAGGTAGACAGCAATTTTATATTTCAGTAAACGTCAAATTCAATGAACTGTTACCAGAAATGAGTAGGGTAACTTCATGTTGCTGGATCTCCTTCAAATACAATACAAAATACCAGAAATGAGCTCTAGTAATATGCACCTATATTATCTGTATAGCGAAAGTAGGAGTCGTTCGTTTGAAAGACTATTTTAATATCAAATTTTATAATAGTTATCTATAGCTACTTACAGTTTTCACGAGCATGCTTCAAATTAACAGTCAGATTTCATACATTTTTATCTTACTTATCGTAATCGCAGCATAATATTTACGTATTAGTTTATGCTTGATAGAGAGGAAGTCATATTTCGCTTCGCCGTTGGAAGATTAATGATAACTAATGTAAAAGTTTAGCAAGAAGAAGCTGGAATATGGGGCTTGTTAAAGGTTCCCCCATGAAAAAGTCTGATCTAAAATCCATCTTTTTTTCATAAGGTTTTATCCTTACTGCTTATTTTCCCAGTACACATCTCGACTCCGACGTTTGTGTCCCTGCTGTTATTTAGAGCGAAAGCTAATTTAAATTCATGCGATTGCTTTCGACGCAGTTGCTTTGATTTAATAAGGAACTCATCACGTTTCTTCCTCAATCACATGTTCAGTCCTTTAATAATTTGTGTTATAAAAACAGGAAAACGGTGATAGGAACAAAATATTTGATTGCATCATCAAAAAAATCGTGAACACTGAAGATCATAACAACTCATACGAAGTGAAATAGTAGAATAGTTCGTATATCGGTATCGTCGGTATGTCCTTCCTTTTTATTAACACACATTCTGTTTTTATTTCAAATGTCGCAGCAGGGATACAAATAATCTTAGTTTCCTTTTTCTTTCAAATAAGCTCTCTCGTCTTAAAGCACCATTTTGATTACCCGTCTTAAAAAAATCGTAGAAATTGCATGCAATCAATCAGAGTTGTTTCTTTTACTTACATACAGAATATCTCAGCACTCACATGTCAGTTCATTGCGTTAATAAAAAATAACCATTTACGGTTATAGTTTTGTATGTTTGTTTTCCGAACATTCAACTTTTGCAACGCCGAATCTCAGAAAAGAGAAAATATGCATGTCTAAAATTATGTTGCGAAGCGCGACGAATATGCGCTTAAATGACAAAAAACAACCAAAACTTATTATTCAAAAATCAAATGCCCCCACGCAACTTACTTTGTTTGCTAATTGTTCCATTACTGTAGTATGGATTCAAATTCGTAACTTTCACGACTGTGACTGACATTCTCTCCGCCGTTGGTAAATAGCAAAGGCCAATGAGAAGTTCGCCACGTTTCTGAAATGAATACAAATACATAAAAATATAATTATTTTACTTGGAAAAACATTTCTGTATTGTGTGTTTTCGTAGCAGCATAGAATTTTAAATAGAAATCGATAATCAATTAATTGAGTGGTCTCGTCTCGTGGTTTTACTGCATTTAAAAAGGCCAACAATAATAGGACTGCGTTTAGTCATAATAACAATAGTTTTTCCAACTATCAAATCTGAAACTTGCAAAACTTTTTGTCGTCATAAATAATACGCATATATAGATACAGGATACAGTGCATTACATGCGTCATATAATTGTGTAAGTTACTGAGTGGTGTTAACTACAAAAAGTTTCACATATTTGCAGATTCTGAAGAGAATTTTAAAGAATTAAAAATGATCATTCCACAATATTAAATTACAGTATACTTTGACAAATACGTGAGATGAACTATACTTACTTAAGGGCTTTAGCCCTTGTTTCAGGCAGCCTTAACAGCGAAATTAAAGATTTTGAATTTGCCGCCTAATTTTAGTTGTCAAGTAAAGGGAAGAAGCCGTAAACGGATTAGCTGTGACGATTTACTCATAGATATTTTTATATTCTCAATAAATCCAAAAATTTAGTATTGAAAATTTTGAATTTCCCGCTAAAACTTTAAATATTTTGTTAAATGAAGATTTCGACCGGTAAGTCAGTAAACTTACACAAAAATGATATACCATTCTAACGGTGACGATCAGGCAAATCTAAATAACTTAGTGTGCACGCACGATAGTAATTAGTTTTTAAATGGGTTAGAAAAAACATGATTAAAAATTTAAAAAAGTTAACGGAATTTGTCGAGTGATATATCATTTAAAAGCTCTTAAAAAATAAGCAGACACCATTTTTTTTGTTTTTTGATTGCGGCCCATACAACACAATTTTGGCGGGATTTGAAAATTAAAAGACGGTTGTCATGGAAACGCTTTGTTATAATGAAGGCCCATTCCGTTATTTGAATTCTACTGGTGATTAGCTTTCCAATGATATATGGCTCGATGGAATTGGTGCAGTATTGAAAGATTTTCAAAATTCCCGTAAATTATGTAGATAGGTAGGAACGTTAAGATCAATACTGCGGTAAATGAAATAAGATTTAATTGAGTGTATAAAAGGAAACTTAAGCCATGCATGTTGAGGAACAAACACTAGTTAATTGGAGATAATGCGGGGCTATATAGTATACTTGTATGAAATCAGATCCTGGTTTTGACTCCAGTAAACTTAAATTACATATGAGGAGAATTAGGAATCTGATTGTGTGGGAGAGTCATTCCCCTCTGAAAGTTTGAAGAATTATTAAATTACACAGAAGCAAATATAATTGAAAACCTCAACAAAGGATGGGTAACAGGATTAATTAGCTGCCTACGACGGCAATGCTGTATTTTCTATATTCTGCTCTGGTAGCGCCCAGTCTTATAAAATCGAATCATTCACTTTTGAGTGAGGCGAAGTGCTGAGTAAGTATTTGCCAAGAAACATCTTTTTTTTTGTATATCTGTACGAAACCCTACGATGCGGCATGCGATGGGTGAATGTAAATAACCTATAAATATATGTTTCTGATCCTGTGATGTAGCAACCGTGATAATGGCATGATTCAATTTAACAAAGCTTTTGTTATATCTGTGCAGTTCTTTGATTTCACCAAATAATTCAAAGCTCAACCGCAGATTCTGATGCCCACATCAAAAGAAATTGTAATTGTAGAAAATGTTATGTAATTTAAATAAAGAAGAATCACGTTGCCACCCCTGTGCTATACAGCAGTGCGGTAGGAATATTGTAGGTAGTACTTAAGTTCTAATTTGAAAGTGTTCATGAATTTAAGCCTGCTAATTTGTCATGGGACTTGACCCTATCAAGTTATACCGTGTACTACAAGCTACGGTCTCACAATTTTTCTACTTACGAAAAATTTTTCGGGTTGCTTGTAGTTTACTTGCTGATACCTACTAACTGCTGAAATAGCTATATTATTATATCCCCACAAAAATCTTGCCAGTTTGCATAAAATAACGTCCATTTTGTGATGCATCATAATATCGTCTGTGAAGAACCAAAATTGCCCATATCCATTTGTAGCTAAAAACAATATCCACTATCTACAAAAATATTGAAACATGTCTTGAAAGCATTTAAATAGAATATTTTGTACTTTTCAAAAACATATAAATAGAACATTTTACATTTTTCCAAAAACAGGTAAATAGAACATTTTACACTTTTCCAAAAACAGGTAAATAGAACATTTTACACTTTTCAAAAACAGGTAAATAGAACATTTTACACTTTTCAAAAACATGTAAATCGGAAATTTTACACTTTTCTAAAAACATATGTAAATAGAACATTTTATACTTTTCAAAAACATGTAAATCGGACATTTTAAACTTTTCTAAAAACATGTAAATCGGACATTTTACACTTTTCTAAAATATGTAAATAGAACATTTCGCAATTTTCAAAAACATGTAAATCGGACATTTTACACTTTTCTAAAACATGTAAATAGAACATTTTACACTTTTCAAAAACATGTAAATCGGACATTTTAAACTTTTCTAAAAACATGTAAATCGGACATTTTACACTTTTCTAAAACATGTAAATAGAACATTTCGCAATTTTCAAAAACATGTAAATCGGACATTTTACACTTTTCTAAAACATGTAAATAGAACATTTTGCACTTTTCAAAAACATGTAAATCGGACATTTTACACTTTTCTAAAAACATGTAAATAGAACATTTTACACTTTTCCAAAAACAGGTAAATAGAACATTTTACACTTTTCAAAAACATGTAAATCGGACATTTTAAACTTTTCTAAAAACATGTAAATCGGACATTTTACACTTTTCAAAAACATGTAAATCGGACATTTTAAACTTTTCTAAAAACATGTAAATCGGACATTTTACACTTTTCTAAAACATGTAAATAGAACATTTTGCACTTTTCAAAAACATGTAAATCGGACATTTTACACTTTTCTAAAACATGTAAATAGAACATTTTGCAATTTTCAAAAACATGTAAATTGTACATTTTACACTTTTCTAAAAACATATAAATAGAACATTTTGCAATTTTCAAAAACATGTAAATCGGACATTTTACGCTTTTCTAAAAACATATAAATAGAACATTTTGCAATTTTCAAAAACATGTAAATCGGACATTTTACGATTTTCTAAAATTCTTAATTAACATTTTACTCATGTTTCTCATTTTTTTATGACAACTCATTTTGATTCTAGCTTAAATTGGATATGGGTCATTTTGGTTCTTCACAGACGCTATACACACGCAAATGCAAACTGGAAATGTGTAATTTTAATTTCTATCGAAGCAGATAAAGTGAGGAAAAAATAAATTGTGGTGGCAACAATTATTATTAGAATGGATTATAAAATCAAAGCATATTTGTAGTTAGTTGGTATTAGATTCCCGTGAAATGTTTAGAGGCTAAAAGGTGAACTACAAGATTATGAACTCACTATAATTGGATCCCGGAGAGAGCAGCTCAGAATGAGTTTGTGGAGTGTAAAATCCCGGAAGTCATCAAAGGTCATGGTGGTCGATCCAAGCTCTGTTGGATTACCAAAACGGTCTTGATCGAAAGCGGTGAACCGAATGTTATAATCCTATCCAGAAAAATTACACAAACGAGTTTTATATATACTCTTTTGGATTTTTTTCTTAACTTCGAGGATAAGTGAAAATATGTATAAGGGCCAATTTGAGTAAATAATTATATGCCTGCAGATATGTTTCAGTACATGTTATGGGCAGAACTTGATACGCTTACAATAAGAGAGCATGCAATGTACCAACTAAATTTTTCTTAGATTTCTTAGATTATTAATAGACTGCCAAAGCCAAACAATTGCACGACTCGTTTTCGTTTGTGTATTCTGTAATGCTTTTTGTTCGGCTTCTCTCAGTTTTCCCTGTAGGCTTTAGAATTATTCTATTAAATATCAGCATAGTGCAGTAGTTGCGGAGGCATCAAATTTCCATTGTTATACTTCCTATACACTACAAACCTATTTGATTGTCTTGAAAACTATACATACTGGAGGGCTTCTAATAACTCCCGAGGGCTCCTGAAAACTCCCGGGGACTTCAGCATAGAATCAAATGGAGAGAATTTTGTATTTTTATACCAAAGTTTTTTAAAGCAAAGTTTGACGCAAATCCCCCCGGAAGTTATTCCAAGCTTTACGGTGCCAATAATGTCATCTTAGGTGTGGAATTCAGAAGGAAGCATGATACAATGCGATCCTATTGCGCCGTTCAGTAGTAATAATTACTAAAAATATCTAAGCAGAATTTTGGTATTCTTTATGTACTTAATATCTGAGTCTTAGAGCCCAAGTCCAAAGCCAAAATATTACACCAGCGGCTGTGCCCTTGATTTAACAAAATAGAGAAAGCGTTCTTTCATAAGCTTGTGCTCTGTTTTTGTGACGAGGAAGCCCGTAAAAGGTTGAGCAATTAATCAGAAAATGTACAGGAACTGAAGTGTGAGTCAGAGTCAGGGGATAGCATCATCACAGCACATCGATTCGCTGTTCATAAAGTCAATAAATTGAATAGAAAAAGTTCTTTTTGACTGCTAAAAGCAATTCAACTAAATAATTTTGGCTTGGGAAAATCTTTATATCTATATAAGTATTATTAGTATGGAGTATAGATAGTGTATGTATGTAAAACGCTAACCATATTTCTGTAGTAGTAAATTAATAGGTATAGTATAGGTAGGTAACCTACTTTAATCGCAATCGGTTCGATTCTCATGGCCAAGATTGTACACATGTTTTAGCATGAGAGGAGTCATTTCGTAAGCATTTTATTCTTGGCTAACAGTATATCGTCGATGAAGAATGAAGTTTGATCATCTCCTCTTGGGGCTAAAATGAATTATGATCATCTCCATTTTGATTTAAAATTGGTTTTGATCATCTCCATTTTTCATGAAATACGGCTAATGAGTTATGTTAATGATTACGTAAAGGTTTAGGAATTCGAAACAAAGTACATTAGGGGTCACTCATAAATGACGTCATAAAAATATTCCCATTTTAAGTCCCTATGACCCTCCTGCCGTCAGATTACCCGTTGCGTAAAGGGCTATCTTTAGCATGTGATATCATCATTATCCAAGTAGGCTGCTTTGCCATACCCATAACGTCATTTATGGGCGACCCCTTAGACTTTTTAGACTTTTAACAATGATTTATTGATGAATTAATTTAATCAAATTAATAAATTATTTCATCATTTATGAGATCAGGAATTAGTTCATCATTATACCACTATTGCAACTTTTAAAAAATTAAGGGGTCGCACATACGTGACGTTATGGGTATGGTCCAGCAGTCTACTTGGATATTTATGGTATCGCATGCTAAAGGTAGCCATTTACCCAACGGGTAATCTGATGACAGAGGGTCATACGGACTTAAAATGGGGATATTTTGATGACGTCATTTATGAGTGACCCCTAATGTGCTTAGTTTCGAATTACTAAACCCTTAACTCATCATTAACATATCGCATTAGTCGTATTTCATGAAAAATGGAGATGGTCAATATTCATTTTAGAGCAGAATGGAGATGATCATTATTCATTTTAGCCCCAGAAGTAGATGATCAAACTTCATTCTACATCGACGATATGCATATCCACATGTCTTTGAACATTTAATGATAATGGCGACGATAACGATAACAACATTATTTCGAAACAAATTCCTCAGAACTGTGAAATATAATAGTAGCACTAAGGTGCGTAAATGTGATCACCCCTTAAATGTGATCAGTGGCCGCCGTTCAAATATTACCGCCTTTAAAAATCTGTGCAACTAATATTCATACAGCTTATAGTCTCAGCTACCATCACTAGTGATTTCAGCTTTTTCCTCAAAAACCCTGGCTATGTAAAATTATGAAAGTTTTGAGCACTTTTTTGAATTTTCTTATGCCGATCACATTAAAGACCCTACTTTTCCATTACCTTCAAATGTATTTAAACTAACTGATCACATTAAGGGCACTTGGGGCGTTGTAAGACTTTTCGAAATTGTTTCGTACAATGACCTGTATCTCTTGCAACTTTTAATTTTCGACACTAAGTATTTTTGTGTATACATAAAGGATTAAAACATTAAAAGAGAACTATAATGATGATAACTTCTTCTTCATTGTGCGTCGGCTGGGTAAAAAGTTACAGATTTTCAAAGTTGAAAAAAAATGAACCCGATCACATTTACGCACTCTACTACTATGCCCCGAAACAAAAGCAGTCTACTCGAATTTCCCAACTTTCACCGATGTAGAATTGAAAAATAATAATTATTTGTCATCTGTATAAAGGTAAGTGCACATCAAATATCGATCAGGATGTGTCTTATACGATCCACGTCGTCAGTCTTCATTATAATAAAAAAGATGTCCTCATATTATATTCCGTCTCCCATGAAAAGGAATACTGTATGAAATGAAATTCAATGACAGCTTTATAGAACACGTAAAGGGGCTGGAGACGAAATTGAATGGGAATATTGGACACTTACTTCCGTCCTTTGATACTGATACATCTATTTAAGTTACGAGTACAGGATAAGCTCTGGCAGACAGGGTGCTCTTCAAGCACAGTGCTATGAACTGAAGCTGACGCCGTACAGGCTGATCAATATCAGCTATAATATATAACAATATCCCTATGAATGAATGATGAATATCAACAATAGGTATTTCCATGGCTTTTTCGTGCATATAGGAAATACTCAGTATTTGACATATAACATTTCCTATATATTAGTAATAGTAGAGTAAAAGTGAGCAAAATCTAGAGCTTATACATAAGTGTCACTTTTGGAAATAAAAATCCCGAGAAAGCGTATAATATAAGGAAACCTTCTCCTCTGATATTTGTATTCCCATTGGGCTGCGTGAGGTGTCAGTTCCTGATCTTGATGGGAAAGCCGCAATTTATAACTAAATGCATACGTGGCCATGTTCCTCTGCCTCCCTATTTATATCCCGAGGATTATTCTGGAGGTCTAAAGATCTCCTATATGTATATATGGTTCTGGTTTGACTTTTGTACAGTCTTTTAGAATCATCTATTTTGACATCCCTCTAATGTTGGTAGGGACTACTGCTATACCTATACTAACATTATCTCTTTTCTTGAGCAGTGTGATTCATTTCGTATGGACTGATGGGTCTGTCATTGAGTGAGTGCGAAAGGATTGATTATTGCTTGAGAGTCCATGCAGTTCGCCTATACACTCTATCAGGAGACACGAGATGTACACACGGATAGACAGACGGACAGATAGATAGATCAGATCGTAAAAAAGTCATTTATTTTCATTGCATACTTTGAGATTAGCTTGAGAAAGCTGAGCAAGGAATGTTTCACTGAAATCGCATGTTTCTCCAGCCTTCCTCAGAGTCTTCGTGACGAAGCGGTAGCGGATTGTTTCCTTCTTCGATGCCGGACATTTCTTTGGCTGGATTTCGACAGTGAAGAAAACATCGCTGGGTTGATTCAGGTACTCACGAAACGGCATATTTCGTGCTTCCTATAAATACCAAAATGAAATTAAATTGGGTCATAATATATATTATACAGTAATAGTACAGGGAAAAAAATTGAGTACTATGCCCGTACCTAGTTAAACTACAGTAAGGTTGGTATGCATGTTTTCGAGGAATGTGTGCTTTTCAACAAGGAAAGTACTTGCCTATTTGAAGTACAACTACAACAACTACAGCCTACGACCTACGATCACTACTACGATGCCATGTCCGAAAAATTATAACCATAGAAATTACAAATTCCTTATCCACTTTCATTTTGTTCTCGTACAAGAATTCTATTATAGACGTCAACAAATATTTCCCCCACTCTGTATCGATTTTATGAAGCTAACAAGTAAACTATTCTGACGCTGTTTATATAGCTATACACATGTAAAACTAAATATACAATAAAAAGACGACAGATGAAGATCTATTGCACCTTTGGCGTCTCAATACGATAATTTCCCGTTAAAATATTGTATATGTGTGAGCTGCTCAAAAAAAATGCGGGGAAAAAAAAGTTACTACTAACAAACTACAAGAAACAAGGGGTTGAAGGAAAAGAGTCATAAAAATCCCCATCTGGGACTATATAATATTGCCAATGTCGATTCCACTCCACCAATTCCTGAAGGAAGGTGCACAGAAAGCAAAATGGTCTATAAATTCCAATGGATAATGGATATGTACTATATGTACTGACTGAATGGACTCGTACCCTTGGCCGATCTATTTTTATTTTTGCTACAAAACACACATTCGAATTCGTTGTACAAAATCCCCTGCACACAATATCTCAGCTTAAGGAGCAATAAAAATAATGCAATATGTGTGTTGAAGTTGAAACGCAAAGCTATTATTGACAAGATCAATTTCACTTTTACTGTGCAGTCTACCCAGACCCAGCCTGTGTTGCTTTACGGGTCCTTTAAGAATAATACGAGAATGATGGAGTCACGCTTTTTGACAGGTAATAGGAGTTACAGTTGCAGGAGCAGTGCACACGTCGTAATCACGTCCTTACAATGTAATCTATGAGACGATCAATACAGAAAACTATATTCTAAAAGAAAGTCTTGTGATTTGGAATAAAAATGGCGTGATGCTGGTGGTGGTTCTGTTCTGCTGGTTAAGTATTACAATGGTGGTGGTAAGAAAGTTGTATAGCTCCAAGCTACATAGGACCGAACGAAATAAAATATTCCATTGAATTCTATACTCTCTGGACCTGATTGCTCAATTTATTGTAATGGTTCAGCTGTAGGTCTCGGTTGGATATAATATGTCCATGATCACCTCAATACAATCATTTTTATTTCATTCTTTATACCCAGTATGTAATTATATCAAATTATGTTTTTACTATTTCATTGCTATTGCTATTCCTAGCCAAGGTTAAGCAATCATAATTGAACACCTACGCAATAACGTATATATTCGGAGATATCAAGTTTCTCCTTCGCCTTCAAGTACTAATAAATTAAGATGGATTCGAACATTGACATCTTTGATATTTTCCATCCAAAAATTATTGAATTGGTCACGTGGTTTATTTGTATATATATATAGTGTATAGCATTGCCCTTGTTCCTTTTTACTGAATTCCATATTATGCTATCGTTATTAATTGAATTTCCCATTGTCATAGGAATGACTCCTATCCTGGGGCAGGGCTGCCCAAAGCCAAGGCCATTGACTAACCTAGCTCAAGCGTAAATTAAAAATCAAATTAGGGTATAGTGTTGCGAAGTACATACATAGTACAATGTTTGTAAGCAAGTTCGCGTGTTTCTCAATCAACAATGCATGAGAGATGAATCGAAGTCGAAAGCGTTCCATTGAAGCGCCTGGGATTTGAGATCTGTAGAAATAAAGCTCGTTCAAGGATCAATAAGGCTTCATAAATTCAATTCAATTCAATTCAATTCCGCTCAAAAATGTGTTTCATTGTACAATATATAATAAGTGTTTTGATCTCAGAAGGGAAATTGAATACGAGAAATATGCCTGTGATCTTTAATTCAATTTATCTGTGCTATTTATACGTGTACACGTAAAATAAGATATATACTTTTTGGCATCTCTGTCTTGTTTGGTTTTTGATCTTTACCTCGTAAGTGATGCGGGCTTTCTTCATACATGTGCACCTTGGAAGTAAATCAATTAGTTGTTTTTGCGAAAATCAAGGCAAAGTTGCATGTATTCTTATCTGTGCTGGAGAAAGTTGTACGAATAGAAATAGTGTACAAGGTGAAAATAACCTTGAAGAAGTTTGCGTTGGATATGACCTATATAATCCTGCTATAGCTTGCCCTATTTTCCTACTATAAGTTTTATAAGATGCTGCCAAGTGTAATTATTATGTAGGTGTTCGCGTAGGCACTTTTTATAATATTCATGGGAATTCTCACTAATCCGGTCTCCTACAATATGCCGTTGCGTTACTCACGTAGGGACTCCAATGATTTTTGATTCTTCAGTTCATAGTATAACAATAGTACAAATGTTTATTGTTCCCAGTGGGGAAATCACTAATGCTAAGCTGCATGCGATTCTATTGAAAATAATTTATACTGAATTAATTAAATACAATGAAAAAAGTAATTACGTAGGTAGGTAGGGCGGAGGCACATAATCTGTACACCTACATAATTAAGTTATCTATGTGCCTATTATTTTCTTATGACTAAAATTAAGAAGATTAAATTTCAAAGAAAAACAAACTAAAAATAAACGTACAATAAAGTCAATGTGAACGAGCCCATTTTCTTCCTCATACTTGAGAGCAAATGTGAAGAATGGCTGCCGGTGGGAACTGTTGATTTTGGACATGAGAGTGGAGCCATCAAAGGGGGCGGAATCGACTGGTGTCCCGGACTGAGGTGTCATGGAAGAGAGTCCTCCTGGAGTCAAATGTGCAGCCGAGTCTGGAGACTCTGGAGTCGAGACAGCGGCGGTTGTCACGGGAGAACTCACAGAGCTGGTCATACGTGGAGTTCCATGAAAATCGTAAGCACTACTCGTCTCTGACATGGAGCTGTAGGTAGAGTCTCGTTTCACGGGTGAGCTGAATAATCGAGCCAATTCATCTTCCGGGCTGCGTAGAATATCTTGAAGAAAAAAAAAGAAAAAAAAGATAGTCAAATCTTTTGAAAATTCGCTTCCTGTATAGAACCATCACTACATTTATATACCTATACGAAATCTACATATCAGTACTGAAGAAGCAAAATTGCCGATCTCCATTTTTAATATATTTAATTGCGTATACTTTTTTTAGCCTCAAAATATAAGCAAGAAGGGATTTCTTATTGGTTATGGTTCTGGAAACCAAATTATACACTACTTTTTGAGTAAAACAAAATGAAGGGCTGGCAATTTTGCTTTTAGTGTGAATTGGAGAACGGAAATTTTGCTTCTTCGGTGACGATATAACCACTATGCACAACGCAAGGCATATCAAAAGTATGTTAGATACGTGCATGAACTTTATTATTATTCTTGGTGTATATGTCCACAATTATTCAATAAAATTTAGCCTCCATGTTTTCCTTTTGCTTCAATCAACTTGGTTCTATTAAACTGGTAGCAAATGTCCCCCCCAAAGGGAAATTATTTGAGTTTTAAAGTCTACCTTTCATTTTTCATGCGTAGCAGGTTAAGTGGCATTAGGGCATGGGTGACTAGTAACTAATTAAAAAAATAGTGTTCTAGCTTACTGCAGTGGCGGATCCAAAGGGGGGGCTAAGAGACTTTAGCCCCCTCCCCTAAGAGAGGCATTTTTAACATTGCGGAGATAGGAGCGGCCATTTTCCAATATGGCCGCTTAACATTATTAGCCCCCCCCCCCCCTAAGACATAATCCTGGATCCGCCACTGGGTTACTGCAAAAAATTATAACGTGTAAAAATACGCAGCAGTTAATAAAGCTAGAAGGCAACATACATTTTTGATGTGCTAAAAGCATTGTAAATATTTTTAATCCTTATGCAAAGCCGTAGGCTTACAAAATCCTTCCTCCTTCCGGAAAAATTGTCCAGAGGGGCTGTCTGCAAAGATCTGCCCTAGTGCATGTCTCATATATGCTATTCCTTTTCATTGAATAGGTGGGCACCTGCTTATTTAATGAAATTTCATAGGGAAGCAAAACTTCGTGATTTTGAGTTTTTAACCTACCTACGGTAATACCGTAACGGTATATATTAAAATTAATCTTGTAGCGATTATAGTAGCTAACTGTTTCAAATGTACAATCTTTCCATTTAATAAGGTTTTTATGCTAGCAATTATGACAATGTATCGCACCTATGCTGTTATAAAAAGGTACTATAGCCACATCAATATAATAAAAATAAAAGCACTTTTTCCATTAATTTTTTCCAAGATTCACTATTCAATTAAATGGAAGCCTTAAACTTCTTCTTATTCCTGTAACTAGACAACAAACCTTATTTCTTTTGGACATGTTGAAAACAAAAATCGTTCCACAACTTTTGATGTAAATTCTCTCACCTTGAAGAAAAACAATTCTAAGAAATTCTTGCCTTGTTGAGATAATGGGGGAAAAAATCACACTGACATGGTTCCGCTGAAAGTGAAGATGTACAAAGGATCCCAAGTTACCTACATGAAAAGGGAGCGGTTGCCTCCATAACAATAATACAAAGTAGGTGGTACTTATGTTGGTCGATAGTTTTTCGTCTCATGCATAAAAAAACAAATTTATTTCAATATTTTCTATTCTGCAATTCCGAAAGTTTTTGCGGGCATGAATGAGGAGGGGAAGGGAAAGAAAGGGAAGCCATAAAAATAAAAATATCCATAAATTTGGAGACATAACAGCATCTGCACTGACTCTGATTTGCTTAAACTTGAGGGAGACTGTGAGGCGAAATAGAGTATACGCAGGAGCTCCAATTAATCATTTTTCTTATTTTCTTTTCTACGACTATGTATATTATGTATAGCAAGAGCCCGCGTACTCTGTTTTTCATCTGCTCTTGCTCCAGATTTCCCTGCGTGCATTGAATGCACTCCATTCGCCTAGAAAGAATTGATGGAAAATGGATCGGGTTCCTATTTAAAAGCTACCAGTAATTATACGGGCACCCTCACATGACAATACGGCATGTGGCTGTATATCTATGCCAGTGCGGTGGCAATTCTAACGAGCTTCGTTGTATTATTTTGATTATAGTGCATTCTTCTTTTTTTATCTGTACCGATAACAGTACATAATATATAGTCACTAGTCAGTCACTCATAGGCTTCCCCCAAGGTCATTAGAATTGACTACTATATATAAAAACATAAGTTGGCTGTCTCCACTAACAACACGTGAAAGCATATGTCGTGGACTTTCACTCCAACGCTAGAATACGACATGCAAGTCCTTGACTTATACCAGTGCCCTTGTACGATAATAAGAATGATGGTGAAAGGTGATGTAATTATAGGAAACCTGAGATCACATTTTGGAGACAGTGGAAGCCGAGAGTCACTCTGAAGGAATAATTATTTTTCCTACCATAATTAAGGACCCTCGCGCGCTATGTATATAATACTGTACTCTGCTGCTGCGGTCTAGCTTTCAAGAAATTCTAATTATTTTATCTATGTAATTGGAGTAAACTTTTAAGTAATGTAGATACATGTAACTATCTCTAATGTAACTCACAACACAACCCACTCAAGTAGAAGCAAAGGCTCTTCCAACAATACTTTCGACTTTAACTTTTTACTTGTGTAAAGTTCTTCGGCATCCGTCCTATGATTTGAACTATACAAAATAAACTACTCCACGTTTTCATACATACAAATACATACATATTTCTTTTCCAAGTTCCATGAGCGTGGACGTAAGTGACAAGTGTCAAGTTTCACTTTTACTTTCGTTTACGTCTAAAAAGGTGTAATGTAGGCGGCAGTGGCGGATCCAGGATTTTTTCATAGAGGGGGCTAATAATGTTAAGCGGCCATATTGGAAAATGGCAGCTCCTATCTCCGCAATGTTAAAAAGGTCTCTCTTAGGGGGGGCTAAAGTCTCTTAGCCCCCCCCCTTTGGATCCGCCACTGGTAGGCGGTGAACTATGGTTGGCAGTTGGCAAAAGGATGCTTTGGAACGCGTGCAAATTCCACAAAACCATTATATTCTACACAGAATATTGCACAGAGTAATACAATTTCCTAGAAGCTGAGATTATGATGGGCACTGACGCTTCAGCCCAAATAATATGTACCAGATATGCACCTAAAACCTATGTTGATGCTCCCTCGTCTTCGCCTTCGTATTCGTGCGTTTTCAACTATTGAGCTCTTCCGCTCACTCAGTATATAATTCTATTATTGCGGAACTTATTACTTTATAGTTTTTCATTTCATGTCATGCAAAAAAGGCATATTGAGTACAGGATGCAAAGGGCAGAATTAAAAATTACACGATGTAATACTTACTCTCACGGTAAATTCCAACGGACGCTGGGTAGATATCTGGGGGGTAGCGAATGCATATGATGTCATCCATACCTGGATGCTTCTTTTTTTTCTCTGTAAACATAAAAAGACAAATTAATTTTATTTCCTACAATTTTAATTTCATACAAAATATCTCTAAAACCTACACGAATTCCCAACACCCACGCTACAAGGACATACAATAAGTTATTAGCCTACATCAGAGCTACCCCAATTTTGTCACACGTCAGTGGCACACTTTCCTGTAATACATATTATGCATCTTGTTTGTTTCAATTTTAAGCTGTAGCGCAATTTTACTGACAAGTAGAAAGTTTAAAAAAAAAGAGATTGCTCACATGTAAGAAAAACAGGTAAGAAACAAACAAGAAGGTGGAACCATCATTAAATTGTAAGTAGGTCAGACAGACATTACAGAAGAGAAAAAAAACAAATTAATTCGCATTAGATACCTTCTCTCCAGATACATTTATGGATCCAGCAGGCCTTCCGTGTAATGCAGAGCACAATGATGGCTGTGAGGAGGAGGGCGCTGACAGCCACGGAAGCCAGAAGGAGCTTCTCGGAATACGTTAAGTCTTGAACTCTCATATTCTTCATGCTCTACGTTCTGACTGGGTGTATAATCTGCTGGTAGAGTAGATCTCTCTGGATAGAACCTATCCTTCACTCTCTTTCAGCTCTGCTCAAGTAATCAACCCATAATATCAGGATTTCCTGGAACATGGAAAAAGAATAACAGTGGGATATCATTATACCATCCGTAGCCGTACGCGTATGTATTATCAGTGAGCGTGATAAGACCGCAACGGAACGCAACTGAACCAAAGAGATGATGGTTACGTAGACACATAGAGGAGGCAGGAATTTCCATGAATATATTATTTATAATGGACACTTATTATTTTATTCTAGGAGGAGGCGGCCGTCGTTTTTGGTTTCATTTTTCATTTAAATATCTGAAGAACCGCAGGAGTATACGTACTATATACCATCGTCATCACATAACTTTGCGTTGTTTGTCTCCAAAGTTTGTATTAAATATACACACAGAGATACAATTAATGAGTCAATGTGTTTATTGAGGTATGTTTTTGCGCTGATAATTACGGAGTATGCAGAATTCATGTAGGTACATATAGGTACCCTGTTTACATTTCACCAGAATTTACTGTAATAAGAATGCCCATATATTAATGTGCGACTGTGTGTGTGTGTAACTGTACGGGTAGGTTTCATACTTGATATTGTAAATTATTCATCTTTTCAATTTCTAGTAGCGGTAGGTAACTACTTATTTCAATTTCTTCCATTTATATCGGTACACGTACTGTACTACACATTACTGATTCGGAAACTTTACCCTTGACGCTCAAAACTTTGAAGTGTACTTTAGTTTTAGACTACAGCTACTTCAAATAATATGTATTCCTCTTGCTTAACAAACAACGTCCTGATATACGTTTAAATATTAAGCACCAATTTGCAGTCGAGATATATAGTAGGTACTTACATGACCATCATGAGCATGGCTTCCGTAGCACCTACTTGAATATAAAAGTAATAAAAATGCTACGAAACATCTGGAGAAAAGTATAAAAAATGGTAATGGTAATACGGATACGAGGACGAGGGTGAGCCACTTTTTCAACAGGCGTATCTACCGACCTAGGCACATTGGGAACTGGATTGGAGAGTGCATGATATTAGATTTAAAGAATTGTTGAGACTGCCATAACTTTGACCTTGTTTTATTTCATTTTAGTTACTAAAATGCTTCCATATATACATATATACACCTCAGGCTATGTTATAATTATTTGCAATTTAAATATATTATGTCCATGGATGCGTGTCTGTCTCTCTGTCTGGTTTGGAAACCAAAACTAAGGTATAAAGCCTTGGTAGTTATTTAGCAATTGTAGTGGTTATTGTTTCAATATTTTTTCAGCAGTGTGGTAATGATTTCTTCCCTTGTGCATATACAATGAATAATCCAGCCAGTGCTATATGAAAGGGTATCACGGCCGTATGCCTATTACCTATATGCACCACATAATCTGTCCAATTTTGCTTCAAATTAAGTTTTGTTCAAGTAAAAATAACACTTTTTGTTTTGAAAAGTAAGCTATGGAGTTTGCATAATATGAGACAAAATTTAACAAAATATCCAAAATTAGACGTAGCACTCAAAATCTTGGATAATTTTTCCAAGAGACGGAGATTTTTTACAGGTTTATTACCAGGAATGTATGAATTACTGCTATTGCAGGTGCAGCTGATATATAAAATGCAAAGGTTAAAACTTTTAAAACATCATACGTAATAGGATGTGATACGTTTCGTTTAGGACAGGAACAGATATATAAAAGGAAATTAACTGATTTCGGATTCGCTATGTCGAAACTCGGTTTGAAGCCTTCTCAAGCAAAGTGCTCGGACGGAAGAGAAAAGCTCAAGGGATCGAATCCGAATATAGCTGTATAGTAGACAATAATGTCGCAAGCTTCTGAAAGTTTTTGAGAATACTGCCAGACAAATTTAAATAGAAGGGACATTGCAGGGATAATCTTGTTAAATTTTGAAATTTTGCAGTTCATAGTTGCAAAACGCATTACATTACCGTAATTCCTAAAAGAGTAAGAGTAGTTGTCTACTAGTCAAATTCCAACCTTCCAGACCCGTCTACTGCCATACAATAGTGTGCTAAATAGACCCGTCGTCTACTACTCAAAGGCCGACCTCACAGACCCGTATATTACAGGCCCCTTCTACTGTTATAGTAATTACGGTGCATTAAAGGAGTAATTTAAATAATTTAATACGTGTTAATTCGACTTTTTCTTTTGTTTTGTACTCTGGCTTTAGCTTTTGTTTTACATAGACATAATTTCAGCTAGTACAAAATACAATTTTTAATTTTCAACATTATGCAGAATAGATTTAGATAGCCATAGGACTGTTTACACTCGTGTAGTTCATAACACCCCGTTTTTTAAAATCGATAATCTCTTTGAAACAGAGCCTTTTTGTTTATCTCAACTTGCCTCAAAAGCACGATGCTGAGGTTTAAGGCATGCTATTTTAAAGCTTTATAAAAAAAATTGAAAGGAAATCATTCCTCTCTCAATAAATGCCAAAAGTTGAGGATAAAAATATCAAGATTTTTAATAATATCATCAAATAAATATTAAATACTCAAATTAACGTGTATAAATAACCATCTGTGTCTTAATTGTCTCTAATACAAAGGTCAAAAGTTTATACAAACGCAATGTTAAATAATAAATAAATGCTTGTACACACTTTTAGAATCTTGTTGAAAATGAATTATAAATTTTCAGTCAAATTGCACATATTCCCATACATCCGGTGTCCGGCCATTTAAATAGTTTAAAATGTATTCTATATGAATGAAAATGAATGTAGGCACGTGCATAATTATTTATGTAATTGAGTGTAGAGAGCTACATGAAAGACAGAAAATGCTTTTGCGTCAATGCAATTATTTTCTGCGCAATATGTCGAGATGAGAGGAGATGAGACTCGGAGAGAGAGACTACATATGCAAGCATGCATTTTTATAATTAATTCCAGTTTTAATTTTCCGATTCCAGGCGGAAGCGCTCGTGTCCATGTCAACAACTGCCGCACTTGTTAACAAGTGGAGTAGCAGAAGTCACTGCACGAGTTTTATTTGTTATAGTGCCCAAGAGACTTTGAGACTCGTTTCAATATTGCGAGCTATGTTACTTATCTTCATAGAAATGAAAAATGAAAATGACTTGAGGGAACATTGATGCAATAGACTTCCGTTTTAATATTACATCCTTTATAATATTTGCGAATATAATTTTCAACTCCTTCGCTTTAAGTTATTTTAGCGAAGTAATTTAAAAATGCAATCTGTAATAATTATGGACATGCAGCCGATTTGTATACTATATTCAGCTTAAAAACTCTTATGTCTGGATTGGTTGTTGAATATGAAATGATAAATATATATGTATGATTAATTTTATGAATAAAATCATAATTTCCGAAAACCATGCAAAAATTTAATTCTATATTCCGCTTTTCGGCTTCATAAAAATCTCGCCATTAAACTTTTGATTTTATACTACTCAATGTGTGTGCAAAACCGATGCCTCACAATGCACAAAACAGGAAGCGCTACTTCCTGTCCCGGCTTGCTGATAGATAGATTGAGATTAAATTTAAAATTAAAAACTCGATTTTACAGAACGCTGCGTAATTCTACATTATTCTGCAGCATTTCCATCTCCCCTATCTTCTCATTAGATTTTGGTTTTGTACTTTTTTTCATTGCATAAACTGCTATTATTGCTTACGATTGTATGATATACATAAATAAATAAAAACGTCGAAATTTTTA
The DNA here is from genome assembly GCA_949802685.1 of Dicyrtomina minuta. Taxonomy (NCBI): domain Eukaryota; kingdom Metazoa; phylum Arthropoda; class Collembola; order Symphypleona; family Dicyrtomidae; genus Dicyrtomina; species Dicyrtomina minuta. The sequence continues at coordinate 29,773,802 of OX461810.1, forward strand.
CACTTAATTACAGCTTAGATATCATCAAGCTGTGCGCAACAATTCAAATTTCATACACGAGGCACACTTAAAATAAAGAGCACAATAAAAAAAGATCCAAAGGGTAGTTATTCTCATGAATAGCCACATATTAAAAATGTATTACAAAATTATTGAGGAATATACAAAACAATGATCATGATCGTTTCCGTATTATAGAATGCAATATGATTATCCCATGCACGAACTTTATCTTGTTTTCTGCATCATTATCAAATCTTCTTAATCTACTGGCAGTAATTATAACCCATTAAAACTTGGGTATAAAAGACAAGAATTTCAATCAGTGAGTTAGTATACCATAATAAGTTCAATCTTCTCAAGCTCTCAGTTTCGATTAATTCTGAATATATTTCAAAATGGTATCATCTGGATTTAAAGTGACGTACTTGTTACTCTCAGCCGGATTTATTGCTTCATTGGTAAAACGATAACGAAACATTATTTGGTTTTTGTACTATATTTTATACTATTAGCTATCAAAATAATTTCTTACAGAAGCATTTTATGAGGCAATAAGTGCCAAGTGTGTGGTAGGTTAAAAAATTAATACATTTTTTACTACATAAGATATTGGTATTTTATGTCAAATTAACTGACAATTTGTGTGAATTTCTCTAACAGATGAGCTCTGCAGAAGGTGCCAAGTGTAAAGGATGGGACATGAAAATCTACGAGCAAGACAAGATGTGGATGATGGAGTGTATGAAGGAAGTCGATGCTAAAACACCCAAAGAAGCCATGATGATGCCCGTAATAAGAAACAGATATTATTACTCCGTTCGTAGAGGTTTCCTTTAGTTGTTCGATTTTGAAACTGGCGTTGTTGAATATATCACGTTGCACGATAAATTTACTTTTACCTAACTATTTTCACACACCTTTTAAATGCACAGGAATTTATATATCTTTGAGTTTTATTTCCAAGTAACTTTACACTTAAAATTTTAAAATGAGAAATTACCAGCAGATCAGTTTTCGTTCAACCTTTCTTGACGAAAAATTATAATAATTTGCATTTCATTAAGCTAATCTAACTTATGTCTCGTTTTGGTTTTTAACAGTGTTTCCGAAAATGCATGGTCATCAAGCGTGGAATCGTAAGTTTTGAATTAATCTATCAAAAACTGTTACATTTAAGTGTCATGAAACTTTAAGCGAAAGAACTATGGGGTACTCACTACTAGAGATAAGCCTAACTAGAAATAGATGCTAAAATGAACGGTTTTGTAATTTGTTTATGAAGGTTGATGACTGGGGAATGGCTAACAAGGCAAAGGCTGCCGAGCTTGTCCGAATGACAGCTCCAGAGCCCCTTCAAGCCGAGCTCGTAATGAAAGTGGAAAAGTGTGTTGATATGCACGGTAAGTTTCATATTTTGTTTTGTCTTCTTGAATTACAGATATGAAAACAGCATATTAATTGATATACTATTTCTAGCTGGAAAAGTGAAGGAATGGAAAATGTCTTGCGAATCCTACGTGTATGTTTGCCAGTGCATGGCAGAGTCATTTATGCAAGTAAGCTGCAAAAATCCGAAATACGAATTTACATATACGAGTAACAAAATTTATGAAATATTATTCATTACAGGTGCGGTACTTAAAATTTGATAAGGTCCAATTTATCAGTATAAATAATAATTAATTAAATGATTACTTGTATTTATTAGACTTGCCAAATGATGTAAGGACCACCTATAGTACAAATGGACGTTGCCCGGGTCCGGATATGGTCTTCTGAAGTGCTCAAAATACCGAGACATTCACGTTCGGAAATACAATTTATATAAAAAGAGTACCAACACTTATTGGTACCAATACCAATTCGATTTCAATTAAAAGTCAAATAAATTACTTAATAGCGAATAATATGACATTACCAATTCGATTTTAATTAAAAGACAAATAAATTAATAGCGAATAATATGACATTACTAATTCGATTTTAATTTTATGTAATAAAATTATTATCATTCGATTAAACTTAATGTACCGGTCTCTACCAAAAGAAGCTTAAAACAAAACTCTATATGAAGTAAATAACCGCATTTTACTGAAATTTTCTCACATTATATTGAAACAATTATTACGATTACGAATTAATAAATGAAAATTTGAAAATACATTACGCTAATTGTAACTTCTCAAAACTTTCACCGGTAGATAATGGCAGAAAGTTGTACTTTAAGCAATAAAAATATATTTATTTTCTCATGCATACGACATTTCAGAAATTCTAAATAGATGTAATATTCCTAGTTATAGGTTAGCGACTGCAACTTAGATTCCAAAACCAATTTTCCACCTATGCGCCTACATAATTTATAATAATCTATCTACATAATAATAAAATTCAAATAATCTACCATAATAATAAAATTCAAATAACGTCCATTTCTGTCCGCCCTTTCTGTCCGCTGTCCCTCTCTTTTACTTTATATATCTCCTTTGTGCCGTAAAATTACTTTAAATGAGAGTTTTGTATTCTTAACAAGGAAATGATGTCAGACCAACCAATATCAATTTCAATACCTTGCCAAATGTAATTGTCAATTTTTTAAAAGCTAACATAGCGACACCAATCTGCAACATACTGTTCGATGGGGAATTAAATTCTGTATTAGGTGTATTAAAATTTTGTGACATTGATATTTAGAGAGAGAGAGAGTAAACTTTATTTACACTGTTACCTTTTACGGTAATTGCCTCAAAGACACAGTAAAAATACAAACAGAGTTTTCAATATAAAATTTATATTTATGGTTTAAGTATTATAATGTTGAATTATTGGTTTGATTTTAATTTATGCTGACTGTATGTTTAAAGAAACAACGCAAAATGAAGAATTTTTTAGTTTTTTAGTTATAAATATGTCTTGAAAAATGCTGGCACATTCCGTCCGTAGGACGGGCCGAGTTACTATTTTGCATAATTTTGAAACAGTGCACGAAATTCAACATGCTACACTTATATTTATAAGCCCTGGACGAGCAGATGACAATTCAGCGGAGAAAATTTCGAGCCTCAGAAATCCAAATTCAGATAACCTCCTCAGGATTTTTCGTTTTCCGTTAAAAAAATTCTCTATATTTAGAGCTACAATTTTAAGATAATTATTTTATACTACTTTATCAGCTTTCAAACGGTGTATGACTTGCGAGTCGTTGAAGCGCGTTCCTGTGAAATAATTGTAAGTTATTTGTTTGGCGGGATATTCAAATGTGTGAATCTTCACTATCATTATTGCGGCTATATCTAATTTAATCTACGCCAACCAATGAGCGAATGAAGTTCACCATAAGCCACAAACCTAAACGCTGAAATGAATATTCAAACATTCAAAAGTTGAAAGTGAATAAAATCCCTGCAATAATTTAATAATTCATATCAGAGATGCATATTTCCAATAGCTATACTTCTTAAACTCAGAACTAATCTGTGCAAACGTTTTTCAATTAATTTTTATAAGTTCCTTATTGCTTACATATAGTTTATCTTGTAATAGTACCATTCTTTGGACTTATAAGTCCTATGTGTACTATTACAGACTCACATACGATTACGATTACACCCGCGTACTGCCATTTAATAGTGTTCTAAATAAACCCGCGTACTAAGCAAACAGAACTCTCAGACCAGCGTAGTAATACAGACCCGCGCATTATTACAGGATATTCGGTACATTTCTTTTCCAGATCTGTTTATCAGTCTGGTACTTTCTGTCAGTTTATATGTTTTTAAAAATTCTTCTATAAGACGTTTAAAAAAATGGCAACTCAATTAAATTTTAATTTTAGGTATAGGATTGATTTTTAAGCATAAAAATCGTAATAAATTTCTATACGCAATATTATAATCACGGCACTGATATCTGACTATGACACAATGCAATGGGTTGGGAACATGACATTTTTTCAAATTTCTGACTGGCTATAAATCCTGAATGGAGATTTTTGAAACTGAGCGCCTACTGTAGCATTCTTTTTTCCCTTTAACATGCAGAATAAAATGCATAAGACCTTTCCATTTTCCATAATGGAGCTATATTCACGTGTATCAATGTAATATACCATGTCTTACACCAATAATTTCAGTTGTTCAAAACTTGACGTTTTCAATGAAATTTTTCGAAAAATCGTCGAAAGTCGAACAAAATTAAAAACAATTAAACATGTACTATAGTAGGTAGTACTTATACTAACCAACAGATTGTGATGCACTTATGTAAACATCAGTAATACGAGAAACAAAAGCACTGACTGACACGACAGGAAACGAGCCGTCTAAAATCTAGAACTGGTCATCTCAAGTGAACAGCGTAGTGAAACATTTTTTTACAATCACAAATAATGAACTTCAACGTCAGAACATCAAGTGTAACAATAAAGCATTTTTATGAACATGAATACATTGTGTCTCTCAAAACAAAGTACTGCATTGTATACCTAACCTAAGTATGCTAATTTCAATACTGGTCGAAGAATTCCAGCAAATATGTAAGCTTTGAATATATAAATATATGCATATAATATTGTGACAGTGTTTGACAAAAGTAAAATTGCCCTGTATAGCAAATTAGATAAAATATTTTATAAAAAAGGATTTCTTGACGCTCTGACCTTGATAATATTGTATAAAACTAAATGAAATGAAATTTTAGTATTTTCAGTCAGTGTTGTGAAATCAATCCAGCAAATTTATAAAGTTTTGGTCTCATCTAATAATTTTATAGTGACCTGATACTGATCCTTTGCGATTTAATACCCTGCCCAATTTCGATATTAAAAAACCCAGTGTCAAAAAACATTTTCTTACATAATGGCCTGTGCCCGATTTTGTACTTTAACCGCAGCAATATGCCTGGTATTCTACTTTATTCTGGTGAGTCCTTCATAATATATAAATTATTTTATACTTAATTTTACACGAATGTATTGGAACATCTAATTCCTGATACAAAACAAAGCACATGAAATTCAAAGATAACCAACTAAAACGGTTGCAACAACATATTTTTTTTAAATATCCATTCATACGCCTACGCCATAATATAATAAAAATGTAAGATGCTTAGACACAGTAAGACTCCATTTTATCTGAAGATGTTATAACCTTGTTTAAACTTCAATCACGGACAACTTAGATCGAAGCTCAGGAGAAGGAAGGCAAGTGTGAGAATTTGGATCTTGATATGACATCGGAAGAAATGATGAAGATGGAAGAATGCGTTAAGGAGGTTGGTGCGGAATCGTGGAAGAATTTAGGAGAAGAAAAGTTGCCCGTAAAAAATATTCATTTAATAATATTGAATTTTCACACTGTACTTCAAATTTTTTAATTATTGGCAGTCGAAATGCGAAATGTTTGCTTGATAATTTATTTATTTAAATGTATATCTCATTTTCAGTGCTTTTCTAAATGTGTGATTACGAAAAAAAATTTGGTAAGGCAATTAAACTTTTTTAAATTAAAACTAACGCAAGCATATATTATTAATTCCATAAATATCTGCTTCTGAGCAACATTAAGCCAGATCACCACTGCCTTTTGCTTAACCTTCATTTTTAACTATTGGTAATGTCATATATATATGAACGCTATTAACTCGTATAATTGTACAGATCGTCAGCAATTTCATAATAAAATTGTATCAGTAATTGCACCACAACTAATTCATATGTGTTTATATAGGTAGACGAAATGGGTGCTCCGCATTCCGAAAACATTATCATGTCTTTGAATAGCTCATTACCCGAGCACATTCGGGAAGATCTTGTAAAACTTATGGGAACTTGTCTCACCGATCATGGTAACAAAATTTTACCCCAGTAGTACTTGAAGTATTGTATACAAAGAAAAATGCATGAGATAAACTGTACTTTCGTAAAGTTTGGTTGTCACATAAATGACGCATATATTACTGATGATGTGTTTCTGCTTTTATCTGTATTAGCGTCTAAGGTTGACCCGAAAGAGGAAAGCTGCGAGTCTTACATACCTCTCGTAGGTTGCTTCCATACTTCTTTCATGGATGTAAGAACAGCATACTAGTAGTTTCAGTATTAAGATTAACCTTAGCTTTTAGATTTTTAGACAATCTAGTCTTTAGAAGTTCCAGAAATCGAGAAAGCAATATTCCTGTTTTAATTTAGTCACAAAAAATAGTACTTACAATATGTTTGGGTATTTGGGTTTGGTATACTTCAATTTATTTGGGAATTTTTACTGAATATTTACAGGTTTGCAAGCAGGAATAGCCAAGTAACCACAACCAGCCCATCAAATTTGATCAAGAGTGCATGCACTTCTTTCCTTACAAACAGCATACAAGGACACACAAAAATGACGTCTGCAAATAGCATATGTACAGCATGCGTAAATGTATAATACCTACGCAGGCTATATTATATCGGATTTAGTGAAATCATTATCTGAAATTGCTATTTCATGCAGATGCCAGCTAAAATTTAAGAATTATTACATTTATTAAGTACAGTTACAGTATTAACTTTTCCTATAGTATCTGTATAACCATTTCATGTACTTTTACCACTCCCAACCTCTCTTTTCCTGAACGACAGAGTAAAATATATTATCAATATCAGGTATGTAGGGGAGGTACTTTGCTGTATGCTTGTTTATCCATACTAATTTGTTTACTTATTAGCTTATGAAACTGTAAGAATTACAACAACCGTCACTGAGAAGTAATTCAAACAGACATTGACTGAGCTGCAGAGCAAACGTTTGAACGTTTTGCGGGGTTAACTACAATAAATTTTTAGTCTTGTAATCCTGTAACAACCTTTTTGGAACAGTAAAAAGCTGACTTTTGCGCATCATAAAAAATCTTCAGTAGCTTACAGCTGCAATATTTTATGTCCGCTGTATATTTTTTTATTTGCTAGACTGGAATTTATATTAGGACGACGTGAACTTCGCACACCGGTGCAATGATTGCTGCATACCAATATTATTTATCAACATCAACAATAATAATTATTAGGAGTTGTTACTTCATTGAAGCTCTACTATTTATAAGAGTGGAGGCAGTTTACACAATAAACAGTCCACTCTCCACCTACAGAAATGCCAATTCAGTATCCACCACTCAATATTATTGTCGAAGATTGATGGTATCATTTTTATTATGGTCTCCACTCCACTAGAAAAAGAAAAGGTCAGTGCTTGGCACAGGCTATATACTCCTAATACATATCTAGTTATATTCATTTACTACTATTGTATGCTTCAATTCTCTAATTACTGGTTTTGTGGGAGACACGCCATGCCATATGATTTCCTAAAAATCCATCGTAAATACCTAACATTTTGTATAATATTTGCTACTCCGGTTTCAGTATTCAAGAAATATGATGTAAAATATTACGTTGTTGAGCATGAGATGACTTTTTAATCCCGTCAGTTTTGATTTAGGCAGCCTAGGTAACTGATACGGAGGGCTTTTGTAGATGATACATAGATGAATAGATCCACACTACATAATACACATTTATACACCGTATTTTCTCTAATACAACGACCCGCGTTGTATTAAAACACCGACGTTTACCCCCCGCGTTATACTAGAGACCCGCGTTGTATTAGAGACCCGCGTTGTATTACAAATGTTGCATTTCCAACCACCTATGCGCAATGTTAAAGCATAGCAAACCCCCCGCGTTGTATTGGAGACCCGCGTTGTATTGGAGACCCGCGTTGTATTAAAACTCAAAGGCTGACCCCCCGCGTTATATTAGAGACCCGCGCTGTATTGGAGACCCGCGTTATATTAGAGAAAATACGGTACTTTACTACATACCTAGGTAACTTCCCTTTGCAGGCAGCTAGAATTCTTATTTCGCCCTGACAAAAATAAACACAATTAAACTGGATTCTCATTGATCGTAGACCACTTCATTCGAAATATTCCATAACTTTACCTATAGTAGAATATATAATGCACGAGTACGTGCATACCAGTAAAAGAATTCGCTATCGAATACAAATTAGCTACCGTGTGAATCTTAAGACCTATAATAGCATGGGGATAATGTCAAGTCCTACAGGGTATATCACACAGAAAATTATATTAAACTAATAATTTTGTCCGGTGCAGAATGCAGAACATAGGCAAACAATAAAACAATAGGCAAATTATAAATCGATTCACCCCCCTAAGTCTCAAAGTTTGAAAACACTAGAAATTCTTCTTGAATCGTATTCGTAATTATTACAATAATAAAAATATCTGGGTATAGACTATAGATATAATAAAATAATAAGGAACAGAGACATTTTAACGGAACTACATAAGTCTGACAAAATGAGTTCTGAGTATTAATCATTCTGACATCCCTATATGCTTTAAAACCAGAACTAAGTTGCTACGTTAGCAAAATTTATTCTCAATTTTGCATCTACTTGTATATTTATGTATTTACAAACGACCTAGATTAAGACTTTCAAAAGTTTTGCACAAGCATCAAGAAAAGAGAGGAAAATATATTATAGTAAAATTTGCTGCTCTGAATAGTTTACAACTGGTTTTCAGGTTTTGGCTACTTGTGATGATGCTACTCTGGCAATAATTCATTAGCACATCATGATAATTTTGAATTTAGCATTACACAGTACAACATTGCTATGAGTAATATGAAGTAAAAAATACCTTTTACTACGAGACTAACGACTACTATTACTATGTACCACGCTGTGGTATGGTAACGTGTAAATTTGTTTCAGAAAATCCCTGTTAAAGTTTCATTAGCTTCAGTTCAGCTGAAAGAGAAACCCGCACAAACGTGAGACGGAGCACATCCGACCACATCCCTGATCCTAGCAGTCTGCCTAGAGTTGGTTTCTAGAGCCTTCGGAGTCTAGAGACAATATTTTCAGTTACTTTTTCAAAAGAAGGGAAGATTTACGCTAGAATGGAAGCTGAAGAAGGTTAAGTATAGGAGGCATATTTGCGAAGCAAAACTCTGAAGTATGTGCATTGTAATTTAAATAATATTATTGATACTCAAATGATGTTGGCCGGTGTATCATTTACACACCAAAACTAAATATTCCTTTGCATTTACAAGCACTTTCTTTAGTTAAGGACATTAAAGTATGGAGTATGCAGCATTAAACATATAGATTTGCTAGTACTTTGGCTAAAGTAGGCTGACGAAGTACAAACCTCTGCGTACTGCACCACTATTGACTATACAGAAATAACTGCAACAAACATTTTCTTTGTTTAGATTATTCTGAGTATTCTGACTGAGTTGACAAGATCAGCAACCAGTAAAATTCAGCCACACCAAACACAGTAACACACACAATACAATTATGAATATAGACTGTAGTTTCCAGACACTACTTTTTTCTGCATCTTACGATACGATTAGATTCGGGCTAACCTAAAAAACAAACTTAACAAACAATATACAAAGAATGGACGAACTGTAAGTTAATAAACTGTATTATTAATCATAGTACTGATCTTAGTAGACTTATGGTTAGAGTCAGTGGGTATAATAGCGGTAGCGTACAGATGAAATAGGCCAAAACAATTAATTTGAATTTCCACAGGAAGCCTCGTCGGTGCATCTATTATATAATACCTAGACGCCAGAGGCTATTGGGGTTGGACACAAACGACGCCATCCACTTTGAGGGTGGATCACTTGACACCCTATGTTAAAGATAGCCATTTGCGCAATGCTTAAGATTGGTACAAGGTGGTGGGTGGGTCTAAAAATTTGGTAAATCTGAATAGCGCCATTTGCTCGCGGTCCCAGTTAGTTGTTTGTTGTTTCGTCTAATTTTCATTTTTCATGCGTTTTATTATACTCCGCCGGCGGTGCGGCAATATCTTCGAAATTAGACGCGGGAAAGTTTAATCAGAAAAAACTTGATTTCCAAAGATATAATTGGCTTCGAGTTCTCCGTTTTGTAAATACGTTTTATTTTAATCCTCTTAACTAGTTTCAAATACTTATCGAATTTCATCACTTTTAACGAATACAGAAGAAAAAGCAGTGTGGGCTTATTTTAATTAGTACAGTGACTCTGACTTAAAATAATAGTGAAGAAAATCTGTTGAAAATCAAAAAAACATGCCGAGGCCACGAATTGAAACACCCTCGTTGGAGACCAAATTGGAAATCATCACAAAACTTCGTAATGGCGATACACAGAAAAGGGTGGCTGAAATATTTGACGTCAAGTTACATGTTATTGGCAAGATATGGAGATCAAGGGTGGCTGTAGAAGAACAAAGAGTTGTAGCATCAAACGAGCACGAACAACAACAACAGTCTCAAAACGCAGCAGATGAAGATGAAGTAGATTCCGTTAAAAGAAAACGAAGAGGCAGCTCTGGCAGTGAAACTTCCAAGTAAGCTAAGCTTCAGTTTTAAGATAAATTAATATTTCAACTGATGCTTTAAATGCTGGCATTCTAGTAGCATGTAGCTCGTAGCTACTGTAAGAAAGTCTGCTTCTATAAATATCGGCAAATAATATAAATATAATGTACCTACATATGTTTGCACGCTGCACTTAGGTTAGAAAAAAACTAAGAGTTACCTAGGTGCAAATTGTCCCATGGACCTCCAATCTCATATTAGTGTATGTAAATATATTTAGTAATAATCATTAGTTGTGTCAACACGTGAAGCTAAGCGTGCTTTTCTTTTGGAAACCAAGGTTAAAGGTGTATTAAATGTGACAGCGTACACCGTATCTAGACACCTGGCTAGGGAAGGTACTAGTTTTGTGTTCCAGCATGAGATTATCTGACTAGAAAACAATAAAAAATAAATGTCTTGCAGATGCTGATTTTGCATCTTGCGATTTTGGAAGTGGTGTTTATTCGATTTGTACGTGCAAATCGCCTGCTTCTTTTTTATGTACTTGGTTTGCTAGTGCAGTGTATACTGTAAAACAAGCTGATAGTGAGGATAACAATCTTAATCTTCTAGTGTATATTCGAAACCCGAATGCTCAGATATATACCATATAGTTTTTTGTTTTGATCATTGACAGTTAGGTATATATTCGTACCCTTTAATCTACGAATTTTATTTTGTTGTTATCATCCGAAGTATTATTTGGTCTTCGTAGACGATGCGACCCTTGCAGCTGATTATGGAGATGCCTCTAGTTCTAGTTGTATAGTTATAATATATAAAATGACTTGAATGAAAGCAAGTCATACGTTTGTTCGACGGACGTCGGAATCTAAGGACTCAATCAAGCATTCCTTAATCAGAAGAACTGATTGACATGTTTACGTCGACAAGTAAATTCCTATTCGTACGTCGTAGTCGTATGGCGTAGGGATGTTAAAATACCCCTGTCCTGGAGCTGAGCTGTTATGTTTTATGTATTACGAAGGAGTAATAATGGTGCAGGTATATCAGAGTTTGTGAAAGCAATAATAGTCAGTAACAAAACTACTTATAAAATATTGTTTCGTAAGCGGATGTAATTATATATTATAAGGTACTTAATTAAATTGCACATAGTTCCGTCTTGATATAACGTTATTTAGATCCTTTAGATGTACTTGTATGTATTTTGCTCTGGGAACATATAATGTTAGTGATGCTACACTGCTCAGCTATAAAAGCAAAATTGCCAGGCACCGATGTCGGTGTCGGTGACTATTCTTTTATGTTCGACCTGTAGTCCAGCTTTGCAATACTCAGTATATTATTGAAATGTTACTGTGTGCTACATCTCAGTAAGTATTGCTTCCCCCATTCACCTAGCACTCATTAGGCACACTACTTTGTATACTGTTTACTGAAAATATGCATATTACCAGCATTATATTACACATAGTTAGTATGCGAGTATTATTTGGTTACTGAAGTCCGAATTCCGAATTCTTCAGCCAGCTATATTACAATTTAAAAATATAAGGTAGGTAGTAGGTATGTTAGCTAGGAAAGTATTTCGTTGTTGTTTGGAATTGCTGTCCGCAGATGTTACTCTAACATACCGTTCATTGCGTTATCCCGACATGTGTAAAAAGTGCAAAGAATAACAACGAGAATGACGTTATGAGTTCACCAAATAACAGATTTCTATCCCCAAAAATATTAGTACTGGAGTAAAGGTATATTCTGTACTTAAATATGTACAGTTTCAATACTTTGGAATTAAGCACTTAAATGAAGTCTACCAACTATTTCATTATTTTGCGAAGCACCTTAGTTTTGGTCACGTCTACATAGTAGGCATATAAATAAATACCTGGTAAAAACGATAAAACTGAATAAAGTATGTAAGTAAATTGTGTGACAGAAGGGCACACTAATGGATTTCTAAATACCTAAACTTCGTTTCACATCACATGCTCCAGGCTCCAGTGCATTACTCAAATTCAAAACTTCCTCCGTGATTACTAAAAGTTTGTTGCATTTGGTGTTCTGTTGTGTGTTGTGGGTGATATGGTACGTTAGATGTACTATTACTAAAGACTTACTACACTTATAACTTTAAATCTTACTATATGCAGAAAAGATGTGGAAGAGAAGGGTCTCTTCAACGGAGGTGGACGTGCGGATTCTAATGGCTCATAGTTTATTTAATGGAATGGTAAATAGAAATACAACGCCGGATTCTTCCAGTTTAGGCTGAGCTGTAGATAACCGTTTATTAGTAAGTTTCAATAGTGCGCTGTCTGTGGCAGCAAGAAACCCATTGTATATTACAATAGCTCTACAGTTTATTTTGCTATATAACGATAAAAGTTATAAGTTATAAGTAGTTCCCTACTTCCATTAAATACGCCTCGGAGAGTTATTACTTAGCGCTAAGGCTATCAGAGTTAATATGTAACTTCTAATGTAGGCATTTACATGGATAAATTTCAATTCCATAATTCATTGTTGCTAAAACATGAGTGTCACCGTTACAATACTGAAGTAACCTACCTTCTGGATATGCCACTTTGTCATTTCTCATACCAACTCTCAACTCAGTATCACCACCTCTGAAATCTGAAACATTTTTATAGGCAATTTGCATATCTGAAATAATGACATTACACAAGAAAAATCAGCTATATTTTCTCTTGGACAAAAAAGTAACCGATAAACCAGGTTGTGCATGACATGATTTTAGTTATTTTATTATTGTGCCTGGTTATTTGGAACGGTTGTAAGTCGAATCAACCCCATTTGTGGAATAAATGAGCATAAAGTACCTACTATAGTGCAGTGGTGGTCGTGTGCTCCATTCGTGTTAAAAAACGACTAGGGTCGACTTTGCCGAGCAAATTTACCACCATGTGTGTGTACATCAACATCGAAAAAATCACATATAAATTCTGAATGTGTATATAATCACGTTAGTAACGTAGAAGGTATAAACACACCGTTGGTCTAATTTTAATATTCGGGTTCTCTCTTGTTAAAATGCTATGATTGACTTGTATCTGCATAATACATAATAATTGTTGTAATTGATGTTTGGCATACACTACTATACTATGAAAGTTTTTCGTTCCCATTTGGGCACATTTGTTGTTTTTTGTCATGATTCATTTTTTGCAGTGTGTCTATCGGAATATTATTTATTCTATTACCACTTGACACAGAGGTTCACTGTGTACTAGAATACGTTAGGAAATTAGGTTGCAGATAAATCAATATTTTCATACAATTCACAAAATATTTTTTCTGAGGTCTCTATGCGTGCTACAATCACTACCATCAGCCAACAAGAACAACGAACGTATAGGAGCAAACTATATACTATATTATATAGCATAATTATCCAAGCATAAAGCTACCTGTCTTTGTGTATTACCTATGTAATTTCTGCAAAACCAAGGTTTAAACTTTGTACAGTAGGTGTAATTATAAAGGCTGTATCGACGGACGTGTTATTGATCACATTGATTGTTCATACATTTCAGCACTTATTTAGCTCCACAAAGAAATTTTCCTAATTCTTTTAAAAATTTAGTTACTGGAATTTACAAAAATCTGACAGAAGTGCTCACTCTTTCCAAACCAAGATGAGGGTACATACTACATGCACTATAAGTACGTATACTTAATATGTTGTTGTTGCCAGCATAGCATCCATAAACATTAATTTGATAGGTCCATATTAAGCTGCTTAATACTGCGTGTCTTTCGTGAAGAAGCTTAATGGCCTTAGTTAAATGTGAGTTCAGTGGACTTTTCGGCCAAAATTCTTACTAACCGACCATGTATATTTGTCATTATTACAGGATATTATCATTATGATTACGTACCAACTCCCAGCAGTAAAATACTGCGAAGGCATTTGCGGAAGACCCTTTTGAACTCCTTATTACGGAAATACAAAAGTGGAATGAAAGTATTGATTGTATAATTAACGATCACAATCATGCTTCAGCCCAGAGCTCTGATATTTAGGTGTCACGAAGTTGTGCCTCTGCCAAAAAAATAATTATATGCGTACCTAACCTACCAAGCAGTTGCTCCATTTCTTCCTTTGGAGTTCTGCGCGAAAGTTGTCATTTAAGTCCTACTAAGCGGTTTCTTAATTGTATAATTTGGTCCCATCTGTGTATACATATCTACTAATAGCAAAAACAACGTTGCGGCGCATATAGTGTTGGACAGTGCCATTATTTGTATAACGACAGATATATAGTCCTATGCTCAGTGGAACATTACGGCGGCATGTATGTTTAATTGTATTCGTAAACGTGACTTATTTTGATTATTTAGAGCACGTTCGGTCTGTTCAACGCTCAATCCTATGCAATCATATCATTTTTTGTGTTTCCTGGGAACAGCATTACAGCATATAGAAATTGGAATAGACTAGAGACTATAGAGTAAAAATTTTGGAAAAGGCTACGGTAAAAAATAAAAGCCTGCTTTCTTTTCTATACAAATCTCAATCAGACATTCAGTTTTTTAAAGGTAGAGATGTATGAGCTTTGCGTATATTTCTTGGTGCAAACGATACATACTGCCTTATATAATAAGGCTTCTCCGAAAGAAAGTGAAGTTGCTGACAGGACAAGAAATGAAAGAACCGAAGCTTTAAGACCCTTAATAGCTTTCGTATTAATTCACATTTCACTTCAGTACACGTATCAACATGTCAGTGTGTTAAGATAAGAATAGTATGCGTGTACACTGGTTGGGGAAAGTACGAGAGCAATTTTCATTTTCTTTCTCTACCTACTGCTTACTTCCTACTTTGTATTCAAGGCTGGCTGGCCATAGTGGTCGTGCCATGAAGTCAAGTTGAGGTGTAGTATTTGTTACAAACGTGTACCTTGGTTTTTTTAAACTAACGTTTACTTTTATTTAGGATTCGCCTGGCGGACATTCTACCAATATTTTATAGTGCAGTTTAAGGATGTTTATATCTTATCTTATTAAATAAATACTCACAAGGAGGTACTTCTCAAGCTGTTGAAATTAATTTAAGCTGCTTGCAAACACTTTATTGTAGCGCAAAATGTGTACACAATGGGAATGTGAATTGTAGCAAGACTGAATTTGCTCCTAATTTTGTTCTTACTTTTTCTTTCATGTCAAAAATATGAATTTGTAGTACATAGTACAAACAGGAACAGCTATTGTCTGAGTGAAGGACACGTATGAAAATTCTTTGGCACTTTCAGATAATTACTACTTGAAGCAGCTTGAGCGTAACTTGACATTATTTGTATGGAATGTATTTCGTCTAATAATGTAATGATTATATCTAACCTTCTTACCTACTTGTTTCGAGTAGACGCGTCTTGACATTCTAAAATCCTTTATTAAAAGTCTTACCCTGGGACAAAATGCGTATGTGTAGCCCTATATGACTGATGACCTACGAGTAATTTTGTATGGTAAAGAAACTATGCTATAAAAAATCAAATTGGATTAAAACTTCTATTATCTCTTTGTAATACTTCTGCAGCGTTCTGTTTTATTTTAATGAGAAATATTATACAGGGAAATTCAATCCAAAACCACTTGATACTTGATTAAAAAAATACACAGGCATATTATGTGTTTAGGCAACTCAGTATTTTTGATTTTATAAAAGGATTTTCGACTGGGAAATTTTTCAGAATTATACATTCAATTAAATTCATTCAAGTTTTTGTAGTTCGTTTTCGTTTTCGTAGCATTTAAGATTAGTATGCCTGCCATCTTGTATAAGTTGCTATACATAATTGTGAGGGGAAAAGTGAAACTACAGTTGGATAATTTCGCTTACCTTTTGAATGGTGGTATCTTTGCCCTGCATTTCCCAGCTAAGAGTTGTCACGTTAGCAATTAGATTTAATGTGAAATTATATTTAGCGTAATAAGGGAAACTAGAAGAAAGTAATCCAAAATACTGGCTCTAGATAATATTTTCTTGTGAACTTCAGCAGTTTGGATGCCCATGAAGTATTTTTCGCGTCAATTCCAAACTGTCGCCTTCATGTGCACACACGAGTTTTTTTACACAGGAAAAGTTTATAGTGTAAAGACGGGAACGACGACGAACATTGAGTTGGAGTTCTGCAGTGGAGAAAGAGAAAGTAGGACAATCGGTAAATTATATACCATGAACCGTGAGCTTTAACTTATACTCGTACTCCTAATCGTAGGACCTCATCGTTTTTCCTGGCCGGAATGGCGAATTCAGGAAGAAAGTTCCTCCTTAGTGAAAACCAAAATGATTCTATACAGCAGCCCTGTACTGTAGTCTGAATTGGCTTCCCCTGATTTTTTTATGATCTGTGTAGCGTTTAGTAGTGTTTACGAGTGTCCGTAGATGTGATGTGTATATACTCGACTATCCAGTTATTATGCATTCCGCTGGTTCTGCCTGATCCTAGTTCTGGTTCTGGTCTGGATCAATATAATTATAATGATGTTGTGTTGAGCGTAGCACTGCTTGAGCAGGAACTAATGTAGATATCTCCTGAATGTTATTAATTTATTTTTGTAATCGTAATCGCTGAATAGCTGTACCCTGCACCCTGCTGACTGTGTACTAGCAATTACTAGCACAGCTTCACTCACAATGTCTATTTGAGGGCAATGTAACGTTTAGAGTTTTGTATGTTTCGGAGTTCAGACGAGGAGATACTACGATGTTCACTCGCTTCGTTTTCTCGTTTGACTAACCATGCTGTCAGAGGTGAACCGGGTATAGCCTACACTTTGGAGTGGATTCGAGATTCAGATTCAATGCGCACACAGTAATAGTAAAACATACTCGTCGCGGTCGTTAAAGCTTTTTTAGCTCCTGTCTGGTTACTTCTTGGGACGTTTGCTTTTGCTTGTTCAAGCAAGTTTTGCTCGATGATATATATATACGAACTTGATGTTTGTACGTTATTTTGTATTTTTGTATGGGATCTACAATACAAGCAACAAAATCGTTCTGGCTGGAATATCGTCCACAGGTTCCGTATAGATCTCATATTGAACAATTGTGTAATATATTTTATTACACCGCACCGCAAGGAATGCAATACTGAATGTATTGAGCTATTGAGGAAATACTTTGTTGTTTTAGCTATGGATTCGCTGAATTGGAGCATACTTGTTATATTTGTATATGTATGTTGACGTACATTGTTTTGCATATCTTCAAAGTTTTGAATTACTTGTACCTAGCAACGCTTGTTGCTACCATTAATTCAAAATACCATTCAGAATCAAATAATCATTATTACTCATAAAATTGGGATAGTTATAACATAACAGATTTGAAGCTGCATCCTCAACTATAGCTTTTTCCTGCTGACTGTGAATGTAAATTGAACTCAAACGATCCGACTGTCTTTTTAGTTTGGAAGAGAGTCGAGAACAATCATAGGAAGTTCTCGTTGATGAATGTACAGTAAAACACTAAAAATTTTCCAAGTGGCCAAGTATTATTTCACATGCCATTTGTGGTTATGGTATGACATGCCCTTATGTTTCAATTTCGAAACAACATGTTTTACCATACACATGTGGCATGGTGGGTAAATACATTTTTTTTATTATATATATGCGAGAGTTTTCATTGGTGTAGAATTTCAATTCGGAAATTACTAAAATGCATGACTTCTGTAAGGGTCTGGACAACTGAAAGCACACACGTCTGCGTTCTCATGTTCTCAAGCTTTGAAACTCGGAAGTATTAAAATATGCAATTAAAAACAACGTATGAAAACATTCTTGGACTACAATAATGTAACTACAGGGTACACGGAGGCACTGCAGTAGCTGCTGTGTGTAACACGGGTTTGTGTGCAGAAATTAGAGTAGGGGTGCTTACTGGCTTACTGGACGAGTTAGATTTACTGGAGATATAGAAGCTGTAGTTGTATGATACACGATACACTGTGCACTGTGCAACATATTTATAAAATTTTACTTTTTGCGGGAATGCGGATCCGTATAAATAGAAAAAGGTAGAGAGGTACTAGGTACTTATACCTAATGTATACCTACACTTATTTCAAAAGCTGCTACAGTACATGTAATTAATAAATATGTAGCTGGAAAGAGGAAACCGGCTACCACCGAGCGTTTGAGGGTTGTGTAAATTTTGAGAGAAGGTAGAAATAATATTCTCAGACTTCATTTGCTTTAGAAAATGTAGTAGGAATATAATATTATTACATTATGAATTATGAATTAGTATTTTTTGCGGCATTTTAAGTATTTTGTTAAATCCTTACATAATATAATTTCTTTCGGTATAAATCTATAAATAGTTTGGCCTCTAACTTTTTTTTGCCCGCTACAATATAACGTTATCGTAACATGAAAATCAGCTAAATACTTATGTACTGGCTTAACACACCTTAAGCCTTAATTAGTTAGCGCAATGTACTGCCACCCGAATCCGGTTTCTCTTTCTTTTCTTTTAACTTGCACGGTATGATATGAATGCACCAGATTTTTTCAGATGGGAGTAGCGAGTATATGTATCTACAATCTTAACACTTTTGGTATTGCACATTTTACAAATACTTACGCTAATTTGCGAGTAATTTCTTCAGAAATTATTTTAAATAAAAATGCCGTATTTAAAACTATTGATGCTTGACTTTGATGAGATGAGATTACATACCTTTGTTTGTAAGTCCTGTAGACTGCAAAATTTCCGGAATTTGTATCTGTGTACAGCTTTGTGCAACTGCTTTTATTGTGTAACTGATGTTTGAACAATCAACCGTCACTGGCACTGGGGGCAGTTTGTAAAAGGATGATTTTTGAGAAACTTTTATTATGAGTGTAAACAAAATTTCAATTAAAAAAAATAAATATCTTGCACTTTTTCTCTTTTGTTCGCCGTCAGCAAAGTAATGAAACACTGATAACAACAATGCAATAATGCGTTTGTTTGAGCACTGTACATAAAACTAAGCACAAATAGTTTCTCAGGTTAATTTGTCTGGATCTGCTGCCTGCATGACTCGTGTAATCTTGTAAATTTTACTTTTGCTTCAAAAGGTTCTAACGCAAGCAAACTTTATTTTTATAATGAAAAGCATCCCAGAAATCAAAAGCTAAATTACATTAAACATTAAACTTGAGGGGTACAAGTATAATGTTGATAGGCTGTAATAATTATTATCATTACATTAGGAATTAAGCCCAGCCTCACTTGCTATTGCTGGGCTGGGTGATTCTGTGTATTAGTAATGTAAAGGACTCCTAGTTTTTCTTACGCACGCTGTTGCTATTCATACTACTATATTATACTTATTAGAAATGTAGTTGAGCAAGAAATTCAAAAGTATGAAATCTATAAGAATCTTCTTATTTTGTTGCATGTCAGAGTAGAATGAAATAGCAGCTTAACGAAACATAAAGAGCAGTCATCTGAGTCTAAAGTTGTTCCGGAAGGTTATCATGTGAAGGTAATTCTGAGTGCTGGCTTTTACAAAACGTGAAGAGTGGGGAGCATGCAACACTTCTTACGTTCTAAATGAATTTAACTGTGATAAACAAACGGGATCGACATCGAGGTACTTACAGTAACATACTACTTGTTATTATATTTTCATCATACGGTAGAGCATAGTAGTTGACTGAAAGTAAGGGAATGTTTTTGCCGTAAAGACATAATGGGTTCAGCGAAACAGAAGATGAGTCTATGAGCAGCAGTGTCCGATACGAACCACAGGAGTAATTAATTATATACTGTATTTATAATTCTTCGTCTGATTGTTATCACTGGATAATATGCGCAATACTATTACGATCACAGTACTCATCGTCAGTGCTTGAGTTGTCTCAACCATCCATGAAAAAAACTTCAGTTCATCCTTACATCCTTTAGCTGTGTAGTTCAGATATAGCTGTACGCATTTGCTGATAACTAATACCTCTTAAGTTCTCATAGCAGCTGGAAATCAGTAGTACCTGGTACTACAGTAATTACATTGCTGTACCTACGCATATTGATTGGGTCATAAAAAGTAGACAGCGCATTGTACGCTGAAGATGAGTAATTATTTGTGTATATTCCATCTGCGCCGTTCATTTGCTTCTTGCATATGTTACGTTGTCCTCTTGCAACAGTTAAATATAAGTATTATGAACTTGGGAACTGTGGTACCAGATTTCAAATGTTCAATTTTAATTTAATTAAACGCGCATGACTAAAATACTGAAATAATCTACGTCTAATTGCAAGATATATATTCATTTACTACTGCAAGGTATCTGTATCACAATTGTATCAATTAACACAAAGATCTAAGGGATCTAAAGATCTTAAGGGCAGGAAGTGTGCTAAGCTAGACTTTTTAAATGTGTATCAGTGTAGGTGCCAATCTAATGTATGGATTTCAATTTTATTATGATATAGCTTTCTCGTAAAGGTCTTCTTCATTTTTTTATCTTTAGTTTGAGGAATAAATGTGTTGTTAAGTACTTTGTACTGTTTACCATGTGCTGCGCATTAACGACTTGCGTTTTAATTTTAATGCGTCTGTTTCAAACGCTGTGTGGTTGAACTTTTAGGAAGACACAAGAACATGTACTATCAATGGCTTTATCAACAGAATGAAATCTCTATTTTGTCTAGGTATTTAATGAGCCTTAAAGGCAAGAGTTAAAATAATTCAGGTTTTGATTCTGATCCTTATGTACCGCAAACTTTCCGTTGTGTTGATTGTTATAGTATAAACGATTACCTGAAGTTTTCTTTACTTTAAAGCTTTTACTTATGGTATGGTCACAGTTCGCAGTTCTTCCATTGCGTGATTATTATGTTCCGTTGTTTGAAACTAAAAGAATATTACATTTAACGCCTGGATCCACTTTTAGTTTTTTTGTGATGTATTACATATACCACTACTACATATGAAAGGTGTTACCTAACTATAGCTACAGTATCCCTGCTTATTGCAAGAAATGTTTATATACATGGCGAATTAAATATAATCGTTTCGCTTGACAGAAATGTTAATGTATGTGCTAATACAATCTATAGTAGTTATTGTCATATAGTTAGTGTTACCAGGATCTCAAACTTCGTTCGCAGCAAATCATTCGTAATTTTCTTGAGGAAGCTGTTTGCTTTAGTAAGAAAATATGGGGAGGGTAATATTACAAATATTGAGAACATTAAAATCCTATTTATAATGCCTTCAGCCATCGAGCCTATTTTTCTGTTCCTTCAAGGGTTATTGAACATTTTTCCAAAATTTTAAAAAAATGTCAGGTGTCTCAAAAACTTGTTTGTAAAGAATCTTACTGCAGCTTCCAAGCATAAAAAGCAAAAAAATGGTTTCCTATATCAACTAGTGTCTGTTAGAGTGTTAGAGTAGGTCGTGTTTGGAAATTTTTTTGCACCGTTTCCACCATCTCCTCTGTTTACATACAGGTAGGTAGGTAGATGGTAGGTACTTCTATTATGACAAGGTTCTTGAACCATCGATTTTTTCCAAATCATTCTATTCTTGTTACAAAGTCTACCGTGTACACTACTGTACACCAAGAGTTTCACAAATTCGGCATCAAGTTACTATTTGCTCTTCTATTTTGGACATGCAGAAAATACATTTAGAGTGGACTCATTAAGCACATTCCGTGACTCACGGACCGTAACTATTTAATACTTTTGTACATAATATGCTGATGTAACCGGGGCATGATTATTCATAATGATGAGAATCACAACAGATATTTGGTGTCATAATAATTTCGGTCCGACACACCCGCCGTTCATTCCCATTTTCCCATTCACAGTCTATTTGAATTGAACGGCATTCCGTCATGTAACACAATGGAAATCGGAGTCATAGGAAATATATGACACACATAAACTGAAACTCAAAGATGAAATGCGCAGAGTGAATTTGTCAAAAGAAGTATAGATATATGAGCTCTCGTATCATCTTCCGGGGTACATTTACCTTTATGTAGGCCAGAGATCCGCTGTCCTCCTGTCTTCCTGCTGAGCAAAAGTGGAGAGAGAGAGGACCTTCAAGTAGTGTAGTCGGCGACTAAAACGGACGCCTGAAGTTGTCAGGAAATTGTTTAAACTCTTCATTAATACTGGTCTCCAGTATGTAGCCTAATGCATCCAGTCCATTATATGTCATTTGTTGCCTAAAGTTGTATGTCTAAACTTCTGTGTAGCAAAACAGCAAAAGCAAGCAAATAGTAGTTTGGCTAAAGTTTACTTTCTCTCTATAGTATTTCGTATCGATTTATAACATCATATTAGTGTACACAAGGTAGAAGAAAGAGGTAAAGTAGTTGTAAACATAAATTCATAAACTATTAGATTAGATATACGTAACATGGCAGGATTTAGTATTAAAAGCTAAAGGCCCAAGGCGACTATCGAATTGCTGTATCGCTGAAAAAGTAAAAGATATCCTTTGGGTATCGGTATTCGGTATTTATGTTACAAGAATTTGATGTATGTAGGTATGTTATCTATTGTACAGGAAAGCAGGCGTTCAATCCAATGGACTTACTCTAATTGAATTAAATTATGCTTAGCCACTGAAAATGTAAGTCATGTCATGCGGTCTATATATTAAGAATAATAATAAATTACATTCGTCTTTGTAGTACAATAACCTGAATCATATTCAATTCTATATGCGATATCAAGTGCGTTTATTTTGTTTTTTTTAGACATAACATCGCATATTATTTACGAGTGTTGCACACATTTTATTCCTTTTGAGTACCGCTGACTGACATTCTGTCGTTATGTCTGTGTAACGAGATTTTACAATGATATGAAATGTCTAAGCCTAAAGTAAAATAGTACACTTCTATAATTTTTTTCAGATACTGCAAAGAAAAATTTCTGTAGCCTCAGAGTCAGTCTACTCAGACTGTTGGTGTCACTGTGGAGTGGTAGGCAGACTGTGAATTCGTTATTCCTTATACTTTGTATAGTTTTGTATATCATTCTCATCGTTTTTATAGGAAATTCATGGTGAGGGATTTGAACCTTTCGTATTTACGTTTTTCTCTTCGTCACGTCAGTCATAAACATTGCTTAAAAATTGATAGAATCTGACCTTACTGTGAGACTACACTGCTTAATAGTGTAAAACTGGTAGACAGATTGACATTGACTCAGGTGCTCATTACGAATATTTTTCCGTGTATTCATTTTCCCACTAACGATAAGTATGATTGTTTTGAGCATTCTGTCGTGCAGTCATACCTTTAAAACATATTTTGACGGAAAGGCAAGTCAAGGAAATTATTTATTTGTGGGGGTATAAGGAAGTTAGACGCCTAACATAGTCTCTGCTTTTTGTTTACATACTATTAAGATTAAGGAAAATCTAATATTTTTACAAAGCGATAGCGCCAGTAAAATACAAAAACGTTCCGAAAATTGTAATTCTAACATTCTGGTATAAATAAAGCCTGTTGCGATGTACCGTATATTCTTTATATTGCATTGGTATATAATATATAATTATATTTATTTGGTGATCCCCAGTCATTAGCTGATCTTTCATGCTGATTCATAGAATGGTATCAGCGACGTATCTAAGGATGCCTAAGAGGAGGGGGGGGGGGGGGTAAGGTTCTCTGAGCAGTGGCGGATCCAGGAAGGGGAGGGGCTAACAATGGTAGTGCCCATCTTGCGGAAAATGGACACTCCTATATCCACAATGTTAAAAACATTTCTGGGGGGGGGGGGAAATATCATGATCATGAAAGCATGTAAATTGAAAATTTTGCACTTTTCAAAAGCGTGTTCTATTAGAACATTTTGAGTTTTTGAAAACCTGTAAAATGGAACATTATGTATTTTTCAAAAAACAAGCAAATAGAACATTTTGCACTTTTCAAAAACCCGTATTTAGCATTTACGTATTTATCTCATTTAGTGTTTTATTATGGACTTTGCTCCTTTTAATTCATGCTTAATTTGGGTAGGGGTCATTTTGATTCTTCACGCACGGTATGGCCCCTGCGGAAGCATGTATTGGACTTAACGTATATATCTACTGACTTATATCTACTACCGTACTATTCAAATTTAGACCACTTAAACTCGCGTACTTATACCGACCCGCGCACAATTACAGAATATACGGTAGGTTGGTACATATAATTCAAAATGGTCACCGAGTGTAGATTATAGCCCCCTTCAAGAACGTTCTCTAGATTCGGCATTGCATTGTATTTGTGGTGATTATTATAAAATTTAAAACATAATCAATATGTTGTAAATCGTTCAGTTAATATCTCCCCACTCTCTGCATGTGTGTGTGTAGTCGTGCAGTGTGTACACAGCAGTCTGACGATGAGTTGTATTATTTTTTACTTTATTGACAGCTCTAATTAAGTACGAGCGCATCTACCAGTGGGTAATTGGCATGCTGTTCCAGGTTTTATTTTCTTTTGTCATTTGTCATTGCACATACTGTCTGAATCATTTACTCTCACGCATCTGCTTAATGGCGACGGGGGGGATAGATTATGTGCATGATCTGTGAGACCTGCCAGACTGTGAAATTAATTGCCGTTTTGTAGATGTATGATATGCCATGATTCTCACACTATTTGGATATGTGAAAAGCCCAGGCATAAAGGCTTACCAAGTGTATCACAATCCTCAAATCCTCAACCTCTTCCAGCATTTGTATTAAAAAAAAGAGTTTGTTTTAGTTTTTGAGGGGTCAGGCGTTTCAAATCGCTTAAGATCTGGTCTCCCAACACAGACCCCCGTGTGACTAGCTTACCCCGTACTAACACAGAGCCAAGTAAGCGTTTATTAGAGCCAAATAATTTGGCTTTGCCAATGCCGGAAATAGTATATTAATTTTTAAAATGGTTCTTACAAGGGAATGGTTTCCCATGTAACCCGTCGATTTCTACAAAAATCAGGCTACTTTTAAATAGTGGGGATCCAAAGTAACTCGAGTGCATTTTGCGTTGTTCGGTCACAATAGCCCACCAAAGTTTTAAAAAATTCAAATTTTAATACTTTGCCGCCCTGTAGCATCTACAGTTCTCATCCGATTTCGACGTTTTCTAACGTTTAGACTATTTTCTGAAAATTAATTTCTGGATTTTTCAAAATTCAAAAATTTTCATTTTTTTGAAAAAAATGGTCTGTACAATTAGGCCGGTAAAATAATTTTTTCTCTAAAATTTTTCGAAAAAATGAAAACTTTTGAATTTTGAAAAATCCTGAAATTGCTTTTCAGAAAAAACCCTAAGGATCTGAAAAAACAAAATTTCATCGAAATCGTACAAGAACTGTAAAAGTACCAGGGCGGCAAAATATTAAAATTTGAATTTTTTAAAACTTTGGCGGGCTATTGTGACCGAACAACGCAAAATGCACTCGAGTTACTTTGGATCCCCACTATTTAAAAGTAGCCTGATTTTTGTAGACATAGCTCATTTAAATCGACGGGTTACATGTGAAACCATTCCCTTGTTAGTATTATCGTATTTCTTCATATAGCATTGATATTGGATGTACCTACATAATATACTGATACTATACTTGCATAGACATTCTGTAGTAAGTTTAGTAAGTAGGTACATCAAGTGAGCAATTCCGGGCGCATCTGATTGAGGTGTTTTATTTGCCTAAATTATTAACATTAATAGAGAAATTAAGATTCGTGATATATACATCTTTAGCTTACTTATAACTTAATTATATCACATTTTGTCCCATGTGTGTATACAAAAGCAATTTGTCCTTCATTGAAGGTAACCCGAAGGACTCCGGGCCTGTATACGGATCAAAGTTTTGTTGTGTAGATTAGCATTGGTAAAATAGAAAAATGCATAACTTAATCAATTTCATCCTTAAATATTAGCTAGAGCTTCGTAGAGCTACGTTTTGAAAGCAAAATGAAGAGATGCTGAAAACGCCTTTCAAGGCTTATGTCTTAATCCTCGTTGTTTGGGTATCAGTTTTACGTAAAGTTTGACTACATGCTACATTATTTTCAATGCAGGAGAATTTGGTAATACGCGATCCCGGGAGACCGTCAAAATCTGTCCATTTTAGAGGTTATCACTTTTAACCATTTAAAGGATTTTCCTTGTAAGCGGACTTTATTAGAGTTACGCAATTGAAGGTTTTATTTTTAGTTAAAAAAAGACAAGGTCATTAATGTCAATTAATAGATAATTAGTATATTTAGGAGCTTATTTAGATATTCAAAAAGTCAGTTATTATTGTTTGTTTCGTTTAAGTTTGGTTGGGAGAGACAAGTAAGTTTATGTAGTGGATATTTAAAAATTATTCTTACAGCATCCATTTTAAATTACCCAAAATTCCAAAATATGTTCCGAAATCGGTCCCTTACATCCTTGATATCAGTTAGCTTATAACCGGTAAATTATGACATTGCTATTGCCAACCAAACCATCTATATTGCCTCCATTTCGCGGTTGTTCCTTATAACCGGCTTTCTTATAACCGAATTCTAATATTGTTAGAACAATGATTTTCTTATAGCATTAGGCATACTATTTTTACGATTCTGACGGGATACATTGCACCTTTTTTAGGCAGGGGAACAAACATTGAAAATAAGTCCGAGACCATATTCAAGTTTCCATAATATTGTCTATTCTTGGCTCTAATACAAATTACAAATATTGCCCATTATTTTTTCAGTTTACCATGAGTAACTACTATTTAAATTTTGTTGTTTACGCTATTAAACCAACTGCAATGCAATTATTGGTGTAATAGTTTTTAACATATTTTGTAAGATTATTTTTTACATATTTTTATTTTCTTTTGTCATTGAGCTAATAATCGTTTTGAATAGTGAAATGCAGCTAGGTACAATAATAATTTTGGTAGCGGGTCCATCCATCCAACCAGCCAGCGAATCCAGCACTCAAATCACAATCACAGCACAAGATTTGGGACTTGAGATAGGGCTTTATACTGGTATATAATAATATGTATATTAATCTTTCGGCTGAGACTGCAGTAAAATAATATGGCCGACGCATCTAATTTGCTTTAATTAATTCGTACAATCTCTTGCCAAGATTATCCAAATTCTTCTATCCGTTTCCGTCTTGTAAATTATAGCCAATTAAATTAATTTAAATTTCATAGTTATTTTTATCCGTTTCATGAAAATCAAGGACAAGCATACCAACTTTATTAAATTCCGGTAAAGTCTTTACAATGATTTTGCTTACTTTTGAAATCCTTTAGAATAAATGTCTATATTATCTGTGTGATTAATGATTAAGAATGAGAGTAGGGCGAAATAATGCCATGCTAAAAAGCGAAGTTAGTATAGTAGGAGGGGGCGATAAACAGCTTTGTTGGAAAACATAAACAATGTAATATTATGTACTATCTATAGTTTACTTCCATGAAGTATACTCTTTACATTTCTGAAAAGTTTGAAAAAATTGCATCACTTTGTAGGTATAGACTTATTGTAGCACATATGTAAACATACTACTAGTAACTATTAGGCTTTACTTCTATATCTGCAGCATTGGTTTAGAAAGTTAAGATTTTGCTATGTATGTTACAAACAAGTATTTTTTCGCTTTTCACTTTTGTGTGGTCATCGTCATCCACGCATCACATAACATGTTGTAGGTATTTACTATTTACCCTGGCTCAACAGACGCACTTAATGCATATCATTATCTCTATAGTACCTATTACTACCTATAGTTTTATCTATGGTCAATGGTCTCTTAAAGCTACTTATTTACATACGAAAATTGAAAACTTAGTCCTGTAACTCTAAACGCTGTAAGTTTTTTTCTGATATGGTGTGTGTTGTATTTCCTTCCTCAGTTGTATGTATACCAGTAATCAAAGGTCGGCGCCTATCCTATAATATAGGCAAAAATATAGGCGATAGGCAGGCAGGCAGACAATTTTAAGAAAAATTGTATAGGCAATAGGCAGGCAAATTAAAAAGATAAAAAAATAGGATAGGCTAGGTAGGCAACAAAGAAATTCTGCCTGGTAGGCAAAATAGTTATGATGTGCATTTTTTGCCTTTTTTGCATCGCAAAATTTCTAATAATTTGGGCATTTTGGCAAAAATAATTATTTTTATCGCATCTAGATCGTAACTTAGGAAGGCTTATTTATAAAAACTAGGCTTTTAATAGGCTGATTTATGAAATATAGGCTGATTTAAAAAATAGGCAGTAGGCAGGCAAATCGGTAAAAATAGGCAATAGGTAGGCTTCAAAAAAATCGTGGAAAAAGGATAGGCAATAGGTAGGCAATCGGATTTTTCAAAAAAATAGGATAGGCGATAGGTAGGCTAATTCAAACGCCGACCTTTGCCAGTAATAGTTATAACTTAAGCGTATAGGAAATCAACAAATTAGGTAGTTTTCTGTGGTGGTCCATTTTTATTTTGTTTTTTAAACAGTATCGCAATGTAAAAGCTTTGTTTATTTTTGTTCCAGTGGCTTTGGATTTGATTGGATGAATTTGTCGTAAATACAGTGACATTTGTGTTGGACGTTGATAATAATACACAACGAAGTAGCCGAAGTACCTAGTAGGTATATACTATACCCTTTAGTAATTCTCCAGTCCAGTGTCCAGTACTCCGTAAACAATACCGTCGTTATGAAAATTCATTTCACTAGCTCGTTCATTATCAATAGATACAGAAATCCATCTACGTGCTATCAGCAACATTCATAAATATTGTCACACTATCAGTAGCTTCTCTGGAACGGAACGGAGTTAAGGCATATTGTTGCGAGCTGTTGTCAATGTACGTCAGTTGAATTTAGTGGAAAAGCTAATCAGAATCAGTGTGAACAAAATTTCCTACGTTATGTCTAGTGGGAGTAAAAACAGAACTCGGAAGAGTTCCAAATCAAGCCGACCGACACTTAGCTCACAAAGTAAGAAGACAAGGTGAATCTCAATCTAAAATTTTGTTCCAATTTTAACTTTATAACTTTGGAAGTAATTTTGTATTCATTGTGACTTTAAAAAAAAAGTAGTCTTACGATTCATTGTCAAAATGTGTAGAAGCGTAGAATAGAATCTACGTACTTTAGAAGATCGAGTAAATCGAGTTTAATTCGTAGTAAAATTTAGATAGGGATTTTTAGGATGACAACTATATACGCGCTTAAAATGTTTAAAGGTAGAAATTCTCAGTTGGCTTGCGCCCTGGTCGTCATTTGTGACAGGAATGTAAGTCAGGTGATATGACGTCATGAAAGTACTTGTGTATGTCTCGCACGATTTATAATACGTATGCCGTGTAGAGGGGTTTGGACTGAATGCGTATTGTGGGGATACAAATTAGTGATATTTGGGAAGGTGGGCCCATACATTCATTGTACCCGCCCATCCCCTTGGTGTATTGGTGCAGGGATGGGCGGATACAATAAATGTATGGGCCCACCTTTCCAAATATCAGTAATTTGTAGCCACACAATATGTAGTATTATTAAGGTTGATGCTGGCTTTAGGGAGAGTTCACAAATGATGTCATCACATTTGGCCAATTTTCTGACCTACCTACCCTTCGTCACCCATGTAAAGCATAGGGAAAATCGTCACTTTTCAGACCCACCTACCTACCCAAGCGATGACATCATTTGTGAACGCTCCCTTACTGTTTTACATTTGACCAGCACAGCAGAGTCTTTTGGCTTGACGAGCTCCTTTTTGATATTCCTTTTTTTACTTTCGGACGGACTGGGATTTTTGGGATCCATAGATCCATCCATTCCATCCCATTGAAAAATAACATAGGCGAAAACGACAGAGAGAGAGGCTCAGGCTCAACTGGCTCAAGACGAAAATTGTATAGGTGCAATAGGTATTATTGGTACTTCATTTCATGGACCAGTTGTAAAGGAACACATATCTAAAACTCGACAACTCCAAGTGTAGCAAAGTGTGTTGTTTCTTCCATTAGACTGCTGACTAGTTTTTACATTTTACTTGTGTGAGGTTCAAGGACATATTCTGAACTAAAACATTGGAGCAAACTATTTATATTGTTATTTTTGAAATTATCCTTCGTTCACCTACTAAACGAGGAGATTAAATAACATTTATTTTAGAGTCTTCAGCATTTTGATTTTAAGAATTGGAACGTCATTTCTGGATTGTGGGGTGTGGGTTGTTCGCAAAAGAAAGCGTATCTAACTCTGTTTCAGTTTCTTTGTTCATTGTTATAATACATGTTACTTACTCGTGCTAAAGCCTTTTTAAATTTGATTTGAGTTTTTTTTCCGTGAGTGAGTTCTCAAATATTTTTTTGTTACATCACTTCCAAGTAAAAGATTAGAGTGGTATATATTGATATATGTATTAAGCTTCTCTACGATTTGTTATCGTACTAACAACTAATATACAGTTTTGTTGGTGTACTTAGTGGTTGTTGTTGTCCAGTTGAGACGAAGAATATTCATGATTTAAAATATTAACTGAATTATCTTGAGTCAAGGGTCTTAACTGCCTCTTTCATCACCTCCAGTTTTAAGATACCTTTGACATTAAACGGGCTCTTCGTGATTGTGTTGTTGGTTGTTTTATAAATAATCTCAGGCAAGTATTGTTTTTTTCTGAAGTATTTAAGTTATATATACGAAGAATACGAAAGACAAATTAGTGTTATTCCACATAATTTGACATTACTGCCAACTGCAGCACATAAAGTTTGATGGAAAAATTGATTTGATGGTTCATGAGTGATTGAATATTGAATCAAGTGTCGAATCAGGTGAGTGTGTTAAAATCTTCGTGAAACATGGACTGCTTATAGCTTAAGTATAACGGTGATTATAATAATAGCTAGTGTCCCGGTCAGCTGGTTAGTATTTTAACATTCGTTTTTTTCGCAAACAGTTAGATCATCTGATCGATCTGGTGAATTTACTTTTCTTTTATAACTTAGTCATTTTCTTTCGATTTTTCGCTTGTTGTAAATATTTGATCTCGATTGCGAATATAATGAGATGTATCAATGATTTAAATTTAATTCGTAAATGAAGCATATAGTGTTGTTCTAACGAATTGAAACAGGTGGAGTGGACACAGTTGACAGCCAGTACAGTATGTATATAATCTTATATAATTGCTAGTAATGCGGCCATTGTGATATTTCTATTAAGAAATAGTATAGTATTCATTCGGAAAATTAAAGTACATTGAGAATAAATAAGAAGCTGCTTCTCAAGTGAATAACGTGCAACGCTATGTTGTATGTTAATGGTATTTCTGAAATTCATCGTATAATATTACAGAACAGTATCAATATCATTCTGAAAGAGGTTAATAAAACAGATTTAAGCTTGGCTCGGCTCAACCAGCAAAGTATGAGTGGTATATAGCTTTGTCCGATTCATTGCGATATTACGAATCAGCAATTTTACAATTCCCCTGAGTCATTAATCCCAATTTTTGAAAGAAATGCTGATCAAGTCTGAACAATCATTGGACGTATCTAGATTGAACCACGAAGTTTAAACGTAACAAATATTAAAATGTTGGTTTAACAATCCCAAGGCTGATTCATTTTATTACTATACAGTCAGTACTAGTCACTAGTTAAATGAAACTTCATCAAGTGCACTATCACGTACTTAATGGCAAGCCATAGATTATCTCCACCATTGCGTTTCACAATTTCCAGTCACCTGGGTCAGAAAAGTAACGTAAACATTATGCTTGCAGAATTTTCAAATTGTGAAACCTGAGTACCTGACGTTGAAAACCTCAGTTGCTACAGATAATGCAAATAAAATAGAACTTAAAAATAATAATACAAAGTATTTAAGTTAACATCTTCCTCGCAACAACGCGTAAAAACAAAAGCCAAAATCTTTAGTTCATCGCTTCAGCAAGAGTTTACTCGTCATGTCAAAAACAAATATCTGAAAGTAATACATTTTTGTGCGAATTAATAATATTTACAGACAGGTCATTCCTCCGTTGTAAATAGTATTAGGTTAGTACTTTGGGGGAATTCACTGTCCAGTTTCAGGGTGATAGTGATGTACTAGTTCGCGTTTGCACCGCCACTTACAATTAGTATTTTTTTAATTTTAAGCAAGAAGAACATAACTTATTAAGTAGAGGTCACAAGTGCAGCGAATGTACTTAACGGTGAACGTATCCACACTTTACCCACAAGTGGAAAGGTTAAGTACATTCTCATTATTTATTGGACAGAGGGATAAGTAATATCTACAGCAACAACGTTAAATTTACTACGGTTATTTGGGAACTGTTCCAAAAATTCAACCTTGCAAGATGCGACGGATTAAGAAGTTATAGTCGTTATCTAATTTTATTTTGCAATTTAATTTGCAGTGTAGGGCAGTGCATAGGTTTGTAGTCCTTAAAATACGAATTTCGTTGTGTATATATTTCAAGATTGCGTTTCGAGTATAAAGAAGGCTCACTATACTAGTGACAAGGTGCTACGTGTTAACTCACTGGTGTGGCAATGGTTTGTTAAGTTTGCAATATGACCGACAGTCCAGCAAGAAAGAAGTTTAAAAATGAGTAAATTAGCTAAATATTTTACGGAAATGTAGATGCCTAAAATAGAGATGCAGATTCATCGCTGCCATAATAAATTGTAATTCGTATTTTTATTTTATAGCGGTGAACCTTCCAAGCTTGACGATCAACCGTCTACTTCTCGTGGAGTAAGTCCTGTAGAACCAGCTTCAACGGTGTCGACCATTTCAAAGAAACAGAAACTTGATACCCGTCCGTCAGTCGGAAGTGACATGGACTCTTCAGAAGAGTATGAAGACAGTGGTAATGAGTCAAGCGGTGAAGACGTCGAGTTTGTTGAAGAAAAGGATGGAAGGTCTAACGATATTACTTCAGAAGATGATTACCCTTTTGTAGTTCTGTCCACGGAGGCTATTGTACAGCATATGATTGACTCTATACGTGATGTAAGTTCTCATCGACTATTGAGGAATTTTACCACCCGTACCAGAGCCTTGGCAAGTGAACAGTCACTAATAGCATTTTACTAATTTTCTTTACAGGCCAATACTGTACTTCAGCTACCGCCTACAACGATGAGAATACTCCTAAATCATTTTGGTTGGGATAAAGAGAAGCTTCTGGAAGCTTATTATGACACTGACCAAGAGCAGTTATTTAAAGAAGCTCGTGTAATTAATCCACATTCATCAAGGTCTCAACCTTCCATTCCTACCATTGGTGCCGAAGATTGTGAAATATGTTATTTGCAGAAACCTTCTTCCGTGAGATTTCAAATTTACATTTTGTTATATACTTACAACTTTAATTATTAAGTGGCTGCAATGTAAGCAATTTGTTATAAAATACAGTAGGAAATTTCATGACCTGCGTAGTATGTCTTTTAGAAGTTGAGTACTTACCCATTTTTTAATTGGCAGATGATGTACGGAATGGAATGTGGACATCGTTTTTGTGTACAGTGCTGGAACGAATATCTTACCACCAAAATTATAGAAGAGGGTATGGGGCAGACAATAGCGTGTGCTGCTCATAATTGTCCTATTTTAGTAGATGATGCCACCGTTATGAAACTATTGACTGACCCCAAAGTAAAACTTAAATATCAGCATCTCATTACGAATAGTTTTGTTCAGGTAAACTTTTCTATTTTCAGAGGGTTATAAACATTATTTATGCCATTTGCACCGGGACTACGCTATAGGAAGTGGGGAAGGATAATATTTTACTGTGCTGAATAATTTCGTTTACAATTCTAGTGTAACCGATTGATGCGCTGGTGTCCATCGGCAGATTGCACAAATGCTATTCGTGTTCAGTACAATGACAGGCGACCCGTCACCTGCAACTGTGGGTTCAAATTTTGTTTCCAATGTGGGCATGCATGGCACGATCCTGTGAAATGTAATTGGCTCAAAAGGTGGCTCAAGAAATGCGACGATGATTCTGAAACTTCCAATTGGATAGCTGCAAATACTAAAGTAAGTCTTTAAGTGTTCTAACTCTAAATATATTGCTGACTGATACTCTGATGCTGCGTGGAATTTAAACCTGTGTATTATCCGTGTGTAAGTTTAATTTATGCCAACAAAGCTCGTTAATGAATTTTTGTAGTAAAATTGCCAGACCGGGGATAACAGTCTATTCTTTTCAAAAATAAACAAGCGCGCGGGGTCAAATTAAAAATTAGTATTGACAACGAGCACAATTAAATTCTTGTTGGCTACTCTGAATCAGGAATCATTTCAATGTTTCAGCATGTTATTAATTATTATGTATGAAAATTGCTTTTTGAATTCGCGGAAATAGTCCTCATTACATTATTAATATACAATCATATTATAGGAGTGTCCGAAGTGCAATGCTACCATCGAGAAGGATGGAGGTTGCAACCACATGGTTTGCAAGAATCAGAACTGCAAAGCAGATTTTTGTTGGGTGTGCTTAGGTCCCTGGGAACCTCATGGGTCATCTTGGTATTTATTTTCTTTACACTTATAATAATTAATACTTGCCTAGATAAATTACCTTTACCTTCGTACATGTAGTGTCATTGTGCTAATCTGAATGTTATCTTCGTAGGTACAACTGTAACCGTTACGATGAATCAGAAGCTAAAGCAGCTCGGGATGCACAAGAAAAATCTCGTGCAGCACTCCAGCGCTACTTGTTTTACTGTAATCGTTACATGAAT
Source organism: Dicyrtomina minuta (assembly GCA_949802685.1). Taxonomy (NCBI): domain Eukaryota; kingdom Metazoa; phylum Arthropoda; class Collembola; order Symphypleona; family Dicyrtomidae; genus Dicyrtomina; species Dicyrtomina minuta. The sequence continues at coordinate 29,808,959 of OX461810.1, forward strand.
CATATGCAGAGTTTAAAATTCGAGCACAAGCTGTATGCTTCCGTTAAAGATAAAATGGAAGAAATGCAACAGCACAACATGTCATGGATCGAAGTTCAGTTTTTAAAAAAGGTACAATTATTTTAAGTAAGTATTAGTTTTAAGTACAATAATAAGAGTAGTCGTACACAAGTTCGTCACTATTAGGAAACATTTGATTTATATGAGTGTTTCAATTTGCAATAATGCATATTTTTCCATAGCTATCCACGATCAGACAAATGAAGGTGTGCAATTGAATGTTCGTGAATGAATTTCGGCTATTTCGGACATAAGTTATGCAATTAATAATTGTGGAAGTATTTAAGGGCAATAATTGGTATAATCGTTTATTATTTGATTTTCAGGCAGTAGACATTCTATGCCAGTGTCGTCAAACTCTTATGTACACATATGTGTTTGCCTTTTACTTGACTAAAGGTAATAACCAGTCAGTCATATTTGAAGATAACCAACGCGATCTTGAATCCGCAACCGAAAAACTTTCCGAGTATCTCGAACGTGATATTACTTCTGAAAATCTTGCAGACATCAAACAGAAGGTAATGTCAGCTTGAAATAATTTGTTTTACGTTATTTTCTAAAATGCTACTAGTTTTTTTCGTATCTTGGATTGAGTGAGTCTTGTGTTATTTAATTATATTATATCATTTTTAATTTATTAATGTTTAGTAATTAGCATTCAAACGAAATTAAGTTACATTTAAGTACCTGTGCAGCGTAAATTACATGCAGTTGTAAAATTTGATTACTTCCTTATTTACTCAATATAATCTTTAGTCTGCTGGGTCGTTCCGACTTTTCAGTAATAATATTTTCTTGGTGTTTGTTTCAGGTTCAAGATAAATACCGATATTGCGAAAGTCGTCGTAAAGTTCTCTTAGAGCATGTTTATGAGGGTTATGAGAAAGACTGGTGGGTTTACAATGAATGCTGAAGTCGATTAAGAAGTATAACGGAAGAACTCAACGATGCCCAACCCATCCATTTACCTGTTACAATGCATTATTATTAGTTAATTAGCGAATGATAGATTATTTACTAATCCAAATTACCAAATTACTTAATAGCTGGTCCAGTCTTTATATTCTCAAGTACAAGTAATATTCGCTATTTTCTTCGGGAAATTATTATTTTGGCAAACTTAGTGGCAGTTCCAACCATGTTCCAACAAGAATCAGTAATCTACTCAAAAACTAAAACTTTATTTGTATTATTAACAACCTTTTGATTTTCCAGTTTACCTTAGTATTTAGCCTGGACCTTCGAAGTAAAAATATGTTCTCTTTTGTATGTAAAGCAACCAATAATATTTAATTCTTATCTAAAGATATTTCGTATCAAGACATTTATTAGTATTTAGTATCACTATAAATGTACATCCGTTTTCAATGAAAGCATTTTAGAACACTGAGACTTTACGGAGAGGACAAAAAAATATTAAAATTTCAATGTAATTTAATTCGGCATCGCTTAGAAGCGGTGTATGATAAGTTATGTACCATGCCTAGAAGTGAAGTTGCAGATATTCGTTTCCTTTATAGAATTGAATAGTGTTATCGAACTCACACGAACCTTTGATTCCCTTATTTCTGATTGCAATCTTTTAACAAACAGATTCGTCATTTTACACTAAAATAATTTTGTCGTGTGCTTAATTAATAAATTGTAGTTTAATCTTTCGTGTACAGAGAAAACATAAAATACAAAGAAAAGGTTGACGTTACATTATTATCATATACTAAATATACATATAAAATTATATACATATATATATATCTCAAATTAAATCGAGACTTATTATTTGTAAAATTGTAAAAGTGTGATCAATATATAACAACATAATGAATGATGTACTAACGATTTAAGTCTTCAAATTAATCGGGTAGAATAATATCACTAGGTAGGTTTACGGTACGTATCAATAGAAAAGCAATGCTTATACTTATATAAATATGTTGTAGTTTGCATAGTGCATACGTAAAAAAAATATTAAAAATTTTAAAAATTGTTCTAAGAAAAACAGAACCCTTGAAAATATTATTGAATAAATGTAGATTTCTTTTGTACCCGATGGATTTCTTGGGGACTTTGGTTGAGTCCAATTCCTATAATATTCATAAGTAGTAACTTTATGCATGATGCAAATTGTATGGTGCAAATAAATTCGTCAGTCTGAATTTTCATACCTACTTTACTTACCTTAATTAATTAAAATTGCTGCTGTAGGGCGTGTGGAGAGTATGCCCAATTAAGGCCGTGGCCGGTGTCCTAGTCCTAGTTGTAATGGTAGCCACCGGCTATTGAAATTGAGTCGATGTACCACAAGAATGTGTTTTTGTTCGTTACGAACTGGGCGACTTTCAATTTCAATCTACTGAGTTTCCAACTTTTAGGTTCAAAAGCTCTCAACTAGTACGATACGAATTTAATCAGCCGTCCACCATTTGGACACCGGCCACAATTAACCACTGTCGGCCTGTATTTAAGCAGTATGCATTAAAACGCGACAAAATAAATAAAATTTGTTAGTGCAAGCTGAACATTGAATGCTGAGGTTGTTTAGTGAAGTATGTATGCCAGCTAAAGTAATGTATTAAAAAAAAAATACACTTTCATGCCCCTTCACCAGGAGTTTAGCTGTTAAAACTAAAAGTAAGCGTACGCTGTGGGCGTTTTCTATCCAGGTTCTGGACAGTGCTAAAGCTAATCCAGCTCCATTGTTCCAGTTCGAGTCTAGTTCCAGTTGAGTGTATGCACACACTGTCGAAAAACTGAAAATAGCGACGGGGTTGTAGTTGTAGGGGAGGTGTTTAAGTAGAATGCAATGGCGATTGGCTGTGCTCAGTGACAGTAGGTCTGACTAGCTGAAAAAGCTGAACGAAGAGCATAAGGATGGGTGGTGTTTAGTGTTTATCGAATTCCAGACGCGCTAAAACCTCACTTGTGAGTTGTACTTCTGTAACGGTTACCTTTTATTTTAGTCATACCTAAGCCTAACGGCCTGCCTGAAGTTTCGTCAATTTAAAGTTAAAAAAAGACAATACTTTTACTAATATTTAATTAATAAAATCCAAATTCCACAGATTACAGACATTCGAAAAGAACGCGAACTCCAGAATCGAACCGAAGTATTGACATGCCATTAATTTATTTATACCGAAATATACTATTAAAGTGAACGACAATTTTCAAAGATTTTTATTATCACATCATAGCAAGCCAACGAGTGACGAGTAACAATTTTTTCATAATAAAAAATATATTAAGGTTAAATTAAGGACGAGTAACACGAAGACCAATTTCACAAAACTGTCAACATTTCAGTATTTCCAATTTCTTTGTGCCATTCCTGTGAATCCTTGCTGCTGTTGTCGTTGTCATCTATAATTCTGACATTTATTTATAAGTCTGATAACTGATAAGTGCAAAGTCAAAAGTGATACATACATTAATTATTACGTAGTTAATTTTGTATTAAGGATAAAGTAATTAGAATTTACATTCATCATTAAATTGAAATTTCATATTCGTGCCTTCAGTCACTTCAGTGTCAATAGCATTTTTGTTGAATTCAAAGCAAATAGTGTAAGTCTCAAATTGAATATTGAATATATAATTTTTAAGGTATCGTAAAATACTAATATGTCATGCATTATGTATGTCGTGTTGTACCCTCACCTCAATTAGCTGTAAGTCTTAAGTGCATTTCATTAATAATTGTGCAGGGATGCAATTCATTGGGGGTTCTTATTATAGAGAAATCTGAAATACGTTACGGACAACGGACAATGGCTTCTAAGAAAACATTGGTACCGGGCAGAAAACCTTTAGACAGCTCCTGTAGCAGGTAAGAAATCCTTTATACAATTCAATCATTTTTCAATTAAAGTTGTAGAACTGGAGCTTTAACCCGTATTCTATTTTCCGTGTTTTATTTTAACTTCACGTAATATAATATGACCTTCCACCAGAAAGGGAGGGCTACCTTTGGCTTTATGGGTTTGACCAATGACCTATTTATAGTTCCTGTTAGGAAAAATTTGAAATGTTTACGCGTTTAGGTCAAATTTGTTTCATATTTTTATTCCGCCTAAGTATTTTTAAAACTTTATTGCTGATGTTCCGAAAGGCAGTTTGAAGTATAAAAATTACATTTCTTGAGTCGCTCAAAAAATTTCAAAATTAAGCAAATACTATGCAATTAGCGACCCTAGGAATCAGATAAGGTATCAAATGCATAAAATTAACTTTTACTGACCATGATTTTAAGCCTAGGCTAATTACTACCCTAAAAACTGTAAGCAGCTATACAAGCAACGTTAGTACAAACACCGCGTAAACACAATCACGGAACTCCCCAAAATACGGTATGTATATAAATACATACTATGAACAATAAATATTTACCAGTTCCATGGACCACAGCTCAAATGGGACTACGTTACACATTATGAAAAATACAAGTAGCATTAAAACCGTACAGAGCCCCCTTCTTTGATGGACGGTCACATTATATTTAGTATTTAGTACTTTTGACTTTTGATTTTGACTTACTCTCAATAATTTCGATTTTGCTTTTAGCTTTCACATAAGTCTCAACGGCTCGCTAACGACAAGCATGAACTTGAACCATTCAACAAAAACTCCTCATCAAACCCCGTCACGGAAGCCCAATACTAAAACTCCAACGAGTAAACGCACGGCCTCGAACAAAAACAAATCGAGTACAAGCAAAACCCCTTCCGGTGGAGATAGATTCATGGCCGAGAAACCGAATTTTGATATGGCTCACTATTTGCTTCAGCAACCGGCAACCGAGGGCAGTAGCAGTAGTAAACCAAGTGATGCCAATACCAGCAATAATAAAAGCATCAACAACGACTCGATGAGGAAAAGTGAAAATAGTTATTCACGATCTTTGACCGAGAACGTTTTAGGCGTTTCTGAACTATCGGGGACCAGGGTTTTGTCATTTATGAAAAAGCCAAAAATCGCTCCGGAGGTAGTTTGCTTATGATAATTTGACTCAACTTGAGTTAAAACTGCATTATATACTTTATATTTGCTATTTCATTTTCGTCGAATATTATTTTTGTTTTACAGGGCTACCAAAATGCTCTTAAAGTGGTTTATCTAGGAACATCGGCTCCTCAGCCGCATGCTTTAACGAATTACCGTGTCATCCCCAAATCTGCAGAACGAGTTCTGGATGCTCCGGATATAGTCGACGATTTCTACCTGAACGTGTTGGATTGGTCAAAAAACAATGTGGTTGGAATAGGTCTGAAAGATCAAGTTTACCTATGGACTGCACACACTGCCGAAATCCTTCGTCTCCCTTGTGACATCGAAAGAGGGTTCGTGATTTCAATTAATGTAGCTGGTTTTGCTGGTCTATTTTAATGGTTCTCATTGTACACGTTGTTTTTTGTCTAATATTTTATCTACTATACCTGTATCCTGTATTTATATTTCTTAAATGTTCATTTTACCACAGTATTGAAAACGTGTGTGCTATAAAATTCCTTCAAAGTGGGTCACATATCATCACCAGTGTTGATCTTGGAATGGAACAAATCTGGGATATAGAAAAAGTAAAAATTATTCGAAATCTTCGTACGGACGAAACTCATGCCCGAATCGCAGCTGTTGATATTCATTCCCATTTACTCGTTAGTGGAAACCGTCTAGGAACACTCCGTTTTCATGATCTCCGTGCACAAAAACACGAAGTCGCCACATTGCGCAAAGCCCACACCCAAGAAGTAAACATTTGAATGCCTCTTTGCTTTAAATTTTGTGCATTTTTGTTGAAAAGTGAAAAAGGGCAATTAAACACTAAACATGAATTCTACTTTCCAATATTTATTTTTAGATTTGCGGTGTCAAGTGGTCACCGGATGGGCGTTTTTGTGCAACTGGTGGAAACGACAACACAGTTCACGTCTGGGATTCTGCTAATCTGAGTGACACCTCCACTCCAGTTTGTAGCTTTACGGAGCACTTAGCTGCTATCAAGGGTATACAAGTAATTCCACTCCAAATCTACGGTGCTAATAAATTCTCATAAAATAAGTACTTACCTACATATTTTTCACATTGTACTTTTAGCTTTGTGCTGGTCGCCTTCACACCAAAGTGTATTAGCATCTGGCGGTGGAACAAACGACAGGACTATTAAAATTTGGAACGTGTCTAGTGGTCGCATGCTGAAATCTGTTGATGCTGAAAGTCAGGTCTCAGGTCTTTTATGGCACGAAGGTTATCGTGAGATTCTTTCATCGCATGGATTTGCAAAACACCACATTGCATCCTGGAAGTATCCGGAAATGAAAAAGGTAGGGACGATTGACGATTATGAATTTCGAATAATAATGTAAAATAAATACTGATAATCGTATTAGACAATGAACACACAGTTTACCAGCTTCAAAATTACAAAAGTTGTTTACAAATTTTAATTAACATAATAATGATATTGTCCATTTGTTTTTCAAGGTTGGAGACATGACTGGTCATAGCTTGCGCATTTTGTCCATGGCAATGTCCCCAGACGAAACAACGATTGCAAGTGTATCATCAGACGAAACATTGCGTTTTTGGAGAGTTTTCCCTCCCACAAAAACGACTACGAAGAAGAAGACTGAAACAGCAAGTACTCTATCCACTATGCATCATTTGCGATAGTGGTCCAGCATTCGATATCCCAGAAACTTCAGTTCATCAAACTTACTAATACTTGATGTACGTGAATGAGAGTAGGTATTAGATTGTACACATTAAAGAGTTTCTTAGAGGCATTTTATTACATTCTGTCCTGTCATTTGTGAATTTGAGATGATTTTAATTCAGCATTATTTTATTATATTAGATGCATTTAATATTACTCTCCTCCTACTTCAATGTGGCCACGTATGTCTGTACTGCAAAAATTACATATTCGTAAATAAAATTTAGAATCTTGCGCTGGACGCAACCCAAGTGAAAAATCAATTGAGTTCAGGTAATGCATAGTAGGGATTGAGATATCAAGAAAGAAAGAAATTTATGTAAAATATTGTACGTCTTGACTTGTAATTTTTTAAAAAGAAAATTTTATATAACTATTTATGTTTATGCATTTGAAGAGTAATGAATTCGTGAATACGACAGAGGCTATAAATATAGATACTAACTAAAAATTATGTGAAGCTGTTGTAGCAGTGTTTTCTGTTGGAGTTGATGTAATATTGGGTAGTGTCTTCAGATTTTATAATCGCCTTTTTTGTTTATCTTTCAAAAATTTTGAAAAGTAGAATCTTGCATGTACTTGAATTATGTTTTACAATTTATTTGTGATAATATTAAATTATGGGATGTATTCAAAAAGATTATTTTGTAATGCGTAAACATAAACTATTAAGTATTTTTAATTTATGATAATTTCAATATTCTCAGAACTGAAGTTTAAATAAAATCAAGAAAATTGAATTTTGAAATACCGAATTAATATAGTAGTATTCTTAGTTACTTACTGTAGTGTAATAATTACTTAGTAACACTTATCACGGTTTCGCCTATTCACTATTTTAAAATAGCTCAAAAATAATACATAATACGCTTCGTATACTAAATAATAATCAAAGCTGGAATTGAAAATCATCGGAGATCGTTACTGTTCTCTTCCTACATTTACTGATTTACAAGACAGATTTTATACATAGCTTCGATAAACTTGGTGGCAACTCTGGCAACTGATAAACTATGCAATCGTCATGGTAAATTACGGCCAAGGGAAGTGTAATGTGGCGGTCGGGTACAAGTTGCAGCTAATATTTAAACCGTTATGAGTAAAATAATTGGTTAAAAAATCATTACAGATTACAGCTTTAGTCAAATGCAATGTAATTCAAATTGTATTGATATGTTTTGCCTTTCGTTTTGCCCACATAATAAAACAAAGTTATTGGATACGGTACATACCCGTGCAATGCAGTTAGTACCGTAATATGTATATGGTATGGTATATCCTATAATAATGCGCGCGTGTGACAGGCTCACAATTGAATAATACGCGGGTCTGTTTTAGTAGTCGGGTAGAAATGGTACAGGGGAACTTTGTGGGCGTCTGCATATTAGAAAAGCGTGTTTATACTTTTAATATTTCGATATTTATGACTTTATTAACCGGCAGTGACGGATCTTAAATTTTGAAAATTAAAGTCTTTACTAATTTATAAATAATAAATAAAAAATTAGGTTGCGAATGTATTCATTGCAACTTTTGTTGTCCTCGAAGTCCGAACAGTCCGAAGTGAAAGTATCGATGGTGACAATTGGAAGAGTACATCCATAAAGTCGATTCTTCGTCTATTAGCAACCACAACCGCATCCGCAACCACAACCGCACCCGCCACAGCCGCATCCCTCCACTGCATTGATACCATTCGGGCAGCAAGGGACACAATCTACTCTTGGGCAACAAAATCCTGGACATAGTGGTCTCATACAAGCGGCTGTGATGACGAAGGCTAAAATTTGAATAAAAATCAGGTGTGCTAATGTGTAGGTGGTTTGGATTTTGAAAAAATAGTATCTATCAAATCATTAATGATCTCAAAATCAACCAGCAGCCACCTTAAGTTAGTGTAGTTGAGTAAGATAGCACGAATGAGTTTTAATTTTGAATTAATGCGTTGACTTAACGACCAAAAATAATTTGAAATTGAAAATATTTAGCATGATAATGATGTCGCGTCGCCTTATTGCAGCAAGAGTAGTCAAGGCGGCATGAGCGTCATGATAACAAACAAACCAATCAAGAATTTAAACAAGAGTTACATATTATGATGCATAATAATAATTATTATACGACTTACGACTTCCAGAGCTGCAACAATTTCCTGGGCAACAGCCACAGCCGCATCCACATCCGCAGCCACAACCACACCCACCCTAGTAAGGGGAAGTAAAAAAAAATAACTCAACAGTTAATGGATTTCTAAGGATAAGAGTTGGGAATAATTATGCAAAAAAACTGAAAACTGGATCTGGTAACTAATAATAAACTATCTTTAGTAAATAACTGGTTCAAATAATGAAATGCGTCTTACACAACAAGACATATTTTATGTTAATTTATGTGTGAAGATGAAGATTTTAGAACTTGTGAATTTTGAATTTTGAAAATAGTGAAAATAATTTTGATAAAGGATGCTGATTTCTGTTGTTCACTGTTTGATGTTTCTCCGGCAAGTGACGATGTGCAAAAATTTTTGTACAAACCAAAGATTGCGATTGTGGGGAAGGCCAGTGCAACTTGGCGGCAGGCGGTTCCATAGGCTAACTCATGGATAAACAAAAATTGAAGGAAAGATGTTACAAGTTACAAAGTTCGACTCCATTTTGAACTCATTTTGTTTCCATGGCGTATTAGGAATTTAGGAATATTATTGCTGTTTTGAGGCTACTGAGTGAGGCCATTATCGCGGCTAAGGCTATTGCTTGAGGCTAAGGCTATTACGGCGGATTATGGCATAGAGGAGTGCTGCTGCAGTCCACTGTCCACCATCCTCCATGACTGTCTTCACAAAGCAAAAATACTAGCGCTGATGCTGGTATTACGAATCGCAATAAATTATTTTTGAGCTGTAATAGTGGGTTAAAATTTGAGATACTGGAAGGAAAGAGTAGAAGAGCCTTATCATTCTGTATTTTTTGCCACTTCCGCTTGTCCAGCTGATCACGATCACTTAAATAAGAAAGATAGATTTAAAAATGTCCACAAAAAAAGTTCCATTTGAATTGCCAATATTATTGCTGTAAAAACTGGCAAGCGCAATATCATGTTTTTTGCATTTTGTATTTGACGCTCTATTTAGTTTCGGGATCGTGAATCTGGTGCTCGGGCGAATTGGTGAGAAATTAAATATTTAAAGTTGAATATTTTATATTTCTAATTAAAATTAGATGAAATATCCAACTCTTTTATTTTATGATCTACCTTTACTAATCCGTTTTGGCTATAAATACAAGAAAATACATAACAGTATAACAGTCATCTGATTTGTTTGATTTCTAGCGACAGAAGTAGATGCGGTTATTTATTTCAAATAGTATTTGAGGTATTTAAGGGAACACTAGTATTATATAGTTGGATATAATCAGACTTATTATTTATTGTAAGTGTACTTTAAAAAAAGTATATATAAGTAATTATGTCTAGTAATTCAGTAACATTATTGCAACTTTTACACAATATAATGATAATGAAGCTTCGTTGGTTCGCACGATGATGAAAATTGTAATGAATTGGATCTATTCTATTCCCAGCTGATTGTTCTTTCTGCTCTTATTTTAAGTCCGTCATCTTATTTTCTGAACTTGTTTTGGAACCTATTCTTCTGCAAATTGAAAAAGATAGAGACACTCAACATACCAAACAATAAACCAGTCGTAAAACGTGCTAGCTAAATACAATCCTATATGGCTATGTGATATGATATGCGCATTCACAGTTGTATACAACACATACCAGGCCATCCGGTTTTTTCTTGCCCACCTCAACTTTAGCTTTGCTTTTCTTTTCGTTCTTAATTTTTTCTTTCTCTCTTGTTACCAAATGTTCTTTTAAAATTTTTTGCTGTTCATTCTTCCATAACTCTTTAAAATCTCTGCAAAATGGAGTCCATGCAGTAAAGAAGTCCTCAGGGCTAGGCGCTTCTCCTCTCTTTTTCGGAACGTAGTCGAAGTATTTTACTGTTTGTAGGAATCTACCAATATTGAATTTTAAATACGAAAAAAAATGTAATGTTGTATTTTGAAATATTATTGAATTACTTTAATCTCTATATAGAATTTATATTTGTTTTAGAGGGTTGTTCCTTACGTTTTCTTTCCTCGTTCTAAATTCTCTTCAATATCTCGAGTAGTTTTCCCGGCTAGAAATAAATTACGTTAAAAAAACGTTAGTTATGTACTGTATTCAAAATAATCTATAATATTGTTACATGAAACTATTTGTACTATTATACTGAAAATCTATACATTCACAACTTTCACAAGAACACATCCGTCTAAAAAAGCCAGCATAGCATTGTAAAAGTTGTACCTTACATATTATTTCACTACTAAAACTAAAACTGCAAAAAACATGTCCCATATTGTTTTTGTGCCATATCATTGACCTCACTATTTATATACGGGCCAATATTATAGCACTAAAAAAATCATTTAAATGCTGCTAGAATAGTGTATAGCAGAGCCAACCGAAAGTGAAGGCTGGCAAGAATAAGTTTTGTATGCAAACAAATGGCAGCTTTATCCTTGCCAGCCTTCTCTTTCGGTTGGCCTTGCAGTACGTGAGTAGGTACTTAAGTATGTAGTAGTTTCGATAGTCGATAGAGAACAAGGAAAGCGTGCATAAATTACGTGGTACGTCGAGGGGTGAGGGGTAGGGGATCCAGTTGCCCATCCTTTTACATAGGCGTACATACCAAAAAATGGGGGTAGGGCGGTAGGGGTTCAGAATTTCCGATTTTTGTACCACATAGTTTATGCACGTTTCCAAGTCGCTCCTAATCAGCTATAGCTACAGTACATAGCTACTATATATTATCCTATATGGATACACTGGATGGATACTACACTTACACTTCTCCACTTTTCCATTATCAGTATTAATCAGTAATCTTTACCTTGCTCCAAGAAAGTTGTCATCTTTTGCTTGAACGGTTCTAGATTCTCTTCCTTGGACTCTTTTATTACTTTTTCTATTCTTTTCTCACACCCAGTCAGGTTAGCTTTTAGCTGACGTAAATCAGCTTCAACCTCATCGAACTTTAGGGTGGTTGCTTTTTCAATATCGCTTGGCTCGGGGATTGGAAGTTTTGCATTAGGTGTTCCCCTTTCGTCGTCGTACATCTAATAAATAAGCAAAAATACTGTCATACTGAAGCACTAACTCATTCCTTATTCGAATGAATTCAAAGAAATTCAAATTCAGCAAATTTTCAAACGAGTTTAGTTAGGCTAATTTCAATTTTCCTATTCACACAAGATTTTCCTATACCTTGATGTATCGAGAAACGATGAAGTGTAGAAATGTAACTGCATTGTCTTTACTCTTCACATCCCGAAGCTTAGGCAAAATGTCCAATGTAAACCCATCGGCTTGTCCACGTTCACGATTTCCCCCGTTCATATAATTTCCATAGGTAAGGATTAGAACAAGGACCCGCTGAAGTTCCTTTGAAGATAATAGATGTTCACAAACGTGTCCGAGATTGCTTAGTTTGTGTTCGATAGTTGACTTAGATTCATGGAAGCTACTCAGGAAGGTAAGACAAACTATGCGATCTTGGAAATGAGGTATACCACTTAGATCAAGGAGAAACTGATCTGGCTTGTCCAATGGAATTTCAGGACAATTCTGCACATGATCTTGCATCATTGATAACTCATCAAAAGTTGCTTTCTGTAAAAGATATAAAATTTAATCACTATTCAGTAGAGTTATGCTACGTTACCAAAATTAAAAACAATAAGTATAAAATTACATGAATAAGATTAACATGTAAAACTTTTTCATTGCAAAGGAAGACAAAAGTAAGCACTCACACTTTCCAATATTTTTTCCAATGTTTCAATGCTCAGCACACTCAGATCGAATTCAAAAATAGCTGTGAAATTTGCAAAACAAACAAATGTTACAACACTATTACAAAATGATCAAAATCTACAATTAAAGCCGCAGAGAGAACAACTTTATTCAAGTCACTTTTTGGCCAATTACAAAAATAGAAAAATTCGTTCTCGTGCGTAAGTTATATTATAAATGTAGGTATGTGTGTGTGTGTGTTTACCATTTTCGACAACTTGTATATCCAGATTTAAACTTTTGACGAGAATGCCAACATTTTGTGAGCGTTTGCTATCCAGAATCTTCTTCGATTGAACTTTGACGGGTTTCTGCTCTACTGCTTTCTTTGGTTTCTTCTCAACGACTTGACGAGCAAATAAGTTTGTAAACTCATCCCAGTTTTCAATTGGGATTTCCTCCAGCGTTTCCCATAATTTTGATTTTTTTTCTGTATCGCTTGGGCTAGTTTCTCTGCAATTAACCATTTATCATATCAGTTACTCTTGCTTAGGATATGGTTACAGTATGTTGGGGCAACGAGCCATTTATTTGTGATTGATGCCAAGCTACAATAAGTGTAAAAAAATATATTTTACTGTATTACTTGGTATTATCAGCAGTTTCCATCGGACTACTCACAGGGTTGACTATGGGTTGGCACTGGATACGGGTCCAGTACAATGGTTTCATAGGCACCACTGGATTTATTGGTTTCTTTCTGGCCTCTGCAAGTTCATTTTAAATATGCATATTGTTAAGAATGTTTTACGAATTTATTTAAAGAAGATACAATACACTAAAGTAATTGATCAAGCGTGTTAATATTTTCAAAAATTTACATACCGGGTTTTTGAAAGCCCGCCCATCCCCCCGGTGGTGGAGTTGGAAATGGGGAAGGGCCACCTCCAGGAGGTGGAGGTGGTGGAACAGGACCAGCTAGACTACCAAACATAGGAGGTGGAGGAGGTGGTCCGCCGCCGGGCATCGGCATCGGTGGTGGTGGTGGTCCGCCAGGCATCGGTGGTGGTGCTGGTCCCCCAGGCATCGGTGGGGGTGGGGGAGGTGGTGGAGGTGGTGCCATTGCCCCAGGCATCGGTGGGGGTGGGGGAGGTGGTGGAGGTGGTGTCATTGCCCCAGGCATTGGGGGTGGAGGAGGTGGAGGAGGAGGAGGAGGGTGGAGAGGCGCTCCTGGACCCAAAGGCATTGGGGGTGGTGGAGGAGGGGGAGGAGGTGGTACATGAGCAGGAGTATTAGCTACGGTAGCAGGAACTTCAGACACCGGAGAGCCAAAGTCAAGCTTAGCTTGGAATTCTAAACTCTGATAAAATCATAAACAAGGGAGTTGCTTTCATCAGTGAATGGTTGCAGTTATTGTAAGCAGCGGTGAATTCCACTAAGCACATGAAAATAAGTATTTAGGGTTCTTACGATTAGTATAATTTTATTAACAATCGATGGCTACAATATAAATTAAACTCACTTGAATACTATTGAGAGTTTTAAGTCTATCAACTTCCATTTCCAATTCTTGTATTCGTTTCGTATACTTATCACTAGTTTCTCCTCGGACAGAGAAAACGAATTCAGCGTGGGCGCTTTCTTTCTGTTCCAAAATATCTTTGTGCTCACGTTTCAATCCCATAATCGTTTGTTGAAATTCTGTTCGAAGCAGTTCAGGTAAAATTTAACATTTAGACTTAAGCCATAATGATCTTAAAATCTTACGAAATAAAGAATAAAAAAGTGCTCGGGTGAAAATTTAAGATACATATTACGTAAGTGCACTTATTGATATTAACATATGTATTCTACGAAAAAGGTGACAGTGCGAATGAATGGGACAATTACAACGTCCCAACAATGTAGTTAGTTATGACTACAACCAATTTAGGTACAATACTTACGATTTACTAAATACTTTTGTTAAAATATTACTGTTAACAAAATAAGATGAGATAAGTAGGTCCCCACCTAACCAAAGGCATTCAACTGTGAGATGCAGTCGTCATACCCATTATATTCCCTTAAGTAAAATTACTTTGTTAGACATGCAAAAAGAAAAAGTGTTCAAAAAAAGTGATGGAGCAAAATATGAGAAGAGGCACAGTGGAAAGCGAAAAGTAATAATAATTCCTAATCCCTAATAACTTTACGATATACTCAAAGTTAAACTTGCTGACAATTGCTTAGGTCTAGAGACTATAGATAGAGGTTAGTAAGACTATAGTACGGACCTGGTTCCGGAAGGTTATTATTAATGGACAAGCTGGAATTACTCAGGACTTGCTCCGCTATTCGAGTCAAGTCAATTTCGCTCTCAAAATGACTCACAGTCTTAGGTACCGTTCCCACAGGGGGTAAATGTTCTGGAGAAAGCGTTCGACTACTACACTCATCTGAACCACCCAAAACACCCACAGCGGATGAGCTCTCAGCTCCATTTCCATCTGCTGTAATAATTAGAACGTCCAACGAACCATTCACATACACACAATTTAACCCCAGCCAGTTTTGTTTTGTTAATAATTTGCACACAAATAATTATAAATAAATGTATCTTATTTTGCTACATAATTTCTAAAGGTTAGTAATTAATTCCTAATTAAATTTGATTAACTCCCCCGAATCCTCTATAAATACTGATAACAAAGTAATAACTATTAAAGCATTAAAAAATATATCGCCCACAATTTTGTTTTTTAAAAGTTAAAGTTAATGCATACATGCATTCTAATTAGACAGAAAAATTATGATTAAAAGCCCAATATTATCGATAATCAAAAATTACAAAAATAGTTCTCTTCTCCCCCTTTAAAATATCATTTAGCCATTTGAAATTTGAACTCAAGTTTTAACAACTGTTGTCCGTAAACCAATCAATTCTAACTAAAGTAAAACTAATAAATAATTGAGACTCGAAGTTAGCAAGATTAGTTTGCATATACGAGCAGATAGTTTTATATTACTGATGATGATACTAATAATTTGCAATTAGCTCATACCTGCTTCTGTGTATTTTGCACCGTTTCGAACAGGAGCGATAATATCATTTGTCGGTGGCCAGGCCACCGGAGGTAACTTCCCTGGTACTTGACAAGAAACAGCTGGAGACTCTGAGTGCGACCAGTAGTACATCAGGTCCGGCTAAATAAACACAGACAGAATTATAAAAGTTCATCAGTCACCATGTTCATCTTCTTCAGTCAAATACAATTTCCTACCACTGTACTGACGATGCGAGATCATTTTCCTGAAACGGATCACTTTACAAAATCTTTGTATTCCTCTTACTGTAAGTTTGTTTTATTCATGTAAGCTCACTCGAAATAAACTATCTAATGGAATAGATTCACTTTCTTCAATTTGTTTTAATACTCCAGCAGCCAAGAGGAGAGTACAGAATTGAGCTGCTAAAATCTTGAGATCCTGAGGTGCCAGAAGATCCTTCATGTAGTTTCCTTCTTGAAAGGATGAGACGAACCAATTAATTAACATCTGCCCCTCAAATTTTTCATACATTCGGAAGTCGAGTTTATCTGGTAGAAATTTCGGCTTAGACACAACTCCTTTGGACATGAGACTACTCTGACTTTGTTGTTCTGCCAAAGTGAGACTTGCTACTTTTCGAAGAACATTACTGTCAGGGAAGGGAACATCTGACACTGAGTTATATCTTCGGGGTGGAGCAAAGGAATTTGAATTAGATGAATTTTCACCTAATGAAATGCCCACAATAAGCATTAATACCATCATACAGTTAATATTATACTCATGCCATAAGGACAAATAAACTAGCCATGCAAATGATTTTACTCCTTGAAATTATTCTCAGCCCCCAAACTGAATACCGGGTAAAGTTAAGATGTTGGCTTACAAGGGCCAAGAATGTATGTTAAAACCCAGAATAATTGTTTACCTCCAGCGAGGCACTGTTCACTGACAGTGGAGTCCTTCCGCCCTCCCAATGCTTGAAGAGTCGCGTCATCCAGTGGAGTAGACACGGATGACAATTCTACTTTTCTCTTCCTAGTCAATGTGAAACTGGTAGCCATGGGCCTAGATTTTCCGCTATGAACCAAAATAATACCACAATTCCATTACATGTATATACATAAATTACGTATCACAACAAATACGACTGAAAAAAATACAACAGAATTTGGAATTTGAAAATAGAAGATCAATATTAAAATTCACTCACTTAAAAGTTAGTTCCGTTAAAGGTGCGGAAAATACTTGATCTTCAATCTTCCCCATGTCCTCATTTCCGTTGGTTTCAGATGTGGGCATGATTAACTGTAATAAAACACACAGATAATACATAACCACATTACTACATCGGTCGACCGTTAGCCGGTAAGCGGACACTTTCTTCATGGGCAATTGCTTTCCCATTATTTTTTTGCCAACTGGAACTTTCTTCTCGGACTTTTTCTTCCTCGGATTCGTTTTCTTTGAGCATGTTTTCTTCCCAACCACAAAGATAGGACATTTCCTTTTTCGTCTCATATTTAAAAACTCAACGGTTCTTACTAACTAAGGTCACGTACCATTAGATTTTACTTAAGCAAAAGAAACCAATTTTAACGTAATAAAATAATCGTATTATGGCATGTATCTTGTTACTAATTTGTAATTTTTAAAGAAACCCCACTCCCCACTCACTCATACTATACCTCGTTAAAACATTTAAACCAATATTACAGTATTTTAGCCCTATCGATGCGATATAGTTATAATATTATTAAGATTTTTACGACTTTCCAAAAAATGTTAAATTATGAGCCTTCTTTTTAAAATGAAATAAAATATTTTCAACACAGCGTTTGTCAGGTAACATAATAGTTTTGGGCGCACATCCCAATATTTTCACCCATATATCCTACATCTAAGGAAACGTGTCTTTAGTTTATAAAATATTTTTACAAAAGAAATAAGTTTCTTCAGCTTTAAGCTGTAGCATGTAGGTAGATGATGAAAATTTTCAAACTTTACCTTTATGATTGGGAAGAAAAGGCCCGAAAATAAACTAATATAAACAAGATAGGTATAGCGTCAGTTTCTGCTACATTATATTATTGCTTTGAAATATTAAAGCAAAATTATAATGCGGAACACGATTAATTTAACCGTGTCTATTTATTTTATTTTGTGACATATCGAAAATTTCTATCTGTCTTTCTTTGAAGCATTCAAGTCGATATGATACACTATTTATGACACAGTCACACAGTAATGACTATTACGCCTTTTTCAAATGACTTTATTTTTCGTGTATAGTAAACACTATTCAGCGAAATTGTACGAAGGTCTACCAATAATTATTTGGGAAATATGTTTGCGAAATAAGTCATTAGAATAAATACCTCGACAGAGTCAATGCTGAGTTGATCACTGTGATCTTTCAAAGTGTCATCATCCCCATCTTCGTTGCTGAGACCATGAGGAGAGAGGTTTGCCAAAGCCGAGTGGTAACTCTCTGATACTGTCATCTCTCCTGCCGCGCCGCCACAAATTATTTTATATTAATAAATACAATGTACAAAAATTAGCTTTCCCAATACGTTTACTAATCATATTTATTAAAAATGTTACTCTTAAGTAAATGTAATGAATGTGAAGGTTTTGGTGGCAAAATAAAACCAGATTGATTTGAATTATTAAAAAATGTTAAAATTAATTATCTAACTCTTGCACATCGATACACCCACAAGACATTATAAGTAAATACATTTATTTTGTAAATTTATGTTGGAGGATGATAGTGACAAGCAAAACACAACGACAGAATATTAAATGTCATTACAAACCTAACTTTTATTGTCAACATATCAGTATTTTTTTTAAAACTGGCTTTCTTTCTCTCGGTCTAACAAGAAGAAGTATTTCATGCAAACAAAAGTAACTTAAAGCAAACTGCTTTTGAGGCAAAAAAAAACATTTAAAAATACAAAATACATACGCCAATAATGATGAAGAAAAATTTAAAATAATTTGAAGCAATAATATACGTCCATAAACTAAAGTTTGTAAAACACACAACAGATCGAAAAAATGAAATAAATGTAATCTGGGATTAATTCACACCAAATATAACTAACAATAACTAATACTCCAAAAACATGTAAGTAAAGTTTAAAGTTTAAAGAGTGAACCAGTTAAAAAGTATAGATGTTAGATAGATGAATCATAAATGAACTGACCATTAGCGGCTGTCCTATAAGTGTCTGCTATGGTGAGTGAGGAATTGTCTGAAATTTCGGAAATAGAACTCACATCTCCCCCCATTTTACTATTATTATTTGTGTTTTCCTCATCCTCATCCTGAGGAATCATCTCGAGAGAACTACAAACACTCGAGCGATGATTAGGATAACTTAGATGAAAGGTAGGATTAGTAGTTGGATCATCATCTTGAGTGTGGACGAGTCCTCCTCCTGCTGAACTTCTCCTTCCTTCTCGTTCCAGAGTGAGGAGCTCAGAATTAGAATGATACTTTGGCGCGACAGGTGCTTTGGCTTGAGGTCCATTTTCCCCCACCCTTTCATGTCCACCCTCACCACCACCAGCAACTGAACCCTCGACATCACTTCTTCTTTTCGATCTCTCACCATCACTTCCCCTTCCACTTGCCCATGCTGATGATGATGAGGTTTCTTCACTCTCCTTTGAGCCACTCAGCTGTTGTGGTGACTGCTGCTGTTGTTGATGGGGTTGGGGAGGTGGTGGTGCTCGATTTTTGACACTTTTATTAGTAGTACTTGTTGGAGGGGGGAGGATTGGAGCCGTTCCTCCAGATCCAGACCCAGAGACACTACTTCCGCCGCCACTTGGACTAGAGTCCCCAGTCCCACTACTGTTTGTGTTGTTGCTGAGACTAAGTTTTGTGCCATGACGGAGAAGGCTCCCGAATTTAGTTGACGAACTCCCCCCATTCTTACCACTTTTCTTTCCAGTCTTGTCTTTAGGGTTGGCACTGTTTCCACTCGGATTCGTTTTCGGATTACTTGCACTCTCATTTTTTTCCTTGCTCCCGCCCTGACCTTCCTTGTCTTTATCCTTTCCGTCTTTATCCTTGTCTTTTCCTGGCTGATTACCCATTACTTTGCTCCCCTTTGCTGTTGTTGATTTCCTGTTCCTCCTTAGGTGATCTGGTTTCTCATTATCCTTTGGAATATGAAAGAAGAGTCTTGGGTGGCCACAGAAGAGCTTCCCTGAAGCCCAAAAGATAGAAGGGTTATTATTCCTATCCTGTAGGAGTATCTCTCTCCAATTTGTGCTCAACTGGGGCAGTTGCTCCTCTTGTTCTTGTCGCTCTGGCTCTTGCTCAGCTGGTTGGGCGTCCGCCGCAGAGCTCCTCAGTTGAGACAATAACTGATCTGACTCACTCTCAATTATTCGATCTACTGATGGTGTTGATGTTGGTGTTGGAGTCGGCGAAGATGATGGCGAGGAGACATTCGTCGAGGGATGCGTCTTATTTTCAGGTTGGTTATTGGCAATAATGGGATCCACTTCATGATAATTACTAGTCTTACTAATGCGCTCATCTGGGTCTGGGTCTGCAATGAGGGGGGTTGATGTCGATGTGAATGTGCATGTTGTTGGGACTACTGAGGAATGGTGATGATTTGGTTGGGAGCCTGCTTGATGGGACAGCTGAGATGTTGGTGCTTGGATACAAGTGACACAAGGAAGGAGGTAGTAGTAATGAAAGAGAGAACAGGCATCCGTGGAACTCGCCCCTGGAGAATTATTCTCTGACCAAGGCCACACAACTTCAAATGTGGATGATGTGGAGCTGCTGGAGCTGGAGCTGGATGCACCGCTATTGGAGCAATCGCTCTCGTTTTCTTCGTTTTCCTTTTCGTGGTCACTCAGTTGACTAGTGTGCTCACTGGGAGGGCAGTCGTTATTGTTTCTGTCTGCAAACTCTAAATTTACATTAATTAATTTATTCTCGAACAAGTTGTTTTTAGTGGGAGTAGGACTGGAGTTGGGATGGCTATTATTATGATTATTGAGTGAATTCGGATTCGGAAGAGATTTGTCGTCTAGACTTTCGCTTTTCCTTTTTTCAGCCTCTTGCTGTTGGTGGTGGACTAGTTCTTCGGGATGTGAAAGTGCTAGTGTTGTAGTTGTAGATGTAGAAAGCTCATCTTCTGTTTCTGTTGCTGCTGGTACTGGCACTGATGCTGTAAAACTGGAAGGAGTAGTAGGTGGTGGTGGTGGAGGTGACTTTGAAAATTTATTTAGAGTAAGAATTTCTCCACTTTCTCCGCTCCCGCTTTCACCACCCGACCCCGAGTCAAAATTTATCGCGGGACTTATACCTTCTCCTCCTTCTTCTTTGGGCTCTGGCTGCTTCCCTGGAGTCAGTACGAGTTTAATTGGCTCAACTTGACAGTGTAGACTCTCATAGTAAATTGGATGCTCTTTCCATCGAATGGGCTCACAATGCTTGCAATTATTCGGCGACGGTCTCTGAATATTTTTAAGCTGGGGATTATTATTATCTATAATATCCTTACTTGGTATTAGCACTGGTGTAGAGGTATGTATATTTGTTTGGCTTTGGCTGCTTTCACTTGCAGGTAGTGTTGGTAGTGTGGTCCAGAATTGCCAATCATTGAAAAGAGGAACTTCTTTCCATCTCTTGGACTGGCAGTACTCGCACTTATTGTTAATACCCGAATCAATTAATAAATTATCGCTGTTTTCAAGCGTGAGATTATTCTCCGGACCGGAGAATAATAATTCTCCTGATTCTAATAATACGGATGATGTGTCGACAATGTCGACAGTGTGGTCGACATGAAAGCTTGTTGACGCTTCACTGCTATCTGTACACGGTGTAGGAAGGATCAGAAGGAGGGTGTCTTTATTATTGTCACTATTATCGAATTGACAGCCTACAGAATTTGACTCTGAAATCGAGTTTTTTTCCTCCGAATCCACTGGATTTTCATCAAAAACCAAACTTTTATTGCTAGTGTCAAATTCCCCGATACTAGTGTTAGCGCTGGCACTGGCACTGGTACTGGTGCAGGTGGAGCCTGGCGGACGTGAATTTTCCGAAGGAAGTGAGAGGCGCTTCTGTTTTTTATTTATTGGGAATGACTGTTGTGGGCTACTTCCATTGCTATTACTATGCCTCTGTTTTGCACTGTCAGGTGACAAGTAATTCCCCACGGTGCGTCGTACAGCTGCTAAGGAAGGGAAGTCGGAGAAAGAATGAAAGCGCCTCGATAAACTTTTGAAAAATAATGGTTGACCATTAGTATTTGATTGACTACTCTCCTCCCTATTACAATTATTATTACTATTACTGAGATTACATTGACTAGCTTCAGAAGATTCAGGTTCAGTTTGAGAATTATTATAATTATTCTGCGGAGTCGGTAACGGTAACGATAACGAGGGTGTCTCCAACGTTTCCAACTCGACTACTAACAACTTTTCATCTTTCTCTCGTTCTAAGGACAATGGGAGCGTCAAGTCTGTCCAGGGGTATGAGTCATCGTCGTCCGTCTGATGAGTATTTACATTATTATTGCTATTACTATTTATTCCAGTCTCACGCTCAGTCTCAGTTTCGACGGCCACTGTCACCGTCGGTGAAATCGAGGCCGTTTCGCTTCCTAGTTTACACCCTACTTCCACTTTGCGTGCATCACTTGTTGAGGTGGAGACGGTCGGGGAACCAGCTGGAACTGGAACTGGGACTGGAACTGGAACTGGAACTGGAACTTGAATTGGAACTGGAAGGCTATCGAAGGTAGCTGAACCTGGATCCGGAGCTGTTGTGGCTGGAATGACTGGAGTATGATTTGTATCACATAATATATTATCTGGTAAAGGAGTTTCACTTTGGATTATTGGCAATGTTATTTCTGTTGCAGTGGCCATGGTTGGTTTTGGCTCTGGTTCCAGAGTGGACGGAACAGGACAAGGCTCTGACAGGTGTGACATAGCTACTTCCAAAAGTACTAATGGACTTGAAATTCAAACTGCTGGCGATTGGCTTCCTGCAATCCAAAAAGTACTTTATCTTATTAATTTCATTCCCATCACCACTGCCACTACTAGTTACTACTGACCGATAAAATCCGATGAAAGCTCTGATTTGATTTCCTTCATTTCTTTTGAAGGATTTCCAGTTTTTTATTGGTACGTAAAATTCTGATAGTGCTATTTTCCTTTTTTTATAAAGCAATGCGCAATGTAGACAAAATAGTATTTCATTTCTGAAGTTAGAAATGATTTTTCTGTAATTTTATTACCTAATATCTGACTGAATAGTGTTGTAAGTAAAATAATACTGTCACTAGTCACTACTGAGGCCGGTCTCCAATTTTATCCAAGTTGAATAAAATTGGAGACCAGCCACTTTGCTTTTAGTAAAGAATGGAGAACGGCCACTTTACTTTTACCTGTGTCTGGAAAACGGCCAATTTGCATCTACAGTAACGATATACAGTAGAAAAAGTACTTGTTTTTATTTACTAATTTATCCTTTCAAAATTACTCGAAAAATATATTACGATTAAAATTCGTTACTAAATTAGCTACCAATATAAGATTATTGCAAATACAACACGGCAACGTAGGAGCCGGAGCCGGACTGCTCTATAAATAATTCTCGAATGCAAAGGAAAACTAAATTAATATTCAGATTCATAAAATTTTATTTTAATGATTTTTTTTCGTTGGGATAATGTTCTTACTAAGACCTTTTTTGAAAGTAACCACTTTTTCCCAATTCACACATTTGCTTTAATGTATAAAAAATCCATGGAAATTCTCACCAGTGCAGTGCTGTGTGGTCATGCAAGTAGCGTAGTGTATGTGTACAAAAATAGATGCATTTACAAGTATCAGAAAACATTTTTCGAGTTTGAGACATTGCTAAGGCTTCCATGATTTATGTTACATAGATAGCTGTACATAAATTATGTCTTATGTACGGCAAGGAATGAGAAACTTACTTACTTACTTAGGTTAGTTGGACTAATTTAATTTGAAAAAATGCATGTTCTCCGAATATACTGATACAGGGAATATACACGGATATAAGCGATATATAGGGCAGGGAAATTCACTCGCAAGAGAAAGGTGATATTTCCAAAAATGCTTTCTATCATACAATGTGAAATATCATGACGGCCCCAAGTAGGCACAAGAATACTGAACGTAGGAACGTGAGTATCTGTACTAATTTTATCCTACAGCTTTTTCATTTATTTTCTGTTCGTGTTCACTCCAAAATTAAATGCTCTATTTATATGCCTCTCACAAGACAAGAAAAGATGCAGGAGAATAGCCGGCCGTACCGTAAGTACCTTCGCTACGTACAGAAAAAATTACAACATCTCAACTACGACTATACGACTACTTTGTACTTACAACCTAAAACAATCAATTGAACCAACTTTTCCACTTTGGAGTCACACAACCTTTGTAGGTACCTAAGTATTTTCTAAGTTAATGATTTAAACTGGCGACGTGGAAAAATCACTTGCAGGCAGATCACCTAACAACCCTATACATAATATTATAGTGTTGAAAATAAATTATTAATAAAATCGTATTTCACTATCAAGCTAAATTTTACCTCTAATTTACCTGTTCGTCTTCTGCCACCTTAGGTTATTATACAGCCAAACTTAAGTAAAACTGTGCTGCACATATAATAATATTATTATATCTTGGCTTGGTGCACAAGTCACAAGTTTAATTATTACCGCTATAATAATTATTGCCACAATAGTAATTTTATATCTCTATATTATACTGAATTTCCACGAGGCTGCACACAATTATTATTATTAAAGGCACACAATTCTTGATATCACTGTCCGTCCTCCGTTATCCTTATCACACGGCTTGTTTAGAATCTTTAATAGTTTCCTATTATTTCTTTTTTTAAATACAATCATAAAATCCATGCACCAAAAATTTTTAGAAGGGTAAGTAGGTAGGTAATCAGTACTAGGTATATAATTATTATTATCCATGTGCACAATCCCTCCAATGATTTTGATTTTAATGAACAATACTGATATATAGCAGTTCAAGTGGTTCAGATAAAGAGAGAGAGAGCGAAGGAAGCCTTATACGTTACAAGTATTTAGAACGTTCTAACAAACACTAATACCAAAAGTATAAAGTATAGCAACCAAGTGCTAAAAGAAATATATGAGATACTAAGAAGGAGTCAGAGGAGGCTTGATGTTGGAAGATGACTGAAGACGAAGACGAAGTCGACGGAGGAGGAATGCAAAGGTTTTCAAAGATCACTCACTCACACGGAGTTGGAGATGCGTGTTTGTGTGCGGCAAAGGGAAGGAACATTATTACATAGGCAGGCAGGCAGATAGACTTAAAAGACTGACAGGACAGAAACAACACTCGTAACATACAAACTGTCTCATTGTTTCCCGTTGCCCTGGCCCATCACATCATCCTCCTGGTCTACAACTTCTCACAAGTCATTTTTACAATCTTCCTTTAAAAATTATTATCAGGACTCGTTCACTTTCGTTATCGTTATCGTTGTTGATGGTGGGGTGCTTTCAAGTCCTACTCGCGTATACTCTACATGGTATATCCATTTACATTTTTATAGTTTAGCTTTAGTAGTACTGATAGTAGTAGTTGTAGTAGTAATAACGCTTCTTTAGTCACTATCACCACGCGCTCCCACTGTATATCCCTATATATCCCAGGACAAATTTAAATTGCACTACAACGTAATAATATGCTAATCATCTTGATTTCAGGTAGTATGTATAATATATTATGCGTATTCTGTTACTGATACGGACACGGATAACGATCATAAGCATATAGTAAACAAGTGATGGGAATGATTACAATAATACTATACTATGTATATAGGAGCTCGTATTGTTATATGCAGCCCAGCCTAATCCTGAAATAGGGAATTTCATTATAGTTTAATGTTGTTGCAGGCCGCAAAAATACTCTCTTGGTAAAAATGGTAATAGTTACTATTGTGTAGTTAGTCCGTATCATTTCCCACACCTTCTTCCTCTCGTATCTTGAGTTTAGATTAATCTTTGGCAAATTTAATATGCTTCTCAATCTGTCCAACACTATCGGACAAGATCTCACATGTTTACACCTGAGAGTTTCCCTTTTTATCTCATCCTCAACTTTAATGTGTAATTAATCATAATGTATTCTGCTAGAAAAATAAATGAGGGGAATTTGGTTTTTATTCAAGTGTGAATCGATTCCATTTAGCTTTAGCTTACATGCCTAATATAATATGCACCAAATCCCCATCACCACATAATATTAACTGCGGCAACTATAGCTGCAATAATTACATAGCACGTGAACAAGGGAAAGCGATTATAGGCTATATATAGTCCTACACGTCATATATATGAAAGGAGCTCCATGGTTATCTTTGATTAGGAAAAATGCAAAGCTCCAGTTTTCAAAGATAAATTATCAAAAGTAATTTGACTTGTAAAATTATTGAGACATTTAAAACTTTAACCTAGAATTGAACTCAAAGAAATGTCTACAAGAAACTATAACTTTGTGTATCTTCAAACATTTAGCTCACCATTCACAATCCAACGACACGGTTTTAATTGTAGATTTCCGTCTTCTGTATCACCCTGCACTGACACAATGCACAATCTCGCTCTCGTCCCTTGTAAGTACACGATGAGCTATATTCTTCTAGTAAGCACTGTGGAAGCAATATGATACTAAACGGAAGAGGGTGAGAATTTAGAAAAATACAGTGTGATGTGCGATGGGATGCGATGGTAAGAAATGAATTAAAAGGGATGTTTTTAATTTCACTTAATATATTATTGTAAGATGAAAAAAAGTCTTGAGCGAAAGAATAAGAACGTTACACAGGTGAGTAGAAAACTATAACTATGGCTCATCGTCAGACAGAGAGAGAGAGCGCAAACGGGAACTGACGACTGAGGCAAAATCTGACTTGTTGTAGGCTGTCAAATATTTCTTGAAGAATGTTCTTGATATTCATATATGTGACTGACTGAGTACAGAGAGCGAGAAGGTGATGGAGGTGCTGAGCTTCAAAGTCCCCCACGTCGAGCAAGAGACAGAGGAGGCAGAGGGATGACTATACAGGTAGACAGACTGACAAGGTCCCTACCGAGACCGAGACCGAGACCGA
Organism: Dicyrtomina minuta; assembly: GCA_949802685.1. Lineage (NCBI taxonomy): Eukaryota > Metazoa > Arthropoda > Collembola > Symphypleona > Dicyrtomidae > Dicyrtomina > Dicyrtomina minuta. Next base: position 29,835,811 of record OX461810.1, read on the forward strand.
CCTGCTGGAGATTCGCATGACAGCTAATGCTAGCTAATTATTCAGGCACACCTTTGGCACACACACACAGATCACTGGCCACAGCCACAATTATTATTATAACCTCAAACAATATGTTAGTACCTTGTTAGAAGTTTTGGAAGGCAGTGAGTCTGCTGGTAGTAGTCCTAGTGGAATTCCTATTCCATTTTCTATCCCATTGTAATTTGTAATGAACAAGTATTTATTCCTCAATTATCTTGGGGCTTCTCACACACAAACAACCAATCTCTCCAAGGATTATTTAAATTCTCAGGTCAGTTCCATTATATAGTTCCATATCTAAATTTCAATTTTGAATATACCTACACCTATATAATATGTTTGATGAGGAAGCTTGTCTCAATTCTCTCCTCCGATCCAAACCAAATCCATCAATCCCATGTCATAACATATACACGAATACCAGAACCAGAACCAGAATACGAATACCAAGCCCGTAATGCAATCTCAACCGCAATATTTTCTATCTGCATTATTACTGACTGATATAATAATTATACTACCAAACTACCATGCCATGCCATGCCAATGTATATTTTCTCTCCTGTTGATGTTCCCAGTTAGCAGCTCCAATTTCCTTCTAGTCTGCCACATTATTACCAACATATACCATAATAGATAGTTACATATGCAGGTGTGCAGGTATGCAGTATGTACCAATGTATACAGGCTGCCAACCTACCTATATTTATTTAATTTTTTTCAAAGTCGAACAAACATTGCAGGATAGCCTCTTATCAGCAAGTGCCAGTGCCTACACAAATGCACGGGGAGATTATTAGGCTCTCTATATTGTAGATGCAGCGATAGATAGCCACATGGAATTTATAAGCACATGATGATTGTCAATTGAGCGAGTTCAACAGTCACCGTCACCAATAATAAGTCATCATGAGTGCGGTCTGTAATAATAAGACTCTTCTGGGATCATAACAGAACACAGGAAACTTTGCAAGGGCGTCATATATTATATCACAGAGTTCAGCCCAAAAACACAGAAAGCAGATAGAACTCATATCATACCTGTCTGTAAGTATACTGACAACGAGAATTCACAATTCAATGGACTGACACGAGTAAAAATAAGAAGGCGGCGGTGAGAGTATATCTGCAAACTATATGTGAGGGAATTCCTATGCCTATGTTATAGTTGCTACAATTATTAAAAGTACTATTTAAAGTGCGACTGTACGCACGAGAGGATGCCGTTCTGGATATTGTAGTCAGTAGAAAAGTGTGTTTGTAAATATGCGCATTGAAACCGTGATTGAAATTTATCAGTATTTACACTATGTTTGAAGGTGGATGGGTAATTGAAGTCATATGGCAGTACACATCAGCACATCAAGTACATGAATGTAGATGGAACAATCCTTCCATTCCATCATCCGCCTCTGCATATGACCCTAATGCTCAAATTCTAATTTCAAATTGACAGGGAAACATTTTAATATCTGACCGACCCGCGGCCGTCACTGATTTGATCGTGGTCTCTTGTACAAAGATGCTGGTAGGAGAAGGAGAGAGCTCGAGATGATTATGATGAGTGCTGGTACTGCTGGTTTCTAAAGTATGATCTTGTTCTGGTATAAAATACAAATCCTCGCTTCGTCTTCTTCTTCTCCCATGTACTTTTAAGTTACCTACTTGTTTCTCTGCTTTTCCTTGTACAAGCACATGAATTGTACGCATATTATGTATATGTGGTTAAAGTCAAAGTAGGTAATGGTAATATGGAAGTGTCTTAAAATATAGCTATAAATATATTCTGAATACTACATGGTATGTGGTAGGAGTAGGTACCTATATAGGTGGACGGATTAGAATACAATAGATAATGTCCCCCTCATTTCTTCCTCCTTCATGTGTTCAACTTCGTAACAAGGCTTCCTTTCTGCTTGTCAGTTTGTAAGACTCATGCTGATTGTGAGACGGAGCTATTGTAAAATAATTGTGTATGATTGTGTGTGGGCAGTAAATGAATTATACGAATAAATATTAGCCATCGCCATGAATCATCAAGAGGACTTGAAGTTAAAGTGGAATTGACTTGAGCTCCAAGCATGTATAATACGTAACATAGTTTTCTTCAAGTGTATAATATGTAACGAGATATCTGCGATGGTCACCACACAGTTGTAAGAATGTATGATCAAAATTACGCTAGGAAATCAAAACAACCACAAATCAAGGTACGATCACAGGTAACGAGATAACTACGGATGTATGGCACGTTATGGCATATACTAGGATACCACAAACTATATAGTATTGAATAAATATGGGGAACAAACATAAGTGTGTACCTAACTACAAGAGACACATACTTACATGTTATAGGTGTACCTATGCTGCATTACGTCATCGTTCGCTGTTCATCTTAACCATAAATGAACTTTTTATCTTCCCTACTTCTCTATCCGTAGGTATACTCCATAAAAATATTTTATGCACACAAATCATTCAGTAACAATAAAATGACAATAAAATAGCCACAAAGTAAACTTTTCCCTACCGAGGCCTAAACCACTGATTTTGTTTTAAAATTGTATGCATTCTTGTTCACAGTATTTTAGTTTGTATTCTACACTTTAGCTATAACTCACTTAACCATGGTTAGCGTGCACAGTTGGAGTTGAGCAGTTGGAATATATATCGATAGCGCTGGCTTGGATTCTGATTCTACCTTACTTCTAACGATGGTTCAGCTAGCTATATAGCGGAAGTTAATAACAGTTGAATTCGCGTTTAGTGAATTCGAGATTTAAGAGGTTCAGAGATTCATAAGCTTCATCCGAGTACTGTTAATTAAAGATGACTTCAATATTTTAAAGGATTTTCACAGATCATTCAGTATTATTGTTTTTCTGCTGTAATATTTATTTTTTAGTCATTTTAGTTACATTTATCACTGTTCAAAAATTAAAATAGTATTAAAGCAAGTAGGTACATTTGCAAGTTTATGAGGTAAACCTGGTCAGCTAATAAATCTTGTTATATAAAAAGGTTAGAAAATAGTTATTGTGAGTGCTAAGGAGTTAATGGGATAACAGTTAAAAATTACACAAATTAATTAATACAATCCTCAAATCAGTCAAGTGGGCATACTCAGCATACTGTACCTAAAGTGATTTTTTTTTTCTCATAATGAATGAAGCTTGGGTTAACAGTCACTGAGCCATTTATCAATGTGAGCCATCATTGAAGTTCGTTTCTCTGCATTCCCGACATTAACAGTTGGCTGCACTCGAGTAGGTTTGATAGTGGTCACGAAATCACGGAGCTCCGAAAAACTAGAATGCTCCGAATATGGTACTCCTATATTTTTAGAAAGTACAGAAAAAAAGTGTTGAATTCAATCATATATGAAAACATTTTTTGTACTTAACAGTTTTAAATATTACACATTTTATGTATTTGTACTTACCCATTACGGTAACGGTATCATTGCAGTGAGATCGAACATTGGACCCGACACTACTTTTACCAGGTCCTTTGGAAAATTCCCAACCAGTGGGTTTAACAGCGAAAATATTAGTATATGTTCCCGATTTACTAGACAAGTACTCCGACAGAACCTGTTGACATAATTTAGTATAAAAAAAGTAATGATTATCAATAATTTAACTGGTGGGAGCACACGATTAAATAGAATAAAGTTATAGATTTCATTTTTTGATTATATTTTTAGTATCTTTAGGTTCCTACTTTTGCGTTGAGTTTGAACATTGGCATAACATGAACTTGGCAATTTTCTTCTTTATCTCCTAAGAGCTGCTTAAAATAGGGGTTTTCAAGAGCATTTATGATCCGCTTTTTATCGTACAAACAGAATACCTTAGTATTCAATGCATCAGCTATTGCACAAAACACTCGCTCTTTTCCTGCAAATAAGTTACAAATTGTTTTCATCCAGCAAACGAAATCTCATTTCTCATGTATTTGATATTATTGAGATCAAAGTTCAAAAACAGATTTCTATTCCTGCTTATGCTTACCAATACAGTAAGTGCCACAAACTATCAAAGTCTTCGGCCGGTACGTAAGATGTTTTTTAATTGTGGTGATTGCTTGAACAATCGCCTCGCTCTGCGTAGGAAAGTTGTACTGTGAATCGCAATATCTGAAAGAACGTACACAAAAATAATATGTAGGTACATCCATTACAATATCTACATATCAATACATTTATCTATACATCAATTTCAAAAATCGATTTATTATAACACATTATTTTAATAGAAATAATGATTTAATGTCAGGAAGCAGGCGTAAAATAATTAAATAGTAACCAAAGACGGCGAACAAAATGGGATAAATTGGATGCAAACGCTTTAAAACAGCAGAAAAAATATTTGAAACGTTGTACGTCGGTACTCAGTAAGTAAAGCTAATTGGACTTAGACAACGTAGTATAGATAACATTAGTTATTAAATGGTTCTTTTTCTGTAAGTACCTACTTATTTATTAATTAAAGTTGATTTCAGAGACTAATCTGGGTTAACTTACGTGGTATCGAGGTAGAGACAATCCACTCGTAATTTCTGTAAAAATAAATTTGCTAGCATTTCGGGCGTGTAACGAAAGTCTCCAGTGTGCAAGTAAATGCTGCCATTCGGAATTCTTAATATAAACATCACAGATCCTGGACAACTATTGGCAAATTTTAAAATTATTAATGCATTATTATTGTTAGACAAAAGACGATGAAAACATGAATATATTGTGGTCATCATTAGTAGTTAAATTAAAAATTATGTTTTTGTCCTTGTCTTTGCATTCCCCAAAAAGGAGAATCTAGATTACAGTTTCCACATATACACGCGACGCATCATACAGATATAAATCCTGCGACGAATTTTTTTCACATTTTAATTTTAGAATAACCGTTAATATTGACGAATGCATTACATATTAAAATGCTAGAAAGCATTATATTTGCAGTTGTATTAAAAAACTGTATTTTGTAAATTTTTGCACTTACTGGTTGGCATCGATCAAAACTATTTCTGTTCCTTGAACTATGTACGGTTTGTTCAATTCAAGCCTTACGATGCACTGATCTGAAACCCCGAGTTTCATCTTCACTAGATTTGCTGTACATAAGACAAAAGACAAAACACTGTACATTTAACCTTGAATTTATACAGCAGAAGCACAGTTGACAGTGCGTATAAATCGTATTTTATTAGTGCAATAATTTTTTTTTGTGATAGAGGTTTACCTGTAGGACCACTGCATATTAGCTTTTTCGCAAATTTGCTCGTTAGTCCTTGGTAATGATCAGAGTGAAAATGGCTAAGCAGATAAACATCAATCCCGGGAATAACTCCGCAGTCAAAAGCATCCACTGAAAAATTAGTACCTGTAATATAAAGAAATAAAGTACATTAATCACAGAATTGTAGTAGGATTAATTATGTAATTCATACAATGCGTAGTCAGCCAATGCCATATTTATTGATTTCATACAATTTAGAATGCTTACCCGGCAGCTTCTTGTAAAAGGGGCACGTTTTGGGTTTATGCTTAGATGGTTTGCCCATCTCAACTTTAGGATCCTCATAGGTACTTACACTAATCTGCACCACTTCAGGAACTAAATTAACCGTAGTATTGCAAATCCAAGGGTTACCAGAGTGTACCAAGTCCCAAGGCTTAGTAGCACTTTTATCAATGTCCTCACACTTCAAGCTTGGAGTATCTTTTGTAGATGTAGATGGACGCAAAAATATGGGACAGAGCGGTCCTGCCGGAGCCGGAGGAGGTACCGTATTTTCAGTGTTGATGTCTTTTCCGGAATAATTATTATTGTTATGACTCATGTCTTCATCACTCAATACCACCTCTTCAGCATCAACATTTTTTACTGCTTTCGACTTCGTCATCGTTGTAACTTCGTTTCTAAGTGAATCAGATTTTGCACGTTTAATATTTTGATTCAATTGTGATTGCTTTAATTGCCGCTTTGAGCTGGAATTTCCTTTAGTTTTGGCAGTAGCGTTTTGATTTTTCTGCATTATGCCTAGCAATCCCTTCCACGACTGCTTTGCCTGTTGGTGTTTCTCTGCTGTGTACTGACTTTTCCGCATCTTTCCCATTATGTCGCTCCATTCTTCTTTATTACTATTTTTACGCCCTTTCGTAGCTTGTAGGTCTTTAAAATCACCCGCATCCGTGTCCGTTGTATTACTATCAGTATTGTCACTGGTCACTACATCAAAATCAGCAAAATCGGAGTCAGAATCAACGTCAACGACTTCCACTTCCACGGGTTGTTTCTTTCTGAATGAAAATTTAGTTGGTTCTTTGCTCTTAATGCTCTTCAATTTGCTCATGATAAGTTGCTTGAATAATCTTGAGATTACCTGGCTAATATCACAGTTCCTTTCCTGTGCAAGTATTGCAATTATTAAAACAATTAAAAATAGCAAAACTGCACAAAGGAATGCCAAAATATTAATGTGTTCGAATTCGAACCCGAGCATGTTTGATCTTGGTCGTTATAGTCGATCGTTTGATGATCTACAGATTAGAACTAATTGAATAAAGAGCTGTTTCTCGCGCCAGTGGCAAATCCGTAGTTTTAAATTTGTCTGTTTGCAGTAATGCAGTGTATGCACTTGACTGGCTTCACCTCTTGCAAACTTGCGAATACCGAATAATATGTGACAAACTTTATCGCTGGACGAAAATTTAAATACACGTATTTTAACTGTAGCAGATAATTTTAATTTAAAAAAATAAGTTACTTACCAACGTATTAGTGATTGAATGTTGGTTAAATGTGGTCGAGTGAACAAACCGCTTCAAACTTTACTTTATTACACTTTCACTAAGCAAAGCACTCCTAAATGCTAAAGTGAATAAGTTGAAATTTTGAACTACAAACTAAAAGTCGAAATAGAATGTAATGAACGATCCGCCCTTCAATTTCAGTTAGTTGAGTTGTGAATGTGACGTGAGTGTGCCGTGGCCCTGGCACTGGCTGGTGTTGTATTTATATTTCTTATTTAATTTGTCATTGACTATTGACGGTGACCGGTGATTTAACTATCATATCATTTAAATCCAGTCAGTTATTAATTGTTTGAATTTTCGATTAGAAAAATAAAAACATGAAATCCAAATCACAAGTATTTCTCTTTTTAGTATGTTTGTACATAGTCTTTCCTAACAAAGTAATTTGCGAGTTTAAAGATAAATTTGAAGAGTCGTTACAAATAAAGCGTTTACCAAGTGGGCACATTTACTCTCACTTCGAATTTACCATTAAAGATTCTGCTCTATCAAATGACACAAGGTTGTTTCCCAGAGTATTGGCAGAAATTCTGGAAGCCCATCGAATACAAGAATTGCATTTTAGCTTGACACAAGGATATTGGAGATTGGAATCATGGGGAGAACCTGTTAGGGCTTCACCCAGTGGAGCTCATGTGACAGCGTGGTTCACGGACATTAATCAGGAGTGAATAGAATTGAAACTTTGAATTAATGTATTTTTATTTAAAATTTATCTGGATTTGGTAATTTCATCTAACTTCAATTTTGTAAATTTTTTTTTTCGCGTCCTAGAAGTGCAGATAAGAACTGGAATGGGTTTACTAGCAGGTTAAGTGGCTTAACTTGTGCATCGCTTAATTTTCTTGATGTTAAGACTTCAATCGTGCCTCGTTTTGCTTACCGCCCGAAAGGAAAAATTAATATTCCTTCTAGTAGTCAAGAAAAAGTTTTTGTTCGCGTGGGGAACTTGCCAAGAGAAAATGTTTGCACAGAAAATTTAACACCTTGGAGTAAGCTCCTACCTTGTGGGGTTTCGGTATGTGTGTTTTTATTTAAGTTCTAGCCTTCTTAGTTTATGGTTTCTTCGCTATTACACTTGCTTTGCAGTCGACTGTAAAAGCTAATAAGGTTACATTGATTAATGTATTAATTTTCCATATTATAGCGAGGGCTTGCTTCTCTCTTGAGATCGAAACAAGTTTTCAACACACATTTCCACTCCGAAGGCATTCATGTAACGCAGACTGATAATGAGATTGTTGTTAAACTCACTGTATCCCTTGTACTTGACCCTCCGACCAAGTTAAAACCTACCGACAACCTTCCAAAGAGAGTTCTTGGATCTTTGGCTATATTCCCGTGCCATCCGTCTTCGAAAACTACTGTTCAAGTTTGGAAGGAAAATAGTTGGAAGAGTTTCGATGGCAATATTAACGGAATGAAAATTGAAGACGTTCCACCTACAGGGGAGGGCGAGCAAAATCTCGTTTTTACACCAATCAAGTATATGGGAGGTTTGAATAGATTAATTTATATTATTTTAAATTAGTGGCTAGAAATAGATTGATAGTGAAAGTTATGTTACGGTCTGTGATAACTGGTAAAATTTTGCAAGGTTATGGACAAGAGTACGGAAATATGATCATAGAAATGACGAATCACCTGGAACGCGATTTGCCCGTGTTGTATGTTGAAGTTCTTCCTTGGTACATTCGCCCGTATCTCCATACCATGACTTTTGATGTTAAGCCTGAAACGCCTCATGTACCTTTTACTCCAGGTAATGTATTATATCTCACAAAGTCCCAGCTGGAATCAAAACTTCATGTTGTACAATTTTAAAATGATATCTTCTTTAATCAATTAAACAAGTTAAAAATATGCATAACAGGTAAAATCTTACATTACACTCCTGGGCAAGATCGAAAGGCACTTCATAAATTGGAGATGCAAATTCTTATTCCATCAAAATCCACTGTCACGCTTAGCTTCACCGTTGAGAAAGGAAATTTAAAGTGGAACGAATATCCGCCAGGTACAAAATGTTCTATTCACATATTTTTGAAAAGGTGTGAAACGTTCTATGTATTTGCAAATTTTTGAAAAGTAAAATATATTCAATTTGCATGTAGACGCTAACCATGGGTTTTATTTGGAAGCTGCACATTTTGAAGTTAATGATACTAAGTCAAGTGATGATGGACCGAATTACTACTATTCCAGAATTTTACTCGTGAATCTATCAACACCAGATTTTTCTATGCCCTACAATGTCATTTGTTTAACTTGCACGGTTGTTGCTTTAGCCTTCGGCCCTATACATAATATTACCACCAAGGAATTAAAACTTACAGTGATCACCTCAAAAAGTGATAAGATCAAAGAAATTGGACGAAAATTCCTACAAAAGTTTAGGAAGAGTAAAGTGGACGAAAGTAAGGCTGTGGCTGAGACTCCTGCGGACGAAACTAACGAACTTGATAAAAATCTTGAGCAAGGGGAAGATAAATTTTCGGAGAAAGCTACGAAGCTAGAATAACTGAACTAAGCCAAAGTGATGTCATTGAGGTAATGTAAACATGTTTGATGTGAAAGTGATTTGTACAAATTCTTTATTATTCTGTACTTTCTTGAGTTCAGTCAAGTGAAATATTTATTTATATTTAATATTTAGCTACATTAATTTTGTTGTTATTTCCAATTTTAGCAGTATTCCTTCATTGAAGCTTAACTTCAACCCGTATTTCTTTATTCTCTATTTTATGCAAGTCAAGTATGAAGCGTACATAATGTGTGGTTTAACTTTCAAAAGTAATATTAAAGATTTGTAACATAAACATCAGATAAGGAACTCGCAATACATGTCTTATAACTTTGGTGTTCCTGTAATTTGATTCATATAAATCATTTAAAAGTCAGTTTTACAAAATATGTTTTAAAATTTCAATTATTATAGGATAGGAGTTAATTATAGTTATTAAGAAATTTCTTTAACTTTATGCGCTAATGAACGAAAATAGTAATAAACAATCATTACAAAAAAAACAACAATATTCAACATAAAATTCGAAGAAATTAACTCTCCTCATTTCTCAACCAAACATACTGCGCAAAATATGTGGTCTTTGAGTTGTGGGGACTGGTGGTGGTCGGTGTCGGTACACCTGAAATTGTTGTCGAACTAGATAGCCTGGGTTTGGGCTAAATAAACCATCCATACCGGGGAAAGGATGATTTTCCGGAAACGGTTTCACCGGTGGTAGCCCTGGTTTGTGGTGGACTACTTGCGGTATTCTTCGTGGTGCATGGGTTTCAAATATTGGTATTTTAACTAAATGAGTCTTTACAGGTGCAGGTTCGGCAAGAATTGTAGTGACGTATGTGGGTGGGAGCTCTTGAGTATTCTCATAAATTGTGTAATTTTGTGGATCATTGTGAGACCGAGGAGTCTCAGTTAGTGAAGAAGTTATAGAGGTTGTATACTCGTAGGAACCGGGTAAATTAGATTTTGTAATATAGCTTATTTGAGGTTTCGATTGTGGATGCTCATCGTGAGTTGGGTTTCTACGGTGGTGTACTATTTCTGGCTCATAAGTGCTTTCGTGTGATGTGTGCCTGTAAGCTGTATCTTGCTCCAGGGTTTGTGGTTCCGCAGGAAGTCTATATGGATTCTTTATGACGTCCTCGTCCAATGGACGTTCGCCTTCTCTCACTTCGCTTCCGTTTATAGTGTACTTCTGTGCAGTGTGCAAACTGTGAGGGTGATTATAGTGAACGTGCTCCTAATTTTTACAAAAAATCAAGTTTTCAATAGTTTTAGCTTTTGCCTACTAGACAGTCTACATGTAAAATAATATACCAGGGCATGTATATTCGTCATCGCTAATTTATATGTTTCAATCTTATGGTCCCAATTACGAATTTGCCAAAACAAATTTATAATGCATAGGTAAGCAGCTAGGGGACAAAAGTTAGCGATTCGATAACGTAGCACCTGTAATTAGAATTAGATGCATCATAAATGCAATACCGGTAATAAATGATTCTGCACTAGCGGTTGGCCGGTTGAGGTATCTCGCCACAGCTCAAAGTCAATTCCTGACAGTCGCAGTCCTTGACATGATACTCTAGGGTTTCTAAAAAACAAACAAAAACTTATTCTATCACAAAAATTAAGGATCGATTTGTTTGTAAGTAACTGAGTGTGAAGTGTTCCAACAGCTACTGTCCGAATCCAATTGCTGACATTGTGTTAAAATTAGACTTACAAATCAGGGTCAGGGAAAACCATTGCATACATCTGGATCGTTTTTACATCGTCGCTGTTGTCACAAAGCAATCTGGACAACTTGACTTTTCTGATTTCTTGCAATTGTTCTAAAAATCCATAGTAAAAGATGTAAAACTTTTCAAATGGGAATGAGTTACCTGTATACACACTAAGGAAATGGTAGATGATAAAAGTATGTAGTACGATACTTCATACTATTCTTATTTCCAAGAATCCCTTAAGATAAAATTATGAAATTCTTTTCTTGCAAAAAATAATTCTGAACTCACCAACAGTGAAACTTGACGGCCAGTCTGGTAGTTCATACCAGAATCGATCCCCAAATCTAGCAGCCTGGAATTGCTGTGCAATTATGCAGCCAAAAGTTGGACCTAAAAGAGATCCTGGATTTGATATTTCCGATACTCCACCTGACCACAGATCAATATCATGGGGCGATCTGTTCAAAAATTAAAGAAATAAGAATTGGACGTGGAAAAGATTGTAAATTTTTAATCAGAGGTATGGTCGGTTGGTATGTAATTTTTATACTACATATTTTTGACAACTTACCTGTAGACAGATCTGTACTTATTGACAGTTTCGTTCCTCATGAGCCCGATCAAATCATCCCACACAGTTATTGGACTCAAACCACATATTTTTCGATAAGCTGTGTAACCAGGTACGGCGTGCTCTCTACCCCGTTGTATATTCATTGCAGCTAAATCCATTCCGAAATGTTTCCCAGGCTCTTTGAACAGTAGAGTTGTCACCTATGTCCATAATAAATCATTGAAACACCCTACCCTATTCCATGTTGGTTTCCTTTTAATTTTGCTTGCCATGGAAAATAATAGATAACGTAAAAATTCAACGAACCTCTTCTGTGACGCCTTCATCCATAGCTTGAGCAAGTTGATTGACCAATCCCATAATGAATGTGTCAACGTAACCCGGTCTGTACACGTCATAAGGTTGACGGAGTAGTTTGTGCAGCGACTCAGAGTCTGTCATGAAGCACAAAATAATATTGGTGTTTTATCAGCATTTTTAGTACCTACTTCAATTAACTGTAAGTTTGGCACCATTATATGAAAGAGCTTTTTAAAATCCTTTGCGTCCATAATCAAACGTTTACCAATATATTTATGTGAATGGCTCCATCGTTCTATTCGATTTGGAAGCAGCGAATGACCAAAACGAAATGCGGAAGTAATGAATTCTTCTGCTGCTGATGGATTTACTTTTGGGTCGTAGCCTTTCCAGTAACCCTGTATACAGTAAATAAATACTTTACTCTTTTCAAGTGTCTCAATCTTTTGATTTATCCTTTTATCACATCACAATAAAATAAATACGAAGCAAAATATTAACTTGACCCTTACCATGTAATTCAAGAATATCATAAATTAAATTGAAATGATTAGACTAGAAACTATACTAGAAACTAACATGATCTTGTAGCGTCAATCCGTACTTATCCATGAGTGGTCTTCCTAATATCATGGGAAGAAACTCATTGAAGGTAATATGTTGCGTCGTGGCTATCACAATTCGTCTCGCTTCCTATATTTAGCGTCAGAAAAAAATGGTCTGCTTTACAATTATTATTAATTTCTTTAAAAACGCGCAATACTTATCGTTATCGACATAGAATGAAATATAGCGCACCTACATAATCACCTATTTATACAGTCTGAGAATTTACCTGGAAAATTAATTCATCTTCCCAATGTGGATTGATTGCATATAGATTTTCAGCAATCCGATTGTGCTCCCGTAAAAATATCGTATGCAAAACCGTCAGCACTAATTGTTCATTGACTCTGTTATCCCCTGCAGAAAGGAAAAGTATAACGTGTATTATAGTTTTTTCAAAAATCCGGCTACCAAGTTGAAGGTATATTCTATAACTATAGTTACCAGCTAAGAAGCAGAAAACATCAGCATTGGGCCGAATGCACCCATCATCCGGCTCATGAGTTTTTGGCGGAAGTAAAGGCTTGAGTCCGTACTCGTGAAAAACCGGAAGTGACTTTAGCAGACCGTGTTGTCCTAACCGTAGCTCAGCTCCCAATTCAGGTGTTGATCCGTACACAAAATTTGAGTCTAAAAATGAGCTGATTGTGTTGAAGGCAACTCTGGGACCTGGAAAAATTATTCATTGACATAGTGCCATATACCACACACACCAAAATAGGACGAAAAAAAAGCTCCAGAACGATAGTAAGGTTTGTCAACACATTGTACAAAAACACCTGGAAACATAATATTATGCCCTTAATTGCCATAGATGCAGTTTTTTATTACCTAAACGACAGTCCGATCTTACACCAGCAAAGGAACGCAAGAAATTCATGCAGCTTCGTCCATGTCCTCTATAAAATGGATCATTCCGTGGAATTTCAATGGGAAAGCAGTTGTGATGTTTAGGATGCTGAGCATCGTAGAGTCCACCTCCACAACACTCAGGTTCTTTTAAAGTTAAAGGATCTACAAAGAAGTAACTCTTTTAAAGTAATATAAGAATACACACAACTAACCAACCAAATAATTAGACTAATTTAAGTCGCGTGCAATCATATATACACACACAATATGCGGACATATTATACAGTGCAGTCTTGTATAAAATTCGGACGCAAGCTCACAATTACTATTTTAAATTAATTTGTTATATGCAGGTAAAATGTCCTATGTAAATATGCGTATACAAGCCTAATATATGGCTCCCATGGACAGCAATGAAAGACAAATAAAATTGACCCAAACTAAATCAAGTTTGAGGCTCACCTACCTTTAGTGTCCGCAGTGAGAGTGATGTCATGGTCAATGATTTGGCCCTGCAAGCGTATCAAACAAAATGACAAATTACTTGGGGATTTGAAAGGCAAATTTGTACGCGATTTACAAAGTAATTTTACATTGTGTGAGTTCGTTGTTCTTTTTTTCTCACTTAAGTATGAAATTATTTCGATTCAAGAAAGTATGAAAAATTAAATAGAAATAATATTATATCGTGATTTAAATTTAAATGGATGCACCACTATAAAATTCATTTGAAATTTTGGTCCTGATAGTGGACGTTGGACATACCCAAGCTATGAGCATAGTGGTAACGGAGTGGTCATGAACCACCGCGTCCCGGTGCATGATGGATGAAACCAATCTAGCGGACGGTAAATATTCCCCATCAGTGGCATCTCTAGGAGCACTAATCCCATCCGCGCGACTTGGTGGAAGGATGTTTGCAAAAGGTGCAAACGTTGCTCCCCAGTCAGGATGTTCCAGGTTGTTGCAATAGCCAGTTAAGCTCCTATATCTTGATACCTGTTATGACATATTACAACCGTATCTTTAAACTGCCTTAGCTGGTAAAAATATAACGGAAAACTACACCTGTATGTAATTTAATTATTATAATAATTTTTAATAAACTTACGGAACAAGTTTTATGTTTCAACTGTGCAGGGCAGAAGTCCCATATATCCGTGAGTCTCGTGTCGAGAGTTGGGAGCCATCGATAGATTTGTTGCCAGTCCAGAGTCAACTCCTTGGCAATGATGCGACTAGTTTCCTGAAGAACCAGTCCAAGCTTGTCAATTTCCTCGTGATGATCATGAATCCGGGATCCCACAAAAGGTCTCATCAAGCCAAAATGATGTCGGGACTGTGCAAAAGCTCGATTAATCAGTTCCACTGGGATACACAAAGATCCAGATCCGGCGGAACCGTGGGATTCTCTACAAAAATAATTTTTTATCCACTCCTTATTGAACTCCTTCAAAAAATTATATTTTGGTTGTATTTTCTTTGTAAAATATTTACACTTACAAAACTACACATGGACCAGATCCAGCTATGTCTACGGGAGTAGTTGAAATAAAAACGAGAGCAGTTGCTACAAAAATTGACCAAATTCCATTATTGTGGCAGCAGTAGGAGCACTTGATCCCCATTATTGTTTAATTTTGACGAAGCAAACAATTTTCAGTCCGCGGAGAGTTCACGGACAAGCCGAACGAAAAGGATACAACATACAACTACTTCTGACACTGTCATTTTCATGTTTTATATACTTTTGTTTTTCCTCAGCTTTTGTGGTGTGTTATTTTTATTTTTGTTAATATTACATACGTTTTTTTCTACAAGAGGTGAAGGAATATTATTAAAAGTTTTGCTCGTAGGACAGGAGTACAGGAGGGTTGGGGTAGCGCAAGACAAATCGTGCAGCTTTCAGATTTACTGACATAGGTAGGTAAGTAGGTACCAAGGTAGGTACCTACCTACCTATGCTACATACAAACTTCTGCTTCACGAATCTTGGTTCCAATTTTTATTTCGCTTAAAAATTCACCTGTAAGATAAACTGTAGTACTGTAGTTATAGATAAAATTCGAAATGTGCCTTCTGAGCACTGAACAAAAAAGCATAAAAAAAAGCATAGCCACCGTCTAACTCTAACAAATGTCCTGTAGGTAGGTAATGTCATCCAAGTCGTAGATATAAGACTTTGTTACTATACATATACCTATAGTAATAAGTAAGCGGTGTAGTAAATGACAACTTCAACTTGATACCAGAAAAGAATAAAAGAAACATGATACTTGATGAGATCATGACTTTGTTCTTTATCAAATCAGTTTTAGCGTGACGTTTCTCTTAATAGTAGAATGATTCTCCTTTTCTTTTGTTGCCATTGTGTCGTTTGTGCATCTAATTGGTTTATTCGTACCACTGCTAAAATGAAATGATCTTTTCTAACACGATAATGTGCTTCAATTATGATATATATTTACATGGTTGCCTTTGCCTTGCATTTCATTTCATATTCTTGATCTTCTTAATTTCAGTAAGTACCTACTTATATTATACTCTATATATAAGTAAAAACGCACTTTTATTACGCACGCCAAAGTGAGTGCACCCTTAATTATTATGAATAAGCCATTTTTACAATATTGTACTACTTCTATACACGTATACGTATTGCATGTATCAGTACGTCCTACCACAGTTGGGTTTTGTTGTAATATATTTGCCTTGCTTACAAAATTATGAGATAAATTGTAAATCCAGTGTGTATAAAGTAAGTGGCGAGTACGCGCTATTTAAAAAACACTGTAAAGCCATAGTGTTACATACTGTACATGTACATATTGTTTGTGTACTTGCTTGTCTATAGAAAGGAAGCCAATAAATCTCAAATCTCCCCCTCCATCATAATTCTTCCTGAGATCAAATAAATTATGATTTAATATGCACAAGTCTGTAAAAAAGCTGCGCTTTGGAGTGATGCTGAATATTTTGATCTTGATCAGAAACAAATAGAGAAATCGATGGGAAATGAATATTCATGTCGTTAATAACTTTTAGCCAAACAATTCAATGTCTATATTATGCTCTATAGTAGTAATTTCACTAAGGATGCATATATTTTCTTGCTTCCAAATAATAACCTTAGTAAAAAGGAGGTAAGCATTAAAAGAAGATTTATTTTCTTTAGAAAATGCTGAATAAAACTTCTTTATGTATAATCATTCATTCATGGACACTAATGAAAGTAATTTCCGAGACGGCTGCGGAGTTTGTGCTATAGTAAAGACATTGTAAAAGGTAAAAGCGCATGAGTGAGATGTATGTAAATTAATTATAAATAGATGAAGAAGTTTTTGATTTTTTTGCGATAATCTAAATTAAGTATGATATTAATCAAGATAGCTACCCGTTCGATTTTCAAGTGATGAGCGTCGAGCGTAGTCCATCGACATCGCTTCATTGGTTTTGATATCGTATACACTGACAAGTAAAATTGGACCGAAGCATGACTGAACTGATTTACATTTTATGTCCATCCTTCACTATACTGTCTATGGAAATGATGAAAAAACGAGCTGTACAGTTCAATGCGCTTAACAAATAGTTTATTTTATTGTTCATAAAATAGATTTTATAGGGTTGTAGGACATTTTCCTCTCGGACATATCCCCCCGGACACTTTCCCCCCGGGACATTTTCCTCCCACATTGTACAGTACTTGTACTTGTACTTGTACATCCCTTATGTGATATTGATACTGGGAGGAAAATGTCCTGGGGGGGAAATGTCGGGGGGATATCCGGGGGGAAAATGTATACCAGTTTATAGATTGAGCTACATTATTAATTATTATCTTTAAAGGTTAAAATCAAAGTTAAAAGTATGCTAAAAACCAACAAGTACACGTTTTTAGAGATCACGAAAAAATTTCATGTGTGTCTAGTTCGTGTAATTTATTACGCCTGTTTTCGAATCTTTGTACCCCGCTATAACGGAGAATGTGGAGATGTATGATTTTTCTGAACATCGCGCATTGACGGGTGATCAAAACTGATGGAAAATTGCTCTCATCGCATCGTTAGAATAGAGCAATTTACTGAACTATTAAAAAATATGTTATATAGCGTATCATTTAAACCAAGTTGGATCGAAGTCATTCTTCAATGAGGGAACACAACAATAGCACCATTCTAAGTTAAAGACTAGAAAAGCATAATAATTAAAAAAAATATGTTCAAACAAAATCTGTAATGGTAAAATCGAAAGTAGCTTTACGTCTTTGGAATTCAATTTATTTTTTTATGTTTCCTCGTTTTTACGTGAATAAATATTTACTTACAAACTGAATTTGTTTGTTTGCCATTTTTATGAAGACTTGAGGAAGGATAATAAGACGCCCTTAAACGTATTATGCCCATTGCCCACGTCCATGTCCACCACAGATAATATGTACAACCAAATTGTATGAACATTAAACAAATGCGTATTTAGTAGAGAAATAAATGTATTCAACTAACAAATTCACTGGCATGCTTTCATGTTTGCCCTGCCATGTATACACAGTATACTGGACAACTGGACTTACTGGACACACAATTTTTGTGTATTACATATTTATGATATAGATAAAACGTTTTTGTATAATATGCTTTAAGCAATGTTTCTGTTAAGATGTATAAGTAAATAGGAATGCATTAGTTTCACAATGAGTTTAACGTGGCAATAAACAAGATTAAAATTAATAATGAGAATAATAACAAGGCAAAATAATAAATAAATATTAATAAATAAATAAATAATAAATTAGCAAATTAGCAATGATAACTAAAACGTTAGACATTTGGTAAGCTAATCCTTGGCTCCAAATTAAGAGCGCCGAACTTTCAAACAGAACTTGCTTTATTCTTGCACTATTCCTATTCACTATTTTCACTGTACGTACTTTGCAGTTTGCTTTAATTTTGTTTCAAGTATTTATTTTTGTAAAATAGGTCATAGGTAGAAATCCGAGACCAAACAATAAAACTACATCATCGAAGTTTGATTTTCAGTAAATCTAGTTGACGAACAGGATTCTACTGAAGTGACTTAAATATAGGTGTAACTTCTACCTGTGACTCAACATTTTAGTCATGGACTTCCTATTTCGGCGGATTCAGCAAAACCTTCATTATTTACGATATTTCCAGTCATCAGCACCTGAAAACTGCCGAGCTCGACCCAACCCAGGGATTGGAAAACATTTTCGGAAAGTTACAGCCATCCATAAGTTGACGCGAATGCGATGTGTTGACAACAGTGCTATTGGAAAGCAAGCTATGGCTGAAGGAAAACCACCTAAAGTTATCCATGTCTATACTAAAACTGGCAAGGGAGGCATTGGTAATTTTTTTCACAAAATGTATTGTATTGTATAATATAATAAACTAATAATATACCTACCCATACCATAGTTACCGTGTTGTATGCTTTCCTAAAGGGAGTAGGCATAATATAAATAAGGACGGTTATGCAAATTCCAGCTCGACCGTTGACCGTGGTAAAGTGGTAATGGATATAATTCGCGCAAGCATTATTTCACATTTCAGGACGCGCCGAAGAAACCTTTAATTGGGTTAGGGGACGAAAAAGTTGAAAACATCGACAGATAATTTCTGGTGGTTTTTCTGTGTGGCTGGGGGGCATCGCTGGCTTTAGGGTAGAATGAAGGCGCAGAATGTAATAATGCTTTAAGAATTTAATATAGAATAAAATAGCAATCATCCGGGGGGATGATTGCTATTTTAGTATAAGCTACTATCTACAGGCATTTGATAATTTTCAGTTCAGTAAAGTAAACCACATTTTTCTTACTAATTAATTTAAATTCATTCTTTGCATTAACTGTTTCAGGAGACAAAGTGCTCATGACTATAAAAGGAGAAACCAAAAAAGGAATTATCGTTGGAGTTAAGATGCACCAAAAACCATTCCTTCCCAAGACCGATACAAATAACGTTGTTCTGATTGACGACAATGGAACACCTTTGGGAACGAGAGTCCACGTTCCCATTCCTATGGTCCTCCGAACGATTCTCAAAGAAAAGTCCCATGGGAAAGGAGTAGATTACACCAAGTTGATTGCTCTTGCCACCAGATTTATTTAACTCTTATTATATATGCTACATAATGTAATACTATACATAAAAAATTGAAAAAACGAGTCATGTCTACATATGTTTATTATACGAGATTAGCAAAGCAGTGTTGTTATATTATTAAAATCAGAAAATGCTTAGTTGATGATTTGAATTCAAAAATGCTTTATAGTCATTATTATTGATCTAACGTTCATTGACTTGATTTTCAAAATTCAATTAATACTAATTTAAGATTTAATACTGCCACTACCAATTTATTCTGGCATGTAAATTAATAGGTTGTAGGACAATATCCTTCATAACATTTTCCTCCCGGACGCCCCCCCCCCCACAACGCGTACCGAGGACATTTTCCTCCCAGTATGAAAATCACATCACTAAAAGTAGCAAACGTTTCTTTCCAAAAGATGTGTACATTCGAAGACTACGGAAAATATGCATTAATAAGTAAGTTCTAACTAATGAATTAGCTTACTATTTTTCCTGTTTTTGAAAAAGTTTACGGATACATTTTTGTGGATGGATACACTCGTTTCTTTCAGTGAAGTGGTTTTTATAATGGGAAAATGTCCTCGGTTACGAGTTGAGAGGAAAATGCCCGTTTCCCTAATAAATAACATCTATAAATAATAAAAATGCGTAGCAGTGCAGTGAGTGGAATATGATGCGAGAAAGTTCTGAAAATCGAAGAAGTAGTGATGAAGATAACATTATTTGATCCATAATCCTTACCATTATAGTTTTTTATACTCTGGGAAACTATAAATTCTAGTAAATAACAGTAATAGAAAATCAAATTTAATGGTTATTACTGTTATTAAGTAGTTATTATTTTCATTGTAATTTGGCTATTTTTGTCAATGCATTGCTACACGTTCTTAAATGAATGTAGTCATATTGTGAGGGAGAAGTAAGAGTTAACATTATACGAAGTCTGAGGAACTTACTAGTTAAGTAGTTATACATGCAGTTCCATATCATAGGTACAAAACTGGTAAGATAAGTACTGCCCGGATGGGTAATTTTAGAGAAATATTCGGAGCGAAGCTTTTGAAAAGATTACTGTAGCAGTAGTAGTAAGTACACATCAGTGTAGTTTTGGGACTTTAACGTGTCACACCAAATCCTGGATAACCCAGCACTTCCATCACCAAGTCAGGATGGCCGAGTGGTCTAAGGCGCCAGACTCAAGTGTAACAGCTTGCCTGCTCTGCAGGTCTTCGAGGATTCTGGTCCTCGATTGAGGGCGTGGGTTCGAATCCCACTTCTGACACAACCTTTTGCATTAATTTATCGAAAATAGTTGACGTTTCCTATTCCAGTAAAGATTCTAATTGAACCCCAGCCCCCACTTAAGAGCTGGTGTTCTTTTGCAACCGGGACCACCAATTTGTGATAAAAATAATACGGTTTCCCATTGTACCTCGGTTCAGACCCCCCGTAGTCCTTAGGTCGTCACTACAATTTTTCGCAATGTGTTGTCTGGCTTTTATTATAACCATTAATTATTATTGAATCCAATAATAATTCAATTCACATTTACGTGTACGTTCTTCCCCCTTCAGCCCTTCACCTACAAATTAAGTGCTGTTCGTTTACCAAAAACCAAAACTAGCGTACTTAAAATATCAGCATTCCTCGAAAAAGAGATAAAAATGTAGGTGGTTTACATAATAGGTTTAAATATTATCTCTAAGACTTCTTACGTATCTACATGCCTACAATCGAAAATAAAATTTGTAATAATTATATTTAATTAAAATATATATAAATAAATTTAAATACACAAGTTCACTGTTGAGTCATTGAATTTTAGCTGACATCTATATCGGAAATATCAGTGTATTAATATCTAAAGCTCAAGGTATTTCACTGAAGTGAACTTCCTTATTTTTAACCCATATAAATTCGGTTTTATTTTGTTGATAGAATGGGAAATGTGATGTATTTTGTTTTGTTTTTTGCTGTGCAAAACGTCGTATCCAAGCAAAATTACTTATGCTTTGCATTGCAAGCAGTAAACGACGACGACAGGCCGTACAACGACAACAAAAAATTTTTGTTTACAAACTAACTAGTAGTTAAGCCAGTAAATACACAAAGTATCCCAAGCACAAGAGGTTATACTTACAGTTAGGGATGTTCATACTGACTTATAGTACAAATTTAAGAAAATAATTTGGAGATCATAATATTAAGTAATACGTATAGCTAGTAAGTAGGATAGTATAGGCTAACCAATCATGGACCTTGTATTGTGTCTGTAATAAACAAATATAAATAAATTACTAAAATCGAAGAAACGAACTTCCTATTAGTTTGTTTAAGCATATTCTTGTTTTGGCAATTGGCGAAATAATGCATAATCCTCAATCCTGTATAAGTAATGACATCAATATCAATACAGTTATTATACTATTTTAGAGATAAACTACACATTATTATGATAATAAAATTATGCACAAATAGTTACATATTTAAGTGGTCGAGTCACGATGACTAATCATAATATGATAATAGGATAAAATCATGGTCTACAGTCTACGTAGTTCTAGAATTTTAATGAAAGGATTTGCATGTTATGTCGTCACACATTCCCCTTGTGTCGTCATAAATAAGGCGCTTTGTTCAAGTTCTCGAAAGATCGATATTGTTCTTGGACAAGGGTGTTCAAGTCAAGTCAGACTTGACTAGATGACTAGTGACTTGACTTGACTTGGGGCTATTTTTTGAGGTTTGACTTGACTTGACTTGACTAGGCTAGGTCGTTTGGGCAAGTGACTTGACTTGACTTGACTATCGGAAGTGGTTTAGGAAATGACTTGACTTGACTTGACTATGAGCTACTTTTAAATCTCGTGACTTGACTTCGCCGAACATATCAGGCTTCTTTGTATACAAAGTCAAGTCAGGATTTCCTTGCTGACAAGGCGCTAAAATTAAATTTTTTTGACTATGTGACTAGCTTGGCTTGACTTGAAAAATGACTTGACTTGACTTGACTAGCGCAAGTCATAAAGGAAAATGACTTGACTAGACTTGACTAGCCACTCACTTGAAGCTCAATGACTTGACTTGACTTGACTTAGGCCCAGTCGTGAATTGCTTTGTTCTTGGAGTCTTGGACGGATTGAATGAACTTGAATCATTGCATTGAAGTTTGAAGGAATTCTTGACTACCCTTAAACCCTACCCTGTGCCCAACTGTCCTGTCATTTCACGTTCACTTTTATCATCTTTTTCCTTCCTTGAGTCCTTTCCTCAACGTAGCAGTTGGAGTTGGAATTCCATAAATACAGATACACGTACTATGACACTATGTACTAGAAGATACTTATAAATACCTGGCTTGCACTTCCACTTGCACTAACAACTACGGATTTATTTAAATACAAGGGAGACGGGAGCCTAGTTGGGTGTCTTTACTCAACAAATCAACACCTGATAGATAACAAGTAACTAGAGGTCCACGTATATCACATATATATACTTGGGCAGTTCCTTACATTTGTACTGACAAATTCATCGAGTTAAGTTCGGTCCCACTAAACTTGGCCACCAAAGTTTTTGTTTAACGTTTTCTGTTCTGAATGAATGATTAAGTGGTCAAATGTGCTTCGTCATTCGTGAATATCTTTTATATAGCGTCGAATAAACTTGTGCTCATTCAGTACGTTGTTGGAGGTTGTGAAAGGAAGGAAGGAGCTCGCAAGCACCTTATTTTCTCTAACTAGCTAGGTGTTATTTAACTGTTGACTGTGCTTCTAAACTACTTAACTGTTTGTGGTGGCGGTTCCTTTTGGTTCTACAGTCGTAGAAACTGTAATTCATTTTCAAAACATTCTTGGATTATTTGGTTTCCCTTCCCCCAGTCAGTGATTTCTTATATTTGATTTAGGTTATATATAAAGCTGTATTTGGTTCTAAAGTGATCAGTTGACAGCTAACAGTGAAATTTTAGTTGCTAGCAATGAATCAATAATATATTCGAAATATAAGCAAAGGAGAAAGGACCAGTGCTATTAATAATTAATTGTGAAACATTGAAATTGAATTTATTGTTTTGAACTTGATTAGATTTAAAATTATAGGCCATTGCATTGGCTAGCTGTAAAAATTCGAACTTTGCAATTATTACGGATTTAAGATTTTAAGGAGGTTGACCATTGACTTTCTTCTGACAAAAGTGATATAATAAAATGGAATTGCCTAATATAGGAAATCATTGCAGTGAAGATTCTTGCAGGCAACTGGGTAATAAATAATATTCAATATTTACTACGTCATAAATTAATAATTCATGCATAAATGTTTAAGTAAAAGCATCTCGTTCTCCAGACCGCTGTTCAATGCATTTTAATAATTATTGATGAATAGCAAGTAAGTGGTAATTTATTTGTTATTTATTATTTTGATTTTTCAGATTTTCTTCCTGTGAAATGTGATGGGTGTAAAAAAATATATTGGTAAGTCTAGCCATATCCCATATCTCCGTCCTTGAAATAAAACAGCATTAGTGTTTAGAATGAGTTCGTATTAGAATTTAATGTGCAATCTTTTTTCTACCTATTCATATAATTTTTATTATTTTTTCCAGTATGGAGCATTATTCTTACGCAAAACACCATTGTCCAACTGCATTTATGAAAAATGTACAAGTCCCGGTGTGTCCATTGTGTAATAAGGTACCCCTTTTTAATAATTAATAACTAACATTTATTTGTCTAATAATAGTGGACACTTTATTAACCATGAATGTTTTTTTACCTCTATTTTAAAATTAGCTTATCCCTGGAAGGACGGATGAACTACCAGATATCCGAGTGAGTCGACATATTGATGGCGATTGTCAGTCTGATCCAGCAGTTAGCCGACGCAAAGTATGTATTTTTGTTGTTTAAAACCGGCAGATCGGGCAGATTCTTTAGTCAAGTTATGAATAAAATATTACATGGGTAAAATATATTTTATTGAAATTTAATTTCTTGCTACGCAATAGGTCTACTCAAATAAGTGCTCACACAAGGGGTGCAAGCAGAAAGAGTTAGTTCCGATTTTGTGCGATAAATGTACTTTAAACTTTTGTCTACGACATCGACATCCTCAGGATCATACTTGTACTCAACTGTCAGCCAAACCGATGGGAAAAGCCGGAATGGCAGCTGCTGCAAGGACCCAACGTAAGACAGATTCATGTGGACAAACTTCACGGTTACAGTCCGTTTCAAATGGATTTAGTAATTTCATGAATGGTGGAAGTAGATCAACCTACAATCAACCTTCTTTGCAAGGACATATGGTAACCACGTTATCCCCTTTACCTATTTTAATTTTTACATTATTTGTTGCTGTTATTGGTGAACAAGAATTTAAAAATCATTTCCAATATTATAAAAATAAAAAATGTGAGTATAATTTTCGATTTATACAAACAATGTAGTCTGAAGAAGCAGCATTGCAACTTGCTCTACAGGCGTCTATGGCCGATTCCGCGGAAGGGCCTTCATCTACACCTTCACCAGCTACACAGCCCAGTTCTCAAGAACATGAAGATTTTTTACTCGCTAAAGCGATTGCTGAAAGTGAGAGAGAAGCGCAGAGAGCTGGAAATGGTGCAGCTGGAACTGGAAACCAAAGACGTGGAAATAATTGTGGAATAAGTTAACTCTCTTTTGTCCAAAACCACTATAATATGCGCTTGACGCTTGCCTTATAATGTTTACCTGTTATATAAAGATAACCTGATTTTCTGAACATCGCTGTGGAGCCAGCGAGTTTATTATTTCTAGAATATTACTGCGTTGTATATTGTCGTAGTCGTATACTTATCCCGAATATTGTATTATGTCTAAGGATACCTAGTATACGTATAGTTTGATACAGAATCGAGTTCATTTACTTTTTGAATTTCGTTGGAACTAAGTTAAAATTAATAGGAAATTTAGTTCGTGCTTCCTAAAAAAAGTATATTTTGCTTTGGATATAATATGACGTATTTTTGTTTTTGCCTGTCACCTCTGCGGCTTAGTCGTAAGCACCTGGTATTGTGGTGTGTGTACAAACGTATTTTGCAATATCCAATCTAAAAGGTCTACGTGTACAAATTTGGCAGTCCCTGGCTTCTTTAATGCTAACGGTGATGTCTCAACTACAATGTTTAATGTTGCGGAATTTATAATATACGAGAATTATGTGATACGGAACGGAAGTCGAAGTTTGTATTTTATCAATTCACATACCTAAGTTAGTTAAAAATAAATACACAGTAATTTTGTATTTCCGCTTTATCCCTCGGCTTCGGTTTGGCTTTACTTGCTATTGTATGACGGCCAAGATAGCGAAATAATACGAATATTTGATGTGAAATTTTTTAAATTAAAAATTGCAATGTACTGTAATGGAGTAATAACACTATAATAACCTTCAGATTTTTTATTCTTCCTTGGTCGCATGTCGCATCTGAATAACTCATATTGCTAAAAAGAAATTGACAAGTCAAGGACGATTGGGGTGGTGTATGTAAACATTCCTTTGGTTACGCTTAGCACTTTGAAGGTGTTGTATAAATGAAACAAAAAATAAAGACAATTTAAGTTGTTATTTAAGAAGCATAGTGCATCGGAAAATATTGTGGCTAGCATAACTTCCACCTACATACGCATACTAAACTCCCCGTGCCACCAAAATTCATTAAGTATTTGTCGCCGTCCAAGAATTTCAAAATTTTAGTGTTTAAATTATTGTGAAATAAATTAGCAAGTAAATTGTATTGGGTAGTTAGATTCATTTATAGCTTAAATCCTCTTGCCCCACAATTTACTCAATAACTTACTTTTACTGTACAATCCTTGAAAATTCCTAAAATGGCAGGCACGTGTGGATGCAATTGCAGCAGGGTAAGCTTTGAAACAATTTCACAAATCGTTTTAAAATTTAGACTTGAGTGAGGTATGTAATTGATTACGCTGATGGCAATCGGAATAGGGATCATTGGTGATATTTCAGAACTACTACAGCAACTGTGAAAAATGCATTCCTTGTGGGACCCCAGTTCATACGCCGTGGTAAAAAAAATAACTTTAGCAGATCTCCGCGTGTTTTTGGAAGTAGCTTTGACTTTTAATACAGACTGGAATAAGGATATTATTATACTATGCATTGTAGTATTATAATCATTTTTTGAAGCTATAGAAAGAAGTAAATTGAATAGCTTTGCACTGCTGTTTATTTACATCCTGAATTAGCATCGTTTGAGACACACCATATTGATAGTAAGAATGACTAAATTCATGAAACTAATGGCGATTAAATTACAGGTGTTATCCAAGTTGTCCTCCACGAATGTCCCAATCAAGCTCTCCGTTTTGCGGTCCTAAATGTTACACTAACCCTAGACCATACTGCAGATGCTGTCAAAGTCACAGTGTTTCATGCCGGACGTCTCTTGGGACCAAGCGATTCCCGAAAGATGCTTGTATCCCACCTCCTATGTGTTGTTCATCCCCTTACCCTTATGGGGCTTGTTCATGTAGTCCTATTAGCAGTGTCCGGCACGGATCCTACTGTGCTGGATGCGGAAGTTGTCGGTGTTCCAGTGGATACGGGTCTTACAAAAAATTATGTTTCACTTAATCTATTATTTTTAATTTATTTAAATTTCATACGATGCTCACTTTGATAGAAAAACGGAAAAACCGAGCAACTGACAGAATATTGTAGGAAAAAATTGTAATTACGTATGTAAAGTATAATAATATTACTGACTTACTGGATTTTAAACTGTTGATGAGGACTACCTGCACAAAACTTATGAGCAATAAACTGCTGCAAGAATTGCTATATTTAAAATTACAAAATATGCAAATCAATATATTTTTACTATAGGCTTACTGGGGGCGATATGATTTGATTAATTCATGCATGGTAACCTCCAGTTCCAGTTCACAATAATTAATTATTATTTTGTTTTTAAACTTTACCAAACTTTGTAATAGTTTCTTCACACTTTTATTTTTCTTGGAATGCATCATGTCAGTAACAAAGCCTTACCCTTTTTCAGTACACAAAACTTCTCTCTGTCACTACTATTATAGCGGGTTATAGCATAGGAAGAAATCATAACAAAATTACAAAAATAATAAAGCATGAACAATTTTTTCGGACATGAGAGGAGCTTTACATTATAGTATTAATGCAATAATTAGTGCTAACAAATATGAATATTCAGCTCAACCCTTCTTTAAAGAGCTTCACACCATGTACATGTTACTGGTACAAACAGAAATAATTCAAAACATTGTATTCACACGTATGTAATTTCGCTTTTCGCACTCAGCAAAGCATGGAAGCTGATAAAAAAGTTAAATGTTCCACATCTCATTCGTTAAATGGCTCAGAAAGGGGAGAAAATGTTGGTTGTCAGACGGACCAGGCTCTAGAGCCACAGCCCCAACCATCCTTAGACTCGCAATATATCACAAGTTTTGAGGGCCACCACTTTGTTTCTTCTCTACCGGAGTTGAGTAGATTTCCTCAGTCAAGTGTGCATTTCGATGGATTTCGGTCCACATGCATTTCCACCAACCAAACGTTGCCCCTTGAAGAGAAAAGACGGAACAAAGAAGACACATCAGACTTGGTTTTTGATGTTAGCACATCTACACATTATTTTCTCAGAAACGAAATCACAGCAATAAACACAGGTCATGGGCATGGCAGCAAGCAGTGTGAACTTGAAAATGGGATGGGAGGAAATGATGATAAAGATTGTGCAGGAACATCTTCCTCAAGCAATAATATTGACAGCTTAGAAAATCGAAAGAAATGGGTGATGGAGCAAATGGTTCCCACACTTCCCACGATGCCGAACTCGATATTTGTTTACCGAACTGAGGAAAAGCAACGTGGGACGGATCGGCGAGTCAACTTTGGCTACAAGCAAGAACTTTACAAGGTTCAAGAGAAACCAAAACTCCGGCCAAGACTTCTCATTGTTGACAATGACGATGGGCCAGAAGAAGTTTTTGAATTTCACATGAGGGCCTTGGACAAGCGAATCTCAAGGGACAATGTGGATGCGCTGAACATTCTAAGGACCCTTCAAGAGACGCCATCGTCGGCTTCTATTCTCATCGAGTTTGACAATCGTGAACGGTACTACCGGAGAAAACTTCTTATTGGTATTTAATTTATTTTGTAATTTATTAATAATATCAGCATCAAACTATTAAAAATTACATTTCCTTGTACAATATACAAGTGTGTGATTCAATTATATTTTACATTACGGAATTGACTCTATAGTACCACCAAAAGCTGAAAATTGTAATAAAAAACAAACATGGTTCATGGTTATACCTTTAGCTTGGAAAGCAGCCCAGGCAATGACTCGAACAAAGAAAATCCCATTTCCGACTGTAATACCCGTAGCTGCGACCAGTACACTAAGAAAAAGGCTATCACGTTTGGAAAGGATCCGGCGTTATTTTGTTAAATTTTTTGGCTGCAGAGGCCGTTTATATGTAGACGAAGTTCTCACTCAAAAAAGCATTGAAAAATTTAATCAGAAAGATAAACATATGAAGAATATTCATATTCTTCCTGGGTTTGGACTTCAAAGGCGAATGCGTCTCTTCGGGACGCAGCAACTCCCTAACATGATAGACTATGATGACACCTTTGTTCACCGCTAGTCTAGAACCGGAAATAGTAACCATATAGTCAGCACAATATTGGTAGAAACTAAATGGAAGCTGTAGAAGTAGAATATAAATATAGGGCATTGGGCATTGCCTAAATGTGAGCAAATGCCTAAGTGGGAACGATGACAATTTTTATCAACAACTTTTGAAATTTTGAATTTTCCATCCTGTAGAGGTTGTAAAGAACTCCGTATCGTATGTATAAAATTTCCAAAGTTGTTGATAATTTTTTTCACGCTTAGGTGTTGCCGTTTGTTCAC
Source organism: Dicyrtomina minuta (assembly GCA_949802685.1). Taxonomy (NCBI): domain Eukaryota; kingdom Metazoa; phylum Arthropoda; class Collembola; order Symphypleona; family Dicyrtomidae; genus Dicyrtomina; species Dicyrtomina minuta. The sequence continues at coordinate 29,865,330 of OX461810.1, forward strand.
ATTTAGGCAGGAAGCCTTATTGTAATGTAAACGACGGTATGACGTAACAATAATATGTAAACTGAATTCTTACCAAAAATATGTAGCCCTTCATTCGATTGGTTTAATAAACAAATTATTTAAAACAAATGCATCTACACGCTCATTACGATTACGGTAGAGAAGACCTATGTACTACGTCTAGCAAGTCTTCAAAGTCTAGTAAGTCTCAATTCAAAGCATAGGATTTTCGTGTAGTGGATTCCTACGCGTCTCAAATTGGGCGGATGTTCCCTTGGAGGTTCATTCCAAAATTCTGCTCGGAGAAATATATAATTTATTCAAAAAGGAATTAAACAAAACTTTCTTGGTTCGTTGGCCGTTGTTGGGAAATAAAATCCTGCGCTTTATCATAATTTTTTCAAAAAATTAAACCCCACTCATCGTCAGTGCAGCAGCTAAGCGCAGCGTACCAAAAACAACCACACCGCAAAGTTTCCAAGTTTATAGTTTGCAAGGGTTTACGCAGTTCTTTATTATTTCTTTTATGCTCATTCAAAATTTATAATTTCAAAATCTAGCAGCAGCTTAAAATTTAACCGACATTACATTTACTAAACTAGAAACTGCTTAAATTGAGAAAGTATTAGGATCAAATTATGTCCAATTATTGTGTTTGTCCGGGATGCTACGGAAAAGTACGCGCATATTTTTACTTTTTGGAAAATATTAAATAAATTTGAAAATTGATAATTCGTAGATATTTCTTACAATAATAAAATTACACTTGTGTGTACTTACAATGCTTCATGCATATCATATTATATACAACAATAAAGCATTATTGCATTTTGCATTGTGTGCACGATGATTTGAATTCGGTTTAAGGTATACGGACAACCGAGTCGGCTGCTGCCGAATACATGTCCCATGCGATGTCCACTTCCGGAGCCAAGGAGCCCTCCAAGCCCACCGCCTCATAAAAAATGCTACAGAACAAATGTTCTTGGGAACGTGGTTTACAATCTAGCCAATGGCGGAATTTGCTGTCCGCGTTGTTCACAAACATACGCTGGCACTTCTTGGAATTACTCTACTAAAATTGAAGAGTCGTGCCTGAGCCATCCCCATGTCCATAGTAGTGGCGTATTCTAAATCCTTTGAAACTATATCTCAACTTATTTGTAAGGATATTCTTTGAAAATTCCTGGATTGCACTTCAAAATTGAAATATTATAATTCATTGCCATTATAGTAAACATGTACATGACGCGTTAATATCACAGCGATAAAGTCAATTTTTTAGTGAAATAAAATCACGTGTGTAATAAGCTATAAGCTTATCATCTCATTCATACAGTTTACTTAACATTTTACTGCTATATGCATGTAGGTAGGTACGAACCAATCTTTGCCATTAGAAATAAAATGCATGATAATATGTAGGTACCTAGGTACTTACACTACCTTCTACTACCTATGGACGGGTGTGTTTCAAACAGCAAGTTAGATTTTAATACATTATTATCTTATCTGAAGCCTGACACCAAAAAATGGATATTTTACCTGCGTTGCACTTTATTCACACATATTTATTGACTACAATGTACAGATATACTAGATACACAATATCTCTTTCCTTTCATTAAGCGTAACTTATGTGGATGGCAATTTTAAAATATGCACAAAAATATCCTCGCGGATTCAAGCTTAATACGTCTATATTATCATGTAAGCTCATTCACTTATCGCTATGGTTTAGCTTACTCTATAAAATTATCAATTATTGACAATTAAGAACAACACTGACACAACTTGGAAGTCTACTGTCAGAAATTCAAAGCAATGTTTGAACATTTTGTTTCTGGTGGACGAGATCAATTTATTTAGAAAATATCGTCCATCATTGCGCTGGGTGGGGACAGTTGATACTTTGTGGGCATAATTTTTGATAAATGTGAATGTGGGGCGCTTTAATTCATAGCACAGTCTTTACTTGTCTTTTAGTTCTATCTTTACCTTAAACTAATTTTCGCCAGTGCAGTGCTGTGCGTTGTGCAGTGTTTTGAGTTACACATGTGAATTATCATGAACAAAACCTATTTTTCTTGCAAGATTCAATATGTCAAAATGGAATACTATATTGAGGCAAAGTAGGATTTATTGATTATAACTTTACAAACGATGAAATAAAGTGCCACCAGTGAAACGTAGTAAACTCTATCAACAAGATAGAACTATGCTGAGAATGCGAATGTGAATATAAATATAATAATTTTATTATAGTGTTTTAAAGTATGTTCCTCGGAATGTACGCGGTCGTAGTAAAATTTGCTGTTTAAGCTCATTGCATTCAAATTCGACATTTGAACGAATGTAAATAAAAATTGTGTGTCAGCATCAGTGTAGCACCCATTCAATCATATTACATAAGTAATTGAATGATTCTCAATTTATGTAATACAACAAATCAGTAATAATAAAATTATTATGAATGACTGAATAGTTTATTAGTATTAAGTATTGAATGGCAACACACATGTACAAATATTAGCTCAAATGTACTGAGACAATACTGATATGTAAAACCTCATGTATGTACGTATACAAAACATGGATAAGAAAGACTGCCTGTAGTAATTTTATTGTTTCTATGAACTGCCAACAATAAATAAATACCTTGTAGAAGTTATTACACTCTGGAAGAATGCTGCCATGCTGCAGTTACTTGGGCTATACTGGTGACTGGTGGCCGTGGCACGACAAACAGGCAAATATTGCACAGTTGATTCCTTTTCTAACAATAACAATAACTGAAATGCTATGAAATAATATCGCTATCGTTCTTCACTCCTGGTACGCATTTAAAGAGGGAAAAAGACACAATTATTATTTCACATTATAAAAATAAAATACACTGTACTATTAAGTAATAACTATTACGCAATTAAGTGATCTACAATATCTGCAGTATAATAAACTTCTTCATTATGGAAGGAGTTTTGGGAATCTCGTTAACTTGAAAATTGGTGAAATTTATTTAAATATCATTTAAATTTACCATAAATAATTTTATGCAATGAACTTCTCTTCAAAATAACGCGCAAATTCATACTTTGGAATTTTCGCGCGTCCTGTGTACTTAAGCAGATTTGTTAGTACAAAAATGTACAATAAATTTTATAATCGCCACTGCAATCTGCAATTGCATTAAAGCAATTACAGCTATAGTAGTTGCTACAAAATGCTACATCAGTCAATATATGCACAGGATGCAGTAACAGCTGATGCAGTTGTCGTAAACGTAAGCGTAAAACCATTTGTGTAATTACCAATATTAAACTAGGCTCCGTAATAATTTAAATGATATAATAATAATGTCAAGTCACTTATTGACTGTTCAGCTCTGCACGTATTGAAGTATTGTAAAATTTGTAAATCATCGCAAAAGCAAAGCGTAACCCAGTGAAGTGCAGTGGGCAGTGTGATACGGAAAATTTCAAGATAAAAGAATAAAAGCTCATTTCTAATTTACAATAAAATAAAACCTTGCTTGGTTGAAAAGTAAACAAAAGAAAAAAAGAGCGACTGACTGGAACGATTGATTCATCATGGCTACCAAATTGAGCCTTCTTCTACGGCTTTTTCTGTTCACCCTAATATCACAGGGCCAACCCCTCACCAGCGCCAGCGCCAGCACAGTGCAAACCTTACCGTCTGTTGGACAGTATAGTGAAAATCAACAGAACCTAAGTGAAATTATCTGGAATGGTTGTGAATCTTTTGCTGCAGTGACAAAGTATGATTTTCCATCTGTAGAAAAGCCAACTATATGTGTAACTGGGATCCCTGAATATTTGGAAAATGTGAAACCTCAGAAAGGGAAGCCTCCGTTTTCGGTGAAAATAGTTGAGGCTGGAATTGGAATTGGTGGACGCAAATCATTATTCAGTGAGCAACAAAAATGCACAAAATGAGCCTATTAATAAAAGCGTAGAGATTGTAAACATTATCTTATCGTTAGTAGCATTTTTATTAATTTATTACAGAGGTGTGGCAATGGCAATAACAACCGGTGCGGTATAGCTCTATACTAATTATATAATGGTACCATTCCCTTTTAAAATTTGACAGTAACCGTGGCTGCCAAGCACAATAAGGATGACGGGAAGCTCAAATCACATAGCATGGGGAAGCAAAATACTTTCAAATCACTTTATATTTCTGCTAAATCAGTGGACGGAGATCCAGTGGGGCGCTTCAGCATTGACGACCAAGGAACAAGGGAGGAGTACTCAGTTGGTTACTGTTGCGGAGAATCAAGAAACAGTCCAGTAAATAAAATAATTTGAAAAATTCATTTCAACTATGTACTTACAACTATGCTACACATATGCTGACAAGCTACCATATAATACAACTTATGACTTATATTATGTGTATAAATACATTGATGCACAAATACAATGGCTAAATTATTATCACGGTTACTTTAATTAACATTTTGAAATGAAATTTTAGAATTTGTATGAGCTCAATGTGGAGGGTGGTGAATGGACAACGGACGTTCTGTGGGACCCATCGAAATTCTCTGGATTTGTGAACTTTATGTAAATACAACTGTCTAAAAACTTCTATTTTTATGATTTATTCAATCAGGTTAAAAAGGTGCGAGGTGGAGCTGAAATCAGTAATGTTTGGTTTTTCAATTTCAGAATAACTATTGTGCAAGATAAAAAAGTTTACTGGATATTGCCCCCAAGTATAATGTACCTTTAAATACGAATTCTAAAACGAAAACTATGAGTGCCATTTTACGTATGGGAAAACATACATTAATGTACAAACAAGTCTTTTATTATGTTATAACTATTTCATACCAGATTTAAATTTTCTCGTGTTCATATTTCCTTAAATTTCGTGCAAATATTCCATTACTCATTATTTTTAAATATCGTTTAAAAAAGTTGACAAATAAACAAATACACTTTTAATTAAAATAATTATTACATTTATGGGTTCTCCTTTTGGGTAATTTTAGGCTGGGATGGATTGGACTACGGTACATATTATATTATTATGCAGGATAGTCAAATGGCTGTTAGTAGTCCTTGTTTGTTACTCTAATCAATTATGCATCTTTTTCTAACCACTATACTAACGACAACGAGGAAGGGGAACCGCATGTTACACTCAGATTTTAAAATTGCTATGTGTAATTCCATGTCCCCCAAAGCGGAACCTAAGTATACGCAATGTAATACAATATGACCTACATGCCCTTGTGTCATGCGTGCATATTTATTTGATCTCTTAGGATAACGCATTAATCTTCCAGGACAGCTTTGACCACGACGCCTTCCACACACGTGTCCTACACTGCCGTTATTTTCTTTCTTACTAAATGTATAGTCTAACAATAAAAAATTGACTTTAGGTGGAATGCAGTCACATGAGTTAAACTAAATAAAACAATGATTGTGAATTATCTATAAATAAAGCTAAAGTTTATGATTGGGATGACGATGACGATGGGATACGTGATTTTCATGCTTATGTTTTAGTATATGACATAATATATAGAGTATAGAAATAATATCGAAGGTAATAAATAGACACCGCACCATTTTTTAAACCGAATAGAACAAATTTTTTATTTATCGCTGTAGAATTCAATTACTTCAAATGATAAACTTATAGTTTAATTGTTATTTCTTTCATTCATGTAATAAGTTAGGTCACCTCTATTATTCTACTAATTTTAATTTTTTAACTCATTAAACTAGACATAGGGTGTCGGCATTAAAAAGAACAGTAATGCGAATGCTTTATACCTGAATAAATTGATTTGTAGTGAATTAGAAATTAATTTCGAATATATAAACAAGTTACTATGTGTCTGCTACTTCAGCTTCAGCCTTATAATTTATTATCTTTTCTCCGTTCCGGATAACAAAAGCCCAGTGCAGTGTGCGTAGATAATTCACAAAACCAAGGAAGTCCTTTAACTTCTCTGCTCCGAAGTCAATACAAAGTTCTCCAACTTGTCCTGGCTCCAATGACAAAATTTCCTGACCAGACTTCCCCTGTACAAAAAATAAAAACAATTAGTATGGTGGTAAAAAAACAGCTACAGATCCAGACGTGGGCAACAGGACAGCTGCCCGCCCCATAACATAGGTGCATTTAAACTAGTAAAGATGGCCGACTTATAAGTGATTAGCTGCCAACCCGGGAAAAGTTTCAAGAGACGCCACTACTGGTCAAAACTACCGGTCTGGACAGACAGATTTCGTCGGTGAAGAAAAATTTTTGCCTTCGACCAGTCCAGAACTAAAAGCATTATTATTACCTAAGTCCATGCATGCGTTCCTTAAAAACATTTTTGCCCAAGTCCATGGAAGTCCAATTCAAACCTGCACATTTCGATGGACTTGGGCAATAACGCTTTTAGTTCTGGACTCTGCGCTCTGGACTGAACTTATAGGCAAAAATGCTTCTTCACCGACGGACACAGAAACTGACTTAGTGTGAACCGATCTGATCGGAAAAAACTATTTTAGCTACAATACTGTAGTGGCAAGAGTAACCAACGAAATTTCTAATTTCTAATTTAATATTTATTTCTTACCTTGCAGGGAATGGCAATCCACGACCATTCTTCATTGCATTCCAAAAACGCTTGGACATCCTCCCAATGCCAGCTAGTTGGATTATTCCATCTATCCGAAGACTGGTCAATCCCGACCCCGGCTAAGCCTTCATTTTTACCTCCAGCAGAGCAATCCATGACCTACAAAATCAAAATCAAAAAGTATTAGGTACTACACAATAATTATTTGCACAGCTTTTCAAACATAATTAAAACACTTCTTCAAAAATTAAAATGAATTCAGCAATGATATTAATTTATAATAAATTATTACTTGTATTTCCGTCCTGTTAAGTTACCTTTAATATCTTTCTTAAAGTTTTACTACTAAAGCAAACTATCTCCGATGAATCTGGACGAATTATGAATGACTGGGCTGAAGTAAATGTAGCTACTTTTTAAGATGAACAACACGGGTATGGCGTCGTGGTCAAACTGAACTAATATAGGTTCAAACGGCATCTCAGAGCGCTATGGTTTGGACTGGTGGCTGAGTACGGGATGGATAAGACCAAGACGGGAAACTAAAAATATGCAGATAAAAAATTTTGGATAATAGCAGCCTAAACAGTAAGGATAGGCAGGCAGTCTGAATTTTACGCAAAACTAATCTATCTATCCTTAACTATACAAAAGAGAATCAAACGATTATACACACAAATTGTCAAATGGACCTCGCCTTCCCAAGTGCTTTGGAAACTTTTAGAAATCAAATAAGATTCAAATTAATAATATCAAGAATCAAGATATGCCAATCTCACATGACATTTTATTTGCTGTTTAGTTATTTCATACTACCTCTACCTAGGTACTTCATTGCACGAGCTTACTGACTTGAAATAATTATTACATTCATTAAATTTGAAATAGATTGCATAGTTACATTGGGACTTGTAGTCAGTTTTAGTACATATTTAAATAAGTACGTTGCGACGTATTACTTTCACAAACCATTCGGCCATCCGCGACCATGACTCTTAAAATAAAATTCAAAATCAAAACTCGGGTTTACTATTAGGAGTACATTTTTCAGTGTATAAGGTTTCGATTAACTATACTCAAGCGGTGCGACGACAGGCTTTTAAATTATTATGAAAGCTACTACTGCGCTGAGAGGAGGTTTTGCTCCATGTATGTTTTGAACCCTTCAGCCCACGTTGAAACTTGGAAGGAAGATATTTAAAAATAATGTTTTAGCTCGGGGATTTATCATTAAGATACACAAGTTATTAGATATTCAGTAAATACATTTAAATATCAAGCATTAAAATATATTACGGTCTCTCTACTGACTGTTGACCTTCAGCAGTTGTGAGTTTACTTTAGTAGATACCTACTATGCTTTAATTTTGGGACGTTGAATTTTTTGTTTTGCTATTTTGAAGATAAATCTAGTTCAAAGCTGATGTCCCTTTGCTTCGCTTTTCAGCGTTGTTAATTTAACATTCATCCCACAACCAAGAGAGAAAATATTTGGTGGGGAACTCGAAGGCCCAATGACTATTTTACAAAAGGATGTCCATTCCATTTGTCTGTCCATTCTTCAGTCAGGTCTAGGTCGTCAGAACAGAATTGAAAGAATTTCCATTGAAGCGGTTATTAACTACTTAATTATTAATTAAAATAAAATAATATTAAGCACTGTGAGTTGGAAGGATCAGGTAGGTTAGGTTTTATTATTTTTAAAATGGGATAGTCGGGGGCGAATATAAAATTTAGAGTAAAATAATGTAGATGCGACGTCTTTGAAAGCCAGATTCAGATTAAAAATGAAAATCAAATTATTGTGGTTCAAAATGCCACTTACATTACAGAGCTACAACAAAGACAACAATAAATATTTATGACATGCAACCAAATAATAGTAAGCCAGTGTCCATAGTGACACTGCACCGTCACATATCCCTCGTTCCCCCCAAACTTCATGTCCTCATGAAGAAAAGATGTAATTGAGGGGGGGGGGGGTAGTCAGATAAGTTTATTTTGAATGCCTCCTCTTCTGGGTAGGACTTGAATTGCCTCCTCGTGTGGGTAGGACTTGGATTGCCTCCTCGTGTGGGTAGGACTTGGATTGCCTCCTCGTGTGGGTAGGACTTGAATTGCCTCCTCGTGTGGGTAGGACTTGAATTGCCTCCTCGTGTGGGTAGGACTTGAATTGCCTCCTCGTGTGGGTAGGACTTGAATTGCCTCCTCGTGTGGGTAGGACTTCAATGGGCTAATGCAGGCCTCCGCTCTTCTGGGTAGGTAGCGTCTGCTCAGCCGTAGTATTTTATGCAGGCCTCCTCCGCTTCTGGGTAGGTAGGAATGCTCGATTTTTAATTTATGCAGGCCTCCGCAATAGGGTAGGTAACTTCTGCTACAGGGGGGATGCAGGCCTCCGCGATAGGGTAGGTAACGTCTGCTTTACGGGGACGGGGGTAGTAATATAGGCAGGCCTCCTCCTTAATAGGGTAGGTAGGAATGCTTGAATTTTAATGTAGATAGTAGTAACTTGTAGTAAAAATTCTCAATAAATAGTAGTTAGTAGTTTGGTTGTACCATTGTTCAATGTGGAAGTTAAGTTGCCATGGTAGAGATTGCTTGCTCTGCATTGACGGGCGAAGTTAAGTGTCGTATGGGGTGGTGTAGTGAGAACTGTTGGTAGAGCACTGTGAGAGGTTGGGTGGATTTTCCGTAACTCACACCAATTTTTTATACCGGGATCTTAACCGCACCTACTGAAGCGGTTATTATATACTTAATTAATTACTAATTAAAATAAAATAATATTAAGCACTGTGAGTTGGAAGGATCAGGTAGGTTAGGTTTTATTATTTTTAAAATGGGATAGTCGGGGGCGAATATAAAATTTAGAGTAAAATAATGTAGATGCGACGTCTTTGAAAGCCAGATTCAGATTAAAAATGAAAATCAAATTATTGTGGTTCAAAATGCCACTTACATTACAGAGCTACAACAAAGACAACAATAAATATTTATGACATGCAACCAAATAATAGTAAGCCAGTGTCCATAGTGACACTGCACCGTCACACCATTAAATAAGCTCCCATAGTTACTGACTTACAAATCTCCATTATGTTTTTAATGTTGGCAAAATTTTATAATGGACCTCTGGAACTCTGGAAAATGTGTTTTGAATAATGTGCTGATAATGCTGATACGTATGAAAGTATGGTAAGCAAATTCCTTCCACCGTGCATCGCTGTTCAAGACTCTTTCAATCGTAGCTCAGCAGCATTTGCAGCATGCTCTCAGCTCTAGTATAGCTAGAGCCAAAAGAGTGTGGAGTGAGTGATTGTGGAGATAAAATGAACTGATACTGATAGCTTTATTTTATGTTTATAAATTTCAGTGATAAATATCCGTCCCAAATTCCAATAACTAAGCGGTAACGTAATTAGCATAAGAAAACAGGATTTGATCAAAATTAATCAAAAACAGTACAAGTTAAATATTTGAAAAATGGCATGTTGTCCACAATGTCCACCAATGGTAGGTTTATATGCAAATATAAATTAACATTACAATAGCTCTGATTATATGTTTCTTCATAAACATAAGCCAAAAATAAAATGAAGAGTATAGCCACGTAATCTTTCATTATAATAGGTAATAGGGCAACCTAGTGAAGGGGGATGCAGTCGTCGAGTAAAACCTCCAGCTCCGATTCCTCTCCAACCACCTTATTGTCAAGGACCTATTCCAACGTTTTACAAACCAAGGCCATGTTGTCGACAACCTTGCCACACTCCACCGTCATGCTGGTACGATTGACTTTTTTTAATAATTTTCACACACTACCCTATAAACCCTATACAGCTAAAGCATTCCTCCCGGTCCTTGACCCTTGAGTCTTCAGTTTAAATTGTTCTGAAGAATTTCAATTATGAATTTGAATGTTATTCGAAAATAGGTGTCATCCTTGCTGGGCACCCCCTCATTGCTGCAGACCTGGAGCGTACAATCCCAGATTTCCTCCACCACGTAAGTGTTGTGTAGTTGCATTACGCATGTACTGCACACTAGTGTTATTGGGACCGCAGTTCTTACCCGAGCTTATTTTTAAATTCAATTATTTCATTATGCAAAAGTTCTGTGTAATGATAGCCAAAATTGTGTACTACCTTATTCTAAAGAATTTACTATTGGTAATTATTTTTCGCCTTCAAATTTCAGGCGTATGTCCACCTCCATGCTGCTGTCAGCCATGTAAGGTACCTCCAAGATGTATGCCTCCACCCTGTCAAAAATGTAAAATTTTATCAAATTCTGCATCTTTAAAAATCTGTACTGTAATAATAGTTTTACCGATTTTATTTCATTTCATCGTGAATCAAATGAACCAGAACCATTTTAAACCATCGAGTCAGTACTTATCCTAGCTAATTTAAATTCAATATTTGTTTGATTTTAAATGAAGGTCGGAGGCCTTGCTGTGCCAAGCCAGTTATGATGCCGATACCCGCCTGGCAACCGCAACCCTCCTGTGGAATGTGTTGTCCGTGTGGTGGGCCGTGCCCTAGCCCGACTGTAACAGCAACATGTAATTCCCCATGTTCCTGCTAATTGCTGTTTTATCATTGTGTGTCGGTATTGATCGGCAGGAGGGTAAAAACTATTCGAAATCTTATTCGAAATCCAAATCCTTGTTTTTATTAATTTGGAAAATATGAAATATTCAAGTAATTCAATTAAAAACTATGTATATCAAAACTTAAAACTAATGTTCACTAATCATGACATCCTGATTATAGCCATATTATAACGGTATATTTACGTAATTGTTTATCGCTCTGTAGCATAAATGGTTGTATGGGCTTTTGGCAAACGGCCAAAGAATCAAAGAATCGACTTAATGAAAAAATCAATCAGTCAGTACCTACAAAAGTAGAAAACGCGGGAAAAGGCTGATTTTACACTTTAGGCATTTTAGGGAATAACAAAGACAATAACATTCAAATTCAGGAGTTGGGTGGGTTGTTGCATTCATTTTCACTTTTCTAAATTTACCATTGCACTGCAGCCGTAGTGGTACTCCGAGTGAGCGCAATTACTCTTATTTAGAATCAGCCTCTGAATTTGGCAATTTGGTAAATTTTGGGGCAAGGCCAATTTTGAATTTATCGAAAGCTCGAAGCAGAATGGCATGGCGGTGAACAGAAGAGCCTAAATCCAAGAGGTTTCTGAACTGTCGCTGACGTTACTTAGGATATTAAAAATTCTCAAAGTTTAAAAAAGTATATTTAATTATTAATACAATAGAAAACATTTTATGAAACATATCTGAAAATAGTCGGCTGAATATCTTAACCATCTACAAAAATGTAATTAACCAATGCGCAATGTTGCACGCAGTCAAGCATATAGCTTTCTCCTCTCAATAAAATTGTTCGATGTGATGACGACTGCTAGGCGTTCATTCGGTCATTCGGTGTAATTCGGCTCTGCTCTCCATTCAATTTGTTTTAGTAGGTATATTTGGTAATTATTGGTAATGTAATGTCCGTAGAAAATTACCTATCTATTTACATATAATAGATACTAAATTTAATCCTTTAAGCAAAATTTGGCTTCCAAATTTCAAAACTACAACATAACCGTTGGTATTATTAAATCAGTAGCTAATAAATAGCTTATAAATTCCAAAATTGTGACGTCGTGAAGCGACAGCGGAAAAATCTTTTCTTGAAATGGCTTGCTGTGGATGTATGCCAACACCATGTGGTGGAATTGTGAGTCAGCTTTTGGAATATTGAGCTTGGGCGGGCTGTCAAAATATAACTTAGATCCTTAATTGATAATCTGTGTGGAAAATTAGAATTTCAAGTTTAAATAAGTGTTTCCTAAGCTTTTTACAGATAGTGAAAGTTACAATAAAATTAATTGATTATAATTTGTACTTTTTTATACCATTGAATTGTAGCAATATTCCGGAGGCTGCGGACCGAAAACAAATTGTAGAGGTCTTTGTTGTCCATGTAAACCACCATCAGTGTGTCAAAAGCTGTGTCCATGCCATTTATGTCCCCCTTCAGGATTTCCATTCCCGCCATTGGGTTGTTGTCCTCCTTGTGGCGGCTGCTGCGGTTGTCCTTCCAGCTTCCCACCGTTTCCATGTGAGCCACATCCGTGCTATCCGAGTAGCTGCAGGAGAGTGCCCAAATGTTCTGAATGGCCCTGCTGTCCATGTGGACGTCCGTGCTACAAGCCTCTTGGCCCACAAAAACTATGCTACCGACCAGTGTGTCACCCACCATGTCCCGACTGTCCCCTCCCAAAAGCTTGGCCAATCCCTTACTATCCCAGGCTTTTTCCAAACTGCAAATACTGTCCACCAGAACCTTGCTCACCGTGCTACCTTGAGAATCCACCAATGGCCGTCCGAGACGTTGAGCCACCCCGCATGCCAAGATGCACTCCCCCGACTATTTGCTGCGCTTAACATTAACTTTAGGTCAACAATAAAAATGTAAATACAGGTGAAAATTCCTATAAACTAGGTTTCTTACCTTATTCCAAGCTTTTACTAAATTACGAGTAATAAAAAATCAAAATTTGACTAATGAAAATCGTTGAAACTAAATTCCATAATAAAGCTTTACAAACAAAATAATGGATGAATAGTTCATTCCATTTTTTCTGTAAATCATACGTTGGAGTTGACTGTTTCCATTTTACATCAAGGTTCATCATAATTTTAATTTTCCAATGCCTAGTCTATACGTGGTCTATACCAGTGCAAATAAATTCATTTACTTTATTTCTCTAATCACTGATAAAGTCAAGTAAATGGGATTGGCGTTAAATGAAATGAAAATAATTTCAATTTCTTAATTCTTCGTATGGGTTTTTTGCGTGGTTTTGTTTTTTTATGCAACATAAAAACATTATAATTAGCTAAATAAAGTACGGTGTCCAGATTTCACTTTTAGTTTAAATATAGTTTTTGAAGTAACTCCATGTAAATTATGGATTTTATACCAGGAAACTATTCCTATATCTTTGGCTTCCGGACCCGGTAACTAATTGAGAACAAGGGATTAATTGGTCAAATATGGTATCTGAAATAGAATTAATAAATTGTTTCTGCATTTTATTATTTTCTTTATCGGAGACTCCATTCGTTTTTGATTCATTAATATACGTAATTAAAAAGAAAAATTAAGAAAGATAACAAGAATTTATTGTAAAATAGATGATCGCCATTTTTACAGTCTTTAGGTAAATTTCGTTGCTGATCGTTTCATCGCTTCATTTAATTATCACTTGTTAAAACTGCTTTGATCGGTGTTTTACGTTAGGGTTTGGGGCAAGAGGAGAAACTATTTTTTTTTAAGTTGCAGTGCAGTGGTGGCAGTCTGTTGATCGTCATAAAATACCACGATGATAATAAAACCTGTACACCTAGGACTGCAACTAATTACCGAAATGTATTCAGTATACGAAAATTAAATTGTTATCGACAAGATTAAATTTTATTCCAGTTCAGTGATACATACAAGAGCTCAAGACGAAGCGTTCTTGTCTCTTGTACTTGAGTGTTGCGAATTTGTGTGCTGTAGTTGCAGTTAGCGCAGTTTCAAAATAATGAAATGAATTGTCTTGGATACACAGGTGTCATTTGGGAACATGAGATTTGTTTACCAGTGTGAATAATGTCGTATACAACTCTAACAACTCAACTCCGCCCATCTAAACATTAACCAATGGATCTTCGTAATAATGTCGTCCGATTTAAAATTAACTTCAACTACTCGCGCTTATTTGAGTTTGCACAGATGTTTCTTATAAAAATTAAAATTTAAGTGGTAAGAATTTGCATTAATTTTTTTAATTTTAGCTTAGGGCTTAGGGAATTAAGGCATTAATTAGGTGTTTCAATTCAATTCAAAATCCCTCAGTTAATTTTAATTAAAGCTAACTGAACTGAACTAATTTTAGACTTTGATTGAATAAAATTGGATATATCCAGCAGAACTCGTCAATAGCTGCAATAATTGCTCAAAATTTAAAATTGGAATTCTTCCTTTTACATTAAACAGGATACAGGAAATACTATGTCGCGGTGTGGAAGCAATAACAATGTAAGAAATTAGTAATAATACACATAACACATAGGTAGGTACTATAATATTGTTGTGGCTGAATAATGCATATGCCATTTTATTATTTTTGTTGTCAACAAAAATAATCAAAGCAAACGTTGCAAAATTCTTCATCAATTACCTAACCCGACTGAGCTAAATTTTTGTTTTTTCCCCTAAAATTTGTAATAACTCTTCTGTAGTAAAAATGGAATGTTATTGAATTTATATAAATTATTAATAATTGAAATTTATTTATTCGAAACTCCCCTATGTAGGGTTGGAGTCAAGGTCAAGGATCAAGTCAGAACGGATTTTCTTGTCCCCCACAATTTCTAAACATCCCAGGTTTACCACCATACACTCCTCAGAAATGTAATAAGACCTGCTCATCCCCATGTTGCTCTGCAAACTGTCCATTCCATTGTGGAGGTTCATCCCCACACATGATGATGATGCCAAGCAAGAACTTTGCTCAGATGAGCCAAATGAGTCGTCCACCTCAAGGGATTCGGCTGCGATGCCCTTCTTGGTAAAATTTATCATACACTTTTTTGATAATTTTCATATCCTACTTGTTTACAGTGTTTGTCGCTATTTTTTATGTAGGTAGGTACATCCATAGGAATAATAGTTCTGTATTTTAATTTTAATGAGTGACATTTAATATTTGTATTCCTAATGATGATTGATGATGTATCTAAAGCAAGTATTTTGTTTTTTTAATTTAATAGCTGTCGTCCTGTTGGCTCATGCTGCTGTGGATGCTGCAACTGTGCTTCCAAGTCAAAGACGTTCTACTGAGAGTGAGAGTACTTCAAGTTTCATGGAGACCAGGAGTTAGACCTTAAATTCTACAAGTAGTGTAATATACTAACCCAAAATGCTATTTTAGCTAAATTAGACACATGAATAGAGTACGAAACGAACAACCGCAATACTGGAAATTGGAACTGTCAAATATTGATTCCAAATTAAAAATTGTACTTTAACTTTAACATGACATGTTTTAAAATTTGTTGTAATTACTTCTGACTTGTAAAGATCAGTTGGCATAAATTCTGAAATAAAATTTGTATATTATGACACCAACTTGACTACTCGACAACTCGATATTATTGATTACTCATATATATAACTAATTAAAATTGGGCTAAATTGGTCCCGCGAATAATGAGCA
The DNA here is from genome assembly GCA_949802685.1 of Dicyrtomina minuta. Classification (NCBI taxonomy): domain Eukaryota; kingdom Metazoa; phylum Arthropoda; class Collembola; order Symphypleona; family Dicyrtomidae; genus Dicyrtomina; species Dicyrtomina minuta. The sequence continues at coordinate 29,881,228 of OX461810.1, forward strand.
GTAGCTTCCAAGCTCCCTCTTACCCCTCTTGGTTTTATCCCTCTACAAAAAGCTACTTTAAATTGTGTTGCACGCATGCGGGAGTTCAGTGATATACCCATTTTACTCGTCTTACTCAATTTTGGCACATTATGCTTTAACAAATTATTTAACTACAGGATACTACTTTTGGTCTAATATTATTGTTTAAAATTATTATCATTGTCCATATAGTTCGGAGGTCCCAGTCAGTCCCATCCCAGTTAATTTGTTAATTATATTATAAGTTAGTAGCCCAGTTCGTGGCGGACGTCTTCATTTCCTCATCCTCCCTCCCTCATACTCATTTAGTTCGCCTCCCCGTGTTGTTGTAGTAATTGTACACTCATCTAAAATTAATTTAACAAAAAAAATTTCAAACAATACTAAATTGAAAAGCAATAATATTAAGGCTCCCACCGCACCGTACCGCATCTAAGGGATGCAAATTATTTTAACGTATACATACTATATAGTAAGGAAAGCCACACCTATTTACACTTTACGATACGTTACAACAAGTTACCATAATGACAAAAAGAGTCGTCCATTTTATTATTTTAGCGCAATCTTGTGGCAGTTTAGTAGCAGTTCAGTCAGTGCAGCAATGCAATTATGCAATGGTAGTGAAATGATGAAATGGGCGTGCAGAGTATATTTCCTTGGCAACCACAATGACAATCACATAGTAGTGTCATTGTTGACGTTGAAATCTCTTATTGCTTGATCTTCTCTTCCCAAATCTTTTGGAAATTCAGACGTGACTGCTTAGTTGACTGCAGACCACCAAGCAGAGAACAAGCGGCAGAGTTCTTCTTATCTCATTAAAATTTAATTTTCTAAATTCTAAAAAAAACTCAATATCAAATTGGACTGTGATTTAATTTAAATTCAAACCAGACGAAAAAGGATTATATAAGAATGTCTTGTTGCGGAGTAAGTTTTCGTTAATGCTACATAATATTATGAGCTCAGTCTAATAATTATTGTAAATGTATAATATTTACTACTTACTGCATGTTACGTTAATTAGTACGTATTACTGCTGCCCTGCTGTTAGGCTAATTATGTAAAATTTTCTCATTCTGTGTCAATGCATAAATTATGTATTTATTTACCTTCTTATTGATCGTAGTGTGGGTGTAGATCATGCTGCAGTAGCCCTTGCTGTGGACCAAGGTAATTTTAATTTGATAATACAATAGTGTAAGAATAACATTTTTTACAGCTAAGTATCCTAAAGATATTAATTTAAATCTATTCTAAATTCTAAATATCTATATAGCTGCGGTTGCCCACCTTCATGCTGTACCCCATGCGGTTGCTGCACCATTAGGCTGCGATGTCCGAGCTATTGCTGTAGCTACTGTTGTCCCTGGTATTATTAATCCCAACATCTTTATTTGAACACAACAACAATCCAAACATTGAATAATTAACAGATTAAATTAAAACAACGGGTTTGTTTTATAGTCGCGGTTGCTGTAGCTGCGGTTGTGGATGTGGATGCGGCTGCGGATGTGGGGGCTGCGGGGGATGTGGCTGTGGATGTGGATGCGGATGTTAACCCAACTGTGCCTGCATAATTGTAAATATTAATTTTAAATGAACGTTAAAATGACAACCTACATGCTACATACATGGAACACACAATTAAACATCCCATATTTCATCAAAAGGGGTTTCCTAAATAAAATCCACAAAAATTGGATTCCGATCTGAGTCTGAGTCAGATTGCTAATAAAGATCAGCTTCGAAGCATGTATCCCGTTCTCCACCTACCTACCTATCCTTAATTACTACTAAACGAAAGGCAAAGTGCGAAGCACCAAGCAAAACCTGCATCAAGACATGAAGGAAACAGAAATACAAATCAAGATATTTATAAATTAATCTACTTAGAGATCAAATTGGGATTTTATCAGCTACTAAATTTTAAATTCTCGTTATGTCGCCTTAAAAAATAAAAAAAAACGAAGCAAATGATAGATTATAAATTGTACTCTTTACACATTATTTAGTTAGGCTTTAGTGTTTCAGATTATTTTAATATTATAATTACCCCATTGCATTGCCGTTACTTTATGCATTACGAAGGGAATTTTGAGAAATTAATTTTCATTGGAAGCATATTATACTACTAGCCGCTAGCATACATATACTAAGTAACTCTTAATTAATGCTGTTAATTAATGGTTCCATACTAGGACTGACTGACATAATTATTGGCGTACTTAGGTGCTAGGTAGGGGGTAATAACGTGGTATAGCCACGGGTGTTCACGGTTACCGGCCGGAGCACTACCTGAAAACAAATCTGCCAAATCGGCCGGTAACCGACCGCATTACCGTCGGTACTCTACCTGCAGGTAGAACTTAAAACTTAATTATTTTTTACCATTAGTAAATATCACGTGGAAATACCACAAATGGATGAAATCGAATGCAATTTTTTAAGCGAAATGCAAAATATGTGAAATTAAGTAACTGTTTTAAGTTGACCCCCAGATTCAAGGACATCTCAAAGATACATATATGCTTTTTTACAATAAAGTATGAAGATGAAGCCGAAACCGAATAGCCGAATAGTGAATAGCCGAAGCCGAATTTGGAAAAAATTAAATGAAGAACATATTATATATTAATAAATCATTCACAATGTTGTAACACAGTATTTCTCATTTAATTGCGCCAGTTAATCCAGTCATACAAACAAGTAGGTTTTAATTTTTTTAACCATGTGCTAGCGATACATCATTTTAAACGACATATTAGTTTTAAAGGTTACAATTAAGCACAACAATTTTAAACTACAAAATTCAGGGTAATTTAATTTACAATTTTGTCATCAAACTGAGCCCGACAGGATCCACATCATTTTGTATTTCTCTTTCTCAGCAAATGCATCAAAAATACGTTTTTACATTTATAGTTTCAACTGGGCTTTTCTCTTTACACTTAACGTCACCATCATTTTCCCAAAGTATGAACAGAAGTTGCTCCCAACTGAATTATTTTCAAGCACAATGCGCCAAAAAAACTATTTTGAAGCTCGGGGTTAATTACAAATATTATAATGGAGCCTTAATTACATTTGGGCTTTCAGACAGATATCTTTTAGCATAAATCATACATAAAAATTGAAGTCAAAAGGTTCAACTAATTTTAATTAGCAATAGTTTCAAAAAGCAGTCATTTGGGTTTGTCAAAAATATAACAGGCATAATATTCATTATCCCTCTGTATGTAACTTAAGTTAAAGGCCTTCGTTGTAAGAAAAATTCCATAAACGGTTCAAAATAAATGACATTAATAGTTAACCTACACTACCTATAATTATACCAAGTTATATATAGTTATCTAATAATATGAATTTACTCGCATTCGCACTCATAAGTTTTAAGAACTCTCAGGCTCAACGGGCTCAACAAGCTCAGCCCGTACTGTGGATTGATATTTTTTAGGAACCTTTGACGGCAAATTCAAATGCTCAACCCAGAATACTAATTCTTCTAATGTCACTGGATCTAAACTGCCTCGATCTTTTCTGTTATGCTGTCCAACAAAACTATTTTGTCAGCATCTTAGTGTGAAGTTTTTAACTTTTAAAGAACGAATAAACTTTGTATTTCAGTTTAAAAACAACTACTGAATTCTAAAACTTTGAAGATAAAGTTATTTTTCTGACAGTCAAAAATGCAGTGGTAGGGGTAGATTCTATGCATTGAAAAGTTAGGGAGTAAATAATTGCTTTATTTTCACTTCGCATTCCTCAGCGAGATTACACTGGTTTCTAGGAATTACTTATTGTAGAATGAAACTGGCTGCATATGATAAAACTAATGTAAAACTGAGATGTGAAATAGTGGCTAGCGATAGGATGTATGCTGCCCCACTGAAAACCAATCGGTGGCTGGCGCGGTAGTTAGGTGGGAATCGGCATGCGGGTGTACCGTGCATTTTGCTTAGTTGGTATCGGTGGACCCGTCCACCGTTGAACACCCGTGGGTATAGCTACTCGAAATGTCTTTAAAATGTATTCATTGATCTTGAGTGATGATCTTGTCTCTGAAAATAATCTAAATGTAATGCCCGCATACTGTATTGTCGCAGCTTACTTCCGTATTCTCATCTGTCATTGGCATTTTGGCATGTGGTAGGTAATGTGGTATATATACTGGTATAGCAAGTGTCGAGACCGATGCCCGAGATTGCCGAGTGCCGTATACGGTCGAGTGACGAACCATGGGAAGGTTTCTCAGACTTACTTGCAAGGCTGGAGTTTCGCGCTAACACATTCAACATTGAGTCAAATGTGAAATTAAATTCACTGCAATGTTCATATACCTATTTAATGTTTTAATTAAAAGTAAAGTAGGTAGTTTAGTTTGTAATAATTGTTATTGAAATTAAATTTAGCTAGAGGTAAAAATGTTTCGATTCCACGTTAATTGTGGATCCCACATAGAATTTTCCGAAGATTGCAGAACGGCAGAAAGAGTGTCAGCCAAAAGTGAATTCAATAATTGCGTGGTTTTTAGTGACAAAAAATTGGAATCCAATGTCATTTTTCAAGTCCGCATAGATAAACGAGTGAGGACTTCTTCCAATAAAATTATTATTACATTTTTATATCTATAAATCTAAATAAAAATGCTATTCAAGTTTAATGCACCATAATATTAAGTTGATTTTAAATTTGCTTAATTTATTTTGCGTATAACGCTTGTTGGATGCAACGTAACTGTTGTTGACTCTCCAGGTGCATGTCTTATCTGATCGAGTACGTTTTACTTCTTTCGCTCCAAGCTGGGCAAACATCTTTATCTTTACAAATTAAATTTGAAATTAGAACATAAGTCAGCTGATTTGTATTCAATTAAGTTGATTGACTAGCTACGTACGTATAAACTATATTGAATGATGATTGTGTGTCTGTAGATTGGAATTTGGAGTGGCGGTATTGAGGTCGGTGTGACAACCTTAAATCCAGACACTTTGACTCCGGACAATTTCCCCCAAAGTGCAACAGAGCTTCGCAATGGAACCTGGGTAAATATAATTTATGATTGCAGTTGACTCATTCATTATGCATTAACTATATTATGACTCCTTGAGAAAGGATGAGAATTAATTTGGTTGACGACAACCCACAACTGATGCTGCATATTATATAATGAAACACATTATGACAATCCAAAAATAACGGTACAGGTTTATATTAACCGCATAATTATAAATATATTTACTGTTACATTACGTTACGTTACGTTAGTGATATCTTCGATAAACTCCTTGAATATACAGTGGACATTGTTCATTTTGTACTACATAGTTGTAATATTGTAATACAATATTTATTCTTGTACCTTAGCTAATGTCAAGCAGGACAATTTTACAAGACGGGGAAACATTAATAGAAAATTATGGATCTGATTTGGAAAAGTTGGAAGACGGTGACACAGTTGGTCTTATGAGGACAAATCAGGTAAAACAAGCTGATAACATGCAATGATCTGTGTATGTGGTATAACGTCAGACGAAATTCATCGCAGATATTTAGTACCTAAATAGCCATGACCTCTATCTTATTTAAATGAAAATGCGATTATTTTGTTCTGATTAATTTATTGATCATCTGAATCAGTAAGAGCAGAAAATATTTTAAGACATGAATTACATTTAGTCGTGTCTGCTTTTTGCTTTATTAGTAGGCGACAGCCCTAAATGTACGATTTACCATTTATCATAATAATTAAACTAATTTTGTATGTTATTTATTCTTTCTATATCGATGTACTCAATTTTCAGGGGGAGCTTGTCTTCTTTATCAATAAAACACCTCAGGGTGTAGCGGTACCGTTTGTACCCCCAGACATATTCGCAGTCGTTAGTTTGTATGGAAAATGTGCTCGGGTTTCTCTCGTCGATGTGGAAGTTTCTGAGCAAAGTATAATATTATGCATTGATGATTGATTTAACTATTGTTAATATATAAATTAAGCACTGGTGGGCTTGACACTTAACTGAAACTATGGATGTTTAAGCCCAATTGAGGATTTTGTTGATCTTCTATCTTTTGTAGGCTCCAATACGGTGGAACTCGTTGTTATCAATGAAGACGAGGGATCAAACAATTACACTAGTATGGAAAATAATAGTGACAATGATAAACTGAGATTTCACTCCAGGTGTGGACCATTAGTTAAACTGTCTTGCAACAATCGCACAGCGGAAAGGAAACGTCCGAAAGATGAATTTAATAATGCAATTGTATGTTCGCTATAGTATTATATACATATTTATATACTTTTGTATTCAGTAAATATTTCATTTCTGTGAATAGCTTTAGGCTGGAATAGTTGAGTAGCCGCTAAAACGCCATCGTACAATACTATTTTTACCACAGGCTTACAAATTAATCGTAGTCAAATGTGCCTATCCTATTTTAGGTTCTTACTCATCGCCCACTTCGCTATGATGAACTCTTTCAGGTAATTAACTTTTTTCCTTTCATACTTGAGCATTCATTATGTTCTTCAATTCCTTGCTGATACTTTAGCTTGATAGGTGCGATTATGCGATCCAGTATAGTTGGTTATGAAAGGAACAAGACTATAAACCCACATCTGCTTATACCTACTATGTCATCTTTCTTTCAGATAAGAATCGATATGCTTGTTCGAAAATGGTCAGGTAGCATTGAGTTCGGCTTGACTTCACACAACCCAGCAACTTTCGATTTCCCTGCTACGCTGACAATAATGCAAACCGGAACTTTGATAATGTCAGGAAATGGCATTTTGCACGACGGCAAGGCAGCCAATAGTCCATACACAAATTTTAACTTAGACCAACTCCAAGAAGGAGACCGCGTTGGCGTCATGAGGAAATCCAGCGGAGAAATATGCTACTTTATTAATGGCACAAATCTAGGGATTGCCATTTCTGGAATTCATCATCAAGTCTGGGGTGCGATAAACCTTTACGGCATGGCAGCTAAGGTAGTAATATAATATCGAATATCTTTATAATAATAGACTATATTATAGGCATTTCATTTTCAGTAAGCATTACATAAAGTATAATTCACAAAAAAAAGTGCGAGTTTTTGTTTTGTTAAAAATCAGAATTTAATTGATAATATTAATAATTGACAAAATACTACGGTATTTACGGCAATTGTTTGAGAGCTATTCTCTTGCTCAGTTTCGTTCTATATTATTCCGAGAAGTCTCCAATTTTTTAAAATGTGAATTTTTGTGTGGACTTGCTTGTTTAAATGCCTTATGAATTTTTAATTAGGTCACTATAGTAGATCGAAATGAAAGAGAAGAGCATAATCTCCGAATAAATGTAAGAAGTCATCAAGATTTTTACCGATCGGGTAAGTGACATGCTTATTGTACGATACTTGTATTTAGCATTAAGATGTTTGGGTTTTATTCGATTGTGATTAGTTTGATTTATTTATTATAGTTATATACTTCACATATATTTAGTATAAAGCACTGTAAACTGTAATGAATACTGTAAATCGACTAATATATTAGAAAATATGGAATAATCGAGTACATTACTAAAATATTATTAACCTTGTGCTAATACTGAAAATAAAACTGGTGAGGGAACCATAGTTTAAAAAACAAAACAAATTAAATTTAAAGTAGAACCACCAGATGATTGTTGCCTATTGTTCCACCCCAACTGTGGATTCCATGCTGCAGTAATAAATGGAGGACGAACAGCCCACAGACCCAATTCAACCGATCAATTTAATCACGGGGTAAAAAATATTATGTTGGGTATCTTATACGATTTAACAAAGTATCTCTTTTGATTAACGCCTTTTAGTGCGTTATTGTAATAGTAATAAGCTAATAGTTGCTAACATATCCTGCTAACGATTTTCAAACATTTTTGTGCTTTAATTCATTTAAATATTAATTTAGGTCGTGTTAACTTCCCGAACTCTAAAATCCAATGAAATTTTTGAAGTTCGACTGGATAAAATGGTCACAAAATGGGCTGGTTCAATTGAAATCGGTGTAACAACACATGTGCCTACACAACTTGATTATCCTTGCACCATGACAAATGTTCGTTATTACGAAAGTAGCGTGTCTATGCATATATTTATAAAATTTCGTGTTCATTTCATTATCATTCATTATTTAGTTATCTTATCGTAATAAATTTTATTGTTAAATTTTTAATCTTCATTAATTCAGGTTCGATCTGGAACTTGGATGATGACAGGAAATGGAATCATGCATAACGGCACATCAATAGTTGATGACTATGGCCAATCTTTGGATCGTCTCAAAGTTGGCGATCGAGTCGGTGTGGTACGTAATTGCTAAAATTTACTGGTTTGTATGATTATTGTTTATTCAAAATCGAATAGCAGTCCTAGTTTAGCATATCTTCATTGTTATAAAATGTATAATAAAAAAATAAAATGTATTTTGTGCAAATGTAGGTGAGAAAAGAAAATGGTTTCCTTAGCTTTCTTATAAATGGAGAAGATCAAGGTTGCGCTGCAACGAATGTTCCTGAAAATGTTTATGGAGTCATCGACCTTTACGGTCAAGCCGCCCAAGTGTCAATTGTTTTTCCAAGCAGTTCTGAAAATAATAGAAGCAACGGAGATAATTTTTGTAATAATATGGACGTTGATAACATAGGACATAGTAGTAATAACTGTCTTATGCTAAATTCAAATTCTGAAATCTTATTCGGAGGTGATTTGAGGTTTCACTATTTACATGGACGAAATGCTAAAGTCTCAAATAATGGTTTAACTGCTTCAAGACCAAACGCACTTGGAGAGTTTAATGCAGCTATAGTGACAAGTAGTAGGCCGTTAAGGGATAATGAAGTTTTTGAAGTTGTAATTGAAAGAATGGTGGATAGATGGTCCGGAAATATTGAAGCTGGAGTGACGACAATCCGCCCAGAGGAACTTGTCTTTCCCAATACAATGACTGATATTGGTAAGTAAATACTAATAGAATTGTACATAATAATTGGATAACTTGTTGAAACACAGACGGTACTTTATTTAATTTTTATTTTACTGTAGACCATGCCGAAACTTGGATGCTAAGTGGGTCTTCTATTATGATGGTATATTTGTAATAAATTCTTGTAAGGCATTGAATTTTTGTAAGATCGTGTAGTTTGCCTAAAAACATGTAACACATTTTCCATGTTTTTGCAGGGTGGCAGTACCGTTCCCAATCGTTATAATTGCAACCTGGACACATTAGCCGTTGGATCTCGTGTCGGTATACAACGAAAATCCGACGGAACTTTACATTACTGGATCAATGGGTAAATGTTTTTAATTATGCAACTCTAAGATTTAGTGACAAAGTTTTATTGTACTCTATTAATTCTTTACAATTATGTTTCTTTAAAAATGATTTTCCATTGCAGCGAGGATCAGGGAGTAGCAGCTTACGACATTCCTTCACGTAAGTGCTTTTACTCGACTTAAGTGGCTTCTTTACAAAGAATAAACGGAGTATTGTTTGATCAGTTTGATATGCTCTATTTAATAGTGTTTATATTGTTCCGTTTATTTTAGAGGTATTCTCCGTCATTGATTTATATGGCCAGTGCGCTCAAGTTTCCATCACCAAGTTAGGAGATATGTCAATGATATCGTCCCAAATTGTGGATAGCATGAGCTTGCCTTTAGCAAATGATCTAAACCATAGGTAGCTTTTCACGATTTAAAGTTACAGTTTCAGAGCTTGATTGCATGCTTAAATTTCAAAACATTTTTGGTGTGTTTTAATTTTCAAGAGCTCTACAAAATATAAGTTGCATACATAAACTTGGAAAATTAGGAGAAACTGTAATTTAAAAAAAAATGTTTACAAATGGTATTATATTTTCAGATTTAGTGCGTGCTGTGGAAAGAACGTTCTTCTCAAAAATAATAATCTCACTGCAGCCAGAGTGCGCCACTACACGAATGCACTCGTGTTTAGCTCTATACCTCTTGAAAATGACGAAGTTTTTGAGGTAGAAGTGTCATTCTCAATCTTGGCTCAATAAGAATGTCATCAATATGTGTTATTGTTTGATCGTACTTAACTTCTACTTATATCTTTGTAAATATGTAATTTTAAATATTTCTGCTTTTCATATTGTTAAAATTCAGATTCGCCTTACCGAGTCTAGGAATAAATGGGCAGGAAGTGTAATGGTTGGTGTTACAAGTTTAGCCATCAGCGATGAGTATCCTATTTTGCATTTACCACCGTCAATTACTGGGATTTGTGCTGACACCTGGTACGTATCCGGGAGCCAAGTTCGTAAAAACCAAACCGTAATCAAGGAAAACTACTGCGTCAATTTAAACCGCCTTTCACAAGGAGATAGAATCGGCTTACGCATAACTATGGATGGAACTTTAAAGGTATGGAATAAACTTATTTTCTAATCATGAGGTTATGTTTCTATGTCAGGTTACAGTTGTAAGGTAGAAAATTGGTATTGTCAGCGTGTAAATAATGATTGTCCTGTTTTAGTTACTGATAAACGGCGAAGACATGGGAGTAGCAGCACAAAATTTACCCAAAGTAATGCTCATTTTGTAATTGAATTTGATATAAATGCACGAGTGCCCGTACATGTACTAAAATAAACTACATATAAATTTTTAATTTGTTTATACAGAAAATGCACGTAGTTATAGATCTATATGGCAGTACTGAAGCTATATCGATCACCAGTATTGGTAAAACTATTCTTTCTCCAAATGATGGAAATCCTAGTGATTCTAGTGTTTCTATTCCTGACAACCCAAGTCCGATCAATTTCCAGGTTGTCTACACGTTTTATATCCCTTAAAAAGTACATTTTCTTTGAATATACCATTTCTTTGGTGTTTTTATTTTATTGGTAGTAAAATTATTCATCTATGACATAATATTTCCAGATCTCGAAAAGCTACGATGAGTTAAGCTCCGCAGGTGCCAGTTTCAATGTAAAACATGGAAAGAATATTGAGTTATTGAACGAAAATACGACGGCACGAAGAAATTCAAGTTACAGTCAAGGAATCGTAGTTTGTAATCAAGTTCTAGAAAAGAATCAGCTATTTCAGGTTTATAACAACAACAATTTCTTAATGAAGTGACGTTTTTGTAAATACTGTTGTTGAACACTATCTAAAAAAGTTATATATTATGCATTTTTTAGGTGAAAATATCGAAAATAAATATGAAGTGGACATCTTCAATAATGATTGGTGTCATTGATTGCTCAGTTGACAAGATCAGTTTCCCACCATCTGGATTGGGTTTTAAAAAATCTTGCTGGACCATATGTGGAGACTGCGTTTTCAAAAACGGAATCAAAGTCAGTTACTGCGGCATTAATATGCTCGTCTTTAACTCAAACAAGTATTGTTGTCTTTGAATCTGTTAACGTATGCAAAATGATAGTTTTCAATTTTATTCAGGTAAAAGGGAAATATGGGCCTAATTTAGATGGTCTTCAAGATGGAAATCAAGTAGGTGTAAAAATAGACTCTCAAGATCATCTGCATTTATATGTGAACGGCGTCGATCAAGGCATTGCAGGCAAACTGAGCGTAGGCAGGTGGAGGGCTTTTGTTGACGTGTATGGTCAATGCGAAGAGGTAAGGGGTCATATTTAATATTTATCATCACTCCTATATATGATGATTCTCTAGCATCCACAACTAGTTAGATGATATAAATTAAATAAGTATTGTGCTTGTTACACTATAAACAGGTTACAGTATGGAATGGGGATGATGAACCATCTAAAAAAGAGTCCAATCGAGAAGATAACGTTGAAAAATTTGAAAGCTCCACCGAAAAAAATACTAAACTGATTGAGGGAAATGCAGTAAAAAATTGTGAATATTTCAATTCCTGTCAATTTTTTAAAAACTCTCTATGTTTGCCAGGTAATGTCGTCATTGTCCTCATAAATAATGATAATTGGCATTTTATATTTTCTCAAATTTTATGTATTTTGTGATACGGTTTTTTTCTTTTTTAAATACTAAATACAGATCCTTATTTTGTTCCGGCGGATGGGGCTCTGTGTTATTGTGAATCTTGTCATAAGATCCGAGGCGATCAGTTAAGCTACAAGCAAGGGGATCCCTCTGCAGACTATCAGATTCCTGTAGGGTGGGTGAAGTTTCCAGTGAACATTAGCTTTGAATCAGGTTTACAAACCTCCCAAGGCGGAAATTTAATGACGAGCAGCACAAGTAGCCTTAGCAATGTGTTAACCACTTGGCACGTAGCTTACCATGGTTTAAAAATCCCACATGTACGTCGCGTAATGGATTGTGGACAACTCTGCGCTGATAATGGATTTACAAGTTACAATTATTTAGTTAGCAAACCAAAGGGTAAAGATGAAAAAACAGATGGTGCAATTTTAATCTTCTCTCCTGCCATCGAATACGCGAGCATCCCTGAGTTTTCCAAAAGATACGAGTAAGTTGTTTTAGAGTTTCACACTGAAATACTTTATTTCTTATTTCACAGTTTTAGTAATGATGATAAGGATATAAATGATTTTAGAATATGAAACTCATGATAATAAGAAATTTGTATCCATGTGTGTAGACATTTTGATCCAATTACAAAGAAACAGATGCGATCCAAGGTAGCATTTCAATTACTTGTTCAACCCGGGTCATACAAGAAAGGACCACCTTCGTATCCGAGCCCCATTTCGAATCTCTCTGGAACCAACTGCTCTAATTCATTGGACTACGAAGCTATTGAGTGGTCCACGAAGGAGAGAGGATCAACTCATGTCTCTGCACTTCTTGTTCGCCTGGAACCAATGGTCTGATATGTGACATAAAAAGGAGCGAATTCATGATATTACTTTTGCATTTGCATGGTTATTAATGTAACTTTTCATCACAGTTTACATTATAATGGCTTAACGTAACGGTGCTATAAGTGTAAATTTTTACCTTTTGTTTTTTGATTAAATAAAGTGTTAAGACTTATCAAATAAACATTAGATGGTTGTCATTGTAATTACCGATTTGTGTTCTATTGCTCTAGACTATTTCAAGTTTACCTTTTAATGTACGTTAAGTTTTTTAGTCATTCTCTATAATTTTGTTTCTAGTCGAATTTTGATAACTTACCTTGAATAAAGCTGCTTTGTATATGAAAGTCTTTTCCTATGTCAGTCCCTGTGTGCGCACAAGTTCATTTAGTTATCATTCTCCTACGTTCAATGTTCGTAGTATTTAAACTCTTGGCATCATGCATCATACAAAATGCACACATTGAAACAGGTGTATCTGCGATTCTATTATGTAGCTATTATATGGTCATCAATTGTTTTTATTCTTGGAAACGAAATACATGATTTAAGCTAAAACAGATCGTATCTTAGTAAAATGCGCTGCATAAAAATTCAATCAAGTCTAAGAACTTATGCGTTATTAAAAATTTAATGTCAGAATGTTCCCTGCATGGTGTCTTGCGTGCAAATTTTTTACGAACGTTATTGTTTGTGAAAATCATAGAACTAGCAACTAGCATGGCAAAGTCACATGGAAATATCCTTAAAAAGTATGAAACTGCAAATTTCTGGCAATTTTATTACCAATATTTCACCCGCAAAAGTAAAATAAAGCAAATAATAGCAGTGCTATTCCTACTGATTATGTACAAAGCTGTTATCTATTGGAAAATTTGGAATCTTAGCTTCATTCATCAAGTTCCAGCAGCTCCGCCGAAAATCATGAATGGCAATGACAGTGTGAGTGTACTTCTATCCAGTGGTTTAGCTTTAACAGATGGAATAAGCTGTATAATCCCATCCACTAAATTAAAACGGGAATTTTTGAAAGAGCCAAAGAAAATTCTAATTTTACCAGAATGTGGAAACTATGAAAAATTGATGTCCGGTCCAAACGATGATAAGGTTCAGAAGATTTATCTTATTTGTTTATATTAGAATTGCTTAATTGTCTAATTTTCTATATTTCTTGAGGTCGAAAACATTTTGCAGGATCACTAAATTTTGTTTATTTCATCAGGAGGAATTGGTCATACATTCCAAATTTTTGAATTCAAACTGCTGCATTCAGGAGATAAAGCAAAATCAAAAACAGTACTGGTAATAGTACGAAGGTTGTGATACGATACGATCACCATTCAGCTCCAACCCCTTCGACTCCAGAATAAAAGTGGAATCTAAACGCAATTATTTTGAGCGAGTATTACTACCGTAGAGTTGACAGCCGACGGAGCTGGATGGTATCTGTACCACTGTAACATTGAATTAAAAAAGTCTTACTAGTTAGTTGGAATGCTAATATACAGTATTTTCTCTAATACTACGCGGGATTGTATTAGAACGCGGGTCTCTAATAGAATACTGGGGGTATACGCGTCTGATATGTTACAACGTGGGGGGATTGCTATGCTTAAATAATTACGTGTTGTGACGCGGGCTGTAATAGAGAAAACACAGTACTAATAATATTTTGAGGTTTCTAACTAATTAAGCACGTATTGCTTGTCTACAATAATAATTTTTACTGTGTTTCACAGGCTGTCGTCGTGCATTCCAGTAGATATAAATACTGGAGTAGTTAATGTGTCAAATAAGGAAGCATTGATAATACGTTGTAATCAAAACCAGTCAATTAATATGGATTTTAACATTCCAATAAAGAAAGAAATTCTGGGAAAACTACAGTACTGGCAAAATATCCCTATGAAGGAAAGGCCAATGAGTGTACTCCTCCTGGGAATCGATTCTGTTTCCAGAGCACACATGTATAGATCTTTACCGAAAACAATGGCCTATATGAAAAAAATTAGTTTTACAGATTTTAAAAAGTATCACTCCATCGCACCCTCGACATTAACAAATTTTGTGGGATTTCTGTCTGGATTGACAAGGCCACAAGTGAGAGGGACATGTGCTCCAAACTGGATCACACCCTTCGACGAATGTCCATTGATTTGGAAGAATTTTAGTGCAAATAATTATATTACGAGTTACATGGAAGATTGGGGTCAAACTTTTAGCTGGGGTGGACAATCAGGGTTTGTAAAAAATCCAACAGATTACTATGTGCATCATCCCTTTCTTGCTTTAAGAAAAATTCGGAAACACCAAAAAGTATCGTCCAGTCAGCATTCTAAAATAGTAATGGCAAAGTACATAATAGTAATAATAATAAATTATTTCATTTCATAGATCAACGTTTCTCTACTAGCTTATAGTAGAATAATTTTCTAATCACCTATTTCACTCTTTATGGTATATTTCTATCCAAATTTTTAGAATGTCTCTAAGTTACATACCAAGGACAAGGAGATTTCTCAAAATCTTGATGATCTGAATTTGGACTGTGCCTCAAATGAATCCGTCCCAGAGCTAATCCTCCGTTATTTTATCAGATTTTCTAAAAAATTTAGTGCAAATCCCTTTTTCTCATTCATATGGATTAATAATCCATTTCACGAAGTCAGTAAAGCACTTTCCCATTACGATAACTATTTCCTAAAATTCTTTAAAAGTCTTCAATCCAGCCCTGATATATTCAACCGATTACTCATTATTTTCCTGAGCGATCACGGCGACCGGACTGGATTTGTCCAATCTGGATCTTTTGATAGTTTTATTGAGCGTGGTCTTCCCCCTCTGTTTATCAGAATTCCGGAAATTTTTCGAAGCAAGTACCCGAATTTGTTTTCTTCACTGGTGGCTAATTCCGACAAACTTACCACTCCCTTTGATGTTCACCATACTCTACTACACATCGCGTCTTTAGCTTCATTTATGCGCAGCAGCCGAAGAGTTCATTCAAATGAAATGAACAACGACAGCTTTGCTATGACTCTTGACGACAGATCCAGTGTACTTGCAACGTTTCCTCCAAATCGTACTTGCGGTCAAGTTAATATTCCTCCAACTAATTGTTTGTGTGGCATAAACTTTATTGAAGAGAATTCAAAAACTGGTGGTGTCAGCAATCAACTCCTTCGGAATATATCAAGATTAGTCATACAGAAACTTAATTTTAAAATTGAATCATCAAAGTATCGAAGTATCTGTGCAACGTGGAGTTCAAAACTAGTTAAAACTTTGTACATAAAAAAGATAGCAGAGTTTGCACATAAGTGTGAGTATATCATGGCCTTCGTGGCTCAACCTGGGAAAGGAATGTTTGAAGCCAGAATCATTCTATTTCTCAACTCGGGCACTACTTTTAGACGACGTAAATTATTGGAACTAAGCATTGTGCGACACATGGAAGTTATTGGATTTTCAAGAATAAATAAGTATGGTGACCAGAGTTTATGTGTGAACGATGAAACTGACTATGATAAGGAAATCAAAGAGTTTTGTATGTGCAAGTCTTACCTACGCAGTTTGATTTGATATCCTAAAATACTTATTTAAATTGAATTTAAGAATAAACGTAAGGCGTGCTGCCCAAATGGGAACAAACGTCTAAGTACTTACTTCCATGAACGATGAAAAATGTTTTCAAAAACTTTTGAAACAAAAATTCAACTATGCGATACGGAGTACTTTACAACCTCTACAGGAGGATGGTTTGGCATTTCAAATTTTGAAAGTTTTCGAGACAAATTATCGTCATTCACACTTAGGCATTTTTTTACAAGTAGGCAAAGCGCTACAAATGTGTAGTCTGGTCAAATTAAAAGGCCAAAACTGATGCACGTGTTATTAGCACAATTAATTAAGTAATGAGGCAACTACAATTGTGCACCAGTGTAAATAAAATATTTTTACGTTCTCTCTCTCTTATACCAGTATATCTCATCAAAGAATTTACTCGGATATGACATGAATACTTCCAAAGAAGTAAATACAAACTTAGTAAATAAATAAATATGTTTTAATTTTATCTATATATAAGGCATGGAAAGTAAGCTTCCCCTCTTCTCACTACTTTTAGATAGACATCTATCTACTTATTTGCGGGCTATATGGCATACCCAACGAAATCCGCACAAGAGCGAGACATGAGTTAAAATAAATAATTAATTACTATGCTCCTCGCATATAGGTAGAATTTTATTCTTTAAATTTAAAAAGAAACCCCGAACGTTCAATTGTATCCAAAAATCAACACATTTTTTTCCTTTTTGACTTATTTATGAAACAGCTCCCCACTACAACGACCAAGAATTCATTATAAAATTGCACAAACGTATAATGCATAGCTACTTTCACACATTACAGTTCTATTATTAATTTAGAGCCCGGTATACATATGAATGGAAAATGTAGAAGGCAAGCGAATCATGAAGCAACGTTGATAATTATGATGGAAATGCCTATGCTTCTAATGAACAACGCACATAAGGAATATTTCAATGAATTACGGCAGTGGGATATGTTTTAAGAAAATACAGAAAGTGTACTAAAATTCTTCAAATTTTTTGTGGCAAGTACTAATACATACATGAGCTGCAGTGAACATTTTGGGAACAATCGAACAAACCGTTTCCACGCCAAATAATTTAATGTTCAAATGCTCAGCATGGAGTAAATGGGGAAAAATGTGTTTTTCATTTTAAATGGAGTACGACTGTTTGTAACATACAAGTGTAAATCTAGGTTCATTATACTCAGAATTATATGGGCTTTCACCCCCATATGCGAACGAAGGTCAATTTGTTTGAAATCGGTCGCGCGCAAATTTTCAAAAAACCACATTTTAAAAGAAATTAACTTTTATTTTTTTTAAATCTTTGCTGACCTACAGCTCCTACAATTTCTGTCGGATTTTTAAAATATTTAAAGTTTTGTGATCTCTAGAACACTATCTAAAAAGAAATTTCGAAGTCTTGGAAAATTCGAATAATTTTGAACTTCAAAATATAAGATATTTTTGCTTGTCTTTTATAATAGGAATTTTTCCAAAATTTATATTTAAACATAAAGTTTATCGAATTTTCCCAAGCGTAGAAATTAATGTTTCGATATTGTTCTGGAGATCACAAAACTTTAAATATTTTGAAAATCCGACAGAAATTGTAGGAGCTGCAGGTCAGCAAAGATTTAAAAAAAAATAAAAACGTTAATTTCTTTTAAAATGTGGGTTTTTGAAATTTCGCGCGCGACCGATTTCAAACAAATTGACCTTCGTTCGCATATGGGGGTGAAAGCCCATATCATTCTGAGTATAATAAACCTAGATTTACACTTGTATGTTACAAACAGTCGTACTCCATTTGAAATGAAAAACACATTTTCCCTATTTACTCCATGCTAAGCATTTGAACATTAAATTATTTGGCGTGGAAACGGTTTGTTCAATTGTTCCAAAAATTTGCAATGCAGTACATCTATGCATAGGTACTTGTCAAAAAAATTACTAAGAAGTTTGGTGCACTTTCAATATTTTGCCCAATCTACCCACCCTGCCGCATTGTATAAGGATATTTCTTGCAACGCAGCTGCAAGAAACGAAAACGAAGGCAAGCAGAGATAGGAATTTAAATTATTGCTCTCTCAAGACTCTGTCCGTTTTATCGCTTTTAATTAAAACTAGGCGAGATAAAGATAAATGCTCACATTTAGGGTTTATAGAGTAACCATTGCACATAAACTTTAATCGGTATATTTTCAAAAGCTGATGGGCAAAATTCAGTTACCAATTTCATTTTACACAGCAGGGATTAAAGGCAAATAACGAAGGCAAATGTAAGCAGAAGCATTCCTAAGATTGTTGGCTTTGGAAAAAGAAAACCCGAAAAACCAAAATGCTGTCCAACATTCCATCAGAAATGTGGTAGGAATCGTCCATAAATGATGTCACCGGTAGGGTCTAGCCAGGTATTGATGACATGGATATGTTTAAGATAGCCATTTACGTAATGATAAAGAGTGACAGTTTGAGATACATCATTTACGGGCCATTCCATATCGGTTGTTACCTGCACAAATTCCAATGGCTTTGTAGTATAATCAAGCTCTAAATCTTCATTCACTCCACACAGTCGCTTTTAGTTTTACATTCTTCAAAACATTTTATTGTTTACTGGGAATTATTCTAACTCCGAGAGTACGAGATAACAACGAAGAAATTTCGAGCCGTCGCAGTCGTTCGATTCAAATTTAAATCTAAATTCAAGAAGGTGATCCATGCACTACTTAAGACTGGGCGATGGTCATCCAAAATTACAATTTAAGGGTGCCATCGGATGTGTAGATTCATCTCCCATCCTGTAATCAACACTTCGAATTTCCTACAACTCCTCATTCGGATTTTGAATTCAGTCGTAGTTTGGAAGTCTTGCTGTCTGTGGTCAGAATCTTCGTTGATCTTCCTTTTTTTCCTTCATCATTCATCATTTAAAGGATACGTATTGTTACAGGATAGTGTGCAAAGTCGAAAGCTCGTAATATCAAAGGTGGCTCTCTAAATAACTTACTTTTATCTTTTATACTTATTAATAATTATTCTGTACCTTAAGTTCTGGCGTTTTAAATATTAATTATTGCAAGTTCGGCGTGCCTTTTATAATATATAAGGCACGCCTAACTTGCGATAATTGCAATAATGCTGCATCTTATGCAGCGTAAGAAAGACGCTGAGTGCTTTGCAACATATTAAATAATCCACGTAGTAATTATTTGAATTACGTAAACGTTGATAATTTAGTTTTCTAAATAAATCAAACAAATTGTCGTTTCCAACTATTTGCTTCCGTCCGCAGGATGGGCCGGTTTACTAGTACATAATATTAATTAAATTATAAATACCCTAATATCCTAATTACAATTTTCTAAACGGTTTTATAGTGATCACCATACCAGTGTCAGCTGTTAGCGGATCCTGTTCAATCTGAACTGAGACATGGCTGCTCAAGCGAAACCAATATTTGTTCGGCTGATTTTTGATGAGGCAATTCAATTGCGTTCAAGATGCCCACGTTGCACAAGGGCCATCCGTGCTGCAGATATCGCCGGACAGATAACTCACAAGTTAAACAACCATGTTCTGTATGAAATACCTCCTGGAGCTGTTACTGTTGAAGATGTGATGGTCGCATTACAGGAAGAACTGACTATCTTGAGGGGTTTTCAAATCTTCCTTGACGAGTTTATGTTACTACCTTCTGTGGGTGTGAAGGTTTTCGAATTAAACCAGGGTGTCTTGAGGTAACACACCAAATATTATGAATACAAACTTTATTGGCTACATTTAAATTATTTTTTGTATCAATACATATCGCTGCTGATTGCGAGTTTTTAATTTAATTACTATCATTAATAATACTGCTACATTATATCTCATCTTTTTTAAACAGCATCAAATTGCTTCCCGATTGTGACGAACCGTATGCCGATGATTCGATGTCAGCTTGTTCAAGTAGATGGCTCCCAACTTCCACACCCATTCGCCATAACATTGCCAGTACCAGTGTAGATACTACGGACATCAGCGATAAGACTTTTCATGAAGATGTAGATTCTTTGATTGCTGAAACTTCTACAAAGTCTGAAATTCCATCGTCGATGCCTAGCGAGAATTTTGACGAGATCCAGTCGAGCAGCAGTAGCACAAATTTAAATAATGTCAATAATGAGAAATCATCTTGCATTGAAGAAGCATTTTTGGTAACGGGGCTCAAGGAAACAGATATCGTGATGGTAGCTGACAATGTAGGCAAAACTGATGATAACTCTTTAAATGAATCTCAATGTGGACCAAACACCACTCCATCTGCCAGTGTTAGCTCGGGGCATGGCGCGAATGCGACTTCTGCATATTGCAGCGGTGAAGCAATTATTATTGATTCGACCGTTCAGTCTACAACTGGTAGTGGTACCAGCTCAGATAGAGATGGAGAAAGTTTGTGGGTGCTGCTGCCACCGTTACCCTTGAACTTTTGTCAGTCAACTTCGAACTTGGTGTCGAGTGACTTGGATTCTAGTGAGAACCTGAGTGAAATTGTAGTTTCCGCTGAAAGTGTAACGAAAAAGCGAACTTTATTGGATGCAGACGCCGACTCCATGCCATCCGCATCAATGCTCAATGATGCTACACCCTTGCCGTCAATCACGACGCCAAATAAGAAGCCCAAACTTGTGACTTTTGAGCTTAAATCCAATTATTCAGACTCGGACGGTGAAAAAGTCAAGGGGACAGACGATAAAGCAGTAAATGTTGGGGCTAAAAGGGAAATGATTTGGAAAGGGTGGCAACCACTTTCAACATTGGATCGAGAAAATTTACCTCGTACTTCGTACTTGCATTTTCGAGTAAGAACTATTCTAAATTTATTTTAACAGCATATATATAATTGTAATATTGTAATAATTGTATATATAATTTATTGTATTAATAATCTAGGTAATATTATATTCGTTAACATTCTAATTCGGTCATTGTATTTTGTTTTTATAGTATACCATGAAGGGCAAGTCCAGTGGACAGGGTGACCAGGAGCTTCCAGTGTTGATGGTCTTCGATAGCTTCATTTGTACGCCTGATGGGGATAATGCTATCCGTGGAGCAGGTCAGTTTAATTTACTTGCAAGCGGTCTCCTTTAAGTCATTTTATATTTAATTTAAGCTTATGTATATTAACACTATACTATACTATTTACTTACTTGACTCTTAGACCTTGATTTCACTAGAAAAGTTAACCGTTGTTAGCCTTAACAAACTAGCTTTCAGGTTTAACAATGGTTAACTCTGAAAGCGTGTTTCTTAAGGCTAACAATTGTTAACTTTTCTAGTGAAATCAAGGTCTTACTCTAAATTAAATTAAAAAAATTAATTATCTGGTTATTTATTTTATTTAGTCGATTTGCGGCATCTGCATACACTACAGCATATTATTATGAGTATAGTTTCAAATGTACATATTATTAAAAACAAGTTTGATACTGCTTAAATGAATAAGGTTAATTTTGTAATTTTACTTTGCTTATTTTCAGTTATTGAAGATATTGATGACTTATCCATAGATTATGACGAGATGCAGATCTTCAAGGTCAAGAATATTCGAAACCCATTGATCTATAAGTAGAGCCTAAAGTGCTTTGTCAATAAGGAAATAGTTAATGAAGGTTTCTGTAGGTTTAGTGTACCCTTTGTTTCACCCCTAAGAAAGTGTGAAACCATTTCAAAATATATTAGTGACTAGTTTTTGTATTAGCTATATATAATATACTTATGTATTCATTTAGGGACTTAAAATTTCATTGTTATTATAGGTACGTATGTGTGTAACTCATCTATATTATTGTGGTGGTGCATGGATGAGCATTGGCAATGATAAATCATGAAAAAATTGAAGAACAAAAATTTTTTATAAAAATATGAAGTTTAACATATGACTTATTATTTTTATGTTTTTTACTCTGAATTATGTGCAGACTTGAGATGTAAGATAATCAGGAGTATAGAACATATTTTAGTTAAATAAGTTATTTCAATAGAATACACAATAGTACATACACATAATTGTTTGCAATAATATGGTTTCATTACGTGTATACCTTTAGGTTAATATTAAGATCTAAACTTCTAAGACAAATTCTTATTCTTCAAATTAAATTTTTAAATCATTTAACACAACTACTTATCTACACTTTTTTGTACTCTTGTTGGTATTTTCAAACAATTAAGATTACTTTCTAATATTTTCTAAAATTGTCATTATTGATTTTGCCATAAATAATGGAGTAAGTATGCTGAAGGCTTTATTTAATTATGTATGTGTATTTTTTCGACCTTACCTATGTACATAATTTAGGAAGCTTTTGAATTACATTAATTTACTACAATAGATAATCGTGACCATACTAAATTAGATTTTAGTTTGAAATTCTTTCATAACAGTTTATTAATTTCTGATAAAGATTTAGTCATTTAATCAGCTGTTGCTTCGCATCATAATCTGATGTTAATTATAGTTAATTAAGAATTCAAGTCAATTTGTGGATGGTACATATATTCTTTTAAATTTAATTGAATTCTCTGTTGTGCACTTAAGCAATAACATCTTTTCAGTTTTGAGGCATCAATATTTAATATGAATGATGTAACAAATATAAACGTTGTATTGAATTCTACTAAAAGGAAATAAATCTTGAGTGGTAATACTAATCCGTGTGTGACTCCTTACTACGCTTTAATCAGAACCAACAAATAATAATTAAGAGCATTGATTATAATAGTACAGGATAATGACGGCATTGTATTCAAATCCAGATTGGTACTGACATGTGAGTAGCCGAGATGCATGCATTTAATTACAGTCAATAAAATTCTGCATCTCCTTCAAAACCAACATATGATACATATATATACATAACTGGACACTTGGTTAATGTTCGCTAACAGAGTCACATACACAGGCAGCAAATAAAAAAAGCTAGATCTGAAGTCTGGCATTTGCCAATTAATTATTAATGATCATAAACACGTATGCCTTTCCATTTTATCAATTGCTAGTAAGGCTCGTCGTAAGGACTAAACAAGGTCAAGCACTGTCAGAAATTCACATCAAAAGCACAACACTTAGATTGGCGAATTGTAAGTGCTTTTACCTGTATTTCTACGAGTAAATCAGGAGATAAGCGCGTTCCAAAATGACGCTATCGAGCCAGAAAAGAATTTTACGAATGCTCTCCATTTTAGTCTTAATAATTATAATAGGGTTCCATGTGGTCTATTTTGAAATAATTTATACGAGTTTTCATAGAGTGTTTTCAAAGAAAGTCATGTTTTTTCACAAGGCATTCATGGACGACAGTGAAACGTACAAGTTTTCTCAGGATCAGGATAGAAGTTCCAGTCCTTACATTGTCAATACAAAAAATTGCCTCATCCCAAAAACCCCTTTAGTGCCATCCTACTTTCATAGTGATTGGAGAATCGAGACTTTACCGGAATGTTCGTACGAAATTGAAAATTTTTATTTGTCTGACGACGAAAAGGTATTTTCTACGGTTATGAATAAATATGTAACGTTATGTTATACGAATACTTGTTAGTTATTGGTTCCTTTGCTCCTCATGTAGTATTTTATAAACTTCAAATCTGTTGTCTTCTAGCAACTAACATTTTCCCCGAAGAATCCTGAGGAGAAATGCTGCCTTCAAGAAATTACTGAAAACAGAACAACCGGAAAATTTAGGTTCAGTAATTTATTACAATAATATGGATTTATCACACAATACTAACATAAATAAAAACATTAAAAATAATAGGATAAAATTGTCTTCTAAATTTTCAAGTATATTTAGGCGAACCAATTGTATTTCTTTAACGTTATTCTATATGTATATAATATTTAATTATAGCTTGTCTAGATGCAATCCAACTTTAGAAGAAACCGCCAGCATTTTAAACAAGGAGATGTTTGTTGTCAAATGTGAAACTTCAATAAACGTTGAGTCAACCTTTCCCATCAAACCTGATGTTCGAAGGAAGTTAGACTACTGGGAAGGAGTTGAGGGTAATAAACCCCCAAATATTTTAATTCTTGGAATTGATTCAGTATCAAGACTTCATGCCCATCGCAGCATCCCAAAAACAATTAAATTAATGAAGGATATGAAGTTCTTGGAATTTGAAGGTTACCATTCAATTGGGGCTTCGACGCTTGCAAATTTCATGCCTTTGTTAATGGGCATGTCTTTGGATGGTACGTACGGGGTACAGAGAGAAGCAGAGAAGTGCATATTACTATATTGCCGTAAATTCTATATCTCTGAGCACACTAGCATATTTTTAATAATACTAATAAACTATATTACTGGCATTATACTGGTATGATTTTGATTTTGTAATGACTACAGATGCAAGAAAACTTTGTGCTCCCAACTGGAAGTCAAGTTTCGACGATTGTCCGTTTATTTGGAAACTGTTCAACAATTCAAATTATATCACTAATTTCCTTGAAGATGGTCAAGGCTCATTTAATTGGGGTGGTCAAGGGGGCTTCAAAGATCCTCCAACAGATTATTATATTCGTCCTTTATTCCAAGCATTGAAATATCTTCGCCTCAAGTCATTTGGTGTAAGATCCGCACGCATTAAATTTTAGATATTAAACTGTACTTACACTGCATAGTATGGATTTTAATGGTAAATATGAGTTTTAATCATTGCATAATATGTATGTATTTTCAGAGTAATGCAACATGGTGGACCAGAGAAATGTTTAAAGACTGCGTATCGTCCGAAACAGTTCCGCAATTCTTGCTCCGATACACACGGAAATTCACTAAAAAATTCTGGAATGCTCCATTCTTCTCCTTCACATGGCTTGCATATCCATTTCATGAGCATATCTATGCACTCGCAGGATTTGATGACGCCCTCACTGCATTTTTTCAAGGGCTCCGGGGTGATGCACCAATGGTCCTTGAGAATACTCTCATTATTTTTTTGAGTGACCATGGGGACCGTACTAGTTTTTTTCAATCATCCATTGAAGGGTTTATTGAGCGGAGCTTACCCCCTTTATTCATCCGCATCCCGGAAACGTTTGAAGAAAAATTCCCAAACTTGGCGTTGCATATCAATGCCATGAAAAATTTGAGAAAATTGACAACTCCATGGGATATTCACCAAACTCTACTACATACTGCAAGTTTATTTCCATCTCCCGCTATTCAGCTTGACACTTTTCTCCCCATTTTAGAAGATCGTGCGAGTCTATTCTCTCAAGTTCCACATGATCGGAGTTGTGACACTGTGAATATCCCTCCAAAAAATTGCGTCTGTGACACAGTGATCAATCAAGTTATTGCAAATGCACCCATCTTACTCAAACAAATTGTGAGGTTTGCGAATGTTAAATTAAATGAGATTGTAAAGAATTCAAAATATAATCTTATTTGTCATGAGTGGGAAGTCAAACCAGAAAATGTTCTGTCCTTCCGGTTTCTTGGAAGACGTAAAAATCCGAATTTTTCAGACTACCTCATCGTTTTCTCAGCAGATCCTGGTGATGCTCGCTTTGAAGCAAGACTAATCGTATCCAACGGTGTGCTCCGAAATAATACTTATGATATTAAATTGGCTGGTCAATTTACAAGAATTAACTTGTATGGAAATCAAAGTGTGTGCGTTAGATTTCATACTGATATTGATAAAGAAATGAAAGAGTTTTGTGTTTGTAAGTAAAACTAAATAAATCAGAAATAGTAGATACTATGACTAAAGCACTTTTTCTGGATACAAAGTTCTGTAGTTTAATGGTAACATAAAGAAATTGGAACGAATTCAAGCTAATAAAATGGGGCGAATATAATGCCATATTCACGGTTGGAATTTGGAATATAAATCGACTCATATAGGATGATCACTAACGCTTATTGAATAATTGCTGAATCCACTCACCGCTTATAATTAAACACGGTTTTTTGAGCAGGTGCATATATATATGAAAAAATATGGCAAAAAAATTAGGATGTCTCAATATCTGCGACTTTAATTATACGACGAATTTTAATTAATGTAATTAATTATATGTCAGTATTATACTACACGACAGTTAAATTTGTAATTAATTATCGATTAAAAATTTGTGAATTTCACAAGCATGTGAACCGGGAACTAAAAATGAATAAAATATTATTGTCAATATACGATTCGGATTTCCTTTTTGTGGCAGAATTCGTGACATCGTAGTATACTTATCACGTCTTTGAAGGTGGTGAATGGACATGTTGGCCACCGTGGTAAATTATATGTAGTAATTAGTATACTAAATAAACGCGGATGCTAAAATTATAGATTAGGCAATTTTGATTTGGTTAACTGCTAAAATTATTTATTATATAATAATATATTTTGATAATGATTCTAAAAATACTTATCATCCGAATGCAAATCTATACCATTTGATTCCAAGATTGCAACTACTGTTACTATTATTCAAGTTGAGGATGTTATTGCCTACTTACTGTGGATAGGTAGTACCTACCTACGACAAACTAAAAAGTAAATTGTACTGTCCAACCTTACCCCGGAATTGGTTTAGAAAAATGGCTCGGCTGGATGAGGGGAACGCTTCTCCAGAAAACAAAAATGGTTCATTGTCGTCGTCATTACCCATGCCCAAGTCCCCTCCGAAACTAAAATCGTTATCAACATTCCCTTCAAACTGGAAAATTCCATCACCCGCTCCAATTCTGACGTCATCGTTCCACATGTGGGGAGTAGCCACGGATTCTGCTTGAGAAGGAGTAGAACTACTCGTACCATTGCTGCGCTGACTCTGAGCCTGAGAAGGATAATTTTCTTTTCCTTGAAGCAGACTGCCAGGGCCCGAAGTAGTAGTAGAAACACTGCCCTTTGCTTGTTTCGACGTTGGCATGACAGGAACGAAATCCACTACAAACTGAGATCTCGGTGGTTCCATTGCTTCTGAACGAAACCGAGGTGTCGGCTGACGAAATAGTGGAGAAGCTCTAGATGGATCTCCGGAATTCAGTATTGCTGCATTTTTTTCGACGGTATTTTCAGTGGAAGACAGCACTGCTTTTTCATGCCCTGCTCGAGATTGAGGCCGAACAAATACTGGGCGTGTATTATTAGTAGAGCAAGGCTCTCTGAAGGACTGAAAGTCGCCGCATACTGCCTCCATGGAGATTGTCTCTGAAACAAGTCCTCCGGAAACATCGAAGCCCGATGAAGGTGCTCTTGATGGAGCTTCCTTATTTTCCTTGTGGGAAGCACTAGAAGCAACAGCATAGCCAACACTAGTACTTGACTGATGCTCCTTAACTGCAGCTTCAGTATTTATTTCCACAATTTCCATGTCCTCGTTGCTGGGTCGATCCGAAACCCCTTCAGTATTAGTTTCCATATCTTCGGTAGTGTCCAGGGTTCGCACGTTTGCTTGAATGAATTGTCGTCCCATGATTGACTTGATGTCAGTTTCTGAGGGTCGAGGTCTTTTGGCTGGTATGGGCGCCTTAGTCGATTTTAGCCGCATTTCACGGAGTCTTTTCATGGCTTCGTCATATTTTGAATTTTCATCTCGCACTTTTTTAGGAGAAAACAGTCCACTGAGACTCGATACTTGAGTATTTTGGTGATTTCCTTGTCGAAAAAAAGGGAGTTTTTTCCAAAAGCTGTTGCTGAATGATAACCCCAATAATCGATTAGCAGGAAAATGTGGAGCGGCTGTAGCTGTTGAATAGCCAGGGGTAAGAAAAGTGGAATCCTTCTTTGCTTGGAGACCAAGACGCAGTCGCTGTGACTGAGCCAACAACAAATCTTTCTGTTTCTTTTTTTCTTCCTGGTCCTGTTTCCAAATTTCTGCAGCTCTTATGCAAATGCCAACGAATTCCTTCCATTTTTCAGTCTCGTCGTCTTTCAGTCTCTTAATCGTATTTTCCTGCTCCTCAATTGTCTGTTCCTTTCCTTGAATCTCTTCCTCTAAAAGGCGTTTCGTCTCAACAGCCGCAAGGTAGCGGGGATACTCAGGATCCTCTTCGTATCGAGTCTTAATTCAACAAAAAAAACAAAAACATTTGATTAGGACAGTTTTGTTTCGAAGCTAAACAGCTCAATTTCAATTTCACAATTAACGTGTTATACGTGTTAGTACGGGGTAAGCTAGTCACACGGGGGTTATTGTTGGGAATCAATTGATTAGAAACACCAAACCCCTTACAAATAAAGATACTTTTTTTAAGACCCGTCACCATCATGAATATTAATAATTACCCTGGAATTCTCGTAAAGAGTCAGCAACAACTGCTTTGTCTCCTCGCGTTTCGCAAGGATTGCTGCCTTTGCTTCTGCAGTCGCCTGACGTTTTTTCTCCATTCTGCGTACTTCGGTCAACTCATTCTCAAGCCGCTGACGTAGCCTAAAAATCATCCAAGTAAAAATGAATTAATTACTAATGTTGATGTTCCAATCATTTTACAGCCGTTGCGTTGCCCTTGCTTTACGATTCATAAACTGTAATAATAAGCGTACAGCTTTTCAGTTTAGTACTATACATAATATGTAGGTACTTGTCTACCTGTCTTCCTTAGCCTTTAAAGCTTTTCCTCGAGCCCTCTCTGCTGCAGTTTCCAGCTTCATCGCTTCAACTAAAGCTTCCAACTCTTTATTTGCTTTCAACATCGCGTCATGCTGCTTTTCCAATTCTAAGAATAAAAAATTTCAAATCCAAGAATAAGTATACCTTACGTAGTAAGTATATTGAATAAGTAAACGCACATCATTAATTATTCGTGTGTAGGTTAAATACTAACATTTTATTATAATTATTTACATCTTATGTCATTCCTGTAACTATACATATTGCTAATTGCTAACTATAGTAAGAAAACAAGGGGCTTCGGGCAAGGGCAGCATTAACAGTAAATATGTAGTATATCGTGTTATTTGTTATTCTCATTTTTCCCCTTCGACGAATTATGTATAGTATCATTTATTTGTGTCCATTTACATAATTTGGAACCCTTTTGTAATACTTGGCCGATTTTGACTCCCACATTCACATACGACAACAGTGATAGGAGACAATTTAAAATTTCCGCAAAAATCTTGTCGAAACCGGAAATTCGGTTTATCATGAAAATACCTGACACGATAAAGCGACCCACTTTCAAATTGTGAACCTCAGCTTTAAATGCAGACAGCCTACAACATGGACCCATTTAGGACCGAACACTAATGATGTCACTCAAATTTACGAAATTTGTGACCCACCCTCGTAAGCATTGCTTGAGCAGCTATGTCTGACATGCAGTGTTTTTGCAATGTGACATACCCTCTACATGGATGGCTTTATTTGTGTCCGGCCCCATTAGATAACGATAACAGTGAAAAGTGATAGGAGACAATTTGAAGTTCCCGCAAAAATCTTGTCGAAACTGAAAATTCGGTTTTTAGACCGGTCACTCACTGAAAATGGGTTCAAATAATACGTCATTCGAACGGCAATTTATTATTAGAAGAATAAAACTGCATTCGAGTTCAGCGAGATATTTCAACAGTTTCAGAAATTTCAATAAAAAACCAGTTTTTTTTGTGAAAATTTGGGCGAATTTTTGAAAATTCCGTCTAAAAAGTGTTGTGTGGGCTAAAAAATAAAAATAAATCCCCAATGTTTCTATTTTTTCAAGGGCTTTAAAATAAGCTATAGTTCGTCAAAATCGCTCAAGTATTTCAAAAGTGTTATAAATTATGTAAATAGGTAGAAAAAAAATGTGTTCTTTCCAATAGATCTTCACATGCATTCCTGAAGAAGAAAAGAACAGTAATAAGTGCAACATATAAATTCTTTACTCAAACTCAAAGAATTGTAACGGAGTGAAATCAATTACCTATACATATTGACGAGAAAACCGATAAATCAAATTTTTATAGTGTAAATAGTTTTAAAATTAAGTCAGACCTTGATTTCACTAGATACGTTAACAATTGTTAGCCTTAAAAATATCGTTTTCAGATTTAACAATGGTTAAAGTTACAAGCGAGAACCTTGAGGCTAACAATGTTTAACTTTTCTAGTGCAATCAAGGTCTTAGACAAACTCATGGGATGGAATTTTGGAAAAGTTTTGTCTCCATAAAACTCTTTGTGTGAATAGTGAATTTTTACATTTAGTGACAACCGGGATACCAACTTGGTATTACCAAGAGTCTCAAATCATTCTTCGATTCCCCCGGAAATTATTATTATTATCATTGGCGAGTATTTTGATTTGTAATGTGCAGTGCTTAAACCTGTACCGGGTCGTGTATATATTATGCATGTAATTAACAAGTTATACTATTTGAAAGTTGCGAAAAAATAAAGTGGTTCACATAAGCAAGTTACTGCTAAATCCTTTTGATTGTTTTTGCTATCAAAATGAGGAATTGCAATGCGTACGGCTGTTTTAGGCTGTTATAAGGTTTATGCGGCAACTACTGTAACCAAAATATACGAATTGCAAAGTATTACTACCTAAACTGAGGGATCAGACTCAAAAATTGCATTCACTATCAACTAAATTAAACTCAAGAGATATTGTTTTATATTTGAAAAGAGGAAAAGACTGAAGTAGTCACAATTATAAAACTGAGTACTGGAATGAGTCCAAATACATGAAGCGTAAACTAACCAGCCAAACTCCATGAAACCAGAAGGAATAAGCCCGTCAAAAAAAATATAAGTAATAACGCCCAAAATACATTAAAAATATACTGATTTTATCATTTACAATTTATGCATTATATTCACATCCTAGCAAACTTCTACATATAATAAACGAACGACCACATGACTAATCCAAAATTACAGCGGCTAAAAACCACCCCATGGCCACGGGTGGATGGGTCACTGGGTCACCGCCATCCATCCATCCATCATCCATACGTATAATAATTATGCATGATTTAACACAATTAGCTTTATTACAAAAGAGAAAGAGAATTTTTGTCAATCATCCTACTGAAAGAAAATTCAACTTCTGTTCAAAGTTAATCTTTTTACCTTTTACTTCATCTTCTTCTTCCATTAAAGTGAAGTGGTCTTCACGGCGACGGCGATCAGCTTCCCGCAGAGTGTCGAAGGGATTCATTGATCCCATTTTGATTTTTAGGATCATTTTCTTCAACAGTCACCAAAACAAGGGACACAGTCAGTTCATGGTTCATTTACAATATTGATGGACGCTTATTACGTTTGACACTGGAGATGTGAAATGTAAAATGAAAACCGTACCCTTAACAAATAAACTGTTCCGTATTGAATGCAGGCTCCTCAGCAATTCTTAGTCTTCCTGATCTCTGCTGACTGACTGAGTCACTGTCACAGTGAAAACTAGTTTAGGGTTTCGTTTTCTCTGTAAACCCTTTCGGCTCCCTCTGGTGTCTGCCGTCTGGTTTCTGCCGGTCGGCGCGTCGACAAAAGTGGAAAACTGGAAAATTGGGCTCACTATAAACTTACACCACCGCACTAAAAAAGTGGAGTCTCGTTTCCCAAAGACACGAAATAGGAAATTGTACTTTAGCGAAGGCAACAGATATGTACAGAAGTATAATATATAATAATTATGCTTTAATATTTTTAATACCACTCGCCACAGACTAATGGTGATTAAGGAATCATTCATAAAAGATGTCATTGGTACGGTCACTGGGTCTAGTCAGATGTTGATGACATATTAATTATTAACATTAAATTAGATCAAATTAAAGATAAAGCCGTTTGCGCAACGTTAAAGTGATGACATGGGAGTGGGAGGATCTCAAAAGATTTAAAATTTGAGTGACAACATTTATGGACCATCTTCAAGAACACTAAGAACCATGAATCTCTTGGCACTTAATTTATTCTTCCAGTCTGTCTCGGGTGGCTCTGGGTCCCGTAAACTTTTCCAAAAGTCAAATGCTGTCTGAACGGCGAACTGCTCATCATATAATTCACAAATATTGAGACACAAACTGTACCGGGCGGAGAGGACAATTTAGAAATAAATAAATGCCGCAAGGAAATGGACCGAGCCGAAAAGGTCCGTGAAGGACACGACATAGCTATTTAATTGGTTGTGGGCCGTGAAGATAAAAGCCCCGATGCTACTGATCATCCCCACATTATTTGTGAATGTGACGTTCCCACAGGAAGATTTATTCAGATTCGAGCCGCCATGAGATTCAAACAACTACTTATACTTATTCCCTGTGCTACCTTTAAGGAATGCACTCGTGATACCGACACTAATGGCTGCCACGATGAAAGGTATGAGTTGAAGGAGTCTCATCCAAAAACGGAAGCGGATCGTTCGGAATTTAAGGAAACGGGAGCTGAATGCTGAAGGAGGTGGACCGGATCATGTGAGCCGTGAAAACATTTATCCAGCGATCAATTACATCCGACAAAATGTCAGCGCTCCTAGTGGGTTCCTTTATTCCTTTACGTTTAAAATTAAATCAAGTGCTATTAAGAATTTTTTTTCAAAGCCCATGTAGAGGCCACGCGAACTTATTAATTTCAGTTTTTGTTAAAATTAATATTTTTTACATGTTTCGCGTATTTTTTTATAATGAGAAAAATGATGTTCCTTTTTTCATCAGCACAGAAGTTAACTGCGAGAACACGATTTATTGCAAGGAAAAACGATATGGAGTAAAAACGGTGAACTGTAAGTACCTATGTGTATTCACGATTTTTCATGAATCATCATAATTTTTAATTCTATTTTTTACTATATTGTATATAATGTTGCTCCCGCTCTCTACCTGTAGCTCAAAGAACGAATATTTAACTTTAATTTGCTGTTCGATAAGCGTATAATATGGCTGGAATTCTGATAAATTAAAAAATATGCATCCTCAAGTTGCGTTTAGTGAAGATTTAAATGCTGCAACATTCTAATTGGTTCATATTTATTAATTATATCACTCACTCTTTCAGAAACAAAGTGTGCCGCCACTGCACTAGCAGTGCTAGCTTGAGTGCTAATACTGCTGTCTTCAATTGTATTCCGTACTTCTGGGCTCATACTCATACTGATAGCAAACTAAAAGAGGCACGTGGGATATTTATCGGACAGTTACACTTAATTAAACATTATACTTTTGTGAGGACATGGATGGGATATACATTAAGGCGTGTTTATAAGATGCTCACCGGCGATGCTGTATTTTGTTTAGTTTTAAATATACTATATAGACACATTCACGTCCGCATTAATTAATAATAAAATAAGAGACATTTCATGTATCGAACTGAACGAGCTGAAAATCCGGATGTGTATAAAAAAAAGTAATGCGAACTTTTCTCATTGAGTGCAACACTCTATTCATGTAGATAATTATATGTAAAAAGGTAGGTCGGTTAGTAGATGTAAGGATAAGCACTACTCGCCATTGTTAGTCAAGATGGCAATAATCACCATTACTTCAAAAATGAGAAAAACGAAAATACTCATACTCAAGTGTTTATGTCAATCACCATTCATGATCCGTCCGACTGCAAGACAACAATATTATATATTATCTGCACAAGCAATCCAAATTTATTATTGAATTTAATCTTTTTACTCTCAAAGAAAACAACTTATTAATTATATAACAGAGTGTTTACAGATACAATAAGAGACAAATCCAAACATAAGAATTGCTTATTTGCAGGGGCATCATTCGTTATGTGTTCTCAAAGTGCTTCTATTCCAAACCCAAACGAACAGGCTCTTGAACATTGGACTATTGGACCACCAGAATGAGAGTAAATAAAGTACAGACATCAACTGTGATTGTTTTCATTGACTCTAAAACAGGCCGATAGCAGTTCCAACAAAATTGCAACTATATATACTCAAGGATTGAAATCGAATTAAAAACTAATATCGCAAACCAGTGAATATGTTACGCAGTTTTATGTTTGATGTAAACCGTGACAAAGGTGAACATAATAAACATCACACATTAGGTTTATGTATCCCATCTTATGGAATTTAAAAATTTTGAGATTTTGGGATAAGTTTCCTGAAATGATTGAGGCAGGAAAAAAACACTCCTCAATGGACGAAGAAGTAAGGCAATTTAAACGTTTGGGTATGGAGTGCAGCAATAATTTAGGAGAGAGCGACAGCGGAATCACTTTAAGGGATTATTAAACCTAAAGTGAAGCAGTAGAAAAATGAATTATTACCTTGCAGAACCAAGATAATCGATCCTGATAGGAAAACTACAATTGACAAGATTCAAGTGCTCTGTTGGTGTAAATATCAATCCTACTCATCATATAGTATAGTGTTTTTAATCAGGAGAGAAAATGAGGATTTTAAATTGTCACTATGCTACATTTATTCCCTAAAATAAACAGATAAGTAATAAAATATATCGTAGGCAAAGAATCAAGTTTGATAATCTCCATTTCAATCTAGAAGCAATCCCCTTACTCATTCAATGTATACTTAAAATTATTGCATGTTCATGAACGCGTGAATTTATTCATCAATAAATTATTGTTGCAAGTTTAAAACATTTACGGGGTCGCCCACAAATGACGTCATGGGCATAGCCAGTCAACCTACTTGGATATTGATGGTATCCCATGCTAAAGATATCCATTTACGCAACGGGCAAGCTGATGGCAGGAGGGTCATAGGGACTTAAAATGGAGATATTTTGATGGCGCCATTTATGGATGATCCCAAGCGCACTTAGTTTAGAATTAATAATAATAATAATTTATTCATTGGGTCGATTTAACCGAAGTTCATACAACCAGACTCAACCAGTCACTATGGGTGAGGAAATAGGAGGCTACCGCGTTAGATCGTCTCGGTCTTTGTACCCTTTCACCTATCCCCGTCCCCTCCTCCACAGTAAAGGAGTCTCATTCCCTAGGCCCCTACACTAAGTAGTAGTCACTAAGGACCACCGAAGGAGATTGGGTTTCAATCAACCATCCAGTGACGTTTACCGTACAACACCGAGCCGTAAACGATTAGCAGTGGCCGAGGATTGAAGCCGGGTCTGAGACTGTAAATTTCGTTACAATCTGCAGTCCTAACCGCTCACCCAAGCACGCCTCTTAGTTTCGAATTGTTAAACTCTTAATAGTCAATAACATATCGCCGGTGAATAAGCATTTTTGCCAAGTCCAGTCCAGGACTAAGCATTACTGCCCAAGTCCATGCGTTTCTTAAATGCACATTTGCCCAAGTCCACCGAACTGTGCAGGTTTGAACAGGATTTGCATGGACTTGGGCAAATGTGCTTTTAAGAAACGAATGGACTTGGGCAGTAATGCTTTTAGTACTGGACTGGACTTAGGCAAAAATGCTTATTCACCGGCGATATCACATTAGCCGTATTTCTTGAAAAAGGGAGATGAACAGAATTGCTTTTAGTGCTGAATGAAGATGATCTTAATTGCTTCTAGCTTGAAATGGAGGTGATCAAACTTGATTCTTCGCCGACGATATGCTGCGTGCTGTATAGTACACGTTATATATTTTAAATTATTTTTAAATATCTTTACACTTGAGACATTTGTTCGTAGCGATAGTGCAAATGAATTCAGTCAGCAGCTTCAACCCAAACTGGACGCTGAAACTACAAGCAATTATATGAATCTGTAATTTAATACACTGTCTGCAGTGCTCTCTCAAAAATGGAGAAATCTTGCTCATCTGGATTGTGCCAATTCTTTTTCGCCACATACGCAGCTCTAATTGTTCAGTGGTTACTATTAAATTTTAATGACAAAATTCCATACATTAAAATTGGAGTCGAAATTCTGATTTGTAATTTGACACTTGTCCTCCTTGCACCAGTTCTTATACCAATCGTAGCTTTTAATTATCTTGCACGCTATGTCTTGTCAAATTTCGTTCTCACTCCCCGGTTCAAGTTGATCAATGGGATTGACGGAGTTTGGGCGCCTCAGTATCCATTCACAGTTCCACATTTCACTTCCCTCTACGTATTCCAAGGAAAATGTGATTTGGAAAAAATCCGTAAGCAAATTTTCAAGGTACTAAAAGATCCGAACTATGTCCGCTTCACTTATCGAGTCACTCAGAAATATGGGTATTACTGTTGGGAAGACATGGCCAAGACATTTGAGGTGAAAGAACATGTCAAATACTTGGATGGTTGTGAGGATCCAGCCAAAGAATTTAGCGAAGATCAAATATTTAAAAAAATTCAGGATATTTATGACGACTTCTTATCTGGATCCAAACCACAGTGGGAAATCTTAATAATTCCTAATTATAAGTATAACACTGCAACTGCCTCCAAGGAAACTATAGGAAAATCTCACTATGGGGTTCTTTTCCGAATGCATCATTCCATACTTGACGGAGTCTCAGCCGGACAGTTGCTCAATTTTGGCTTGTAAGTTTAAATTTAGCATGATTATATTTATTTTGCAATACATTAATAGATACCAAATACCTACCGTATTTTTCTCATAGCCCCCGCCTACTAAAAGAGACCCGCTTACTAATAGAGTGCGAAAAAGCAGAGTTAAAGACCCACCTACAACTCAAACTCCTCATACATTTTACCCCCCGTCTACTATAACCGAAAATACGGTACCATAAGTATGTTGGTAATTCTGAATTTTGTGCAACAGTAATAATATCTATAAAATTAATATATTTTATAGAGCCGACCATCCCGTAAAAGTTACGGTCGACCCATTGAAGCCTTTGAATATTCCTGGTTACATGAAAATTTTGCCGTATGTTTTAATGGCTATTGTGGGGCCCAGATCCATCATGAAATCTTTATTGTTGAGAGACTCCAACTGTTTTCATGGGAAAGCAATGACAGGCCCAAAGCATGTTGGATGGTCCAAACAAATTGATTTGGAAGCCTTGAAACAAATTAAGAACGCAACTAAGAGTTCAACAACTGCAGTACTAGGTAAATTGTTTACGTAACTGATGTGAAACATTAAATTACAAATTTATTATAAGCTTATAGATCCATTCAGAGTTCTTCTTCAGGAAACATACAAATTACTGAATGAAATTTATTCTAGTCTCTTCCTTTGGTGGGTCACTGAGAAAGCTAGCAATGAAAAAACAGTTACCTGTGCCACAAAAAATTTATGCAGCAGCGACCGTTGCAATTTTGCCGTATCCGGACTTAACTCTTCAAAACCGGTTCACGTCAGCCCATGTGGTAAATAGTCATTCTTTTACATTTAAATTAAACATATTTATTCCTAGTTTATGCGACAGAGGAAAGCTTACTTAAGTAATTTTATTCATACCACAAAGATAAGCAGTTGAAATAAATCTTCATTTCATATATATTTGTATATGGCCATATTGGCCATAATACATTTTAATATACTTGGCTAATACGCTCACTTTTTATAGAACGAAAGACTGATTTACACTAGTACTACATAAAGCATTCTCCCCACTGAACACAATAAGACGCATAGACTGTTTTTATTGTAAATTAAAATTACATAACGTATTTATTAAAATACAGTTTAGTTTATTCCCTTCGCTCAGTCTACGGAGAATAAGTGATCCTTTCAAAAATTTAAATCCAAACTTATGATTACCATCTCTGTTCATCTATAAGTATTCCAGTGTCGTATATGATTGATATTCCTAACCTTTAAACTTACTATTTTTCAGCCTTTGGAAATTGGTTTGAATACTCCAAACGAAAGACTATATTCAGCCTTTAAGCATGCAAACAATATGGCAAGATCACCGGATATTCTATTAAATTATCATATGATGCAACTCACTGGGACTTTCCCTGCAATCATTATAAATGAAATGATGAAAAATTTGAATTCAACGATGCTTCTGTCCAATGTCCCTGGACCCGCCGAAACCGTCTACATGTTCGAGGGTGACCGACTCATGGACGCCGTGGCGTTTGCTCCTTTCAAGGGCGTGACAGCCATTGGTATGACCCTCTTCAGCTATGCTGGTAAAATCCGAGCTGCGGTCGTTGCCGACAATGTTGCCTTTCCAGATCCTTCAGACATGTCAACTTTACTCAGTGAATTTGAAGAGGAAATAGTTCAGCTGGCCAAATCCGCTGGTGTCAAAGCAGACTGCTTCAGTGCCTGATACTATAGTTTAGCTCAATTATGAAGCAACGTATGCGTGAATTCAATACAATGTATATTATCACAATTATATATAATTAAATTAATAATTAGTTAAACATTATACATATCGTACCTGAAGAAGCAAAATTGTTCAAATTAAAATGTTAAAAATTATATAGATTGTCCATTTTGCTTTTTCGTTCGTAACCATACGTAACTGCATATAAGTTTCAACATTGTGTTGTGGTTATGCTATGAATAGGTAGCTAGATATCTAGTTTACAAAGTACTTTACGTAAATGACGTAATTATATTATACACACCTCGAAAATAAATATACTAAAATCCGTCTATTTTATTTTATGTTCTTTTCGCGACTTTAACATCTTTAAAGAATAGTCTTACTAACTTGATTCTCGTACAATAAATGAGTTAAAGAGTGGATGCTCTTGTTTCAATTATAAGAGCAGATAATTACTTTTAGCATTAATATAATAGTTACACATTTATAATAATTAATAATAGTTCTGTATAGTTTTTCTTCACTCTTCTCATGCCATAATCATAAATATCCCAATCATAACATGACTATATTATGCTGCATGTTCATCAACATATTAGCTGTAGACACCAAGAAATCTAATAGAACAAACGACAAACTCTGTCCTCGTAGCATAGACAAAATGAACTTTTTGTCTACACTGAGTGTATATGCACAATAGAGTAATAGTACCAAAATCATAATAATTCTAACTTAATTTTACTTATAGAATATAGATGAATTATACATACATGAATAAAATACATGAGAATAGGTACTAGTATAGAATGATTTCAATGAATGTCAATTAAATTCATACTCCATACAATGGACTCAAAAATGCTCCGAAATGCCAGCAATTGCAATGATAATAATCTTATCGTTAGTTTCCTAATAATATTTCTGTATTGTGTAATACTATTGTATATTTTGTTTAATGATTGCATTGACTTTCTGACAAAAAAGAATTAACGGACACAACAAATAATATTCTTTCTTAATTATTCTTATTAACTACCTAAGTATTACTTATAAGAAGTCGCCACTCCCTGGGGATCCCTAACAGTTTGGCTCTCAAGCGTGATTTGTTTGCTTTTTGTCTATGCTTTCTATATATTTAGAATGCAAAGAAGCATTATTCAAAATCAGGTCCACATACTCTATTACCCCTGAAATTAGATTAGTGTTAGTATATAGCACAGTGTGGATTTGTAAACACATTTTAGTTAAGTCCATTGATCCTTGTACTCTTGTGCACACTGCAGTATTTTTACAATTTTCTGACTTTCAGTAAAAGTTTTTACTTCTCGTCGTGAGTGGATATTAAACGTTAAAATAAAATGAACTCCAAGCCTTGCTGGAAACTGGTCCGAGAAAAAATCAGTAACTAGTAGCCACTTCCACTTTTGGATCTAACTGAACTTTTAATATTTTTTTACAATACATACCCGTTTAATCCACAGTTACATTTGCATTATCTATTTATAGTCGTATATTTTTGCTATTACATGATTTAATGGAATTATGTAATCACTACATATAATTAATATATACTATTATTCTCTCTTTATTACTTAAAGTTCTTTAGATATGGAACTACAGGATCTTATATAACTATTTCTTGTAGAGATAACAACAATATTCTTTTCTGAATCTTATGAGTCTAGCATAGTACATACTATGCTCCTATTGTATATATACTTATATAATTATATAATTTATATATATTTTAAATTATAATTTTATTTTTCTGACGTCAATTCTAGTATACTACTGTGACGTTACATTAACCTGAAACAGTAGGATTTTTCAAAAAACAATTCAAAGTTACTGTTCGAGAAATTACCTCTGAATCGTGAACTTAATCACTGAATTTACCTCCAGAAGAAAACTAGTAAAGCAAAGGGCAGTACAAACAAGAATTGATACTTGTAACTTATCGAGTAAATAATATAATACATAAGAAAAAATTATTTGCTACTACACGTCAAGCCTGCCTAACAATAAGCAGCAAACACTAGAAAGAAGCTGAAAAGTTGTATCCGAGACTTGTAACTTATGAATCGTACCTCCTACACAATAACTCATTCGCACTCCATTGTCAGATGATAGCTTAGGAAGAGCTTAGCAAGTAAAAACAATGTAAAAATTGTAGATTTCCAGAAAAATATCTGTACTTATAAGAAATAAACGCACGTAGACGTGCAGATTCATTCAGCTTGTTGAAGAGTAAGATAAAATTCGACCCGCAGCGTTCAAAACCAAAATGGCCACATCGGTATTAGCATTACGGTGCCGGTGTTCACATTGTTTACTAACAAGACTGCAAGAATTGGAATTAAAAACGTCATCGATACATACAGGGGTGGTTACAATAAACGTTCTATGTTTTTTTGGGCCAGGAACCCATTGCCAAATCCGATGTAATTTAAATATAAAAATATTCCCAGAATTCTATAACCACTCCTTCAGGAGCAAATAATAACCACGACTCGAGTTTTCCTCAGAGTTTAAGGTAGCTGGGATCCTACCATAGTTTATTGTTCCTCACTGAGGAAGAGAAGTAAATCAATAGTTTTGAGATTGTAAAGCTCTTACTACCAGCCTAAAAATTGTATATTCTGTTTGCTTTGTCCAAAAAAATAATATAAATGTTGAAGAAATAACACCGATAAAAGAATGTAAACTTGAATTAGCGCGTCAAGTTTTTTCGTCTTCCTCCTCTTCGTTTATAGTTGGATTACCCCGTTCTGCTTCTTCTGAATCATGGCGTAAAATAATCTCCAATGTATCCCTATTCATAGCAGCTTCTGCTGCTGCATCTTGCTCTTTACGAATGGCTTCATGAATGTCCGCTACTTCTTTGTCACAAACTTCTTTCAGCTCCGGCCGCATCACCAAATACTGAAAATATAAGACATTATTAGAATGCATTCTCATGAGTCCGTTTTTCCATTTCTATACTGTGATAATGAGACACGATGAATTTAACTACTTTGCTTGCTATTTGAATAGCTTTGACAAACATTGAATAAAGCGATTCGCAGAAAAAAAAAGAATAAAATTCTATTATTATTAAAGCACTGTTCGTTGGTTTTATGTAAGTAGTAAGATTAGAAAAGCTTTGAAGTAGACATAATGTAACCTGTAACGTAGGTTTACCAGCGTTTCACATTATTTATGGAACTAATGGCATTACGCACTTAGCCAGAAAACCAGATTTTTTCCAACTAAATTTAGCTTCAATGTCAAAACAATTGTATTATTTTTAACGAGAAAGATAAGGATAAGAAAAAAGGGGGAAAATGTGGGTAGAATCACTTTACTCACTACATAGTTCACCTAAAATCAAAGTCTGGCTATAGTTCTAAAATGTGCAACTAACTACAACTTCCCCATTTTCCCAAGCCCAAAGGAAACATGAAAAAACTATTCACCTGTAAAATATCGGAAAGACTTATAACTCCAACTACACGGTCTTGTTCGTCCACAACAACCAGTCGGTGAACTTCTGCCTTGACGATTTTTTCCATAATTACAAACAGCGTGTCATCTAGAGTACACTTGTGAACTCCTTCAAACCATTCATTGCGGTGTTCATTTGCCTGTAAAAAAGTATTTCGATCAGCACCCAAGACGACCAATTTATATTGCTATAGATCAGATAAATAATAACTAATAGTTAAAAAATAATATGCTAACCTGTTTAAGAGTAATATCGAGATTGTTGTATGTCTTCTCAGCAGCCAAATTAATCACATCAAATCGAGCGTAAATATCCAAAAGTCTATTTTCTACATCAACAATTGGGAGCGCAG
Organism: Dicyrtomina minuta; assembly: GCA_949802685.1. Lineage (NCBI taxonomy): Eukaryota > Metazoa > Arthropoda > Collembola > Symphypleona > Dicyrtomidae > Dicyrtomina > Dicyrtomina minuta. The sequence continues at coordinate 29,923,658 of OX461810.1, forward strand.
AAACCCTTCTGTCAAGGAACTTTTGAAGAGCTTGGATTATCGGCGTTTCTTCTCTTGCAGTTTCTACATTTTCAAAAGTCCCGATTCGCACTTCACGCAAACGCTTATTTAAGAAAGACGGTCTGGGAATCTCATTTATCTATGAAACACATTTAGAATGATTATTCTACATGTTAATAAATTGAAAATTAAAATTAAACAGTTTTTTAGGAAACTCATCGTCAGACAACTAAACAAAACAGCAGGAGACAAATAATATTTGAAAAATCATCTCAAAGAACATGAATACCTTGTAAAGACTATACACAGAAATGTTCCAAAATGATGCGCCATCCTAAATTTCGGTATTTAATCATGCTACCTACACCTGCTATTCTATAGCTATAATAGCTATTACTATTCAAGTAGGAATATTAGAAAACGTAGTTATATATCATGCTATATTATATCATGTTAGTGGTATCATGTTATATAGATATAGTAACTATGCAAGTTACAAACAAATACGATACATTTTTTTTCATTTGATATAAAAAGTAATTGCGTAACTTTAGATTCAAGGTTGAAATTCGATACTAACCATGCTGCCATGAAACTGCAAATTTCATTTTGTATTTTCTAGATGCCAAAGTATAATATTGTTATCGTGAAATACATATTGTATTTTAGAAAACGGCTTTTAATAACGACCAAATCTGTAGATATTTATAAAAAATGAATGGCACGATGATGTTCTATAAACAGCGACCTCAATTCTGATTTATGTGGTTGTGTTGTGTTAGGCAAGCTTAGAGCAAATTGTATCTTATCATACAATAAGAGAAGACGATCATTATCATACTATTCATGAGAGATAATGGCATAGCTGTAGCATTTCTAATGTGCATAGTAACTGAGTATAATTATGTATTTTTTTACAGAGCGAATGCCTTACATATAGGAATAGAAATTTGAGGATTCTCTTGTGAGTCAAAATGTGAAGAACATTTCCCGTATGTTTATCAATCACTGGCAGCCGATGTATTCGGTTATTGACCAATGAGCAAATCGCATCGTAAAGAGAAGCATCGGGATCTATAGAAATTAAAGGCTGCTTGTCTTGGAGAAATCTTCTCCTCCAGGTTTCCACTCGATGTTCTTCCAACTCTGACATTCGTCCTGCAAAACACACACAGCAAGATAAACAACCGCGTCTAAATTTAAACCTTCAACTTCCACGGCCACGGCTGTTGAATACGATACAGAACAGAAAAATGTTTCCACATGTACGTTTCTTATTTTGGCATTTCCAATCCGTAGTCAAATAAAACCCCTACTTTTCGAGTCCTTGACTAAAGAAAAAAGACAGTCCCAGCTGCTAAATATATAATACTGAAATTATCAATACGAACCATAAAGTATATGGCTGAAACGGAACGAACTTATTCCTACATTTTGCAAATAACAAAATGTGTGTGGTAATATTTCATAAGTATATAGCATATATAAATATCCTTCACTCTTTACGCTTACTAATGTTAAAAAAAAACTTTGGCTATTGATATGTCATCTAATTTTAAAATTATTAAAAAGACCTAATTATAGAACACGTTTCCAATCGCAAATGTAGTTATTTTTTGTAAACTGAAAGAGATACGTAATAATTATACATAATATTATAATAATATATAAAATTTTAGTAGAAATATGGATAAAATACTATACATCATCAATCAATTTACACTTCTATTTAAAATACCAAATAGCGATTCTAATAAATTCTTTAAATTCAGAACTGACTGAAGCATACAGAAATAAATCAGGAAGCGTCGTAGATAATTAACTCTTAAGATTTATAGCAGTAACAGTGGACTGGGACTACCTTATATCCGACATCCGACCCTACTAAACGAAAAACAATTATATAAGAATACACACTGATATTCTTACCTGCAGAATCATTGTACATTGCATGTAGTACCCGAATAAAATCCGTGATGGTAAGCATGCCAACAAATTGCCTCTCTGTACTGTCCCATAATGGTGCTGCTCGAACGCCTGGGAAATAAAATCAAATAAATTCTTGAGACTCGTCACAAAGCTCACAGTTTAAATATCGTCCGTGACAGAAGTAATGCATCATTAATTATTTAAGGCTCATTCATTATTGCACGTCATGTATTTCTATGATATGGCTCCATAACCCTAGACTATATTCAAGTAATTTAAAAGTCAAGCATCAAGAATTTAAACAACGACCCACTATAAAACTACATTCTGAATTTAATGTTATACGTTTCTATTCCACTGTCTGCTATTTTTGAATCGCACGCCACATTTACATGATCTTATTACAATAATCTAAACTAACAAGCTCGCAATGGATTTTTTCATGTTGACGTAATTATGTATACACTTCTACAACTTCATAATATCACGTCTACATAATATATTTGCAAACATGTGCATATGTATGTACCTACATACATACATCTTAATTTAATTCAGCAACCCCTCATGAAATAGCTTAAGTCTTTAAAAAACGAAAAATAACAAAACAGATGCAAATTTTTATAAGAACGGTAAATATTCTAAACAGTGACACCAAACCAAAAACAACACACCTGTACTAAAATTCAGTTTAAACTTACTATTCTGAATCTGAAATTGACTTTATTTAAACGCAAAGCTGTTTCCTACTGTCGACTGACTTCTAAATAATTATTTTAATTTATTTAATTTCCCGATTCATAGCATAGACAGACGTGCCCGCTACATGCCTTTATTCAAGTTTCTAAAATCAAATAAAAAGACTTACCATTATAAACAAGGGCAAAGAAAGCCTTTTTCACCAACAACTGTGTATCAAACACAACAAGTTTGGCAGAAGTAGGGATAAGATCGTAGCACTTGTGGAATTTGAAAAACTTCACCAGTATTTCGTTTTCCTCCTCTTCTGCAAGTTCAAAACAAATATTAGGGGATGACGGGTCAAATTGTAAATAGTTTTTCCACAAGAAATCAGAAAAAATAGTTCGTCGCACACTAAATACCCTACGTTCCCCTTTTAATCGATACATTACAAATGTAGATTATATAGCTCCTTTTTACGGTTATAATTATATAATTATAGTTAAATCCGATGATAGTATGAAAAATAAATTGCTCTTATCGTATACAGGTACTGAGTTACAATGACGAAGTCCTAACCCTCACAAAACCATAAGAGTTGATAAATTCTTTGAAGTTATATATAATACATATGGGAAATATCTTGCATAGTATTCCTTTCTACGTATCTCTTGTGAAAATCGAGAAAATATACATTCCACTCGCTCGCGTGACATTGAATCGACTCTGATACGTCGTATGCACAGCTATAAAGTCCTTTCAAGAAAAGTGAAAACAGGCAGCCTTGCAAAATCGATAGTTAACTTCCACTTTATCATGCAGACTGCAGCCCGGAGTAGAGAGAAACAGCATCCTCAGCGCACCCAAACAGCTTCTGTCGAAATATTCCCTCACCGAAATAGCTCAAGTGCACAGAAATATTACGTAAACCTGTCTACCCATTTCAACAGACAAGCTAATAAACAGAGTTCCTCTTTAATCCTAGGAATTTTTTAATTATTCATACTGTGAAAGCTTAATTTGGTTTATTTTAAATAATCAACAAATAATAACCATTACACTACTAGTTCAAAATAATTATTATAGCCTGAAATAACTACAAACTCCAGGTAGTTTCGGGCAAACATAAAGTATAAAGTGTATATATATTATACAATAATGTAGTTTTCAACTAGATGCACCAAAACAGCATACTTTAGGCACATATCTAACCCAACAGGGTATATTTATCCTCCTCACGTCAAAAATAAGCACTGTCAGTCATTCAGTGCGCATCCACCAGTGTCCAAGCATTTTAATTATGTATACTACCTATACGTTCCTAACTAGTAAGTCTAATATTATTACATCTTAAAATCAGTGACAGAAATTAAATAAAAACGTGTCATGCCTAAACACAGAAGCTGAATTGTCTCTTGCACGGACTCATCAGTTACATCAAAATCATGTATCTGATCCAACCCATACACATTCGAGTCCTCGATGGCAATATTGTACTCAGACGAGTAAAAGGATAAGTACAGCATCACATCACGTTATATTTGTGATACTAGATCCCCCACACAGTGCAACTGCTACTGGCCACAGTTGATCACTCTTGTATCAAATGCCTTAAAAGCAAAACTTGATCTTCAGTACAATTCTAAAAAATGAAATCCATGGCACTCTCCGCAAGTCTTGATTTAAAGTTTGTTTAATTTTGTTAAAACCCACGAGTCAAAAAATGTAATTATGTTCACACAGAAACAATTTTATTACTAAAAAGGTCCACACTCTGCACAGTTATTAGACGCAGATTTTAAAAGTGCTCCTCTTAAAGGAAAGGCTAGCAACGACGACAGACTCAATTATTTGAATATTTCAAAACTGCAGCCCAGGAACAAAAGGATACAATGCGGATTTAATTTCTTGCTTAATGACTCTTACTTATGCCATAGCAGTAGCAAGAAACTGTTTTAAATCTAATTTAATTTGAACCAAAAAGCTTGCAAAAGTAGACTTTGTAGTATAGGAAAATACCAAACGAAGTTAATTCTCTGTTTTGACGATTGACTGACACTGATGAGCTTGGAGGCAAGCAGTTTTTTTTTGCCAGTCTTAAATCAGCCGTTGGGATGGGGCAAAAATGCACACAATGGTGTCACTATTAGGTTAAAAAGGCAGACAGTTATTATACCCTATGGACTTGTAACCCCTTAAGCATACAAGTATTGTTTATGCTTGCACAAGACACGATGTGTATATTATATGGAATTACTATAGGTGTCAAGGTGCTCATATCACTTCAAGCTTGAACAGAGTAATAAGCCACACAGTTTTTGAGTTGGGATCGAACAGACTACAATGCAGTTACTAGTGCAGATATAGAACACGGAGCGGGAATCTTCACAAAATATCTGACGACAAAAATCCTGCCCAAACTATAAAGTCACAAAAAAATAATTTTAGATAGGAAAATACACTGGTACTGGTGCGGGTTACTACTCGTTCCCAACTGCCTGGTGGGCACACACGCCATGGTACGGACAAGTTTAGATTTTCGCTAAACAGAAACGTCTCACAATCAATGCGCAACCATTTCACTGGCTCTATTTCATTACTTCTTCTTTTTCTTGTAAGCCGACACGATATGCAAGTTGTGCAGAAAACAACCTAATGCTACTACTGTAATAAATAGCAGTCAGAATTCACCTCCCAATCCCAACAACCCGACGGGAAAGCTAAGAAGGAGTACACAAGAATTCAAGAAAGATCCCAAACACACAGCCCTCGGTCCTGGCTTTTGTTTCTTAACTGATTCAGCCCACAGTGAACATTGCAAAATTCTGCTGAGAGTAGTACTTATGTATGCGCTTACGTACTTTTGCATGTTCACTTTATAGCCATAATACTTTCAGCAAGTATAATTTATCCGCAATCCGCGAGTCCCTACTTATACTCACAGCTCTTTAATAATTCACGAATTCATTGTACTGGCTTTATTAGCCTCTACAAGCCTCTATACAATCCATCCAGTCTGCAATAATGATAATAAATTTATTTTTATTATTACATGTCGAACTCCAAGAATGACCGAGATAGATGAGCAGGCCTTATATCCGTAACTTTGCATACGGTATTAGTAGAAGATATCCCCGTTGACTACGGAATGCATAATCTCATCTCTGTGTTTCTCGCTCTCTCCAGATTTAAAATAATGACATGCTTTAGCATTCAAATTTTGAGATTTGCCCAAAAAATTATAGTCAACGTGCGAATGCTACAAGGGTCTAGTAGACAGTGTAAACAAACGCATATATACTATATACGATCTTCCAAAACAAATTTCTTACTGACTATATGAATCTAAGGATAAGTTGGCCGTCATAATCTACAAACGGCAGGTGCGTACTAACTTTGAACAAAGCTAATTGTAAGTCAAGAAGTTATATTTCATACGTGAAAAGTACTGGGTAGCAGAATATATCGCACCATGCAATTTATTTGCCAACAATTTCCGTACTGGATGCCTATCTTCTAAGCTCGAGATAAACATCAACTAAAGTTATAATCTCCACGTAAAAGAACAACTGCCAATTTTGCCCTTAGTGATATTAAATCCTGAAGTGAACGTGCGCAGCTTTATTATTCTCCACAGGGACTTTTCAATGCATAAAATATTTTCTATTCATGCATCACTCACTAAACGAGGACAATACAGCATAAAGCTACAAATGTGTATTGTTTTCTGTTCTGAACAGTGCAGTGTAGCAACATTTTGCTTTTATTTCAAAAACATTATTTTCTCGGATTTATATATTAACGTAGTCGCACAAGGAAAATTGCCGCAGGTATTTGAATTACAATCGGTAAATTTAAAAGTTTAAAAATACGTTAGAATTCCAACAGGACAGTTGTCAATATATGCATTTTCTATCTTTTTTTAAATTCTAAATGGTACAACAGTTACAATGAGACATAATTACCTCTAAAAACAATCGCCATACTGGAACAAAAAACATTATTTGCACCGTGCGACGAAACTTATTAGGAAACGAAATAAAAATGAAATATGTGACTACCTTATAGATATCTACCTACTTTATAATCTTTATTCAATAATTCACTTACCCGATAAATTAAGGATGCGTTCCAAAAACGGATCAGCTACTGGAAGCTGTAATTAAAGGAGCGTTTGTAAACATTAGAAATTACGTGATGCTATGAATCGAGCACATAATTCGATTAAAGGGAATCTAGCTACTCAAATTAATAAAATTACTTGATTAAAATATCAAACAAATCCAACTTCTAAAAATCCGAAAGTTTATCAACTCATTTTGACACAGTGGGTAAACAAATGCAAAAGGTTAGTATACTTACACCTCGAGAATCCCGGAAGAGGATGGCCGCATGAGCAGGGTCTAGTGAAACATCGGACGGTCGATGAGAATGCAAGGAAGAACGTCTAGCTCCTGCAAGTTAAAAATATGCTTCAGTTTTACCATCAATAAATGCAATACTAGAAATAAAGCATTATATTTAGAAAGATGAAAGAAAGCCATACATTTTACTTTGGTTCATATAAGCATTTATTTATATCTTTCTAAAAACTAGAAAAATAGCACACTCAGAAAGTAACCCGACGGATTTCAAGCGATATCCTTTAATATTTGTGGGTACTTATTTTGAGGTTGGCATGTAAGATATAATTCCCCTTTGTAAAATATCTTACAAGTCAAAACGATGATTTTATAATTTTATGTTGAAAGTGAAACCTTTTTAATTTGCTACTGACAGTGTGCAACAAGGTATAAATAATAGGTTCACAACATACTGCACTGTTAACAATTTAACACTTAGAGTAAGAATTAATGAAAATTGTGCTTGTTTTTATGTTTAGTATGCGTATAATTAACGCATCCGTATCGATGTCATACTCAGTTAAACATACATTTCCTTTAGTTGGGTCCTTGAGTACATTCAAAACTAAGAATAACGTTCAGGAATAGTGCTTGGAAATGAAAGAAAAGTATGGTCTACACACAAAATAATGACAATATATTATATTATATGATCTGAGAAGTGCATGTGAATTGTGCATAAAAAGTGTATCTATTGTTTAAAGCACCCTCTTTAATGATGGACTCATAAATAGTGTATGTGTGATGAGTCTGAGATACATCCGTGGGTCTTTCTTTTTCTGGAATATCGCCTGAGAACCGCCTACTTCGCAGACCTCTGCGAGTTGTATAAATATCCAGCGATTGACTTCTGGCCCGCCACGGAATGTCATCGTCCGTGTCCGACGCATTGTCTCTTGGTCCTGACTTAGCTTGAGCACTGTGACCATTATGTGAACTGCCAGATGAATGCGTGTCCTTTACACTCGAACTGTGATGACTAGAGTGTTTACTTGGACTTCCCCATTTAATCAAATTGCGAAAAATATCTTCAAATTTCCGATGACCGTCAGAATGACTATGATTTGAAGCCCCGGCCACTGGGATCGGTGCGGACTTTTGTTTTGATGATACTGAGCCGGAGCTGTCATGGTGGTTACGGTGGTCACTCGCCATTATTAATTACTTCACAACAAATCCCAATTATATAAAATATTTTAAATACTGTAATATTAAAATATTGCTGTTTTTTTGGCTCGGTGATCTCTATGAGATCTTTTTAACACGTGGCAGTAAGTTTGTTTAGGTCTGTTTTTAAGTATTGCTCTTCGGTCTTGTGCAAATATGTTATTGTCTTCTATTCTCTCTTCTATACTGCAAGCAACGTAACAAAACGCTCGATGCGAAGCGCATGTTTATTTATTTTATGGATGCCACGGGCGATTATGCGTGACTATAAAATGTTACCGAACATTACAGAACCGGAATTACTTGTTATTTCTTGCACACAGTGATACAGCATAATTAAATACAGTTTGTTTCCCTTTTTAAAGTAGCACTGAATTCAGAACATAATATGTATTGCTACATTGTACATATGCATCCTGCGACGCACTAACCAATTAACCCGCAGCACAAAAGAATTATATAAGTCACGTATTTCAATTAAAAACCAGTTTTCCAAGTTCGAAATTCAGCCTCAAACGTGTTAAGCTAAGCCATTAACAAGGAAATACGCTCAAGAACTTTAGCACCGCCATTTAATAGAATATGTATTCATCATGATTTCGAAAACTCACAACCACAACTACAAACTAACTTGCTTATTAGACATTGATTTCTTTTTATGCCCACAACATCATCAACAACCACACAGAATAATTTTTATTCATAATAACCAAATTCCAAATTCAAATTCACCAAATGTAACTGATCACATCACACACGTGCTTCGAGATGAATGCGTAATAGTGAAAAATGCTTCCAAAATAAACTGGACAAGCAGGAGGGATCCGGCTAAACTGAACCCAGTATCAAAACATCAGTTCGAAAAAAATATCAATCGATAGCCACAGCTGTCAGCTGCCGAGAATGAACACTCTCTGTTATTGCTAACGTCTAGCTAAGCGTAAATACTCAATTTTATGAATGTTTAGTATTATTAGCAGTTCATTTTGGAAATTCCTTAGGGGCGAACAATAGGAACAAGAAACTTGAAGCTTCACTGAACACAAAGAATGAATTTTTTTGGCAAAATTACAACATAATTAAGGAATACTTTCACAACACAGGTAAAAATATAAGTAAAACAAAAGTAACTAAAACCGCTCCAAATTTTAGCACGCCACCACTAATTATTATTAATCTTTTGAAGAACACATTTTTAAAAGTTTATAAATGAGCGGCACGCAGTCAGTGGCCTTAAGGCATCGAGGGCAGCACAGCGACTGGATGATCTGTGAGAATTTGAAACTCAATTGAGGATCAGAGGAGGATGAGGATTAATGTATCTTCCTCACTCAAAATATATACGCTCTGGCTCTCTTGTCTGTCTGTCTGGCTAGATGTATAGATATACACTGAACAGCACACCCGACCCTTGTCTCCTCAATACGGGAGCTATATTTATACACAAGGGTGATAATAAAAAATATCAACGTTCTTTTTCCAGCATGACTAAAGTATTGAGTCAAGTTTTCACCTTGTAGTGCCGTGCCTATAGAAATGGAAAAGGAAAAACAATACTTGGTTCATATAACAGCTCCCACAACAACGCAACGTGGTAAAATATAATTTGACTATCACTATCACTGCACTGGAAATATTTAAAACAAATCAGAGTTGGACAAATATTAAAGGTAGAGATATTGAAAAGAGATCAACTGCTGACATAATATTCGTTATGGTATCCTTTCCATTTCAATACTACGAAAGCGACTATCTGATATCTTGTCCTGTTGACTCCACTCGTCAAACTCATACATATGTAGTATTTTCAGGTTTACAAGGTTTGTCTTTTGAAATCAAGTCAAATGCAGTCGACAGGACTCGTGGCTTTAACAAGTTCCATCCGTCACAACATGTTGCTGCATGGCAGACAGTTAAAAAAAAACGGTGCACCACAGATAGTGAGCTCGTACATATTATTATGTGCACCACAGATTACACATAATACTGACTACTGACTATGATACTGGTACATGGCAAAAGTTGTGGTTGTGCTCTTCGTTTTTTCATTTAATAATAATATTAGAACCCAGTAACATTGCTCTCTAACAGTAGGCACTACTGATATGCAGGAACTTCTTCCACTTTATAGACTGGCTAGTGACTGTAAAAGTGCAAGAATGTAGCAGATAAGATATAACGAACTATTATGCGTACAAATGTCTCTTCAAAATGAAGCACCCACATGGCTCAAGTTTTGGGTAAACTCTCGCCTCGCAATGTATTTGCAAACTGGTGGGTTTGAAACCTCATCTCTGAATTTTAATATTGCATAACGTGTGGTTCCAGTACTCACGAGGGAGACAATATAACACTATTGTGATTGTGGGGAACTGAACCAACTACGCAGTAGGACGAGAACGGATGGAGTTCAATAAAATAAGTTGTAAAATGAGCTCTCCTGTATTAATGGTAAAAACGACTTGCGTAATATTTTCCATGGGACAGCAAGCTACACATAAGTACATTAACACTGCACTGCACTCAATAATAGGGGAAAGGGAAACCTTAGTGGAGAGTGCAAAAAAATATTACACTGGATCTCATGGCGAAATACTGTTTAGTTACGTGCATACGCATACTTCCATAGTACTTAAAAGAAAAATAGGCATAAAGAATTACTCTCACAGTATCGTATGATTACAAGTATTAAGCAACTTTCAACTATATTCCTTTCGTTAAGTAACTTAGGTAGGTATAGTAGGTAGGTACATTCGACTCTGTGGCTTGGCTGCATCAGTTCTTACAGACAGACTACGTTGAACGATGATTACTCGTAAATAAAAAGTCACTACACCATCTGCACATTTCTCAATATTTTTTTTATATTATACTATTTAAATAGATCAGGCTTAATTTATAGACAGATGCACTATTTACCACGGACACTCTAAAAATATGTACAGGCCCTCGTTCAAGTTTTAGCTACGAGTGCGAGATGAAGTCTATTTATTTCCATGCTGTCTTCCATGTTCAATATATGATTTATTACTGGGGTTTGAAACGTAAACATAAATTCTGTTCTCCTTGCGCTTTGATATTTTTATTATTCTCTTAAGTTGATGATATGGGACATGTGTGCTTAAAGCTACGTAACACCAAGCTCCAACTGGCAACTGGAGGAGGGTAGATATATATAGTTAAATAGGTAAGTAAGTAAATAAGTAGCTGATTTTTCAAAATATTATAATCCCTGTTGCCAAATACTTGGCATGAATTTAAATTCTGAAGAACTAATTATACATATTATAGTAGTTTATTATTTTTTAGTTTCCAACATGCTGCTATGCTGCTCCAAGCGGTACCTTTTAATAAATATTATAATGGTTGACTACACGTAATACTTTTAACAGAACACACCGAGAGAATGGATATGAAAAAGACTGGCCCCTGCCCAAAAGTAAATTGCGTAAATGTGTTAAAGTAACTTATTGGCAGGAAATAATAATAATTGACTTGAATTAAGTTCTGAGCACTTTTACCACCACTCACTTGAGAATCACCTCAAGTCTGGACGGGGGGAGGGTTAGAAGAGTTAGAGTGGCAGAGGTGAGACGAGGAATAGTGAAAGTCAACTACGGAGAAGCACATGACTCTCATCGATTGATGGAAGCTAGGAGCACGAGACAGAGAGCTCCAGGAAATCCTAGCGGTGCGTGTAGTGTAGTGCGTCTAGCATAAAGTGCGTGAAGAGTGAGAGTGAGATACCCTCCAACTATATATACCTGCCAGCCTACCAATATAATACATGCTCTTCTCATTGTTCTCGTAAATGTCCCTCCTGCCCTTGATACTGATGATACCCGCAGTGCATTTACCAGTTAGTCATGTATATGCAGGAGACATGTAAATATTTGCGCATACCTACTACTATCATCACCACTGTTATCAACCGAGAAAAGTACTTTGTACTCCCTGGAGACGTAAATGTCTGTCCATATTACCGATATTAGTTTCCTATTATGCGAGGCTAAAATGGGTAAATGTCTGTGATTCGTCGCGGGGAACATTCCTTTTCCTAATTCAGACAAACTACAATCTTTTAATGCCCAAAAAAACAGAGGAAGCTCTTGGATTTTGGGTAGGCTTTATAACCCCACTGAATGCACTGCGCTGCGTAGAGAAGTTTTGCTCAAAACTTCCACCAACGGAAAGTCGTCAATGTTCCTTGTTTACGTCGTTGGCCTACTTAAAGATTTCCCTCGAACTGAAAAAACTACCAACAGTAGTAGGTCAAGCCGCAAGCTCACTCGCTTGGCATTTAGACCCGAAAAGCTTTGGAGAGATGTGAGAAATGGGCTATGCTCCAGGAAACACTAAGAAATTCACGAAAGAAATAGACTTACTCAGCAATGCATATAATGCCCTACCTCGCCTATATTAAAGACCTCTACTGAATAGTAAGGTTTCGATTTCATGTATGTAGAGTCAAGCAATTAGATAAGTACCTTACCTATTCCTATAGGGGAAGCCCCAAGAGTTTGTATATATAGGCAGGGGAGGGGCTGTCAGATATGATTAATAAAGAGATACCTGCAGTACAATAATAGTTTAGAAAGCTTCGTCGTAAAGTTTCACTATGTTCTAAGATACTTATGTAGGCACTAATCTAGCAGTTGCAGGGAGGTTCCTACTTTATTTATTCGCCAACTGCGTACATAATATATGAGGAACGAGTTAGGGATTTGTTTCGACAATAATTTGATATGAAGCTAACAAAGTTCTATCCCCTCTACTTACGTATGTATGAAGTACCTACCCACCTAATATTTATTTAGTCGCTTGAGTATTACATCAACATTATTTGGCACTTTTTCAGCGATGAAGGAAAACTAAATGAAGTAGCGGATGGTACTGTCACAGCAAATTCTGTGCAAGAAAAATTAATGAGAAGATTTGGCTAACACTTCCAGTCCAGATCTACCTACCTACATAGATCCAGAATCCTTGAATGCGTCGAAATAGAAGTTGATGTCCATATGATTAACGATAACATATCGTGAGCAAGTAATCTTTTTGTGTCAATAGAGGACAACAACTGACAAAAACAGGTTCCATGCGTGGATAATTACCTACTGCGAGACCGCTCGGGTTCATCTCTCAATAAAAACAACATCTACAGATATCTAAATAATTAGTGTAATTTTATCAAGCAAAATCTGTCAACACAGTACGTCAGATGACAAAAGCTGAAGCGGCTAAAGGAATTAGGTATAATGGCTACCGTGACTAGACTAATTAAATATATATTATTTATTACATGGATAATTTAGGGCCATCTTTAATCTTTAATTAATTGTGTACATATGAAGAGTTTTTTGGCAAAACGGGATAATTCCATCGAAGCAAATTTTACAGGAACAACAAAAAACAAATAAAAGTTGTAATTAAAAATGCTGAAAAACGAAATTTGGGCTATTTTATAAAATTGCTTTGGTAACTTTGACCTTTACCATTCAACACAGTAATGTACCTAGCTGAATAGAGCAAATAACACAAATAATATCATTTTTGAAAAAAATGGACTTATCCCGTTTTGCCAAAAAACTCTTCATATATAGCGGGTAGGTATGCTCCTTGGATTCTCACCAAACCCCGAATCGGCGAACATCGATGCTACCCTTGCTGAATTCAGTGATACATGTCAGTAGTAGTTTATTTCTGACGTTTCAAAATCTTTTTGAACGCTGTAGAAATTAGAAATTCACTTGTAAAAGTACTATAATGAAATTCTGCGACGTATAACAAAAAAATATATTGATAATTAACGCAAACCACTGTTGTCTACACCTATGTACTTACTGATTAAACATGTGTTTATTATTATCCCATTAATTGTACATCACTTGTACCTATTTAACTCCACTTAAACATAAATTAACTGTAGCAGAATTTTAAATTGCAACGCATCGATGGATTATGCATTGTGTTAATCTAATCAGATAAAATTAGTGATTAAAAAATTCTTTTTTCATAAGCACTACTGTCAGCATTGTAGTGCTAAAATTCTATTGGGCCGACCCGTTTCAGATGCGTCAAGAAATTTGTAATTTACGCTACGTAGGTAGTTTAGTATATAGTAAAGTCAGATAGTCCAACATCCCAGCAAACAAATATAAGCTGACGGGCCGCTATTGGGTGGAAGGTGGAACTGGTAACCATATCTAATGGAATGATGGATGAAACAAATGCCAGGACACGTTTCATTTCATAGGGTGGTGATCTATTGTACAATTGTTGTATTATTATTGTCAACGTTTGTCAACGTCGAACCAATATCACTGTCGACATGCGAACGTGTTTGGAGCCTTCCTGACTGAAATCCATCAAAGACTTCAAGAAACTCTCCCTTTGCCATCTTTTCCTTTCAAAGTTTGCCTTTTAGAGTATTCAGAATTTTTTAAATTTTAAATAACTATTAATTACTATCAATATTTTGGTCGATGAATAAATACATGCTAGTTTGACTTGTAAGATATTTTATAATAGTTTAACTTCACAAGCAGAATGTTTAAGAGTTTAAAGAGTAAATTACCTGCAGGAGTCCACGAATTCGATGATCCATGTTTCTGTAAAACAAAATAAAACAATGCAATTAGTTAAAAATTAGTAACATTGCTAAGTAAGGGCTGAGTACAACTGGTAAATTTTTGCAACATTGCTATAAATTTGAAAATAAACTACCTACATGTACATACATTAAGGATGATGATCTGATGGCTGTCACATGGCCATGCACAAAATATTATTGTATTACAGATAGCAAGTAGCTTTTACCCCAGGCAAGTATAGGTACCTTGCCTACCAAATAATTTTACAGATTTACTTATTTTCCTTACATCAATTTCTGTATTTTAAGAGAATACGCAGGAAATTAGTACATTTCAAAATACATATTCATGTAATATTATTTGCTTCCCTAAGGCCTATGTCCACGGCCTCATTGAATAATAGCAGCTCTGTTTTCATTTCCATCCCGAATTTGTCAAGCTGGTTCACAAAGAGAAATTGATACAAATCATTTATATAAATATAAATCAAACCCATCAGTCAAAACCAAAAACAGAGGAGACTTTGTTGGAATCAAAGTCTACTTAAAAAGATTGTTGGCTGGAGCTTGGAAAAATTCAAATTTCTGTTACAGACTGTGACACAAACTCAGTCTCAATGTCACTCTGTCAGCTTCAATAAAATCGTGATTTTGCATCAACATATCGAATACAGATTTTATATAGTAGAAATTGAGAGAGTTCAGGAAGAAATAAATTTGCTACAATTTATAAATTAGTCCTTTTACTGAGCCAATTGTGTTTAATAAAGAAGCGATGATCTTTTACATTTCCTCTACATCTACATAATTTAATATTTATTATTTATATTAGAGTCATTTTCTGACAATGGATATTATTGGGTACGTGCGTGTAAAATAATCGCCTGATAATTAGAAAAATATGGAAAGCTCTGTTTAAGCTCGTGTACATTATATACGAGATTACTAGACTGCATGTATACATGAAAATCCAAAGGCATTATGGCTCTGATCCTGCCTGCTGCTGGCACTTCTTGCGTCACCAGTTTTTCGAAGTTTTCCATAAGGCAAGGGCAACGAAAGCTCCTTATTACTTCACTATCTGTATAATATTGTTTACAAATGACACTGCTCCTACTACTCACTTTAGAATAGATACACAACAAATTCGTTGCCTTGAAATTCTAAATGTCTGGAGCTTGAACATCCAAATATTGAATAATAATATAACAATGTTTACTTTTGTGCTGAAAAGAAACTACGCTCTTTGATATATATATATACACGGCGTATTTATAAGTAATACGACTATACATTTTGTTTACATGTAAAAAATCAAAAACTTTTAGAATCAAATTTCTATAATATCTCCATTTTTTGCTTTTGAAAAATTACCCTAGTGAGTATAAACTCCTTTATTCCGGATTTATGCAAAGCTTCCGGATCCAATGATCGACTCCTCCCTGTTTTAGCTTTAGATGGTCCTGGAGTAATTTGAAAATTCTCTTTACTTTTGCTTTTCTTCCATTTAAAATACGAACCCACTTTGGACATGGCAGATGAGGAATCCGTTGTGACTCGTTTATTAGCGAAACAAATTCAATTAACTTTTAAATCTCAGCACTGTTTTTTATTTGTTTTTGCTTTTCAAGATCAAAACATCTTTTATTTAATTTCAAAGTAAATTCAGTAGAAATTACAACAGAATAAGTAGCTCGTTTACTCAGATTAAAAAAAACTTTTCTTAAATATTAATATATATATACAGACGATTATTTCAGAAACAAGTTAGTGCGGAGGAACTTAAAAAAAAGTTATCACAAGAGTTCTTAATAATTTCTTAATTTTTCTGTGTAATTTTGAAGTTAAAAAAAAGAGTAGAGATACAACGACTCAAGTCCAAGTCGAAGTCGAGTAACAATGACTGTATTGGAATAATAATTGGAGTTGGAGGATCTGAAAGGTAAGTATAAACAGATTGCCAACCAAACAACGATTGGACTGGAGGTATGACAGTCTCTCTGAATTCATTTAAAGCTCATAATACTAAAATCTACCTGAGAGCTAGAAAGTGGATAGAGTTTGGAATATGAATTAGTATGTAATGTACTAGTAGATCTGCACTAGAGTATCTCTCGTTATGAACACAAAAACCGCTATTACAAAATTTCCTACGTGATAAACCCATGGAAACCTATATCGACGTAGTATGTAGGACGGAGTCATTTAGCATTAGTTAGGAAGGTTACCTACCTACATTAACCATCAAAACCAACGTTATCATAATGCACGGATGTCTCACGTCTAACGATAACTCCCCTCCCTAATAGAATAGTGTACAGGAGTTCATGTTGATTGTACTTTTTATCCATGTATCAGTGCTCACATGTCAGAACAATACTTCTTCACTTACACCATAACTAACTACATGCATACCTCCTCTAGCTCCCAGTCAAAATGTGGCTACTTTTCCTTGCTAATGATATGCCTACCTACATAGTTACAGATAAAAAAAATAGCTTCACTTCATTCCGTAGTTAAGCACTTTACTTTACTTACTTATTATGTAAGTTAGGAATAAGTGCAGTACGTACTGTGGGATTCTATGATTGCTGGATTAGTAGCGAAATACGTACTATGTTCGGTAAAAGCATGGTGGATACAACCGCCTCATCCCTCATCCTCTGTAGAGGGCATGTAAATAACGAACAATATAAAGTGTAGGAAGGTGTTGATGATTGTATTGTAGCAGCTCTGCCCCTACTAATATGGCTTGAAGAATTAAGTTTCTATTTAAAAATTTATGCTCATCATTTCGCATTTTAATTTACATTGTAATACTGTATTGTAATTTGTCGTGATGCGGCAGGTGCTAGACACAGAGGTACATATTCCATCTCTAACTCATTCCATTACACACACGACAAGAGTAGAAGCACGTATACAGCACATAATAGACAACAAAGCTATAGGTAGCACGGATATTCAACTTATCGTTAGAGCCCTAAACTTTCCTAATACTAAGTTACTAATGCCATTTGACATTCTCTAATAATGTAATTGTTATAACCATTAAAGTTACACTAGCGCTTAGCGTTAGTTCTGCATTGCCTTTTTCTAAATTGTTCCCTTGTTCCTTCAAAGCGACGCTAGGATATGCAGAGTCATAATATTTGAAAACACGCCTCTGCAATTATTTCTACATGACATACTTGTCAAGTATAAATGCGCTCTGCATCGGCGTCCAGTAATATCAGAGACAGATATACATAATAATGTGCAGACAGAAGAAATTATTCAACTTTGAACGCATTTAAATTCATTATTTAAGCACATAAAAACCTTGCAAAGTGTTTAACTAACTGGGATGAGTTTTTTTTAAACACAACCGTAGCCCATAGCTGACTGCACTTTGTACTGCGTACTTCCCCTCGATTGCTTGTGCAATAGTTTTTTCAAACAGCAAAAGGAAGCAAAAATGGTAGTTTGTTGTTTTAATATTTACTATAGGATTATGTACCTTTCTTGTGCAACCCAAGTATTATATGTCAATATAAACATACATGAGGAAAACCTTGTGAGAAAAGTGGAGCTTTTCTTGGCTTAGCATAAAGAGTTATTTACATTAACTTTTAGATCAAATATGGTAACTGTCATTGAGCTACTATACAACTTATCACAAAAATAAATTTGTAATTCGGACATGTATGTGATGTAGTAGCTCACTACAATTCAAAGTCAAAGTCAGAAGTATTACAGATTTTGAGAGATAATCCGAGCATCCTCTACTAATTTACTATTATTTTCAAGTTTTAAAGTCCTTCATAATATATTATCAACGTTTAACATTGAATATTTTATTTAATAGACTCCCTGGAAGAGTTTCGCCATCATAATCAACATCATCGTTAGAATTCAGAATCACAATAATAATAGGCTTAGAAAAAAACACTGTGGTGAATAACAAAAGTTGTGTTACTATGACTGACATTGAAAAAAGTCATGTGGAGACAGGACAAAACAGTAAATACTGGTAGTAACCTATAAGCTTTAGAAACCAAAATTATAATAATATTTATACGTCCATTTTTTTTTTATTATATTATATTTTTGCAAAAGAAGAGATACATGTTTTAGATAAGAGGCAACAAAGTCTGGGCTGGGGTTCATACTTTCATGGCTTTTCTGATTTTGTTTGTTATTTTTTTTGCAAATGCGAAAGGATTAAATTTTGAGATAGCACGGACAATCATGCAATATACAGTGGTATATATTTTCCAGCCAAATCATAATAATGATTACGATTTGTATAGTTGCAAAATTTTGCAAACGGTTTTCAACTCATAATCATAGTTTAATTCTACCTCCCACCATTCAGGGGTTTTATAACATGAGATACCTAGAGAATAGACCATTTACAAATTATATTTAGTATTTCGCAGCTCTAGCTAACTAGTTAGTATATCCTCGGTCTCCTTGTACGAGTCGTAGTTCACTCAAGTCAAGTATCTATCCCTGTACAAAACAATAAATTTGTAAAGATTATCCAATGTTAATGTGACATTAAAAACTATCTATAGTCCAGTTGCAGTACTTTAATACTTTTATGATAGTCGATACATACCAATGTGTATACTTACAAATTTCCTATGTGCATAGAACTATGACTTCTCTTTCAAAGCCAGATCTATCAGTACATAGAATCAGCTTCTATTATTTCATATCATAGAAATACAATTATGCAGCTCACGAGATGAGAGTAAAGAACAGCGTCTAAATATGTAATGTCTCTCTGACAGTACGTACAGACTCAACCTCAGTTAGCGTTAATATTTAAATTTTTCCGAGGCCATCGCATGAATAATAAAAGGAATTAATTTGAACGTTATACCGCGCGTTAGTACTCATCCTCATCCCAGTACCAGTCATTACTAGTACACGAGAGTATATTAACTACGAAACATCATCTCCTGTGCTACTCCTTCCTAATCATTCCCAGTTTAAAATATTTATTGCAATATAAAATCATCAATAGTAAAGTTGTTGATAGTTCGTTTTTAAATATCTTTCCTTGTTTTTTTTTCTGCGATTGCTTATAATATATAACAGTAGAAAACCTTATTGATTCTTATTTAGTCATATTCCTTGTTTATTATGACGTATAGGCTTGTGAAAATATATATAATAGGCTACGAAATACATATTTGAACTTTAAGAGATCAAGCAAAGGAAATATAATTCTCCCTAGCAATGCCCTCTAATCTTAAGAGTACTAATACTGATATTAGCATTTTTAGCATGCTAATAAAACTTAACATAAAATATTACTTGGAGAAAAAAAAGTAGGTGCTTATAGTTTATAGCTTTAAGTTTGATCTCGCTGCCATCGCATCGTCTAAAAACTCTAAACTCATTAGATATACATAAGATACCTAGATACTGCGGGGTAAATAGTAAATGTGCTCTTACTATGTTGAAGGTAAAATTATTTATTTTTATGTTTAACATCTAGTTTTAAAATTATTCCGGCTGTACTATAATTTATACGCACCCTGTCACGGCAAGTGACAGAGACGTCTGTTATATTGACAAAAGAGAGTTCAATTTTCTACATACATAGGTAGGTAAGTAGCTAATTTCAACTGTTGGCTGTTGAGCATGCAACATGCACTCTTCGTTTAAAATTCAATTGTAGAGAGAAGACAAGATTTCCTGCCTTAGACAACTTTGTATAACTTGCAAATTGTGATTAGCTTTTAAATATACGCCCTTGAGAAAAGTCTATAACAACAACTTTTCCATTCCTTTTTCTTTGTAAATAGCATAGCTATGTAATAATGTCAAAGTCGATCGAAGTAAGTCGAAGTAGACAGGAGACAATAGATCATACGTGTGTAATTCACAACAACTTCTCATAGCTTCAATATACCAATATATAAAAAAAAATCATTACATTAGAAAAAGATAATGGAGCATTATTAAGTTGCACTTCAAGTTTTTATTTTCATTTAATTTGATGAGTATATCTTTGTGTGTCTTACGTGTTTGTGCCTTTTATCATCAGAAGCATTGACAGAGTGAGATCTATTGCGGAACATATCCATGACTTTTGAAACTGGACTTCTCAGACTTTCCGAGCCTGACCTAGGGCGGTGTCCCGATGAGTTGGCAGACGAATTTTGATTTTTTTGAGATTCTGCATTGCCCGACGATGAAGAGGAAGAACTCATTAAGGAATTCTGTAGTCAAAACAAGTTCAATTAGTTTTGAAGCCTTCATGATGGAAAATTAAAATAGAGTGATAATGGTAAAATAATGGTAATTAGTCGAGATGGAAGGAAAGGAAAGAAACTGTGTGGTGTGCTTTAGAAAATCCATTAGGCTTAAAATCATGTAAATTTGATCTGCGTAAGTTAGTCTTTTGATGGTATAGTACGAATTGGAATTTACGAGGATGCTATGATGCCTTTGGTTACCTCGACTTTGCCTATATCCTACATATACGCATGATACTCATATTATATTACATTGCATGGCTATGGCAGTTAGCAGCGGTCCACTTTCAACATATTATAAAATAATGCAATTCGCTAGAATATTAAATAAGTCAAAAAGAAAGGAAAGGTAAAAGTTATTTTCACAGAATATGTATGCTATATAGAATAGTGGTTCACAAGGACAAAATGAAGAAAGCACCAAAGCACTACGAACCACAACCAAAATCTAATAACGAAATAAAGTCTGCTTATAAGCGTCTGTCCTACCGTGAACCGTCCTTGGTGCACGTGTGTTCTGACTAGTAATCAAATCCATTATGTATGATATGTCATCTATTTGTGTAGCAAGCCAAGAATAAACTTGTCTAAGAGACTTGGGTGAATGGTCGAATTGGAATATTGGAAGTACTATTATGACTACACAGGTTGGAAATGTTGAAATATATTCCTCTAATACATAAATATAATCTCTGTTCTCTAATAATACTTCACTCACTTGTACAGCAGTTTTCATCGTGGACATGAAAGTAGGTTTTTTGAGCCTAGCAACATCAGATTTGGACCTTGGTCGAAAGGCATCCAATATATTATTGGACTTGGTATTGGTTGTCCTCCCGACAATCTCATCACCGGACCGATGTCGGGTTCTGGCATCATCTTCGGAAAGACCGGCGTGGACTGGAAGGACAGGAGGGTTCATGGTCGCTGTCACTTCCGAGGCTTCATCCACATCCTCAGTCAAGATGGATGGTAACTGCTGTCCACGGAAATTCTGAAATTGAACAAAGGCTACAACATTAGCATCATATAATCATATTTCCCTCACGGCGTCTCACAATAAATATATAAATATGAATTTCCAATTTCCATAAAAATATACAAAATCAACTCGAGTGTATGCATCTTGATTATTTTGATTTTGACCATATAATATTACTATAGTAATTTCAACTAGCCAGCAGCGTATTATTTTATTTGAGGTTTCAACGCAGGGAAACTTTTCTATTTTTAAACAACTCAACGAGAAAACAACTTTCACTAGTTTGCGTCATGAAAAGGGAAAAGTAACCTGAGTGAGTTGTATTTTATCCTCAAACACATCCCGTCACATTCACATTTCCGCAAAAGTGACTGGTAAAATTGAATGTCTAGTCTAGACAGCATTTCGTTCTATTACTTTTAGACCTGACTTATGTATTCCTATTGACAATGGACGTTTTAGTTTTATGAAGCTGCTACAGTACTGCGCAATATTATTAGTGTCTGATAACGGTAAATGTGACACTCAATAGGTGCACGGTTTATCAGTTTGTCGTCAGCATAGCAGTAGAAGCAAAAATACAGAGATACTAACTAGTAAGTAACTATAGCTTCACCTGCAGCTTACAATGTAAATTTATATCAGATAACATTATACTACGCACACATCCCTCGAGCACTTGTTAACTCTGTAAAAATGCAGTTCTGCCGATACCGATTAGAGATATTGATAGCAACACAGTCAGTGCCTACTCAATTTTAAAACTCACTCAAAGGTTATCTCCCCTTCTTTGTTTTTGAACAATTGGAAACACGTGGAATAGGTGTGTGTAAACAGCCGGATAAACTCAGTACAGAGTAACCATAAGTTAATTTGCATTAGGTACCAAATTAAAAGGTGTAATAATTATTATTGTTGTAAAGGCGTAGGCACTTAATAAAAGCTCAAGTTCAAACTATTCAAAAATGCAGTAATTTCTTCTGGCCTGAATTAAATTGGTTGTAAAATAATGAGACAAAAGGACAAAAGTAAAAGCCCAACGCTGTGCTGCTCTGCGTTGTCGAGTTTCCGTTTCTTCGAGAATTCAAATCCATAGCAATAAAATTATGAAATAGCCCTGCTTCAATTCACAATAGTAGTGTACCACCACAAACAATGGATATTATTCAGTATAACAATGGAATAGCATAATAATATGTTCCGGACAGTAATTAATTATTCAATTAAAAAGTTAATGTTTATTTCATTTATAAGGTATTTTAATGAATGGCTTCATTTGTTAAAAGCTACTGTAGAGAATGCGGACTACGAAAAGTAATGCGAAATAACAAAAGGAGATTTCTTAAATATGAAATATTAAAATAATAGAGATTTATATACTATCAAAAATTATACAAACAATTCGATTTTAATAATAATTAAATAATGCTTAAACAGCTTATTTATACAGTCTAAATTTCTCACTAATGTAAGCAGGTCTATTTAGTTGACAGCACAAATAATTTTAATTTAGTGAAGACTATTCCTGGAACAAAAGTTAGAATCAGTAAGAGTAACACATGTATTTATTTTATGCATCTGTTGGCCCAGTAGGCTAAAATTAGGAGCTACATATAGCTGATTCTGAGTTGCATTCTATTATTAACTGCCCTATATGAAATCAAGACCAAATTAATAAAATATGCAGAAACAATAAAGGAAATAGTTCATCATAAAATATGTATAATGGATATATACATATATATATTGATTCCTGAGTTTTTTTTGAATTCCAGCTAAAATTAAATTGAATAATAATAAAGCTTTTGCCTGTGGTCGATCCACGTCACATGACAAGGACCTTAGGGACCAGTAGACAACAAACCGCGAGCAATGCTGAAATGGCTATATAAATTGGCAGGCAAGTCACGGTCATTCCTGTGGCTGAGAGTCCGTCTGTTTAGCAGTCTATACAGAAAAGTAGGCTGGCCAGAAATAAAGACAGTTATAGAAAGTGAGAGAGCTCGTAAAACAACAGCCGACAAAACTAGACTGAGTTTTTGCAAATTGGAAACTCACTAATTGTGGTATAATTCCTTATTTAATAATGTCAGTTATGATGTCGAGTTAAAATATCTAAACTAAATTAGAAACTCACACTATAAATATATCCGCAGTTTATTATCAAATTAAGTAATATGCTAGAAATACCTGCCACTAATAATTCTAATAAACTCAAAAGAGATTTTAAAATTATATCCAAGATATTTGAAATCAAACGGATTAACACACACTTTCAATCGTTGATTTTTCTTGAATTACTTACGATTAGATAGCTTCAAAACCTGGAAAATAATAGAGGTTTGCAATTTACAAACATAGTCACAGTCAGTCAATTTCTAATGGCCATCTAACCCTCTCACTGTAGGTAGGATTTTATCAATTATCAAAAGGTTTGAGCCTAAGCCAAAGAAGCTGTGTGCATACTGCAATGGTAGTATACATGCAGAAATAGGTCTAAAAACAAATAATGCTAATATAACTTCGTAAATATTTAAATGGTATCCTACCCATATACTGTACGAAGAGCGTGTCTATTTTTTATAAAATGGCCAGAATATTAAAGACACAATAATGCATTAGGCAGTATGAATTATTACGTATCTTGGTACATATATACATAAATTGGACATGCAAAGACAGAAAATTCAAAGTAATAAAAGTTCTATCTATAGACATATGTAATTAAATACCAGGTAAACAGAGTCATATAGCTAGTAGAGCAATGTTGTAATCATTTAGTATAGGTGCCTATAATTTTATTTTTGTAAGCACAACCTCACTGTAAATAAGTATGATTGCGTTTTCCAGGACCATAGGATTTTAATTAAATAGAAATAATATAATAAACACAAGTTGATGTTGTTATGTTCGTGATTCGACCCCATTCTTATTTCCCATAGCCCATAAACATTAGCTGTACGAGTAGGAACGGGGAGACAGACAGACAAATAGATAGAGTCATTCAACACAGCCCTTGTTTTCCCTTCCGAGCGTCAGTTATTCACATGGGAGTGATAATACACTCAAGTTTCCAATTTCCAAGTCTTCTTCATGCAAAAACAACGAATCCGGAGACATACGCGTACATAGCGATGAACGATTTACATAAGATTGTTTTTCCCACAAAACCAGACCAGGCAGAAGAGTAATCAACATGAGCGGTTTGGTTTTAGTCTTTAAGCAGTAGGCAGTAGGTAATAAGTGTGCACAGTAAACAGAGAGCGTATGTGTGGACTCCTCCAATTCCAATTTACAATTCCAACAACAACAACAACTCCAACTCTAGCATGCAGCTATTTTAACTCAATTAAGCTCAAACGTTTTAAAGATATTTATTATTCCATGATGCGGATCGGTGAAATAATAATATAATAGAATATCTTTTACGGACTGCACATGTAATGAAATAGTAGGGTAACGCCGGCTCATATGTGATTGTAGGCTAGCAATATTATAATAACACACTACTGCAAACTGCAGATTTGGAAGCCTTGACACGTCGTGTGACTAAACTTGACATATTTTTAAAGAGTTGTGTAGGGAAGGTAGTTGGTTTTGGTTTTATTTTATTGGTATGACAAGTGCAACCATGTGCAAAATTCACTTTTTTTAAAATTCATTTTAGCACGTCACAAGCAAACCCTTCGTGGGATAAAATAAACTCAATAAAACTTGAGTTAAAAGAAGCCGACCATTGCAGTTTACGAAATTTGTAGTTGTTAATTGAAATTGTAAGAAACATACCTACTCGAATGTTCACAATTAATTAATTAAATAATCAAGTTACACAATTCGCTTCATACATGTAGAAGCAATATAGCAAAAGGAAACTTGTTTTATTTTTAAATTGTTTCTAATATTCAAAACAGAGTATCTCCTGCAGGGAAATCTTAAATTTTTATGTACGAACATCAAACATGTAATTTTTGTTACAGCTAAAACACATAAAATGTGAGAAAGTTAAAAGTTGGAAGACTTCAGTCTCTGCAAGGAATAGTAGATACTACATTTTGTATTTCCAGACAATTACAATATATCTTGATGGTATGACATTTTCTACTATCTGCAATATCAAAGTTGGTACTACATATTACATAAAGTTGATTTCTTTCAACAGGCAGGACATTCTAGACGAACGTCAGCTAGCTGAACAAAAAAAACATCGTTAGTTACACAACTTGGAGCTTTCAGTCTGCACTGTATACTATACCATGCGAAGCTTAGGTTACATAGAAATGAAGATATCCTTCTAAATTTGCGTAGTAACATCACACTGTTTAAAAAAAGGGATGACACTGATCTGTGATGATGTAGATGGGAAGATAACCTATGAACTTCCCCAATTTAATTTTAGACAGTCATCTTACGTTAGATTCACATTAAAAGTCCTCGACTTGTGATCAAGCTTTTAAATGTGTTTATACGGTGAGTATATTATTTGCCCTCATCGGCATAAGTCAAATATGGCTATAGCAAAATAATATTATGTAAATAACATATAGAGTTCAGAGTACATAATAATATAGTTAAATGTACTCAAGAATTCTCAAAGAGAACCTACCATTAGATTAATATGTGAGGACGGCCAACAACGGAGTAATAATAAATTTGATTTATTATTTCTTCTTTCAAAAATATTAGTTTTTTCTTTTACTTCGTCGTACACGTCGTCTATTCTTAAGTATTGTGCTTCAGACTTATTTTGTTAATTTTTGCAAATCTTCCCCTTACAAAAGATGACAGTCACAGCTTAGCTGCTATTAATATTCACTAAACACTTTCCAATATCTTTTGCAGGTAGAGCATTTTCTTCAAAAATTTCAAATGTAATTATATTTTTCCGTACACAACGTATATGGTACCTATGTACAATAAGAATTAACTAGTAAGCACTATAGAGAGAGAGAAAGAGAGATGAACAGTAAAATTAGTGTGGCAAGAAATTGCAAACTTTTCAGCACACCTTTATTTTTTAAATTCAAGTGCAGAAGTGCAGACACAGACACGAGGATTATAAAGTAGCTTCAGGAAATACAAATTGACTGTATAACGTATTTCTAATGCAATGGTCACATTTATCAAACACACAGTTTGCGGTCTACTGGCTCTGTGGTTAAATTTGCTATTCTACATAAATCCGAACCTGTATTTCACATGCATAATTTTCCAAAAAATTATGCAATATTTTTCTCTTGCAAAAATAACACTGGTTGTCGTCTCTATATATACGCGTACGATATAAGACGACAACGAAAAAGGATGGGGTAGCAGCTTAAAATATACGCTTATAGGACGAGCACAGAGTTCACCGACTTTTCACCCGCTCAAAAAAGTGAAGATTACAACAACGGTGTGTAGCGTGTGGCAAAATTGGAAGGAGGAAGATGCAGCAGTAGAATATAGAGTAATTACTTATGGTCCAACTCAAATTAGTCCTACCAAGTCATTAAAAAAACTTTGACTAGTGACTATAGTAGTACTAACACAATTCACAGCAAAATCAAAAATATTATGTACACTATATATTTGGAAAGGAATCGCTAGAGAAAAAAAACTACGAGAAAAACAAAATGATGAAAATGAAAATTCTAATTTTCTCTCCTGTTCGACACTGAAGGCGAAGTTATAGTAGAGGAGGAGGAGGAAAATAAAGTTAATTAGAAAATACAAAGATTGAACTTTTTTAACAAGAAACGAGTCATATCAAAAAGTATTTGAGTAATTAAATCTCGAAAGATGCTATCGCTCTGTCTCTCTCCCTTTCTTTCTCTATCTACTAGTATCTACCTACACACACACACTTTTCCCTCTTTTCTCAGTCTGCTTTGTTCCCGGTTGCTACACTACAGTTTCACTACTACTACTTGTCGAGAGAGATTTGGCCATTCGAACAGAAATAGACAGTAAGTGAGTGCTCTGAAGGGGGAGTTTGTGTGGAGTATTTTGTTTTTGCGAATCACATTACTCTATCCTATCTTGGGATTTTCCTCTCTTTGCTCCCACTTATTTCAGTGAACTAGATTCACATTTGAAGAGTTTAAATACCGAGAGTACAGATATAGCGGAGAGAGAGAGAGAGATGGTAATACACACAGATATTCACTCCTCGTGTCGCTGTTCCCGTCGCCGTCGTTGTTGTCGTCCAGGTCGTCTTCGCCTTTTTCTTTCTTCCCTCTCTGACTCTCTGACTGAGTCTGATCTCCTCCCTTGAAATAATGTCGAGTTGTGGAGACCAAGTACAAAGTGATTCAGCTACCGAGCCGAGTAGAACGGGAAAGAAAGAAACGAGCAAAAATTTTGAGAAACTCTCTTCTCTCCCAGTTTCCCTAGACTTGCTCTCTGACTCTCACTCTAACTTGACGACTCGAAAAAATGTACCATGTATATAAGTATAGGTAACCACAGTCACTATAAGGACGAAATAGACTAGCCAATTCCACAGAGCCATACACTACATATAAGTAGAAAAGTACCACACACACGCTTTATGAGCTTCTGCTTAAAATGTTTCCCTTATCGTCGTGATTCGCTTTTATATATTCGAATTAGTGTGTACGAAGGGAATATAGTATTATATTTGAACACTACCATATGCACTACACCACTATATTTCTTGCCCATCAATGTCATACTACTAATAAACACAACATGATATATTATGATATAGCGAAAACGATAAATGAATATCGTGAGTGAAGAAGCAAAATGGTCTATGTCCAATTTAAGCGAGAGTTAAATTGAGCTATGTCAAATAAATTGTTTCTGAGGTAGAAGCTTAAAATGTTAAATAACGAATTTTTGAGAAGTGCCAAATTTTCCGTTTATATGTTTTTGGGAAGTTCAAAATATTCTATTTGGACATTTTTGGAAAGTGCAAAAAATTCTATTTGCATGTTTTTAAAATGTGCAAAATTCTTTTAATTACATGCTTTTAGAACCTTAATATTTAAAAATGTTTGCAGATTCCGTGTTCAGCAAAAAATGAATATGGGTCATTTTGATTCTTTACTGACGGTATAGTAAATATCTACTTAAACTTAGTATGTATACATGTTACAGTTGCACAGTACAAGAGTTGTTTTTTGTCCTGCTACTACTATTCTGATAACACGAGACAAACATCGAGTGTCGTTCCAGAGTATAACTTACAACTTGTTCAGAATAAAATTATCAGCATCTGCTTTTACCCAAGCGAGGAAGCAGGTTTACGCAGAAATATCAGTTGCAGTACACAAAGGACAGAGACGTAGTCGTAATAATAATATCTAGGTACTAATGTAGATAAAGCACTAATCCAATCTCTAAACTATACCTACCTACAAGTTGTTCAGTGACTATCAGATCAATTGAAATTCTACATAAATATTAAGTACTATGTTGTAAGGGACAATTAAAATTTACTGACAACCATATAATATGCTGGATCTATCTTCAAGTTCTAAAAATATCTCTGAATAATATGCTGTAAGCCATTAACTACCATGGAAGTATAGTTCGGTTTCGTTCGGTATACGTCAATATGAATTTTGTTATGACTGATTCCAATTCAATCCTATTTTTTTCATTTTTACAATATCGTGTCGTTTTGATAGCGAAAGCCATCATCATCAGTGAGGTTTTAAACTTTTCCCAAGCCACACAATTTAGAGCCTCATAAAAGAGTGGCGTAAAAAGATAAAGATAGGGAGGGATATAGGGATAGGTATAAATTCTTATCCCTAGTTAGACCGAGTTTGAAACAATCTCCATTCTCCACATATAGGTATACTCAACTGTATATAAGTATTACTGCATACGGCATACGCCATATACATGGATGAGATGCTAATACGATGTGACTGGGTGAGATTGTTATAATGACATGGTCATGGCTACGCGGCGACGAGGGCCCAAACGAATTCTTCCGATTCCGAATAGAATGAAAATGGATCATTGTCTTTTTTATTGGGGCATCAAATCCACTCAAGTACGTGCAGCATGGTGAAGGTAAGTTCTTTTTGTATCTCCAGATGAGAGTCTACATCCAGATCCTTGTGACTCCAAAGTCCAGCAGAAGCAATTCAATTTAGTTTTATCCTCAAGTATCCGAATTGGAATGGTAATATATACTAAATACTAAAGCGACCGCTACATATATGTAGTAAATATACATCAAAAAATGTAATTATTTCTCCTTCAGATGCCCCACTGAGAGGGCAAAGTAAATAAATTTAATTTACAAGTGCCCATCGTTATTATAGCTGACGTCCACGTACGTCCTTCTAAGTCAACCTCAGACTCGCTATGTCAGTTCTGTCAATGCTTCCCTTGTACTTTTGTACTACTAGCTACAATCTGGAGCAAGTGACAGAGAGAAACAAATTTTCCTCCCATCGACTTTTAGTATTATCGTTTAAACCTAATTTTACTCGTACGTACTTATCTACGTCTGTCTCGAAAAACTGAGCATTAAGTTTTTATGCGGTCTTGGTCGTGGTTAGTTGCCAATCAGAAGCAGAGGCTAAAGTAATCATAAATATATAGAAAACCTCAATTTTATCCAAGGATAAAAATCCATACAACGCAAAACAACGACCCAAGTTTGAAAATTTAGCAGGAAACTTGGAGCATCTCCCTCCGCTCAAGAACTAATATTAGTATAATTATAAAAATGGTTGACGTACAATTACTCTCCTTCAAATATGCGCTGTTATATTTTTACTTGATATTTTCCCAGCTTTCTGCTTAAAATAATACTGCCGACCTATATTTGATATGATAACTCTATGCTAAAACAATAAACTCGTAGATGAATGACTTCTGTAATAAGTTTATCACTGGAAGAGCCCAAATGATGTAGACTTAACTTCCACATATAAAAGCAAATGGCCAAGAAAGTTTAGCTATTAGCTCATGTCATGTGGACTGGCTGTCTCTACGTAACTGTACAAAATCGTATCTATACAACTGCAAGTACAGGATGTGGAAACTGCAGCCATTTTTTTTTGGCCGGAGCTAAATCCCATACCAACCAAGCCATAAGTATAGATCCACTCATACTTGTAGATATATTCTTAAGTAAAGCATTCATATAAATATGAAGAGTTTTTTTGGTAAAACGGAATAAGTCATGCTTCGAAGCTACAGGAACAATGAATAATGAAAAAAATGTGATAGAATTACTTTTTTGAATTCGATTGTTTTCTACAGGTACTGTAACTGACAAAGCGTTATTACAAGTAGTTTCATTAATCTAGACTGACTCTGGAATTTTATAGAAAATTTAAAAAAAGTTTAATTGATGGACTTATCCCGTTTTGCCGAAAAATCAATAACTTAACATTTAGTAACAAGTGAGGGAGATGAAATTTGAATCGTATTGAGTGCGACCAAATGTTTTTTAAACTTTTAAAATTTTCTTGCATAAGAAAATGCACACACGTTAAATGTCATCTACAAACTACGAAAACCCTCATAAACCAAATTTAAATCAGAAATGCATGTTTTGGTGGACTTATCCCGGTTTGCCAAAAAACTCTTCATATGAGTTCTATACTATAATACTATGTACATGAATTATGTAGCCTATTACTGACTAAACAAAATTGGCTGGATATGGAATTCGTATCTTAAGGCTATAGAATGGCAAAAACAGAGAAGGGCAATTCCAATATATTAAGCTAGTTATATGCGATACTCCAATATACCGCACCCTACATATATATATGTACCTACCTACAAAGTTGGTGAAAAGACATGATGGATAAATCTTGTAGACGCAGCAGGCGGGTTGCTGAAGTAGAAACTCACCTTATCTTAAAATTACTTTATCCTACAACTAAAGTCTCGCAAAGTCATACATCATCATTCAATCACTTACATAATAATCTATGAGAAGTCAAACAGCTCACACTGTGAGCTCAGCTCAAAAAAGTTAAGGAAAAAAGAGAGAAAAAGGAATGGATAAATATACCGAGTACATCCTAACGTCGAACATCATACATTGACATAACTACAACATGTGTATATCTATATCTATATCTAGGTCGAGTTGCATAACACAGCCTCGCGTATAATTAAACGTGAATTACATAATATATAGTCATACGAGTGTAATTCGAATAATTGTCATTTGTCTTTATATTATCTCAGAACACGTGTACCATTTGATGATCGCTTCTCATA
The DNA here is from genome assembly GCA_949802685.1 of Dicyrtomina minuta. Lineage (NCBI taxonomy): Eukaryota > Metazoa > Arthropoda > Collembola > Symphypleona > Dicyrtomidae > Dicyrtomina > Dicyrtomina minuta. The sequence continues at coordinate 29,955,869 of OX461810.1, forward strand.
CTAAAGGACTGACGAGGAGACTAAATTTATGTGACGTGGAAGATCAATCGAAAAATAACAGAGTTACTCCCTATAATACCAATGAAGGAAAAAGATTACCAAAGTTGGACTGACATTTTATTCTAGCTAAAGATAAAAGGGAATATATGACTGGGGCTGGGGTCTACTAAACTCCTAAACTCCGGAGATGATATAATAATTATAACAAAAGTACCCATATATGTACGTATGATTTCAACAAGGAAGGAGAGAATGAATAATACCAGATTATATTGACACTCTGAATTTTGAAATTTCAATTTTCTCTCATTACTACAGCTATACTTGACAATTTCAGTATGCATCACCATCACCATTACTTTGCACTCCTTTCTCCTTTTCTTCTGGCCCCCCTTCCCCTACTAGCACTTATCCATAACTGAATTTCATATTCCTGGAACACTTTATTGCGTCCTTTTGTACTAGCACCAGCTACCGACTCTCCCTCTCTCAACATTCTCATCAAGGCTATAGGTAACTTGAGAAGCGCGAGTGAGCTTTTATTTTCAAATTTTAAATCAATTACAAAGATAAGTTTGGAATTTTGGAAGTCAAAAACTTACTCAAACTTATTTGGTATGTTCAACGGCGTGTTGAGTACTAAACATCCAGTATTGAAAGGCTTTGTGATACAGTAGGTAGTAAGTAATTGATTTGGTACAAGCATGGCGTTGTATAAGAAAATACTTTGGAATTTCTTGTACGGTGGAAATTGAGGATGAAGTAAGTCAAGCTTTGGAATTGGAATTGAATTATCCTCCAGTCATGTGCACACATTTAAGTAAATCTGTCTCGGAAAACTTTCTAAAATTCTGCTACTTCCTATAATGGGGTGACAAGGAACGAAGAATAGCAACAAAAACTGAATTCAATAAAGTTTTGTAAATCTCCTGGCTTGAATAATGTGATGCAATGATGTCTAATTATTGTAGCGCTGGCATTGATTAAAGCGCAAAATATTATAGATGCTATAATAATGTGCGAACAAATTGAAAGCGGATTACAAACAAGTGTAAATAATGCAGTAATTGAAATTACGCTAGTGTGCAAGTTTAATGTTGAAATAAGTAGTTCCATCTGCTGGATGAATGTGGAAGATGATACCCCGCTCTATTACCAACTTTGCTTTAGGGATTGTCCGTAACTGATGTCATTGGTAGGGTCTGAGGGTCTATTCATAATATATTGATGACATGCCATGTTAAAGATAGCCGTGTACACATTGTTAAAGGGATAACATGGAGGTGGGTGGATCCTAAAATACTGATAAATTGGATGACATTACTTATGGACCATTCCTAAACGCCAGAGAACTGTTCACCGACTGCGAGTTTCTTTCTATAATTACTGAATGCAATCTACCTTTCACTAATTTTCCCTGTCCACGTACCGCTCTGCCTACAGTGTGTGTAGTGCTTTGTACAACATACAACGGCAGTTTTCAAGTCAAGATTTCCACAGATTTTCCCCTGTTCCCTAAGGAAATTAACGGACGTAGATCAAACTTTCTGGAATCCTTTGAGAATTTAATGTTTGAACTATTGAACGTACAGTAGTGTTGGGAGGTTGGGACTTTGCTCAGTCTTCAGTGACATGTGTCAATTAATTGTAAATCGTAAGCCAATTCCATCTTTTAGTGTCTCCGAAATGATACAGCAAATTGCTTTACTTCCGGCTGATTATAGTTGGTTGCAGTGCAGGAATCGTGCCAAGGTTGCATATAGCATATAGTATGGATGATGGTGGAAGATTTTCTTTTTCTCACTGAGTGAGTAATTGAATGAGGTACGGCACAGTGCGACACATCATATAGTTAATTAAGGGCTGCTTGTAGATTTTGGGATGTACATTATGTGCGTGGGAAGGTCCCGTGTTTAGTGATGAATTTTATGTGATTCGCATTAATTCGCAGTGATCATTAGTACAATTCCAAATTTCTAAGTTGCACTGATGTGGATGTGGACGTAAGTACCTACCTACTTACTTTTATTTGTTCATTAGTCATACACTTGTTTCATAGGCTTTCATTATATCCACCCAACTATTGAAAAAGACTGCGGGATTCGAAAAATGAGGACAAGGTCGATCATATTGCTTTCAGTTCCAGCGTACACAAAGTATGGGGATAAATAATATTTTTCCAAAATGTCACCTGGATGAAAATGCTAGCTTATCATCTCAATCCTATTATAGCTTTTTAAGAGTAGATAAGCATGTACAATATTTTGAGGAAATTACCTACGTCAACACGCACGAGCGGGTAGTAGCAAATGATATCCTTTCGCAGCGCTGTGAAAGAACCTAAGCTATATGTATTATGTAGGTATATACCATGGTTTGAGCCACGGCTCAAGTTTTGTTTTATCAAAAACAAATACGACTTTCTGTCATTCATTACTTTAATTCCTAGAAGCTGTACATTCTTGGGGAAAATGGCGGAGCTGATGGTATTGCATTGAAGAATAATCCATTTAAATGCAAGAAGGCTGAAGTCTCAATTGAAGGTCTTTGTGTGCCTATCAAACGAAGAATCACACTTCCATGAACCATCCTGCTGAAACTGAAGGCGAAATTAATATTTTCCCAAGGCTAATTCTAAACTTTTGTAACTTGTTGTATTCCACATGTCTAAATTCAGCCGTATGCTCCATTATTTAGTAATATTCGGAACTCTGTACGGAGCTTAATTTAAGAAGGTGCAAACAAAACCATAAGGTATGAATACATTTTCAAAGTATGCGAGACTTTCGATAATCACATGATAAAACAATATTCTTCGTGAAACGTGTGGTGTTTTTGTCTTTGTTTTGGAAATTTTGAATTTAGATACAACTTTGAATGTATAAGCGTGATACGTTGATAAACAAAAACATCCTGCGGTGATTCCAAGTGGCGAAGCGGCTATAGAATTGATGAAAGAGTGAACGGTTGAAATAAAAAACCAAATATTTTTTCAATTTGAGGTAGCTACATCAATAAACGTCCATTAAGGTTTGATCCCTTCTTTTATCACTAATCCCTTCATTTTATGTTTTTTTGATGCCAGCAACTGTTGTTTCCTTACAACTTTGAAAATTGGTATGCGAATAGCGTAACCGAACGAACAGCAAACTTTGTGTGTATCACGCATCGCGTCATGCCAGTTGATCAAAGAGGAAGAGAAGAGGAGACGCTGCTGAATTTTTTAACTCTTGGGACTTGGCTATAGAATTGATGGCTTCTCTCAACAAGCTATCTTGTTTTTATGTATACAAAAAATTATGGCGAAATACGCTTGGGTGAAACAGAGCAATCATAGATGTTCCCTTACCCCAACTCATTACTAAAATAGTTTAAAATACAAGTTAGTGGAGTTTGAATTTCAAAATTGTAATTGTTGGTGCGTATTTACAGGAAGAGGAAAATTGGAATTCAACACTATTCGAGTTTGCAACATATACAAAAGTAGAGCATGAAGAAAGCTTAATGATGACTATCCATATGTCACGCGTTCAGATTCAAGTATGGGAGCTCTTGGAATGTGTTTGTAAAGAAAAATGCAGGAATCTTGCTTGCTGGCTTGCTTGCGAGTGTACAATAGAAGTAATTTTCTAAAGGGAGCAAAACATCTCCATAGATCCACTTGCTTCCCTTCCAAATGTCTCACAATCCGCAATCCTCCTATTTTCGTAAAATGTGAAAGTAGATCATAAACATGGGAATTACAGACAAAGTTGAAAATAAATCTATGTAGGTACTTGTGTGCTCACGCAGTCATGACAGGAGCAACTCTTGCCAAGTTCTGGAGTGCTCATCGGTAGTGTAGGACGAACAACCAAGTTTCAAATGAGCAGGAGAACCAACAATTTCCAGAAAAGAATAAATAAAGTCTCCTTTGCCGGAGGAAAGAATGACAAGATGACATAGAAAATAAACATGGGATGACGACAGCGGACTGGGAAAGTATGATGCTTAACGTAGGCTGTAGAGTGTAAGCGCCGAGCGTATTAGTACCCAAGTATGTAGGCATAGTCTCGATTCTCAATCTCATCGTTGCATGGATTGAAATAAAGTATGTGCACCGGAGGGGAAATATGGCGATTCTAAATGGAATCTTTTTCTTCACCAGCCAACCACCTTCTCAACATTCACCCACATGACTCAACTCTCCAATCCGTCTGCATAAAACTCTAAATACAGGGGAAACAACAGTTTTGGCGTCGGTTATCTCAACATTTATATGTAGGTACACAAGGGATGGTAGCACCGCCGAAAAATGAGAAGTTATTATGGTTCTCGTCTCGACGTATAAAAGAAAATATCTCGAAGGTCATTTATTCACACACGACAACCATTACGGAAGAAATTCAAGAGTAGAAAATATTTAGTAAACTTTCATTTATTATGACGACTCTTATCCTGAGATTTAATACTCTTGCAAGTCTCTAAAAAGCGGTGACAAAGGACTAGACAGAAAGGAAAAAAGCTTACTCTTGCAAACTAAATTTTTATTTTGGAGTAGAATCTTTGAATACAGCACCATCATAATCAGGCCAGAATCAGAATAATTTTGGCAAACGAAAAAAATACTCAAGTACACACAAAAGAGACAGGGATGTGATGTGACATAAAATAGGAGACCATCAATTCAGAATACCAATGTAGACATGAATGTCACAAAAAAGTACGCGGAAGACTGATGCCAACTACCAAATGGAGACATAAAGTGCGACTACAAGAAAGAGAAAGTTTTCCTTTTATTGAGAGCTTTGAATGACTGTCAAACAATCAAACCTTCCAACGAGATAATGGAAATACTTTTCTTTTAGTCATTTCTTTTGTAAGCAATGTATATATGTACATAATATGTAAGTTGCTGTGGCAAGTTTCAGTATGGGTTCTTTCTGAATGTATTCATTTGAGAAAAACTCAGGCGAAAAAAAAGTCCGATAAACAATAAATATCTAGGTAAACTATTTTATATTTCTTGAGCGCGTGACTTGAAATAAAATATAACCTAATTTCTGTTTTCCGTTTCTCGGAAAGGCAAAGGAGAAAGCGGAAAAAGGAGAGAAAAAGAATTAGCTGGAATGTCAGCTCAGAAGGCACAACCAACCAAGGTTAGAAGATCCTTTAAGCTCTTTAAGAGATGTTCAAAGTTCCAAACCCAACCCCAACTGTTCTTCTTACGTAAGCCTTGTGACCTAATTTGGCTCCAATTCAGCATAGCCGTCATTTGCCAAATTCCCTCACCCAATCCAAAACCAATTGAATTGAACCTCGCAACACGAGATAAGTAACACACGAACATATATTACATAGAATATAGCTCCGTACGATTTTTTGCCTACCTCAATAGTTGCAAAGTTAAATACTTAACACGAGGAGTCCAGTCCAAACACGATAAAAATTAGGCGGCACACCTTCAGTGGTCGTTTTTCAAAAGCTCACTACGAGCGAGTGAAAAGTCCGTTAGTAAGTTAATAATAAAAAAATATTTCAATGTAGCCTTCCGAGTTTAGGAGCATTCACATCCAGTTTAAACGCTGGTGATTTATTGCAAAACCTTAAATAAAATGCTCCATTCATTTAACCTCTAGGAGCAAATAAATAAAGGTGAACGAAACCTCGACACGTGTAGAAGTCACTGCCTTAAGCGAATATGCACAATTTACATCTAGACTAGCCAATAACTACCTACTAAAAGTTAGAGTGGAAGTAGAGTAATGGTAATATTATACCTTAAATAAACTATGTAAATAGGGTAGATGGGTCTCCGAGAAGTGAGCACTTGTGCAGCTTCCAAACATACAAACTTTTCCTATATTTGAAGAAGATTCTTTCTCTATCCACTCCGTCCAATTCCACAAAATACTCTTTCCTTTAGTTCTTTTCACAGAAGAGTAAGGGCAATTTTCCTTTAATTTACATGGCTTCCTATATCCTACACCTCTTGTGGTTTTCCTTTACAAAAGGCAAATTATGTGTTGCGTAATTTCTACTTACTTCTCGAATTCGAATTACAACAAATTGGAAATCACAAACCACAACTTTCCTTTACTTTTACTTTCTTCCTTGGGCAACTCGAAACTATAATAAATAATCAATGTTGTCTACACGCGCTTTTTCCGGCCTTGAGTCACGTTGTCATGGAATAGTGTATTGCTAACGTAGTTTCAGAAGGAAAACCGATTGTAATCAGACCACTCTTAATTAATGAATATAATTTGTTTAGCCTAGATAAGCATGCAAATTAATATTACACAATGAGTCAGACGTAATTTATTGTTAATTATATGTACACACACCTGCACTCACATACACACATGGATTTAAAACGTGTTCAACAAAATTCATGATATCACATAACCTTTGTATTAAAAAATCTGACCTGGATTAAGGCCATTGCTATACGGTATCATGCATCACAAACATTTAAAAAAACAATATATGTAATGATGAAATCTATGAGGTTATGCATATCAGATTCTTTTCCTTGTGTTCACATATACCTATGTGTGTCGGTTACAGTTGTAACTATGTGCTCGTGCTTACTAGTTAGTAAAATGCACATCTTGATAAAAGATTTAAAAAATCCATTAATGAGAATGTTCGAAGCGAACGACTGGAAGATCAATACGTAATTGTGCTAAAAAGGAAAGATATACCTATACAACGATCTCATACCTTCCTGTGAACCTTACATACTTCCAGATCTAGGCAACTCCGTGCGCTTTGTTGGTGAAAGCGAAAGTAACAGGTGAGATACGGAGGGATTAGAGCTTCGAGCCACAATAAAAAAAATCAGATATCTCTTTTTACACCTTTGAAAGTGACGGTCGGGGGTAGTGATAACAGTTGTAACGGTTAGTCGGATTTCCCTTGAAGTAAAAGCTAAACCTTGCTCCGTGTCACATTGAATGACCCTGTGGTAGTAGGAAGGGGAGTCAGAGGCGGATTCAGAAGGAGGGGTTGGGGGGCTTAGTCCCTCTTAGGCGATGTACTTTTCACATTGCGGAGATAGGAGCGGCCATATTGAAAAATAACTGCCACCCCCCGCCCCGTATGACAAAAACCAGGATCCGCTACTGAGGGAGGTAGTAAGCAACCTAGGCAGGTACTTCACTTTCGCGAAAGATGAGTTGATTGAATATTTTATGATTTTCAAGAGTTTTCCAATATCCTTACCCATTTCTTGTTAATTTAAAAAAAACCTTCACGTAACTTTCTGTATGGTATTTTCTCCACAATCGCCGCCCAAGTCAAGCAGATTTCATCAATCATTCCAAAATGTAATACGTATCGTGAATCGTAATGTGTGTATCGCTTTTTTCAGAATTATTTAATAGGCAAAATCTCATCTCGTTCTCTGTTCTCGATACTTTGTACTAAAAATTTAAATTTCAGTCAATCCCCTTTTTGTACCAGAATCAAATAAAGGAGGAGAGGATGAAAGGAGAAGAAAAAAAAATCCACTCTAATATTTAAATTAAATGGAAAAAAAAGAATATACATGGGGAACATGGACGGAGTGTGCTGTTTTATGCATATAATGTGCATACATACTTATCGTTAGTCACATTACATTCAAAGTCATATAGCGAATATTATGGTCTGATCCTGCTGTAGTTCATTCCAGTAGCACACGCCCTCATGTTCTATTTTTCAACCTTGAATTCACATTCACCTACAGTCTACAGCCACACCACTGCCACCACCTCCTACAAAATGAACCTCATTTGACATTCAACCGTGGTCCCGGTCGTAGCTCACATCAGACGTGTTTTTTCCTGACACTTGGTTTCATAGTTCAGGAGCAATCCGGAAGTGCAATAACTAATGTACCTACCTACCAACATAATATAATAAAATCTTCCTAACAATCCAACATTTGAGCAAATACCGCCTACCTATACCTACTTCAACAGTGTAATGACATTGGAACTTTTCCTTCTTATCTTGTGTGACTACAAGAAGTTTCTATATGCATTCATTGTCGTAGAATCTTTAATAATTTATAAAAGTAGGTAGCTACTTTTACTACCTACTTATCTTCATACTTATGCTCACAGCCCACACAAATAAATGGTATTTTACATTCATATGCAGGTACAAAGGAGCAAATGACATGAGAGCTTTTCACTTCTGTTTATTTGATCCTCATGCCTCATCAACTGCATTGTATATGTATTTCCCTGGATACATATTTGCAGTTACTTGCCAAAAGTGCTTGGAGACGGGCTTTCACTCAATCAAGCGACAAGGAGCGGGTATTGCTGACGACAGTAACGCCCCCATGTCACCTTCAAAATCCGTCCGTAACCATACTTCAATGTACTTGTACCGACAAAACGAGAATATCAACAACATTATTCAATTAAATAATCATCGTTTAATACACGATACAGTTCATAGGCAATGACGTAAAACTGATGCAGATGTACACCATAGACACTGCGTTCTGACGAGTACGAGTAGTACAAGTAAAATTACCAATTTGTGGGTTGTTTTTTGAATATTTAAAAAAGGCTTTAATTGCCTATAGCAAGGTAGATAATGTTTTTAAACTGCATAATGTGCTATGCATTGAAAATATATCTAAAAGTGAGGTAGCCTATTTTGCGTACTAATAAAATTATAAATTGTGAGCATTGCTTCTTGAGTCGGTATGATAAAAGGATGATGCGGAAATTTGCAAACGTGTATATACATACTTGTGCACATTGTTGGCTCACGCTGTTACTGTTGACACCATATATCCACAAACGTAGGTACCTTGGTTTCGGTCACGAAATGACTTCTTTTATTTTTGGTAAATGGGGAAAGTAAAAAGGATGGGATGCCGCAGGAATATCTGTCCTCAATGAACTATGAATTCATGCGAGGACGGCAGGAAAGAATGCTGAATGCGTCACAACATTGCAGTAGAAATTATAAAAGTATTTGGCAATCTAAGTAAGGGTAGAAAAGTTCATATTCTGTAATGACCCATGCACGTGTAAGCTGAGTTTGAGCACGGGAAAGGACTTTATGATTCCATTATGTGGAATAACGACAGTTTCCTTAAAGCTCTTTTGAAGGTGATGACTAAACTTAGGAACAACAACGGCATATTAATTCCTTGCTTTCTCCCCGTGAATCGTTCTACGTGAATCCGTTCTCAATAAGCAACCGGCCAAATAGTCCGCCGTGGTTTTGAGCTTATTTCAAACAGATTAAATGAACCCACCATAATTTTATACAGGGGAAGCCAGTATGACTGAATGAAAATGGGCTTATGTAACCAAGTATATGCATGCCTTAGGACGAACTTGTATACCTGTAGTAGTGTAGTACCTACCTATAGGCTATAGGTAGGTGGTTCCCATTTACTGTATATACATACCTACCTAGTCCTGAAGCCATAAAAGCTGCATAGAATATCATCTCCGCCACTCCGTTCGTGCTAACTACAACTGTCACTATACGAATACGACTACCGCGAGCGCTACCGGCATCCGCCACTGCCTCTCCCTTCCACTCTAAATCACATTTGATTTGTTCGTCGCATTATTATTCGAGTAAACTCTCATTAGGACACCACAGCTGGGTGGTCAAATTAATCACACTCACATTTCTATAATTATTGTACAAACAATAGTTTAATCAATGATGTAATTCTAAACGGCTACAGAGGAAACTATCAGGGTTTGAGTGAAAGCTATTTCATTAAATATTTTCTAGAGTTTCTCTATTATGTATATAAATAAGTATCTGCGAACCTACTTATATACGGTGTAAAAAATATTCCTTTCAGATTCAAAAATAAATCAATCTTGTTTTCTTACAAAATTATATTTCTTGGCAAAAACAAAAAAAAGCGTGGATGGGAAATGGAAATGGAAATTTAGAGACATTAAGTACATTATCGATTTATATTTGTATACTCCGTTGTCTTATACTGTACGCCAAATAAAATCGAGTCCAGCCACCTCACTCCGTGTGTACATACGTCACCAGTCCCCACATAGAGGAATAGAATAGTCAAAGTGGAAGGTGTATTTTTGAGATAAAATCTGCTTTGGCAATGGAATAAATCAGAAGCAAAAGGGAAAATCAATGAGCAATGCAACGTGTAGGTAATTATGTACATACAGGTATACATATCTGTGTTCAAGCGTCGACTGGGAATCCCAGGAAATAAATTTAGAAACAGTCGATAAATTTTCAGTTTGGAAGGAATTACATTATAGTATACTGTATATGCGGGTCTGGAAAAGTTCACTTTGCATAAAAAACAAAATGTTGAGTGAGGGAGAGAGAGAGAGAGAGAGATATGTACGAAACACGAAAAAAAAAATTTTTATTATGAAACGTATAAATCCCATTTTCCCTTTTCCTCCATTTTCACCGCAATATTTCAAAAATTGCTATTCGTTTAAAAGTGCGAACATATTATATTTATAATTACATAATAATATGATCAACGAATCCCAAACAGCCTTCGTTTTCGTTTTCATTTCTAGTCCCTCTTCCGCTATTATTAGAGTTAATTAAGAATGCGAGCAGTTTTGGTAGTACATAATATATAGCGGGTGTAGTAATTATAATTGCAGCCCCGGCAAGTGACAGAATAATTCTAAAAGTCACGTTCACTTCTACTATAAAGACCATCCTACTACTACAGAGTAAAATAAAATTTAACGAGGTAAAGAGACTATTGAAGTGATCCAAAAGTCTTTGAAAAACAGTCTAGAATAAAATGGAAGCCAGATGTTCTAAATCAAGGGCGTACTCTTTTACTTACAGACTGCCAAAAAAACAAATAAAGTTTGCTGCATTGTAGTTGTTTGCGTAGTGCCATAGAGAGCAAGTATAAAATTATTCCGTCAGTATTACGGATTACGGCACGAGGACACGATCGAGGGAGAGTTCAGGAGATGTCTCGCCGAATTTGCTTCTGGGAACTTTATGTATGCCGCGGCGTCTGGAGTTATTAATGATGGGATAATTTAAGGCTCTTACTACACATGGATGTCTGTAGGGCTCTGCCTCTGCTCTGTACTTGTTGTCTATAATATTATTCTTAAACACTTCATTAAATTTTCTTTTACTCCAAATTTCATGCCTTCCACTTAACTCGCGTCGACGAGCCGTACTTAATGATTTCATTCCAAATTTGAGTGCCGCGATCTCAGGAGTAGGAGTAGTTGGAGCCGAAAGGACATTTCAAGCTAATTCGATTCTGGACGCTATGTACACTGCACTGTGACGAGCACTTTGCGTAGGGGTTCATATGCACGTCCAGTTTCTTTCCCACTTTTCTCAGCTGTAATGGCTCCATGGAATAGAATACCATTATCGAGAAAATAAAATGTAAGCGTGAGTATTTAGTAACTGGATGTGCCTAGATAGGTATTTTAAACCGGCAAGAGTAGTATAGGCAGGTAAACACTTGAAGATACTTATTGTACACGAAAAAGTTTTCACGGCGTCGGAGCCGGAAAGCCTAATTTCATAAGCCACTCAATGCTAAATTTAACATCCTCATAAATTTTGTAAATGTAGCAGTGCTATATATTATACTCTCTATGTAAAGCACCTCCTGGCTAGACAGAGGAAAGTTGTACGAACTCAATAAAGCTCATGTCCTCAGTATATTGTATTACAGTAACCAAACCAAAACCATCCAACGTTAAGTTAGATAACCAAGCGCGCTGTGAACATTACGTAAAATTCCGAGAGATCCGTAGGAGCGTAAACATTACTACTCTAAATAACATACATATTTAATAGAAACAAACAACTTTTGACTTTTTCCCAAGTACATACTTGGGCAGTGTGTACGCACCAAGTTTTTTGATCAAATCAAACCAACAACCAACTCAAATTATAGAAAACTTTTTCAATTTAGCAACACATTTGAAAGAAATAAAATGGTGATTTGTAAACTTGTGTTTATTTGAAAAGTTTACTTTTTCCTGAATGCTAAAAGAGAGTCATCTCACATCAAAGGGGAGTTTTAGCAAGTACTTTTCTACGGCATTAAAAGTAAATAAAAATATTTTTTTATAAATACAAAGTAGTACAGAAAAAATGGAAGTTATCTGACTGTTTAGACAAGAACCGAAACCGAACTACTTCACTCCACTTCACGTTCGCAGAAAAGAATAAATATTTATTTTGAGACTCAGACCTCCTAACCATGCATAGCCCATCGGCTTCATAATGTTTTCCCTTCTTGTAAGCCAAAGGCCGGCGAAATGACATTTTCAAATTAAAAATGCATTTTAGACGAATTGCACAGAGGGTATAAAATTGTGACAAGGCGAAGACACGGCACATCTGATTTATACATATTGGACACATTTACAGTGATATCAGCAGTCTAATATGATGGTGACAGAAGTTTTGGATGGATGTGGACTGTGAATGTGAATTGCATGATGAACTATACTGATATGAGTGGGTTTCCTGACATGACTCGGGGAATTTGATATAAACTTTATGACTTGTGTCAGTCATAAATCGCATACATAGCACGACATGGAAAGAAAAGAAAAATCCCGAGCTTTGATTTTAGACTTATACGATCAAAAGAAAAAAATGGGAGGAGACTTACTCTGAAGGACCGTCTTCCGGTTTCCGCTACTCGCTTGACCCAAATTTCTTCAGACTTTTTTTGTGGAACAGCTGCTGCACTTCCAGCACTAGCACTACCAGACCCCGCCGACGTTTTGTTCCCCGTGGTCGCGGGCAAACTTTTATCAATTTGCATCATGGGCTGCGCTTCCGGCTTCGTCTTCAACTCCACCAGGGTTCGGTCGATAAAGAGCTCACAGAGCTTGGCTTTATTCTGTGATAAGGACAAGTCCGGCACGACAGATTTCTTCAATTTCAACGGCTTAATTCCATGTCCATCGAAAATCCCAGATTTCTTGATGTCACGACCTCGGTCATCCAAGGCTTCCAGTGCATTCCCTGCCACCTCGTCCACTTCGTCATCCTCATCCACGAAGCCCGTGTCACAGAGCTCCACAAATTTCTCCAGTGTTGACAATGCTCTCTCCTCCATGCCGATTGAGCCAGCTCGTCGGCGGTCCATCCCAACCCCTACCATGAGGCTCGTTCCGGACATGATTAAATAGGAAATTCGGATGTGGACACACCGGCTCGATTTTTCCTATAATTATTTTATTCCTTTAACCTTTTGTGTCGCTTAAGAGTTTGGAGCGGCAACTTCCACGACCACCACCACCAACCACTATGTATCTGTAGTGCACACAGTGACAGTGGGTTTGAGTCGTGACAATCAAGTTCTAATTAATTATTCATTCGCCCGCACTATATTCCCCTATTAGACTACTCACATTTGACAAACTTTCATGTATAAATTAAAGGGAGATTTTTTTAATTTGATTGTAGTGAAACTATACAATGCACTTTCCCTTAGTAATTATTTTTGTATTTTAAACAACGGGAAAAGTATTCAACAGCTATCCGCTGCCCCTGTTTACGGACACACAATCCCGACTTCCTCACAGGTGTAGATTCTTGAACTGAATGAATATTTGGGAAAGTGAGGAAGCTTGAAGGAGTGAGACAGTTCCTCACAGAACTCTCTCAGAGTGTGTTGGCAAGTTAGGATTTTAAAAATATCAGACCCCACCAAGGTCAATGGAAGCGAGTAGAGTTATAGTTGAGTAGTGTGATGTAGTGGGGGAACAGAGATTAGCGTAGGGAGGTATAGGTACGACGAGAGTGACTATGAAACTGAAAGCTTCTTGTTCTTTGTGTTTTAGCCGTAGCAGTAGCAAAACGGGTCAGTAAATAGGGATGGAAGCCTATATAACAGAAGCTCTGAGGCTGAGTCTCTGAGATGTGTGTGTGTTTGCAAAAATCCAGTACAAATACACAAAGGATAATGAAATGGGACTTCTATCGCATGCACTTACACGACAGAGCGTCTCTCTACAGTTTTGACATGCACATTAAACCTCCCAGACTTGTTGGATCGTACGAGTTTGGAAGTTGAGACTGCTTGGCGACACGGAAACTTTTATATATTCCACTCTTTTAATTTATTTTTACTTTCTGTGCATTTTACTTACGCATCCAAAACCGTAAAAGCTGTAATAATATGCATAGTCGATGTCACAGGAGGAATTCCAGATGCTTGTACAGATATCTTCTATAGTGTGGCTAGGTACTTATTAGACTGCACATAATATAGGGATTATGATCATCATGTAATTATGTTCACAGTCAGAGTACCATTCACATTTCCACTGATGTACAGTTAATTATTAAATGAGTGTCGTTTCTGCATGCACATATTGTAGTTACACAGAATCCAAGGAAAGTTATTGAGCAAGAAAGAGTGAAAAGTGCACACGTGGATTCTATTGAGAATTGAACTCGAGTAATATATATATTATAGTATAGTTAATGTTTATTGTTTGTTTGTAGGTTATTGTTTCACAGTTGGTTTTTATATGATAGTAGTTATACTATTTTATTGTAATTCTGTACTTTGGATTTCAAGAAACAGACTATGCTAATAATCTGCTTGTTCCATTCAATATTTGAATATGTGTAATTAGTTGACTATATATAGGTAGATGTATGTAGGCACAGGAGGAGAACCAGTTAATTTTTTTAAATATCCCAAGTACGTAGAGATGTAGTTTAGTTCTTAACTTGTTGACTTTTTCCTTGTTTTTTTACTTCATCTAAACTTCTAAATCGAAACTATTAAAACCTGCTGCTGCTGCTTCTGCAATTATTTATTTTCCAGTTCCGTTCCCAGTTTCCATAACCATGTTCAAGATTACAAGATTTAATGTGTATGTGAATGTGGATCGGATGTTGTGTTTTTCCTCGTTGGATTAGTTTGAGAGTTTAAAAATGTAACATCTGGGGCCATATAAACTCTTATAGTTATTGTTATTATCAAAGGATTTCTTATTCTTTTTTTATTTTTGCACTATTATTATTTTTATTTTTTATTTCTTGCGAATTTAATTTCCTTCTAAAAAGTCTCTTCGCTTAGAGACCGAATCGGAGAGGGAAATGACATATTATTTTCTTCCAAAACGGAATGACTAATATATACAGACACAGACAATTATCTGTAATTAAGATTGCACATTGCGATTAGAAAGGCAGGTCATACGGTAAGTAGTAGTGGATTTAAATTTGTCACACAGCTTTTAAAAAAAAACTTCCAACAAGTTCCTCCCTGCAGGAGTAGTCCCGTCGGTGCAATATATGCAAAATGGAATAAGATATTATTATGAGACCGAGTGGAATTCCTTGTCCCAGTGAACAAATCGCTGTATAGGTTTACGCTACTAAGTACTAGGTCTACATATGCCGTACTTACATAATATTTAGGCTCCTGTTCTGAGACAACTTTTTATCTCGTGTGTAGATCCTATAATATAGTATGTATATGAGTTACACTTTTAATCTTAATCTTCTTGTCGACTCTAACAGTAACACACACACACACACAAGTTTTTTTTCTCTCGCCTTCTTGAGTTCTGGTTCCAAGCCCAAAAGACTCGAACAGAAGAGACACGGTGTTAGTTGTTGTTGATACTTATTTAGAGCTATGCTCCCGCAAATAAAATAAGGTTGTGCCGTTCGAACTGACTCTAACGTCCTTTTCTCTCTCAATGTGACAGGAGAGATGAAACGACTCGACAATTTAACTTTCTATTTCTTCGACGACGTCTTCCTCTTTTCTTCAGCAGTGGAACAGAGACAGCGACAGCCTCATTGCTCCCAACAAAAAATATAGTTTAAACTTAAAATAATTTATAGTCAGCAAGTCAAAAGCCGGTGTCGGTGTCGGTATCGGTGTCGGTGTTCGGAATCAGAATGCACTCATAATATGTTCCCTTGGGCTTGAGGTTTGAGTTTGGTTTGGAAGCCAATAACAGTTACAGTTACACGGGGCTATGGTGTATTTTATTTTAAGTTGACTTTCTTGTTGTTTGTCGTTGTGTTCATTGAAATAGGAGGAATATATATTTAAGCACTTGAGTTTTTTTGTGTAGGGATTGACTCTCCTCTGCGTCCTCAGTCCGCGTTCCGCAGTCGTCTTCTCCTTCTTCTCTATTTTCTTATTCTTACTGTCTGTAAGTACAAAAAGGTCGTTCTAAATTTATATAATACTTACAGATACAACGCACACGGACTATACGTACACACTATATTTACTCCTGTTAGTTTTTTTTCCTTCCCAAGAATTTCAAACTAGAAATAGACAATTTTGATCCAGGTTAAACTGTGTGTGCGCCCGTGTGTGTCTCTGCTTCGCGTATGCGGTATCTATTTAGGGTTGAGATACAACTATGCACTGTTGACTGTGTAAGGAAAGTTGCATTACTACTTAATTACAAAATCTCTTAAAAAAGTCACGTCTTTTTATTCGCAGAAACTACAAGGTTTAAGACTCAGGACCAGGACCAGGACCAGGACCAGTACTGAATGGGCGGAACAATTGTAATTTCCTTATGACACTGTGTATCATCACCTTTATTTTTGTTTTGTTACTTTTACTTTTACGTTTTCGTTTAAATAGGGTTAGAATTTAAAATAGTCTCGAATCCAACCGTAAATGTTTTGCTAATATTAATATAATTACGCTGTAAGTTATTTAGAAAGAATTTTCTGGAAATTAGTTTATTGCTGCTGCATTTATACTCCCGAGATATTTGGAGTAAATCTAGGAGTATAATTGAGTTTTAAAAATGCATGCTACATTTACATTAGGTACTCACTTTCACACAGATTGAAAAACCGTAGGATAAAGGATAATGCATATAGACTTTGAACTTTTCGGTGACTTTAATTCTGACTAGCGGTGACACTTGTGTAAAATCTTCTCTCTATAGCTATCTAGTCAATTGCAGCAGCCTTAGCACATATCCAGATGAATATAACGAAGAAGAAAAATGATGAAACATTTATATTTTCTCAGAACTTCCAAAGGTTATTTGAACGTTCTCTCTCGTCTTCGTATTCATCTGTACTCGGTATCTCAGCATGTGTTTCGTCGCCTTCCTATTCTTCTACTAAGGTTTTAGAACCAGATTCACAAGTCACATCACACGGCACGGCATTAATAGGAAGTTTTGTCTCCGTCAGTTTTGTCGTGGGGAAGGGCGACAAAGATTAGAGGAACGAGCATAGACCGAGTTTGAACTTGACGTCTATTTCAATTCCAACGGGGAAATACTTGACACTTTATAAAGAGATCACTGACCAATTAATAATTATATATATATAATATGTTCAGCTTCAGCTCCAACCTCAATACTTAGGTACGTACATCTATATATTTTCGCACTCGCAACTTTATTTTTCTTCACTTCTCCCAACGACGACTTTGACTTGGACTAACAACTGTCACGGGCAGAGGCAGATACTTGTGACATTTGGTTCGGTCTTCTAATATTATTCTTTCCTATATACGTTTCTGGTCATGACATGTGTATTTTTTGTTGCTCAATATTTTTGACACTTATATTATTGTCGTCAACTAGGACAACCGAAATCTTATATCACACACACTCACACACGCCGTCTCTCTCTATCTCTCTCTGATGAGGAAAGGCAGTCCAAGAATATTTTAAATTAAACACTATTAAAGCTTTTAGGTCTCCTATAGTATATATCTCGTACTTGTCAATTTTAATTCATAAAACATTAATTTATATATCTTCTGTCTTCTTTGACTTTGACGTTCACGCTCACGTTTTGAGGATTGGTAGTGGTTAGTATACTAATATAGTAGGAGTAGTTGAGTCGCTTTCAGCTTTTAATCTATTATTGATAGCTGACAACGGTTTTTGATTTGATTTTATGACTATTTAACTTTTGTACTTCTTTTGTGTTCTTTGGATAGAGCGAATGTGGCTTTAATTTTAGGACTCATCACAATGTATTATTATGTATATAGGTTATGTACAAAGTATATGGCTAAGGCTATGGCTATTGACTATGGCTATGGGAGTGACATGGAGTATTATATGGGAAGCGACACAACAAGAATGGGATGGAATGGACTTTTTTGTCTTACTCGTACGTTCCAAGGAGTTTCTTCTTCTTCATCAGCGGCGACGGTAGTCGGATGATGATGAGCATAGTCAATGTACTATTTTGATATATACTCTACACAGACACACACACTGACTCTATCGTAAAAGGCCAGTGTCGTTATACTCTTCTTTGTCCTCAGGATCCACCAGAATCGTCCATACACAATGATATATTCCACTGCCCTTTGGTGTGGGTCGTTGTCGCGTAAATACAGATTAGGCGAGTCAGCTCATGTGGTAGAAAATTATAGAGTCCCTCCCGTTTCTTTCTACTCTGTTATTCTTCCCATCCAGATCGAGATCAAGACGCTCGTCATTCCTCACGCACTTCTGTAATTATGAAAAGTTAATAATCAGTATAATATAGTACTTATTTAAATTTCTATAGGCAGAATAGGAAACTGTTCAACCGTATAATTAAGGTGAACAAATGTGCCACGGCACACACACTATACATATGCACAAATAACGTAACTTTTCTCGCCTCACTACTATATCAGATTGTCTGATTGTCTCCGGAGACAAATTTGTACTGTGCTCTGGGCACTACACTGAGAGCAGTAGATATAGGAGCTACACACTACTCAGTGATTTTCATGGATTAAGTATTATGTTGACGCGTGTGACTGAGAGGGATTATCTGGCATTAGGTGGCCATAAGGCTTATTAGGAATGAAATGATTGTTAGTAAATTGCTAACACTCAATATTATTATGTATGCTCAAGTCTCTGAGATATGGAGATAAACAAACTTGACTGGTTTAGTAATCAATAACGTGATAAGGAATTGAGCATCGTTCAAATAATTTTGTCATCTTTCCTATCGTTTAATCAAATAAAGTAAAAATAAAATGAAAAAAAAACACGCTAATACCTTACTTTTTTTCTGTACTTACAACTAACAAGTAGGTACTTAACTAATAAAAGTTAAAAGCTAAGTAGGCTTTTATGTAGGAGCCACAGTCAAAAACAGTACAGTACAGCACAGCAGAACAACAAAAACGAACAAGCAGCAAAGCTCAAGTGCTTGAGGTGCATAGTACACAGTCCTCGGGATAAAGGCAACGACTGTAAGTACTTATAGGATCGATATGACAGAGTCGGATATTTAAACGGAGTCAGGTCGTTGTCGTTACCACACAAAACATGAGATAATAGTGTTTAATTAAAATAATGTGAGCTGGATATAGGATAGATGAAAAGCTCTTCTCTGTACACACACACATTCAACTTTTCTGTTTACCATAGTCATTATTTTGTGCACAAAAATATTTTTGGCCATGTGTAACATATTTCAATCATCACCATGTACATGAAAACACATGGGAGTTCTCTCTCTCGAATTCGAATAATTCCAAGCTAAAGTGACGATATATATAATATATACCTCCGCAAAAAATCTAACTTTGCACTATTTTAGCAGTGGATCCAAGTGTGTGTGCCTCTACCTACTTATACATTGACTTATACTCCTGCCACTAACCATCTCTAAACTAAACATCAAAGTGCAAGTACAAACACTATCTGTACACAGCACTACGGACGGGATCACGTTTCCACAGAATGATCTATAGATCTATTTTCTATGATGAGTATTGAATAACTTTCCAAAGTACAAAAATATATACTACTGTCGAAGTCGAGGGAACCACCACCACCTACACCTGCACCAACATCAAAAACCATGAAATATCAAGTAAGTACGAAGCACTTCATGTCTCAAGGGGCAATGTTCACTAACAGTCAGCCAAGTAGGTACACATCCATTTAGCATAGACCCGTCCGTCAGTCAGTACAGTACTCAATAATACAGAGCAATATATTATAGACAAGATCATAACATAGTGCATCATCATCCTCATAGACATGTGTATAAATATTCCTGAAAAATCAACAGAAAACCTTTTTTCGAAACTGAACAAAAACATTTAAAGAGGAAATCATGCTCAAGTAGCATGACAAAAAGCCATATATTATACTACTACTACTAGGTAGATAACATGAATGCAAAATAATATATAGGCATGCATATGGGGATTACCGTTTATACGGATTACTACGAATAGATCAGAATCAGATCAATGACAGCGCTATACGTACAATGCTATATATACGTATTGTTACTTTCAATTTGCATTATTTTTGCAACCTCCACAATTCTATAGACTTGGCTAATTTATCAGAGGTAATAATGAAGTGATTGACGTCAACACTTGCATTGTCCCTCAAATTAATTCCGAGTCAGGTTTCCCGGTGAATTTCTGTACAGGATTGCAATGTAAAGAGTTTCCCAATTAGTTAAATGAGATACTGCACGAATTAATATCAACGTCACACTATATAGTCATATATAGCTATATTATGAGCTAACTTAGGAATTAATTAGACTGCAGGGCGAAGGAATCAGAATCGGAAAACGCTCCTCCATAGTCCATAGCTATGTAAATGATCTTAATCTCAATTTGAGGCTCTACAGCAACTTTGTAATTTCTATTTTCTTCACACAAATTCTATGTAGGAGTAAATTAGCTTTGGAAATTCCAAGTTAAATAACCTCGAAGAAACTGACGTTGACAAAACGATATTATTTTTAGTCTTCGCTTGTTTTCGTAAACAAGATAATCCCGCAGCAGCTATGTAGTAGTCAACATTTTTATTTGTACATAATATGTATCTACTCTTGAACTAATTTTAGTAGAAAAAACTTAATGGGACAAACACGTCTTCTTAAAAAAATGGGATTAAATCATCATCGTAATACTGTTACGGAAATTTACCAAGAAAATGCAATGGAAGGTATTATCATGAATCAAGGAATATGGAGTGCGAGTGAGTCGACGAGGCCAGATTGAATCTATATAGGTACCGAGTTGAATTCTTTTTCACACTTTTCGTTTTGGCATAATATTATTCTGTATCCAGCATTATACAAATTTATATATTTGAAATTCGAAGAAATAAGCCTTGCAATAACCTTGTAATCTTGTAAAATAAAAGATGTGTAAACGAAATTCGGAGTTGTTCTAAGAAATTTTAAAAGAAAAGCTAACCCTACATGTAAGACAGGATTGACTATTGATGAATTACATACTGCTGAGTAAATTATTCAATACTTTATTGTTCGTTTAAGTTAACATATCATTTAATGTTTCAGATAATTTGTTGTGACCTCACATTACAAATAACTATAGTGGTTGCATGATAGTATATCAAGCTTGGACGTCCTGTTATTGATAGTCCATAAGTTACTTACTATGTAAAAGAAAGCCTTCTCATTTATGATTGGTTCAAGCTGCATTATAAGTCAACTATACATAGGCTAATAATAATTAGACAGATGACTTAATTATTATACATAAGTAAAATTACATCACACATCTATCTTGTTCAACGGCAACGCTTATGTTTTCCCATTACTCTCCAGATTCCAACTCCTCCAACGAACGATAGTACCACTCTATAAATGTAACCACATCATTATCATTTGTTTTATTTGAGCGATGTTAACAAGGGACTAATGTTCATATAGTTCAGACAGAGATACTGATATTAGTACAAACATCAGTTTCATTTTCCCAATCACAATCAGTGTGACGACGCTATGCTATAACTTTAAGCGGAAGCCACTAAAGATAGATTTTACTCTGTAGTTTTATTTTTATTCTTATACTCCGCTCCTTCGTTGTACTCACTTTAGAATCAAGAGATTAAAGTTCCGCAACTCGCTACGACCGCAGGACTGTGACTATGTGTGAAGATACTTATACCAACAGCCATTTTCCGGATAACAACACGTACGTGAGCAACGCCTACGAACGATCATTGTTGTTTCTTTTTTTGTACATTATTATAATATAATTAGCTATGCGTATGTGATTATTAAGCAAGGGCATTTATAAAATTATATCCTGTTTATGGATATAGATTTATAAGCTCATGCAGCAAAACCAGAAGTTAAGTAGAAACCAGGAGAGGTTAGAATTAGGTACGTATATGCTCTTAAATATTAAACCTGCTTAATCATCATTACGGTCGTATCAATATTTATATTTACTCACATTAAAAGTTAAATAATAGTTTAGTATGCGGGGAAAACATGAATATGTACTTAACTTACGTATGCAATTTTTGGAGTTAAGGACGGGATACAAAAAATATTTGTTTTCCGTCTAAATGAAGTTTAGGGGTATTGTATTCTAATTAAATCTTGTTCATACTGGCAAAGGTAAATGTAGCTATATAATATTTGTAAATTATGAGCTCCTCTGTGATTCTATTGTAAATAAATGGAAACTTAAAAAAAATAAACAAGACTTTGTCATGAATTGCATATTTTTCCATTGTATACCTAAGTAACTACCTACGTAATATCTATGGATTTTAATTAAACATACAATATGGAAATTTAAGCAGTGGTTCCATGTTTTGTAGGAAGGTTCACGTACTGTTTACTGTATAGACGACTATAATATCATGCTTCGAATTATTTTACTACAAATTGAGTAAGCTCCTCCTCCCCGCTTTAGAAAAATCCAGAGTTGATCGGTTATCGTTATTGTCCTAAGTAGGAAATTCCTGTCTTCCGGAGTTGCGTAACTCGTGAGCACTTTATTATTCGGAATCGAAATGGACGGATAAAAAATTAAGACGTAATATACCTCTATATACCTGGTATATTTATGATATATAATTGTCATGGACTAGGTCATATGATAGTAGAGCTAAGCACTGATAGGTAAAATGTAGGTACGTAACACAGTATATGTACTAGGATTAAACTATGTTATAGGTTAGGGTACTTCTGCATAGTATAATGTAGGAAGGAATTATGGAATCATGTTTTGCAAAATATATAGGAAGCAAAATATAATATTCAGTAAACAATAGGAAGACAACTAAATCATTGGAGGACTGGGCCTGGGTCTGGCCTGGCTACTGAACTGACTGACTGAGTGGGTTTACTGGGTCTTCTCTATGCTTCCTTCATTAAATTCTCTGTTTCGTTGTCATATAAGCATAGTGTTGCCGTACACGGTACTTCTGGTCTGGTTGAACATTCAATAAATATGTACACAACTTTTGGACTGGGCATGCTATGAAACTCACTCGTCCGTCATAGTCGCATTAGTTCACAAAATAGCAATTGGAAATGAGACAAAAAGGCCAATGGCCAAGAACCAATTTATGAACACAGACTCACTCACTCAGGTAGCCGCTGCAGGTACGCAATAAAGTCCAACCTACAGTATAATGTGCATGTCTATAACCTCCAACTATGTAGCATATATTATTATTTCCATATTACCTATACCTAGGTAGTTAGGTATGTATGTCCTAGGTGCATTGTACCTACTTTCTTTTCTATACACTCTACAGTTAACGTCAACAGTCCTTCGTCACAATAACTTTAGCCTGCCTGCCTGCCTGTAGACAGCAAAACAAGGGAAATAATATTATATTGAAGACATTTGTAATTATAATGATTGCTACCTATGAAATGTTTTTGAGCAAATCGACAAGAACGAACAAGAGCACACATCCAAGCAGAATAAGTAAACATCAAAACAAGGAATATTATCTGTACTTTACGATGCAATAAAAAAAATTGGCAATGTGTTTCAAAAAAAAAATACAAGCAAACCAACACACACATGGCTCCCATGAACAAATTCTTATTGTGTCAACCCACACAATATTTAAACAGACAAATATTTATTATTAACTTCCCATGGCTATTTATCTACTCCGAGTCTCCGAGTCGGAATCGGAATGGAACCAACAGAAAAGTCAACTTATAAACATTCGCTTGGAATTTCAATAGTTAGACAGCGACAGCACCAGTACCGGTACCACAGCGATAGACAAAGAAGAACAGGTATTCTTATATTTGTGCTGTGTTTTTTTTGCAAATATGAAACTACCCGTGTACTTATGCAAATTCATTTGCAATTCTTAATTAACTGTATTTGCGTAATAAAATGTAATTACGTTGTGCACGTGCCATTGACAAGGAAGAGAGCAAATATTTAAACAACTCTCCTTCTTTTGTTCAATACTATATTCAATAGAATGCAATAGAATAATTGCATAGCTTTGCAAAAAATTCAGTTGCATGTTACAAAATCATGGTGGGGTGCTCTCTGGATGCTGCATTCTGAATGACGATTACTTATGCAAAACATTATTAAATTCCCAGCTATACATTATTGACTACTTATGGCTGTACAAAGGCATTTCCATTCAAAGCTCTATTGAAAAATATATCATTGAATATTTGCTGAGGATATCATGAAATCGGGGGGTGTGTCAAACTGATGTGCTCACAACACGGGAATACTCACGAAGCCGCTACCTACTTATTTTTGTGTTTGTTTTTAAGATCATGTTTCAGTTTCATAATTTTCCATGATCCTACATTTCCGGCTGAATGCAAAACGTAATTAAAATCCATCAACTTCCCCCTTTTTTTTCTCTCTCACATTTTTTCATTGTCAGACATTTTCCCTGTGTGTGTGTGTGATGTGAGATTGTGAGATGTGAGAACGATCAATATATTATTAGTGATACAGTGATTGAGCTGAGTCACATTTTCCCACTGTACTGTGACTGTGACTGTGAGGGTCCCATCCTCGGGATTGCAACAACACTACGGCATGATCTCGCCTCAATAGATTCCTTTCCTCACTCACATTAATTTCGTCTCGAACACTCGAACAGCCTCAAGCCTCTGTTGAATGAAAACTCATCATCTTGTAGCCTGTACGTCTGCCATGAGCGGAAAGTCTATCAGACCATATCATTACCATAATCATAATCAGAGTCATCTCATTTCTCTAATATGCACTCTCAAGACATGCTGATCATACTCTGCAGAAACCATCAGCAAAAATTTCCGTGCCACTCAAGGGAGAAAAATCAAAAAGCAATTTCACGCTTTCATAGTTACAAATAAGCAAAGGTTACATACTACTAAAATTGATGTGGATATCAATACTTAATTCTTGTGATTATTATATGATTCCCATTCTGAATCTGATATCTATGTAGCAGCTTTAACATATTGACATTTTTCATAGCATAACTATCAAGATATCGCATAAACCTTGGACATAGGATCGTGCTTAAATCAGTGCTAAAATAACTAGCCCAACCAACATCATCATCATCATCATAATCATCATCATCATTTAGCATCATCTAGCATCATCTAGCTGACTCCAAGCTTTCGTTCCTCCAACTGAGACTTTATAACATAACATAAATAAATTCCAAACTTACTTCACACATCCAAATAATCACGTATTTACTACTACGCCAGTAATTAATGTCCACCGCAAATGATAAATATGATAGCCGTATGATTTACAGTGTCACAAGGAATATTCTTATGCTCTCATTTAAAAGACTTACGTGCACGTGTAGGTATAGTATCTGGACTGCAAACTACAAATGTCTAAGACGGCAATTACACCCTTACTAAATAACTGACAACTCTATATGTAATTTTAATCACAACCGCATCCCTGATTATTGTGAGAAGAATCGAGACAGTGTTGAGAAAGCCAATTCTTCTATGTTATATTTTTTGAGGCTCGTAAATATAGCTCACACATTCACATTCACATTGATCTTTGAATTCTGTTTCGGTCGGTGTCGGTAGTATAGAGGTACAGTATACATTTTTAAGATGTAGAGATAATTCTATGAACGGAGTATTCACTACATATATAGTGTAGTTAGAGTTATTGTGTTATGACAATAGCCTTTTAGATATTTTTGCACGTTGAAGTTGAGCAAAAAAAGCATTGAGCATTGTCATGCTCCATCCGCATCCCTATAAAGTCCAAGAGTAAAATGTGTACCTACCTATCTACATTATATATTATGTTGTTAGTATTGGTAAGGGAAATCAAATCGGTGGTGGAAGGAGACAAAAAACCACGACTCGAGGAGCTATCGCTAGAGATGGATCCTTCAACACTGCTGCGTGGGGATGGGGAACACGAATATGCGAATGTCGAACGTCGAACGCACACCTGATTTGCCTAAGCACACTCTTCAGGCTGTTAAAAGTTGGTGGATCTACTAGGTACTACTGCTATACTACCTACATGAAGCCATTTAAAATAGAGTGAGCTCAATAAAACATAACCTCCAGTAAATATACACTACTACTTTGCATGCGAGACCGAGTCTCATTTAATATATATAAATCTGTAATGTATAGCTCTTCGTTTACTATTTTTTTTTTTACTGCCATCCCATTTAAAGTCAAAGAATATTATAACTCTACACATAGATGCATATGGAAAAGAGAAAAAACCATCGCATAGAATCACCATCATTCATGCAGATGTGGATGTCACCGTCTCACAGGCACCACCATACGTACATATTGCTCCTTTTCTAGATGCCCATAATATAATGGTACATCACATATGGGGGTAATCACAATCACACACGGTGAAGACGAAGGAAAAAAAATACGTTGCTTTTAAAGAAGGTTCTATGACGACCCGAACAGACAGGTAAGTAAGGTTGAAAGGAGCATATAGACGACGAGCTTTTTTTCGCAAAGCTGCGACTCTTAAATTCACGTCATGACGTCCAATCCGATGAAACCATCCAAATGTTGTTGTTATTATTAGAATCTAACATGGAAGAGGACGCATTATGCTAACGCCAACAAGCATTAACATTTTTCTTATGTGTGTGTAGCAGGAAAATAAAAATCTTTATCAGTAGTACCTCTCTGTAGTTAAACACTGACAAACAAATAATAAATTACCGTCTGCTTTTGGTGCAGAAAAAAACTAAAGGGAAGACTGACTATACTATACTGTGTATAAACTATACTAATCGTAATAAGTCTTATTCCAGAAATCTGAAAATAATATTCCGTATCCGTAAAGCAGACCGTTTTTAAAAGTAAACTGACGTTTAAAACTATCCCAAAACTTTACAATCCCCAGACCACACTAACACAGATAGATAAAAACATGGCAGCGATTTAAACAAATTTCGATTTCTTATTTTCAATGCACTCGATATTTTTTTTTGCTTGATAAAATAAATAAACAATAGAACTTCACATGTTTTCCCCATTTTAAATTTTTTTTTTCTTCTAAAAATATTGGAGTCAAAGTTCGCGTTCCTAATAGGATTCAGTATTATTAGTAGCCCGCAATAATAATCCTCCGGGCTCAGCGGGTAATTACACGTGTGCCTTGTGCCTTGTAAGTAGGTTCTAAATTAATACTTGGAACTGCATAACTCCAGCTACTACTGCAATGACGTACAAATGGCTAATGCGAGAAATGAGAAACGTTAAAGACTCATTAACTTTATATACTTGATCCTTCCTATGTGTGAACCCTCCCTGCCCACAATCATAACGACCTATTATATAAAATTCATTGAGGGCAAGCACAATTTAACTACAACAAGCAGTAATGAAGTGATCGAGGGATATAGACAGACGTACAGTTTCGATGCGATGGTGAATGGAACAGTTTTCATAGTGACAGTATGTACATCTACCAACCAGACTTTCGCATCGGTTAAAGGGAATTGTGAAACTTGGAACTCTGGAACGGACGGACGTGTTTTATTATTAGTGCGTAGGCGTCCACGTGTACGCACATGCAACCCCTCCAACTGAATCCAATATACTTTTCTCTTCCACTACTACTTCTTTCGAACCAGTGTAGAGGTCAATGTCAATCATATCGACCGTCAAACTAAACTACGGTCATACAATATAGAGGAGGCCCCAGATGACAATCAATAGAAAAAAGGTGTGAGCGTGTCAAGAACCAAAATCCTCCAGTGGAACAGACTAAAAAGCACGAATTTCGGTTCGGTTTAACGGCACTGATGACACATCATTTCCCTCACACAACACATACATTAAATATCAAGGAAAACCGAGTCCGCGAAGCCGAAGCCGAAAGAAACTGTCATGCTCAAGGATTTAAAAATCCTCCTTAAAAATCGTCCTTGGATATTTTTCTATTTAATTTAATTTTAGCTATATAGCCCACTGAATTATCTATCACCTTGTACTAAGCAAAACTAAAAACAAAATTGAAGCCGCTTTCCCTGAAATATTGCATTCCACGTCAAGATAATCTCTCCGTCTAACTGATTTTTCTCTGTATATACTACACTTTAACTTTACAAAGTACATACAAAAGGTGGGAATAATGGTCCACATAAAAACAAAAAATTGGCGCAACCACAGATAGACTGACTGACATGGGAACAAAAAAAATTGGGGAAAAAAATATATATCTTGGGTCTACAGTCTACAGGCTGCACATTATGATAATATAATATGCCCACATACTTGCGTACTTATAATAAATTACCAACCTGATTTATTTTCTCCTTGAATAATTCTGCTTCAAAAACTGAGAAATGTTGGATATTTATGTTGGAAAGTTTGGACGGTAGTAACGACAACGAGGGATTGAGTATACGGCTATAAGAGTTTCGCGAAAAAGGAAGCACGTCACCATAAACGAAACCAGCCAAACCACGACGACGAAGACCAAGTCGAACAACGGTATATAGTAATAGAATTATAATGTGTATATATATATCTGTTTAATCTGTGTACGAGAGGATTTTTACGCGTATGGTAAGGTCTCTCTCTCTCTGTACGAGTACGACTACTACTCCTTCCTACCACCAGCTATGAGTAGTAGTAGTAGTAGCAGTTGGATTCTCGACACAAAAACAGCTGAGTGAGAGAGAGAGAGAGAGAGATGAATTCGGGGCCGGAGTGTGAGTTTGGGCCTCTGCTAAAAGAATAATCAAAAAAGATAGAGAATAGAGAGAGAGAATCCTGAAGGAATAGGAATACAGGCGAAGAACGAGTCGAAGGCGAAGGGCTTGTCGTCCGTTTCTACGTTTGGTATTGCAGCAGTTTGCAGACTGCAGCAGACTGTGTGCTGTGTGGCGGTCTGTCTCTCACACACTGCCTTCTTCTTCTACTTCTTCGTCGACTTCTTACGTTGCCCTCTCGCAGTCGCTCACAACCGCCTAGTAACAGGCCAACATGTACTTCATGTGCCCTAGAATTCTCTTCACCGAATATATAAACCTATAATATAATATGAGGTCCCTACTATACACTACATCCCAATCCCACTATATCAATTCTCTCCTGTGTTTTTTTTTATTCTTTCGTTGTCCTCTTCCTCTACTGTACTGTATAGGGGTTCGGAAATGTAAATCTCTATACTACAGTATTGCCTCCACAGACTGGTACCTACCTACTGCTCCGACTCAATGTGAGAACTACATACAGAATATATACACTCGGCAATTCCAAGTCGAATTCGAATTCAAATTGAAATTCAAATACATTCCGTATGCAGTATGCATATAGACTAGAGTACAGTTAAAGAAACAACAAATGCCACATTAGAATGATTGCTCTACCTTGGCTTCCCTTCGTAGAATGGTACAGAGCAGGAATGTCAAAAATCACTCTCTCACACGAGGCTTTCACTTCAGTCAGACTCACTAGTCAGACGTGGAGGAGACACACAAAAGTTCTACACACACACACATACACACAGAATCTCTCCTCACTTACACTTTATATATTGTGTAGAAAAACAACAAAATGTTTGCGTAATGTTTTTTTTTAATTCTTCTTGTCAATACTACTATACTCTATACTATAGCAGTAGTATGCTATATAACGCAGAATTTAAATTGAGAACTTTCGGATTTGGGTTCGGATTCGGATTCTGGATCAATTTCAATCTCGCGTAGATTATATTCCGTAGACTGACGATGAGTGAGAGAGACAGGAATTCGGTGGGAAGAGAGGAGTGCGTGCGTTGGAATTCTCTGTGTCAGAGGACCAGAACCAGGACCAGAACCAGGTAAAAGACTGAGAGATGCGGATGGTAGTAGATTAGGAAGAGAACAACTTACTACATGCTGAAAACTGTACAACTTTATAGGTGTGGAGGCAGAGGGTATCTATAATATTATGTAGGTCCCTACTGAGTAAGTTGCAGAAAAACTTTGCAACTGTGCATAAAGGTGATCTACTGATACTCAAGTTGAGGCAATCTTTCAGCTATATAATATTTTACACAACTTCCTTTGAGATAGTAGCCTATGTAGTATAAGTTGACGGAATGCACACACAGTATAGCTGTGGAAGGAGAGAGTCACGTAAGAAGGGACGAAATCAGCAGAGTGTGTGTGTGCACGCACAATAAAATGCTCGTGGAGAAGAACTGACTGAGTCTCGCAGTCAGAGAGTCAGACAAATTGGCAGGCAGAGAGAGGGAGAGAGAGAGAGAGAGCAGACTGTGCTGTGGATGGCCCAATCTTCTACTGATTAATAGTTGAAATATTTGAGGAGATAATGGCAAAAATTGGTATACGGAATTTAGTATGACTATATATTGACGATGATGTAGAAAATTAGAATAGGATGGATGCCATTTCAATCCTGTCTGGGATGGTCTATCTCCTCTTCTGCTCAAAATTCAAAATTCAAATCTCGACATACTTAAATACTCCCCACCCACTCTGCCGCCTGTCTAAGGGACCCTCAGCCTCAGCTAAAAATACAGTATAAGGTCTATGTGTGTGTAATTGTGTCCTCCCCAACCCGTCGCACGCTTCTTCCCTACTTCCCTTCCCTGCCCCGCAAAAAGCCCAAAATGTTGTTAAATGTGAAAAAAAAAATTTGGTGGAAGTAGTTTCGCTCAGCTGTATATTTGACTTGCCAGTATTTTAGCACGAGTATTCAGAGACAGACTATGTAGCTTCCTCATCCAGCCATTGCTTTTCCTTTTACTTTTTGGGCGGAAAGGAAAGGAAACTAAATCCTCATCTAGAGTTCTATGTAGATCCAGCATGGCTTTTTCAGATGGAGTTCACAGTCCCACCAAGAAATCGATTTTTGCGCATGGAACCAACCAACCCTCTCTTCTGTTTCTCCTTTATTCTACTTCCACATCTACATGTATAGCATCCCAAACATCTACCCACCACCACCACACTACACAGGACATTAGGTTATCACATTGGGGGATATGCTCTGGAACCCTATATAGTTTACATTACGGTCAATGGGAACGGGAACTTGAGCGACTCACTTGGAACTAGCACATATCTCGTATCATATTATGATATTAGTATATAGCTGTTGCTCTCTACTCTCTACAGTCACCACGTAGTGCTGTAATGTAGGAGGCAGTCAAGAAACTCAAGCAAAGTAAACGGCGGATTGGAGAGAGTGGAGTCGGGTGAAAAACATAAATGAACCCGTGTACAGGTAAAGGCTCCGACTCCGGTTTCGGTTTCGGTTTTGGTTTCGGTTCGGTGGTATGTATATGTCCAATGGACTACATACTGGTTTCCTGTGCGTAGACAGCTATGGCATGGCAGTGTGTTGAGCGACTCGGAATATTTATCACATTTTTAATCCCGGCTGCTCTCTCGTATGTCCTCGAGCGTCTGAATCTGTAGTCTGCAGGTCCCATTCCCATGATAGTAGACAGACATAACTGCATACAATACTACTACTCCGACAGTACTATCCACTAACTACACAATGCACTCTCTCGCCTCCTCACTCTTGTTTAACATTTATGTAGTTACGATATCCATTAACCTACTTAGGACTCAAGTAATTATTTTCACTAACAAACTAACAACTAAACTTGCTTACGTCAAGCGATTAATTCGTCAATACTCAAATATATTATGTGTATGCATACTTAGAATTCTAGTTTTTTTTTCTTGTATGTATCATTCATTACTATTGCTTTTTTGTTGTCTATATTGATCTTGTTATTTATGACAAAAGGTTTTTTGTAGCTTTTCCAAGTCAAAGTCCATTATCACCGCAAACTGTGTGCAATATATGCATAACATATTATACCCATACAAAAATAGACATTATGCAAAGGAAATAAGCATACTAGTCACTGCAGGAAAACTACAGGAAAGAAAACCATATAACTCATTATCTCAAATTAATTCAATTTACAAAATTGTATAATATACCATCATCATCATCACTCACTCGTTTCTTCTTTTTTTTTGTCTTTGTCATTCATACAAGAGACATCATCTTCCTGTCAACCACAGGTACAATAAGCTGGAGCTACATGGATAATGGCTATGCTCTTGTCATGTTCCTATTTCCTTCTTATTAGAGTAGATGCTGTAGATACAATGTAAACCAATTTTATTTGTCGTAAAGAAGATTGGGACTTGGGACTTGGGACGTAGGACGTGGAAGATAATGTAAAGTTTTACAAACAAATTTTATAGTTTCGTTTATTTTGACCCGTATTAGTAAATGGACAGGGAATTTTCTTTTTATATTCTGCAGGTTTGTAGGAATCAATTTACGGTTTAAGGACTCGAGATTAGATTAGCTTATTCCCCTGTCAAATATCAAGGAGGAAAATAGGTGGGTAGGTACATTTAATGTGATGTGATGGGGCTGCTGTGTTATTACTGCGCTGGTATAGTCCATGAGCCCAGGCCAATAATAAAGTGACAGGAAAGATGCAGACTGTGTGCAGTGAAGAGGAAAATTTATTGTGATTACCAAACCGCACAGCGCCTCTATAAACAGACATGACGAGCCTCAGTCTTTACACATCCAGTTTATAACTCTATCCGCCTCCAACCCATATATTATTATCAACTAGTTAATAGTTAATTGTAAATATTCATTTCCAAAGTCACATCACGTCAGAGTCCAAGTCGAAGTCGAAGCTAATCTGTCTTGTATTTGTATACCTTATGGTATTATCTGTAATAAGGAAATGAACCAAGTATCAAATATATTTCAAGGAGGAAATGCTGTCTTCCATTAAATGTGTACAAATAATGAGAAATAATAGAGACTTGGAGAATATTTAGCTATGTAGTAAAAATCTGTACATTGTAACAGATATACTTAAGAGCATTGTAAATTGCATACAGGAGGCATGGCGCCACATACATCTGTACTGTCATAATTTAATAACTTGTAAGAACAGATATTAGCGTCATGTTGAGAACCAAGTCAATAATTTTAGTTGAGAATTGAGAACCTGATATAGCAACTATGGTATTGAAAACTGGGATTCGTAAGGATATGAATATGAATGTAATTTAGCACAGTGCAATAGCGTGATCGAGCTGGGGCTGGTAGACTGCATGTCTGGTCTGTGTAGATGTCTGGTGCTGGTCCGTCCGGCAAGAACGGCAACCGGTAGCTTTTGCACTAGATGTCCATTACCATTTTAACTTGGGTACCTATCTGGACTTGAACTAACTATATCAAAGATTGCAATAAACATACATACTAACACCCTTCCCTAATAATTTTGCAAATGATGAAGGTACCTGTACCTAGTACAAAAGAAGTGCAGAGTGTACTCAAATGTGATTTTAAAATTCTTACTGCAGACCTATAGGTAGATGTAGAGGACGTTTCCCCATCTTAAACTCATAGAGCCAAAACACGTGTGCTTTTTCTAGGTCTTTCACAGCAGTAGCAGCCATCAGCCAGCTGGTCTCTTATTATGTATGTGCCAGAGTGTCAAGTCAATAATGATGATTAATATTCTTGTCAAGGAAAATGGTGAGCTTTATTTTTTTCATCTCATTTTAAAATAACAATGAAACATGCATTCATGCTAGTAGGTAATTTTTATACAAACCGAAGGATAAAATAATCATCTCACACAATTATTATTGAGGAGCTGATTCTGATCAGGTGAGATGTGATACTAGTTAGTTGGGCTTACTGCCTGCATATATAGCTTTTAAGCTCCAACTTGAGTTGTGCAGATCACGTTTGTTAAGTTTTTGAAACAAGATAGCTGACAATAATAACATATATTAGAGACACTTTACCTTCCTAGATACATGGCTAATAATATTATATGTGTTGAAGAACGGCGCCCAAGGGAAAAGTCGACTTTTGGACTTTTATCTGGACCTAGGATACTAGTTGTTGTTGCTACGCAAGAACAACTTTCTTTTATCTGCAGTCTTTTATAGCAGCTTTTTAAATATCTGTGTAGTTCACTCACATTAAAGACAATTTACATGCACTATTATGCTATGATAAAATATACAATGGACATGTAACATACGTCACCCAATCATTCCTCACCCATCAAGGCTCCTATGATCCTTTTATTCATTATTACATTTTAATGCATGCATAAAATTCTGAATTCTGATTATGAAAGGTAACGGACACTTTTATATGCTTATTTGCATTTTTGGAAGGAAGACAAAATTGCTCTCTCAGGTGTTCACTTTAATTAAATCTTAGAGCAATCAATAAAGTAGGTTAATTTTGTAAAATGAGAAGATCAATTACCACTTGAGCGACTGTACAAAAGATCGATTGTAAATTGCCTACTTATTGCACGTGTGATGCAACTTGGAACAAAACCAGTTTTTTTGCACATCAACGGCAACGACCAGCACAATTATTCTATCATTATGGTCAAGTCCTATACAGATAACCTACAACCTTTTCATATACTTTCCTCCTAATAAGAAATAATATTATCGGTAAATGTGACTATTAAATTTAAATTATAAATTTGAATAAACAAAACAAATTGTGTGATTTGTAAAATAAATACTGATCTATTTATTTTATTACTATCTATGCAGGGACCGGGAAGAACTCAGGGCACGATCAGTACAACTTCGATTATGCTATTTAATAAATAATGCGCGGGTCTGTACTAGTACGCTGGACTGAGGGGCCCTTTTAATTACACGCGGGAGGTACTACTACTACAAGATATATGATACTTTATTTCATTCCAAGGTAAATACGTACGATCTCCCCTCTTTGGATTAATGTGTATTGCATTTTGAAAACGGTTTAATACTAACGATATTGACTATTGACACAACATGCAAAATATTTTACATATTCACTATTTTAACCTATTTATTTGAGATATTACGATGACTGTAGAGGAAAAATGTTTTTATATTTATAAATATAAGAAAAATCAGTATTATGTACATAAATGCACACTTAGCTATGCAATTACAGATTACAGACACATGCAAAGTAAGTATAGTAAACTTTCTGTTTTCACGTGCTTTCCATCTTGTCGTCATCATCTAAAAAGCATAATGGTACTATACAATGTCACGTAAATATTCTTAACAGGCGATGAGACTTATTATAAGAGGTTGTTAGGAAGTAGGAGGGATCAAAACTTTTCACACAAACCTCAAATGTCAACAAAAGCTAATCGTAAGCAAAAACTTGAGAGCAAGAAGTAGTCTACTCAAACATGTGTCTGATGCTGAAGCAGTCATCTTTGTTATGTACGTATGTGTCTTTGTTATCAACAATGGAATAAGCGTATCACTAAACGCTCTACGCATAATATTTTTTCCCCATCCTATTTTATGATACGAGAAATGTAATCTTCTTTGAAAAGACCTTCGGGAATGTAATGCCATCAAGATGAAGCACAAGTTGTATCTTTTCCTATAGACGTAACATTCTGAACTAAGTACAGATATAAATAAATTGTAATCAATATAGTAAAATTGTCTCGGTTGATCAAGTTTCGCTTCTAAAAAAAGATCCTTCACAGGCAAACCTTTTATTAGGTATGCATACCTACTTATTTAATTGTATATACGTATAGCATACAGCCTAACCCGTCCCAACCATCTCAATAATTCCCACGCATTTCCTTGTGTCATTAAATACATTTATGATTGATGAGAAAGGAATGCATGCATATAATATCTGGTATCAAAGTTTATTAGAAAAATGGATGGTGCTGCTAATACTTTTGTTCAAGACACACTGTCATTTATTACCAAAATCTGGAACAGTCTCATAGACACGAAAAATCTGATTGAGTATGCTTAAAGAAGGCACAAAGTTAAATAAGTTAGAACACAGTAAAATGTATTAGTATTAGCAGAATATCACTCCTCTTTACGATAAATTTCCCCCTTTAGGCTCGTTTAGTATTCAGATGTTAAAACTTCTGTAAAACTATTGAACACAAAATTCAACACTTTATAAATAGTTATACTAATAAAGAGAAGGATTTTTTATAATTTTTGATCGGTCCGTAATGGTGATCGGCAGCCGCCGTTCAAATACTATCGCGTTTAAAAATCTGGGGGGATGATGTTACAATAGCTTATAATCTACCTATAGTTGTACTTGTACTTCCAGTTCCGTTCTTTAAAAGCTCTGGCTATGTAAAATCAGGCAAGTTTTGACACCTTTTTCAGTTTTTAATCCGATCACATATAAGACTCTGCTACTCTACTTTTGCATTAATATCTAATGCATCTGTAGCAACTAGATCACACATAGAATACTTTCGCGATTTTTTCAGCTTTTTTAATTCCATGACCTGCATCTCTTGGAATTTTTAATTTTAGACACTGAATATTTTTTTGTACATAAAAGGTTAACATACCAGTACCATGACACAACCTGCTCCACTTTATCTCGGTTATGTAAAACGATACAGTGTCTTAAAATTTAGAAAAAATGAAACCGATCACCATTAGGCAAGTTACTACTAGGTCCAAACAAATGTGACTGTATCGTACGAATTAATTAACGGTGTCAGATGTTTTCTGATTATGATTATCGTCTTACTGACCGAGTTAATAGCCTACAGTTCCTTGCATGTGTAATAATAAGACAAATGCCAATTCAATATATTATGTTAGAGTTTTACTTCCATACAATAATGCAATGATATGGCATGAAAGTCGCCTCGCTGCCCGTTGGTTTTTATAGTTGCAGTTACGTAATAATTTAGTAGTAGTACTAGAATAATAGTAATACAACAAATAATTTAAATAAACGATTTGAAGAGTGTTTTGGCAAAACGGGATTATTCCATTTTCTTCAAAAATGAGATTATTTTTGTTATTTGTTCTATTTAACTAGATACATTACTGTGATGAATGGTAAAGGTCAAAGTTCAACCAAAGCAATTTATTTAAAATAGCCCCAATTTAATTTTTGGCAAACGGGATAAGTCCATTAAATTATTTTTGGCAAAATGGGATAAGTCCACCTAAAACTTGTATTTCTGATTTAAAGAGTTTTGAGTGTTTTCGTAGTTTGCACAAGACAATTTCCGCGAGTTAATGTTTTTATTAATGATGGATGGTGGCACCATTAATTCATTTTCCGTTGTTCCTGTAAAATTTGCTTTGGTGTACTTATCCCGTTTTGCCAAAAAACTCTTCATTTAAAGAAGCGAATTTATTGATTCGATTAATGTTTTGAATTCGAAGAAAGGTATAGGTAGGTATATATTATTAGCTCTGCTCTGACAGAAATAAGAATCACATTTAGATTAGAAGAATTAAATTAAAAATTACAAATATTACAATTTAAAAAAGAAAACAAGGCAAAATACACGTTTCTCACACGGCACGGCTATCTATCCTTGCCGCAAACGCAGGAAATTCAAAACGGCATTGCAAGATACAAAATGATACAAATAATGTGTACGGGCAAATGTAATTCCCTATCATTCTCCTATGACTCCTACTACTCCTACTATGCTATGTTGCCGTTCTGCTCCTACTACTTTCTCGATTCTCCTAACCCACTGGGGGGTCTTCAAAACAAAAACAATTTTCCTACCATTCTTCAAAATTCCTCTGGACTTGTCATAACTTTCCTACACCCTCCAAACTTTGGACTTTCCAATTTTATTTTTTATTTTCATCCCAAAACTGACTTATGATAATCATGATGATCCCACTATTATTTAAAATGAAACTTAAAGCTTCAGAAAATCAGACTATCAATACAAATGCCATTTATTGTTAATATTATCCTACTAAACCCATTATAAACGCTAATTGCATGTATTTTCCTACTATGCAAAATAAAACTACTAATTCTATCCACTCTGGGAGAATCGAGAAAGTAGTAGGAACAGAACGGCAACATAGCAGAGTAGTAGGAGTAGTTGGAGTGATAGGAGAATGATAGGGAATTACATCTGCCCGTACTACAGTACTACACATCTGTGAGTACTGTTACCTGTTCTGTTTGTGTGAGAAATATGATTCATGATTATTAATTGTTAATAATTTGCGGATTTAAGAAGATAAAACAAGTTTACATTTTGCACTACTAAATAAAAACGAAAATTACTGCGGAAAAAGTTAAAGTGATCCTGGCAGTATTTTGAAATAGGAAGTAACCTACAACCTAATTGCATTCGAATTTTTTAAGTTTTCGTAACCTCGAGTTTGGTTCGAAGTTTTCGATCCTGTGTTCTTCATTCTTGTTCTTGCCAAGGTTGTGAATCATGCTACTAAAAAATTCAAAGATTAATTTGGGGATGAAGTATTGTATTTCTAGGGCATTAAATACTTCTTCAGTTCAAAAAGCTTACTCAGCAGAAAAAGAAACTCACTTTGGGTTCGAGACAGTCTCGGAAGCAGAAAAGGCAGAAAAAGGTAAAATGAAGTTTTAAGCATTGTTATAAGTAATAACATATATACCTACTTCGTTAACGTAAAAATCGAATGCTTAAAATTGATTTCTCAATTATGTGATAATTATGTGATTTCGAACCCAATCATGTGGTGATTGTGTGATTTGAAACCCAACTGTCACTGTGTGATTTATTTGGTTTTTGCAATTTTGGTATCTACAGGGTGCCAAAAGCTTAGAAACCCGGTAACCGCTACGTTGTGTTGACATTTATTGTTTTGTGTGTTATGTGATTCGGTTACCTTAATCATCAAAAGGTAATTAAACCTAAATACCCAGCATTTATATGTAATTCCATATTTTAACTAATATTTGTCTATTAGATTTAGTTGAAACTTCCTTATTGGTATTGAAATCTGGGAGATCTCTGAAGATAAAGTCTTATTGGTAAGTAAGGTAAATCAAACAATAATTTCAAATTTTAATTTTGGTTATCAATCGTAAGTAATTATATAAGTTTAGTGATCAAAGTAGACATGACCTTCTGTCCTGCAAACGTTTTTTGATTTCACTTTGATTAAAGAACTAACTGTAAGCATACATTATTTAATAAGGTGTTTCGTTTCAGGTATTGAATTTCGCTGGGGACTACAGATCGGGCGAAGACAGAGGATATGACCCACAATCAGGCGGAACAGCCGACGACGAATCTGCAGTCCTTCCGAAGAGCACATTTGCAACCGAACCGAACCGGAGAACCGATACAACTATAGGTCGAAGTCGAAATACAGAAGACTTTTCGGCTGAGCTGCAATCCAAAAGATCCTGAAGTTCCCTTCAACGAAGCCAAAGCCCGACGTTCTTCTGAAGCCTAATCGAAGATCGTCGGCACAAGCTACCCCAAGACCTTCGAGTGAAACTGCAACCTACATACCCTAAGGCAAAAATTTCATTTTCAATTCAACGTTCTCACTTTCGTTAACATAATACATAATACCATATATAAAATTTAAATGACTTGTATCTCCAGTACAAATATCAATGTTTAGTGCTAAAGTTCTACTAAAGGTCAAGCTAATTGGTATTTATTAACACACATACATCTTTACAGTTCCGTGGACATTATAGTAAAAATTAAAACACGTTTTTCAATTTTTAAACTTAGTTTCGTAAAGGTTTACCCAAAATGATATCAGTGACCGGCCTTCAGATACTACCTCCTTGAAACATCTGTGTGACTAATATTGATACAGCTTATAGTTTCAGCATAATCTAACAGGAATGACAGAGGCAATAGCTGCGGTAGTAGGGTTTGCCCTAATAGTGATCAGTTGCCGCCGTTCAAATTCTACTGCCTTTAAAAATGTATGGGGAAGAACATTATTGTTATTGTTAATGTTATTAATAACTTGCAGCACTTCACTGATCACCATTAGGGTACTGATCACCATTAGGTGTTTCCCCACTACCTCCACTAGTGCTTTCAGTTCCTTTCTTCAAAAACCCTGGCCATATAAAATCATTAAAGTTTTGAACACTTTTCTTGTTTTATAACGATATTTTGTGAGGACACTACTTTCCCGCTAATATCAAATACATTTTTATCTAACTGATAACCTTAAGGGGCACTTGGGGCTTTTTTCTTACATGGACCTGTATCTGTTCCTGTTGCTAGTTTTATTGTAGATACTGAGTATGATGTACTTGTATGATAACTCCTACTTGAGACGGTTGTGTAAAAAGGTAGGTTTTTGAAGGCTTTAAAAAATGAACCAGGTGACAATTAGGACGAACCCAAATATAGGTAGGTACATAACTTTACTAGAGGAATGTTGAGCATTAGTTAAACGTTAACACTAAAAATTGATATTTGTATGAGGGTTGTGAGTTATTTAAACTTTTGATATGGTATTATGAATTATGTTAACGAAATTGAGAACGTTAAAAATAAAATTGTTGTCTTAGGATTAGGCTGTAGTTTCACCCGAAGGTCTTGGGGTAGCTTGTGCCGAAGATCTTGGACCAGGTTGCAGAAGAACGTAGGGCTTCGCTTTCGTTGAAGGGCACTTCAGGATCTCCTGGATTGCAGCTCAGCCGAAAAGTCTTCCGTATTCGGGCTTAGTGCTGTAATTTGTTCACAATTGTTTGTGAAGATCTTGATTTTCAAGTGCAAGATTGTGCCCAAACTGAGTTGTGCACAATACATGTTAATAGCCTCAGATTGTGATTGTGGAAGTTTGTGATTGTTCGCAAAAAGTTCTGTAGAGACGACTGGGAAATCAGGTTAGTTCCTGTTTGTTCCTGTCGGATTATGATGCATATTGTGAACAATCCAATTTTAGTAGTTTGTGGTCGTGTTTGGGTAGAGCAATCACAAACTAAAAAACAATTGTTATTTGTTAACAAATTACAACGCTATATCGACTATTCGGACTTCGACTTAGTTTTATCTGTTCTTCGGTTTGGTTGCAAATGTGCTCTTCGGATGGACTGCAGATTCGTCGTCGGCGGTTCCAACTGATTGTGGGTCATATCTTCGGTCTTCGGCCCACCTGTATTCCCCCGAGAAATGCAATACCTGATACCAAACTCCTTATTATATAATGTTTGTTTACAGTTAGTTCGTTTATAAAAGTAAAATCAAAAACCGGTCGTAGGACAGAAAGCCATATCTACTTCTATCAATAAACTCATTATATATTTATACGATTGATGATAACAATTTATTAAAATCGTTGTTTGTTGTCCCTAACTTACCAATAAAACTTTATCTGAAAATGTGGAATGTTTAGGAATTTAGCATTTTTCAAATAATCATAAGTACATTTAAAATTAAAAATCTCCCTGTTTTCAACAAAAGAGACAATTACGATTCACGAATTGTAAAAGAATTACACTGACACGTATATACGTATGACGAACAATGCCAGTAAATAAAAAAGGGAAAGCTAGACAAGTTCATATATGCAGTTTATGAATAAATATAATACCTCTGGCCATCATCCATTGAAGTAATAATATTAAGAATGATCATTTAAATACATTTGTAGGTATTAACTGAACGAGACAGTAAGTAGCTACGAAAAAATAACTCTCATGGAGCGGTGCAATGTCTATTAATTAGTGAATTCAGTAATTATCAATTACTTCGCAATATTTTAAAGAGTATTATTTTATACTGCGTACAGAATGGTATAGAAGACAAGCTAGAAGTAAAAAAATAAATCCACGGTCAGTACTTTCAGGAATTAATGTTTGCCAGTATGGACACGACAAAATATGGCTACAAAATTATTATTAACAAAATGTGGCTCATTTATTTTAGATGTAAAAAAATGGTCAAATCAGTTTCTCTACTTCTGAAACATTACAGAACAGGAAGATGTTGTGGTATTGTGTACTAATAAGTAAATTTTTGCAATTCTACGCACTTTTGAATAATCTTGTAAAATATTTTTTATTCTTTCAGTAAAAGCTGTATTTGAAAATGTGGCGGATCGATACGATGTGATGAATGATTGCATGAGCATGGGAGTCCATAGAATCTGGAAGGATATCTTCATAAGGCGACTCAGACCTGGTCCTAAAACGAAACTTATAGATGTGGCTGGAGGGACAGGTACATGCCAAAATACAGTTCGTGTATTTTAAAATATGCAGCTTAATCCTTGAAGAATATAAATTTCATGCCTTATTTGTTTTTCCTACTTTTTCGTAATAGGAGATATAGCCTTTCGATTCTTAAGTTACAACCAGACGTCTCCTAATTTTAACAGCAACACTATTTTTCCAAATGGCTGGGATGTAACAAATGGAAAACCGGCTGAAAATGAAGTGGAAGCGCAGTATCAAGCTTTAAAGGAGAATGAAAATTTAAATCTCGAGGAAGAAGTGTAATTGTCTTACTTTATGTTGTATGGATTGGAAAAACATATACCTGCATGATATTCACTGTGCTTTTTTTAGTAGTTTAAATCCAGCTTAGCTGCCAAAGCATAGATTTGTACATCAAATTATACTATTAGTATTTGTGTACAATTAGAGGATCAATTAGGATTTATAATCATCATTTATATACTTAAAATGCATTCTTGTTTTTCGTAAAATGTTTTAATTATATTATTTAAGAAAGTATTGTATACTAATTGTATACTGAGCTGTATGGCTATTGCAAATGTGCAACAGTGACTTATTAAAGTTTTTCTCTCTTATATTCGCTTATAAGGCTGAATTTAATTTCCATCGTTTCCTTTTTCTTCAGTTGAGTTCAATTTTCGCACAGTTTCCTCACTACTACTACTCGTAACACAAAGTAGATTTTAAGCGAAGTTATCTTGAATGCTCATGTTTTAAAATCCCTACCATACTCCTAATTTCAATATATTTTTAAACTTTGCTTGGGCACATTAATAGTATTAGTAATAAAATCTAGGTGTTAAAATGCTTTTAAAACATTTTAATATAATTTCATTTATTTCAGGCGAAGCGTTGTAGTATGCGACATTAATGAAAAAATGTTAGAAGTGGGAGAAAAGCGATCAATCCACTCCTTAACACCCAGCCAGCTAAGAAGAATAAGTTGGGCTGTAGGTGATGCTGAAAATTTAGACACCATACCTGATAACTCGTTTGATGCATATACTATAGCTTTTGGAATTCGCAATTGTGTTCACGTAGATCAGGTAAATACTGTTGAGAATTTCGTGCAAAATTCTAAAGTAATTTTGTGGTATAAATGTTATTTTATCTTTTAATAAATTTCTTTAGGTTTTGAAAGAAGCGTACAGAATTCTGAAACCGGGAGGACGATTTATGTGTTTGGAGTTCAGTCATGTCGAAAATCCAGCCGTAAAATGGTAGTTTATAATCAGAGTTTGAATTTGTTGTAAATTGAAAATTCAACGGTGGTACTTACTACTAGTTACCTGATATTACAGATCTAGGTCTACAGAGGCAATATATTGTTTTTATTGTCAGTTAAGCGTCAGATTTGGGAATTGTGAATTTCCAGAAACCCAATCGAAAATACCCTTATGAAATAATTTGTTTTGTTCATTTTATGTAAATCAAATGTGTTGTTGTAAACCAATTCAACGAACTGAAACCGAAATCAATTTTCAAAATTAATTCAATGTACTTAATGTATTT
Organism: Dicyrtomina minuta; assembly: GCA_949802685.1. Lineage (NCBI taxonomy): Eukaryota > Metazoa > Arthropoda > Collembola > Symphypleona > Dicyrtomidae > Dicyrtomina > Dicyrtomina minuta. The sequence goes on from OX461810.1 coordinate 29,999,591, forward strand.
TAATTTTTGATTCTGAAAATTAACAAATTAAGTACGCATTAAGTTGCATAATGCAACTTAGATTGAAAAATATTGCTTGTATTTATCTGGGAATTTCACTATAAATTTGATTCGAATATAATATATAATTTATATTTCAGGGCATATGATCAATACTCCTTTCAAATGATTCCGGCCATGGGTCAAGTTATTGCTGGAGATTGGGATTCCTATACGTATTTAGTTGAAAGTATCCGAAAGTTTCCTAATCAGGTAATTTTCCTTAATTTCTACACGAGTAAACGTATGCAATTTATATATCAAAGTTCTGGTCGTTAGAACGTATTTACGTTTGGTCTTCTCAGTTTTGTGCCCAATATCACCAACAGTAATAAATGATAAATCTTAAATTTTATGCATATGCGTAGGTATCCATATCACATCACCTCTACTTTAGCTGTAACACAGGTGATGTTTATAGCGAGTAGTAGAAGTGGTGTGTTTCAGTACTCTCAGTGATCTTGTTCCTATTAAGTACTGCAATTCTGCAATTCATTATTTTCATGAAATCTACAAGTAGCAATGTCTATGTAACTGTAATAGTAATAATAATAATTAGTGACATTATTCTTGTGGTATTACAGGAGGATTTCAAGAGAATGATTCAAGACGCAGGATTTCGTTTTTCTAAGTACGAAAATTTGACTTTTGGGGTGGCAGCAATTCATTCTGGGTTTAAATTATAACGTAATATGTGATGCCTATTCTAACTTGAACAATTACTCCAACTGAACAGTGGAGCCAGCTAGCTACTGTTTATTTGTTATACATTTATTAGTTTACTGGGGTTGTGCATTTATAGAATATTCAAGTTTCAAGACAAGCCCCTTTAGAACTAGCTTTAAGTTATGTCGAAAGCAGTGATTTGTATATACTATACCTGTTTACCATAAATTGCAAATTTATTAAAAATTGGTGAAACAAAACAAAAATTGTAACACGAACAAGGGTAAGCAAACCATCAATAAACTATAGCTATGCATTCAAATAATACTGTCTACTAACTTCAGAAATAACTTAATGCATGATCTTAAGCATACTTACTTGTATTGAATCGGATTTTGGATTCATGAGAACGGCGCGTGTATTGGCTTTCAGATTGGGATTTGAAAAGTTGAAAAAACACTTAATATGAACAAAACCGGATGGCTTTAATTTTCGTACTGTAAGGCATTTAAAAATCTAATTGTGACAAAGACCCGAAGTTTTTTTTACAGTTAATTTCATTAGTTATGCGTTCAGATTATTTATGGTAATTTCTTGTGAATGAAGCCTTTGTACAGACAAAGAGGTGCTTATAGAGTCATAATATTTCATGATTCAAAATTATCCGTATGATAAACTCGGCACAAATAACAAAGCCCTACAAATTATCAATCAATTCAAGCGATGTACTTTACTTTCACTCTGCTCATTTCAGACTGGAGTGAAAGACGACGGCAAAAGGCAATAGAAAATTGGATAATCTTTTTCGATCTATGATATTACTTTTAACACCAGTGAAATTATTGTATTAACATTTAAATGAATAAATAAAATAAAATGTCTAATTATTTTCCGAGTATTTGGCGTAATTTCGTAATGCATATCTTTAATCATGACCATACGCTTTTATTCTACTTCATTGATTTTCTTGGCGTATTTTTGTAAGTTTTCCAAATATTTTGAATACACCAGACCAGACCACATTTGGACTACAACTTTTGGTCCGGGCCAGACCACGCCGGCCACTGACAAGTGATGTTACTTCCTTCTAGTAGAATAACTAATAAGTGTGTATCTGTACGCTTACGCAAGAATACAAGACATTAGTCGGTACTAATTTTCGTAATTTCTACATGCTTTGAGGTTAGGTCTTTTCCGTTGCTCAGTGCAGTGGTCTCATTGGCTGTATAACGTTATTTTCAGGATGTAAAAATGTAAATAGAAGTAACACATTCCCTCGTCCCTCGTGTTCAAAAATAGGTCATACGAATTCATTTCAAATCACTGGAAAGGAGGATATTTAAGATTACTACACGCGATATTATTATTTAACTTTAAAAACACAAAGTTGGTCAACAACAAAGAATAATTTTAATTTTCAAGTAGAGTTTTTAGGGACAAAGTATGGTTTTGTGTACAATAACGGGCTGTCAAGCAGAAATAATATCAAACAAAATCAATGGTACAACAATAAGTCCGTCAACTTGTCCGTCACATGCCTAATTAGTTCCATCGTGGCTAAGAAAAACAGATTGGGCTACATTTGTGAATAGAAATGAATTAAGGCTGAAAGCCGGAGAACATGCTCAAAATTGTATTCAATTCATATTGAGAAGTAATAAATAAGTAAAGTGGATTGATAGGCAAATTAAGAGTGGGATTTAGTTAAAGTGGATAGTTCAAGTAGCCTGAACTGGGCACCAAGTAGGACTCCCATGCAATTTATTCACAACTGTGCCTTTTAAATTCTGCGTTAATTTACGAATTCCTAATTAGTTGTACTCCTGATTCTAGGTATGGGAGAGTAAAAAATGTGAAGAATTTTAGTCTAATTTAATTAACAAGATATACGGTAAGTAGGTACCTACCTTTATACAGATATATATAAATTCGAATACATTTAAAGTTGAAAGTACACTTTCCCCGTGTTCTAAAAGCTTCATACAATTTTTCTACAATTTCAATTCAAAAATTTAAAAACTCCCTTTGGTAGTAATTGGACCGAGAAGTAAATTCTACAACTTTGGTAAATATAACAAAGCTATAAGGAGGGGAAATAAATTATGTTGTCGAGTGTAAGGCGCTGCTCATTTTGAATTGTTGTAGCATTACTTTTACCCAGTGGGTGTCTCGTTGTTACTCCAAAGGGCAAGATCGACAGCTGGTTACTGGTCCTCCTCTTTCTGACAGCACCACCGCACCGGCACGTTCCAAGTTTAAACCCTCAGCTCATCTCTTTGGCTTTGGCGTGTGTCTCTCGACAAACTTCAAAACGTCTCTGAAAAGTCACTGAAGCCGAACAGAACATTTTTTGGAGAAATTGTAATACTTAACATGTATAAAGACGGCTCATAATTACACTGAACAAAGCAGATGTTCGAATTGACCAAGAATACCAATGTAAAACTTTCTTTCTCTTCTGCTACTATGTATATATCCAGAGTCCCTTCAAGTTCACCTACTCACTCACTCTCTCCATGCCACATGCCATATATACTCAAAGCTCCTTGCTAGTTACTACACATGGTCCTCGTTTTACTCAAGTAGCCTACTTTATGTTTGGCCCATTCCTGGAAAACTTTTTCAATAGACATGTTGCATTCAGACCTCAAATGGATCTCTTAGTGTCTACACACGAGTATACATACGTGCCTACTGTAGAGACAACCGAAAGTGAAGGCTAGCAAGGATAAAGCTGCCATTTGATTTCATGCAAAATTTATCCTTGCCAGCCTTCACTTTCGGTTGCCTCTACTATATATACATTATTTTATCTGTTTACAAACATTCACTTTAGGTAGGTGCCTATATACCTAATAAAACTTTCAGTTTCACCATGTCTACATAGGTTTTATTTAATGCAGAGGAAACATATTCAGCGCTTCAATTCAATATATTTGATACCTATATGGTAGATGCGTATTACGGAAACCATGCTTAATCTCCTTCAACATACGAATAAAACCGTTAAAAATTATGCTGTGTTTAAATTTAGGACGGAGGGATCTACGCACAGAGATGCAGATGCTCACTCAATGTGCACTCGCATTCTTCAGCTTCAGCTTCAGGTTATGTATGGCCGACTATAGGCAGAAACAATACATAATACATAGGCAGATCATGAGTACTTAACGGCTTTTATTACACTGCGTGAATACAATTTGAAAAGGTGTGCATAATAATATGTTTACATAATTTAAATACCTAAGTTGGTAGGATAAAAATTCAGTTATATGCTCTTAGAATTATATCTCGCTCCCATTAAATTATTTGTCATTTTGACTTGACACAAATACTATATGAAACAACAGGTATTAGATATAATAATGTGACGGAATAAGCTTTCCTCATACATTTGTGTTGTCATTGCCACTTTGGTTGTCAGTCACAATCCGTACTCTGCATGTATATGCCACCACTCGCAGTTTACACTTTACACTCAATTAAGTTCTACAATTCTATAAAAAAATATTTATTTTACAATTTACAACCAACGCCATTCTCATTCTTTCTCGCAGGCTTCCTCCCTGCTTTTTAAAAGGTTATGATCGATGGTTGTAATCCATAATCTTGTTTGTGTTTGTAGAAAAGGCAATATATACAGTCAGTGGGGGGAGTCGCAGTTGTTCTTCAAGCAGTTCAGTACTGTATGCCTCAAGCAGTACATATACTACATCGGTATGGTACAGCAGAGGGTAGGGCTGAAATTATAAAATATCTGTAGAAATAGAGCCACCAGACCAGTGCAGTGTGCAGGTATGCTTACACAAAGTCATGTTTAACTTTAACAAGTATACAGTATACAGAATATAAGGAAAAGGACGGAAAAAGACAGAAACATACTAACGGCATCTCACTTACTACCTGAAGTTGGAAGTACCAACAAAACCAAACTAGAACCAGCACCAGCACCAGCACCGGTTAGTACCTACTTACCTAAAGTTATATAATACTATACCTTCTTCTTCGTTCAACATAATATACATTATGTAACTTACCACCATACCACACACACTTTGGGTAGTCACGAACTGACAGGCACGAAGGAGGAACGAGCAGGAGCGAGCGAGCGACAACGAGAGTGAGAGTGAGTGGAAGTATGGAATACCTTTAAACGGATTCTAGTTTTTGTGGATACAGATACTCCAAAAGATGCGATACATGAAATACATACCAAGACCAAACATCTGCTTATCGCATTTCGCGGCTCTGAAAGTAAACACTTACCACGTGGTAATCCAAGACTAAATTGAATTCGATCTGATTGTGCACACACACTACTGCACGGCTACTGCTTTCCTGCTGACAGTCCTCCCTGCCTCCACTACCGACTACCGCACACTGTCAGTCAGAGAAGACCAAACCAAAACTCAAACCCGAACCTTCACTTTCCCTTTCTAATTCTAAAACATCAACATCTTTTTAAAAAAAAATGTTTAAACTTCCAAAAAATCCAATTCCGACTCATCCCGCGTACTAACCAGTAACATTTCATTGGCATCTCTTCTGCTAAATAACATTAGATTATTTTCTTCCGTACTTTTAAGTAGACGTGTGTGTACGTGCACTCTCGTTTCTATTCTAAAATCATCCTCTCACTCGAATTTTCGAATACTCGAGACAAGACGAGTGACTCAAGTTGGACAAGTTATAGTGTAAGTCTCCTAAAAATAAAATTCACAATATTTGACGACGGACAACTAATTGTCTGTATGAGCTTGAGAATCAAAGTTTCTGTCAAAGTTCCAAGAAAAATCATTGCATCCTCTTTCCTGTCTTACTACTATACTACTGACTACTGACTACTGTTTTTGGTTTGCTGTATCCTTGTCAATTACTTCTGGTCCTGGTTTTAGTTTTAGTGGTTAGTGCTTGTGTGCTCAGGTTTAAGAAAACGGCAAGAAGAAGAAATCGACAGAAGTACTTATGTGTAAACGGATGATAAATATTATAATCCCTGACTCTATCATTATGTAATAAAAAACCAAAACTAACAAATAATATCATAAGTCATTAACTTTGCAAGAGTGAACTTTACATAACTGTGTAATCATGTGTGGCGGAGAGGCGGTATACCACAGATGAGTGCCTAGTTCCAAATCCCTATATTTATTCTAACGACGTACTACTCGTAATCGTAATCTAGTTTTGTACACACTGCAGTGGGTACGCCTAGTCCATTGTTTTTACTATCATCATCTGCTGGTACTGGTGTGTGATCCAATCTATTTTTGATCGGAATGTCTTGTACATACTCCATGCATTACACAACACATTGACAAGCATCTCACATTTGCATGGCTTAGCATAAACGGTAAACCACGTCTGTTTTTGCTCGGATTTCTTTAAATACTAAAAACTGTTGTCAACATTTAGTTTTTACTCAACATATGACATAATGGAGTGGAGATATAGTGGGGGTTATTACAAAAGTGATGGATTTTATAGAGTTTAGAAAGCAATAAGAGATCATTTCAGATGGTGAGTGTGGTGGAGCTGTCTGAACGAAACTGGAACTATATTACATGTAATTATTACGTCAGTTCTAATTTAATCACGTCTACTGTCACGACTCGACATGTGTCAGGCAGGGTTTTATGGTCGTAAAAAAATATGACAGACTATTATTAGTACTACTACATGGTCAATGTTATAGTTCGAATATTAATAAATTATTATAAATAAAAGCAATTAAGTTGAAACGACGCACGGTACTAACGAAACCATAATAGTTTAATAAGACATTTCCTGACGCGGAATAAAGGACATCACAAAATAGTCTTGATGAATAGACCAATGCAATAAGAGACCAAAGTGTGTGCATATTCAATATTTTGACTTGACATTTAAGTTCCAGTTCCTCGCTCCGAGCCAGTTCCATCGCTGCATTTTATTTTGTGTCCAACTAATATTATTAAAGGAGAAAGCCAACGACGTTTTATATTTTAATAATAAATAGGGAAGGGATGCTTCAATTCTGCTTCCGGGAAATGTATTCCATTATAATCTAATAAAATTAAAAAATTAAAATATAATCTCTAGTTCTGCACATTTTTAGGACTTCACAGTGCAGTTTGAATAAGTTTGTTGTTTGCTGTAGTGTAGACTTTGAACACTATGAAGATTTGAACCAGCATCGCATTTCGAAACTGATAATAAAGTGTTAAACACAAAAAAATTAAAACAATGGTTTTATTCTCTGGTTCATTTGGAAGCAATTTCTGACTCCTTATCACATATTGTTAATAGATATGGATGCAACGTCAAAGTTTATGACTCGATTCGATAATATAAAAATGAGTCATCACTCACTCTGAATCGTGATTTTAGATTCCAAACACGTAAGTACTTCGGAGGTTTTATGTATAGGATTGTATTGTACAATTCAAATTCTAACAAAGCTTGAAGTAGTTCATAGAGTGAGAGCTAGTGATAATTAAGTTCATTGCACATAACTAAGTACATACATCAGTACAAATACATTAAATTTACGAGACTTCAGCAGAGTATTTTGTGCAGAACGACAACATGCTAAAATAATTATTATTGTCATTAAATATTCAATGCGGTAGCAATAACAATATTATATACTCAAATATTCACAGCCTTATTACGCTGTGTTTTACAGCAAGCAAAAATATTTGTGGTAATTTTTCGTTGTTCTCTGTATACCCATGTCATGTCAGTGTCAGTGTCAGACCCTGTCCCTTGTGAGAGTCTTGAAGCGTGAATATATATTATTATGTATTGCAGTATTCAGTAGTAGAGACTTGCTCGAGCGGCAACAACTGCGCTACGCGTGCATAATAACCAAGTGAAGTTGTGCTCAATAAATTCTAGCTTCGTGGGAATAGGAGAGATTAAATGTTATCTATTGAATTCAGTTACAGTCAAATAAGTTAAAGGCTGAATCCTCCAGTTTTAGGTTATAGTTGAATAGAGCAAAAGTTAGCGAGTCTTCTTGTGTCATGTAAATAGTTTCAAGCAGAGCAGAACTGCCGATCTATCTAATTATGAACTAAGTATATGGGCACTGATATTTCTATTAGTCAGTTAATGTTTAGTGACTCCAACTCCGCAGTGTCGGATGATGTTATCACCTTCATGGCTTAAAAATGTGTCATCATCTGTAATACTATCGTGTATGTCTACTACTAGTACATAATATACGTACATGCTTGCAACAAGTATACGATTTAATTTAATACAGTGATAACCACAAGTACATTTATAATATCAGTATGCACAATTCATATGTCTTAAAGCAAATGATATGAGCATTACGTTTTCACGTAAGTACTAACATTACATCGTACATTACTAATTACAGAAGATATCAGAGATACCTATTACAATTCCTACTTAACTATACATACTGGTCAACCAGTTCGAGTCAAATATTCCAACTTGCTAATCGAATGTTTTTCACATCCTTGGTTGGTACACTGTGTATTTAAAGATAAGTGTGATTTTAATTATTACAAGTCCAAGTTAAAAATTTACAATTTTTACCACATGGTCACAGTCAGTCCGAAAGTCCCACACAAGACACAAGAGCAACTTCAAAGTGGCAAGGCAAAAAGAAAAGGCAAAAGTGTTATATATGAGAGTTAAACAAGACGACTTCTCAACATTTTTACATCATCGCAATTCCTGTTCTGCAAATAATATTATCTTCTCAATTCTCATTGCGCTGTAAGTTTCTTGTGATTCATTCCTCGTTTATTATCGTATCTCAGTCTCAGTCAGTCTGAGTGTGTTCTCTTAAAAGTCTGCTGGTGCTGGTGCTGGGGAAGAAGGACACCTCATGTTTGCATTTGCATTGCTTAGACGCTACCACTTTATTACCACTTGGATGGAGCAAAGCTGTTCTGCGTTAACATATAAGTAGTCAGAGGATTGCAATTTACAATTTATTTGTGTACACACGTAATAAAGGGCGGTGCAAATTACTTATGGTTTACTTAACTTTAGTTGAGTTGAGTTGATTTTCTGCCCCTAGGCTCAGCTCATTCCTTTTTCATTAGGGCATCATTCCGTAGTAGTTCACACTTTCGTTTGGATTTAATCGAGAGGCGAGAGAGGAATACAGTTTACACGCAACAGCTTAGAAGTCATTGTAATATATTTAATTGTTAATAATACTCTTCCTCAGTATCGACACTGCTACTGTAATTTTACAAATACTTATATTACAACGCGGCCAATTATTTTTGTCCATTGTGTGAAAACGAGTTGGAGGTAGAGGAAGTTGGACTGATTCAGTATAAATGGGAGGATATAAGAATTTTGGTTTGTTTTCTTAAGTAGTGCCAGTTTGTTGGGTGAAGTGGGACACCGGGTTTAGATATTTGTTTATTTACAATTTTTTTTGTTAACGTGTAGAAGTGTGATAGGATTAGGTTAGGTATGTATACACTATGTATACACCTGTAGTATTATTTATTTTGAGGGCTCAACAAATCGTGAGCGTTAAGTCCTGTAAAAGTTTGCTTAATTTTTTACTTTGATTTTTGAACTTATAGGATTTAAAGTTGAAGTACTTTGGAATCCAAATTCAAGGACCACATCATCACAATAATATCATCCCACCCATGTTGAATTGAAGCTTAAGGGCTGGACTTTAATACCTTCATTATATATGAAATCTTCATCGTTGAAAAATTGAAAAGCCTTCTAGGTCCTTGATAGAAGACTAGATACATATACAAGCTGTGGAATATGGACCTGTGTGTGAATTTAAAATAATGTGTAAAAGAGTTGATCCGACGGAGTAACCACCACCAGCACCGTGAGTTCCTCTATCCGCCCGTCTGTCTAAAGTATCTGCTTCTCTTCCCTTCCTGGTGGATATAAAATTATGTGCCTGGAGTCGAGTCGAGGATAGGTGCGTTTATAGGTATGAATTATGAATGAAAAGAGTGGAGACTAAAAGGCTCTGAACAAAAGTGTACCTCTCTTTGGTAGGTAGTACCTATATTGACTAAATTATATAAACTGCTCTGTGTTGGTGTGCTGTGCTTCGGCCCGTTTACGTTTATACCCATCTTTGCTTTGGCAACGCAACTCAAAGTCAAGTCATCCCGCAACCGTTCGTTGTGTGTTTCTGTGTTATTCTTATTGAGAAGTCAGTTGCATAAACTACATAATACACAATATATCTACTCCATGATTACGACTTAGGACTGCAGTCCAAATTGGTGTGTCTAACTACGTCCTGTGTCCTCTCTGGAACAACTGCACAGAGCACACAACATATTGTAATCTTACAATTCTTTCTATTGGGATTGGGAGAGAGGGAAAAAAAGGAGAAGGAAAGGAACGAGCAGCAGGGCAAGGGACTCTGACTTTGTAGGGTCTGGTCCACAGTCCACACTTTATGCCGGAAATCGATAAGGGTGCAGTAAGAAGTTTGGATTTGGAGTTGATACGCTCTCCCCGTGTGTGTGCCTGTGTGTTGTAAAACGCTTAAACTATTCAACTCTGTAATCGTAATCTAACTTGGCTACTCTTGTGACTTTAACTTTAAGACCCATATAACTTGTGTTGTGAAGGAAGGAAGGAGAGGCTTCTTCTTGAGCCGTGGCTGTCGTGAAAAAACACTGTGGTAGCACACTGTCGGTTGCTATTTAAATCAAAAAATAGACAGAGAGAGAGAGAGTGATATTAGAATTGATAGTTTCGGAAGGGAAACATGAGTGTGGATCAAAGGCAGGTACTGTGAGATGCATATTATTACCAATTACAAATTTGACCCCGGCAGGCAGCAATAAGGAGATGCATATCTAAGAACGTAACGTCTACGTAGTAGAACCTCGTACCACATCCTATCAAGTTTTCAGTTCGTCGATACAAATCCTCCAGTGAGAGTTAAAATCCTGACTCGTCTCCTCAATCTTATTCTTATTAAAAAAAGTTTTCCGTTAAAGACTGCTTCACAGAGTCAAGATTCGAACGTGGAAAAACTATTAGTGTAGCATTCATTCCACGATACATACATCTTAAATCCTTGTTACTTTAATTCAACAATTTATTTTAAAACCGATCACGTGCTTAGTTCAACTCCACATATTATATATACATACTGCAAGTGAAAAAAGTTTTGTGACAGTGCCGGTGTTTTGTTGGAATTGGAATTAGAATTGGAATTTGGATACACATTATTGTAATTTGTCATTTGTTCCACTACCTATATCCACATTGTCATTGACTATTGAGCCGTGACAATGGAAGGTTCTTACGATAATCGATTGAATTTAAATTCAGCCGGTAGTAGAATCTACAGACGAACCCATCGGGAATTCCCTCTTGAGAGGAGCTACAGTGGTGGAAGATGCAGTACGGAATTTTGTGTGAATGAAAATATAGTGGCACAGCAAGCCTCGGAAATTGAGCGTCTTCGACAGCAAGTGAATCTCATTAGTCGGGAGCGAGACGGTCTCCTCTGCGACGTTCATCATTTGAGGATGGAGATTTTGGCAGCGGAGTTGGGTCGCTTGGATGCATCCCTTGAGGTGGATGGGGAAGGTGACGGAGATGGAGGTAGTGTGGATGTGGATGAGGAAGATACTTTGGCTGAGGATGATCCTTCCGATCAAGATCAGGCTGATGAGAAGGATAACGAGCACGACAACGACAACGACCATGCACTCATCAGCTCTCAACACACAGGCACTTGTGTGGACGACGTTATTAAATTAAGGTAATTAATTTTCATCGAAATATTTAGAGGGTTTATCTAAGAGGTTATGGCTGACGTCTATCTGTTTATGTTTTGATGTAGACCGCACTATATCTGTATATGTGAGCTTTATTATGTGCACTGTATGTAAATAGATTAGATTCTCTCTTTTTTCCTTCTTATTTTCTTGTCCTATATAAATGCCATGAAAAATAAACATGAATTGACGTACCATATATTTCACCATTATCATAAATAAATTATCATTCATTCCATAGTACATCATACATCTTGTACGAATTAATCAGTGGCCGAGGCTCGTTTCCCAGCTGCCTTCTTGACATGTTATGTTTAGTTATGAAGAGAGTCAGCCAAGTGTCGATGTTGATGTTAATGTGGAATGAAAATCAGGCACACATGAGTTTTAATTCAGCTCTGGGAAGAGTATTGAGGTGACTCTGTGATGTATGTTCAACACAGTTATTGGCACCCCTACAATGTAATCTTAACAACATTTTTGGAATTTTGGAATTGAACTCTCGATTCTATTTATTTATCTTTAAAATATGAAACTGGAAATCAAAGCAGACACAAGACCTGGAGTCAAAAGGCTAGAAACTAGATTTAAGATCATCATTTTCATCCTCAACTTTCGGCTTCATTCCTCCCAAGCATCGTACATACGCTATATATCTTCTCTTTTAAATATACCTAATTATATTTTGCGTAGCTAATTACCCAATATCAAGTCATCAATGTGACATCAAGTTAACCTTTGCGCATCAGTTCATGGCTATAGTATAATAATAAATAAATAATGTAGGTATATATAAATAGAAGCGAGAGACGAGAGATAATATCAAGCCTTTCATTATATTTAAAATAAACATGGTTAAATTTTCGTGCTTCCTTCGTGTACACAGGCCGTTTCTGACTCTGTCTGTCTGTACTGTAGAGTGTAGAGACATTTCTCGTTCTAGACACTGCATGGTGTTAGCAAATAAGACATGACAATGGTTCATGGAGTCTAAATTGTTATTCAATGAACAATATGAATTCATTTACACACTGTCACTGACTTAACTTAAATTTGACTGTGGGTTAATATATATAGAATAATAGGAGAGAATATAATAATATATGAACAAAGCTCTAATTGATATTTGCAAAAGTTCTACACATATTCTATACTGCATTATATATGTCTAATAATAATACTGCATGCCGTTGACTTCTGTCATTGCTTAAGACTTTAGCTAGTAACAGCCACCCCTTGTCACGGAATAATCGATGCAGCGGCGATGGAGTTTATGGAGTTATTATGGAGTTTTCGCTTCATATAATATGTGTATAATATATCTGTAGTCAATGCACAAACTCATACGCATGCATCGTCTAACCCCCTTTTCTGCATAAAATATACGGGCTCAGCAAAAATTGATGAGACTTCTCCTCATATCTGTACTCGTTTAACGTAGGTGTCTCTGTCTCTGGAAGCTATAGATAGTCAGTCATTGAGTCCAGGCGGTGGCATAGTGTAGAATATTTTAAGAAGTATAGTAATGGCTGTTGCTAGAGTTCCATACCAAAGATTTTTTGCACGTCATGTCATACCCTCTTTGTATTGGTTGTTAATTGCATGGCAACTCCAACTCCAACTCTAACTACCTCCCTATTACGGAGGTACCTACTTTGGTTTTATGTAAAGATTACTAATACTTTGCAGGAGAGATACACGGGATCGTATTTTTTTCCTTTAGCTTCGCAGACTGTCACAACTCATAAAAAAAACACTATCACTAATTTATTGACAAGTTCCTATAATCATAATCACATTTTTTTTGGCGTAGAAGCTTCGTATTATTTTTACTGTCAATGTATTATTATTATTATACTTTTATTCATTGCATTGTTACTACAACTATCCTTAAGATTTGATTTTTATGTTCCATGTTCATCAGGCACGACACGACATAAATTCTCGCCCATCATAATATTATTATGATTATTACCTGTATATATTATGCATTATGGGAATTCACGAAACACTTTTCTTCTTTTGATCTTTCACCTCCACCCATCCGATCCCGATACTTACACAAAGATTGTAACAAAACAATTGAAATAGACATTATAATCTTTCCAAGCATCTATAAACTCATTCTCACAAACTATATAATTTTGATTTTGAAAATTGCATTGTATTCCTAAAAATGTGGTACATGCTTTATATTTTGATAAATTACATGCAATACACGGAGCAACTCCGGTGATTGCGGCAATAATAAAAATTAAGTTGTATGCGCTTTAGTATAATGGAGATATAGTATACTACGTGTAGAATATAAATTGTAATCATGCAAATTTTTGTACAGAATAATATGTACTCTATATGCTTTTTTTTAGTCTATATGCTTGTAGATGTGCAGAATAAAATGGCAATAGTAATAGTACACCGCTCAAAGTAATTGACATAAAAGTATTTATTTACGAAAACGAAAACGAATCAATCCATGTTTTTTTTGTGTTTGATTACAATTGGAATGAAATAAGAAAGATTGATGTTGATGTCTCTGGTTACTTTCAAAATTCAAAAGGTAATTCAAAAGGTGTAAGCTATATGCATTATTCATATAGGTATCTCACGCGTCAGAATGTTAGGTAATTACATATATCATATTGACTGACATAAGTATCTGTAAATCTGTATGAAACTGTATACAGTTAGTGTTTCCATAAACAAGTTGCAGGACTATTTACATTTTTTGTTATTCATATATTACTTTATTACTCCTGTTGTGAGACGTACGTTGGGAATATTGGGAGTTTGGGTTTGGGAGCATGGCATTTGAATTTTGATCGGTAGGATTAGGTGTCACGAGTGCATGAATGCAAGCTATAGTAAATGGTTTCTGCTGATAGTCTGTAATAAAAAAAAAGCTTGTAAATTATTGAATGGTGAGGAACTGTTTTGTTTACACATTCAAATTCGACAATGAGTACATGTTCATAAGTGCAAGAAAAAGTGGCAGTAGACTGTAGACGGCGGCGGCGGCACACACATGCTCTCAAAAAAAAAGAAGAAAAGAAAGAAAAGAAATTGAGGGTGTAGGAGGACTTGATTTGGAAATGAAATCCAAATGTATTAGATTATTGACATAAACAAAAGGTGTTTACAATCACTTAGGTATCTTAAAACTGTTCTGTTTTAATGATAATGTACAAAGCTACCTTTACTTTTACAACAGCTACTACTACTACTACCTTGCATGGGCAGTACATTAACACTATTCATCTCTCCAATAGTAATAATTCTTTGAATCTCATGTAGGTAATTCTTTTTGACATCTCCTGATTGAAGTTTGTCAGTACAAATAATTAATAGGTAACAACAGCAGCAACAACAACAGCAGCAGCAAGTTGCATTAACAGTGTTTTGTTAGTTGTCGACTCTCGATGAAGACAAAATATACTGCATCTTTTCAGTGTAGCACCATGTATATCTATGTGAGTTATTTATTCCCATTTGATTGTTAGTTGTTGTCAAAGTGAAAGCTCACGAGATGCTCTCACAGCATGAACTCTAATTCAGCCATAGCTATATACTCCTTCTTACTAATTTAACTATACAACTTATATATTATGCTACTTACAACCATTTGGGCTGTTGTCTGAATAAAATGAAATCATTCTGTGTCTCTCGTCTTTTCGGTCTCCTTCAAAGTTCAGTCAATTTTAAAGTGTGTGTAAACTTTGAGGGATGTTTTCATCTGTTTCTGTTGGGGGATGGATAGAGATTTGTATTGACTTACTTGAGCACTTGAGAGATAATCTTAATATTTGGATTGAGCAATGATTAGGAGGGAGCAAGCAGATGGATGAGAATGTGATTTACAGATTTGTTTCTCTATAATATATTTTGAAAAGTTATTTAGGCATTGCTTACGAATTACGAATGAATGAATGATCATATTATGCTATACCTTATTTAGAATACAAATTAAAACACACACGATATAAAGTTGTTCCAATACCTGGAGCGCCTTTTATTCTTTTTCTATTTTTTATTCTTGGGAGGACTACATATTATGCAGTATAGATACAAGTATACTACTGCTAATGCTCTCGCTGCTGCTGTTTTCGCTTCGAGAAAAGTTTTGTAATATTATTAATAGTGTTATGGCATTGGCATTTACAGAACAGAAGCTGTATGGACATGGACTTGTACTTTTACTCATAGGCATTTTTTTATGGGCAAATGAAGATTGGTCAGTAGATGTGTAGATGGATGCGGTTTGAAGTTGTACACGCGGGGACAGGATTAGTGTAGGAATTCTTATCTTTTGTGTGGGTACCTTTGAAACTCCGTAAAGTTAGTAAGTGCACCTTGGGAGCTTTACTACTTATGGATATATATTGGAAGGATAAGTGAGTTCATTCAAATGGAATCCATTTGATTAAAGATATCGAGAAAACTTTCTGACTATCTACGTGCATTAAAATGTCTAATAAATTTGTAATGCCGGAGGATGGCAGAGATTCTGTTTGTGATAAGATTTTCAAATATTTTTAAATCTATGCATAGACCACAAAGGAAATCTGTATACCTACCTACATTGGTATGCATCCACCTATCAAATGTTGGATTTCCTTGTTAGTAACAGTAGAAAATGGACCATGGAGTCTGCCAGATTGTGCCCTGGCCCTTTAGTTGGTAGCCCAACCAAGGGGGTACATACCTATAGGTATGTTCTACACGCCTATGCAAACTTGGAGCACTGCGCTCATTTTATATAGCTATATGAAAAACATTCGATTTCGATTTAAGAGGAAATATTTTTGACCTACTGTATTTTTTTCCTTCTGTGTATTTCAAACCTCAATCTCAAAACCGAATTACTTCATGACATGAAAATTGATTTATTACAACCTTCCATTGTTTTTTCAGTAATGGTGAGCCGTAGCTTCGTAAAATTAATCATAATTTTATTGCTTAAATGTGACAAGGAGTAAGTTTAAAAAAAAATAAAAATGGAGAGAATAAATTTTACCAAAGCCAAATAACCGAATCTTGTAGCTCAAGTGAAAATTAGGCATGCTCGGCTGCTCGGCTGCTCGCGGCTTCGGGTTCCACTACAAAACCTGTCAAACCATGTGTCTTACTAAGTACACACTGTAAATATGATCCGGTATAAAAAAAATGGCATTTGTAGTAGTATTTATTTTCGTTCGCTGGAAGTTGAAACCTTTCCCATAATAATTTCAGTAGTACTTGGGCTTGGCTTTGAAAGGAATCTAATTTTTGTTTTTATTTGTACTGAAATGTCAATAGCACAGTTTTCGCAATGAGGAATTGGCAATTTGCAATTGCTGATTTTTGAGGGGAGCGAGCTAAAAGGGAAAGGTTTGTTTCCTTCTTCTATAGGTGACCGAGATTTCAATTCTCAAACCGAAACCAAAATATATATGTATATAATATAACACAACATATTTCACATTAAGTTTTAATTTATTACCCCATAAGAAATTGGGTCCTAAATAGCAAAGCTTTTTATTGTTAAGATTGTGATTTTAGGTTTTCCTCACAAAATATGTGTGAACATCTCTGGCTACGAATTGCTTTCGTTCCAAATTCAATTTGGTTCCAGGACCCAGCAAGCTTGTTTCTAGCTTTTATTCTTATGTAAACCTAGAAAACCATGTGATTTATTGGAATGGGAAATGAAAACCTAAGGCAATAGATGTATGTAACGAAAGGGACAAACAAGGACGAGGGGGGAAAGATGGGCCTTTTACATACTATCTAACTTACTTCACTTACGAGTGCATACGTTCCATTACTGTTGGATATATGTATTCCATGTTATGATTCGACTCATCAAATCACCTTCTTGTTCAATGATCCATGCGTAATTTTCTCGGATTTATGCGATTCCTTCAGTTCTATCTTCCATTCAGTAAGGAAACCATAGAAAATTGTATTACGCTGAGTTTGAGTTGGACTTGGACCAGCGACACGAGAAATGTGTGGCTGAAGACTTTATAGTTTCTACCCTATAAATTTATTTTCTGAACATTATATAAAATACCTATCTATATATATCCCGCTCATGCATACAAATATACGTTTAAGAATGACAAAAGAAAAAATTCGGATTGCTTTCAAAGATCCAAGTGTCTATCTGAGTGTCAGAGTAGATTGGAGGCGAGAGTTTTTAACTAGCATATCATAAAGTTACCGAGGATGGGAGTCTTTATGGATTTTACTAAGCGGCAAGTCTTTTCTTCTCTGCGGCAGCATTCGTGTTATACAACTTGGATGAAATATGTACATAGTACTTATCGTTAGAATACCAGATGAGGTGTCCCCTCACACAAGAAACTTATGTGTGATGCAAGAAAAAAAAATACGGGGTATTTTTTATGGCTTGTACAAAGTACAGATGATTTTCTCTCTCTGTGCCGAGAGTAGATATATAGTAGTGTAGCTGTAGAAAAGTAGAAACACCACAATCTACCCAAGGATGCAATCGCTTTTGAGACTGTACAAAAGATCTTTTTTTGTATTCTCAAAATAGGGAGGCAGAGTCTAGACCCATTGTACGAAATCGAAATAGTCACATCAGAGAGCTTGTGCGTCGGCAATTGTATTTATATTTGTGAAAATATTTAAGTTTTTTACAAGATCAAAAAAATGAGAACCTTTTGAATTTTAAATTTGGAAAAAAGAGCGTAAACCCAAACTTATCGTTATCCTTTTAGTTTCTTCTGCTCCAAGCTAAGCAGTAATCACGGAGCCGGAGTCTGATACATAAAATTGAGGCATATAATATGTGTGTGTGAAAGGAACCCAAACCAAGAAATTACATGCTTCCTTTATGCGCTTAATATTTTATGACATCTGTAATTCCAACGTCTGCCGTATAGGTTCGAGGCGTATATCACAGAAACTCAACGACTTCAAAAAAAACAGTTCAAATCAAAAACTAAACAAACCGTGTGTAAGTATAGATATCTACTTCTACTTACGTATGCCTCCCTCCTATGAAGTTGAGATGTTTTGTAAATTGTTCAAAAGACTTTTGGCTGTTGTAAAAAAAAGAAGGAGAGGAGAAGAGAAGAGACAAAAACATGAAGGTTTCTCAACGCTCTGATTGAATCACGGAATGACATGGAGAAGAAGTGGAATATAGAGGGAAAAGGACCGTCTGTCCGTCACTTTGAGGACAGGGATTGAGATGCAAAGCAGAAGTAGAGAGAAGTGTATGGAAGTGTGGATCAAATAAGTTTTTATCTATTTATCCCTCTGCGTCAAGTCGAGTCAGTCAGTAATAAGTAAGCTATAGGGCTAGCCATGTGCATGTGTGCGAGAGTACATGTCATCTCAAGTTTAAAAACTAACGATAACGATGTAAAAAGATGTCATCCCTTTAGAGATTAACTCAATAGAGAGTCCTGTAAAGTATTCATTCTCACAATCGGTATTTATGCTCAATAGCAACCATGCTGATATGATGGGATAGTGATGGGGATGCTGATGGAGATGGCGATGTTGTTCGAGTTGAAAACCGCTCACTGCTCAGTGTCTCCAAAGTCTATTTCAGACACATTTTCCCAACCTACACAGTCCGCATAGACATTCATATTATAGTTATTTTCTATTATGAGCTGAAGCCGAATGGAATAACAATAAGACACAATGATGATAAACACTGATTCACATTTAAATTTCAACCTCGTTTCGAGTTTTCCTCCGTCTTCCTAAGTAGCATCAGTCAGCATCTGTGCTCTGACCGAGACAGACAACAACTGAGAAACTGAAAGACGGACAGCTACAGCTACGGACAGTACCGAAAATAGTCAGAAATGAAGTGAATGGATGTTTACGAAATCCTATGCATGATGATGCCACTGTATGCTATAAGATGCATTTCTATATTTAATTATAATTTATTATATCTCAAGTACGGCAACTCCCAAATGTGTGTGTACTTTTAAATGACAACAAATCCTGCAGCAATAATGTTTTCCCGTTCAAAGTTCTTGGCTTGTTGGCAATCAGAATATGGGAAAGTAAGTTTATTAAGTATATGTTTGGAGTTTGGACAGAAGAACCATTACCATACCATGCAGTCAAAGTGCAGCACCAGAATTCCATGAAGATGACATTATATTATTCGTATCCATACTCCTAATGCAGTAATGGGAGTCATAAATATAAATAGATGTAGTGCTTAAGAATTAATTGTGAGAGCTATATAGTGGTATCCTATAATATTAATATTCTTTTTGTACGAGTTCTCAGAACGTATTGCTACTGACTGTCATAACCACGGCGTATCCCCCTTCTTTTTTATTTCTGTGGACGACAGAGTAGCCTCATGCGACGACGTTGACAGATGAAATGTGTTATTCGAATTTTGCCTCATATTTTTTTTAAACGTTAGACTTCAGAGTAAAGATACGAGATTATGTATGGCCCGGCTTGTGAGTTTTTTTCTCCTTTTTTCGGGTTGTTAAATGTAAGTAAGCAGGGCTGATAAAATACAAGTAAATGTTGAATGTAGAATGACGCTGGAGCTGGACGTTCCAAGTATTTTAAAATTATGTATATAAAATCCCTAAGCTGGTATAGAAGCATCCCTCGGCTTAGCAGTAGAGTTGATGGTTTGATCCATCAGATCATCTTTATTAAATTTAATGAATCTAATTCTAGAAATGCATTCACATGGAATGGAGTAGACTTGGAGTTGATGGGAAGTTACGTAATCGTAAGTGTCGGATTTGAGCCTTTGAGTATGCCATGAGCCATGACTTACCTACCCTCCTTTCTCGTCTTCCAAATAAATATATAGAAATATATATGGCTATCCTTATGACAATTTTATGAAGCCTAATCCATGTAAGGGATTTAGTATGACATATAAGTGCAGGGTAAATGGATGGTATGGTACGGTATGGGGTATGACGGTTGCAGGCAGAGTATATTCACTCTCTGATTTTTTTGAATGGATGTAGAGATGAGAGATGTTTTTCTTTGAGAAAAACGTTAAGTATCTCCATTTATTAAGTGCAATTGTGTAGGGCTTCAAGGTTTCATGCTTAATTGGATGCATAGAGGGTTGACATCAAGCGAAGACTTGAGGATTAAATGTGTACGAACCAAACCACCACCAACCACCATCATCAACAACATCCTCAAATATTTTATTAATACTCAGCCCTACCACGTCTACTTACAGTCAGTATTATTTCCAAATCCTTTAACTTGAGTCACAATTGAGGAAGGGTAGGAGAATAAAAGCTAAAAACCGCACAACAACCACGACCATAGATATATTTCATCATTATTGAAATCTTGAGCTGGTTAGAATAATTCTAAAATTCAAATTGTGACTACGCAGCACAGTTGTGGTTAAGGACGTAAGCGTTACGTATCTGTTTGCACTGCGGTCTCGTCTCATCTATATTTTATCTCCTCTTCCTGCCGGAGCCGGAGGAGCTTTGTTTGATTTTCATTCTGATTCCGGTCCCGGTTCCAAAAAATCTCTGCAAAGTTTTACGTACATTTTGAACTTGATAAGTTTGCTCTCCTTATGCAAGCGAACGCGGTTTCCGTTTCATTTCTAAAAATAAACGAGTATTTACAAAAAGAAAAAGAAATTCACAAAAAGGAGCCGTTAAGGATTGAGTAAATCCATGTGTTAATTTCATTTTCCTACACAAGTGATAAGACGTTTTCCAAGGCGAAAGACGAAAGAAATTCTTTTGAAGTTACTACTGTTTGCCTAGTTCTGGTTTTGGCACTATAGTCTAGTATCTTGATTTGAATAGTGTTTGTAATTCAGAGATACAAACCGCTGGAAAAAAACATCCGGGCTTTAGAATTTGCACGCTCTCTAATTCGGAATTCTGAGCAACCTGGATGGAATTCATTGTTCGCATTTAAAATATTATATGGAATGAAACCCACGTCCTCATTCTGAGCGTAGTATACTCTCCAACTATTTTATTTCTGCTACTCCACGTTTACCTTTATCCTCTATGCTACACTACGTCTTGAATAAAGATTAGTTTTAGTTTTTAGTAGTAGTGGTTCGTAGTCCCAAGGCCGTGGTTTTATAAGTGTGGGCGTATAAAGTGTATAGGTTTCCAGCTGAAAATGAAAATCCCGCATGTTTTTAGGGAAAATCCATAATAAGAAGGATCAAGTAAAGAGAAGGAGTGCAATAAAAATTAGGACAAGACGATAGAGTCACGATGCTCCTCTAAATCCTAATAATCCTACAGACTAAAAGGTGAAAAAAGAAATCAAAAAGCTCACTATTGGTTGGTGCATTATTCGAGCGTGCGGATGCGGACACAACTATCCACTGTTCCTTTGTGTCATGATCGTTTATTAGAATTTTCAATTTTACACTTAAAATCTAAATGAAACAAAAGCTACCTGACTACAAATTGAGTGGACTCCACAACCTACTCCAGTCAGACATACCACTTGTTAATTGTACAAGGGCGACTTTATTTATTTGATTTGAATGGAAATGGAAGCACGAATTTTATTGGCGATTTGAGGATTTGAATTTTAAATGGTCTGTCTATATGGCCCTGGCCTCTCAGAAAATAAGGAGACACGACAGAAACACACGGGAAGACATAATATCAAGTCTGAAGAAGCATGTTCGTGTAAATCCAAGTTGGAAAAAAGCTACCTCAGGCGTGAATTCCATCGCTCGAATAGTGCTTCCTTCCTCTTCTTTGAGTCTCCTAAATCCTCAAGAATCTCTGGGTACTAAAGGTATCCATCCCGACATAATATTATGGTGTGGCGGCGGGGAAACTCATTGATTTTTACTTCGGTCTCCTCGAATCGAATGTGCTTTTGGGCGTGAGGAAAGGAGAACTTGAGGAATTTATTGCAAGTGTGCAGAGCACTACTGTCTACTGACTGCTGAAGAAGACACCTTTGCCATTTCCACCAAAGATGCATACAAAGCAGATACAGAGTGTAAAAGAGCATTGGATTTTTTTCCCCTACTATCTTCACTTCTTCTTACATTTGTTAATCTGAATCGTAATCGTAGTTGTATATTCTGCTAAAAACTTCAACTCCAGTGGGACCACAAAAACTGTGCAGTCTCATAAACATAAAGTGCAGACAGGGCAAGTGAAATGTTTGATGAAGCTTCCCTCGTTTGAACGAACGACTCTCGCTCCGGCTCTATGTGGCACAGTTGAAACTTCAAAGGGAAAACTACTGAAAACTCCTCTCAGTCTTTGTTGTTGTATATTTGTAACCAAGAAATACTCCTGCGACTACCAACTACCGAGACTGCCCACATCATCCTACAATAAAGTAACTGCCCACGTAACGAAAAACAAGATTCCGTCTCAATCTTGATCTTGCATACAGATCGGAATTTAAGAAGAAACCTCTAAAGAATTCATGAAAGAAATAAAGAGAGAGAGAGAGAGAGAGAAAGAGATGAAAATTGAGAGTGAGAGAGTGAAGAAACTTTTGGGCTCGTTTTGGGGTTTAGTGTCTTTAAGAAAATTGGCCTATATCAGTAGAAAGGAACTTGGTATAAATTCTGGAAGCCGCGACCCAGTTTCTTCAGAGATGGTTCCCCAGAACTCAAGGCGACTACTACTCCGATAATGTATGTTTAGGCCTGAACCACGGAACATTAATAATCCACATGTACATCCGTTCCTTTCCCCACATAGATTCATGAGCTTCCTTCCTGGTATTTACAGCCCGTGGGTGTTGCCTTTATGTCATGACTTTGTTAACTTGGTTATCGCTACCATTACTTTTTAAGACGTTCATACGAATTCAGTTCAGAGTCCGACTTACACCTTAAAGGGTGTTGCACTATACATAATCGCTTTCGGATTGCGGACGATCATCTTTTTCGTTTACACGTAATTACATGAGAATCAAAGTCTTCCGCTTTGAAACTGTACGAAGGCGAAAGAAGGTAATTGTCTGTTTTACTGTATTTTCGTCATAGTTCAAGTTAGTCCATATTCCATATTTTTATATAGTTTTCATCAGGTTACATGATCATGTAAATAAATGTAATATATAATTCTGCACGTGTGGTGTGGGCAGGAGCAGTCCCGACCGCGACTGACACACACTATAAGTGCATATCGGTAGGTACATAATAATATAGTATCAGATCGGTATATCTGCATTATTTTGACATGTAAGTAGGAGGGTCATCCCTGCTGACGGAACACTTGCTGAGTAAATCAGGCTGATGCACTAGCTTATTTGGTACTAAAACAGAGGAAACAGGACTTCCGGTGCGATGCCATTATCTCATTTATTGATTTTTCGATCAATTCAAATCTCAAATACTCACAACTCACAACTGAACTGACAGTGATCCTCTCTAGCAGTATAGGTCGTCAGTATTTATTGCAGTCTTTATTGAAATATTGTAAAATGTGAGTTTGCTCATGTCTCAGTGTTGGTTTAATATTGAGGGCTGGAAGTAGCAGATATAGGCACATCGGTGTAGATGGTATCGTCTGTCTGTCCAGCCCTTTTAGTTCAAAGTTAAAATATTACAATCACAGAGGAATCCAAGCGTGTGCATGCTCCGCTTTATTGGAATAGGAACCCTATGCTTTATACTTGTACATAATTTCCCCCTCCACCCTCGTTAAGTAAGCTCAAGCCAAATCAACCTAAATAAACAAAGATGGTAAAAAATCATATAAATACTCATTTGTGTCATGAGGAAAAGTTGTTACTCTCCATCTCTCTCTGCTTATTAAATTTTGATTCTTTATTTGAAATCTTTCAAGACCCCAATCCAATGAGTAGGATGCTAATAATGTTATAAGCTTAAAGTTGATGATACAGAGGCCATGCCATAACCTCGGCTGCCGACGATGCGATGCTGCACTGGCAGACCGCGATTGAACGAACTCTGTTTTAATTTCTACATGCTCACTAGCCAAGTAAATCTGGCGATGCGATAAGTAACGGTAACGGGACTGAAAAGGAAACTTGACAGAATTAGAAAAATATGTAGTATAAACATACACGATATAATATATGTACACATAAATAAAAATAAAAATATAAATACACGTAGGAAGCTGGACGTTTTTATTTTAATTCGAGTCTTGCGACATTGATGATTATAGGTGGGTCGTAAATCGTAAACTTGAAAATGTAAATTATTTTAGCTGATTTTTTATGGAGCAACTTCTCTAGGTATTTATGATGTAGTGTGCTTACCAGTTGAAATATGTATGTACCTACTACCATTGAATCCTAAGGCTATTTATAAAAAAAAACATTACTTTTCTGTATATCTGACCTTTGCGTACACACGCAGGAGCCGTTAAAGAATTAAATGATGTTTATTAACCTTTGTGAACCTTTTATAGACTGGTCTATTATCATCATCATGAGTGTTCCTCGTCGTAGGTTGGAATACCTACGACCTGTCGGTGCACAACTTACAACTTCCATGATAGAGGTAGTCTCTCGTACTTGTAATGTAATGCAGCGTAATTACATTATTTTATGTATGTATAAACCACTCCTCCGATTCCTATCACGGCTCCAATTCCAAATGTTGAGGAGAGTTATTAAGGTAACAAGACTGGTAAGAAGATGCCGTATGTATTAAGTATATGTAGCTATAGGCAGGAACAGATTAGCAATCATGTATACACAGATCCATACTCCTTACGGTACCGATTCATTTCGTTGACTATGACTATGACTATGACTACTGTATACCAAAAGACATGACTTACCAAAAAATGAAAAAAAACGGAGCTGGCTGCAATAATAAACTACTGACTATCGAGCTGTTAGTGATAGTGAAATATTATACATGTTGCACTCCACGCATTCCCAAGGTGATGTTTTTCCTTGTTGGTCAGTTGATAGCGGTGGGGGAAAATATTTTTTTTATGGGAAACGGTAATGATAGGAACGAACGGGAGTAGAAAATGGAATTTAATCTGCGGGAGATAGAGCAGAACGGAAATTACTGGATGCTGAAAGTTGATAGCCATTGCCATTGCAATTTAAATGAATGAGATTACAAGTTTATATTATGATACCTACTACCTACCTACCTGCCTCCCTACCTGTCTACCTTTACCTACTAGTATATATATTTCCTCCCAGTAAGCTACGTGTAGAATGTCCTGGTTCACGTCACGAGACAACCAGAGAACTATACTATAATCCCTCTGTACAATAACAATAAATAAGAGTAGTTTATTATAGGTAGTAACCTATGCACAGTACTACCTCCACACCGTAAATTTAAAGTTTGAAAAAAAATATATATTGCATTATTTAGGAGCACAGGTAATAATGTTCATAATAATTCTAAGCTAATACAAACAATATAGAAAAACTGTTTGATGCTATATTTACAGGGGTGTACAGTGTACACATTTAATGTGTGTAGGATGTAGAAGGAAATAATAATAAAAAATTATATGTTGAGTTTAATAGGATTTTGCAGGTTTTGGTGTCGACATTTATTAGTTTTTCTGACCAGGCCAGACACATTCATTGTTATTCAAACATTTAAAAATTTTATACACTATAAGAACATGGATATTATGTACCTACTACATGACTGGATTTTTGAACCTACAAACACGCAAACTCTACGCGCTATCTATCATTCTTCTTGGACAAGTAACATTTAAAAAATATTGATGAATTTCCCTCGAGCCGTCATTAAACGTCTCAATCCATAGTAAATTAAAACAACAATCGCCTCTTTTTTTTTCTCGAAATGCAACGCGGAGATTTCCTCCATGTATACGTACGTGCTTGGATGAGTGAGTGTCATGCATATAAATTACTGTATTGACAACAAACGCAAACTAGTTGAGCCTTGTTGTATGAGTGAGTGTGTGTGTGTGTGTGTGCAGGATCCAGAAAATTCAAATTGTAAGTTTATGCGCGCGGTATCATTAATATGATGCGTAAGACAATGATTGCGTATTGCAGTGAACATTTAAGGGCTGAGCCATTAAGCATTAAAAGGTGTTTTGTCCCTCTTGTCTCGGAGCCAAAGAAAATATTGCAAATTAACCGTTCAAGACAAAGGAAACAATAGCTCAAGCACGTCTTAGATTCAAAATGATATCCTTTCCTAATTGTTAAACGCTACTACACCATTCTATTCCATATAGGTAGGTGTGATGAGTATGTTGAGCATGAACATCACAATAGGTATTTAGCATACAGATCCACAAAATATTAGGTACATAACTGTAGCATATCATATTATGGTGCTTGTTCTGTCCTATGTCCTTTTTGCGATTAACATAGAGACCGTAATTTTATTTGTATACGTATTATATTCTATTACATGTATAGGTTTGTAGATATAGCCACGTTACTTCAGTTTTGAGCTCCATATACCTACATTAGTTCCAGAAAATTAATATTCATGAACCCCATGCAGATAAATATCAAATATGACGGCCTCGTACCAGCATTAGTATGATGATGACACGGTGTACTGAACGGAGGAGAATGACGACGGTGTTAAATTTCAAAAGTTCATATACGATCTGACGGTTGACGCGACGGTGAGGCTCGTAAAAATAGTCATATTTTAAATTATTATGATAGGCGAAGAGACGATATTTGTGTACGTAATATTTTTTCATTTATTCGTCTTTTATTTTTTTTACGGGACGCGAGCAAAGTATTTTCCCACATTCCACACCACCGTTTACTGCGGCAACACCCTGTATCTATACTGTAGATCTTGACTTGTTTTCATATTAGCAGTGTATGCCTCCAAAGCATGGATAATGATATTATTAATATATGGTTATTAAAGGGGTTGAGCTTGTGGTTTTCATTTCTGCAGAAATCCAAATCAACAATAACAATCGAGTTTCAAATTCAAATTTGAATTTAAATGTTAGATGAACTTTTAAAAACTTTTTCCTTGACTCAACCCATTATTATTCTCTGTGTGGAAACTCTTCATCTCCACACATTACTACAGATATCTTTACAGAATTTTACGACATATAGATACGCGGACACCAGGTGTTTTTTAAATGTTTTATTCGTCTTGTTGATCGGATTATCATTATCATGCCTTATAGCCACAATAAATATGTATGTAATAATATGGAGAAGCCCCTAGAAATATTTTGTCTCCTTTCTTTCTACATTACTGGTTTGCTTGCGCGACTTTGGTTATTTTGACTCGAGAATGTATAATTATACACGTAATGTACATCACAAGGTGAGCTAGTAGATAGAGTCGTGTCGAGTGTAAGATGGTAATGGTGTACAGAAGATAGTAGCTGAATTCGATTAAGATTTGTGTAATGGCGGTGAACCGAACCAGAGGAAAATGCATTAGTTTGAACAACTAGACCGTTGTAGGGTTTCCTTTGAGAATAACATTATAAAGGAAGTGGGAACACTTTTGGTTTGTGTTGTACATATTTTATGGTGTTGTACAGTCGTACAGTAAAAGCTTCATTGAAGGCAGGGGTATGGAGTATGGGTAAAGTAGATGTTCGAGTGGAGAATAATCAGCATTTAGCATAATCGTATACAAAGTCACCTTCTAATCTCTTGAGGTGCACTCCTCATTAATAGATGATGAGCGAGTCAAGTGTGTGTGGAATATACAGGGACGGAATACGTCTAAATTCTAAATCTCTAAATAGGTATATAAGTCATCCTTCCTAAAAGCTCGAGAAAAGAATACTGTCTAAGCTTAAAAGACTCCTTCAGCTTTCCGTATAATACTCTGCCTCCACCTCGCATGAGATAAAGTTATAGTCACACATCATATGCCTATAACGTAATACAATTCTCCTTTTTACCCTAATGTCCAATATGCACACACACAGGAGAGTACCCTGTAATAATTACACTGAACTTATGGAACTGAAGCTATGAACCCAGCGCCTGAACTAATGTCAATGTTGATTCATAATCCTCACACCATGTAAGACCTAAAAGATACATTCTCCTGGTTATTGTTATGATCATAATATGATGCTGAGCTGACGGACAGATCCATCCATCTCCCCGAGACCAAAACTGCAAACAAAAAACTGCAACAGAACTGCTTTATAAAGAGTTTACAAGTTACAAGTCAAGTATCTTGTAGAAATAATGGAGAGCAAAAAAAAGGCAGTGTTATTTTTTTTCAACCATTGCATGGCGAGGAGATGATATTTTGCTATTTGCATTTATTGCCATCCCTTATGTACCATGCTTGAGTCGGTGTCCGAGGGGTTTAATCACAAGAGCAAAGAAATGTTTTTCTTCCTTTACTACGCTTTTTAGACTACTCTGCCACACGAAGCTTAACCTGATGCTCTGAAACTGACTGAGAGTCAGTCAGATGATACTACTTATGTGTAGACTGTAAAGTGTAGAGTGCAGTATAGAGATATATAGGTGGGCTTGGTACCTTCTAGAGCCTCTGTGTCTGTTCTAATGATTAGTACGCTCAAGATTTGAATTAAAGGTACTCTCTGTGGAATTACCTGCATGGTGTATGTACACGGTGTGTGCTTCCAGCCCTACACCACTAACCACTACTTTACTATACTACCACCACTACTGCACTACTGAGTACTCAGATCTTGAGCCATGCGGGAGGATGGATGGGAGATAGTATATAGTATATAGAGGAAGCATGTTTTCCCATGCAATACTCCTGCCACTACATCAGAGAATTACATTGACGATTAGATTCTCTCCTGCTTCCACACCAGTGACTAACTTTAAAAGTACAACAACTGACAACACTACCTTAGCAACTCTTAGTTGTTGTTACTCACTAACTCGCTTACTACAACTCTAACTTTGCCATTCATCCCTTCAGCTTCGGCAAGAGTCAAGTGAAAAAAAATAGCAGGAGGTTTTCTTTCTGTCAGTACGTATTAGCTCAGTACATCCAAACTTTTCTCTCTCCCTGTCTA
Source organism: Dicyrtomina minuta (assembly GCA_949802685.1). Taxonomy (NCBI): domain Eukaryota; kingdom Metazoa; phylum Arthropoda; class Collembola; order Symphypleona; family Dicyrtomidae; genus Dicyrtomina; species Dicyrtomina minuta. The sequence goes on from OX461810.1 coordinate 30,028,986, forward strand.
CTGCCCGTCCTTTTGGCTTTTGGAGATTAAGACATGTGACGCTTCAAATTTACATTTTGTTTTTTGAAATAGAGAAGTGTAACTATACCTGCAGCAGCCTATGTGTGTGGTGTTAAAGGTGCCAAGTGAATACAAGAGCGAGACATTGCAAAATTAAAATTGCTAATTTGAGCATAAAAATAGTGGTTCTTGGAGGAGTACAAACTCGTATGGGTTGTGCCCAAGATGAAGCCATAGGTCACAGAAATCAAAAAACAAAAAATTCAAGTGTGTGTTGTTGAGATTGGGCATTAAGACAAAAGAGTGGCCCTTCATCATCGTTGTATTTCAACTTGTAATAATAATTATATTACACACTTTTTGTAACGAAGATCCAAATCAGTATTATTGCTGGTACTGGTGCTGTCTTGTTCTTGGTGTTGTTGATCAGGAGATGAGAGTGAGAGAGATAAAAAATAGAGACAGACAGACACCCGCATCGCGTCTCCTCGTCGTCGTTAGCACTTGATCACTGTAATTAAGGGAACCTATATTGTGGAGAGGTGGCTTAATTGTCCGTACGGACGTGCTCATTATTGTAAACGTGTTTTGATTTTGGAATCTCATTCAATCAACTCAATAACACTTTCTGGTTTTGGGTTTCAGTGAGATATTCTCTCTAAGAAATTTAAATATAAACGTGAATATGTTTAATAAATTTGTAGTTTGCTATTGGTAATGATTACTGCTGGTGCTGGGGTGGTACAAAAAAAAATAGCAGAGAGTATACCGATCAGTCAATGTGTATAATTGTGACGACTTGAAGTTAATTTCCCAATCCCAACAACACTTTACTCAAACTGAAGTCAGAGTGATTTGACGAGAAAAAAAAATAAATTATAATCAAATTTACGATTGAAATAACCTTCGGTGGATGTAAGTGTTGCTGGTACGAAGTACTCAAGCGGTAAAGGGTTCTCTCTAAATTCTCGATAATATTACTATTACTATTTGCTTCCCCTCAATACAAATTCTACAAATTACAAATACTTATACTACTTCTACGTCTCTATACATGTAATAAAATAAAATAATAGGATTTGTAAAGGGAGGAATATTACAAATAGTGTGTTAATTTGTGTGATTTACATTTGGGACTATATGGGAAGTGTGTAGAGAGTGACAAGAACGATTTCCTCTTGAATTTGATTTATTTGCTTTGAATTTGTTTCCAATTGCCAATTATGTTCACACTCTGTAAGCAACAGCAGCCTCGCGTCAAATTTCCTCATTATTGAGTCAAATAATAAAACATGGAGAGGATCGAGAACAGATAAATACGAGAGATATACAGAGTGAAATTTTGCTTTAACTGTATTACTTTTCCTGTCGCTTCCCCCTTCCATTCGGACCATGTGATTTGTGATTTGTTGACTCATTTTACTCACACTACTGTATTTAAGTATTTACTGATGTGAAGTAATTTGAAATGTTCACAGTTTTATAGAGTTGGAGAGGAAAGAGAAAACTTATATAGAGAGGTATAGGATTTTTTTTGGAAACGTAATATTTCACAGTCACAGTGCATTGCTTCGTCATTATTGTGAAAACTATCAATATAATAAAATATACTTTAGTTTTTATTTTCACACATTTTTTTATTCGAAATTCAAAAGTAAGATCGAGCATGAAGAAGGAATAAGCTTTGTCTGTGAGTGAGTGACATTGAGTGAGCGTTGTAAATTTTGATACAAAAACATACAAAAATAAATACCTATTAAACCTTTCTCACACACATTTTCAATCTTCTACTGGAACTGGAACTGGGCAAACCGACTAAAAAAAATTGAGTCGCTCACCGATCCTGATCAAAGGGAAAAATGTTGTGGAATTTAGGAAATACATGGACAGTTTGACAGATACAAGGAGGGAAGACGGGGAACTTGATAGAAAAATACATATAATTAAGGTATGTAAATGTGGTTTGAATTTGAAACATAGGAGAGTATTTGCTAATAGCTATACTAAACGTAGAGCAAACCACATTCTCCAAATCAAGTAAAGAAAAATTTCTTGTGCAAACATACACACATTTTTAATTCCAAATCCCATTTTGTATGAAGTGAGTGGAAAATCCATTTAGAGATTTCAAGGAACAAGATTTGGACTCAACTGCCACTCTTATTACGCAAGAGGTTTGAGAGAGTGGCTCTCAAAGAAAAATATTGACAGAAAAAAAAACTGGCGGAAAATAAAAGAAAAAAAATCAGGGATTCGGCGAAGGCTATGATGAGATCGAGCTACTACTACTGCATTTAATCTAGATATAGTGGGTAGTACAGAAGGTACACTGACTATATATACATGCCCGTTCACGAACTCTCAACTTGAAAAATTCTTGCGGTTGACTGTACCTTCCTTCTAAATGATTGGTTTCCATGTCAAGAGTTCGTTTTTTTATCCTTTTTTTTTTATTTATTTCACCTATCAAGTTCACGTGTCCTAACAACAAGTTATGAATTCAATCACTATAATTATTCCTGCAATTGAAAAAAAGCTCCAACTTGCAATCTGGGAACATCCTAAACGGACGGCTATTTTATTGTAGTACTCTAGCTCCTATCTATTGTCTGCATGTCAATTCCTTATTTGCATTTGGCATTTGCTGAACATCAGATAGCAGAGCAGCAACAGACTGAGAGTGAGATAAACGGGATCAGTTGTCAGTATATATAATTACAACTACTGTTGTACTCGTAATATAACTTTGGATTTGGATTTGGATTTGGACTTGGATTTCAATTCGAAATCGTCTTAAGTATGTTCAAGTGGAGCAGTTAGGACACCTCTACCTGCCATTTTAGGATGTTAATGGGCGGCTAAGTACCACACTACATCTACGGCCACATCCACATCCATACTTATTGTGTGAATATATATCAAGTCAGAGATGACTCCAAGAAGAACAATGACAACTCTAGGAAGGAATTAAAACTAAACGCGGACGCTATAATTCTTTTATTGTGGTAGTCGTCTGTCTCAACTTTCTCACTACAGCTGACAAGAGGACCATCAACTCTATACTTCGTTTAAACTCAACTTTAATCCATTTCCGACATACTTCCCCACACAACCACCACCGCCACGAATACCAAACCAGTGGATATAGCAACACTAACTTACCACACTGCCAACTCCCAGCCACCAACAAGATTTAGTGCATTCTTTGAGTTTTTCGTCCACTACCACTACCACCACCACGACGGACGCGTGATCTAATAGATTGGTCGGGACCCGGTGTTACAGTAGTTTGGTCTTGGCATATTACGGTTTGGACTTTGGGGTTTCTAATATTGCAATAACTTGAGCATGCACAGCACGAAATGTCATGGAAAAATCACATGTCAAACGCGATGAGGGAGCACTGACCTAATACGTGATCCTACTAATAAGAATATACGACAAGGAAGAAAGGGAACTGACTGTATATGAATAGTATTCCTTTCCTCGTGCTCTGGAATATTTATAATGGATTTACTACACACACAGTGTCAACTGATAATGAGATTTTTACCCATTAATACCAGCGGTTGTTTTTGAGTGGTTGAAAGATCAAGAATATATAATAGTAGTCATAATATTATATTACCTGTCTATATATATATATAGCAAGACAGGGAAATTGAATTTTCACAGGTATAATATACAGTCTTGAGAAGGGTGAAATAACAATTATTGTAGTGAGCGGAGCGAGCGAGCGAGAACGAGATCAAGATAACTGAATTCAAATGATTTCCTTGAGGCGTCGTAATAATTCATCCTTATTAAATCAACATTTATCATAATTTTTTTTATGTCGTTTAATTTGTGACTTGTGATCATCATCCCTTGTATTTGTGTGGGGTTTTCAATTGGTAATTGAATTCTTTAAAAGGCTCACTTGTCCCTGTCTCCATATTAATACTACAGAAACGTACAGAGAGGCTGAGGCTTTAGTTCTGTCTCTGTTCCCTGCATTAGACTTTACATATATATCCAATTTACTAGGAAACAAGTACATTATTTACTACAGTCCTGTCTCTACCATCCGCTTCTTGACTTGTACTTCAGATAAATTGACAATTCTGCTTCAGTTTGAATTCGAAATTTAATACAGCGTCGTGGACTTGATTCACTGCGTATTAGAGTCTCAATTGGGATTTACAAAGAGAAACATTTAAAATTCAACGAGCGAAGTGGATCTATTCCAGTATCGTAGTCGTAATCATTTTCGTCCACTCCACAGTACTTTGTTAAGTCTCACTTTGAATTTATAATACAATTAATCACAAGGTTACAGCTCGCATTATCAAAGAAGTAGTCAAGACTGTAATATAAATTCAAGAGTTAATTTTACCACAACCAATACTATATAACCACAGAGAGCAAAATAATAATATATACAGCATTCATCATTGCAAATTCCATCTCCCCTCACTCTGGATCGTTTCTTTGATTGCTAAGAAAACACAACAATCACCATCTGTTTTTGCCGATTCTACGCCACAACAACAAAAGTGTAATTTAAGGACGCACGAGTTTTCTTTCTTTCCTTCAAGATCTCCAGTGAATTTTTGCTTATAATTTCCCCGTGTTTGTCTTGTCCTTTATAATTAACACGGCCGGTTGCTGTTATTTTTTGTCAAGTTAGAAGTACAACGCACAAAAGTAGAATTCCCTTGTCAACATAAACAAAACCAAAGGAAACAACACAACATAATATATTTGTAGAGACTACCTCTGCCATGTCATTGTTATATCCATATATAATTACACACTTTCGAAATTAGTGTGCGAATGAGCTCGTGTTGATAGAATTAAATCCTAAACGAGGAACGGAAGAAGAAGAGGGAAAAAATCAACATACATATAGCAACAAGAAAACATTAAACTGCGGAAAGAAATATTTGAAAAAAGTGAAACATTTGGGATGAAAGACAGAGAAAGAATGTTTGGAGTTGGAACTGACGAAGAATACACTGTGGAGTACACGGAAGCTGTCCTGGCCTCTGATCTTCGTAAAAAAGTGTACAATAATGAAGGCCGTCTCAGCGACCCGTATGCACACTTTTTGTGCCGCTCACGTGCGTACAGAATTTGCAAAAGGTTCGATATATTTTTTTTTTCATTTCAGTTTCATTTTGTATCATTTCGTTGCTTATAGATTTTTATTTTAAAAATATTTTTATCGAAGCATTTTTGCATCTGCACATTTTAGTCTATTGAGTGTCACTCTATTTTTTCCCCTTTTGTTTCTTCTCGTGGCAGGGATGATAATAATTGTCGATTTGATAACCGCGCTGTTTTTTTTAAATTAGAGAAATCGTATGTATAAACATACATACGATGGAGACGTGTAATGTAATAGGTATATAATTGTGGACATACCTGAGTAAGTACTACTGCTGCGGCAGTCAAACAGTTCTTTATTTTTGTTATTATTTATATGTATTATGCTGTACAGTTTCCATTAAATCAACACAAGCAGCTTTAGCCGGACTATTGCCTAGAGTACATATCTGTAGAGATTTGTGAAGTCTGCTGCTCAGACGATGAGTCTGATCTGAGACTGTGTCTGTGGATCAGTAAGAATATCTGTAAACGATATTGAAAGAAATACATACCTACCTACCTTTAGCTATATAGTAATCAGGAAAATCAATGATGTGGTCTCGGTTTTCCTTCCACACCTAATTTGTTTGCTTGATTGCACATTTGGTTGACATTTATTTTCTCATAAGTCTCTACGACTTGGTTGTGTGGTGTGGTGAGCATCATTGTCTCCATTGCACCTACTTACCTACCTACCTACCCAACGCCAACAAATATAAGAAAGAAAAGAAAGATTGACGATTAGTAGTTTAAGTCAGTATGTTTCAGCTCCACCATCCTACAGCTACTCCATCCGACTCCAAGGTTTATTGCTAAAAACTATACTAGAACTATTACTGCCAAGAACAAGATTATAACTGACAACGTATGTACCTAGCTGTGATGTTGAGAATTGAGAATCTTGTAGATTTATACTCTTTGAATGAAGCTAGAGCGTGTAAGGACCGTATATAAGACATAGTCATTGCGAGTACAATGTACAATGCTGAAGACGGGGGGACGAAGACGAAGACGAAAAATTGAAGATCCGTTTCCCTTTACACTACACTACACTACACTTCACTTAGCCCAGTGCCATGATGAATGAATTGTATCTTCTTCAGTCGTAGCAGCGTCTTCAAATCACAACAAAGATGCAGACTCTGCACTTATCTGTATTTGGAATGAAGAAGATATAGAAAAGGCTTCTTGAGAGATAACTTGAGTTTCTTCTTTATTTCACATCATTTTTCGTCTGCTTTGATCAAAAATCAGTATAGGCAGTATATGACATATAGTATCTATAGGGAGGATTGTAAATTGAAATATGCAGTTCTTTCTTTGCACACTAATCCTCCAAATACTGATAACGCACGGTCATACCCCGGCCCGCTCCGCTGAGTTTCCATCAGATTCTGATTATCAGTATATTTCTAGTATCTAGAATGTGGTCTGCACAGTAGATTAAGCAGATAATTATATAATTATGTTTGTTTACCTCCCAACATTAATATCATATCCGTGTGCAGTGTACATGCTTATGGGAATATGCGTCTTTTAAAAAACAATCTGTTTTGATCTGCTATAGAGTTTAGTGGGCAGCGAAATATTATTTGTTTTGGTGCTGATTTTGATGTCGATGTTGATTATTGTCGATGCGGATTTAATACAGATCTCTAATACTAAAGAAATATATTTTTATCACAATAATATAGATAATATTTTTGAAGCATCTGTAAATCTTTATCTGTATAATAATACTGTATGTAGGTATGTAGTGCACCCTGACCCATGGATGAACCGCTATGTACATAAAAAATCACTCACACTTGGACTATAAGAGCACACAAGAGAAACTGTTGGTTGGCTGGTAGAAAATAATTCTTTAATTACATGATCATTCTCGCTCGAATCAGGTCGGAATAAAAGGACGTGGACGCTTAGGTAAAGTGCATGTCAAGAGCGTCAACAAAATTGTGAGTGAAATGTTTCCATGTGAATCTCCAATCTCTCTCCTATGTTTCATGATGCTATGTGGCATTGGTATTGGTGATGGCCATCCGCACAGACACATGCAACCACACCACGTGAGCATACTATAGAGCAATTATATCAGGGATTTGGAATCTCGAGAAATCAGTCAAGCACTTCATTACTTATCTTTATATGAGAATGAGATCGAGTTCAGTCAGCTCCATAAATTTTGGAAGAAATTTCACTTTGGTCTCTTCAGTAAAGTGGCCGCACACTAAAATTAGGATTTAGAAAAATGTGAAACTAATGCAATGGAAAATTTAAGTATTCAGTCAAAGAATGAAAAGAAAAAAAATGAGTCGGCCAATTTACCAGAACAGAGAAGATTTAAAATATGCAGGCAGATAATAATGGTGGGCTCCACATATTATAATACATTATGGAGATGATGTGGGTAGTAGGGTATTTTTGGTTTTGGATTCAGTGAGTGTACAATAGTTGTTTTCAAAATAATGACACAAATTTGATTTTATTAGTTTACTCTATTTGATTGGATTGAATTTTTGAATGGGGATGAAGGAAGGCGGAAAGGGTTATTATTCAATTTTAAAATTCCTAGTTTCATTCTCATCATCAATGAATGGAGCTGTTCAATGTGACATGAGTCAGCAGCTTCAGCTTTGCCAAGTCAATGCGTGTCTCGCTGTACACTTAATATACATATGCCGACTTGCATTCTGTGCCATGTTCTTCTGCTTCACATTCACTCAAAAAAAAATCTGTGTCTGACAGAAAGACAGGAGGACAGGGAACATTGTTTTTGACGTGTTCTTATTCTTGTGTCTTACAGTTTAGCATGTAGAATTTTTTAATTCACTATTCTACCTTGTGTGGCTTTTGGCTTTGGACTTTGAAATTGAAATGGATAGTAATTATATTAGGGCTGAGCTGTTCAACAAATAATTTAGGTATTTACTCTACTATAATGGACTGAGTAAATAATAAGCCTATATTATTCGCTTCATAGATTCCACAATGGAAATTGATATAAGAGAAGAACGGTTAAGGTATTGTTAATTCCGCTGTCCACTTTCATCCTACCTCCTTTATTTGTATTTTAATTAGTTCCTTTGATTTTAATTCAAGTGACAGCCAGCCTTTTTTTTGTGAGTGCATATCAAAAATTGGAATGAGATGAGATACATGTGATGGGAAAGTTTCGCCTTGATTTTGTTTAATTTTAATTTTGCACAGATTAAACATAAAAATAAAATTATATTCAGAAGCTTTAAATGGACAGGTGGATTTTTCGGCGCAGATAAAATCGTTTCAGGATATTTTTGCACCAATGGTTGATGTAAGACCTGAACAGAATAAATTCGATGAAGAAACAGAAAATTTTTCTGAATTCTTACGGAATGCCATTAATTTAATTCCTGGTCCTAAACACCCTGCGGCTAAATTTTACAAGTTACGAAAGGACAAGAATTTGTTTAGACAGTCGGATCGTAATTATAGCCAAGCATCTAATCCTGTAAAGCAATCTAAGCGTGATAGAGCAAGACGCAAAGAAAAATATATGCACGACCTTATTCAGCATGAGTTTTACAACCAACGTGGTAAGATTGTTCATAGGATTTTAAAAAATTCAAATAATCCTGACTGCCACATCTCAGCAGAAGTTTTGGAAAAAGCTTACACTGAACGTTGGGGTGCAGCAAATGATTCCACATTGGCATCCTATCCTATTGTCACTGAAGCAACACAAAACGACTTGGATAATACATTTGACATACAAATTGACCCTAAAACCGTTGAAGCCATCATTAAACGAATCCGTAACGACACCTCTGCAGGATCTGACAAGGTGCTGTTGAGAGCAGTGAAGTACACAAAGTGTCATCCTGTTTTGGCTCTTATTGGCACAATAATGCTTAAATGGACTATGGTGCCTACGAGTTTTAGGACTGCAAGGACAGTGCTTATATACAAGAAAGGTGATGTTCGTGACCCTGCTAATTGGAGACCCATTTCAATTTGCTCCATCCTGAGAAGAATAATCGAAAAAGTAATAGATAAAGAATTACGAAATTATATTGAGCTCAATTTAAATCAGCGGGGGTTCACAAATTCTCCTGGAACATTTATAAATACGGCGATATTGGCAGGATGTCTAAAGAAAGCCAAGAAATTAAAGAAGACGCTGTATGTCGCTTTACTTGATGTCGCTAAGGCCTTCGACAGGGTTGGCTATTCACATTTATTAAAATGTTTGGACTCTCAGCCTATACCGGCACCCTTACGGGATTTAACAAAATCATTGATTTTGGGTAATCGCACTGTCATTCAGACTAAAACTGTTACGACTACGGCAATTGAGTTCAAATGCGGGGTATTGCAGGGATCACCAATAAGCCCTTTATTATTTAATTTGGCTATAAATTACGTTCTTGAAGAATTGACGGATTCAGACTATGCAAGAGAATTTGGATTTACTTTAGACGAAAATGTGCAAAATATAACTGCCATGAACTTTGCGGATGACACCGCTAATATGTCAAATTCAAAAGAGGGCCTTATTTTAATGGTAGAAAAAACAATTGAGCTTTTTAAATATTCTGGACTTGTAATTAACCCCGAGAAGTCAGTGTGTATTTGTATTCAAGAAGGAAAAATGGTTTCAGAAGACTTAATGCTATCTAATGGCGATTCCATTCCATCTTTAAAGGAGGATGAAACCGTGAAATACTTAGGAGTCGATTTTAACTCGCAGCTCACGTTTTGCCCTTCCAAAGTTATTGATAATCTAAATAAAATGCTAAATAATTTAGTTTCAACGCCCATGCTTAGACCACATCAAAAAATAACAATTATTAATGAATATATTTTGCCCGTGCTAATATACCCCTTACAAATGGCCCCTCTTAATAAACTGCCAAAAACATTTTTGATGGATGTTGATCGAATAATTCGAAGTTCAGTCAAAGAAATTTTAGGAATTCCCACTGATACCCCAAATGCTATGTTATACACTTCCAAAAACTTACGGGGCTTATCTATAACGAAAGCGGAATGGGAAGCATTTTTGCAGCATTATAACATATGTTTAGTGCTACTAAGTTCTCAAGACGTATATGTTCCATATTGCAAAAATCTGGAGGAAGAATTCACACAATGTGAAAAAGCGTTAGCATTTACGGACCAAGAGTTATTGGAGTTAAATAATCCGAAAATGAAAAGTAAAATTACTAAACGAATGCGCATAAAGCTTCGCGAAAAAGAATTTGATTCATGGTGCCAGATGAAATTACGAGGCGCAGGGGTGTGTCAATTTAAAGATAATCCATCGGGCAACAAAATGCTAATTAATAAAATTGGGTTGACCACATCTGAATGGGTAACAACTTTAAAAATGAATGCAAATGTTGCTAGTGTACGAGTTATCCCAGGAAGGAGCCTAGACGGAATCCAGTGCAGGCATTGCGGCGCTGAGAAAGAAAGTCTTGGTCATGTCTTAGGATCCTGTATCCGGGGAGAACTTTTACGCAACAATCGCCATCATGGTATTCGTGAAATTCTAGCAAAAGCTCTTGAGGACAAAGGTTTTGTAGTAGAGCAAGAAGTGCATTGTCTTGCTGAAAATGGATCAACTAGGAGAGTGGATATTATTGCATACTGTCCTTCATCTAAAGAGGGATATATTTTGGATCCTACAGTAAGATTTGAATATGGGGATAGTAAGGAGCAAGCAGTTGCTGTAGACAAGGAGAAAAAAGAAATTTACGAGCCTTGTACAAAGTACTTCATGGAGAAATGGGATTTACGTAGAGTCGAAGTGATTGGTCTTTATATAGGAGCACGAGGATCTTTATCAAGTTCTTTCAAAGCATGGGCTAGTTCTTTTCGTATTCCTTCGACAGTTGTGGACGATATTTTAATGTTTGCTCTCAGAGGATCAATTAGGATTTATAATCATCATTTATATACTTAAAATGCATTCTTGTTTTTCGTAAAATGTTTTAATTATAGTTAAGAAAGTATTGTATTGTATACTGAGCTGTATGGCTATTGCAATTGTGCAACAGTGACTTAATAAAGTTTTTCTCTCTAGGTATTACTACGTAGTACTAAGCTTGTTCATACATAGTAGTTAACAGTGCTACAAGAAGAGTTTGGATTTTGAAATCCTAAACTATGTCAATACTTGGACTAATGATAATGATGAAATGAAAAACGAAACTTATTTAGTATTAACATATTAATGAACAAATTCATTTCATAACACTAACATACGTATAGGTACGCTCCTAAGTTGACTCCTTGTAGAGCCATTAACTCAACAATAACATAGTCGAAGAAGGCTAAGTAGATTTACCATTTAGGACTCAAAATATTCCACTTGCACTCAAAAGGTTATATATTAATTATTATATTGAGTTAATTTGTGATGACGAAATCACTCTCTTCAACGTCAGCTAGTTTGTATACGTTATGAGGTCATGTCGGGAAATATGAGTGCTTATTAGTTTAGAAGGTACTTTGTAAATAATAAGAATAAATATATATACGTTGGTAATTATCTAAATATAATTATTATATAAGAATATAATAGAGAGCAGAGAATTAAAAGTTGTGCTGTGTGTCTACTTAAGTAGACTGTCGATTTGTATATATGTATCGTAGATGCGCCGAGTCATTGGCGTCCTTTTTATCGCTCTGAAAATTTATTTCGTCGTCTTGGGAACATCCTGTCTAACAATACTGCAGTGAATATTATCTGTAATAAGTCATCATAATATAATCATAATCATAATGGTACTGTGTGCAATCTTCTGACTTGGGTTGAGTCAACGCTACTCGCATAGAAAGGATGTTATGTTATTATCTCACAACAACAGTATGAGTACAAAGGAGTCACATATTATAAAGTTTGTGGCATATCATATTCATTTTACTCAGAATTTTCGTTGATATAACTATTATGTGCCGATGCGAGTGCAGGTACATACATACTTAAGTTATGAGATAATTATATAATGTATAGTAGTGCGCATTTTGTAGTTACTGAAGTTCTTCTGTTTGAAGTATACTTGCTTACGTGGTGTCAACACAGATAATTTATACTTGGAAACTAGAGTGTTTATGTATAAAAATGAAATCTACGCGTCATACGTGGACCACTACAAACTTTACATAGGTAGGGGTACTTGCCTTTTGTTATTAAATAATTATATGTACCATACGACACGATGAATGTTATTGTTATTAAAATGTTTTATTAAGAAATCATACACTTGTGAGTTTGGTTGATATCTGATGTTCACGGTTTCCAGCATGTGCAAACAATGGCAGTATTATTATTATTGAATCAAGGCATGTTGATGTCGTTGCCGTGTCGTGTTTCGTCTTTATTATTTTGCTCTTCAATAGTAAGTGTAAGTATGTAGGTGCCTATACCTATATCTATACTATTCACATTCCCACCAGCTTAAATCTAAAAAACGCTATCTATGGTTTTCATCGGACTCATGAGTATCTACCTGCATAATGATAAGCATTGATAAATCAATTACTATTGAAATTTCTTGGTTTTTATTTACATTCAAATAAGCATGAAAAATGGTAATGGTAATGGTAACGGTATCCACATCCGACGGGAGTGTGAGTAAAGATTAAAAAACTATTGAGCGTCAAACAGCCTTGAATGCTTAATTCTCCATCACCACACTAGACACGAGATTCGTTTCCGATGCAGTATAATGCACTATAAGGTTTTTTTTCTATAAAAAATATTATTGTACATTGTGTTGACGTTATTGGTAGTCGAGCAGGTGCCGGTGCCGGTGCCGGTGCCGGTGTCGGTGTCGGTGTCGGTGTCGGTGTCGGTGTCGGTGTCGGTGTCGGTGTCGGTGCGGTGTCTTGGTAATCCCATAAGACGGTTTTTGCATTGACTTTTGAACAACGAAAAAAATTATTGATTAAATCTTCACGCGTTGAGACAGACTCTAGTTGTGTTTCAATTCTATATTATTGTATATAGTTCTGTTGGGTTTCCTTTACGGTACGGTGGACAGGAATGGAGTGTGCTCTTCCTCCTATGGTTCTATTATTGCTATATCTGTGCTACTCTGTTTTTTGCATGAGATTCCATTCCATGTGCGTACACAATGAATGATAGGGAAAAACACTGTCCGTGTCCGTGGTCATGAAGCGTGTGCTATAGGACAAATCGTACTGTTACAATTCAGACTCAGCCTCCCGTTAAATCACATAAATGATAATTACGGATACAGAATTTACCTCCACTATTACACACTGACTTCATTATATTGACATAACTATTATCATGAGGCAATTGAATGGAATTTCGAAGCTGCATTCATCACCACCACTACCACAGATTATTTAGTTTGATTATTTTTATCTTAATAACATTAGCTTTAGCTCTCGCAGATTAACATTAGCTACACCCATAATTAAGATCGTGTACATAATAGAAATAGAGCATAGTATAATATATCCAGAATAATAAAAGGAGGAAGGAGAAGCCGATGAACCTGTCGCTCTTAAGCAGGCTAAACGGAAATTACGGAAACGCGGGCAGAACTCGGAAGAGAAAAGAACGGGATGAGGGACAAAGGATTAGTTTTTAGTTTGATACTACATACAATAAAATTATTATTTGAAATAACTATACATAACATAATAAGTTGGGTTCAACAGAACTCTTGAATAATAAACCATAAATTATTATAAACTTTTTAAAAAGGTTTCTAAAAATTATCCTACGCGATAAACTTTAGCACTACCATCCTAATTAATAAATTAAAACATGACGTTATTACGGGAGGAGACAGTAGTAGACGGGAGGATTTTTAAAAGAATTCTCATTCACTGAGGGACAGAGACGGCGGAGAGAGTGCAAGGAACTTTGTACTCTGTGTTTCTATTCCATTTCGTTTTCTGAGTTTATATATTAACACAGGTAAAAAGGGTGTTCAAGAAGCATTCAAGTAAAGGGAATCGTAAGCAAAGGTATCATATAAAAGTATATAATTAACTGAAATTCTTATATCTGTTCTGTACGGTGTGTGTGGAGTTGAGTGTGGGATAAAAATTCTAAATGCCGCAGTAAGATTGGAAGGCAATTTATGAATCCCTTGCTCTATAGCACCGCTACATCATTATTATGCTCACTGTGGGGGTGAGACATAACATGATTATGATTTTATTGCGCCTTTTTTTCCTTTTTTCTAACTTGTGAGTCGTTGTATCTACACGCTAAGTACATGATTCTTCTAGTAATATCTGCCATGAATAAAATCATATATCAGAAAACATAATAAATGATTTAAATTATTGTGTATTTAAGTTTTGCAACTGTAGCATACAGAATAATAATAATAGGAATAGTAACAACAATGCAATTGCAATTACTGTAAATTAATTAAAAAAATTTCAAGCTTTTATTGAGAGAATATGGGAACGATGCAGTTTAATGAATCTTCATCCTCATTTAATAAGGGAAATGTGGTAAACTCTCCGTTTAGTTCTCTTGTGGCCACGTTTTTCTCATGAAAAAAAAGGACAGAAAAAAACAACATCAAGTACCTACTAGACTAGAGTATAAATTGTTACATCATATAAAAGTATAACAATGAGTTTGCTGTTATACAGGGAAGTTACTCAAATCATTTTATATTTATTACCCTACCGCCCAAGAACAACAAGAATAAAAAAAACAGTAAACTAAACTAGGTGATGGTGACAACTAACTGACTGGTGATAACAAAAATGTAAAAAAAAATATATAAAATTTGTTTATGATGCGAAATCATTGAACATTGTGGACGGTGACGGTATCAAACCGTGACTTCGATAGTCAATACTACGTCGTAGACGTTGTAGAGTTGTGACGAGAAGTTGAGAAGGCAGAAGGCAGCTTCTTGTTCTACCCAAAAGCTCAAGACGACCAAGACCAAATCAAACAAAGCTTTTGAAATTTGAGTAATATAATACGCTTAAGCTTTTAGCATTGCCGGAGTAGGTATTAAATCTGCGTAGTAGTCCAGGGTACGAGTAGAAGCAGAAGCTGAAGCAGAAGCCCCTCTACTTAAGTAATGCTTTGTATTCACATCTCAACAGTCAGCAGTAACAAGCTTCCATTTTAATTGTATTCAGTACGAGTCTCTACTTAATTCCAGTTTGAAGCATTCAAAAGTATTTAAAGGTGCTTAAGTTGATTTGAGGGAATTTGCAAGAAAATGAACTATACTCGCTCACTACTGACTACTTGTGTAATAACAACTTGAATGTATAATTCTATGGGTAATCAACTCACAGTAGTCACATCAAGAGAGGGCTATTATTGGAATGGAACACTAATAATTATCATTAAAATGAGGATATTTTGCATTCATTTACTATCCCTATTTGCCTCCTAGTTCCAACATTTCTATATACTCTTCTATTTTCAGTTTTTTACTTCCAGCAATTAAAAAGCTGGAAAAACCACACCAATTTTTTAAATACATTTTAAATAAATGATTTTAAACCTTGCTTGGGTCGGAGTCGGAAATAGACATGACTTATCGTCAGTTAAAGTTTGAATCTGAATTACTGGTGAACGTGCGGGAAGCTTACGAGCCAAAGGTGTTAATATCTTTTGTCAAGTTAAATAAGGATGAAGACGACGACGGAAAATAGTGACGATAAAGGGTTTTAATTACCTTGTAGGTTATGTAAAGGTTGAAGTTGGGCGCTATAAGCGTTGGAAACAATGACAAACTGCGACTCGTCATAGATTATCATGTGAGTTATTTCAGCTGCGTATGATATGATGTGATGTGTTATGTTAAAACTATTGAGGGTGTCCCTGGTTGGTGACTTTATTTACGCCCATAGCAAAAGATTATAAGTTTATTTTTGTATTAACCATTACGAGCATTTTTGTAGTGTTTTGTCGCTATTATTATTACTACTATGACAAACAATAGTTGATCTGTAGGTATAAATTGGAAACATATAATATAGCATTGAAATGAATTTTACGTTCGAAATAAAGTACCTACCTACCTAAGTACCAAGTATGAATATCCCCAACAACGACTTGTCCTCGTGAAATAAAAGATGTTTACATCACGATTAGCAGCCGACAGTAATACGTTGTTAATTCGTACAGACGTAATTTTGCACAAGTAGAATTTTCATGATTTTATGATTTTTCTGTAATATTATTATGTAAACTTACACTCGAAACAGCTTTGTCAGCCTCTGTCTGCCTGTCACATAATCAGTCAGTTGTAAAACCTTATACATACAATGGGTGCGAGCGAGTGTTCAGTTTCATTCCCTTATTCCCTTTCGCTCGTATTATAAGATCCTATTCGTTTCGTTTCGTTTTCATCCTCTGCCATGCCCTGTCTGTCATCAGTAAGTTTTCGTTTTCATAATAAAATAAGTAAACAGAAGCGAAGGAGACTTGTATATACCTACTTATTACTGTTGAGTCGTATAGCCTTGAATGAATTTTTGATTTCAACTGAGCATCGCATAATATACTTAAATACTTACACATAGAATTTTTATTAATGATTATTTTCTCAAACTTTCAACCAAGAAAAAAAAGGAGAACATTAGTTTCATATTATTATCTTGTATCCTTCCATTTTACACCCACTTAATTTGTGATGACTGCTTCGTATCTTTATATGCATCGTTTTATATTAGAATAATAATTTGGGATTGTACACAGATA
This sequence comes from Dicyrtomina minuta, assembly GCA_949802685.1. Taxonomy (NCBI): domain Eukaryota; kingdom Metazoa; phylum Arthropoda; class Collembola; order Symphypleona; family Dicyrtomidae; genus Dicyrtomina; species Dicyrtomina minuta. The sequence continues at coordinate 30,045,826 of OX461810.1, forward strand.
TTGTATTACAGTACGGGTATATGGATGTGCTTCCATTCGTATTATGCGATATGAAATTATTGAAGGTGCACAATAATGTATGTAGGTCCGTGAGAAACAAAAGACAGAATAAAGTGGGAAATTATTATCTGTTGATATGAAAATTATTACTCAAAACTTTTTTTTCTTCTTGAATGAATGGTTATAGTTCGATGAGATGCGTTTATTCGTGCAGAAAACAACACTTTTGAGTAGCAACTTGCATCATAAATAGTTTTAAAGCAATCAGTGTTGAGCAAAGTGCTTTGTTTCCAGAAAATATGAATAATGTATACACGATAATTATTATGGATATATACAAAAACAATATTTGGCCGTTAACAATTATATGGATCTACTCATGCATTCAGACATGTAGATATACATACAGAATGTCCAGTAAAATCTTTGTTTTTCCTGGAAGCCTACCTTGTACGTATGGTGTCGTGTTTTCATGCTGTCTATTTTATATTCTTGACGTTAACCCAACCTACCTCTGTTACCTGTCGAGATCGAGCTCTCGAGCTCGATCTGGAACAAGAAGTGTGGCCTGTGGTCCAACTCCAAGTATCTAATCGTATGCAAGCAATTACGTTAATATTCTTTTAGTATCCTTTGTTAATGGGTTCTGTAAAAAATTTAACATGGGCATATTGTATACATATGATTAGTATATGCATATGCATGGGTATGTGCAGGTACAATGGTAATCCAAAAAGGGGGACGCAGTCGGGCGGGGGATTCATCCATAAATCTCTGAGGAGAATCATTGAATGTGTTAGCAATATATTATGGGGATATCAAATCTGGAAAATTCACTAGTGAGACGAGGACTGTTTCGGTTGTGGTTCTATATTCCGTCTTCTGGGAATACGTTGACATATAAATCTTGAGAGTGCGAGGGTTATTTGTCCGGTGGCTGTGTTCTTTGTGGACGTGATTACATTCTCTGTAAAACTTGAGTCTAAACTAAAGGTAGGGAGAACCCACGAGGTATGCACTGATATTATGATAGTACTAGGCGTCACATATTAACGACAGTATATACCATATAGTGCCAGACACCAGGATATACATAATATAGTTCATCCTTCCACGTAACACATACATATTACATTTGAGCTGAAAGAGGAACTTAGCGACGGCGACGGTCTGAAGACAGAAGATAAAGGGCTCAATTATTATCCGCCAGTGGCCTTAATGACCTCCCATCTAGTTCTGGGATTGCATCCTCTCTTTTTACATGTCCTATGCAAATGCAGCATCATATTAAATCACTAGTATCAGTATATGCATAAACCTACAATGTATTACCGTCGTCTGTCTAAAAACCGCTCACCATAGTACCTTTTCGTGTGTTATATGTAGCCCATATTATAACTTTGAGAGTGCCTCCAAACTAACTAATAGAACAACTACTTACTCGAGCAACTTAAAGCGATGGCTTAAAATAACATTTATAAAATGTCTCACTTGTACTCGTCGTCGTCGTCCTACACTCATGCTAATGGATTCCTTCCTTCCTCCAAAGACTTCCATAGAAATATTTTACAATCTGCAAACTTGCACATAAATGCTTTGCTGAGACTTGAAATAGAAGCATTCATTAAAATTAGAATTAAACTCAAATTGCTTTGAATTAGAAGTGGAGCCACCCATCCCATATACTCAAGCCACCGCACTATGTGTATGTAAAATTAATACATGTGTAACGACCTCAAAATTTCAGTTTCATTCGTGTGATATATTATAGGCAATTGTAGTTATGGAAATGGTCCATAATCTTCTATCTTCTCGTAACACATTAAAGTCAAAAAATGTATTCTACTTCCAATTTAAAATTGTAAACTTGTCAATATCAATATCAAGCTTCATAATATCCTCACTGGTGATTACTTTGAGCATCGCGGCGTCGGCAAATTTCTATATATAATAAAAGCCAGTTGCATCTAGTTGACGCTAGTTTTACAATTGGAATTGGGTTTGTGAGCATATGCATATTATGAACTTACTATAGCTGTGAGCTCAATTTGACATTATTAGCTAACAGTCAACATATCATTATCTAGTTTAACGTGGATGTAGTATATAATTATAAAGTTTTTTTGTATTTAGTTTTAGTTACATGACTATATAAGTACACGTATTTCCACTTTCCACCTAGTCTCAAGCCAGTAGTAGTAGTAGTAGTAGTCTGATTGCCTACATAGTTAATAAAATCAAAAAGTTGTTAAATAATAATTATAGGCTCGTGATTTATGACTTGGTTCCCCTCACGGCACTTGTTTAAAATTTGCATAGAAATTTAGGGCTAGGTTTTTATTAGGTCATCAAATCACATGATTTAACATATCATGGATCATGGAGGTCTTTCAATACTTAGAAATGTGAATGTACAATTTTAGCCTCTAGTTAATTATTTGCACTGATATATCTGATTATTACAAAAATATACTTGCAAGTTTAGAAGGAAAAATAAAATATAAGGTGTGTTTCCTTACTTGCAATGAATTCAAAATTAAAATTCAAGCTGTATGTGTTACTATATTATGCAGAAATTTTGCAATTATTTACTTAAGACATTAAACAAAAAATATTAAGTGATAAAAATTCATTTTGCATATTATACTAATAGATATATTAACTATGACTATATTCAGAAAAAATGGCAAACAGAGAGGATATCTCTTTGTCTTTTGACTTTGTAATAACTTACACCAGAGTCAGAGTTTATTATCAGGGATGATTCACGTCAGAAGGAAGGAAAACCATTGACATAAATTATTCTAACTGCCCTCTCTCTCTCTGCTTGTGCTTTACAGTCAGTAATGAAGTCATTTATATTACAAAATGTTTTTAACAAGCCCAACGTGTAGTTTTGTTCGGGATTATGAATTACTTTTGTTAATAGACATTTACTTAAGACAGTCATTGGCATTGGCACTGGGAAACTATGGGACTGGGACTGGGACTAGGCTCTTTTAATTTTTTTCTTCTCCCCATTACATAGAATTGTAGTAATTTATTATTGTGGTCCCAGTATGCCTGTAAGTTGTAAGTTAAAGACAAAAGGATGAGTGACGGATGATATACCCAAGTAACGTAAACTATAAGGAAAAGTTTGGGGCGGTTATATACAAGTCTCTCACAAAATATACTCTCTCGGCTTGTATACGTAAAGGGTAAAGGGTAAAGTTCAATTTAGATTTCAAATTAGACTTTCCGTTGATGCTTCATAGCATAAGTATCCGTTAAGTTTCTTTCCAATTCCAATTGAAAAAAAACAATTCTTGGACTCGGTCTCGGGACTTTGATACATAGTTCAAAAATGATAATCTGATTTTTAGAATTGCTGGTCATTAACCATTTTGTACATTGGGGTGCGATTAACCTCCGGGAATACTGCCAAATTGTAACTGATGGTAGGGCCGAATTGCAATCTCAGCCTTTAGAATATAGTTTATGTACTAAAGGCATCTAACTACCTTTAGGTAGGTAGTAGGTGCAGGTAGGTAATTGAACAATTTTGGCTGGATGATGTTCTCACTTAAAGTTTATGATGTGTGGTCATGAGGATACCTTATGAGTGTATACGTATCTGAGTAATGCATTATCTGTAAGAACGTAACAACTGCCACTACTATCATTGTTATTGTCTTGGCCCGAGTATATGTACGTGTAGGATGCCCAAATATGAGTAAAAGGGTGGTATTTTAAGGCTTCAGCGAAAAAATATTCTTTGGTGAGCGGAAATATTCTTTTTTTTTTCTGACAAGATAAATTTAGTATGCAGACTATATTTGAATAATTAAATAATTTATGCTGCAGACAAATATTTAGGATATGCATAATTCTTTTATCAGACCAACAACATGATTTAAGTAATTCAGCCTGCAGGTAAATAGTGTCGTCGAGAACAACTAAAAATAATCCTCAATGACGTCAGACCGCGATAAGCAATAATTTTCCTATTTCTTGGGATGCAGTTGTCAGTTGAGTTTTAAATCCTTACCTTACTGGTTTCCTTTTCAACTGTGGGAATTAAAAGTTTTAAGCATGAGCAAGGGCGTCATTTTTGTTAAGAAAAGGAATATAACAGAAATAGCAGATCATGTGGACGAGCAACCGAATAAAAAGCCAAAGGGTGCTGTTGGTGGGCATATGGACAAATTAGACTGGATCCAAAAAGGAATTTTTAAAAGTAAAACGGAAGCCGTAGAAGCAATTGGGGTTGTCGGGCTGGGGTTGTCGTTGGTGCATCAGGCCATCCCAATGTATCAACAGACTCGGTACTTGTTACAGAAGCTAAAGCCTATCGTCAGTTTAAAACATTCAAAGAAATTTTTTTTTCGTTTCATAAAATACAGTTTAACGTAAAAAATTGGATGCAATAATCTTGTTCTTGTGTTTGTTACAACGAAAAACTAGTATGTAAGCATATTCATGGATTGGCAGTTCACAAGGGTCTACATTCATTCCCCAATAGAGCTATAGATTTACCTATAGCCGGAAAACCAAAACGAGGAAGACCTGCGAAAGTTGCCCTGGCCAGAACCAGGGATAATACACAGGAAGATACCTCATCTCGGCAATAACTTTAATATTTTCGTTATAATTTTTGAAAACTTATTCGTTGTTTTTACTCAATCATACCTTATTCAATTATGTGTTTAATATCGTATTTATTTATGTTTCGCTAAAGCAACACCAATTTTGTCTGACAAATAAATTATTTTTTAAAAACAATTGTCTGCAACTCGTAAAAATGCGTCAGCAAAAAAAAATTATTCTGTCTGACGGTTAGATGAATCCGGCACCGGTTTAGATGCATATGACTGATCGAAAAAGATTATCCCTGAGTAAAACCTCAAGTTATGAGTTACATGGGTCGACTTCGACTTCGACACAGACGTCTACTGTGACTAAAGATTAAGTTATTATAATTATTATATTTTGTTGTTATTGTTAAATAAAGATGTGACTGTGTGACCTATGGTTTCTTGGTCTTGGTGGTTGTGGTTATGGATCTTTCTGTATGTAAAACTTTGAATTTATTGCGAGAGCTTATGGGTAAACAGAGTATTAGTATTGGTATGCATAATATATAGTTTGACAGTACAGTGAACAAAGGGGAAAATGTCTCAATTTATTCTGTATTGAATCCATAAGGGTAATGAAGTCGTTTATATTTGGCTCTTGTGTAATAAATATGGACAAACAGATAATATTAGTATTAGTATTGCTTTTGTAACGGTGCCATTGCCATTTCTTCCATAGTTTTGAGATTCTATAGTGTGCTCCTCATTCAGCACAGCGGGTCTGGTGTCTGGTGTCTCTCTCCGATCGTCGTGAGCCAACTTATTATCATCGTTTTATATTTTGATTGTTATTGCTTTGGTTGTTATAGGCTAAGAGAGTAAGTAAGTAGTAACCTTTGGTTTCCTTTACATTTTTCATCTCTCTCATATTCTCTTTTACGTGGACTGACTAAAAACTGTGCTAGAGTGCTAAAAGATTTAAATAAGACGGAAGCACACTGACTGACGTCTTGTTGTTGGTCGGGGCGCCTCGTCGTAAATTTAACATTCAACCAACCTCACACACAGCTTGCACCCAACTCTACCTCTGTGCCTCGGCCTCTAGCCCTATATGCTCTATGCTCTATTGAATGTGTGAACCAAGTGAATTATTACAGGTAGGTAGGTACGTAGGCTCATAACCCAGATGTACTGTTAAAAATAATTGCTCAAAGGCCAAAGGATGAGTGGAAGAGTATCAAATGAAGCTAATGCTCCTGATACAAGGATAGCTGAGCTGTGTATAGGTATATAGTCAAATTCGAATTAAGAGTTTGGCATTTTACTCTTTGAAGAGTATTGTACATTACACCTGTGAACTACTGCACAGAGAGCGTAACACATTTGAATTTTCTTACGTATTCAAACTTATGCATGCATACTTGTTTTTTGTAAAAAGTAATTCACATTATTTGAAGCATAAAAATCATGCTCATGTAATACTTATTTTAATGCAAATTACTCCTGTGTGCATTATCCTGAAATGCAAATGGAAGAAAAGTAGTTGTAATTGTCATGTTGACTGCTGGTTTGGTTTAGGTTTGGGATTGTGTAGTGTATCAAAAAATGTGTTACAGAAAGAAAGTCCCACACAATTAAATCTTTGTTGTCCTTTTTCCATGTGATACCGTAGCTAACATTCCATTGTATAGCTATATGGATTAAATGTAATCTACCTAGTTTAGGTAGGTAGGTACTTGTATTCCTGTACTAATTCCTCGCCAAGTACGAATACGATATGAGACATGACATACCAAATTGGATTGCTCTGAATTTATTCTACAGATATGCGAGCACTGGTATGGTACTGATGTGCGTGTCTCTTCGTGCTTTGTTTTCGTGTGCTGGTTTTGTGCATGACAGTCAGTCAGTCTTCACTCTATATGGATTTTACAGATGCAATTTTTTCAGGTATTCACATTGATTTAAAGACGCCTCATTTTTTTCCTGCTACATATCAATGAAAGTAGAGAAGATGGTTTGATTTCGAATACGTGCTAATAATAGGTTTGAATCTTTTTGACTACCCATATTATTGCTGGCAGTGTGAGTACTTTTGATTGTTTTGATGTTTTGTATGATATCTTGAATAGCGGCCCAAACGGTTTGCAATATTGTTATCTAGGTTTAAGTAGTGATAGGTTTCACTATTCCACTTATATATGCATTAAAATTACATTGTAATATGGCATAAACTACTAGGTATATTCAAACTAATTGTGAGTCTATGGTTTTGGTCCTGTGTAGTTGTCAGTTTGTCACCAGCCATTGTTTTTGTATTAATGTTTTCTTAGTAATAATCTAAAAACATCTGTTTGAGGTATGTGTGTTTCAACTTTAAAAAATTCTCAAAAATTAATGATTAATAATTACCAAGGAGAGTGTATTCTTCTAGGTACAGGCACAGGTACAGGTAGGTAAAAGTTTTAATCGTCTGTAGTTTTTTTTACAAATATATCTACAGAGAAATTCTGCCAAGTACATTGATATTATACGTAATACGTGTCGAGCATGGAAAATCTTAAAATAAACTTTATCTGCTGGATGTTGGTCTGGAATGTAATTTTTGGATCTGTGATTATTTAAGCTATTTATAATTGGTGTCGTAATCCGTGTAGTAGTGTTATTATTTTGTAGTTTCATTTGGTTAGTTTTCGTTTTTTATTTAACATGCATCCGGTCCATTCATATTATATTAAAGGGAGTGCGCCTCATAGTCACAGTCAGTGGTAAAGCTATGGAGTTATATAAGCATGATAAAGCTATTTATTTTGTAGGGCTTATGCCGTAATAAGACGGTAATGAGGGAAGGATGACTCTCAAAAAACTTTATTCTACTGCCCTGATCATTTTTGTTTTGGCTCTTGCATGTTGTGGCATGGTGCAGTGAACATCTTCTTCAATAGACGACAGACTTGTAGTGGTTGTGTAGAGCATATTTAGGTAGCTTTTAACTCTCTTTACACGATGAAATAATTGGATTGTTGTTGATAGTGCGGTTATATGCCATCTCATTCCGCATTGTGGGTCTGGGTAGTGCGTAACATTACTAATGTTTCGATTATGATTATTATTATTTTTCCTCAGGGCAAGAGGAGGAAGTTCTCAAGTTTTGTTGTGTGCATGTTTAATATGATTATTTCATACTACATATTTTATTGTGATGCTTATTTGAATAGGTAAATAATAATATATTAGAGGAAGAGCTTTGGAGGAAATTATCTTGGAACCATGACGGCTTTCGTGTCCATACATTTGTACACTGTGCAATATATTACATTCTGTGACATCATTTTTATGTTCTTACTGGGTCGTATATTATGGTGGTAGTCGGCATTATCTATTTTCCTTTACTGTTTCTTATAAATGCATTTAAGTAGATTATATTATTATTTGTTTATCTTACTTCAATTTCCTTCTTTTTGGGAATATTTTCCTATTTTCCCCCTCAATTGTTCAGGATTTCCTTACGGTTATGTTTGTTGATATTAGTCACATTAGCTCGTTTAAACGTACAGAGATGCAAGATATGATAAAATACAGTGATACTTACTAGAGAATTTTCAATAACTGGGTTGTGAAACTGACAGAAAAGATAGTTTCTTTTTGTGTGTATTTTCCTCGCACTCACGTGGTATGAGAATGTCGTTCATTTTTTTAGGAAGTTAGCACCTTACCTGTGTATGTTTTAGTTTCTTGGAATGTATCGCTTTTACTTGCATATGGTTTACGTGTGTGTGAAATATATACTAGGAATAAGCACGTGTGAATTGCGGTTGTAATTGTGATAGAAGTCGCTAGCAAATATACAGACATATATATAATACACATTTAATCCCGTATACTAATATTTGGTATTATGTTATAATTTTCATTCAACACTATGCATTCATTCCTATTTTGCTTTGTACAAAAATGCCATTCAATTCAATTCAAATTTGAATTATAAGCATTATTGTATAGCTGTGGTGCTGATTGTAGCTTAGAAACCCACAATGTGTTCACTGTTCACACTGTTCACAGTAAAAAAATAAATAAATATTATATTATTCTCATTGTGAGAAAAAAGTTTATAAATTTTTTGTAGTTTAATATTCTTCAGCTTGACGTGCCTCAGATAGAAGTGCTTTCACACTTTTCAGCGTGCAAAAGTAAAAATGGTGAGATGACGTCGCGCGAACAGCAAGCGTAAATCTACGATAAGGTTCCGATGACAGTATCAACCTAATCTCAAGCCAAGCCATATAAATTCCTCGCACTTTAGTCTATTACATGGCTAATAAGGAAACTTTGGAGTTTTTTGTCTCCTCATTTTTGATTCTATTGAATTTTTTAAGTTTTATTTTCTGAGTAGTTTATCATAATATTGCGTCTTACCACGTTACCACCAATTCTATATATTATATGTATTCAGACGGTGCGGTGCCATAAAATCATCATAGATGAATATATACACAAGTGAAACTGCATTCCTCCCGCTATTTAGGACAGGACCACTCAGGTTTTTTTTCTCGTTTAAGTCAGCAATGTGTATCATCAGTCATCAGTCTTTTCTTCTCTAGTAGTTTTCGTATTCATCTGATAGTGAGAGACAATAGTGGAATGAGAATGCGACATATGATCTTTTTTGCATGCAATAATTTTTTTTAATACATAGTTTTTTTTACAACTCACAATCATAATTTCCAAAATTCATAATCTTTGTATTTTAATAGCGTGTGCTGATACAATGTTAAACCCTCTGTTATTATTTATCTTGGGCCAAATCGAATAAAAAATTTAATATTAAAATGACAATGTTAAATTATACAGATGTATACGTATCCCCTACGTTTTACGATATGAGCATTCTACTGCTATTATATTTGATACTGTATTTCTAGAATATTTTGGTAGATATAAATTGTAAGCAACCTTCAGTCTTCATTATTATGAGTATGAGAGAAAGTACATTTTTTAATGTGTTAATGTTTTGGAATTGAAAATTGTCAAGTCAATCATGAATCATGTTGGGCCTAATGTGTAATCATGAAGTTAGACAGGTAGAAGAATTAAATTAAGTTTGCTAATACTAAAGCTAAGAGTGGCAGTCGGAGCATAGTGTAGCGTGGTGTTTATAATTTATTTTAAAAGCCTGATGTTTTATCCATAGTGACAATTTATGGTGACTTCGCATATTTTTATTTTCTACCAATCTACCTGTATGAACCATGTGGTGTTGTTGGTTGGAGTGTGGTGGATAATGTGCTATTATTATTAATTTACAAAGTCCATTAACAGGCTCATTCTACAGAATGTAGTACAAATAGCCCATGTGTGGAGCTAGATAAGGAGTCGGGAACCTTGTATGAATGTTTGTAAGAATTAACTATTGTCGTTCCTATGTTTGCGATCCTTAAGGAAAGTGGCCATGTATTCTCATTCTCATTTACACATTACCTGCGCTCAGAACGTACTATAATGGATGATATTATAATGGGACGTCCTCTTCAATCTCAAATCCTAACTCAAACAACACACGTTCTTGCCTCAAGACTCAATAAGATAATATGTATATAGCTCGTACTTGTTTTGTACTCTCGGATAAGTTTTACTTTTAGCGTCTTATAGAGTGTGGATATTTTTGTTAGTTAAGAAAGAAAAGTGTATGTAACCTAACTAGTTATGTATGCACACATTAGTAATTCCTGATTTCGACAACTAAATCGTGCCGTCTTTAATTTGATTCGAAGGAATAATAATATTTCTACATTATAATACATATTCTTTTATGCCTCATCTGTGTTTCATCAAGCTCAAACCCGTAGTTCCAGATTGAGATAGAGATTCACTCTCAGTAATTTAATTAATCAGATAATGCATGTAGTAGCATTGAGAGCTGTTTTCTTGTATGTGCGGGCAAAACCTAAGGTATGTATACGCAGTATTTCGAAAGAACCTGTAAAGACTAAAGAGCAAATAGTTAATTTAAAGTCTAGTCATAATGACTTGCGCCCAAAGAAATAGGCAGACAGACATAGACATATTGAGAGAGAGAGAAATATTTCCCATTGTCCCTTTCAATATAAACTTTTAAATTGATTAAGACGGGACATAGAAGATGGGGAGACGTACCAGACATAGTGCGATGAATTTTACATTACAATGTAACATCCACCTGCAGCTTCGCTTCGCTCTGCCTTCTCATTTACTTGCATACAAATCTTCTTAGCGTAAGACAATAATTATTGTGATTATGCTTATGATTTTCTCTGCAATTCTAATACTAATGGACTAATGCTAATATCAATATTAAATTATTACCGCTCACTACTCCTTCATGGATTCGTTATTAATACTATTATTGGGACTGTCATTGTCTTTGCCATTACGGGATTACATGCAGCAGTTGACGTAGCTGGAGCAGTAGGTTTGTGGGCACGTAGCTGAACTTAAATAAAAGTACTTACGATTAGTTTTAAATGGTGGGAATTCTGAAGCTGGCTATAGGAGATAATATGTGTACCTATATGCATGTATGTATTTTAATAACTGTACATACTTATGCTACAAGCTTTTTATGGGACGTGAATCCTTTTGAACTAATAAGATTAAAAAAAACTTCACGCAAGGGAACCTAATTTTTATTTAGAAGGTGGGGCATTGAGTTAAAGCCAAAAGCTCATTAGGGTTTACGATTTGCTGCATATCATAATATCATCTATGTACATTGAGATTTTTTATTCATCTATACTTATTTCAAGTGTCAATGTTTACGCTTCCAATTATTGATAGTTAACAATGTATGTAAACACTGGCATTGTCTCCTTGGATTTGCAATTTGGATTTAAATGATTTTTTTACGGTTGCAACATAGTAGAGGGATTTGCATAAATAATATTAGCATTAATATTATGATTGCGAGAGGTGATGGGAATTATGATAAATCACGGATGACATAGATTTAAAGAATTATTGCTAAAAAGGGTAAGAACAGTAAAGTAAAGTTTAGCGCGCCAATTTTTAAACCACAGTTCAGCTTAAATAGGTATTTAATTAAAGGTAAAAATTTACGTCTACGTGTGACGTGTTGCCTTTTCACCCATGTACTTTATTATTAGTTAGGCTAGATTAAATATATTGTATGGTAACTGGTAATAACTAACCTAGCCTTTTTTACATTCGATTTTCATCGGGGTATCCTGGTAAAATCATAATAAAAGCAAAGGCGTTACAGATCACAGGTCACAGTTACTATAGTTACCGTGTAGGTATGACCAAAGCCTTAAACCAGTATTTTTGCGGAATTAATTTCTGTATTTTAACAATTAAAAACATGCTTGCTTCGAATATTGTAAATGGTGAGTAGTGATTCCTTCCTTATAATAGTATATTATTTAATAGTTACCTTTCAAATAGAACCATTCAGTTAGGTAGGTAGCTTAATAACCTTCACGCCGGCTAAAACCCAAATTTTATATTTCGTAGTGCTTGTTACGTCATAATAATGGTTCTACTATTTCGACGTTCTTGGTCTTTGTGTTGGCTTTAATAGGCTTCTTGTCGGTAGCACATTGATCTTCAGCCTGGATTCTGGATTGTTAATTCTTGCAAAAAAAGAGCCTAGAATTTCTGTTCGTTTCGTTGGTGGTAGAATAGAAATAGAGGTAAGATTTGGAGTACGATATTCTGAGTTTTCTGAGGATTTTTTTACCGTTACAACGTAGTTTAAATTAATTTGATGAGTGAAGCAGGTGAACTGTGAACCAAGTCCAAATCCACAGTGTTGCGTAGAGGAACGTAACAACCCACCTCAACACTAAACTGACTCAAACTCAAGTTCTCTTCCGTGAACTTCATTTTGATTTGATTTGAGACAACCGAGCTTAACCTGTGGAGCTGTGATATAGTATGTAATTATACAATCAGTCTAAATTAACATGCCTACGTATGTATCAAAAGGTAACCGGGCTAAAATGAAGAATAGAGTTTATTTATCACACCATTATTACCATTTCCACATGGAATATATCCACCTCCACCCTCGGCAAAGTTTCAGGTTCTCAAAGTTAAAGTTAACTTCCGATTCCTTGTCGTGACTGAATTAAGATGAAGGATCGACCGAGTGTGTGGTAAACGTTCACATAAGATTTGCAAACTTTCCGGATGTTTGACTCCCTGTGAGTCTTCTTGTCTTGGGTGTAGGAAAGACTGACTTGAGTACGACGAGGGTACTAATTAAAAATCACGTCCAAAGTTTCATTTGATTGAAATCAGAGTAGCTTAACGGTCTCACCTAACACTAACAACACAATGTTCATGCTCACATGCATATATAAACTTATCAACGTAGGACTCTCTTCTGGTTATACCTGTTTTAAGTTTTTCTCAAGAATCGTCATCATCCTGAAGGAGGTTTCCCAATATATGAAAAAGTCGGGCTTATGAGTTTATGACGTTAATTTCAATCATCATTTTCCAATTTCAACGTTTACTCTCAACACTCCACTCAACCTTTCAGCGCCACTATCAAAGTTCTAGAATCAAGATAAATTAATTAATTTATCGTCAGAAGTTAGTGTATTATGTATGCAAAAGTTTGTTCAGAACTACATATATTTTGTATTAAAGCAGTTTAAGCAAAGTGGATTTTGATCAACATGAGGACAACATAATGCGTAGGGTTTCTCAAGAAATGTAATAAAAAAAGAAATATAGTCAATTAGATGTTTGTGTATAAAATCCTAGGTTACGTTCAAACTTATAATTATGTGTGTGCCTATACAAGGAATGCGTATATAGTGTCAGTGAATAATAAGAGGAAAAGGAAGTGAAAACTTTTTGAATGTGGATTTTCAAATATTATGGCAAAAGGGAAAAAGGCTGACTGCTTGAACTGTGACTGCTCATACATGAATGAACTTCCCCCTGTTTTTATTTCATGGTTGATGTTGGATCGGAATTTCTTCTGATTTCTCAAAATTATTGAGTCGTTAAGTTCATTCATAATATAATGTAAACACTGTATACACATAATATATTTATTATAATAAAATAATGACATTCGATTTGTGTACCTACTTCCCTGTACCCACATGGGTACTTGGTTAAGCCAAGGAGTTCAGAGTCAATGGAGTGGTTAAGATTGGACACTAACCATTAAACTAAATCATGTGCATATAGCCCATTGTATGCATTCAAAAAAATAGAGTAGGTACTTACTTACATTGTATTGTTGTACATTATGCATTGTAAATAATTGAATTGATTGCTGGTGGCGGCTTTTGTTACTCTTGTCAGTATTTACCATTTACCCATCACTATTAACCTTTAATGGCTTTATCTGTGTTTGTTCTGGTAGGAGGGAAGGGAAAACCTGTCAATGACGGTGTATCTCTTGTAGTAGTGGTAATACGTATTATTCCCTCCAGTCAGAAAATCAAATGCAAATGCCAATTAAGTGGGAATTTGATAGGATCAAGTTGATATTTGACTTGGATTAATGTCTTTTTTAAATTACTTCTTTTTCTGCCTTTACGGTGTCATCTTGTAATTGGCTCGTTAAGTGGTTTGCTGAAAAAATATGTAGAATGTTGGTTACTTCTTTTTTATTGCGGAATTATTGCATATTGCCTATTTAAATCATCAAATTATTATAATTATTATTCTGTTATCTTACAAAGTCCTCAAAAAAATCTGGTTTCTTATTATTATTATTACTATTTTATTCATAATTATTATTATATTGCACTTCACATTCACACATTTCAAGTCAGATTAGTGTACACAAGTCATAATAAAATCATAGAGTATCTCTGCTTTGTTCCGAGTTATGAGAGGCATGCATGCGGATTATACTGTGAGTAAAACATTGTGTTATATTGTCATGTACTATTGCCCCTTGCTTTCTTCAATACGAAGAACAACTTGGTTCAGACTTTTGTGATTAGAAAGTATTCTTCCTGTTAATTTAGTTTAATGTCTGGAGCTCGAAACATAATTTCATAGTCTTAATCAAGTGGACTTTCATTGCAGTAATATATTGCAAATGTTTTTTTATTGCCAAGTTCTAACAAAAGATGGACGTAGGAATCTATGTATGTAAAAACAAATCCTATAAAATCCTATACAGAATTCAATGACATTGATGCCATTTGAATGTTATGATAAAAGAATAACTAACCACAGTAAAATTTTGAGTGTTAACACCTTCTAAAACATGTGCATGGATACTATACATGTATGGATATATGTAATACTATCTGAATGCTCCACATACGTTGATGTACGTAAGTCCCCTTTCATTAGATTATGAATAAAAGCCGACAAATTTTATTTCGTCTGCTCATTCTCATTGTTATTGTACTTCCGTTAGTAAACAAAAATCATGCTCATCCAAACTAATAGCCGCATAGTGTAAATATCCTGTTCTCTGTTCTACATAATATATCTGTATTGTCTTTTTTTTCACCATTTCATACAGTCATACCTTTCTCATAAAATGAAAATGTTCTCGGCTACTTGACCTTTTTGTTTTATTGTCATTGACGACGACGACGACTTGGAAGTCGGCATTAAAGTCAACTACGATACGGCATTTCACGTCATCAACTCCGAAGCTGACACGGCATGACTGGTGAATTGTGACTTGTTCAGAACGGTGATAAGGATAATAAAGAATGAGACAGATGGAACGAATTTAAATTAGAGGGAAAAAATTGAAGTAGGAAACGTCGCATTTTGAGCTAATGGTGGTCACAACACTATACAAACAAATAAATGAGACTTTTTATTGTGATTTAGAGCAATTGTTTCCTACTCTGCGACTTCACGCTGCAATCTAGAATTTCGGAGTTTCATTAAAATGAGCTTTTGAGCCTTATGTCGCTGTATTCGTAGGCGTATCAGTAGGTAAAGCACATCTTATCTCATATTACATCTGGGACAGTAAACACAATTTTAATATAATTACCTATGTATACCTAAATTCAGACTGTCACAATAATATCATGGAGTTATCCTACTTATTCAGTTGTTAGTGCCACGACAGAGCCAGTAGTGTTTCAAATGCAGTATTCATGCAATTATATTGTTACAACTACGAACAGAAGAGTACAATAATGTATCCAGCTCCTACTTCTGTGTAACTTGATTCTTATAATAATATAATACCACTACTGTTTTAGTAGTGTAGTACGCACAGGTATTGTTTTCATTTTGAATGTGCACTGTGTTTGTGTGTTATAACACTGCGCTGATCTTGAATCTTGACATTTAATTTGATCACCCAAGCCTTTCCGAGTTCCGTTCCGCACAGCTACCTCAGATACTAGAACTGTGTGCACTGTCTAATAACTATCTTCTGGCTGTCTACCTGTGCACAGTTTGTGTAGGCACGTAGGTATATATACCTACCTATATAGTAGGTAGGTAGGTAGTCAGTGTCGGTTATTAGCAATCTTCTGTGGGCTGGCTTGGCTACCTAGTTTCTGGAAGTAAAATAAAATAAGATTTCACTTTATAGTAGGAGTAGGAGCGACTCGAGTAAATGTTGCTTGACCTTTTATTGTTCTTCAGTCCATTGTTTGCGCTCTCTGTTGTTGTCTATTGTTTCGCGTCAAAGCTTGTATATTATTTTGTGTAGTTTCAAAAGCTTTATGTGACGTACAATCAGTATAATGAGAATGACAAGGGAATCAAAAAATAGATTCTCAGAGTATATCACTTCATTTCTGGTGCTTCTTACGATTACAATGCGCTGGATCTGGAACAAAAAGACGAGCAAGAAGCAAATAAGTGGGTAGTTTTTCTTATAGTTTTGGTAGTGGTAATTTGAGCAAATAAAGGTTTTTTTAATTCGAAATAATATATAGCGAACATAAATGTTTTTGTTGTACGTTATTCGTTCCCTGATACCACATACTGGGAGTCACATTATCCTACTGATATTTCAATGAGTCAAAAGACAGTTTTCTTTTCGCGTTATCATTATCAGCATCTGCCGACTATATGCTCTTGTACTCTGCGTGCACTGTATGTCAATTGAATATGAATTGCGAATTTAAGATTGTGTTACATTTTTTGTAACAAGTAAAGTTGTTAAGAACGGGTAGGTTAGGTTCGTATTTCCGGCTACAGATGTATTCAGTGACCATAAAAATTCCTAATAGTAATCCTACCTGCTCTCTTACTTCCCATAAAAGTATTATCATTCAATGTACTCATGTACTACTCATACATTTGCCTATAGCTACAACATCTAAATGAAATAGGATATGATGGATATCATTTGATATGATTCTGTGAAAGCGTGTAAATAAATTGACTATACTTCTTAAAAATCTGCATGTTCACTGCTGGGCTGCTGAGCTTGGATAAAATAATGGTGCAGTTCTGAAAATGAAAATATATAAGCGCCTTGACTTCACAGTTCACAGAATTCCTTTGGAAAAATAAAAACAATACTGACTATCAGATCTTGTTCGTTTAGCAACAAAACACGTATGTAATTACATTTACGACTATTCTACGTAGGTAGCGACGAGCTATTAAATGTATAACTGTACCAAGAAATATGCAAATTCCTACCTACTACCTACACATACATTCATGTATGTAGTTGGTTGATGGTTGGTATATTCGATGTTGACACGTGGAAAAATGCTCTAAAATTTCATGTTCCAGGAATTGCAATTATTACAGGTCTCTTTCCCTTGTGTAGGCGAAGGTGGTTATTCTTGTAGTAACTCTAATGAACGCATCTATATGAGCTTCTTGGTCAACGATAGAGATTCAGACATAATGTAGGTTGAGTAGATTTCCAAGTTTGAGTCATGAAAATGTCGCGGTGAAGGATGATTGTAAATTGTATGGGAGATAAGTAAGTGCAATGTACACAATTATCAAAGTTTGAAAATGCTGTGCTGCACCGCTTGGTGCTTGTAGTCAAGTCTAATGGATTATGTAACGAGGGAAAAAAAACCTTGAGTCGGCTTCCTTTTCTTCGGGTTGGCGTCACTGTCTTCCATGCGGCCAGATATGAGGCCCTAGGAACAAGTTTAGTTTAGTATAATTGTGTCGGTTTTGTCTGTCCTGTCTCCTGTATATCGCATCATGGGATCTTGTGACAGAGACGGGGATCCTAATATAAAAAATCACATCTTTGGATACTTTCAAAGAAGCATAAATTAAATCTTATTTTTATGAGTACAAAATATTTCTAGTATACTAAAGATAATATAATGGATACCTATATGTTTTTCTTCCCTATAGAAGAATCCTTTATACATTACTGCGTAGTTATTGCCTTCCGGATGCTTAAAATCAGCGTGGGCATTCCGTTTAGTAAAATGTACAGAATTTTAACAATAAATTTGCCTGTGTATCGTTACTTTATATGCGAGGTCTTGAATTTGTAATCTAAATCGCATTGGCAATAATCCAAGTGGCTTGTACGGATTATTAGTGGATAATAGTAGACAAGTTGCTCCTTTCATTGGTGTGCCTTGTGCGGTTGAGGAATGTAATGTAAAAACAGAGGAATACGCACACTTGTCAATATAACTGGATTCTAAGGAAATTAATTCGTCTTCACGTATACGGATTTATTGATGAAATTAATTTGAAGCTTATGTCTCACCAGTCAACTTATGGGAGTAAATCATATTTTTTGGCTTACACTTTTGACATACGTTTAACTACAGTCATTTTATATCTTTATGGTTTGAGTCCATTATTTTCGCAGCCGTTAGCATCTAACATGTTAGGTTTCCGTATTTGGCTAGGTCCTGTAGGAAATTGATGGAAAGTGATTTACCAGTATCAGTTCCTTGTCCATTTAATTTATTTTAGAATTAAATATATGTAGTAGCTTTACCTATAGATATATAATCGCATGATGTAATACAGTAATTCTAAAGTTTGAATATCTCACGATTATATGGTATGTGTCTTTCTTGACAATTATGTATTACGTAAAACTGTGCCTACCCAATTTTTGATTAAACTGAGTAATTTGATAGAATTTTATTTCTCGTCTTCAGGGGTAATAATAATAATTGTTTTGGAGGGAGGGGTAGGGCCAGCGTCAACGGAATTATATTTAAATTTAATCATTTGTTTTTCCTTCTACATTCATACTCTCTACGAACGAACTTGTAGCATAGCTGCGGCTGTTACTGTTACTACACTGCTGCTACTAGGCACTACGCCTTTGAATGTAAATTAATTTGCATGGTTTGAAGCTGCAGCGCTTCAAGTCCATCTATGGTCATGATCATGAAAAGGTTACGCGTATCGCAAAGAGAAAAAAACTGTGGATTGACAGACATGTAATTAGTGATTAATATGTTAAAGGTAGCAGCCTAGTTTGAAATTGGATTAATTAGCTTGTTGCCCAATAAATTGTTACGAGATGTTGACATATTTGAGTTGATGTGTGCAATTCATGAACATGTGAGTAAAAGTCAAAGGTTTTGTCGAGTTGAATTAAACTGGCGAAGGGTATTGAAAATTGGAAATTGGATAACTACATTAAAATTGATGCATGGTTTTTTAACGAGTTAACAAAATTGGACAATGGTAATTGATGTCTCATTTCAAGTCCAAATCTAATCCACGAGAGTCAAAAGAAGTAAGTTCCGTAAACATTCCATGTAGGAGTAGGAAACAACGTAGGTAGGTGCATATTTTATACTCTGGGGTTGTAATAAATAAAAGCATAAGTACCTACCAACCTATAACGTACTTACAGACTTACAGCTTCCACACATAATAGCCAATATGTAAATCACATCCTTACATTATTTTTTATGTGTATCTACAATAATGGTAGCTGTAAAAACACAGTAGGGGTTCGTATCTTAATGCTCTCAAAGGCTAAAAGGAATGTAAATAGAAATAGGTGCAATCCTAAATTCATTCTATATTTAATTCAAATTTTTATCTTGAATTCTTCCATAAACTTGCAAAACAAAAACAAGGCTAGTGGGAATTTTCTATTAAAATATCTTATATAATTAAAAAAAGTAATAAACAGAACACGTAATGTGCATGTAACTTACAACCATGTTTGTTTTTGCTAACTCAGTTGTTCAAATAAAATCTATAGAAATTGAATATCTTAGGTATAGGTAGGGTACAAAAAAGTTAAATAATTTTAAAAACTCGCAAAAGAAGTTTTCCTTGAAAAATGAAGAATACAATACAGAGCCTAAGTATGTACCTATAGTAAATGCACCAGTATCATTTTCTTCAAAATATTTTCTTGGTTCCTCCTTGTCAATTAATAATTAATTTGAGATTTTTTCCATTTAAGGTGCAATGTAAGTACTAACAGCTACGATAGTCCGCATTCAATTCCAAATCATAGCTTGTAAATGGTAAATGCCTGCAATATAATACCAGTTAAAAATTTAAATTTTAACTAGACTCCAATCCTTGAATTTATAAGGGAAGCTTTGGCTTTTTTGTAATGTGTAACTACATGTATGTAAGTACTGATAATTCCTTTGATGGATGGATGATGATGCTATACGGTATACGCAAAAAAAAATATTTTATCAAAAATTCCTGTTCTCCTTTTATGGATGAGAATGATGCTGTAGAAAGGAAGAGGAATGTAATTACATACACATTTTAATGATAATATATATTCGTTTCCTACTAATCTTAAGTAAGTGGTCAACTTCCTTAGTATTCGTCAAACTTACACTCGAAGTCGGGCTCTACTTGACGTTGCTTTGTAAATGGCTACGAGGGCTTATATAGCTTGATTTAACACATGTGTTAAAGGAAAGCAATCAAGAAGTTCAATGTTATTCGAAAACAATCCTTGAACTGTTTTTATTCAAATTAGTATGTCCGTATGCTGTATAAACAGAGTGAGTGAGTGGAGGTCCACATATCTAATTATGCTTTGTCTTTGAGTAGGTTACTTTCATCGATAAATTTTGACGTTGTGTATTGTTTAGACTTTGCAATTTGGTATTAATCATACTTTTTACATTGCTGCCAAATTAATTTATTCTCATTCATAACTTACTCAATAATGCATATTCATATAGCAGCATGCTACGTAGATGAAACACAGGTAATTACATCAGCATCAACAAAGAATTTGCAGTGCCCAACGGCCAAATTCTTTCATTTCCCTTCCCTTGCCTCGTGTATGTTTTTGGATCTTACTAGAAAAAATGGGGAATATTTTTCATTTACGTGAATAATCCTTTTATGGTATTTGAATGTCATTTGCAGTAACCGTTGGTGTAGAGTGTAGAGATGTACAGAACGACAGAACCTGAACCTAGTAATCTAATAATTGTAAGTAGGGCCCAATCCATTTACATATAAAATTAAAGGATTGCTGCAACAACAACTGAATAACAAACTGAGCATTATAATAATGCACATTACGTTATATTGTAAGAAATCCAGCCTACACATTAATTAATTGCCATTATATCCATCCCTTTCAATTAATCATCTTCGGAAATAACTTGTTGGTTGAACTTGAAAAACAGCAGGTAGCATGTGAGCCGCCATATGGGAGGCTTTTATCTCGCTGCCTCTGAGTCCTAATTCCTGAGAGAATACTAATTTGCTGATAAGTACTTGCTTGTACTTGTAACACAATCATAATATTGTTTTATTTCTAAATGTACATTACAGCTTACATACCTCAGATTTCACTGTCATGCAGAGATGTAAAAGTGATTCAGCTGTGATTATTGGCACGTCGTACTTTACAAACTATATCCGCACATGTACTATTAGCTCTAATAGTGCGAATATTATTTGTGTTAGATTTAGTGTTACCTCTTTTATTCAATTTAATTTCGGTAATTTGAACTAAACAAACTTGTAGTACGTATATACGACATACTATATACTATGCGATTTCGATATGGAAGGACTACAAGTTTTCCAGGTTTTCCTATGGTCTCTAATAAGCTGCGTGGGATATAAAGGCAATTGAAAGGGTTAAGTTCGAGCAAACTGGATTTACAAGATAAGATATAGGTAAATTAATTGTACTCTACTGTCCTGTCCATCCCCGTATCTCCACGATTACGGGATGCATTAGCATTCTGTAATTTGTAATGAAAGCACTTGTACCTAATTGATTAGCAGAGGTATTAATTTATCGAGTTGTAGTAGCAATGAAATAAGACTTTAATCGGCACAACTTCAGTACCTTTTAGAACTTGTCCGGAGCTTATATAATTTTTGAAAATTAGCTAGTGTTATTTTTTGTTTTTACAATTTTGGTTTTTACTACAGCTTTCAAACTAATATTGAATTTGTCACATTTTAGTGAATATTGCCGTTATCCAGCGATCCTATAAAATCGTACTGAGTTTTTAAAATAATCTAATTTAAAAAATAGGTACATAATTTCTACGTATCTGCCTGCAGTCAGTCTGGAAAACGAAAACCATTCACGAATTTTAAAAATTATTAGAGGTGTGGATGATCTGACTGACTACTTACTACAAAATACTGACCTATTTTCAGAACTCGGATTTATCTAATTACATACTAAAATGGTGTCGGTAAAATCATCAAGTAAATATAAAATGAAAGACCCGCAGAATACACAAGTTAGACGAGAGTGGCTATCATTACGGAGAAATCCCAGCCCATTAAATAAAGATATAAATTATTATATTGGACGTTTACTCCAGAAAAATTGGAATCACACAGTAGTCCGTGCGTGTAAGTGAAGATTTCAAAAGATACCGTCCATTTATCTTCGCTCAATTTTATCGCTTGAAATAACAATCACCACACCACCGCACCACATCATCACGGAAACCTTAGATATACTGTAAACAATCAACAATGATTTCAATCAATGTGACTCGATTTCGATTTCTACTTGCTTGGTTTTTCCACAATGTTTCCTTCTGGCGTCCTCATCCAGAGTCATTTAATTTTGATTTGGGTGTCATGTGTGGGCGGATGAAGAGAGGAACCAAAGAGGAAAACAAAGAAGTGCCGTCCTCAATGTCAACTTTAAATTCTTCAACTAGTGCCGAAAGAGCCAGGTGAAAAAAATATCGGCTTCTCTCTTAACATTGAAACTGTCTTTAGTTCATGGGTTTTCCTTCCTTATTTATGTAAATTTTGGAGAAGATAGAAGATGTATGTAGATGCGGTTGTAGCGTAAAACACTTGCCTTATACAGACTATCTCACTTGTCAGTTCTCAGCTCGTATACTGTACTGTAAATACGCTGTGTTTATATTTTATCATAGAATGATCTTTTACTTTACATTATCAGTGCAACGTAATGTAATGTATACCTACCTACCTACCTATGTAAAAAGCTAACGCATCTTTGGTGCTTTTATAGCGTGACTTTTTTTGTGTGTGCGTATATATACAACCTTCAACTTGAATGCATTTCTTTCCTCTTGTTGACACTTTAGACTTGTAATAAATGGTAATGTAAAATTTCTTGAGTCTCTCGAGACCCGAGATGTGGTACTATCTGCATCTCTCGCTCTCTCGCGCCGAGTATGAGCATTACCTATATGAGTACTATCTCAAGGCAGCGATCTATTTCTATTTTCTTTTCAACTTTTTTTTACTCATTGTCAGTGAATATAGAGGAAGCCTATCTACTGCAGATACATATGAATGCAGTTGCAGTCTTGCATTTGGGGAAAAAATTTAAATGACATCACAGGGGAAGAATCATAATATTACTATGTAGGTATATATACGTACATACACAAATACGGTTTACAATTATTATACAAGTAAGACAGTATTTCTATTGTTTACTGTTTACACAGTTGCGACTTGAGAGTTAAAGGCAGATTTACTGCAACATTATTTTTAACTTCGGAGTGAAGCTCATCATTTTTTTAAAGGATCCACGAGCAGTGAAATTTCCTTGTTGGAGTAAATAACACTCTAATTTTGTACCTATTACTAATTCAATATGCATGCATATAGCATTCCTATTTCCTGTATTCTTTTTATTTACATATCTCTTGAGATGATATCATCCTATAAATTGAACTGCACAATGTTACTCCACCGTGTTAAATTATTTAAACTGCAATGCATTAAGCCCGCTGCACTCTGCACTAAACTCAATTTCAAGATTCTTTTTTCCCTTTCCTAGACGACACAGACAAAATGTGTTATTATGATGGTGCTGTGTACTTTACTGCATTTCACGTTACAATTTACAGTTTACAGTATGGTGGTGTTGTATCGATCATGTTTATGTAGTTTTCTTTAGATGTTCGTTTTTTCTTCAAGAAAATAAAAATACGAGATTCGGTTTTTGATAGCAGTCTGCGGACGTAATATTTTATAGTCATTTGTCAGTAGGGAAAAAAGGTTCGGAGCAAACCAGTCACAGATCTTCTGTTGAAGCTCATCAAGCTGTCATCGTTGTTACAGTATACGGATTTGGATAAAAAAGTAAAGAGTGCTTTTTCACTTTGAGCCTTTTGAGTATCTGTACTTCAAGTGAAAAAAGTCTTAAGGTTTAATGATGCAAAAAATATTAGTATATTTCATGTACATTTATATACTGATGTTTATATTCAGATCAGACATGATTATCGACATGTTGGAAAAATTATTCTTATTATTATGAGTTGTGAAGCTTAAAGAAAACATGAGGAAAAACACTCATACGGTTTCGGTCTCGGTTTGGTTTAAACAATAAATCAGACATGGATAGATTTTAGTAGTTATTTTTATTTTTTTGTTTCGATTTCTTTCTCGATATTTTTCATTCTCCTCACGTCTCTTTGAATTTGAATCGTAGAGTCATAGTCATGAATTATTATGTTTGTCTACCACTACGGTTCCATTTTAATATTGACAGTGCACTTGCTCCATGTGCGTAGACGGACGGGCGGAGGAACAAAAACAAACAGTGGGATGAAGTTAATAATTATTACGGATAGGACTTCGAGTGCCCATTAAATTAGTAGGTATACTACCACCCTACCATCTAGCATCTGTTAGATTCAGTCTCTGATAATATGATCGTGGTAGGATAATAAAAATAATATATGGGCAGCTTACAGCCACATCATCATTTAAAATTTTTCATCTTTTGCCCACTCCTGTCATTTAGAAGCATGAACAGTGAACAGAGATGAGCTTCTGAATTTTTTAAGACTTATAATATAAGTTTTAAAGCATAATAAATAAATTGAGCCGTAGACTCAATAAAGAAATAAAGAAATAACATGTAGGTATACTTACAAATATTATTATAACCTGACCCATATCATAATAGACATTTACCCGGGAACTTTAGTAGGCTGTATTTTAGTACTATTCCTAATCAAAATCAAAATGTAAACAATCATTACACTGTGTTCTACATTCTCCCGCCTTGAGCGAGTATGTCAGCAAAAAAGGATTATTATTGTAGCAATAATAATTTAGTATATTACAATGCTATGTTAATAGCTCGAATTAAAATTAAGTAAAGCATGAAACAAAGACGATGATTTAAATATACGCTCAAATTTTGCTGAAATAAAAGCAAACGAATTTGATTAAGTTTTAAAAAATACGGGAAATTACAAGAGGTCAAGAAAGGACCGTTCAGTTTACGCAGTGGTGCATAGAAAAATTACGGAAATTATTTGTGGCCCTATAACTCTACACACAAACCTTTTCCTCCTTGCCATTCATATGCTGGCATGGTGATTTAGTGTACTGCCGAGACTACCGAGATACTCTTGAGAGATAAAACGGATTGTTGTATGTGCCGATGATTATATTTACCGGAACCAACAAGCGAGCATAAATGTATAATAAAAGTAATAATGATATTGTAAATCCGACTCTACTGAGTTTCCCGTTGTGTACATAGAACCGCTTCAGTAGACTAGAACCAAGAACTCATATTCACGGCTGTATAAAATACTTGATGTTGATGTTGATGGCAGAATGTGGAGAGACTGCAGACCTAGTGGCATAATATTATTATCATCGTAAAAAAAATAACGCATCTCCATTAAATTCATTTATCTTTTAGTCTCTGACTAAAATTAAAAACTTCTTAATCGTCATCATTCTTCAGAGTTGAACGGCGTTCTTGTTGATGTTGATATTTAACTTTACTACTTTAAGGTTATATCCCATTATAATTTTATAATGATGCTATGCAGTGCTCAGAGAGGGAGAAAGAGAGATAGTAAAAATCTAAAAAGTTTAAGGTGAAGAATTGCCGACTGCGTACAAAGCATTTTTCTGAATAGTTTCATGATGAAAAGGCGCTTTGATTTTTATTAGCCGCAGTCGTGATCCTACTTGTGTTATTAAACTTTTGTGTGGTTATTGTATAATTTTTTTTACTGTATAAGATGGTAGGTATATATAGTGTACCTAATTATATGTAACAGAAGAGAACCTCCCTTTGTCTATATATACAGGGTGTGTGCGTATCTATGTTACTATTAAATTCGAACAGGCCAACTACCTATTCTTACGTAAGTACTAACTAGTTAGACTTGGAAATGTAGAGCTATAGAAAAATATTAACGTGATTTGG
This sequence comes from Dicyrtomina minuta, assembly GCA_949802685.1. NCBI lineage: Eukaryota > Metazoa > Arthropoda > Collembola > Symphypleona > Dicyrtomidae > Dicyrtomina > Dicyrtomina minuta. Next base: position 30,071,938 of record OX461810.1, read on the forward strand.
ATTTGAGATTTGGGACATTGTATTATTATATGGAGTATGGACTCTGGACTTGAACCTTTATGTAGTACATTACCAGTTCCCTATTTGATTTTTATGAACAATAATCGTCTTGGCTTTTGAATTGGTTTCAGTTTTAACATTCTTATTATTACCTGCCAACCTACACGTTATAGCTATTGGAGGTTTTTGTTCGATCCTTCCTCGGCATCATGCCCATAGCCACATGGGTATATCATACAACTCCAAGAGCCAAGAATAGGTGAATAAAATTTTATCGACTTCCTTCTTTAGTTTTCTTAAGTTCATTTTTCTGTCCTTTGCCTTTTGTTCATGTCAAGCTCGGGTTCGGATGGCTTCTTTAGGCAGTCTTAGTCTTGGCTTTCAACTTGAATGAAAGTACCTGAATATGTAAGGCAAAAGTATTGATTGAGCCTTTCCCTAGTGGAGTCAATCAATACATACAAATATATAGGTATATATTACATTATTACATACTACTTCACTAGAAGTTGCACAGAAGAAACCTACATTTTTGGAATTTTCCGTACAATTTGAATGTGCATCTTGGGTCCTGTGTAATGCGTCCACCAATGTCTACATAATTGCAATGATACCTTCTCTCTCGACGCGCTTATACGTTCATGTCTTTGACTTTCCTGACATACGTATTGGAAATTCGACATTTAAAATATTTGAATTCAAGCTACTGCGAATAGGTTAGTGTCCCTTTCATGTTCAAATACTTTGCTACCAGGTTACACACTGCGATGTGAGTCTATATTATATGCAAGTTAACATAATACACTTGTGCGTGTCTTGTCGATAGAAAGGAGACAAGAGACCCGCCTGTGCTTTTGTAAAGTTTTCTATTGATCCTATTTCTGTGTAAGAAAACGCATGGCACTCTCTCTGAATAGAACCAATTGATGCATACATTGTCAAGGAGATGAAAAGCTTTTTAGTAGTTTGTTTGTGCCAGCTCCAAATGTTGAGACGTTGAAATGAAACTCTCAGTCAGTAGTAGTTGGAAACAGTAGTTCAAGTCTATAGGCTCATTGCTTTTGAATTGATAACAAATGAAAACAAACTAGGTAAGTTGATTTTTTTCCCCAGTGCAGTAGCTATAAAAAGGAAAAAGGATTTTTCATGGTATTGATATTGATTCGATCGAGTATTGGAGATATTGAAGTCCCATCGAGACATAGGAGACCAAATATCAATTACAATGTCTTTTCCCATCATCAGCATTTTGTTGAATTTAAATTATCTCGAGACTTTCCTTGTATGGAATAAAGGGAATTAATTCGGCGTCACCTCGTATAGGAGATAATCTGGAAGGAAAACTTTGGCTTTATTGCCACTGATACTCTCTTGACTCTCACAGTAATCCAACCGCAATGTGTAATGTAGACATAACATAAGAGACCAGAGATACCAGTACCAGTACCAGCAGGATACTTAGTTTTCTCCCCTTTTCGTGAAGGAAGCACATATATTTTATAATAATTATTGTAATCGAGACGTTGAGGATCCTTGTTCAGAGAATGTATTTTGGACATGTTACTCGGACTTTTTGGGTTTATTTTCCAATGAAGGCATTACGAGGTTCGTCACACCCTTGTAAGATTCTCGAATTGGCTTCTTATCTTCCCTAGTGGACAATTATGTCTCGAACAGTATTTGATAAATTTTTAAATGGAATTGTGATGTCAATGTACTGCATAGGGACAACAGTGACACAATTACCAGCTTATATGTAAATTGTTTTTGATAGCATTGTACTCAGGCTCAAAGGTATCTGCATAATTAAATATAAAGTTTCGAGCTTCCATCCATCCATCCTAGCGCAGACAAAGTTTATTCAATCATAAAATGAATTTACGTTCTAATTTCTAGGAAGTATTGCATCATCAAATAGGGCAACGTAATATAATGCAATAATAGTAATTTTGTGAATTATTATTAAATTCTCCTCGAAAACTAGAGTAAGTGCCGGAAATTAAAAGTCAGGTTTTTCTTAGAAAGGTATATAATATATGTATAGCATCTTTACATCCGGGTCGTCTAATGTAGAGCGTTGGCAAGATTTTCTCGGAAATTTAAATCATAATGCTTTCATATTATTTTTATTGGAGATGATAATTTAATTACAGTATGATGCAATTAGTTTATTTTTGCTGCTATGGTGATGGTGACGAAAACTGACTGACTGACGAGAACGTAAGAGAACTTTACTAGAGTTGATTACTTACTCGATGCTATAGTGCCAGCCGCCAGCCAAAACGCTATACGATACGTACAATGTTTCTGTGTATAAAAAAATACCCTGTCTGCCAGTCTTTATAGCCAGTATTCCTGCATTATTTTTTATAGCCTCTGCTGCACATAGCTCTCTCTATGATGACACTATCTTCCGTGTATCTCTACGTGTATACGCATGAACTTTACAAAAACTTTGAGTATTTTTGAGAATCACGACGGAGCGGAGAGTAAGAACGGAGGGCAATCTTAAAAGTCATAAATGAAAATTGAAAAAGTTTGTAAGTTTTTGTTTCTATACGGGACTATGTTAATTTGATGGTGGGGTAGTTTAAGTTTATGTTGGTATAAAATCCAGCCAACTTATGCCTACAACTCTAGATAAAGAGTGGTTTTCCTCTTTTTTTTGCATCTCTCCCGCTCGGTTTGACGGTGTTGGATGATCCATCCATTTCTCACTTAGTTGCTAGTTACATCACCACACGTGCCACTATCCCATCCTAATTATCCACCATCCATCTATCCCTTTTAGATATAGCCATACCCATACCCATTATACCTCACTGCCCTCACTCTCATTCCATGCTCTAGACCTCAAGATAACTAAGATTAATATTAAGAAAAGACAGAGTAAGACACTTATTATTACGCACTACAGCCCAGTATACAATGCTCCTCGCTGACTCCAGTCGCAGTCTGGTCCCTCTCTTTCTGGAACGATGTGTATAGTGAATAGTGGTTTTTCTTGGAGGGAGATGAAATAGAATATTGGCCCATCTGCTCATTTCTTGTCTTCAGGGGATAATTGCCTTACAGCTTTAGGCTTCTTCTCAAATTGGACACCAAATGACTGACAAAGATAGCTTCAGTTTCCTATGATTTATTTTATCGTATTGTGTCCGGTTTCATGAACATATCAGCATCAGACCCCGATCTCCTCCGTGTACATGTACATACATACAGCTAGAGAGGGAGAAAAAAGAAGAAAACTAAAACTACATCTTTTCAAACTCGTAGCAATCATTACAGAGAGAACAGAACAAAATCACTTTGTTCGATCCTGAACCAAATTACTGTAGATATAGTGTTGAGAGTAGACTGTATATTTTCTGCTCTCACTTGGTCCGTCTATAAATATATTTTGATGAAGTTTCTGGGTTGTATTTTTTCTGTTTTCTTTACGATAGACGTAGTGTATTATTATCTCGTCTCTGACTCGTTTCATATCAAAGGTATCATAGTAATAGTTTGAGAACATGAAAATCTTGTAACAAGTTTGGGCCTTCCTTCGATTCTCTTCTTGGCTCTTCTTATAAATATAATAACAATAATTATGTCTGCAGAGAACAAAATGTTGGGCTGTCCTCCTCGCACAGAAATTAAACGAGAATGGAGGGGAAGTGTAGATATTTTTGACACTTTGTGCACTTTTTGTAGACAGCTAGTATGTACACCTATATATAGAGGGACAGACGTGGTTTACCATGTCTGTCATGCCAACCCATACCATACACCGTGTCAGGTCGTGTGGACGCGGAGGAGAGAGAGAGAGAGAGAGCACTCCAACTCCAACTTTAACTCGAAAGACTCGAAACCCAGCTGCTCCACAGTCCACAGAGCCTTTGCCTGGGCACGCATCATCATCGTCTTATTATTATTATTATCATCTGCATGTATGACTTGTGTTAAAAGTACACAAAAAAAAAGAAAACCACATCTTGTGTATTCTTTTAGTTCATATAGTAGTAATGGTAATAGTATAATGAACAGGACCAACGCTGAAAAGATTTTGTGGAGACTCTTCAGAATGGAGAAGACGCACATGGACCATAGCAACCACCTGCCAGGGTCTAACAACATGTACCTACCTATTGCATCTACAGTAAACTTGTTCCAAGTTCCAAGGCACGATCCACGGATTGAGCATCTTGTCGTGTCTCTGTGTGTTTGTTGTCGTCAAAAGAGTAGGTTACGGGCCACTGGTTTTTCCTTTCAGTTTTCACTTGTTTACTATCACTATTATTTTACGTACATGTTTCACATTGGGATTGTTCCAGAGCAAACAGAGTCAGGCCCATGCCAGGATCAGGATCAGCATCAGCATCGTAGGATCAGGGCAGCAAGCTTACACATGAGTAAGAGTTAACAGTTTCACAGTACAATACCCACGGACAGCGTGAGTTAGATTTTAGATACACCAGGGCACTGGTCGCCTTTCTCTATGTACATCTTACTATACAGAGTAGTCTCTACCTAAAGTTTTTCTAGCTCCGGCTCCAACTCCAGCTCCAGGTCAAGCCGTAGTTGGTGTATAGCTACAGACGTTTGTAGTTATAGAAAAGCTGAAGTTACTTTGTATGCTTGGTAAGCTTTAAAATCTGACTACTGATCCTATCTAATAAGTGCTTCGTACAGGGACGTTAAGTAAAGTTCAGATTGTGAGGGTTCTGGATTTGGTTCTGGTTCTGGTTCTGGTACATTGGTTGTTTGGGACGGGTCTGGACGTGGACTGTTCATTTGTGACCAGAAGTACTTTAGGTTAATTTCCAATTGGAATACAAATAATAGAGAAAAAAACACGTGGCTGGGATAGGAAAGGAAAATTAGAGGAAAGGTATCATCTATATAGGGAAGAGAGTGACGAGCAAGAAGTTGAAGTTTTTGAGTGTATATCTGTAGTTTCGTTTTTGTGCTCGTTGTTACCTACCTTCCAAGGTAGGTAGGTACCTGCCTATAGTATATTATAGTGATTGAACCTACAGAACATCTGCCTTCTACAGAAACGAATGGTTGGATGATAATTTGAGACGTGCCAGTCTGTCTGCCTGCTTGCAACCTGGTCTGGTGATTTCCTATCTAAATCTAGCCACAAGTCTTTTGCTTGGTCTTCTGGGTTTGGGTCTGGAGCTGAAGCTGGACCAAAGGTCCTCAATTGTTCCTCAGTCACTGTATGCTATGTATGTAGCTCATGGTTTCATCAATACACACACAGATAATACACTGGGCCTACTACTCAATTGTACTGTCAACTGTACAGCAGAGCTACAATCTTGAGAGTATTAGTACAATGAGCAATAAGTCTGACAGAGAGCGGACTTGGGACTCTCGGATTTCTTCTCTGGATTGGTTCAAGGCACTTAGACTTTTATGAGCTGAAGACACAACCACCAGTACTACTATACTACTACATACAAGGTTCGATGCTCGAGGACTCGAGGAGCAAAGTACCTAGGTACTACCTACCTACTACTAATATACTGTAGATACCTTAGCAGCACTTAAGATACCCTGCTATGGACCTACATTTCATCAGTTGCTTTTCAAAGAGCGGTCCGTCCAGTTCCTTTCTCTGGTTGTCACATCTGATTTTGAAATAGGAGTTGAACTCACAGTTGTTCCATCCTCTACTCACAGTTTGTGTTATCGTCAAGATTTTTTTTTTTCGTTCAACAGTCAGCTGTGTGTTTCCAAGTGCGATCGCCGTCGTAAACGCTTTCGTCTTCGTATTCGTAATCGTATTCGTTTTTGTTCTGCTACGAACTGAATTCATACTCGTATGCTGAAGACCCATATCTTACTCATAGTCATCGTGATTTTTTCTCGATTGAATTTGAATTGATTTGTTTGGAATTCAGTGTGTAGTTCATTACAGGACTTGTCTTCATCTCGTATCTATTTTTATAATCAGACACACAGTGGCAGTTCCTTTGGATGATTAAAAACAAAATCATTATCGCGCAGTTCTGCCTAGCCTAGGACCTACTGGAAAGTTCAGTTTTTGATGACATAGTGACAATTACTTTGTTTTTGACTCATTCAGCTTTGTTTTTGTGAACATAGTGTCAATTTACAATAAATATAAATGGGATTTGTAATGATTGTAAAGTTTTACTGTCTCTTCGGTCTTGATTTATAGCCTGCATAAAAGTAATTAAGGGTCAAGCTATTCTACTCCTTGTTATTAGTATCTGTCACTTGGAGTTTAGTTGATGTGAATGTGGAAACTTACCCGTACCCACGGATAATAAGTTTCAAATGGACAACAAAGTCTTGAACGCCTGTATAACGTTGAACGTGTTGTGAGTGAGCGACTAAAATCAAAATTAACGTCAACGTCGACGCTATTCAAAGTTGTTGACGTCGTTCATCTCTCTTGTTTTCCCGTCATTGACTCGTCCCATATAGTCTCATTATTTGAGTGATTTATTTCGTTACCACTAAAAGAGTAACCATTAACCTTGCTCCACAATGTTGATTTACATTGCTGGCTTTGTGAATCCTGTCTCCTACGTTGGAGGAGATTACCCGGTGTCCGTGGAGGCCCCGAATCCAAATGCAGTCTCGTCACCAACATGCTCTTCACATTCAAGGTACATCACATACATACATAAGTACTAACGTATCTTAAACCTTTAGTATCTAATTACTAAAAATAATCACTTCCTAAATTAAATCTTCTACAGTTTTGTTTTCTCTTCACATTATGCGCAACTGCACCATTATTTTGATTATGAAGAATTATACACAATTATTATTATGTTTTATTATCATATATTTGCTTGATTACAATATTAAAAAAGGTTTAGCACTACTTGAAATATCTAGAAAATTCTATAGTGATATATTATACACACGCCTTAGCTTTTCCCATTAGCTATCGGTATTCATAACATATTATTAGAGCTCTGAAGATTAGCATTTGCATAATAGCACAATAAGTTGAGGGAGAATTAGAGGGAGACGGAGCTCTGTGTGTCTAGGTATATACGTTGCTTAGGTACATATACCTCTGTGTACGCATACATTTAATGCGCCCTTTTTTGCATAATCTTTTCCAATTCTTTTCTCATACGGACATGCGAAGACATAAAAACAAAGTAAATAGATGTTATCGTTCAAAAGAAAGGGCCTGCATATTTAGCATTTAGCCAAATCTGGGTATGGCTTACCGTTTACAAATATTTTACTTATACCATCATTAGCTTTGTCATGGGATGTTGTTGCTCCTTCCTATCCTACTGTTGCTATGGCCTACACTCATATTCAGTATATATTTGTATATAGGAAGTATAGCACCTAGTCTATAGCGCCTAGTAGTAGTAGCAGGTTCGAGCACCTGAGCGCGCTTCCACCCTCTCATAAAGACTTACCTTCAAGTTTCAATATTAATATATATATTATAGGAAAATCAAATGAAAAGCAAAGGCGGACTAGTTAGTTAGTTTAGTTGTGGACGTCGTCGTTGTTGTTGTGGTTGTGGTAGGCTTCGTTCTAGTGGATAGGAATGGGTATGGCTTAGGTATGAATTCTCTTTCGACTCTTTGGGACATGAACATGGTTATGGTTTGCACTTGGTACTTGATAGAGTCATGCACTTGAATAAATTTTTATTTTTCAATGTTGAATCTGATTATTACCCAGTGTATGCAGCAACTAGATGAAGATTATACTATTATTAATACATTAATACATATTATTATTATACTCAGCCGTGGCTTTGACTTTGTGGTTTCCTTTGGAGTTTTACTCAGTCGCTTTATAAATATTATAGATAGACAAGATCGCAAGGGTCGTTCAGTTTCAGTCAGTGATAATCATAAGCTGGATCTGGATAGGAGTATTATCATTTTATATTTTTATGCGAGTCTGTATATAATTATTATGTATCTATCTAACGCAAGGTTATGTTAGGCCTGTTGTAGTATAGTAAAATCATTAAATCCTAACCGTGATCTCTGTGTGTTTACATATTTACATAGGTACATTGCATTTAGTTTTTATTCACCATTTACGGTGAGTTCTCTCTCTCTAATCTCATACTTGGGATGCACATAACAAATACTCGTAACTCGAAAGCCGTGATGTTTTTTCTCTTTCTTTTTTGCAAAATGTCTATCTACTCAGCAGAACTAAAGGGACAAGAAAAAGAACAAGAACCAGAAGTACAACCACGACAATGTAGTGTAGGTGCTATGGTGTTGGTGCTTATAGGTTACAACATGTAGGCAGGTACCTACATCTTGGAGTTGTATCGTAGATTGGAACTGTTGTAAGTTGTAACGATATAATAGTAGTATGTTGTAGTAATACCTTTTCCAGATCCAGACTGATACCTACCTACCTACCTGTACATGAATAAAGAATCTGTATGATTATCTGTAGCTTTTGGTCTTACTTATAAGGTGAAGGTTGAGAAAACAAAAAGAGTGGATAAACAAGCTCAAGTTTTTTCTTGGAATAATGAAATGATTTTTTTTCCTTTCAACTTCCAACTTCCAACGTGTCAACTGTACAGATAGATTGTCGTGTAGTTGTTAGTACTACGGATATGTTCACTTTAATACAGCATATGGATTTGTAGCAATTTTACATATACTTATTAGAATGGGAGGGTGGAGGTGGAGAATGAGAGACTCTATAGCGGCTTGTTCCCTGTCTACTTGAATAAAATTAATAATAATTATTACTAATACATGTGCATTTTTCTTGGGAGAGTTGTATCCCCTGTAGTATACTATCTATTGGTGTTGGTATATTGTTGGACTTGGACAAATCATCATGCAGCTACACAGCTCTGCTGGAGCGTATTGATCAGTCAACTATGCCATTATCAATCCTCAATTCAAAGCCGCCAACTATTCTATTCAATTTAAGAATCCAGGAGAGGAGAGAGAGATAGTGAAAATATTCTGTGTATTATCTGCAAAGGCAAAAAAGCAAAAGAGTGTAGCGTAGTAGTGGTGATGAAGGTAGATAGGCAAACACAGAAACAGATACGCGTCCGTTTCTTTCTACTTTACTGCATCTGCTATAGTTTGCAATTGTAGATGGATGGAAGATGTGTTGTTTTCTGAAGGTTATACAGGCTTACAGCTGACGAGTTACCTATGAATAAAAATATTCAAGCATTTTAGACTTTAGAATTCACAATACACACCACACAACCCTCACACGGATCTGTTGCTAACGTAGTGGTTGCCTTTGAAATTTTTATGCTGGGAATCTAATGGAGGTTTCGTACCTATATAGTAAAGTGAGTACCTACTTCCACAACTTGGAATGTTGTACTATGGACTGCTTAATAAAAATGACGATGAGAATTTTTACATGCACATAATATATATATGTAATCATGTAAAATGGCAACGCTATAAGTTAAAGTTAAAGCAGCTTTGCTAAGTCATGCCATGGCACACTGATATGTATGCAGAGTAGATGAGAGTCAATAGCAGCTATTATTACTCTGATATTTTTCTTTCTTTCTTTCTGGCACCTAAGCTACCTTGACTTTGGCTGCTACAGTCTACAGCACTCGCCTCGTCTGACGCTCTCAATGCTTCTTCTGTAGAGTTGTTGCTGCCTGCCTTGCTTCCCTGCTCTGCTGCAGTGGGATGCTGTATCTGTAAAAGTGTATCTCTATTTCAATTTCATTTTACGTATGTTGGTATTATTGTGGTGTGGTGTTCTTGGGCAGAGAAGAGTGCGACTATTATACAGAAACTTGGTTCTCACACTCTGAGCAACTATCCATCAGTTCAGGTTCCATTAACAATATTCTACTTTTACATCTTCTCGTCGTCGACGTCGTCGTCGGTGCGGTGTTAGTTTTTCGCAAAAAGTAAAATATTTTTAGACAATACAAATATATACGGTGTAGCTAGTACTATAGTGCTGTGTACACTCAGTGTAAAAAAATTCAAAACATTTTATTATTACCTTTCCCATGTTTTTGCCAAGACCGACGCGACGAGGCCTAAGTAGCATTCTACCTCTGTGAGTCTAACTACTGTGTACAGTGTACATATGTAATTTGTATATATCAGTTTTTTTTCACCAGCAGGAGCAGGACCAGAGGAATATTCAAAGTCATATTTTTTTTGAGAGTTTTTAAATTTAGTCTTTACATAATAATATAGTAATGATTTGTTTCCGATCGTTCGTTCCGCTTAAGCAAGACTCAAGTGAAGTATATAGTCAAGAAGAAGTGCAGTTATTTCATGAAATGGTAGAACGCAAAAGTAAAACGTAGTTAAGGTTCGTCGACTATATTAACTAAATCTACTTTGGAGACGGGCTCCAAAAGTCCAAGTCGAAATTCAAGTTATAGTTTGCGCAGACAGAGAGAGAGAGAGTATACCAAGAAAAGGATAGACGAAAAGTATGTATACTTTAATCTAATTATATTTAAATACATAATATTACTATATACACACAGGCTAAAGTTGAGCTGGAAGAGTGCCTAGTACTCGAGCCGCCCTACCCAACTTACCTACATAGGTTACATGTACTGTACTACATGTTCTTTTTTTTCTGGTGTACCAAATTTTTTCGGTGTGCTGATTCGTGGAAGTATATTTTGCATTGAGAATTGCACAAATTCCGCTCACTTGAGAGTTTAGTAGCAGTAGTGACTTAGAAGAAGAAGGAATATAAGACGCAGTGTAGTTATTTTTTTCGTTTTTCTTTGCCATGTAATAAAATGGAAGATTGCTGGTAGATCTTTCGTCTCTACGTCATTATTATCGTTGACATTGGTGACATATATATTATTCTCTAATTTTATTTTTGCAATTTTGCGTTTGTCAAAATTAGCTCATTATTGTTGTTCATTGTTATATTGATAGTTGATTGCTACGAGTATTACGATCTGCGATTACCAGGATATATATAAAGTATAGGAGTGTGTGACTGTGTATATAATAAATTTCATTGTCGGATCTAAAATTGTGGAAAATCATCATTCAAAGTGGAAAGTGGTGCTGCTGCTTTAAATTGTTTAAGTTTATAAAAAATATAATAGAAAATCCAAGTTCATAATATTATATGTATATGACATGATCATAGCATAGTCCCATTTATAAATTAAGATTGTGAATTTTTGGAGCTTGGATTTGCTTTATCATATGGGGAAGTAAGTTGTTTTTCCAATAATTTATTATAATTATCAGTATATTTTTTTACTTTTAGTTATTTTTTCATTCTAATAGATTTAACTGACTCACTGACATTGTATTACACGCCATTTTCAGTATTTATTCTCAAGGTAAAATATATATAATACGAGATAGAACTAAACTCGAGGTAACCTTCTTATCTAAATGGCGTTTGATTTGGGTAAAAAATGACAAGGCATGAACATATATGTATTTTATTATTTCACATTTAAAGTGTGCCAATAAACCAGCTAGTGCTCAATAATACAAGTGTAGAAAGCCTATAGACAGATATATTATTCTGAAATAATCAAAAAAAATATGGTAAATCTCGTGTGTGTACAATTTGTTATTAGCAGAGTGTTTGCGCGAGGAAAATTATACCATAAAATACAATTACAATATAAAAGGTAGAATTAGAATTACATATTCCGTAGTCGTAGCAGTACACACATGCATACAGGCACAGGGTAGAGGCATGGCATAAAGTTGGCTACCTTGGTATTTCATATCGTTTCATAAAATCCACCTGGAGCAGGAGCTGCAACAGAATTTATTGACTTCTATATGTGCTCTGTGGCCTGTCATGTAACTCTATCTGTTAAATTATACGGACATTATTTCCCATTAGGGCAAAGCATAGACAACGCAGTGAATATTATTATATGTGTGTATAAAGTGCCTCAGTTCAATGTCCAGCTCAGTATATATATATACATGTTCTGTACTGTTTATGCATGTAGCAACTCTTATTTTCCATTGATACATATTAATCGTTCGGCAGGATACTCACTACACCATGTGATGTACCTACTCAATACTGGGAATACTGATGCTTTAAAATATATTACGACTGTTTATTGCCATTAAACTGGTTCCTAGTTTAGCTTTTAGTTGTATACTTTCATGCCCGTATCTTCTTTTCGTATTTTTTTTTAGTTTTTTCTTAGAAATAATATCACGTGCTCTACTCCCAGATTTCTATAGTGAGTACAAGTTCTAAACCTCGAGTCATCTTATTACGTGATGAGACGAGGAGGATGTAAACATTCCAATGATACTTTTTTTTTCAACGCCAGTTTTCAGTGTTTTTCTCTTGGTGAAGGTGGTGGTATATTACGTATTGCATTGCTTATGTAAACCGACCGACTCCTGGTCCTGGTCCTGGAACCGCACCATTTTCAGGTGAAAGACGTAAAACACTGACACCTTGGAATCTAGCACTGGATTGTGAGATCTCAGTCCATGTTTATTTTTGACTGTTATATATACCTACCTAGTTTTATTTTTCTTCTTGAAACAAAAAAAATCTGACGGCGCTCATTTGTAATACAAACTTTTAAATCAACTTGACGGAAATAAAGCAATAAACCAAAAGACAAATGAAATTGTATTACTTTTTTATAATGATCCGCATAGTGGGATTGTAGGGTAGACTATTCATTTATTTACAAAGACTTTCCTTGTCTCAATCTAGAATAACCTACGTATATATCTGTATAGCTTTTGGTAGAGTCTCAAATATTTTCAGAGATGACTGCTCGCTCAGCGTCTTTATACTAGGTACGTATGTACTTGCTTAACTGTGTAGTCACACAAATGAGCTAATTCTCTCCATCTCTCTCTCTGTCTCTCTTAATCTAGCTTCATCATTCCGATTCTAATCTTTCACAAACAGACAATAGTCTCTAAATGACTTTCTCATTTCACTCATATCAAAATATCCTCATCACTCCGCTCCAAGTCATTTCTCCGTTCTGCTTAATGTGTCTGAAATTGAATTTGAAAATTAACAAAGTCTAGACGCAAAAAACAATTTTTGGATTGAAATCTTTAATTATCAAAGTTTATATTAATGTATTGTAGAGAGTAATAATATGCAAGTGGAATGCAATGTGGAGATTATATTATACAGAGACACACTGTGATTGTGAATGATATGCCCCGAAGCTTAAATTTAAATTAAGCGGATCACTATCCTCTTATAGTTTTAAAACGTATAAGGAGGTATCATCATCATTTTCGTAGGTACATGGATATTGATACTTAGAACCCTTTACAGATACTGTTTATTGAAATTTAATTCCACGAGCCATTATTGAAAGAAAGGGGCTTTACATTATTTACCAAAGTTACGTATTACACAAAAAATTCCAAGTAATAATATTAATAATATTATTTCTATATATGCTACTATTCGTACATACTCCCTTCAAATTATATTTAATGGTGTACATGGCAAAGATCATGAAAACAAAATGTCAAAATTAGGGTTCTTGTTGCTGCTTGATAGCTGAAAAGGTTACGGAAAAATACTCACTACAAATTTTATGGCAATCATAATGTGTGCTGTAAGTTGAATTTGGATGAAATTCGAGAGCGATACATATTATTACTATTATTATTAGTCTATACGCTGAAGGGGACGTGGGATAGATGAGCTATCAAATATTCATCCATGTCTTCTCCTTTTTCCTATATACTTTTTCCCCCCAACAACAACATCCCAGCCAAAAGAGGATGATTATTACGATTACTACGTTCCATATTATTTATTATTTATGACGTGCTCTCTCTCCAACCTACAGATATTTGTAAGTTTGGTCCAAACATGAAGATACTACTACTCTGTCTGTAAATAATTTAGTGAATGCATCCAGTCTGCAGTTTAAGTAATGTTGACCCTCTGAGTATGTAATATTTGTAATAGGCTAATAATGTGGTCGTGGGCTTTGGGTTTTAAGCCATATAGCTCTGCAATTCCTAATTCCATATATTATTATTATTATGTAGACATAATCTTTGTGTAGGAACACGTAACTCCATAAGTCCCTAAGTACTTGTCTATGTTATGTTACAACATTCAAGTAATTACTCCTTGAGGCATTCAAAAATAGTGTAATCATAACATATTATATAGTGAATGTGCCTATCTGTATAGTAGTGGCAATGGAGTGGAGTGGTGGTGGCTCTCTGAGTCCTTAGTAAAACACATGTGATGTATTTAAATCTAATAGACCATTTGTCATTATTATTGCCTAGTCAGGATCCCTATTATTATGTATGGGTAACAATCTGCATTGTGAAGACAATTAAGTGGGGTATTGTATATTCATTTCTGTGCTTTTGTTGTTGTATTATTATTGTAGGTGGACTCTGTAGAAAGAGAGAATGAATCAGTGCGACGTATTGGCATAGGTATTTTTTGGTGTTTGACTTGATAAGGGGGTATATCTATATATGTATATAATTTAGAATTCAATTGATTTGACATTGTCATCCACCACATATGTTTGTGTGGAAGCTAGAAATGAGTGCCAGGTTTGGAATTACTGAAACTACAATAATAATATTATGTAAAGGAGCAGCTAACCTGACAAATTGAAAATAGTCCGTGTAATTAAACGAGTTAATGTGTGTGTGGTGGAGCTGCATTTCTGAGCTGATTATAAAATTGTTTGGCTTGGGATTTTTGATAGACAGCTAAATGGAGATGCAACGGTGGCTAACACCAGGATGCATTCATTCTAACTGCATAATTACATGTTTCAAATTTAATAATAATGTTATGAAGTCATGCGAGCGAGTCAGGAGGAGCTAATAGCGTATAGCTGACTGAATTTGAAATCTGCGCTTGCAATAATAATTTCTTGGAATTAGAATCCTTATCCTTCTTGTTTTGATTTTAGCTCTTGATTATGTATTATGTATTTTACTCCATTACATACCATTATCCCAGTTGGTACCTACCTAACCTATATGTGTTATTTTGATTTGCATGATCACCCCTATGCAATAATACAGAGATAAACATTGGACATTATACATTTCCACCAACTGGATTGATTTCCCTTTTACCCTTTTTATTATTCGTACTCGCTCAGTTTTCACTCCACACTTAACTTTAACGAGGACTATAATATACGCTGTCACATACTAATAAATTGCGGTGTCTATATTGCGTGTCTAACTCACAGCTTCCTCGTCAATTACGACCTATTAGCCTTAATTGAGTTTTGCATGCTCTTATCAGATGAACATTATTAATGTTCTCTCAGAGACTTTCATCACTTCTTCACACGAGCTATGACTCCCTGCCTCTACATTTTTACACTTATGTTTCTCCACATAAAATTGTCATAGGAGCAGAGAAGATTATTTTCAAGACTAAAAAAAGAATAGTAAAATATTTTATTTTTCTGTCATTTGTCCTCTGTCAACGTTAATCATTGTCATTCCGCCATTATGTATGCATCACGTGGGGTAGCATGTGTTCAGATTGAACTAATTGATTGGCGAAAAACATTGCGGACTGAAATATATTATTATGTCTCTGTATATTTTAAGCTGGCACGTTGTGTACTTGACTATTTTCGCTCCGTCGCATCGGCTTTGGCTTACATCACTCACATCCTACAGAAACTGCGACTGCACTTGCAACTATTAATCGTAACTTTTAACAGTCCCAGTCCGAGCATAGGGAAGAGATACGGATACGGATAGTACAGTTTCTATCCGTCTCTCTACAGTTATTACAGTTCCTATAACGACGACCAAGTTTCTATTATAGCGGAGGGCTAATTTTCTATTCTGTGACTTTGTGAGTTTGGGGAAGGAACCGGATTCATCCAGGCACCATCCTGTCAGCATCATTAGTCATAACAACATGAGTTTCATTAAGTCTCATTATCGTTATGGTTTGAGTCTTGAGGAATAGAGCTCACTGCAGCCTCCATTCCCATTCCCATCTCTTAAATGTGAACAGGAAGGGGAGCTTTGGCGTGTGTGTGTGTGTGTGTATAGAAGGTATTTCATCTTCTACTAAAGTGGCGCTGTCATTCTAACTCTGGTGATGAGCAATAAGGTAGGCACAACTAAAGGGTAATTGGGAGGGAAGACGGACGTAATAGTTGCAGTGGCTTGGTGAGCATGTATATTTCACTCATAACAGTTAAAAGATGTGACCGTCAAAATTTGAACCACTACTGCATACTGCACTTTCGGCTTTGGCTTTGGCTTTGACTTATTTGGCCATGAGAACTTTTTAAACTTTTTTTAACAAGGCTTTTTTTAAGTACGTACAAAGTATATGAACAGTTTGTATATACTCTCATAATATTTTTTTATATCCAGTGCATATTTAGCAAATGTGACAAAAAAACTTGTAAATATATTGTATAGTTTGTATAACCAAACATTAGAGTTAAAATGTATTATTATACATCTGTACAATGTCTAATCTTACTATGTGTGTTATCTCTTCAAGTCGTCGTAAGTAAAGGCGCGTGAAATACCGTTTTGTGTTTTTTTTCAAGTATCTCACTACGAGTTTATGGAAGTCGAGTTGAGCGCGAGTTTGTTATTATAACAAGCTGAATGAAACTTTTCAATTTCCAAGATAAAGATGCTGAGCGACAAAATTAGAGAATGGACTTTTGACTTTTTGAATTCTTGAGAAAATTCTACGTGTCTCTGTGGAAACTGTAGTGACTGTGGCGGGGTTCTAGGTCACTCATGACGTTTATCTTCATCTTCTCGAGTTTAAAAATGTTTTGTGCTCACTGGGGTAACTTAATCAGTGGTAAACCTGAGTGCATGACCATGGCCATGGTTCGTCTCTGTCTCACTATGTATATGCATGGTGGAAAGGAAACAAGCCTCAAGTGCGAGTCTTGGGTTACAACTCACGTCTTATATATACTTCAAATTTATATGATTTGTGATGATGAGTATAGCTCAGGAAGATGAAGATGAGAGAGAAGAAATACAGTAGGCAGTGTGGTATATATATAGTTTTCCTTGGTTGAACTTGATCTTGAGAGATTACAATAGGTTTGTTGGTTCTTGAAATAGGAGCAAAAGAAAAGAAAATACAAAGAGAGACGAGCTCACCTAGAGTCTAGAGTACCTATAATAATAATATATGAATTTCTGTACCTCGTTCTTGTTCTTTTTTTTAGCTTTTTAGCTCGTCTACGTTATAATAATATCAGTAGTCAAGATTTCCTTACCAGCTACAG
The DNA here is from genome assembly GCA_949802685.1 of Dicyrtomina minuta. Lineage (NCBI taxonomy): Eukaryota > Metazoa > Arthropoda > Collembola > Symphypleona > Dicyrtomidae > Dicyrtomina > Dicyrtomina minuta. The sequence continues at coordinate 30,089,150 of OX461810.1, forward strand.
ACTGCATGCAGCAGAGTGAGGGAATGAGGGAGATAGAGGCACCAACAGCGGTGGGTTGCCGTTGCCATTACCATGTGTCTATTGTTTCTTGACACAGGTTGACATGCGATTTATGGCTCAAAGGGCATAATAAGGGGGAAGGAGGGAGGGGAGGGCGGTCTCAAGCTGCAGTTGCAGTTTCACACACAAAGCCGAGGGGGATAGAATACGACAATGATAAAATGGCGAATTTCTAGAGAGGGGGAGAGTCCTTTCTATTTTGAGACTGGATGGAGAATCCCATTGTCATTATTTTTGTATTATACTTCAAAATTTTGAAAAACTGAAATATTTTCGAAAATCCCCTCTTTGTCTCGAATGCTGATATTTCAATGGAATATTGTAGATGCTATATAGGCTATAAACTATAAACCTTTCTCTACTTTTATGCTTTCATATAATATAAATGAAAAGGTATAGTATAAAATTATTACGATGATTATTTTAATTCAGGAAATACCGCTAAAATTCGCATTCTTTATGTTACTGCCGACATAAAATTCGTCTTCCGCATTTCCACCCCTATGCGCCCCTGCTTGGTGGGGCTTTGCCGGTGGCGGTGGCGGTGGCTGGTCTACTACATAACATATACGTGGATGTGTAATTTCAACTTGGAGTTTCAAAGTTTATCCAGATGCGTGTCCGGTAAATCCCCAGAAGAGTGAAGTAGGAGCTCCTGACGTCTCCCCTAAGGTGGGAGACGGCGGAGATTCTTTCAGGGCTGAGCCATAATATTTCTTAGACTCCTCGGAATAATAAAACCATGTGGATGAAAAGAGGAGAAGACCAAGTTCAATTTGGACAGATTTGGTCTCCATGGCAAAGATGATGATTGCTATCGCTGTCGTTGTCGTTGTGCAGAACGATGAGGGAAGGTTGGGTTTTCTCTTGGTCTCGGGCTTGGAACTGGTATTGGTATTTGTGAGGGAGTGGGGGAGAAATTCACGGCAGCATCTGACAGCTTCTGTTGGGGTAGTATTACTCTTACGTGTAGAGAGAGAGAGAGATAGACGAAATGGGGAGATTTTATAGATGTACGGGCCTGTACAATATATACCTATATAGGTATAAATATGGGGAAGGAGCATGTAATACAGAATTAAATAAATAGGATATGGCCTCATGGTCTCCCTGATAGATATATATGTTATTATTATCCACTACACATAATAGAGGTGCATTTACACATGTAGTGTGACGCTTATAGTCGCATGCGTACATGCCTATAGGTATATCATGGGTATATGAAGTAATAGCTCTTTGCCTTGGTCTCTGAAATCGTGGAGGAAAGGGAAGGAAATTTCTAATGGGAATTCCGAATAGTTGAATTTAAGTTTGCTTAGAGATTGAAGGAGCGTGAGAAAGCATGGGATAAAAGTCTGAAGAGAGCGGAGAGAAGTATAATCTGAGGAAGGACGAATAAAAAGTTAAAGCTTCATATGGAGTTGATATTAAATTGGTCTTGGTCTTGGTCTTGGTGATGACTTGATTATCCTCTGCATTATTTTATTTCCACTTTACGTTAGATCAGTTGTAAACTGTAAATGCGTTGTAAGCAAGAAGTGTGGGGCAGGAATTGGGATTCCTATAGACAGTGGCTCTCAACTTATTATTACACTCGCAGGAAGGAGGGAAGACCACAGGAATTTACCATTAATTTGAAATGTGAACATTACCGAAATTGTATTTGGCTTGAGATTATATGGGTCCGACTTTCTAGTTACAGTAGCAGCCATTTTAAATACATGGTTCCAGTTTCATATGTTGGACTTAATTTGACTTTGTGTGTGTGTGTGTTTATGTGGGAATGACTTTGACTTTCCGCACTGAAGACCGCCGTTTGCAATTAGTGTAGAGTGTAGGTACCTTATGCTAAAGAAGTTGTAGTTTTGAAACCTAAATACTCAGGGGAATACACATAGTAATTTGTTGTCTGTGGATTTTCTACTGTTTTCCCATTACAATTCTAGAATAACATCGATTACAACTAGAAATCATAATTATTGCACAAGGTGGGAAGGACAAGTAGTAAAAAGGGAGGAAATTGAGCTGGAATTACATTGAGATTGCTCATTGCTTTGATCACACAAGGTAATAGGAATTTCATCATTATCCCAAAGCCAATGTTCATTGCATTAAAATAATAGTAATCAGTTTATTTTCAAAGAAATAATAATATTTTGCTCAATACTGCTCCAAGTTATGTTGGAGCATATAGTCGTCCTTTCCTATGTGGTGTAGCAGTAGAACTGTAGAAATTTAATTTAAAACTCTATTTTCTTCAGAAGCCAAAACGAAAATTCTCTATGTTGTTTTCAGTTACTGTCCATGTAGGGGCATGGATGTGCAGTGCGATGTGGTATAATGTAAAATGTTATTGAGCGTGTGAATATCTATTTCAATTTTTATTACAGTGTGAAAACAAAAAGGAAATAACAATATTGCTTCGCAGCAGATAGATACTGATGTGGAAAAATGCCCACCATATAATTTCTGCTTTCCATTTATTCTCTTCATTTCCATGCCCATTTCATATAGTCGATATTTACAGTATTGCAAGAAGTGCACAACTGCCAGGAAGCCATGGAGATATATGTATCTGTATTATTGTTATTACACTCCTGTACTCCTGTCTCACTGTATGGGAGGAACATTCCTTCCTATTAGTGTTGCTGTTGCTGTTGTGATTGTCTGGTCTGCAAGTTGGATTTGGATTTGGATTGCAAGTTAAATTGAATTGCCATAATATGCAATTAGACTTACATACAGCTATATACAGCTCCGAGCAATGTCAGTGTATTGTGTATTCCATATTCCAAAATGCAAACCAATCTTTGAGCCTGGCCTGATGTGACGCTCTCCATTTCACATAATGATATTGTTATTGTATTGAATCTTGTATATGATAATTTTATCATTGTGGTTCCTGTGCGTCTGTCTGCGGTTTCTAAATTGCTTCGACTTGGACTTGGTATGCAAGCATCCATATCCCATATCTCATATGAAATGGTCAGTGCCAGTGCAGAAACTGTGTAGATGATAATATATTATGATTGTGATGTAGAACTTGTAGAAGTTGAGCCTCATCCCGCCCATGTAATTCGAGTATGAATCTCGATCATCCTCATCTCTTCCAGCGGCTCTACAGAGCTGCAGATTTATATTGCTTAAGGGACGCTCGTCCCTAACATACTTTTGAATTTTAAGTTATGTGTTGACAGAATTTGAATAGGATTTTTTGTGCAGTATTGTTGTTTTCCTCTCTGTTTACCGCCCCAGTGACCGTCGCATCGTATTGATTTACATTGTAATTTTGACTTTCGATTATTTGCTTCGAGTTTTTGAAAGTGCTGGTGACTGGTGCTGATAGAAGTAAAGAATCTGATATGTAGCTATAATATAGTATTTCAATAACAACACTCAATAGGTCCTTGGCTTTGGGTTACACTTTGAACTTTGAGCTCGACAGAAAATTCTTTTGTGAATAGTTTATAGGGAATTCGTATTTCGTAAAATAATGCATTTAGTTTTAATGGGATTTCAAATCCTAAAATCAGTGAATAAATTTTTATAAGCGTATTTACGTTCGTACTCGTACCTTATTGGTACGAATTAAATTTTAAATAAGTAAACAAAAAATGTAAGTGCACACCCTATACCCTATACCATATACCTAATTGTTCCTTTAATGGAAATAAACCATGATACCTGCCAATCATGTGTCATGCCATTTCAGCATTTAAAAATAATGGGATTTTTCCCAGTGAGTGTTAAATGGTTTTAAATGTTCTTGATTTCCGAATAGAATTTAAATTGACAGGAGTGTGAGGAGGTTACAGGGCAATGACGCAGGATTTGTTTTGATTGTAATTTGGCAGGAGTTTTATTTATTTATTTATTTAGGCCAGTTTGGTTCGAGTTATTTACAAAGTTAAGTGCTGTTAATTTTTATTGTATTTTTACTCGGATATAGTGTGGGATTGAAGTGGAAGTTGAAGACCTATAGTACCTATATATTATTATGTTTGTAGGAATTCCAATTTTGAGCTCATTATTGTATTCATTTGAGTGCAAGGGGAACTGGTGGCTTCACGTCTACTACTGGGTGTAATACAAGCTGTATAAACGTGTGGGTACTAAACTGTAATTGTGAAGGGGTTTAAGTAGGTACATATATTATTATCTAGCTAAATACCTATGCATAAATGTGAATAGTTAATAATAACAAAGCTTGGCGTGGGGTCGGGAAGAATTAGGTTTCTCATAAAAGATAAACAAATGGGTGTTCTTCCAAAGATTGTGAGTGATGAATGAGTAGCTCATAAAATGAATCTGAGGGCGGCTCATACATGTGAAGAGATTGGGGATGTGCTATATAGATGGATGGATGTCAGTCCGTGGTACTCCTTACGCCTTGCAGTCTGCGGTTGAAGTGGAAACCATGTCGTTCAAAAAATGAAGGAAAATATTTATATTTCTATATATATACACATGTATGTGGACGGACCTAGTTGATATTTTTTTGTATCTATAAAAATCTAAAACGAAGCTTGAATTTTGAAACTGTACAGACAGACACATTTCAGTTTCAATTTCATGGATTTGATTCCAAGTGTTCGTATATCATGCAACTTCCAACAAGATACTTTCAATTCTATCCAAAAAAACCAGAATTCAAGCTGTATTTTTCTCTCTCTTGCTTTTCCTTCCCCTACATTTTTTATATCTCTCATATGTATAGGGCTACTGGGCCAATAAGTCTCTTCGAAATGTATTGCATAGCAACGGCTGTACCCGTATATTTTTCTTTTGAAAATTTCGTATTCATACGAATAGCCGGCTAACTCAAGTACTCATGGAAGGTGCATACATCCTCGTATAAAGTTAGACTTTGACTTGTGGGCACTATAGGATAAGGATGATGATGGGCCATCGGATTGGGCCGTAGAAAAGCTATACATGACAGATCCAGTTTCCTTTTTCAGAGCTCCCTGACTTTTACTTTCAGTCACAAAAAGTGGGTCTTGGTGCACATTATGGAGGAATGGTCTGGCATCGTATGGCCTGGTAAAGTTAGTAAAGTATGGTTCCTACACTACACAGTGCTATTACATGCATCCTGCTCTTCTTGCTCTTGGTAGTCTTATTGGTATGATACAATCCGATATGGTTTCAACAACTCCGACTTCGAGGCAAAGAAGGCATGGCAAGGCAAGGCAAAGTAAGGCAAAGCAGCAATTTACTGGAATACATAATAATTCCATTGCAGACCTTAAGCTCTCGCTGTTGACGTTCCTTCGATTCACTTAAGCTTGGCAGAAGCCCTCTCGTTTTTCGTTTCTTCCGAGTTTAAATCTTTATGCTGCGTCTGCAGGGAGAGAGAGAATAAGGGACACGACACACGGTTCTACAGATACTAAATTCTATGCCCTATGCTTGTGCTCGTTATGCTCTCAATGTAAAATCCAACAATAACGTTGAGATTGAGATTGGTGCCTTGGTTTGGCTGAATCGAAATTGGAATCCGAGTTTCCATAAGATGTTTGCCTTATGTGCATACCTATACCTACGATGAGGCTGCTGCTGTCCGTATGGAAAAAAGGCTGAAAAGAAAGTAGCCCAGGGAAGGGAAATATATAATATGCACTCTGCACAATGAAAGATGCCATAATAGACAAGGTTAATGCCATGTGTGTGTGTGATAATAATTGTCCTGTGATGTTGATGTAAAGTTTGGATGTACGTACAATGAGTCTGTGAGGACCCGTCACATTCGAGGATTTTCATGCTACTCTCTCTCTCTCTCTCCGTCCTCATGGTTAGAATATAATCTATGGATTTTTAATAAAAGACCCACGTTTTTTTTTCTCCTCCAGGAAATATTGATATGGTCTCATTCATAGGTTGTTCCATTGCTATTATGTGTAATCCGAAATCCCTTAAAAGGTTATATAGAAGGAGCAGTTTGATGAAATCCTAGAATTTTATCAACATGTGTGTAGCTTAGTGTATGCATTTAAAGGCTGGAATGTTGTCGACATCAATATATTCGTCATTTGAATGTTTTGCTTATTATCTATTACATATACACAGTATAGGTAAGATGCTTTCTATCGTAAAAGTATTTGGTATAAGGCACCTTTATTACACGTAAAATATAGAGCCTAGGAGTGAAGGGATAAAACAGTAATGATAGTTGAATGTTAGATATTAGATTTGTTCAGCCTTACTGCAGTTGTATGGTAGGTACATAATTCCTTTTGCTTTGGGTTGAGGGGATGTATTTCATTCAGCGGCAAATGTGTGTTAACTCGAATTCGAATGGAGCTTCAAACAGTATATAGTAAAGGAGTAGTGGCTGAAGCAGTTGTGGTTGTGGGATACTGTTCTGTTTCGCGCACTTGGTTTTGAGCTTGCCTCACGTTAACACTCATTTCAAATGGTAGCTCAGTTAAATCTTTACTTTCCTGTGCTGTTGTGAGTTTGTAAAAAGTCTCGTAATAAAAATATATTAAGTGCGTATTTCTCTCTCTCTCCCTGTGGTGACTAGTTACTAGTATACGCACTTCTGTGGTCTTGGTTTTTCAACTAAATAATTACGCGGAGGCGAGAGGGTGCAAAAGGAAGTAAAAGAAAAGGAGAATAACGACATAATAGTGTTCTGTAACGACATTCTTGTGAAACAAGGGCGATAGTAAATAAACTAAAACGTCCAAGATTCCTTCTCTCTTCTTGTTTTAATACTGAATTCAAAGATTCAAGTTTGAACTCTCCTCTACTACTACTACTACTGTTTTCCGTTGATTAAATTAATAATGTTTAGTAAGTTGTCGTTGTCATGCCTCAGCCATTCACATCATCAATGAATTCTGGATCAGAAGTTTTTGGTTTGCTTTGAGATTGAGGTTTGAGTGTTGTTGGTATTTTGTACAGTACAGTGATTGAACCACAACACGTATAGAACTATAGACTCTCGCTCGCTCGCTCTAGTTCCGACAATCTAATAATACTAATCCTTGTTTGTGTACTCTCCTATATAAATATAACTGACTTTGTTCGTCGATTAAGTCTTTGAATTGAAGAGCTTCCAGCCGGCTCCGCATAGTTTTAATTTGCAAAAACATTATTCGTTCATCGTCCCACTAAAATTGTATTGGGAATAACTGACTAGTGCTACTGCGAGGACTTAATTTTGGTATATAGCTTATACAATGTGTCCCTGACTCTCTGTCCTCGATTTCAGTTTCAATAGAAACGAACTCATAATTATTATATTATTAGGTAAATATCTTGAAGTTTTTGAGTTCCAAGAAGAACATGCTGTTTTGGTGGTGGTGTAAGTGATGTTTGTTTGTGCTCGTCTAACTTGAGTTTGCTTATGCAAATTTGAAAACGTGAACGGAGTCTGCCTATATGCTGACTGCTTCTTCCAGATCACGCTGCTTCCAAATTATTTCAAACACTCGTGAATTTCTAGAATATAAATTGTAACCAACATTTAATAACATTGGAAACTGTGACTGTGAGTTCCCTTCTTTTATTAAGTCGTCATTAGATTTCTATTTTGATTTTTATAAATGAATTGAAGGGAGGCAGGGGAAAAAATGAGACACTGAATAATGGTTATGATTTAATGATAGCTTATTAATGACGGGATTTATTGAAAAGGAAATTTTGTGCACTGCTTTTAATTGATTGTTATGGATGCGGAAGCGTGATTATTGTCCATTTCTTTCGCTAATATATCTCTTTAATTGACTCAATTGGAAATTATTATTACTGTTAATAATGTGAAATTGTTTTGGGCAAATTACAGTAGTTGTTGTTGGCAGAGTAAGTCAGTCACCTACACCTATAGATATTGAGCGTCTATATGGTATCCTATGCGGTATAGTGTTAACTACTGGTACTGGTGTTAAGAGTAATAGAGAATATTACTATTATTATTATTGTACATTATTATACATTAAGTATCAAGTTGGAAAGTCAAAGTGTTTATATACAAGTTGATTTCCTATCTCAATCGAAACAGTCTCGGTGAATTATATAAAAGTACAATAGTATAGGAATATAAACGAGAAGAACGAGAGTGACTACTAACTAACAACTCGAATGGCATCTGATTCTGATCGTGCAGTCGTCGTCTCATTGCCTTTACCTGCTCACTCCTACTAATCATATTAAAATCAAGACGAAAGGAGATTTTTTTTATGGGATGTACTCAAGCCACAAGTATGAGCTAGGAGACGACGTGTAAGGCCTACGTTTACCCTAACATTTTTATAATCTTTATTAATTTCTTTATGCATTAAATGAATTTTAGAGTTTTAATAAGAAATCATAACGCTTTTTCGCTTTTCTCTCTCTCACGCAGTGCATGTGAATTGTGAATGTGAGCAAAAGGAAAATGAAACGAGAGCAGAAGCGGAGCAAACCATGTAAAGTTAATTCGAAAATAATTATTAGATTACGCCTTCATACAGACACATACAGATAAAGCCTTAGACATTTTAATAGAAAACTTCTACACACGTAACTTTTGATGTTCATGAGCAGTGAGCCAACCCGCTGCGAAGCGACGAACTTGAAGTTTTTATTTTGCAAGTTTTACTTTTTGTCAGCCACGTTGTTCCTTTTCGTTCTTGTTAATAATAATCATAATAATGAAATGTTTTTGTTCAAAACATTTGCAATTACATTGTGAGTTTGGGAGTGTGTGGTGTGGGTAACCAACGTTCTCAGGTTCACTTTGTATTTGTTTTACTACGCTTAATTTTGATGATGTAGAATATATCTCCGCTCAAATTTTCTTGTATCTGGCTGACCAGTGACTAGTGAGTATGTCACTGACTGTTTTCATAAGTGATTGTATAATTATTATTTCTTTCAAGTATTAAGTATCAGGACAGAAATCAAAGACAGAGTTTACGAGTAAATGGGACCGTTGCGTTGGACTTTGTAACGTTTCAGATTGAAATTACTGCTAGGAGTTACGGTAGATTGTATATGATATGACAGGTTTTAATATCTTGTTGAAAGACTTTGACATCTACTATACCTACTACAAGGGATATCCATGTCCAAGTCATTATCACCAACGAGCATAACACTACGACTACGATCGATATCATGAGAGAATCAGAGTGTCGCATAGTTTGAATCAATTTGTGAGGTGGAATAGAAATCGGGATCGGTATCGGAATCGGAATCGGAGTCTCGTGTCATCGTTTGATGATGAGATGGTTCAATGTTCTTTTGATGAAACCTATGTGTACAACAACTATAATTTTAGGACGAGGCCAGGAGGCCCATCATGAGGCAGACCTTATGATTAGAAAATGATATTTCGTGTCGAACATTACCGTCTCTTCCGCTTATTTATGCGAGTCAAGAGTTTTTATTTATTATTTAATGAATGGTTTCCATCTCATCCTCGGTAATGTAATTTCATTAAAAATATTTCCAAGTACCTACCTAGGTATCTACATACTACGTATTCCTACGTATTCTCTCCTGACTGTCTAATAATGTAATGTAATTATGTACAAATACAAATCCATTGGGATTGGGGCCCGAAGCCCTGTGGACTTATATTTATTTAGTATGGATGAGGACACGAGATAAGACTGTGAGTTTGTGAGCTGCAGGAAATGAACTAGGTGGAGAGATTAATTGAATTATTTGAAACTTACTCGATTTGGGTGTTGGCGTGAATAAGTGAAACTGTAGGAAATTTATTGTTAACCAGGCGGGTCCTTTAATGCTCGGCGTATGGCTCGTAAAAGTATACGGATATGGATATGGAATATTATGGAATTATACACATACAGAAACTTATGTAGTCGCCTCTCTACTTTTATTATCGTACTCTGACTCTTACATATTCTGGTGATATATTATGTGCATATAGCCTTACGGGATTAAACTTAAAAGTGAAGATGCTCCTGCGGCTACAACAGCAGACATTGTCTTCTTAATACATTGCTTTCTACTGTCTCCGCATTTCCATTCTACTTCTATATATAATATTACTCGCTTCAAATAATACTGTACAGTGTACAGACTATACAGACAGACAAAAGAATCTAAAGTTACGGTACAGTATAATGTATAGTAGTTGAGCGGAGAATAGTATATAGAGTCGAATTCGAATACAATAGCACAAGGAACCATTGATTTGGCCGTCAGAGTTCAGACTGTGAATGTGAGTGCGGAAATCAATCTTGCCATGCATTATTAAAGGAGTTGGGAACTTACGCAAATATGTATCTGTCCACGTGCTGTGTGCTCTAGCTATATGTACATAGCTCTGCTGCAGTATATTGAATTTTGGCTGTGGCTTTTATTATAGCTTTATTGAGAGGGACTCCTTCATACATATGATTCCTAGTGCATCTTATCTTATGCAGCAGTATGTGAGTAGTAAGAGGAGCCTATTACGAATTCTTACGCGCATAGGTAGGTAGGTACCGGTGTCGGTGTCGGTACCGGTACCTCCATTTCTTGGAAGTTTGAACATGTCAGTTCCTTTGGCTCTTTCTCTCTTGACTTGAATTGACAAAGTCAAAAACATCTGACTCGCCAAATTTAACCAAAGAGAAGAGCTATTTTCAGCTTTATGAGCTGGGACTATAATTACCCATCCATTATACATCCGTATGAAATGGATGAGATTGAGTAATGAAAGAGTAAAGGGGAAAAACTAAAGCGGTATTTTGTGGATACAATCATCATGCTTTATAAAGTACAGTATACTCTCTAATCCTAAGTTATATTATATAGCGCCTTTATATGAACAGCCTTTTACATAAGTATTATAGCACGTATATAGTTATAGTATTTATAACCTGCTGAGTGTATTTCACCATTGACTTGCAAAAGCATATCTGCTAAAAAGTCAAGCGGACAGATGAATAGTTGTATAGTTAATTATATCATAAAAGCGCGGCCCATAGCATATATGGATATAATTACCTTCATAAGGAGTCTCGTGGCGTATAATTATATCGTATTTACACATTATACATACTAGCTACCGACTGCAAACACTAGCAAGAAATCTTTTTTTGCTTTTTTGACGTGCTCCTTTTTGATATGATGACTGGCTTGAAGAAGTAAACGCTTATTGTGCTTCGTCTTGACTTTTCCTCATGCTCACTATGCCTCACCATTGCATTGCATTGCAATGTAGGCATTTAGGATACAGCACAGATATACTTTTACTTATGGTGAACCATGTCATTGAACATGAATACATGTGCTTACTCGCTCGTTACTTGGTTTGTGAGCTTGTTTTATTTATGACGTGGGGATGAGCTGAAGTTGAGAAATGTGAGTTCGACTTTGAATGAGAACGAACGTCCTTTGAATCGTGCAAAAAAATAGTTGATTTAAAACTTGGACGACGAAGATGAAGATCGAAGGAGAGGAGAAAAAAAATGACTGTGTGAGTTGGTAATTTGGGAGCAGCTTCTCGATGATGATGACTGGGACTATGGGACTGAAAGTTATTTTGAGGGAATTTTGCTTGAATCTCATCTCTCTCACGTGCCACTTGAGTACCTCAGTCCTCTTCACGCTTTTCATCCTCTTCATCAGCTCACGTGCGCGGAGTGCGTTGAGTGAGTCTCTATAAACTTCAACTGCCAGAGTCAGAGTAAGAGAGACAGACAGGAGAAGTTGCATTCACGCAATAATAGGATCTCTTGAGGATAATTTGGTTGATATGAGATGATATAAGCGAGTTATATTTACCATATATGACAGCTCCTGCAGACGTACTGCGAGACATGCCCTGCCGCCATCGCCATCGCCACCGCCACCACCAGCACCCCTACGCCACACCACTCCACTGTTTTACTCTCCTCACCCATGAAGATACTTTTGAAATTCCATGAATATTTTCAGAGAGATAATAGAATAGAGAAAGCTAATAAGGGATGTAATAGTAATCGTCGCATGAGACCTATGTGATATGATAAGGGTCCGTACAAGTACAACCTCTACCCTCTCTCAGTGTGAGTAGATTATGCTATATAGCCATAGCATCTCTGTCTCTCTGATACGGGTTTTTTGGGTGTGCATGGGATTCTTTATTGCACTGATAGCCATAGCTATTAAATGTCCCAGCCACGTGGCTAACCTTAAGCTAGTGAGCTGCATACTCGTACACCAAACTCCAAACTACCATAACCATAACCCTACGATGCCATGCCATGTGTTTGAAGTTCTATGGAACACGGGCACGAATTCCCAATTTCAGTGTGCACTGCACACAAATAAGTATTTACTGCGAATACAGAGCGAGAGACGGAGGGCCAAGACAGGATGCAATGCTGCCGTTGGCTTTGAATATAAAATAGGCTCTCGTACAGTTTTATTCTCCGTCTACAAGTGTACGAATTGTCCATATTGCAATAGAATGGAATGGAATGGAAGGACGACTCGGCTGTGTATTTCCTCTAATTTTTCCAACACACAATCCTCCCGATTTTCCCTGGAATCCTGATGTGAGCATACCGTATGATTCACCGGAGGGTATGTATAGCAAGCTTGTTTTTTGATATTAGAACAACTTTCATATGTACCTCCCTTTAATTTCCATACCTTTCCATTTACCTCCTTATTTATATATTCCACAATATGATTCCCTTTGCTTGTTAGATTTGCGGAAGAATGATAATGAGTCATGGTGTTTACCACTTGACTGAGCACATCTCCACGCAAAGAAGACTTTGAAATCTTGTTTAGGTAATTTCACCAAAGAATTTACCATATAATCGTTTCCAAGGTATTTTGTTCGATCAAGTCTTCAAGACATGACATGAGTTGTGGCGGTGCTTGGCGCGGCTCGACTCGGCTCGCTAGTCTGTGCAGTTTGCACAAGCCTTATATATATTATTATTATTGTTATTATTGTTAAATGTCAAATGAAGGTAAATATCATAAGAAAATGAAAAGGCCATTAAGTCATTATACACTACATCCAAACTGTCTGTTCTCTCTATGCTCCGTATGAGTTTTGATAACCGGTCGGGTTCTCGTTCGGGGGGTTGAGCACAGCAATATATAATGTGCATATAAAAATGAAATGAATTCTGAATGAGTAATGTGGAGATTGGGAAGGAACAAGAGCAACTTAATCATATTTGGACATATGAGCAAATTACCCATACAAATCCGTTCTCTTACATTCATTTTCATACATTTTCGTTTTTCTTCCATGGAAATACATAAGAATAAGCCATCTATCATTTAAGGATGGGATGATCCGTATGCTTTAATACAGTAATCATATCGTTATGGTGTGTTTTTTAAATTTTAACCATTCACACACTACACACACAGAGAGAGGCAGGAGCCAGAGAAGTATTAGTTATCCATGCAGCCCACAAGAATGGCTTCTCACTGAACACATACTCAGTCAGAGCAGACTATCTAACCCTCATAATGCCTCATATCAGTCTGTCTGAGTCACGACTTTAATAATTCTAATCATAAGAAATCATAAAAGTGCATGCCTAACCGGTGTAAAATTCATTACCTGTTTTCCTAGCAACTCTATACGTCTCTATGGTTTTTCATCAAAGTCATAATATATTCCTATTCTGTGTACACTATCCACACTGCTGTATTGTATTTCAGCACTTGAGACTTTTGGTTTGGTTGTGGTATATAGTTCGCTTCTTGGGAATATTATGAATCGTCAGTCTTTCGTGTCCGTGTCCTCATGCCTCATGATGTAGGTATATATTGAAACTCATTTTTTTTTATTCGGCTCGTGCTAAATTAAATACTTATTTGCTCTAATATAATCATAATAATTGTAATTGCTAGGTGTATATAGAGAGAACCCATTGTAATTTTCTGATGTTTAGTGTGATAAACCAGAAGTACCATAAATATGTCCCAAGTACGTTAAGTACATATATTATTATATTAAATAGGAAGGTACCATACCAGTATTGGCAGAGCACGAGTGTCGAGTACGCATTGTAAAACGTCGCTTTAGATTATTACTTTTTTTGTGTGTTGTTCGTTGTTGCTGATTATAATAATACTGTGTAAGTATAGGCAGGTCCTTTACCTATACCTACCTCATCCAATATACTAGAGCTCTCAAATATTTCATATCACAAGTTTATGAGGTCCACATGGCTCATATTATTTAGGTAAAGTATTTGAAATTTTTTGAAGGACCTACTACTACCTATGTAGATATAATTCGGTCACCAAGGAAAATAAGGAAATCTAGAGCATTGCATGTATGTACTTTGCTAGCTATACAGTTGGCTAATATTTTATTTTGTTTAGTCGACTACGTATATAGATTAGTAGGCGCATGTATATGTAGTATAGTGTAGTAGATGCAGATTATATATACATATAAATACTCTACTACTATAACTATAACTACGACCTACGTTCATGATTTTTGAAAGCAGGATTAAATTGGATTTTTTAAGCTACATATTTCTTATTTTTATTTCACTTATGTGGTATATATTGTATTAGAAGGTTGTGAGATATTGTATTTCATATAATATGTTTATGTGCAGAATTCAAATTTGAGTAAACTGTGTAAATTTTAAAATATGTACTACGGCAGAGAGGGAGAGAGAGAGAGCGTAGTAAAGTAAAGTAGTAAGGAGTTGTAAAAGGGACAGAGTAGGATGTCGAAGTGGTAGTTTTGTGTGGAGTAGTGGTGGTGGTCGTAGTCGTATGACGGGAAAAGAATCAAATTCAGAATACCATGTTTTAGAGTTTAGTTTCAGTGTTTGAGTTGGTAGGTAGATTTTCCTTATTGCTTCGTTGGATCTGGATTGCATGCGTGCTCAAAGACTTTGAGTTCCCCCCAAGTCGAGTCGAGTCGTTTCGTTCGTTTCACAATTTATCTGTACTACACTACACACAGTTTGACTCGCTTCATCATTCGTATATTTTCAACTGTACGACATCCACATCCTTTTAGACAGAGAGTCGTACTGGTACTGGTACTGGTGTCGTATCCTATAGTACAGTGTAGTAGCAAAAAAAAATAAGTTGTGTGTAGATCTGACTTCGCCTCTTGCAAAGTTTCCGTTTCCTCCATGTTGTACAGGCGGTAGCATTGGAGTGAGTTGGATTGCATGCTATATCCCATTGCCATGTATCCAGTCTTTAACTTCTACTACACACAGAGCCAGAGCCAGTGAGCCAGTCATAGGAACAGAGCGACAGTCAGCTAGTGCCAAGGAAGGAACCAACCAACCTTCCCGATATTTGCCATGCTTGGCTAGAATTCCGTATTCGGTCTGCGCCCAATCTCCCCGAAAATAGGCAAAAAGTCCCAAATACGAGTCAGTCATCTTGAGGTGTTTGCTTTCTCCGGGAGTCTCTTCTACACGCTCTTTCCCCCTCTCTCAAGCATGTTCAGCTCATAGAGTCTTCCTCTCGTAATAAAGTCTCTCTTTTCCTATATGACTTTCGATAATTCTCAAGGTGGAATTTAAACCTTATTCTCGTCCTCCAGTTTTATTTACTGCTACAGCTGAGTTCCACACTCTGAACGTTCCTACCTCAGTTCCACTGACTTGAGTTGAATTATTGTTATTCGAATTTCAGTAAAAAAAAAATAAGGAAAAGAAAGGAAAGAAAGAAAAAAACTGTTTAAACTGTGTTGGTGTGCGGGTAGTGCATTGGACAGATGAGGCTTTGAACCTCCAGTCTTCTCGAGTCTATATTTCGCCGTCAGTGACACATTTTCATTGAGTGTATAAAAGGAGCTTTTCTCTGAAAGTTTTGCTGAGTTTTAGTTCAGTCGTCTTATAGGTTCTGACGACGTGGAAGCTCACACGAAAGCTAGTAAATACTACATTCAGTTCAGTTCGATAAAGCCGTCGCCGTAGAGAGGGATTTTAGAGAAGTGGAAGTAAAGAAAGAAGAAGAGAAGAAAAAAAACTCTTGAAATTCATGGAATAGGAGGAAAAATATTACATGGGAAAGTGATGGTTGAAAACTAAAAATAGACAAAGAATATCTGCATACATTCCTACGGACGGAGGGACACAGTTACGGTTTACGGTGGATAGGGGATTATTATTTGACTCCCTCCAGCTTCTCTTCTCGGATTGACAATATCTCCATACCTACACCGTTCCCATTTTCCCATTGCCATTCCGCTATATTCTACCCAGGAAAAAACTTAAGAAAGGGAAAACCCCTCGTCGTTTCGTTATCAGCGTCAACTTTATTTAGCAGTACCAGTACCAGCACCATAGCAGCACCACCAGCCTTTGGCATTACCAGAGTCAAAGTCAAAGCCGAAGGCAAGGAGGAGGCTTTTAGCCGGCAGTTGCTATATAATTAATAGTGAGGTACAATATACATAAGACATAATATATACTGATACACTACTCATGAAGTTTTGTGAGGAGTTTGTGGTTCCTTGGGTTGTCTTATGCTGATGTCGAGTATTTACTTCATTTGTATGGATATTGCGGAATAGCTCTCTGTCGTCGTCATTCTCGTCCTTCTCGTCACAGGCTCATGACAGAAAAATTCCATCGCATTAAACTCCATGAACTTGAGTGTTTTTGAACATTTCCTTCAGCTTATGAGATTTAGTGTGAGTTGAGCTCTGGTTCCGGCTCTGAATTCTGAGTGAACATAATGACATAATAACATGGAAAAGCACATCTCTGCATTTGGTTTTAATCATACAGTTTAACTATATACTCTGTACGAATTTCGAATTTTTCTACCAGTCAGCACCAGCCTACAGAGCTAATAGCAGCATCAGGAGTACAAAACTTTGTTGAGGCAAAAAAAAACGCTAATATCCCTCATTTTACAGATTCCTTCCTGTGCTTTGCTGTACGTCTACGTAGGTACATGTGCTGAATGTTTTAAAAACTCAATCTCAAACGCTTGCATGCAGACTCACCATCTATCGCATCGTACAACGCTCTGTTTTTCCCTCTCAATTTTTTTGTGTGGGAGCATATTAGCTAAAAGAGAAGAAGAACTAGATTCTAGAGGAAAAAATATAGACAGATATAAAGGATCTCATCTTGTCGCCTAATAACGGACTCCAGGAGAAAATTAAGCAGTAGGGTGCCCGTGTCAGTTTAAGTTCAAGTACACGTAGGTACCTACAAGAGGGAGGGTGGATTGCTCTTGGTTTTTGCTTTTGACTGAATGGATGGATATCAAGAACAAACTAAATAACTTTGGGTCTGCGGTTCAAATATTATCTACAAGAATTTATCATAGGAGGCAGATCTCTAAGTACGTGTCTACTTATTGGAATTGGAAAACTACGTGTGTGGCTTAGATTTCTCTCCTCTCAATCCTCAATCCTCTGGGTGTTTGGTGTTTCATCTCGTTGCTGGTTGACTTTAACTTGGACTTGAGTACAAGTACAGACACAACAGTACCAGACTAATGCTGTTGTTGGCCAGGCCGAGACAGAAATCAATTAGGCACTTTGCCTAGTCGGACCTTGTTTATTGAGTAGAGCTCCGTTCTTCTCTCTTCTCTCCCTGTCCATCTCACAAATCGTTGTCAGAGTCATCAGGCCTCCTAATAGTAAGATACATTTTTATGATGTGAAGCTGAGAGCCCTACACGCACAATCAATGTACCTACCTATAGGTACGTGTAAGAGTGACTAACTGTTATTAGCTCAACTACATACTACACATATAGATTTACTCACTGGATACTGGATCACGTCACACCTGCAGTCTCCGGGTCTCCCTCACCCTTGTTGTTCTTTCGTCTCTGCTATTAGACTCGAGAGTGTGTGTGGATTCTGAGTGGTAGCGGTGGTAAAAGCCGTTTTAGAATTTCAGTGCGGAGTGCTACAACGAACGAAAGTAACGAATATTATTATTACTGCATTTGCAACTCTGTATCTATCTTTGGATTTGGATGCAGTGGCAAGCCAACTGTCAAGTTGAAAATTGTAATAGGTAATGCATATTAATAATACTGTGAGAATTACATGATGTTTCCCTCACCACACCACACAAGAGAGCTATAGAGATACTGGGTATCCTATAAGCAAGGGTTGTTGAGGTGGAGGTCAGAGACACTCCGTCATAACAAGAAAGCCAAAGTACACAAAGACACACACACACACAAGCGACCGGCGGCGAATCGATATGAGAATGAGAATAACAGTTGCGAGTTTCTGAGAGAGTCTCCCCATTTTCCATTATATTCCGTTCGGGCTTTCGGGCTTCTCTCTGCTCCCCAAAACTCCAGCAAACCAGACCAGAGCAGAGACCATCGTAGATAAAGTCTCATATATAATAAATGTGTATCAGCTCAAGCTATAAGTTATAGCCTTACCACGGACCACGTTACAATCTACTATCTGCAACGTGCGGGACTCTTGACAGTGGGCTACATACTCGTATTTATGAGTCTCTACACCCGAGATTAATGCACATAATATTTGTTAATGGATCTTTGGACTGTCTTAATGAGTTTCCTTCCCTGTGCTCTACGTTCCTGTAGTGTGTGAAGTGGAGAGAGACAACCGCTGTTGCTGTTTCTCTTGTTCTTCCTTTTCAAGACGACCAAATAATAAGACCATAAGACCAAAACCCGCATCAAAGAAATAAGCTTATACTTCATACAATATTGTAGAGTTTGTTGTGGTTCTTCTTCTTCTCTGTCTTCTTCTGATTTTCGTAGTGCTTACGAGTACGATTAGTGGGAAGCTTGAAACATTAGCATAATAACTATCACTAAAGGAGACTGCTTTCACGGAATCCCATTGTTTAGGAAGATATAATGTAACGGCATTGGCGGCAACCAAAGTCAATGTCAAAAATTCAAATTCAAAGCAGAAACAGCAAGGTTTTCGTTCCCAACGTAAATTGGGCATGTAAATTAAAAGCTGTCTTAAATATCTTTTGTGATACGGTGATGAGCTCATAATAATTAAAATTTTAATAATACTACCAAGGCAAGGTAGGTACGTATATATTATATACACTGTGTGTGTGTGACTCTTATAAAAAGTGAAGTGGAGTGAAGCCTGAAGGGTGTAATTTTACTCAGATGAATCGTGGCGGCCGTGTAGGCTTGTTGTCCAATCATAAGGAAAGTAGTAATGAGAATAACATCGTTCTTGGTGAGAGGGAGAGTCGGGAGAAAAGGTTGGCTTTGAATTTCCTTTTATTCTTTATGCATGCTCCGCTGAGCTATTTCGTGTTGCCTGTATTAAAGTAAAAGTAATATAATGTTGCTAGAGTTTGAAGCGGAGGAAAAATTGGGTTCCTTTTAATACATTTGGGGTTTTATGCATCATTGATGTTCTTCCTGAGAGAGTCTGTCGTCTACGCGCGTTTTTCCCTTTTCAATTCCAATTCCAATTCAGTTCACTCACTTTTATGCTGATGTTCTTGGTGGTTGGTACTTGGAGGAGATATAGGCACCTACCTACGTACTATACTTTCATGACTACACAGAATGGTACGGTACGGCATGGTATGGTATGGAAGTATAGGTAAATGGAAGGGTAATTTGCCATGAATTTAAATGTGACTGTCCAGATCAAAGGTCCTCTTTTTTAAGCATATGCCTAAGAGGAGGCTAAAGACTTGACTGTTCCATCAAAACCCTAGAGGACATATTACATTTTTGCAAGGAGGGAACCAAACATTGATACATTGGATTCGCATTTGCCTTGTTCTTGTTCTTGCTGACCATTGATTCTGGCATCCTGCACAGATACTTGTCTCTCTGTATGGATTTGTATATAGATAAAACCCGTGGATTTATTTCCTCCCATTCACATAGTTTCTGTGTCCATGATGGTATGCCTTAAAGTCATTTCACTTGTTTCCATTTTACATAAAAGATTATGCATTGCACACACACACACATGAAGAGTGCATTACGCTACAAGGCCTGATCGAAAAGTCACTTTAATTCTTATATTCCCATTTGACTGGACTGGATCGACCACGTCCAGCAGGTCTATCGGGACCCGGATCAGGATCAAAGATGGAATTTCGAATATCTGTAGATAACAGAGTAGAAAGATGGAGGAGGCTTGCATAGCATCACAGTGGATATAAACACGCAATGACGGAAGGCTAAAGAGAATAGAATTGTCGATTGCATGAAATTGAGGATGACAAAACCTTTTTGTGTTCAGGAGGGTCTCATAGTCACTGTAGTCATGGGGACTGTAGGAGTAGGTATGTCTCTATGCAGAGTTCTGTCTCCCAAATTCCGACGCTAACAACTGGCGATGAGTGTTGAGAAGGAAGTGGAAGTGAAGGTGTATGCTTTGCCTTGTTACCATGTGAAACTTTTACTAGAAGTTTTACATCAAAAAACAAAATTGAATTTCTTTTATTACCGAGGCTTGGGCTTCGGCATCTCTCTCGCTCCGTCTCTCCCTCTCTGTATCTCTTCGCTCTTGTGGTAAAAGTCGTAAAAGTGCCTTACTACGATTCACACTTCGGCTTCCTACAGCTAAACCAAAACTAAACTGGAAAATCATATTATGCACTAGAAGAGATACAGGAACAGTGAGAGCTCATAGATTTTGTCTAGCTTCAGCTTCAGTTTCATCTCCAGCTGTTCCCACCACTAACGTACCTAAAGATACTTGCAAACCATCTAATACTATAGGTACCTACTGCCTACATTAATACACCCTGCTCGCTACTTCAGTTCTTTCCTGTGTTGTACGGTTGTACACTTGTACTCGGTAGGTATATTAAGAGATGTAAACTGACTCGCGAAAGGAAGGGAAGAGAGAATTGAAGTTTTAAAGTCGAGAAATGAAGATAATATTTAAACAGAGCCATCAAGTGTGTATTTCCTCGTCGTCCCCATTCTCGTTCCCAGTCCAATTCAATCCAAGTCAGAAAGAAGAAGAGAAGTTGCGAGGGAGGGAAAAGTTGTTGGAGTGAGGAAGAGCTACAGTAGATTAGATTTGACAGAACAATGACTGAGCAAATGAAAGAACAAAGTCGAAAAGTAAACTATAGATTTAGTTGTAGACTTTACATGGGTCAGGTTTTTACTATCTTTATCTCATGAGTTTACGTCCATCCGGAGCCGGTGACGGTGCCGGTGCCGATGCTGTTGCCGGAGCCGCTCAATACTCTATACTAGACGCTTGCTCAATAACAAAATGTTCGTGCTTAATGCGAGCCGAGTCAGTATAATACGATAGTCAGTCTCTTGAAACGTTGCTAATGAAACCAATGAAACGAATCGTAAAGTCGGTAAAGTATTTATCTATTATCACCCACGTGCCTCTTCTCGATCCTAAAACCTATGTAGGTAGGTACCTTAATACGTACTTACGCGAAGGGTTTTGCAGACTAATGCTTACTTACAGTTACAGTTAGTACAGATAGGATAGGATAGGAGACTACCACTAACAAGTTATATAATATCACTGAAAGAAATATTACTATCCTATAAAGCTAAAGTTAAAGGTATAGGTAGGTATATTGCGTGAAAGTTACTTGAGATAATGCATTAGAGATACTGACAGTGACTACTCGTGAGTGGATGTGGATGGTGCTGGTGTTGGTGTTGGGACGCAAGCGTGAAACTGAAGCTTCTAAGTGTGCTGTTGATAATTTATAGCCGCCGCATCTTTAATTTATAAAGTGAAAGTCTCAGGAGTTTGTCTGTCTCTGGGGTCTCTGGGGAAGATGCAGAGAGTGCTTTACTATATATTAAATAGAGTTATATTGAAGTTCCAAGTGACTGACTGACTCGTGGTAAATACTGCTCCTGACGTAACTGAGAGAAGCTTTTGTTAGTTTTAATTTAGAAATTGAAATGAAGTTTAATTAAGCTCCAAATTCGTTTTATTTTTTTAAGAGCTATATAACAAACAAAGATAGTTTTAGGTAGCTATCTGCTGCATGAGCATCGTCGCACGACCTGCTTATATAGCTCACACAGTGCCACAGGTTAAATTCAAATTCAAATAGTATTATTTGTCTCGCTTTTGGTTTCGGTATTTTCAATATTATTATTGCTCCTTCTGCACTGCGAATATAGCTACAGGCGTTTTCTGTGCCTTCCCATATTATTATGTAAGGGTTGAATACTGATAGTTTGTGGGGGAAAGCACTATGTGAAAATAAAAAGGGTCCCATATTTGTATTGGACTACGGATATATGGGTGCGGAAGAGTAATAACAGTTTGGGCAGTTTACACCTCTTACAGTTACACACGTGTGTGTGGAAATATATCTTATGATGTACTGTATGAGTATCGGTAACGGGCCCTGTTTAGTATCTCGTGAAGGTGGGTTCATCGTTAAACTGCCATAAAAATCGTAAATAAATAAATATTTTGAAGCAGTTCCACACTGACTGTGTAATAAATGGGAATTGTACGTAGATTTTTTTTGAAATTCAAAAGCATCCAGGACGCACTTCTCATACAAATACTCATCCTCCTTCTCCTCCTCAGAATCAACAAGAAATCACGTATAGGTAGGTAGTTTTTAAGACCAGGAGGCTTTGGACGAAAATGGAAAGGAAATCTCTTTCCCCATAAATAGATATTCCACTTGAGTGAGAGTGTCCTCTACGAAATCGTATTCATCCTGTGTACATCGTCAGAAACGAGCTAGCGTATGTCGTGTGTGAAGAGATAGGGAAGGAGGACATGTGTGTTGTGGGCCACAATAGTGTTTTAGTTGTGTTGTAATGCATAAATAAACATAATATAATATAAAAAGCGCGTACTTTTCATATAAAGTGCTTACATGAGTGATCCTGATCCTATCATGTATGTCTCAAATAATAAACTCTGCATGAATGCCTCATTCTTGCTACTGTATGTAAGTAAGTAGGTAGGATACATATCAATTGAAGTGGGACCTAGGAAATTATTGATATATTTATAGCCTTTAGGTGTTGGTGTGGTCTTCTTCTTTGAATTGGTGGTTGGTTGGTTGGGTCTGGGTAGCTCGATATTTGCTTTGGTTTTTGGTAGCATCTTCGTGCTACATCCCATTTGATTTTATTTCTTCGTTGGTATTAGTATTCCAAGAAGGGAATTTGCCACAAGAAGAGGGGAGTTCCACAAAAAAAATCAAACGTCCACACAGCGCATCGTCAAGTCATAATAACAAGTGTATCTGAAAATATGTGTGTATAATAGGAATATAGGAAGGATAGTTCTATAAGGGAATACGAATTTTGGAATTTCCGTTCTGTAATTATATTGGTTCATATTTTCACTACAGATGTTGTCCTTTTGCCTTGGTTGCTTTTTTCTTGCTTTAATTTTGTTTTCGTATAAGTATAAAGGACGATGTTGTGTGCGTACCGCTCTGTAAATTGGATGTAGTATATATATATATATATATATATATATATATATATATATATATATATATATAGAAATAGAAAAAAAACCTACCTACTATTTGTGCAGAAATGTTCTCGTTTTTTTTATCTTTGAAGTGAAAGTAATTTAAGATGAGACATCAAATTTAATGAATTTATTTATTTTGTCTCTTTTTTTGTGCAGCACGTACTCGAGTTCGGAGATGACACGAATGTCCTCATCGTCATCATCCTCATCAGCTTCATCATCTCCTGTACTTTTCACTTCCTCTCAGTCATCTTCATCACAGTTCCACGACTCAACAGAGGTAAGACAACGATCAACATTGACATTTAGAATAAGCTACCTGGCTACATAGTATGCCTATATGCAGTATAGATTAATTAGTATATAAGTTGTAGAGTAAAAAATAACTATAAGGAAAAAGACAAGTTTTTTTGTCTGGTACTGGTGGTGCGTTCTTACAGTTTAAATGTACGAATATACATATTGTAGATAGATACAGGATTTCTCGCTCACAAATCTTTCTAACTTAAACTTACGATTAGCATACATAAGCCAGATATGGTGAAATTATTTTTATCTGTCTCATTTCCTTTAGAAACTTCATAGTTTCAGTAATGTATGAGGCACTTACTACTTACTAGTAGTTTAAACTTTCTGCTAACTGAATTTCTTTCGTCGTCTAGATTTTCAGTCCTTGTCCTTGTTCGCAGTTCTTTTTCACTCAAAATGGGATACAAATCTATATACATCTGTAGGCATAGACTAAATAAAAGGACGGGGGCTGAAGACTGAAGATGAAGGGGAAAAAATAAGTGAAAAAAAAAACAAGTAAATTTAGAAATGTGGAGAGGGAGACAGAAAGAGAGAGAGAGAGACGCGTAGAGGACAAGGACAAGATGCGTTCGTGGAGAAAGAGAGAGTAATTTATTTTTATGTTTATGAAACTTCTCATCTTAGTGGTAGGACTGTGTGTGTAGAAAATGAAAAGGACATTCTCGTGTTAATCTTAACCTTCTCCAAATATCCTCGTAAATTACAGAGAAAAAAGTGTCTGCTCTAGCTGTACTACTCTTCTACGCATTTACGCACAAGTACCTAAGCGTACTAAATTATATTTGAAAAAAAATGGGAAAGACTTTGCACGATCCTAATATGTACCTGTCTGTTGAACAAAAGTATATATATAGTCAATAGTCAGGCACCTATATAGTATATCTGCATAATATAACCCGGTACATTTTCGATTTTTCACAAAGTAAGAAAGTTTAGATGAAATTGTACAAGTGCAGTGCCCATAGTTCCTCTTTTCTGTAATTCCCTACGTTACAAGTTATATTCCAAATTCAATTACATTATACAGACTACAGACATTTAGGTACGAAGGCTCAACCCAACAGAACTGGCAGGAAGTGTTTTTTTTTCTTCATCTCACAAAATTAGCTTTTTTGAAAAGCAAATCGTGCTTCTCATTGTTTGTCCCATTGTGGACCTGACTTGATGGATTAATTAGAATTTGAGAACTGAAGAAACTATAATATAGAGGCGTAGTAGGTAATTATGCAGGCAAACATACGCTGCTCCTTTGTGGTCTATGAATAAGAAGTTTTCACTCATTTAGTAGTGTTTTTGAATGAAAGAGACCAAGAACACAAGACTCTTTTTTGGCAGAGACTCAAAGGAGAAACTAGTAAATTTTAAAGGAGATCTGAGCAGAAAACTGCACCCTTCATGATGGTGGTGATGGTGGTGGCGTTGCTGCAGTTTGAATATTGGATTTTTGGATGTGGCTCATATTATATTATGCAATGCTCTCTGTATCTAATTTGCTACTTTGACTTTGGCCGTGCTTCCCCTCAAATTCTCGTCCTTAATTATTTATTACTCTTGTATAATATATGGAATTGACAAAATACGCCTTTGTTTTAGGCTTTGATGAGTGAATATATGTTCCTCCCAGCATTTAAATTCTAAAGAATGTGATGACGTTGACGTCGTCGTCGTCGCCGACGTAGTAGAAATGCAATTTATCTGTCGAATATATACACACACAGTCCATGGTGGTATTTTATTTCAATCAATTATATGTCTCTGTTTTATATTTTGCTGTCGTCATGTAAATGTTTTTGAGTCGCAACTACTCACGTTTCCAAAATGAGAGTAGCTCTCTGGCAGTCATTCATTACACATAATGTGTGTGGCTCTCGTGTATAATATTCCAATTCTGAATTGAGTCTACTACGTCAGTAGTAACCTGCATCCTGCATTACACAGCTTTAATTATCAATAATAACAACAACACAACACCACCACCACCATCACCAGCAACCCATGGGAGATAAGGTTTCTATTTCCATGTGGTAGCATATTATAGCAGAGCAGATACGGATTACCGATACGTAGTATTTAGTATCTGAATATTATATAGTTATTTTCTGTGATATAGGGAACGGGTACGAGTACGACATCGGTAGGTACTTACTTTGTGAAGCATATCAACGTTTTATAATATTTGCATGTAAATATTTACTGGTACACAAGAGCATTTCAAAAATAATTATCGCATTAGTAGGAATTAGTAAATAAAACGTTTGTTCCTTTTCTCGCTATGCAGGTTCCTACATTGAGCAAGATGGTGTATTGTATATACTATTATGATTTTTAGAGTGACTATCTGTAGACATAACACATGAGTATAATTACCTACGTATTAGGTAGGTAGGTAGGTTCTCAGCGTCAGGAATAGTTTTCCTTATGAGAAGGATATACCTACCTAAAAATTATAAGCCTCCATAGAAATAATTATAATCAGAATGGGCGTTAAATATTCTATGGCCAGGCATATGTCGGTAGTTAAGGAGATCTTTATGGGAAGTTGAAACATGACTGGGTATATTGTAGTTTGCTCCTTTGATTTATTTGGTTCAGTAATCCAAATGGCGTATGACACGTAATGCTAATGTTATGTGATTATTTTGTTTGGAGTGCTAGTGCAAGATTGTTGAGCGGTTAATTTCATGGACTGTCGCATTCAACTCTCAGTTGTTTCCAACGCTATTTATTTACTTGAATAAATACTTGCAGTTTTCCTTCGATCACTTTTATAACATCCATACCATTTTTGAAAATAATCTCTTTTTTTGTGTTTAGCAGTTGATAAATGTACATTTACGTATAGTAGAGACAGATAACAACATATTATGTAGGTACTTCACCATTAACCATCCCCAAGTTAAAATGTATTATGTGTAGAGCAGATGAGTGCAAGTCATGTCCTTTGTCATTGCGGAGTACCACACATAGTCCATAGTCTAGGAATAGGAATCTCTCAGCCTGTATATACAGAGCTATAGAACATTATGGATTTCTATTTCAGTGTCATATAGACTTGTCACCCATGTAATTCTCTCAATCTTCTCACACTGACTTGTTCTTCACGTCATTTTCACAATGGTACAAGTTGTTATAGACAAGATTATAGCCCCTTACGTGGAACGTCTGCGTAAGTTCATATTGAAAAGTCAAAAGAGTCATGAAGGAGGAGACGAGTTAAAATTTTGGCATGGTTATTGTTGTGGTGGCTTTGCTTTGGGCTTTGGGTAGTTCTACATAGTTGTTGTAGGTCGTTGTCGTTGTCGTTGTCACTTTTTCTCTCTTTTTGTTTTCTTATACTTTTAGCTTTTACCCCGACCCGTGCCGTGGTTGGCACCATCAGCACTGTATGAAATCTAATACGTTTAGTTTGAGGACTTCCATTTATGTAATAATAAGAGTTGAGAGATGACGAAGATGTGTAAGTCCTTAAGCTAAGATAATGATAATGGAGCATATAGGATTTACTTATTCAAGTCGC
Organism: Dicyrtomina minuta; assembly: GCA_949802685.1. Classification (NCBI taxonomy): domain Eukaryota; kingdom Metazoa; phylum Arthropoda; class Collembola; order Symphypleona; family Dicyrtomidae; genus Dicyrtomina; species Dicyrtomina minuta. Next base: position 30,116,380 of record OX461810.1, read on the forward strand.
TATAAAGTTGGACTGTATACAGTCAGATATGGAAATTGCGTCTTGATAATTCAGTACTTATATCTTCATTATATCTGCACTGGGCCCTCTGTACTACATAGTTGTACATAATATACACGAAGTGTCTCTCGTATTGTGTCAGTAGTAATTACCATAATTGAAGTTCATTACAATGAGAGTTTCTTTGTACTTTGTGCACATCAGTCAGTGCTGCAATTGAGAATTGGGAATTTTGAATTCGACGACGACGGTAGACATTAGGGAGTGTACATATTATGTATATGCCCAGGTATACCAGATAGTAATCATAATCATAAGTGCCTACCCTCATAATACATGAGCCCGAATGTTGCTACTGTCTACCTTTAGCTATGTACACAATCGTTCAGATAAATAAAAATGAAAGGTTACAGCACAGGACGATAATGGAGAGTGCAGACGCGCAGTCCTGCAGTTTGTCTTCCATCCAATTCTGTTCGCTGTGCACCCATTGAGACTCTGACTGAAGGTAGTTAGTAGTTGTAGTTAGTGACTTCTGTCGTTTAGAAGTTATATAAAATTCACAATCAGTCATTGCTCCGTATTTTCTTCTGACTGACTGGCGTTACATATTATCCATAGAGAGAGATAGGAGTGGATGAGATAAGGGATTTCAGATTTTACAGAGTCGCATACGCATAATCGATCATTTGTAATAAGTTATGTAGTGTTTAAGTCATCATTTCATGTCAGATTTTTGACGCTCTATGCTGTTAGTTGCTCTCACTACTGAATGTCTGAATTTTCTCAGAACAGGCAAAAAAACTCTGTATGTAGTATAATGGAGGTAGTTATACCAATAGATATTAGTATATATCTTGCCTGCCATGCACACAAATATTCCCGTGATGTTTGGAAGTATATAGCCAGAGGTAATTTGCATAAAAATCACGCCTGCAAGGTAAATATGATTTTTTATTGACCATAGATGATAATTACCTTAATAGTGACAATAAAAATCATCAGCATCAATCTCAATCTCAAAAACCAGTCAGAATGGTAAACTTTTCACTTTATTATAATTACAAAGAGAGAGAGATATCTGCTGCCTTTTGTCAATACTAGAAAGAATAATAATATTTTTCTAAACTATAAAATATCATCTCCTTGTCGAACAATAGTAATGTAGTTTGGTGGAGTGACGGAGCTTTAGGAGAATACAATGAGCCATTCAAATAATGGATAGGTAGACTAGGGGTAATGTATAATATAAACAGCTGGCTTTCTTACTTCACATGTGGACACGTAATTATGATTATTGGTATTGGAAAAAAAGAAAACGCATTATCTCATTTACCTCTGTATGTAATATTGCATGCATAAATTTTAAGTTCCGAGCAGCAGCTAGTGTACATTAAAAGTATCCCTATAATAATTATAATATTATACCTTTAGTCCATGTTGTGTGCCTATGTAATTTGAAGAAAAAAACTATAATAATTCAGAGGTTTTTTGGCTCAGAATTTTATGTAGAATACGGAGCCAAAGTTAAATGACTTGTAGTCGCATATTCAAGGGATTTATAAGGATTATTACTTACCTCTCCGCGCTCAGTCTTCATTGTTCAGTGTTCTTCAGCTGTTAATTATTTTATATTTTTTTCTGCATTAAAATTGTAAGATTCGTGTTGTTTGGTTTTGATCGTTTTCGTTACAGTAATATTACACACACGTGATCAGCAAAGTCAGACAAAAAAATACGATTGTTTTCTTGCCCCTACTGACGACTACTGTAATAATGATATCCCTCATACCTTCTGAACAGCAACAAAATAGGATCTCCTATGTGCCTGTTCTTCCACTGCACTGTTTACTATTTGCTATCCAATACTTGACTCCATCTGGGTCTGGTTCTGGTTCTGGTTCTTCTCAAAAAATCTAGATGCATATGCAGATTACATACAACTACACGAATGATTTTTGAGATGATTACCATTTTATTTACGAAAGAAAAAAAACTGTGTATTTATCAGGACGGCAACTGCCGCTACCTATATTATGTGGAGAGGCAGTGTGGTCGCGTTTAACGAACTCTTGATGTGATTTCTACTCTTGTTTTTCCATGCACTTAAATGTTTTGGATTGTAGTAAATAAATGAGAGAGACAGGGAGAGAGAAGAAAAAATCAAAGAGTGAACCGGACTGTCCACTACAATGATGTTTTGCCACTGCCAGTATTATTATCCACCTTTTAATCAACATATAGCATATTATTGTAAGGACATTTCAAGTGGAGCTCAGTGTTAAAGCCATGTGAAAGAAATCTAGAATCTAGGCTGTAAGTAGTGAGTTTCTGAGTAGTATATAAATGTGTTTGTGTTTATGTCTGTAATGATGAGGTTGACGTCGAGATCTGTTCATATTTAAATAAGTAAAAAATAAATGCACACAAAAAAAATATAAAAACCGGATTGTATATGGATTCAGTGTAATTATATATTCAGGTAGTAGCTCTATGTCTCAGGATATAAGGGGCAATATAAATGTACATAATAATGTATATAATATAATAGCAGTCGAGGAGAAGTCGAAGATGCTTCAAGATGGCAAATGGTGTAACAAAAGAGCTAACAACATCTGAACGTGTGTCCAAGTATTTAATCAAGTGGATCTGTACAGTGTATATGGTGATTATGCGAGTACAATATTGAGTCAACTTTGGGACAGGGGTGATGACAAGCGTGGTGTATGTACCACCGTAGTAATGCACTACTGTGCCGTGTGTTTGTTTGTGAGTGTGTGAGTGTGGAGTGTAAAAAAGTCAACGTGTGGCTGCAAGACAAGCCCGAAGCTTAGCCAGGATTACGATCATGATGATCGACTATAGAATTATTAAGTATATATGAGTCTTATCTTGTGGTTTAACTCGTTGAGAATGAGCAGCCTCATTAGTCCTTGATTATTTGCTAAGCTGATTATAAATTCCCTTCTTTGCATATTATTATATTAATTAGATCATTCCGCGTATTTTGTTTTTGTTTTCCTTTTAATCACAGTAGAAGTATGACACGACGACGTCTAGTCTCGAGTCTACTGGATTAAAAATTTATACTATCTGCAAAATAAAGATAAGTACACACAGTACAGAATAACTTCCGGGGTGTAAATTCGAGCAAATGTTACTGCATCTACGTACCTCTAATCCACCTACCTAGGTATAGGTACTGTAAGCAAAACGAAGTTACTACTGATACTGTACTTACCTGCCTCATTGTGAGCTCTATCACTAAATTCCTCCTGCACACTTCAGCATTTAATAGGATTTCAGACATATTTAAAATAAATGCACAGACCGTGATTTTTCCTCTCTTTATGCTGTACCTTTAAATATTAGCAAATTTTTAATCTGCATTCGTCATAATTTAGGTTTGCAATTTCGAATTTCGCACTCCTATAGCTCGCTCTAAATATCATCCTCATAAAATTTTTATCATGATTGAGAAATTCAAAGGTAGGTAGGTAGGTGCCTAGGTATATACTTTTAGTGTTGATCTTATTTTCTCATTATTTAGTCATTCCCTACTGTTGTAACCAAGGAACAAAACGCTGCTGTGTATAGAGTTACAGAAATATATACAGAATATTATAGTGATAGAGACATCATCCTTTTATTTATTAGAAAAAAATCAAGTGAAAAGTTTATAGCATGCTAAATTTACAAAATTAGTGTGGAGGAATCCTATACAGTTCTTTACAATACAGTATGTGGATTATGTATTGTTAGCTTTAACTTGTTTTAGAAGAGTTGTCGTCTTCGTCTTCGTCGTCGTCGTTGGTCTTGGTCGTTGTTGTTGTTCTCGTTGTTGTTTCTGTGATCACTTTAAGACCATTGGTTAACCTCATGCAGCATTTACCGCTGAATGCTATTATTGACGTACCTACCTTGGTCCAACAGAGAATAACAGTTATTCACACTGTACACACGCAGTAGGCAGTAGTTAGTTGTTTGCGATCATATCACTGCATCTAGTCTCTGTGTCTATCAATATAAGAAATCTGCGAAGGTTTATAAGAAGTCATATTATTAAGAGAAAAAAAATAACTGAGTGAAGAAATGACCATAGTTTTGGTTTTGCTATGCTATATAGCCTTTTACCTTGCGCCGTCATGTTCATGAAATTCACTCCTAGACTTCTAGTAGTTCTTCAACTTGTTTGTCGTCAGAGTGTCCGAGTCTTCATTAGCACAGAATTATCAATGGATTTTCATCTCTTCAAAACTTTGGGAGTTTGGACTTCGACTTGGACTTGGAATGACAAATATATATATAGGTAATTATATATCTGTACTATTTCTCACAGGCTATAGGTATATACTACATGTCAGCTCTGTCACTTTGTAAGTTACTTTGGTGCTGGTGCTGGTGGTTGGTGTTGGTGGAGGAGGTAGGTGGTCGTTTGAACTATAGAGATAGCTTCTTATTGTTAAGCTATAGTTGTCAAATTTCAAATTGTAAAGTACCCTACAAAAATGTGTGATTGTACCAAGATATAAATATGTAATCTCAAAAATAGTATAAGCCGTCTTTTTAAAAATCGTAATCATACCAAACTGCATACTTTTGCGTACCCACTCCTCACCCTTCACATACATATCAGATATAATTATTTTCCTTAAAACCGTACAGAGATCAGTCTAACGATACACAACTTACACTACAAAGTACAAGGGAAAGATTAACAACTATGGCAACATACCTATATATTGTTATATTTCCATAAGCCATTGCAAAGGCTACCTACCCATTGCTTGGAATGGCATTGCATATCTTTAATCTGTATATAGATTTTTGTATACAGTAAAATTGCACTCCTACTGCTGCAGTCTCTATATTTTGCTGTTAGTTTATTTGAAGCATGTAATTTGGAATGCATCGTATGCATAGGCATAGGGAGGTACTACCATACCCACATGTACTTTTTAAGCACGTAGGTAGTTGTGGAGTCTCCCCATTTAGTGTAAGGTACTTAAACCAAACGTATACACACACAGAGATGGAGGAGCACAGAGCCAGAGCCGAGTGTTAATGCAATGTAGGGTGACGAAGTAAGTAATGAAGAAAAAAAAGAAGGGGGAAATTGGCACACGAAAGCTAAAGTGTAAAGCAAGTTAGTTGGTTCTTTTTGGTTTCATGTCAGTCACTCACACACAGAGAATAGATAGTTGTTCAACTTCATCGTTCATCGTTCATGGGATTCTGCTCAGAGCTACACACAGAGAGTCTCTCTGCTGATCTGCACATTATAATCTGCAGGCCATGGCAGAAGCTGATTAGAATTACAATCGATACGTCTCTCCTGCCGAGTCAGTGCTTATTATTGGGAGTATTAGTAGTGGGACTGGGACTGTGGGACGACGACAGTGCGTACAGCTTAGGAGAGCATCTCTCTAGAATCTAAGGTGTAGTGTAATTACTGGCGTAAGTAGCTATTCCACAAAGTAAATGTGAGCATTGGAATTGGAAACAATTGATATGTAACGAGAGCAGTTGCAGTTCTGCACGTCTTTCATCAGATCACCATCATCCATCCCATCATACTAAATCCTTACAAATGGTTATTGCTCCGATTTAATCATCCTCATCAGTACGGACGCTACTCGTCTATATCTGTGCAGTTTTGTTGGGAGTTCGGCTGCAATCATCCCTTCCGTTTCATTCTACGCCATGTGGAAGCCAAGGAGGAGTGAGCGTGTGGGAAGTTGAATTCAATTCAAAGACTCGACCAAGTCCAAGTGAACACACACACTCACAGATACACACACACTCACAGATACACACACAGTCATCAAAGAAAAAGGAAACAGCATTTTTTGAGGATTGCATTGGGATTGGGATTTGGATTCACAATACAATTATCTGTATTACTATTTACGATTAGTCGTATAGGATAGAAATACAAGGATAAAATTTGAAACTTATTTGTTCTTCTGTGTGAGAGTGTCATTGGGAGTGTTATTGATAATTGCATTTTGCTGTATAGCTGCTCACATTGAATTACTTTTTGGAATTATTTGTAGTAGTGACTCCACATGTACTGCTATATCTGTTTGAAAAAAATTTCGACACACAATATCTGTAAACTGTCTGCTACGACGCTGTGAAGATTTTTAATTTGTAAATTTTACACATGCAGTATAAGCTAGTGACGTCCTCATGAGTGTTTCTTTTACAAGCTCACTATATAGTCAGCTCATTGGAGAATAGATCCGGTTGAATCAAAATTGAAATTACTCCACACGTGAGCTACATTTTATGTCTCTGAGAAAGGTGGGAATTCTTGTGCTACGAAGACGAAACTTTAATTTCTGACTCCGAATTTCAATCTTTATAAGTGAATTCAGTACCTCCTCCGCCGTCAACGTCAACCTTTGAGAAACTAGCTATAGCTAGAAGGATTATAAGTTGCGATATCTAAAGTAGATCGTCAATTTTTATTATACTGCATAAAAAATAAATATATCGTGACAAAATGGTCGTGCTGAGCCCTGCTTACAGGACTCATCAGTATAATGACTCTCGTTACTGGTACTACTGCTACCCAGTCCATCAAGCTCAACTGCCACAAGGACAATTAGCATTTATCATGGTAGTAGATTTTATTATTTTTATTATCATTATTATAGAACTTGGGTTGTAAATAGGTACCGTGTGATTATTATGATTTCCTCTCAATTGGGCATTCAGCATTCATTAACTTTTATAGACAATGTTTATATAAGTACCTAATTGTATATAAACGTAGAGGCAAATGAATGAACTATATAAAAATTATGCACAATGTAGATTTAAGAATATAATTGATTACTATAGGTAGGTAAGGTAAAAGGTACTACTCTAAAAGTAAAATATATAATGTGTTGAGAAAGCGTATCTTGTCAAAGAATAAATTTTGTCCTTTGAAATTTTCAATATTTATTTTTTGATATCCCTGTGTCGTTACAAATTGAATGGATTTTCAGTGTCAATATTATCCTTGAATGGGAATATAATGTGTGGGGGGCTTATGTTGATTGAAAAAAATGTTTTATTCTTTTACATCTTTCTTTAACTTCTCAGAAGCGCGCAGTGCAAACATACAAAAGATACAGTCAGACGATGTTGATGCCTATATCAGCTTATAGATTTAAGATTATAATTAAATATTTTTTTTTCCTCATGATAATCACATTATAACATTTGGATTGTGACTCTGTAAATGGACAAATGGAGCCCAAAGATATCATTTGGTTGATTGGTTGGTTGGTGCATTCTAAAAATGGTGGAAATCACAATAATAATTATTGTACTAAATAGTAATGGAGTGGTTGAGTGCGTGTGACTGACTGCACTACACAGGAAATTTTTTCTATAAGACCAAAAGACCAAACAAATTAGTTTTTAATTTGTTTCCTTTCCTCACGGATTTCTTTTTTTTTTCGTTAACTCTGACTTTGGTCCTAATCCGAACACTCTGTGCTTGATTACGTGCTATACTATCAACACAAAATTAAGCTTCCTCTGATTGTACGTGAGTGATAAAGTTTTTAGGATTTTTGGTAGAGTGTTGCATTGGCTTGTAGGTACTTGTACAGATAGATACATACTTGTAAGTTAACTCGACGCGAGCACCTATACCTACCAACTGATATTTCAAATTCAGCCTGTGACCGAGCACGTTATTTATAATCGTCAAAATTTTCAAGGATTTCCGAAATAATTGTTTGCCGTGGGGTCAAAAGTTGGAAGTTGGAGCGAGTAACTGTCGGACGGACGGATCGTGGTCTTTGATTACTCATGAATTTGTGATTTTATTTTCCTGCGATTATTGCCGATTATTGATGCAAAGTTTTTCCAAGGTGCGCCTTCAAATTATCAATTAAACCCACGGTTTCATTTTTAAATCTCTTTGTATCCTCTCGTTCAAAGTTTCACTTGGGCAGTACAATGTAATGTAGGATATACAGTATAACTGCTCCAAAAAAAATTGTAGAGCTCCCTGATAGTAGTTGACAGTGGTCGTGCATACTCAGGATTTAAAAGAAATATAATATACGGAGGTGTATAATTATATCGCGACTTGGAAAAGTTTTACAACTTTCTGTAGAAATGGAACCAACGTAAAATAAAAGTGAAATTCTACATTTACCATTCTCATTAGTGTAGTTTTTGTATAGTCTGTGGTGTGAACTACTAAAATTAAGCCCAGGAAAGCAAAAATGATTGGCTGACAGTGACAGTGTGTGGAGAGTGTGTAAACTTGAAATTTGTAAATGTGTTATGAGTTTAAATGAGCACTGGGCAAGTGATCTCTCTCCATCTCCACTCGTCCTCTATAGATAGTGATTATCATGCGATCGTAGTCTTATGATTAGTTAAGTGGACCTACAACAGCTTAGTAAGTTAGGGAATTGATGCGGGCGGATACTTATCGTCATCGTCAATTTGTTTTTATTTGTACAGGGCTGGGTAACATAGCTGCATGAGTTCAAAAAAAAACAGTCATTCCTAAACCTCTCTATGATATACAGATACAGTATGCCAACATATGTGGTATTCTAGATCACTCATAACTTTTCATTTCCCCACTCCTAATAATCTCACATATTCAGCCAGAATGAAGTGAAGTAGTGGAGTGAAGAGGCTGAGTGAAAGTGTGTAGTCAGTGAAAATCCATGTTGAGAATGTTGACGGATTGAGAGACATTTTTTGTTTGGTAGGTACTTGTGGCCTATGTGTACTAAAGGCTTGGGCTTTTGAGTCTATAGCTCGAGGATCATTTCCATTAGCATTTTTCGTCAAGGCCCGCAGAAAAGAGCTCTGTGTTGAGTGGAGGACTTGACAGGCTCATTTTCATGCAGTGTATATTAAAGTGCTCTAGGCTTTCCATTGGACTGGCTCGTGAAATCTGACTATTTTTTTTTTTGCATAATCTTTTACTTTTACTCGGAATATTTTCTCTGAAGATGCCTTTTCCTTATTAATATTATTAACATTTATAGATATAGGTACAGGCTGTATAACTTGAGCATGCTCTCCTCCTTCGCAATTTTTTTTCAAGTATGAATTTTGCATGTATAATCTTGAAAATTTTATATTTCTATTAAACGTCTGAGACTGAGTGAGTGGGAGGAGGAGGCGGCTGCTGGAGTCTATGGAGAAAATTTAGATAAGAATACAATACATACACAGTAGGTACGTTAACGGGAGGGTTTCGGCATTTTGCTATTTTGCATTTTTTACCTTGTCTGTCGGCGGTACTAAAAGTCCATCTCTACATTATGTAATATTGTAGAGAAAAATCTCCAAGGAAATTGTTTTTCCATATTTTAAGTCCTTCCATAGACAAGGCTATGCGCACACGTCTTTCTCCTTCTAAATAATAATAATGTAGGGACTGTATGGGCGTACACATATACACAGATAAAATGTAAACGAGAGTTGTCAATACTAAAAACCAACACTGAGAAACTTTCCGCGGTTTTGCGGTTCCTCCAGTTTGCGAAATCCTCTATGGATTTCCAAGCAACCATGCTGAAGATATTCTAGGGACGGATGTACAATTTTATTCGTGATTATACTCTGGCTTTAGCTCTGGCCGTTACCATTAAACTTTAGTGAAAGCCATCTCTCAAAGGGATTAAAATATTTCAAATTTTATTCATTCATTACATTTTTGTTGTTAGCCAAACCTAAACTTGTGCCCAAAAAGTTTAGTCATGGAATCATTAGTGTAGTTTATTAGTTACCGCAAAACTTTGATGTCGTTTTGAAACCAATTTTGAGTTTCTACATGAAATACGATTGCGATTGGGAACTCGTCGTGACTTAAGCCATACAGCTCAATCCATACGCCATAAAGGATGGAGCAATAAGTATAGATTAAAGAGTTTTCTGCATACTGTATAATATAGATTCTTGCAATAGACTCTGTATAGTTAATTAACAACTTTTATAGCTTGGAGTTTTTGGTTAAAATTTGTAAATTAGTATTAAAGTGAATTTTGTATTTTTTTTTGGGTAAATATTGATTGAGCAATCTCCTTCTCTCATGAGATTCTGATGGAAGGGGTAAAAATTAATTTTGACTTACGCTATACAAAAGGAGCTTTAGGCTAGTATAAAATTGTTGGTAGTTACGCTTAATGTGTTGGCATGTGTATGCTATTGTATGTTGGAAAATGGAATAATTGGCAATTGCTTATGGAGTTTGTCTAAGTTTACTTGAAACTGGCATTGAGGCGATTCAGGATGAGGAACAGAGGAGGAGAACAAACAGGTACAGACAGTATATACAGTGTATACAGTTTGGGGATATATCTGAGCGAGGCATATAATATGTTTTCGATTTGGACACAGATCATAATATTATTTTAGCAAAGAAGGCTGCAACTCCGACCCACTCTGTTGAAACTTTGTTATCAAAGAGCTGGAAGGCTCAAAAAACTATAGCCTACATAGATAACATTATAAACAGACAGACAGAGAGAGAGAGAGAGACAGACTTGCGATTAAGTTTGTGTTTGTAGTTTACGTACGTAGATCGTCATAGCCTATCTTCTATTATCTACTTGGTATCACCATCGCACATCACCTACATGTAATAAGTGACTTGTTAGTTGTTAGTTTGCTCTGTACGTGTTGTTCACATTAGTTCACATTTACATAGGCCGCGGCCGTCAGTCAGCATTGGGAGCGTCGTCTATCCCATGCTAATGTTCCCATTGACGTCTCTTATAAAATATACGTCGTGAGTAATTCATCATTCAGACGGAATAGTCAAATAGGAGAATTTAACAGTCCAATGTCTAATAATCCAATGGAGAGAGAGAGGCGCAATTCTCCCATTCAATTCTCTTGTGTAATTTTAATGAACCTTTACGCCTTCCACACACACACACACATCCCAGTACACATAATATATGCAACGGAATGGAATGATGAATTGAACCTTCCGCGGAGCTGGAGCCGGCGGAAAATATCAACTTATGTAAATAGAATATATTGTAAATATATGCACAGGAGTCGTCTATAAATACGTCAAACTGCAGTTCCAATTCGTATTCGTATTCTATAGCTGAAAATTCCGTCTGAAATTTGAAAGTTTCCATAAAAGAGTTTGCACTTGCACAAATATTTGGATAGACTATACTTTCCAGATGCTTGAGTGGCTATGGCAAAATATTCAAATTACTCATCCCATCCCTCAAAGATCATCCGTTGAAATTGGAAATTTATTGGAGGCTCTCTCATCCCTTTTTTATTTTCGTTTTATATTCAAATCAGAGAGATTTGCAATAGTTTTGACTACGGCTCTGCGTAGACAACCATTGTTAGTTTATGCATTCAGGGATTATTCAATCTCATTCTATGTAGACTACATGCACGTACGTACGTACGTAGGATCCAAGTACAATCCCAAATAATACAGCCGCTCAAAGAATAATGATTGAATATCTCTGCACCTGTTTTTTGCCACTGCTTTTGACTTTTGACAGAGTTTTCAAAGAAAAATACTTTAATACTGTGGATATACATTATTCATGAGTATAATATGTAATTATTCGTATTACTTAAGTTTTTTGAGTCGTGCCTATCAAGTATGTAGGTCCCTTTAGGATCTGACTAAATGAATGTGTACAACATACAACAATGTACCTACTCTTGTGTCTGTCTCTGATTGAAGTTCATTATCGATTATCAATTATCAGTAGCGATTGAGCAAATTGATTTGAGCGCATGTATGAATTTAATAGACAACGTGAGTACAACGGTGCATATGCGTGAGATCGTAAAAAAATGGCTAAAAGTGCGTCAATCAATTTTTGAGAGGATAAGGATCTTTGAAGATTTTGTAGAATTCCAAATTTCAATGGAACTCCATGTGGTCTCGTGTAGTTATGTAGTGTGCTGTGGCTGGTGCAAGGAGACCCATACATGTATAGAATAAAAGCTGACAAGTGAGTACAAAAGAGTTAAGACAGGTCAAACCAATGTATTTAGTATTTAGGCTAACTTGTGTTATTATCAGTAGTTGTGTTTGCAGTCTCCACGGCTCTTTCCACAGATCGTCACAAACAATGCACACAAGCCACCAAGGGAAAGAAAACCAAAGACTACAGACGCGAGTTCTAGTTTATTGAGAAGCTTCTGTGTGTAGTAGATTCCTTTTGGCTTGAGAGGCTATCTGAAGGGAAAAAAGGCGCTCATGCTGATTCTATATTAGCGTGTGTAATGTGTCTATGTGCTATGTTCGAATGAACGTCAAAACTAGGTAATCAAAAACTTGAATCTCTCCATCCAGGATTTCTTTCAGCTTCGTAGTCAGCATCTCTATGTCTCTGCGTGTACCCATTCATGTCTAAATTACATAGTCGTCAATAAGCGAGAGAAAAGTTTGAGGCAGAAGCAGATTTGGAGCTTAAGGTACGAGAACCAGAACCAGTCAGGAGCCCCAGTCTCACAGCCAACCACTTTTTCTAGAAATGAAGCTACTTTTAGTAGTTGTTAGCTCAACTCACTAACTCTAACAAACAAACGTAAATTTACCTAAATGTTGAACGTTATTCTTGAGCATCATTACCATTCCTGCACTAGAGCGAGAGCTAGAGCCCATTATTATATAAAACGCTACACTACATTCTAAATTGGACTGGCACACTATACGCATCGGCATGGAAACCACCTTGGGTATGATCATCAGTTCAACTCTTGTATGTATTGACCATGAAAATTGAATGGATTTTCAGTCATCAATTTAAATTTGAGCCGGCTTGCCGGTGGGTGTATTGAAATTCTGTAATATTCAGATTCAATTTCTTTATGGGAAACACAAGGGGAAAGTAGAGCTAGAGGAGTTCTCCTCTGATGACGCAAGCAAGAGCAGGGTCCAAAACATGCAGAATGGAAAATGGGAAAAACTTCTTTCTCTCTTTCTGATGGATTACCAGTTAGCAGGATCGTGGGCGAAAATCTGTTTGTGCTCTGAGCATCTAATAGGTACCCATACCTATACATATCCATATGTATGATGTAAAACTCTGAGCCTGCCTGCCTCCCTAGCTTTGGCGATAAATTCCTTGTTCAAGTTTTTTTTGTTGCAAAACTTCCATTAGCACAATTTTGTGTGTGTATATACAATCAAGTACGATTGCGCCACACGTTCCACGTAAAAGTAGCTACCGGTCCTGGTGCAGTACTGGTACTTCCACATTGTTAGTTACAGACTGTTTGGTAAAACTTCCAGCTGTAACATATTTTGGTATTCAAATTTTAACCTCAAGCCTTAATGTGTTTTTGATGTTTTATATATAAAAATTAATGCAATTTATTACCACATTTTGAAATCCAATTTATATGCTTTACCCGAATTGCCACACGTTTTTAAATCATTTGTGCGTCTTTTCGGGGAGTTCTACAGAAAGTACGGTGATGACGCATTAAGGGAAAATGAAGTAAAATAAATTCCTATTATTGTCTGTAATGCTGATAGAACAATTCAGTTAAAAAATAAGAGAGAAGTTTGTTTCGTATACGTATATATGTATTTTTTTGTTTTGGGTTAAGTGTGGGAATGGAATGGAAATTAGATTTGACGCCTTGAGACAGCTTATAGGTCTCGTTGATGCTTTGTTTTTTTTCTTGAAAATATTTTATTTTGACGTACTACTTTACTCTCTCAGTGGATATTGTCTCTCCAAAAGTATTTACTCATATCATAGTAGTAGATCTTGTCAATCCATTTATATTTTTTGTAGATTTATTTGAGACTTTTTAAATCGCATTTTATTTTATAGGTCACTTTGTAAGATTGCATTTTTTTTAACTTTTGCCTATAAGGCTTCAGGGAAATTCTCACAGTGAAAATAATGCCAAAATAACAATAACAATAAACGTGAAATCCTGATTTCCTTTGCTGTGAAATAGAGTGGGTTTATATGTACATAGTAAGGATAAACCCTTATCATGATTTTTTTAATGTTTACAATTAAGATTAGCATTAGGACGTACATTGGTGCTATTATAAAGACGAAGTTTTAGTTTTAATACATTTTTTTAACGATTTTTCATAGTTAAGTCCACATAACCTTGAAACATTTTGTATCGTTCTGAAAACAACAACTTCCCTTATTTGTTTTTTTTCACTATTAAAGATCTTTCACATAATAGAATAAACGTCAAAACAACAAAACAAAGCTAAAGTACCTACTGCAGTACCACTTTGTATTTTTTTATATTTTGTTTTTTCAAAAAGCTTGCCACAAACTAAATAAGAAATTACACCAAGAATGGGACAGTGAACGCTCAACGCTCAATAATGGACTAAAATAATGATAATGTATTAATTATGTATCTATGTAGTTACATAGGTATTGTCATTAGTATGAGGGGGACCATGTCCGCGGTTAATAATGCATTTAGCATTTTTTTAAAGTTTCAAGTGCGTCGAATTGTAATTGTGAATCATGTCCCCATGAAATACACCTGTTCGTTCTATTCTGGTAACTTTTCTTGACGTAATCTTAATATAGTTAGGAAAGTACAAGACAAAGATTTTGAAGGTAGAAATGACATGGATACATATAATAGGTATAGATATGTACAAACAGTGAATAATTTGAACGTGTACAGATAGTTTTAGGATTGGTCAATTAGTAATGCTTTAAAGTCATGGTTTAAGATTTGGATTTTGCAAGGTTCTTAAAGTTCACTAATTGTCCTATTAATTCTAACGATCGGAACAATCAAGTATGTGGGTGAGAAGTCTCTCCTTGAATTCTGATTCAGAGTCTCTTGAATTGATTCTCAACTTTAAAAAATTACATTGTAAATCTCTCTGTCTCTCCTTCTCTGTGTAATAATTAATGATGACTTGGCGTAGTATAGTAGGTAGGTTGTACTGATAGACTTGCTGCTAGACGACCACGACAATGATAAGGGTGAGTGTAGTAAACCAGTAGACGGACGACAGGCAGCAGAGTGGGAAAATGTAATTTATTTTGGTCCTTTGTTCTTCATTTGTTTTGTGCCTACAGTTCATAGAATACATTGTCAACAATGACGGGGCAAAAATTAGAATAATAAATTAATGTAATTTTGTTGCCTGTGTACATTTAATAGGATACAGCATCATCACATATTATATGCCGTGGGAGCGCGTACTGCAGTAGTTACTTTCGTATAGCGCATGCATTTATTTAATTAAAATAATAACATGGTTATTTTCAATTTGTACATTACATGAATAGTTTTTGGTACGTATGTAACCTCACATTAAACCTCTGTAACACACCTGTACTTTGTCTTTTGTTTTCAGGAGAGTGGAGACACGGGAGTTGTGGAGCACCGCTATGGCGGACCACCCGCCCGAGATGCAGCTCTTGTCATCCAGCGAGCTTTTCGAAGGTATGTACCACCTACTCATATGTACTTAAATCAGCCATTATTTAAATGGGGAGCGACAACATTTGTCACGCATTATGTACATAGCCTATGATATTGTTCTAATCACTCTAAGTGCGTTTCCAGTGGGGTGCTATGAAAAACGAATTGAACCAAAAGTACTTTAGTAGAATGAGTCTATATGAGTAAATGGGTACTGCGCCACTTTTCAAAGTTTCAAACAATCTCTCATCACGTCTGAATAGTATACTGAATACGTTGTATAACAACAATAACTATAACAGCAAATGGTTATATACATGCAAAATGACTTGAGCTAAAAAAGGGAAACCCACCCACGTAAACATCTTTGATCGTTACTACGCACATAATATGGAAGTATGTGTACAAAAGTCGTCCTAATTGCTTCTCTTTGATAAATCTCCTGCTGATGACATTCAGTATTCTCTATTCATTCAGCGAGTAGTTTTCCCTAACTACAAACGACAAACAGTTAACAGATGCTCAAAGATATATCTTCGTACTTCACCTAATTACTCGTGGGGGCTGGAGGCGGAGGCATACAGTCAAGTGACTCTGGACTGGACGGACAACGACAACAGAGCAATTAATTTACAACTTTATAACGCACTCTCACCCACCATACATGTGACAATTACAGCGAGGAAATTCAATTACGTCAGCTCGAGTACAGTGTAAATCCTAGGGAACCGTTTCCATGTTTTTATGTGTGTTTCTACAATAATACGGGTTGTCTAATATGCACATTATTAGCAAAAGTGGCAGTGGACATTTATTTGGTTTGGGTGTGAAGTCATAGCCATCTCCATATACGCTCTCAACATTCTTCTCGAAAACGTCATACAGGACCTAGGAATCTCCCTTTGACGTGGTTCCTGGAAAGGGAAAGAGACGGTCCACGGCAGTGGCCACGGCAACGGCAACAGCAAAATCCCTGTTCAGGGGAATAAAATGAGATGCGGAGTGAGAATGTACGAGAATTGTATGCTAAAATAAAATGGCCATTGTGCTCTCTACTTTTTGAGCTTAATTTGCGTAGGATGAAGGCAGTCAAGTGAAATTGAGAATGAAGCCATTCAGCCTCTTGTATCCTTATGTAGTTCATATGTATGTGGGTATATGAGCTGCCTCTTCCTCTGTAGGTATGTAATGTACCTACGTATAACTACATTGAAATGAAGGAAGAAGCAAAAGTTTTTGTTGGATCAGTAGTTGTGTTTAGTCTAGACGGATATGCATGCTTTCCTATATGTCAGTTTCCGTATAGTATAAATGTGGATGGATATATAGTACCTATAAGTATATCTATAAAACGAGCATTGTTTTTCATTACATACACTGATCTCGTTCTTGTTCTCATCTCATCTATTCTCGTGTACACATATATTCCTGTCGTCGTCTCCTCCCTACACGCCTTACACACACACACACACACAGCAACATTATTACTTTGAAAGAGTCTCCTCTGTTTTGGGATTTGAGATGGGATGGCCGATGGGATCCGGCAGCAATATATAGCAGTAGCAAAAGAAAACTTTTCTCATATTGTTTCATTATACTATCTGTATAGACTGTACTAGACACTCGAGACAAGAAAATACTTTGCACGTAGTTTGATGTCACTTATTAGCATAATTCTCTGTCTGTTTAGTTGCTCAAGTTGAAACTTGAAAGTTTGAGAGTTTGATGCGATGTTGTTAATGTGATTTCTTCGCCTTATTGAAATTTTAGAAACATCTCGAGATGAATATTATAAGTGACATTAGAATTGGAGTATATGTACTGAATTGTGATAATGTAAAAAGCCTTAAACCAAAGATTATGTGGGCGCATATAGATAGAGATGTAAATTCTAAATTTAGAATATTAGTAATTTCATTACGTCCGTATGTTGGTACATAGAATAGAGGATCAGTCAGTCCGTTTTTGGTACATTACGAAAGAACCTGATGCTCATATTATATATCTGGAAGAAATTAATTTTAGAATAGCTGGAAGGCACAGAGACAGAGCAGAAATTATTTTCCAAGTATTGCGTATGTTTATGTTTGTCCAAGCTTTAGTTTTAGTTTTAAAAAAATTAATTTTAATATTCTGTAACGATAATAAAGATCCTTCCTTAGACCAAAATCCGTGCCATGTTCATTTTAAAAGACCTTCTTAGTATTCAAATTAGAAATTCAAGTACCAACTTCCGAGTAATCTCACAGAGCGAGTTGAAGTTTAAACCTTGTGCGTATGAATGAATACTTATTATGAAGCTGAGATATTTGTAGTAATATCAGTATCTATCTTCTGCCCCCTATCTGTGCACTGCTAATTAAATCGACATTCGAAATGTTTTACATGCCATTTCGTGAATTTAATTTGCTTAACAAGTTTTCAATTTCAATGTATTAAAATTCTTACCTTCGAGCTCATAGTTCCTTAAAGCATTTATAATTGAGAATTGAATGAGCATAAAATATAAATTAAGTACAGTGTGTTTTTGCCACTGGCTACTGAGTGACTCACTGACTGGCTGACTGACTGCGCTGGAGCTACTGCAATACTATTATACTATATACTATACAACAAGAACAAAGAGAGAGAGATGAGATTTTTGTTTACTTGTTCCCTTTGTGAAAGCGTCCAATATGATTGTGAAGGTTGGAATTATTGTAATGGTAATTGTAATTTGGTTAAGACAAGCGAACATATATTTATATTGTCATTCCATTTCCATTTCTACTCTAGAGTTACTTTACTTTACAGACCAACTTGATTGTTAGGTACTTTTTTGTTGAGGAGCCAACTCAGCTGAGAGGCAAGAGGCAGGCTGCTGTGGAGTAGGATGCTGATTATGTTTATTAAGTTGGGGATGTTGTTGTTGTTATTGGTGTTGGAACAAATGTATCTCTAATACAACTAATTGACAGTGCAGTGTAAAATTTAAAGCTGAAAATAAATAAATAAAAAAAAATTGGTGAGAGTAGACCTTGGATTTTGAAATCTCCGTATGCTGTATACATAATAAGCAGTATACACACACAGTCAGTCAGTAGTCAGTGGACAGTCCATGCTACAAATAATAATATATTCTCTTAACAACAGGCTCTTTGTACACTATATATCATTGAGACAGAATACATTATATTATATTAGAATTTAAAATTAATACACGCACACACCTTCCCTTCGTGATAGCCATTAACTGGTTGTGATGTGTGATTTGTGACTATCTGGTCAAGATTGGCTGTGAAAAAAAATGTATTAAAAATGCATAATATAAAAACAATAAACAATATTATTAATTATTATTGAGGGTCGAACACAATATTAATAGCATGTTCAGAGAGCGCGAGATACACGAATACATTATGCATAATTATACATCATTATTATTAAGCTACCTATTTATAATGTTGTAATGTGGATTACATATATATTTTTAGCAAGCAACATTTCAGCCCTTTGCCGTTGCCGTTGCCGCACTTATTGTTAGGTACATACGTCACGTTAGTGGTGTTGTAAGTTTGTATCTATTATCTATATGTACAAAGCGAATAGATGAAAATGTAAGAAAAACTTAAATTGTATCTGAACTCCAGCCGTTTTTTATTGAAGTAGTAATGACTGTGAGAACTGAGAACCTGGAAGTTTTCAACAGGGCGATTTAATAAAAATATGTAATTACTTAGACCAGACGTAGACGCCAGCTGATATTTCCTCTTCCGGTTAAATCCTGTAGCCGTATAATATTTGTAGTAGAAGTAGTAGTAGTATTGGTATTTAGTGCTAAACTGGGTCATATTGACGACGCAAATACACAGGATTCGAATTCAACATCTACAATAACCCACATCGTCCATTGCACATAATATTTCCAGAAATACGACGACTACACGCGAGCGCGATATATAATGCAATAAATAAAATAATAAATTGTGTGTGTAGTACAAGAAGAGTATTATAGAGAATGATATTAGGTGGAACCTGCGGAGGAAACCGTTGAAACTGCAATGCTCTACTTCTAAGCTTGTGTTGTACTGTGATACATTTAGGTAGGTAGGTATTAGTACTTAGTTTTAGTTTACCTACCCACACTCATTTTTATTTGTTATCGTAGGAGGAAGTGAAATAGTATTGTCGCTCCTGTTCTGCGGTATAATGGTTCTATAATGCAATTATTGCATTCGTGCTACGTTCATTCGGGTAACGGTAAGAGCTTGGGCTCTATATTACTTTTAGATTATTACTATTATTCGGATGAAATCCGATTCCTACTGTGTGTACTTTAGGCTTTCATCCTTAAAATATGTTGTTTCCTTCTCTCTCAAACGGAACACAGGGAAATATTCCAATATTATTAAGCACACAAAGGAGAAGTCTTTGAGTGGCCAGTCTGAGTTTGGAAGTTGCACTGTGAGAATCATATTATTGCTCAAGAGAGTTCTCTGGAGAATTTTCTTTTTTCTATTTTCTGTATTTTTTTGTACTACCAGGCAACTGCCGGTCTTTCTATCGTCTCTAACTAGAAGTCTTCCTTCTTTTTTTTTTAAATATTTCAATGTGGTGCAACTCTTGAGTGCATTTTATCTTGTGTACCTACCTATATATAAACCAGTACCATTCACCATACACTATGGTAGCTGATTGTGAATTCTATATCAAGAGAAAGGAATAAGGCACTGCACTGGTAAACAGTGACGTTTGAGAAAAGAGGCAAGAGAGAGATGAAAGAACAAAGAGAGTTCAGCTTCAGTAGTCTTATCCATTATCCAATAATAAGTTTTTCCAACTCTCCTTCCCTCACTCCAGAGACTCCAGGAGAAAAAAAACACTTTCATTCCATTTTCAATTTATTTTCTTAAAGTAATTCTCTCTAAAGATTGTATAAATGTTTTGAATTTATATTCTTCTTCTTATTTTTTTTTATTTCTTAAGCCATTTAATTTAATTTGATCTAGTAGGTACCCTTTTAGTTTTTTTAGCCTTTCTAAATTCTATACAGAGTTTTCTTATTTGTGAATTTAAAAGGAATGCTACAGTGACATGCGATCACATCATTACGTGACCGCGTGTCTACCTACGCTTCTATAAAGATACCTACACCTAGGTAGTATAGGTACCTCCCTATGCAATGACATGTAGGACAAAAGAATATCATGGATTGTTTTTTAAATGAGAGAAATCCATATCAAATTCAGATTAATGGATTTTAGACTTGTATTTATTGTTCTTGTTTTTTCCCTGATCTCTTTTGTGAGATGGTGTCATATTTTTATATATCGTATATAAAAGATGTGATTTCAATTTTAAAGATCGTGTCTCTGTCGTCTCTCTCTCTCTCGAAAGTGATTTTATTTCTATTTCACCTTGGCCTCCGTTAGAGGTTAAAAAAAATTGCATGTGGAGAGAAGAAGTACAAGTACAAGAAGAAGTGTTGAATAATGAAATGAAGTACCTATACATCTCGGCGGCTCGACTCGGCTCGGCGGTACATGGCGTTGGTGATTGAAGAAAAAATAGAATAGAGAGAACATTTAAAATAATAATTTAAAAGTCTACTCAAGACATTCTCAGCTACACGTTTTATGGCGCAAACTTAAAAACCTAACGAGTTTTTATCTCTCATTCCGAAGCTCTCCGAGTCACAGAACATATAGCAGACAGGGAATATTCTTATTATTATATTCTCATGCGCTTTAAAGAGTGTGAAGTAAATCCTAAGTGGTTACTCTTGCTGATTGTTCCTGGTATGGTGGTGTGGTTTATTCTATTGTGGAGTCTATGGGACACGTGCATAGCTATGGGGAACTGTGGAGTTGTAGAGCAAATTTAAATCGACCTCTCAACTATCAACTAAAAAGCATTTACACCACACGTACGTCTCTCAAGACTCAAGATCTCCGTCCGTCTTTGACTTTGACTTGGACTCTCTGAGCTGATGTGCAAATGTGACTGAGTATCTGTGTAGTTCTGTGAGCATTCTGTGATGGCGTGAAACATGTCAGATCATTATCTTTTTTTAAGTATATGCTCAACAACGTAGAGTCTACAGGCTCCTTTGTGTGTATGCTACAGCTCTAGGCTATACTTACGCAGTATGTGATGAGGGTATGAAATACATATAATATATAGATACTTAATAACAGTAATAATAATAAGATTACTATACGTCCAATAATGAACATCTTTTAACATTCTAATAAACTTTATGACAGACTCTACGTAGGCGCATTCCATTGTTTACGATTTTTTCAAATTATCATTTCAATATTTTTGACATGCGTTCTGTAAACTACGTATCATGGACGATTGCAAACTAATCTTTGAGCACATGCTATACTGTAGTATAGTGCCAGCGTCAGTGCCAGTGCCAGTGCGAGTACCATTTCATTATTACAAGCATCAGGAGTCAGATAAGCACATACCTACCTACTGATACATGGGCCTACCTACCCAGGTAATTGCAGCTTCACATTCACATGTCCAATTTACAGTTCAAGTTGCGAAGTGCATGGCTGTGTACAGGAGCTACCTTGAGAAGTTGACGTGTAATTTTTAAATCTACACGTAAACTGGAGGGAGGCGACGGAGGAATGAAATACATAATTTCAAGTAGTGCAGATGACTTTTACATTTAGGTAGGTAGGTAGGTAGGTAGGTACATTTGTAAGCTAAGTAGAGAGCGAAAGGGGGGAGTCGGGATTGGAAGGAGTCAGAGTAAGTAGGAGGATGTGATAAATTATAATTTTATACGGGCTTCTTCATTTTGACCAAATTATTAATATGTTCAGGAAGGAGAAAATGGAGACAAGCAAAAAAAGTAAAGAAAATAAATGTGCCGTACATTATACGCAATCTCACACCACACTATACGTCCTCACCATGCAGTGCATTTTACACAGACGTCAGCTACAGAATGAGAAATACTGCCCTATTTTATTCACATCTACAAATTGCATGCTCAGGACATAGTTTTTGTTTTTGTCAAACACTATGAAATCTCTTTGCATTCTGCCTCCTTCCCTTTCTGCACTCTGCACTCACACAGGAGGCTGTCTTCCGTCTCGTCTTCTCTGTGTCGTACACAAACAGGCGCAAGATTTGAGCTGCACAAATTTAATGTTTCCAAGATTTAATTTCACTCTTGATTTAATTTGAAAACTTGTTTTGGTCGAATGTGGACGGGAAATGTGATGTGATGTAGTATGTAGTGTAGTAGTAAGTTCTTCGTCCACGTCGTTGTCGTTGTCGTTGTCGACGTAGTCCTGTTTCTGTTCTAGTTTGAACATGACTTTAATTTTTTTTTCGTGTCTGCCCTTCCAAACTCTTACTCTCAGAGTCAGAGTCAGAGTTTTAGAGGTGGGAGCAGGGGAATTCAATTTCAATCCAAGCAAGCGCTAGGTTGTACATTCGAGTTGACAGTGCCAACATCGGCAACTGCCAAAAATGCCAAGTCTAATCGAAAAATCAAATATCAATGTCATTCCATTACAAATTACAACTGTAATACTACAACTAGCACGGGTCCCATCAAGCAGACGCCGAGCCGAGGCCCTTGATAAGATAAGGTAGCGGTGACAAGGACGGCTGAACAGAGCATAACACGCAAAAATTACGAAACAGGGCAAGTCAAATCTTAAAGGTGACCTCATCTCTCGCACTTAATCTTATGATCGAAATTCCAAAAATGTATGCTCCAAAACTATAAAACCGAAAAATTTTTCATTGTTTTTATGACCTTTGCATATTTTCATATTTTTCTCGTATTTTCAATGCTTCAGCTCAAATCCATTTTGGGCTGAAATTGACAAAGACGATTTCCCCCGGAAATGTGAGACGCCCACTTAAACTACAAGCAAGGCGTTGAATTAAATTTAAATTTCTACACAGCTCAGTCAGTAGATGAAAATGGGACGATGTGAGCTGGAATAAAATATATGGAAGTGCCTATACACTCAACATTCCCCCGTTTTCTCTAACCTAATAATATATCCATCCCGTGATTGTGGAATTGTGGTGTCAAAATCCGGAGTGGGGGCTATAGGGGGGAGCGGAGGGGGGAACGGAACTCATTGTGTGAAGGAATAAAAACTATTGATCTTTTCCTGAGATAAAATGGAACTCATGCGGAGTGCTGCTGGAACTGGAGATGGAAATGAGTTGTTGGAGAAAAAAAAATTGAGCTTATTGTCAAAGTAAAGTGAAAACAAGAAACAAGGAATGATGGATGCGAGCCAATAAACTCAACCAGATGGAATATAATATGAAGGGATTATTTCCTGTCTATTTCTATACTGAGGATTTTAAGTGGTAAAAGAAAAGTTGTCCAGGGCTCCCATCAACACAATTCAGACAAGAACGTATGTACGTATAACGTAGTACGTAAGCTGCTTTGTAAAGACTCGAGACTTTAGTGACTATGTTGGTGGGCGTTGACCCTTTTTGATTGAAAAGTTCAACACTTTTCAATGTGTGGAGGCTTCATTCCAGATTCCAGAACTTCCACCAGTCACCAGTGTCAGTGCCAGTGCCAGTGCATTGTGTTATAATGATATAGTGACTATATGATTGGTGCCTTATGTACCAAATGTGATGTGCCTTCTACAATAATAATAATAATAATAATAAATGATAGTGGAATATAATGCTATATTCACGAGTGTGACAATCTCTCTCTCTCCTTCCAACTTTTCTGCCTGAAGACTTCAAGTGGAAAATCGAACCTGAGTTCTCATCAAAAGGAAAGTCTGGCGATACGATTACATAAAGCACAAAAAAAAATACTAGAAAGGTTCTCCATTGTGATAGTAGCCTTTTGACTAAGGAGGGAATCTTGGATCTTGAAGGAAATATCATCACTATAGAGAGACTCTATAAATTCTGTAAAGTGTAAAAAAATTTAATGTTAAGTTTCCCTCTAATAAATGTACAGATACTTTACAAGGGAGAAATACAAATCTAAAATCCTAACTCGGATTAAAGGAGAAGAAGTATGGAACTATGGAAGGAAGAGAGAGACAGTACAATGGAGATACCTTTGCTCTTTGTACTCTTAAATCGTATGTTACACAAGACCTAGGACAAGACATTTGAAAGGAGACGTGAAAAATGTTGAGAAGCTGTACTTGTACATTTATATTTAGTGAAGGGATAAAAAAAGTTGTGTCATTCACGTCTCAAAAGACCCACACTGTGTGGACTCTGGAAGTTTTGTGTGTAGGATCATAATATGTTGCAATGGGGAATGGGAAGGTAATTCCTATATTTGCAGTGTACATAATTGTGCACGCTACAGATATACATCCCATAGTTATAAAGTTAAAGGATAAATTTTGAAACGTGGAGGCTGAATGGAACTGTGACTTTCGTATTCGTATTACTCGGAGCAACAATACAATAGGATTATATATTCCATATATTTCATGCCACACTAATACTATATTATATCATGTTATGTAACTGCATTTGTCTGGGTCCTGCGTAGCATAATTAAACCAAACTTATATAATTATGTATACAAGTATGTACTCTACGTAGGGACGTAAATGACAGTATCGGAACTCAATTTGTCTGCCTCTGCCTCCGCCTCCGCCTGTCTCGATCTGTGCTCACGAATCTACCACTATAAAACTGGGCTGTAAAAAAAAGAAATAAGACGATATTGTATGTAAAAGAAATGAGAAAAAACGAGACGGTTTTATAGTTCATGACACTACGAACGAATGAAGGAACGTTGAGGGCTGAAACTTGAAAAATGAGATTGATTGAAATTTGAAATTGGAATGAAAAGTGGAAAAAGTACTCATAGTCATGTGGAAAAATGTGGTGTATGTTATTATGGTTTTGGTATAATACTTAGTATTTAGTAATACGATACATTTAGCAGATAGACGTGAGTATGTATGTTGTACAATGGAAATAATCTCAACTCTCAAAGAGTGATTTCTAAACATGAAACTTTCTTTTGTCTGTTACATTTTTTTTCTTCGTCCCCCCGCACACACACACACACACTTGGATCTTGGATGTTTGGGTTGAAATGGATGGAATTGGTCGTCGCATCGCATCGTCTCCCGTCTGCCTCCCTCGTTCATTCCTTGGATCTCATTTTCTTCCATTTCGTCTTGGCTCCATCACATCACCCTTCTTCTGGTTCTGGTTTTGGTTTTGGTTCTGGCCCTTGCTCTTGGTCCTCGCTGGGAAATACGATGAAAACGCCACGGAAACTATGCTCACAAACTTACAACAACTCCCCATCTATACAGATATAGCATGGTGAAGGAGTTCCACCGTATTAAGACGGAGAGACGGCACTCCAGAAGGATCAATAACAATGTGGCTGCCACTCCAGGAACCAATGGGTAACTTTTTCTTTCCTACTACTTTAATCTTAAATACGATGTTATTGTGTCTGTCTGTAGGTACATGTCCATGAATATCTCTCTCCCATCATATAATTACATATCATCTCGCATACTCTCTCCTTGAAGGATAGACAGATGACTACATAATGTACAGACAGATGCTCATACAGGCAGGCCTATAGTTGTCCCGACATTGTATCTCAAGAATACAAAGTAGGCTGGGGCAGAGATAGGAGTCTTAAGTGAGGGAAAACATTTTTCCATTCAAAAACTATAATAATATTCTCGTCGCTTCTCCCACTCTTTCTCACTCCACTGTTCTTCATTTATTACTTTGACTCTTCCGAAAGGAGGCTTTTTAGGACTACTTTTCCACTACTACTACTGCATTTGTATGGCTGTGTGCTCGCTCCTGATAGTGAAAGTATTAGTAAGCTTGATGATGGGAGAAAATTTTGGTAGGAAGTACGAGCGGTGTGTGATGTTATGGTAAACTCTGAAGATGGTAGGAAATTCTATCTGACTGCAGCATATTATGCAGTTAAGTTTTTTTTCTCCACTCTGATATTTAAAATGCAGTGTATTTTAATGGCTGAGAGTAAAAATGAATTTGGCGAGGGAATCCACATATGTGCAGTGTATGAGCTTGGACTTGGACAGGAGATGTGCATAGATATACATAGTTTAGGCGTGTAGGTACGTCCATTACTTGCTTGGGTGAAACGATTCTACCTTTTTTGTTGTAATAACATATTTTAGCTCATTTACAATACGATATGAATCTTTTGTGAGGAGTTGAAGAAAAAAAATAAGAAAACAAGCCGGGCTTTAACTTACAGTTAAGTTACAGTTACTGTTACTGTCTTATGGCGCAAGAAAGAGAGTAAACTCCTAGGACTCTGATATATAGAAAATGTTCAGTTTCAGAAACTGTTTTTTCTTGCTTTCTTCTTTCCCCCTTTCTTTATCCCTCTTGTATGGATTTCTCTTTCCAAGTTTACCATGACAAGCCATGTGCTGGTCCTGGTCCTGGTCTTGGTCTTATTGGCTTTGCTTATAGAGCTTGGTCGCTGGCTGATGGCAGAGCGGAAGAGTTGGATGCCGGCGAGAGTTGCCCTTTTTAGCTGTGTGTGTAAAAGTTGCTTGGTTTCTTTGACTTGGGCATTGAGTACGTCTCTCCGCCTGCCTCCCTGCCTGCAGTGATAGAGCAGTAAAATACTGTATTGGATTGGATGTCTTAGATCTTTATATAGTTTTGCTCTGGAATGGTTTTTGACGCGGTCGTTAAGGCTATCAGTACTCATGTATTTACTTTTTACCAGTCAAGCCTTTTACTTTTACTTTTAACCTTATGTACGGCGGTAACGGTTGAGCGGGAGTGAAAGGATGGAATGTATAAGCATAGGAAAAGTGTTCCTTTTCTTCCCCCCTCGCTGGAATTTATAGAGCCATTTCCTCCTTATTTTTCTCCTATATATATAGTTTACTCTGTCGCTCTTTTCTCCGGTTCAGGAAAGGTATGCGGGTTTCTCTCTCCGGCTACTTACACCCACACACATCACATAGACATCAGGACCAAACACATGGAAGGAGTCGGTAGGGAAGAAAGTTGGTGGAAAAGGAATGAGCTGGGAAAAGAACTACATTTATTACCAGAAATTGGACTGTTGCTCTCTCAACTCTTTTACTTGGCCGCTCTCTTAAAGAAAAAGAAACCAAGGGCCAAGGGAGAGAGGGAGGGAGAAACCATAATTGTTGGAGTTCTCAGGTTTAATTGCAAAGCAATTCCGGCGTATCTGAGTGAGTAGACTGTGTAATGCTTAATGGGATGTCTATAGCTACTAGCCACTAGGGTACCTAGGTAGGTAGGTAGGTTAGGCGCACTTTCACTTACTAGTCAGAAAATGAAGCGATGTATAATAATCTCACTGTCCAGACGTTTTGAGACGTACGGTCATTTGATCTCGATCCCCATATATCTGTAGATCCCATTAACAAAGAGAAAATGAAGTGAACGGAGAGCATAAGTACATCATTATAATTGTAATGGAAGGGCAGGAAAGTAGGAGAAATAAGGTAGTCTCAAAAATAAAAAGTCATCGTCTTGTTTTGGGATAAATTACATTCACATTAAATACGTAATGTTTTCCTTTTAATACAGCTTTTTTTTATCAGTTTCATTGAGTGCATTATTTTAACGGAGGTTCATATATAGGCTACCTTAATCACTACAAGGGACGATCTTTATTTCAGATTTCTAATATTTCTATAGTTTCTTCACTACGATCATAAGCTAGATACACTTAAATGAAAAAGGATGGTGAAATTTGCAATATATTATATTTGTGTACACTGTTACTGTGAGTATAGGTAGGACAGTGCCTGCTACATAAACCTAAAAGGCTATAAGAACGAGGTCAGAAAACATTTACATTCCTACACATCAAGTCCATTTCATGTGAGTATTTTCCCCACATTATTGCGGACTGTCTAAATTGCCTGGTAAAATTTATTGAATGGAGTATCCTCCATGACTTCCTGGCGCGAGCTCCACTTTGTTGACATTGTGTACACATTTATATTTTTCCCAGAGTTATAAATGACTATATAGCACCCTATAGCACCATGCTACGCTACCTGCCGTGATGAACTTACTTAGCAAAATATGATATATTGAGGCAAAAAAGCATGTACAGCACAGACGGTAAAGTACTCACTGCTCTGTCTGTGTTCTCTCAGTGGAAGCATTTTATGACACAGTAAACGGAGCACAAATAAAGCCATGGCCAAAAAACAGAGTTGGTTATAAATTGTCTCTCTATTGTCTTTGGCTAATACATATTGTTTTATTCAGTCTGATTACTTTGTAGGTAGGTAGGTAGTAGGTATAGCTTAGTTTTTTTATACTGCTGCACTGCTATGAGCTGGACTACCAGAGCCAGGACGACGGGAACAGAAGCCAGGGACATATAGTGGAATTAGGTATGGCACATAGACTCCAACTAAAATGAACCTGGGGCAGTTCAATAAAGTACAAGAAGATGTACCTAGTAGCTTACTGTGGAAGAGCATTTTGTTGCAGTAGAAAATCTAATAAAGTATTTAGATCACAACTAAGAATAAGAATAGGAATATTGTCAACGTATAGCTACTTACGCTCCTGCTCTCATCTATCCATGTAGGTACAAATAGGAGTCTAGCCTTGTACTTATAGTGGTTCATATTTATTCTGGTACATACCGGCGGTGGTATATGTTGCTACGCTAGTCTTATTTTTATTATTGCCTCAGTTCTCGTTTGTCTGTTATCGTTCTTCCTCGTGAATTCGAATAGAACGAAAACGACGAAGATCCAGCCGCGCGATAGTAAATTTGAGACTTTCAGCAGAGGTCGAGGCGCTAGTCGAAAATGTACGTAGGGACTTTGGAAAGTTAATTCGGAGAAATGTAAATGGTGCTCAAGTATTCCACGAGGCAGCTAATATTGTATCACTTTAAGCCGATTTTGGGCTTCCACTGACTTTTATTTTGTATGCTTGTCGCCGACGACGTGTGTCCCATACATTTGTACGTGCGTCCAGCTCCAAAGGTTTTATTGTACACCAGGCGCTCTCAACCTTGTTACCGTTTCCTAATGCGATTCCATGTTGGTTTCCATCTCCCATTAGAAATTTAGAATAGCTTCAATTTATGGAAGGTCCTCCAATATAACTCTGTACGAAACTCCATTACACTACACGCCTATATACTACCAAGTATGCATACAGTAAATCTATTTCTCTGTACTCAAGTGCAATCAGCTGAATTGTAATTTCTGAGAAAATAAAATAAATGTTCATATTAGAATATACGTACATGCGCAGGGAATTTATACATAGGTATTTACTTCATGGGAATTGAGAATACCTAAGTATAAGCGCCTTGAACTACCGGGCTGACTGAGCTCTTGTAAATATATAAGATGAATAAAATATAAGGTGAAGCACGAGGACGCTAAAACTATAGTAACTGGTGAATGTCTCTCAATGTCGTGTGTCATATTAATTACTTCCATATTTGACCTCTCCGTTCCTCCGTATGCACAGTCTTAAGAACTTATAACTAATCAAGTATTAAGTATCCAGTCTCGCTTAATGAAGTGAGCTGCAGTAGATAAATTTTAATGTATCTATAGTGTCCTATTAGTTCTCACTGTTACTGTGTTGCCATATGAATCTGATGAAAATTTTTGCTGATGATCCTCAGTGGGATAAACTGTTCCAAGAAGATGACGACGGTGCGGTGCGGTGCGACGAAGTAGTGGAAGTAGATTCAATTTTCCAGGAATTTGGCCCCCTATGACATTCATAATATGTTACTGTTATTATTTAGCACGAACCTACGGCTACGGCTTAGAGGTAGACTCCTAATCGCAAGTCTAAACGGAAGGCTGAAGTACGACTACTGTAATTCATATTATTATAGGATGAGATGAGATGACGCCATAAGCCCGGGAATTGATTTTGTCTTTCGCTTTGCCGGTGGTTGATGGGCTCTCGTTCGTGCTCCAATTTGAGTTGGGGAAGAGACGTGTGTCCTTCTATCTCAATTTTCTTATCATTATCCGGAGAGAGACACACTTTTGATAGGTTTATTTCTTGGAGCATATGATGTCAAAAGTTCCAAGTTAAAATAATATTGACAGCTAAAGTTGTCTGCTCAAAGTATCATAAGGGAAGAAAAGTAGTCTATTACATTCCTGTTTTTCTCCCCACCTTTCAGTGAGTCTCGTCTCATATGCGAAATTGCTGTTCATTATAGTGAGCGCTTACTTTGAGAGATACAGAGAGATAAAAAAAAGTGGGAAGATCATAATATATAGAAGTAATTCATCTTGTAGATGTCAGAGTTCCACAAGGCGCCTTTCTTCGCCTGTACCTCCTTATTAGTTGGCGCTGTTTGACATTGGAATTGGTAATAGGTTTTTGTTGGCTCTTGGTTTTATTTCAAATCTGTACATAATAGGTTACTATATAATACAGATTTCGTGGATGTGTATTATGCGTATCCTGTCTATAGCCACTACATGTAGGTACCTTACCTACAGCTACTACCCCGCCTATTTACCTCTACATGTATATCAATTCGTCCATCTAATTCAAAATCCAAAGGGAGCTACTCTACATCTTGTTTTTTTTCTGTACTGGTTTAGTTCGTGAGAAAACTATCTCAGTTGAAGACTCCTTTGTAATCTTGATTGATAATTATTCATGAAGCATTTCATGATGCTATGATGCTGCTGCTGCTTTTGTTTTTGTTTTCTCCCTTTCCTTACTGCAGGAGAGGCACAAGGTCTTACTTAAGTCGCATCATCCCATACTTGCTGTTGAGCCTCATCTAGTTCAGAGGTTGATTCTATACAATGCATTGAAAAAATAATTAAGTTAGCTTTAAAGCTTGAACAGAGACTGAGCCGCAGTAATTTCAATGGGTATTTCATGTGGTTATATTATATATATCTACAAAATATATTTTACATAGAAGATACGCTCCATGTCAACAACAAAACTTAATTAACGTGCGTCTTAATAATTCTCCACGGACGAACCTACCTACTTACATAGTAATTGCACCGTCAAAAGGAATGGAGCTTGCAGTTGTGTAGTCCACATTACAAATTTCAACTGGATCGAAAAAGGAAGGCTATTCATTTTATATTCTACAGATATTATATTATGTGAGCGAATACAGAAGTGACGCAATTCGGCAATTTCTTCCCTCTACAATAATATTATTATCTCAGCGTTAGCAACTCAGAATCCACGGTAGTCCAAATTAACACCAAGGTTATAAGTAATAATTAAATTATTCTGGTTCTCACGCATTACAGAGCTCACGTGCGCCTAGTCAAAGTCAAAGTTGGTAACTTACTGCATTTTAATATGCACTTCTTGGGAAATTTGGGTTAAAAGTTGACAAGGGATGCATACAGCTAAATTTAACACTGCCGCATAGCTCCAAAATTGAATCTGGTGTGGAATTGGCAAATGGCTTGTCAGTCTATTTGTATATATAGCTATCACTAGAACCATAGAGGCCCATAAGGAAGTCTCTCGCTTCTACGTAGGTTAGATAATTTGAGTGAGGTTGCTGACTGACGTGAGTTGTTGGAGGCCTTGTGGAAGTTTGGTAATATTGTCAGTGTCACCGAGCACAAGAGAACATTTTATCAAGGAAGCCCACGGAGCGCCTCCCTCCATACTTTTTCGGCTGTCTAAAGGACACTGCACTGCACGGTGTGTGCTCCATACGTAGTAAAGGTTAGGCACCTTATTATATTTAAGGAATACCTACCTACCTACTTACAGTATGTACTATGTGACAGCCTATGAGCTGGGAAAAGCGTGGGTAGCCTCTATAATAATACAATTTGTATTTTTGAGGTTGGAGTTTGGATTTCGGAGAAAGAGAGCGAGAGAATTGTGTGGGTGGTGATGGTTGTGGTGGTGGGTTTGTTGGGTGCACGCATTTAATCATGGGAAATCGGTGAAGTCGCTCGTGAGTGAATTATATGGTCCAGATGTCGAGCTGTGGAGGAACAACGGAGTCTTTCACTTTCATAGGAGCGGAAAAACTGCACTGCACACAGAGGGATGCTTTTCTGTCTATATATAGGATTTTTCTCTCAGTCAGTGCCACTGTATGGGCCCAAGGCCCGAAAACAGTTATATGTATATATATTTGTCCTATAATAAATAACATCAAGTAAAAATTCTCAAAAAAAAATCCATAGATACTTTCACCTATAACTCTCGCACCAAGAAGGAACGCGCTATTTAAGATTTACGCTTTAACTCTTTCGCTTCATGTGGATTTATGCACTTCTCTCAAAGCTTTGTAAGCTCCAAAACAACGTAAAAAGAGCGAGAAGCATTTTTTCCCCTTCCCATCCAATTGTTCCTTCCTCTACAAACTACAAACGATTTGAGAGTATAAAGTCTGCCAAAGGATTTCTATCTTCAAAAACAAAGTTACAGGGACAGAGTGAGTACGACTCAGATTTACGAGTACGAATTATACGATTTATATGCTGTTTGGAAAAAAGTTTGTTCCTGATGTGTGTGTGTCCCTCCTCCTTTTTGGGAGACCCAGTGTAAATCTTACGTGCTCTCGGAATTGACAATAGGGATTTTTCAGCACTTTTGACTTGCGAATGACAGGGACACAATGGATGCATTAACAGATTAATATGATTGCGTGTGCTGGCGAATTTTTTGTGGCCTCTTCCTGTCTGTCTAGATATCTAGATCCTACAACTCCTACTATTACTATTTTTCTTTTGAGGAACGCACTGACGTCTTTTCATATGCGTAAAATCGTAGCGTGATCGTGAGCTGTGATCGGATCCGTATCGGTGCAGAGATTGATTTGGACTTGTGTATGTGCATGTGTAAAGTTGCACTTGTTTACATGAGTGAGGGAGGATTTAAGGAAAAGCGAAGGCGTCTTATGACATTGACAAATACCTTCGTTCATCCTGAACTTTTGGTCTGTGGGATTTTGTATGAGTCGCCGTCCTTTGATTGATGATGTGGCATCCAAGAATTCCTTTTTTTACAATCAGATTTTGATATCAATTGCATAACTGCATGAGCTTCCCATCTCCACACATATAGTTAGTCCGCTGATAATGGTAGTCCATAATGTAATCCTACGGTTTAACGGTCAGTTGATGGATTGACAATACAGGTAAGTACAGGAATTCGTACGTACGTAGCTCACTAGTCAGTCAGCACCATTTGTAGACATAAGGGACATTAGTATATTTCTGCTGAGCAAATTGGCATCCCACTGAATTCTGCATACTTATTGTGAGTTTTCTGTTGTGAGACTAATGTGGAAAGGTGGAATACTTTGTAGGTAGGTACTTGTAATTGTAATTACATCGTTGATAGCACATTTCCATTTACAGGGAGGACATTGTTTCGCTTGGAATTTTGTCTACTTTTGAAAATTTGAGAGATTGCATTTTAATGCAATGAATGGGAGGTTAACTTTTTATTTTGTTGTTTACTTGTAGATGCGAGATCTGTATTGATTTGCACGAGTCCCGAGAGGAAGGGCTGGAGGTGGAAGATGATGATGATGACTCTTCATCTTGCCTCCAGTCGTCCGCGTGTGCAGATGTGACGGAAGTGGAGGTAGAAGTGGACCAACATAGTCATACATCCTCAAATTCCACGACGACCTCCTCCTCCTCATCCCTGGGTCAACTCCAGCTGGGTCACACTCAGTCGTCATCACCGAATAAAATCTCGACATCTTCCTCATCGTCCTTGTGCAAACCTCATAATAATCAGAGTGATGTCTCCTCTAGTCATCGAAATATTCATCTTCATCATCTTCATCAACAAACACCGCCAATTCTACATCATCATCCGATGCAAATGCAAATCCATCAAATTCGCCATCACATTCCTTCCCAGACCTCTCAACAGTCCTCACACCAAATGTACACGTCACTCCAGCCATCCCCTCAGCAGTATCAGATTGGTGGGAAGATGAGCAATTCATCCTCAACGACAATTTCCTCATGTATTTCACCTAATCTGTCCACCTCCTCCCTCTGTACATCGTCCAGCTCTCCCAAATCTCATCATAATAATCACTCGTCCCAGATTCAGAATGTCGGCGTCATTTCTCCGCCCATGATGAGCGAGGCAGAGTGTGAGATTGTGAGGAAAAGACTGTACCGGGTGGGACTGAATCTATTTAATAAGAAACCTGAAGTTGGGATTACCTATTTAGTCAAAAAGAAATTTCTGGAAGGATCTGCTAGCACTGTTTCTCGATTCCTTATTTCACGGAAGGGTCTGAGTAAACAGATGATCGGGGAGTATTTGGCCAATCTTCAAAGTCCATTCTCAATGGCATGCTTGGAGTAAGTTCACTTTTATTTTTATTCACACGCTCATCCATTTCACCTTTTTGGACAAGTTGATAGAAAAATATTCAAGTAGTCACTATAGATAAGTATAGAATATCGCTTTAAAAATTACTTTTAGAAAGTGAGTATAAGGTGTATCTACACACTACCTTTAGTGTGATCATACCTTTAAGAATTGGAATATAGACGTTTTTGTTCGTGGAGATGACCTCAAAGATTATTGACATTTGCTGCGTGAATGGATATAGGATGATGCTCTTTAAAGACATGTATTTTGATTATGATCTCGAGTTGATCTTCAGACGTTAGAGAATCTCTTCAACGAAAGTAGCAAAGTAAACAAACCCTTTTAGTTTATATCTGTGTATGTAGACGAGACTGTAGGTATGGCTGCACAAGTTTCAAAAGGCTTTCATAGGTTTGCTGTGCTGTCAGTTCGAAAAAGGTGACTTGGTTGTTGGTACCTGTCAGATTCTGTGATTAAAAGTACCAACTCGAAATTCAACACCTACAGTTGATTGTCGATAAGTAGCTACTAGATAATTATTCAAGCTGTCCGCGGAACTATCAACAATTATGCGCTCTTATAGAGTACATCTTATTTATTATCGCGGTCTTTATCCCACTTGAAAAAATATTCAGTAGCAATAGCCTTTCAGTGTTCAGACTGTCTGAACTCAATCTGGTCTACTAGCTGGACTTTTAACTTCCTAGTTACTTAGATTTCTCTAACGTTTTGTATCATTTAAATGATGGCTTTCTTTTTCTAATGTTGTATTCTTTTGTATCTGTGGAGGTTATTATGCATTTTAAAGCATTTTAGTAGAGTAACATTAGAGAGGAAAGCCTTCAAATTCAGTCAGTAGTATATACTCCATTTCACAAACGTTTTAGCCTGCAGTCATACGTTGTACTGTAGGACAATGGATCATACAGAGAATTTAATATATATGTGAATCACATTTGAGACAAATGCAAGAGCCCATACAAGTTTACAATTAAAGCTAAATAGTTGTCAAAAGAAAATGGCAAATGACATGTGTGTCTTTGGGTCGTCAAAAAGTCATGTAGTGCGTGGGATGAGATGAAAGATTGGAGAGTGGGAAAGAAATTAATCTTGTTTTTCTGTTTCATTTGATTGCAGGCATTTTGCCAACGAAATTGACCTCTCCTCGATGCCAGTCGATTTAGCCTTGCGTAGATTCCAGTCCTTTCTTCGGATGCCAGGTGAAGCTCAAAAAATTGAACGTGTCATGGAGTCATTCAGTCGCCGTTACGGAGTTTGCAATCCACACATTATGTACGTTATCAGCTATCTTTTCTTTTTTTTAGTTATACTTTTCACAATTTTTCTTTCAATATACTTTTTCACAATTCCCAGCATTTAGTTTTAAATTACATTCAATTAGAATGTATTCGATAATATTCTTTTCTTTTTTTAAATTCCTAACAGATCCCAATTCCGCCAAGGTGCAGACACGGTATTTGTGATGGCATTTGCAATCATAATGTTGAATACGGACTTGCACACACCGCATCTGAAACAAGATCGGCGAATGAAGATGGAAGACTTTATTAAGAACCTCAGAGGTATAGACGAGGGTGCTGACATTGATAGAGAAATTCTCGTTGGTATCTATGAACGTATCAAACAGAATGAGTTTAAGACTGGATCTGATCATGTAACCCAAGTCATGAAAGTTCAGCAAACTATCGTCGGCAAGAAACCGGTAAGTCATTTTTCATTGCGCTTCTTTACGACTCCGATTGAGTTGTAGTTTGTAGTTGTTTACACTTTGTGTGTGCTTTGTAGCGTTCTATCCACAATGTACTATCAGAAAAGCGTTATATAGTTCCTTCTGTCATATAATCTTTAGCCCTTGTACTAGACTTTGACGTGACAAATATGTAAATTGTAAGGAGGAAGCGTATATCCCCGAATCTGATTGCATGCCAGAAAAATGTTTAAACTTCAGTGTTTCTACTAGATTGTAAAATAATGATGTGAACTTCGTTGATGTAGAACATCTGGAAATGACAAACGACGACTCCATGAGGGAACTTTGGAAGAACTTGATCTTTAGATTTAACCACTGAACTAGCAGGATGAATGCACCAATAAAATTTTCCAAGTTGTTGCACAGAAGTTGACGCAGCAAGTTTGATTGCACTAAGCCAATGACAGATGTTAAATTCATGGAAAATTAATTTTAAGAAATCTCTACTGTGCAATATTTTTGGCACGAGTATATACTTCCGTGTTTCTAATTACATAGTGACAGGAAATATGAGAAAACCAGCCAAGTTTTTCAATTATAGTACCTTTTTCAAACTTATGACGTACGTACGTGCATAATGTGGAAATTCTTAATTGGATTTTATGTTTATGATTCAGTCAAGGCGACACAGTGTCTGTCAATCTGTAGGACGATTTAAGAGTTTACTTTCTGCATTAAAGTATAAGTTCTGGTTCTGAGTGACAAGTTTGAATTCATTTTGGAATTCGAGCGTGAAATTCTTATATGGCTGCATAATATGATGTGTGTATGATTGTTATGCATTTAGAGTGTTTAATAATTGGAAATGTAAATATAATATGGTTTGAATTTTATTTTTGTAGAATCTTGCATTGCCGCACCGTCGACTGGTTTGCTATTGCCGACTTTATGAAGTGACGGAAATAAATAAAAGGGAGAAGGCGGGTTCTCATCAAAGAGAAGTTTTTCTCTTCAACGATATTCTAGTGCTGACGAAAATCTTCCATAAAAAACGAAACTCCGTAACATATTCCTTTAGACAGAGCTACCCATTAGCCGGCATTCATCTGGTTCTCTTTGCAAATCAACACTACGAGTTCGGATTGAGTCTTCGACGTGGAGAACAAGTTCTGCTAAACCTCAATGCTCGTAATGAGAGTGATCGTGCCAAATTTACTGAAGACTTGAGAGAAGCTATTGCTGAGTCAGATGAAATGACACGCATTGAGAGCCTTTCCAAAGAAAATAGAGACTCTGGAGTTGATGTTGGAAAAATTAAACGTTTCAGCAATTCCCTGCTGGACATCAACGATCAATGTGAGTTTTACACCTTATTTGTATTTATCTTATAATTTCCTCCAGTTTTGATACGTTATTTAGAAACTTATTAAATTATCATTTTGATGTTTCATTTGAAGTAAAATATTTAATTAGTGTATAATTAATAATAAATTGTTTTTTGTAGGTAAACCAACTCGCAGAGGGAGCTGTGGTTCACTAGACTCAGGAATGTCAGTATCTTTTCATTCCGATGAAGTTCATCAGCAACAACAGCAGCAACAACAACAACAGCAACAACAACAGCAGCAGCAGCAACAAAATGGCCATCATCCTCACTTCAATAATCATAATCATACTCTTCACAGTAATGGCCATTCAAACACGAATAACCAAAATCAAGCTCATACACATCACCAGTCTTCAACAGTACCATCTAATTCAAATCCTAGTAAACTTTTATCTAACAACTCCCTTCCCCGCCAGTCAACACAGCCATAAAAATTTATACTATATACCTATAGGTTAATTTCACCGTGAATTTTTTCTCACGTTAAATTCTGTCCAAGTTTAAGACAAAGAATTGTTATTAGTAATTATCCATAAACATAACGAAGACTACATCAGCTCAAGCCACATCACCATGAGTTTCAGCTTTAATAATATATTGCTACCATTAATTCATCATGAGCTATATTTAACGTTTACAAATAACAGGTATTAGTTATGTCCTCACAGTCGAGCTATGTTGTGGTCGCAGAAAACTAGTTAATTACTGTATAATAGATAACCTTGCATGTATTAGTATCCCAGGAAGAATTTGTAAACATTTTCAGTTGTTACTTTAATTTGTGTCTGTCACATAGTTTTAGTATATTATAGGTACACGAAATCTTACCGCTGTCTGTTAATAATTGTCTTTTGCGTGTCCCCCAATTAAAGGGTCATAGTCGTATATTACGTATCCTACAAAGGATTTCTAATTTTTACGACCTGGTTAAATGACGAGAATGCCAAATCATAGGTAGTAATATTATATTGATACTAATTTTTGTTTCCTTCTCGTGAAGTTAAACTGGTTTAAAATTAAACAAAAATATCTGCTGTGTAACCGTACTAGTCGACTTTCGTAATGTAAAAAAAAATGTTAACATAAGAATTAATTCGTACACAGTACTAGACCATATAACCCAATTAATTATGTTTAATAATTAGTTTTCGCAAATAAATAATATGTGTTATTTAAGGGCTTTACGGTTTAGTAGGTGTCTAATCGTAATAAAATTCGATTTAGCATTTCTGTACAAACCAAAGCATAAAAACAATTGTCGTGGGTGGAGGATCTGTAATATGAACGTTCATAAGTTTTTTTTCCTTAACGTATTTATTTATTTATTTCTCTAGCCATTTTAAACGGCTTCGCTCCATTTATTTTTCTCTTTACTTGCCCGTTTGATTTAAATTTAGATTTCGTCCATTATCTTTGTTTCGCATGTTCAATAAAATATTAGGGTTATTAATTTTAATATACCTTATTAGGTAGGTATATTCGGGTTCGATGACTAAATGCGTAAAATTATGCACAGTTATAAATTAAGTCATTCGTTTCTTAATTGTAAACCTTAATCTCTGTAAAAAATAATTACAAATAGTTAACTTATGCAAAGCAAGAATTGCTCATGTTAATTCATCCTTGTATGATTTGAGATTACTTTTTGTTTGCAAAAAAATGTAATGTTTATAATTTGCAGTTGATTTTTCGTAACAAGAATAATGCTGATATTGTATCGTACCTTAATGTGATTATATTATTCAGTTATTACTAACATTAATAAAAATGCATAGGTGTGGAGTGAAGTGCTTTGGGGAGAGAGTGGAGTCGAACAAAGGTTATATGTAAATATACTATTTATATAGTAAGAAAGTGTTAAAACATCGCCGAGTAAATTAAATACATTGTGTATAAGCAAGAAATTTTCTATACAGAACAGAAGACATGCAGAAATAAAATGGACCAGATGCCAGAGACTATAAACTATTACTAGGGTATAAAAACAATAATAATTTTCATTTTGTAAAATGTAGGTTATTAATTTAACTGTAATAATAGAGAATCAAATATATCAAGAGCGTAGGATTACATGTTATATTATATGTAAAAACGCAATTGGGTGTTTTCATAATGCCACTATTTCTTTGTTCCAAAAACAAAACGGAAAACCAAGTTTCATTCTAGTATTGTATACAAATTCTATGCATGAAAATTGGTTTTTTGTAATCCTGCTATACTGCTGGCTGGTCATTTTATTTTATTTTACTTTATTAGTCTATTTTAACTGTTAAAAATTACTTTGCCCAGTTTTGTAGTAATCGTTAATGTTAATTAAAATTCAACGTAGTTTCAATGTTTCTTGATGAGTCTCAAAGATGCTGGGAAAATGTTCTTGTTCAAGGAATACACTTACTACTTAAGTTCAAATAAAGTAACAGTAAATAATAAGCTATATATGTACGTTGAATTATAAAAACAAAATTTTGCTCGAGTCAGTTTCATTTCATTATTTACTTATTAAGTATTGTAAATTGTAAATATAATATTACACAACTTCCTCCTCTAGACATTTTTGTATTTTAGAAAAAAATCAATGAGCGAACAGATTTAGGGAAAATTATGGAGTTTAAATGAAAAATAAAATAGTAAAACTTGAAATCAATATTTCTTGAATATAATTTTCGACAGCGCAAAATAAAAAAATAAAATATATATATATATATAAATAAATATAGATTTTCGGGATTATTATGTATTATGCT
Organism: Dicyrtomina minuta; assembly: GCA_949802685.1. Taxonomy (NCBI): domain Eukaryota; kingdom Metazoa; phylum Arthropoda; class Collembola; order Symphypleona; family Dicyrtomidae; genus Dicyrtomina; species Dicyrtomina minuta. The sequence continues at coordinate 30,156,947 of OX461810.1, forward strand.
TGTTTTCGTCTTGTGGATGACGCACTCATTCTACTGGATTGTGTACAACTATCAATGAAGAATGAATAAAAATATAAATTAATCTATGAATTATTAAATTTAATATTGGTTTTAAAATTATTTTGCAAAAGTTGCAAATGTGCCCACTAGCCCATTAGTTCATACATACTTATTGTTTAAGAATAAATTTTAACCCGAAACGTATTATTCAAACTTCAAAATTCATCACACATTTAATTATTACGTTACATTTGTTGATTCAGTTGTAATTTCAAAATTAATAATAGGTTTCTACTGTACAAAAAGGATGCCTAAAACCATAGCGCTAAAAATACAAGTCACTCAGACATTTTTTGAGCTGCATCCGCTAAGGCATCGTGAACCTCTTTAGCAAATGCTATTTGACCTTTAACAACGTTTATATACTGTGGATATGTTAAGCTTCCTTCCATTTTCGCAGGAGTGACCGGAGTAGGTAAATATCTTTGGGAGCTCATACCCTGATTTAAGCATTCTATGGACGTTTTCTATGCAGGAACAAAACAAAACCATTTGTTTTATTTGAATACGCAGATGGCCCAGAAAAATAGCACTCAAATGTAATTTTTCATATAGCAATAAGCACATAAATCATATAGGAACTTACCAAATGAACTTCCATCTGGTCACAAATTGAGAAAAACTTCTCCAAGGTTCGATCAAAGCGACCTGGGTCAATCTCCACTGATTTTCTTAATTACATGAAATATTACATGATAATAGTATTACACGCACACAGCTATTTTATTAATGGTGCATGGATAAAATTCAACAACCTCTGAATTAATTAAAATAAAAGGCAGCTATAAAGTACTTTTAAATGATAAACTTACGAGCCACTGTCGATCATATTATTCCCATTAATTGTCGCTGCTGCCATTTTAAACACATCCTGCAATGAAATAAAAGTATAAGCAAAACTCCAATATTTACAAAAAAATGTGAGGCTTCCTACCAATTCCAACGCAATTGATTGCGAACGAACAGCAATTATTTAAAGCCAAGGTTTTTATTAGTCTCAGTTGACACCTTAGAACACCATAGTATTGAGGCGAACAAGCAACACTAGAGACTGTAACATGTACAAATAAGATTTTGATAGCAATCATTCCTGCACTCCTACCAGAGAACTCTACCACTACGCTACGAAGACTGAATTGAAAAACATGCTCAAACAACTGGCAGTTCCGTTCCACTGAGGAGTTATTACATTCATATAGGATCGTCCATAAATGACGCCACGGCACGGGTAGGATTAATGGGCCTGCTTCGCTATTGATGACAACCCATGTTAAAGATAGCCATTTTCTCGATGGTTACGCTAATGACAGGGGGTCATAGGGTCCTAGAGACTTCGATGACATCATTTACGGACAGCCCCTATCCACCTATAACTTCTACTTATAATAAAGCTTTTGTGTATACTTGTCTACCCAAGCATTTTCAAAGGAAAAATGTAATAAGTGAGAACTTAACTTAAATGATAGCTTTTCTATCACACACTCTTAACGTTAATTCATTAAAATTAATTATACAAAGTTAGTTGGCTATTTTAAAGCCCAATATCGCTACATCATGAAACGCTGTTTTTCTTCGGACTTTTACAAGAACAATATTTCTGACACGATCCTTTTCTGGTAAATAATATCATTTAAATTATTTAAAATTTAATTTATGCTATCTTTTAAAAATCCTAAATCTTCATTAAAGTGTTTTAGTTGTTTTTGTCACGGTCTTATTGGTAGTTTCATTGTTGAGCCGCTTGTAAATATTTACTTTCTCACTTTATCAATTTTGCAATTTGAAAGTTTATGAGAACTAATAATAAACTGCATATCAATTGAAGCTAAAAGTATAGAATAGTAACCTAACGTACACAAAATAAAAATTAGTTAATAGAATACCATTAAAGATTCCTTAAGTGGTGGAACCAAAACTTTGACTTTCGAGATATTGTCCAGTTTAGGCTGCTCAGGGAGGGGTTGACCTGAAGGTCCTTGACCAGCAGGAGGATGAGGAGGAGGGCCACCTGCTTGCATTGGTTGACTAGGCCCTTGTCCTTGACCAGGATGGCCCGGAGGAGGTCCACCAGCCATTGGCGGCTGCTGCTGTTGTTGTTGTTGCTGCTGCTGCTGTTGAACCATTTGAGGATGCGGCATCATCTGTTGCGGACCACTTGAACCCCCTCCCATCGGTGGTCCTCCTCCCATTGGACTTTGACCTGGTGTTAACGACATCTTCCTTTTTAAATAAATACTGGAAATAGAATAAAATACTTATATTATTGCTGTATAATAAATTTTGTCATCGCCTTAGGAGAAAATTGGCGTTTACCAAATAGAACTGCGTGAGATTCAGAAAATAAACTTAAAACTGTCCTCCACTGCGGACGGCAGCCCATCAGAGTCAATATACCTAACAATAAAATTTGTTAGTGTTACATTTATATTAAGCTTGTTATGATATCAAACATTTATTCGACTTGATCATCATGTATATACTGTTCATGAAGGTAACGGTTCGGTACAAATAAAAATACAAAAAAAGTGATTGTAGGTATTAGTTAAGCGTAACAACTTCACTAATATTTTTAATATGAAGGATTACAAATAAGTAGTATGTATTATAATATTATGAAATTATGAAGAGGTGAGGCCTAGGATCTAGGACTTTTTATTTGCTGTCGATTTGACACAGCGCATCATCACATGCCTACAATCTGAAATAGTTTTGTTTGCTAAATAATACCCAGTCCGTTTACTTAAATTAAAAATCTATTTATAAAATCACAAAAAATTATACTTTTTAATTTTAGTAATCGGGTGTCCCTTTTCAGTCCCTAAGCTCGTTTACTTTGTAATCTTGAGTTTGCAAACGAATCCAAAAGAAAGATGAAATAACACTCCGCAGTGTCAGTGTCCGCTCAGTGAGTGTCTTGTCCACTCCACTTTATTGTTTATTATGAGTTACGACACGAATTTTTGAAACTTGAAACTGTGTATTTAATTTAAATACTACTTCAGCCTTCGATAGCCTTTGTCAAAAGTTGATAGCAGTGTCAGTGTCAGTCAAAAAACTGTACACTATGCAACTACAAATTAGGTACGACTGTCGTCTCGACTTTGTCAGCTTTAATAATATTGAACTATATTCTGATTAAAATTCTACGTTATTTATGCCTGTTGCAGTGCTTACTCCGTTTGACCCCCCAGTTTGTACGATGCACTTAAATAGGGACACTTACGATACGACTCCACTGGCGACGGAGACTGATATACTAAACCGAAACATTTTCATTTCACTTTCCCGTGCAAAGAAAAAGTTTGCAGCTTAGCGCCAACCAAGCCTCACCTCACCAGTGCGTAGCTGGTAGCATACGGCATACGAGGCAGTAAAGTTGAAGTTGAGTAAAGGATCAGAAAGAGCATTAGCATTATTGTCATTATTCTGCAATATTCTGCATAACATTAATTAATATGCTGTACTGACTGAAGCTGTAGTAAAGCTTATTTAGATTTTGAGCGAAAGCAGACATCATGCAGTTATTACTAATTATTATATGTTACGATTATGCTCCACAGTTTTCAGTTTCAGAATCATTCACAGCTTTACTAGAAATTTCGTAGAATCGCCAACGCCAACATATAAATTCTGTATACTTGCATCATAACAATTACATTGTTTGAAAAGGAATTTGAATCCTAAAAATTAAATTCGTATTACATACGAAAAGTTCACATTTTGAAACTGAGTTTTTATTGACCGTAAGGAATGTTATCATTTCTGGCTGCGTTCAATTTCTGAACTAGATCTTTAATTAGCGGATGAGAAGTTTCAAAATATTTCCTTGTGGAGTTGAAAAATTCTTGGAGAAATTTCGGTTTCCCTTCTTCCCGCTCATACTCATAAGCCTGCAAAATCATATCAAAACGATCCAAATCTTTGACAAACTTGGCTTCAGGAGTTTTCTCGTTCTCGTATTCCTATTTACAGAACCAATTATTAATTTTAAAATTATTATTATATCAACACACTTGAAAACACTACTTACTGGGAGTAGACCATTCCAGTTTTAGATTTATATTCAATAGGTAAGACTTGAAAATTGTAAGTACTAAAAATAAAAACAGAAATTCAGATACTATTTAAAGATGGACCATCTACAGTACTACTTTAAGAAAGTCGCGTACCAAAAATAATTCTCTAATCTCAGCCCCATTTGAACCAGGAAGATAGCTTGTAAGTTTCTCCATCGCAGCTAGTTCCAATTTTGCTTTCTCCTCAACATTTACACCATCATGAGGAGTGATATCACCAATTATGCTTTCACCCATGTCATGAACGATTGACATCCGGAGACACCTTTGTACACAAAATTAATGTTAGGTGACAATTACAGGTGGTACAAATTTTCTAATATATTTTATTGAATGCACATGCAATTTTAGCTGTGTACTTGTTTGCATCAATTGCTGGATCGTTGAGAATGAAGGCACTCATTACAGCCATTCTATACATGTGAGATGCAACTGCTTCCGGCTTCTTCACGCCAAATCGCACCCATCCAGCTCTATCTAAATGCTACATGAAAACAAAACATAAGCTGCTGTATATTTGGCTCATGAACTAACGAAATAAACAACTTCAATAATAATGAATAAATAAGTCTCTTATTAATTAAATCGCTCAAAATAAGCATATTATTTAAAAAGTAGTTTCCCTTCGCAGTGTTTGCATTTTGCAGTGTCGTTCCCCAAAGAGTGAAGATATAACATGTGAAACTTTCGCGCCTACAAACTAGAATACAAATGGTAAATGGAACACACACTGACTGGGACTGGACTGAAGTGAGAGTGAGATACCAAATACCAAAGCTGTGGCAAATATTATACCAGCAAACATTCGTAAATAATTAAATAGTTCCAAAAATTGTGATTGACCCACCTTTAACTTCGAAATATAATTAAGAAACTCCAGCGTAGGCGGCATTTTTGAGCTCGAATCTGCCATGATTTTCTCTAAAGGTAATACTTTTGACTTCACTGGATATTATTTATTTGAAACGGCCAAAACTCTTGTCGTGGGTTGATAGCTGCAGTTTCAGCTATGAATGTATTTTTTAAAGCAATAATAGTGTATCAATAGCGCTTGATTTAATTTCAGGGATCGTCCATATGACACGTGCGGGTCAACTTATAACAAGGACAGCCACAAAATTAAATCCCTCACTTAATGGTCCGAAAATTAGTAGATCTACCGCCGGTTATTGCACAGGACCAGGAGTAGCAGCAAATCCTCAGCCACAGTTGCCGTCTGAAGGTGATGTGAGCAAAGAAGGCGCTAAAGCTGAGAGGAGTAAATTTGTACAAGCGTTTGACAAATATACTGGGCAAGAGAGCTTTGCTAAACTCCTCAGAAATTCCGCTTTTGTGCAGGTGTGTAATGTGAAGTTTGATAAAAATTGTTATAAATTTTTTTATAGTGAGCAATATTTAGATGCATCATGGATTGATCATTCTTGATGATCTCAGGACTCAGTATGCATTAAAAAATTGTTTATGGATTCTATTCTGTAATCGTAGATGGGAGATCCTCAAGGAAAGATACTGGAAGGTGTAATTTATCATGTTGTAGAAGATGACTTGTATATTGACTTTGGTGGAAAATTTCATACGGTGTGCCTGCGACCACAAAGAAATGGAGCGTAAGTATTTTTCTTTCTTTAATTTTGAGCTTGAGCGTAGGAATTGAACAAGGAATGATGTCTTATTTTGTGTACTTAAATAGGGCGTATACTTTAGGGAAGAAAGTTCGTATTGTACTTCAGGACCTTGAACTGTCTACTCGATTCCTTGGGGCTGCATCGGATTTAACCATTTTAGAAGCTGATGCTACACTGCTAGGGTTATCGGGGGAACGAAGGAGCAGCTCGAGCGCGAGATCAGTATCAGAAGAATTAACTGCATCCTCTCCGTCTTAAACATTGGAAAATTTCTAGAATTAGAAATCGGTAATTTATTTGAGAAAGAAAGCATTAGATTGTAATGTATCAAATTGTTTATTATCAGCAGTCTAATAACTTATTCTCCCGCAAAACTACTCAGTGTATATTATTTTAATATAGATGTGCTTTTAGCTTTAGCTCAGTCCCCATTCATATGTTCGTAATAATGACAAACACTTTGGTTACAATAAAAAAACCGTTGTTGCTACTTTTTGAAAAGATGTTGTCATAATATTTTGATGCTTTTGAAATGTGAATTACACATTTATTATCGTCTATTATTAAACCGGATGCACAGGATTTTATTTTCGAGTTCTATATATAAATATTAAGCTTCATACAGAAAAACTGCATACAGAAAAATATGAAATATACAAAAGGGTGTAGCGTAAAATTGTAAAATAGATGTTAAAATTACTAATAAATGAGCACAACACAACAAGATAAAAATATGTTGTGATGGCAAGTTAGAGAATTTTTATCTTTCGTATACATCAACGAATACTCGCGAAGCGAAGCAGTTTCAGTTTCTGGTTTTTAGTTCTTTAACAATTATTACACTACTTAAAAATGAGCAGTGCAGAGAATTGATAAGTTTTTAAGGTCCAACTAAAACGTAAAGTGGCATCTGCATCAGATCAGCGCAATAAGAAAAATCCTCTTCAGATTTCCATCAGACTTCCTGATGGCAAAAATAATCATACAATTTTAACTTAAAAGTTGGTTTGTGGATGGCATGCAATTATTGCTGCTGCGAGGAGAAACACAGGGGTAACATTTATTTATAGTAAACACAAATATCTCACCGTCAGTTTTAGAACTTCTCTGTTCCTTTGGAAGCCCTTTAACAAAAGCCTCGAAGATTTCCATATAAGACTTTAAAGAGGTTTTTTTAAAGGATTTAAGATGAGCGGAATTGGTATGCTCTTTATCATAGCTTCCGATTTCATCAATAAGTTGCCTGCGTAAACAATTTCAATGAGGATTTTATTCCCAAACCCAAGCAGATAAATTTGTTAAGATGCACGTAACAGGAATTAAAATATATGATAATTACAAGATAAGATGGCGTTTCAAGAAAAACTATTAGATAATGGGCTGTTGCTGTTACTTTGGCAGTGCAGTGGTACGAGAATTGAAAAATTCTTACGTAATTTTGGGAACAGCCGTAGTGCTGAATTTATGAACTTCCTTTGGGTCGAAGGGCACGCAAACACTGCCAGTCTTTGGATGAATACAGAAGGGAGCCTTTAATAAATGGTTCAATCCTTTGGATACATTGACGTCCAGACGAGGATAGCAAAACTGGAGTTGCATCTCATTCAAAAGAAGGTTAGCATCCCCTTTCTTCGTTTTTTTGTTATTTTCCTGTTCAAATGAGTTAATAAATAATATTCACGGGATCAACTAGATATTTCATAGAATAGATGTGTGTAGACAGCAGAGATAACTACTGAAATTCGATATAAATGAAGTAGAACTTGGCCGCTGCCGTTGGGAATAAAAAACGTCTAAACGTTGCTCTTGAATTTTACAATTAGGCTTTAATTCGATCCTCGATATAAAATTTCATTTTAAATCCCTATAATCTCAATTAAAGTAATATCACCCTTAATTTAAAATGCTAAGCAAATATAGAAATAATATACATAATAATAAAATCCAAATCACAAAATCCGGACTCCGGTGTCCGGCGTCCGGTATCGTGTCAGGTCACCCCACTAATTTTAAACGCTTAACCCAGAATGTGCATGTAAGTAGACGTAGAATAAAACAAAATGGAGCTAACTATGCAAATGAATTGTGCTAATAGAGGAAAAAAAATAAGTTCCAAAAAACTTATAAAACTTAAAAACCTTGCCACAGTTTGTTACCTCCTGTTATGCAGAATACTGCACAATAGCGCCTGTCAGTATACCATTCAATAGGAAATTAAATTGTCTACATTTTGGCATCAAAGGGGAGGGGGGCTAAGGTGCTTTAGCCCCCCCTAGAAGCGAATTTTTTAACATTGCGAATATAGGAGCCGCCATTTTCCAAGATGGCTGCTCCTATCTTCTTAACATTGTGAGCCACCACCCCCCCCCCCCCCCACCCAGATTCTACAAGTTCTGTCCGCAGGACAGGTTACTTGTTCTAGTAATATTGTTTGCTACTGCTAACTACTATATAAAACAATTTAATGTTTGAGCCTTCTATCAGTAATTAGCGTAATTGTGAAACTATGGCTTAGTGAAGTTTCCCCATATAGCTATCAATACAGCTTAGCCAACGCAACTTACGTGGGCGTCATCAACAATTTTCATAATGTTGTCCCACCGCTCGTCCCCGCGTAACTTGGTTAGAACCTTCTTCTGAAGTTCTTCAGGAAGAACTTGGAGATGTTTATCATTATCAAAAACGCTTTGGTCCTCCTTGCATATAGGTTCAAATTTCTTCTCTAGAATTTTGATGGCTCTTCTACAACGTTTAAAAAATATATATTAGTGTATATAATAAACAATAATACCAGTCACTACTTAGTCATTATATGACGAAAATTGTTTTAATAAAGTTGTTTAGTTATTGTACTTTATCGAAGGATGAATGCGTCTTCCTAGTCTAATTTTTTTAGCTTGATTTTCTCCTCCTTGGACAACCTGCATGATTAAAACAGTGCACTGTGTGAGTATTAATGCGGAAAGAATAATTTTTATTACACATTTATGTCAGTTTTTGAATTTTTACTGTCTATATCGTACTAGTGTTGTAATTTGTTCACAATTGTTTGTGAATATTGTGATTTTCAAGTCCAAGATTGTGCACAAACTGAGTTGTTTACAATGCATTTAAATAGCCTCAGTTTGTGTTTGTGAACGTTTGTGATTGTTCACAAAACGTTCGTTAGCGGCGACGGGAAAATCAGTTCTTAAGTTCTTAAATTAGTTCTTGTTTGTTCCTGTCGGATTGTGATGATCATTGTGATAGTGCACAATCCAATTTTGGTAATTTGTGATGGTGACAGAACAATCACAAAGTAAAAAACAATTGTTCTTTGTGAACAAGTTACAACACTATATCGTACCAACTAATCTTTCAAGTTTGGCGACAATAGCGAATTTGATACAACTTGAAACTAGCTTTACCTGTAGATACTCGATAATAGCACCCCGACCAACAGTATCTAAATTACGAGCAATTTCGTCGCAAACCCAACAATGCACACCACGACGACCGCTGAATACCCAAAGCAACTGGGTAAACCCGAAATCCTCTGATAATAAAAATAAAGTATTGTTGATATTTAAGGCAAAACGAAATAAAAATTTACAAATTATTTCGTAACAGAGAGTTGACATTAACCAAACCTCTTAGAGCCGCATCAAGAATTTCGACAGCAACCGCAATGAATTTCCAGCATTTAGGGCATACTTTTGCTCCTTCGCAGCACGAACGTACATCGTCATAGTCCGTTAAATCAATATCAAGTACGAATCTATTTTAAAATAGGAACTCGTCTATTATACTATAATATTTGATATTACACGATTGACGACATGAATTATATTATCATTTGTCCGTGCATTCTTTAATTATGAACGTTTCTAAAAAAGTGAAAAGTTAATAATAATTGCCATATAGGGTGAGGGTGCGTAATTGTGGTCGGCTGATTGAATTCGTATTAGTTGAAAATTTTGGAACTCAAACTTTGAAGTTGCAAAATCAGTAGATGGAAGGTCTAAACCAACAAAAATGCAATTATTTTGTGCATCGACTCATTTCAGATATACAGCCAGTGGCTACAATTACGGCACCGGCCATAATTAGGCACTCTCTCCCTGCTGTAATATATTCAAATATACTCTTTGCTCTCCGGCTGAAATGTTCCAGTCGAATCCCGATTTTTAGGTTTCTGATTGTACACAGCCCCGATATCAATTTTTTCCGGTTTCTTTCGTAATAGCTCCTTTTCTAATTCGGCTTGGTTATTGAAGGACTGGAAACGGATGTAAATGTCACCGGTCAGTGTAAAAGAAAATTCCCGTCGCGAAAAATAATTTTCTGAATGTTGAAAAAAACAATTTAATTCAAAAACATATTTAATCCCAGTCAGTGGCGCTGCATTTAGATTGATAGGGTTTTATGCTTATGTTTATTAGAGATGCAATAAAATATTAAGTACTACCAATTTTGGTAAATCTTACCGTCCCCATATGACAGCCACCGATAGAATAAATTATGAGGGAAAATACTACGGTAATATAGTGGAAGTAAATCGCACAACGAGTTGGAATCGAACTCTGCCATTATCTACTGGTTTAAATAGTAGTGCTTAAAATTTAAAGATACAATCCAGCTATATTTATTATATTATTATTTCACAATGCAGGTATGTCAAGTTAGCAATTATATTTTTAGTTCAGAATTTGGATCCCTCCTTTGACGAGATTTAATTCCCAATTCCACTTTCAACTTTACTTCATTGTTCATTCAGCCAGAGCGTGATAGTCTGACTGATCTGATTTCTTAGTGTAGTAAAAGTAAAAGAGACCAATTCTTCAACTTCAACAAAAGAGAAGATATTGCCGCTAATCATTCGCGCCCATTTCACCCTATCTTATATTGCATAGAATCCTCGATGCTTTATGCTTTAAGCAATAAGCCCATGCCCATTCAGGCTCAGGCCCATAATGAATCGTTTTATACTGTGTTTACGAGACTTCGACATTTCATTTAAAACATTTGGGATGTAAACTGTAACATTTGCACATTTTTAACATTTGCACATTTTAATATTGTAGTAATAAGGTGTCCATAATTGGAAATCAGTGTAAATTGTATAACTTGACACGGAAATAAAGATAACTCAAACTCATTCATGTACAATCACCTGCGGTAATATCAAAAGAAAATATAAAGATAGCAGCCTTCGTAATGTTAAAATGATGATACGGGGGGGGGGGGGTATCGGAAGGTGTCCTAAAAGAGCGATAATTTTGGTGAAATCATTCATGGATCATTCCTTTTCCCTTGAATTTTAATACTAGATACCAATGTATTCCTTTGCTTTAAACGAAATAAGGTATTCACAGTTACTAAATTAATTAGAACTAAAATTATGTTTCAAAAGTAACGTATCTGTAACTCAACAGGTGGTGACTTTTTTATGGGGTGATACTTTAGTGCTTCAATGGTATTTTGCTTTTTTTCAATGGCCCATTTATTTGTTTAAGCAATGATATATTTATTTGCATCAATGATATTTAAATATTTTTTCTGGCAATCATATATTTACGGCTATTTAAAGGAGTACATACTTTTTTTAGCATTCTAACCAAAATATTAGAATAATGTATTCATGAGTTCATGGGTAAGGGTTGGGAATGGAAAACTATTTAAAATCGTGAATGACGTCAAGAACTGATAAGATGAGTTGTACTTTCCCTCTATCCCTGTCTCTCACTCTTATTTAAGTTGACGATCATTTCAATTGTGGTTGCTTACTTAAACTGTTTAACTACCAAAAATAATAAAAATGAGTAGTGGTGTTGTGTTTGTTAAAAAACGGTCCAAACCAGAATCTGACGAGGATAAAGATCAGACACCACCGTGTAAATTGCCAAGAGGATGTGGAGGCACTGGAGGCTATCGAGAACCTATTGAATGGGTACATAAAGGCACATATAATAATTTAAAAGAAGCATTGGTAGCCGTTGGAGATAACTGGAATTTGCAATATTCGAATGGATCCGTGCATTCAGAAAAAAAATATACTACTGCGTAAAGGACGGTAAAAGATGTCCTGTCAAGAAACAGTTACGACTGTTAAATGACAGTCATGAAGTTGCATACTTTGAGGCAAAATGTGACTTTGTCAAAGACCTTGTCATGGGAAGTCAAAAATCAGATTCGCGAGTTCATTAAAAATGGCACCACCGGAGGATTGCAAATACACCCACTCATGTGACCGAAGTGGAGATTCGCCGCGAAAAGTGTTTTTTTTTCAACGAAGGCAACTTATCCACTGAAAATCCAGCAGAATGCGTACCATTAGCATTATGAGATTCTTACTATCAAAAGACTATGGATAACTCAATAACAGTTATTTATGTGGCGTCATCAGGTCACACACCAGTATCATCTGCAGCTGTTGTTACGACAGAAACGAAAGTCTATCGTTCATTTAGCGTTTTCTAATCAAGCTATAGATATTCCCTTGGCAGGTAAGCCGAAGCGAGGAAGGCCTGCTAAAGTTAATGTTGGAAGGTCGAAGGCTCAGTCGCAGCCTAGTTGTTCGCAAACTTCGAAGCCTTGATTATGAGCTCCATGCATTGTACAAACATGTATATAAACATAAAACTAGTATTCTCAAGACTTACATAAAGTTAATACCATTCCCAATTAAAATGACATTGCTAGTTAAAATAAATTTGTTAAGAAGTAAATATCATTGCCAGTTAAAATAAATTTGTTATGAAGTAAATATCATTGCTAGTTAAAATAAAATTGTTTAAAGTAAATATGATTGCCAATTAAAATAATATTATTTTTGTCCATTGCAAGACCGTCATTGCCAAAACAAATAAAGCTTTCCATTCCTAATACGAGTACTGATGAAAAATAAATAAATCATTGACGATTAAAGTAAACTCATAACCGAATAGAGTAAACTCATTGGACCAAAAAGTTTTACCCCTTTTTTATGTATGATACCGTCGATAGTGATAGTGCCGTCGTCATAAAAACTATTGAAGTACGGTAAGCTTATACATTATTACAAAAACGTAAATTTTGAATTTCTGGTGGTTATAAATTAAATGTAATAATAGCTAAATTACGTAAATATACAAATGTGTACTAGTTAATAGTTAGGAAGGAACACTATAGCTATGATGCTTTTGTTTCCATTGCTTGAGGTGTAGAAATGCATAATATGCCGTCGGTTCGTGTAAAAGTGGTGATGGACAGATGTATGGAAGGGGAAGTCGTCGTAGCATAATTAAAATTATCAGGGAGAGAATCAATGCAGGGACTATGCACCTACTATTTACTATTTAAGCAAGTATTGTACACTTGCACATGGCCACGTCAAAGACAAACGACTTCTCTTCAGTCCCCCAAATGTTTTAATTTGCCTCGAAATAAAAACACTCCAGAAAATCGAAAATTACTATGCTGTTACACAAAATGAATGACATGTATTTATTTATAAGTGTGATGTTAACAATGTTTACAGTACTGATAATATTTTACGCTACATCTCATGGCAGCTACAAAAACGTATCATTAGAATGGTAATTACCAAACTATTAATTAATCAAATCTTTAAGTATGTAAACTTTTAAAAGATGTAGAATGCAGAATACACTCATCGGTGCTGTACTCAAATTATACAGGAAACACATGCGGAATTTTTAATTCAACAATAAATAGATTGTATCCTAATGTATTAAATTAAAGGTGAGGTTTGTCTACGTATACTAATCGAGAAGTTTTAGCTGAAGTACTTACTTACCTACTTACTTACATAATATTATTATGTACACGCGAAGAAACACTTATTTACGCATATCCACTATTTATTATATAAATATAGGTATAGGTACTTGAAATTGCACGTTCAAGTACATTAAAATTCACAACATGAAAAGAATTCATAACTTATAACCCAGGATCTAGATCATGTAATATTATTTTAACCTTAAATTTTCCGTGACTTGACGTCCGAAATGTAATTAGGTACCTATACACTTCGAATGAAACTATGTATCTAATTAAATGCTTAAGTGAACTCGTATAGCTCCAATAATAATATAGGAGTAAACTATAAAAATAAAATCTACAGCGATAAACTTACTAGTATATAGCACATTAATGCTAAACATAACATTATGTAAATAACAAGTCCACGACAATGAGACTAAGTTTTTATACTCCTTGCATTTGCGGTCGTAGTCTCTATACTGGTCAACAAATTCCTACGTGAATATGGAACCATTAAATTCCTTTTCCATCTAATGATAATTTTAATATTAACTTTGGATGGGCTTAGCAGAAAAAACAAGTTACATTGGTATATTGAGTTTGTTTTTTGCTCAATAAAATAATTTTATCAGGTCACAGCATTATTATAAATGCAGCAATTTTGAATATATTTACACCCATTAACATTTTAATTAACTTTTAATTAAATCACATTTATCTTATATTATACCTACATCAAGTTAATTTCAAATCATACAACCATGATCAGAATAATATATATGTATAGTCAGTCAAGAAATACTCACCAACATTAATTCTGTATAATATTTTCAATCCAAGTAGTATACTCTTAAAAAAATTGGAAAGTATTATGTTAATTATTTAAAACTATTTTCACAATCACTTGCGAGTATAGCTAAGGCTTTTCACCCTAATTTGGAATTTTAGTTTTGATGTACACATGTATTACAATACAACTATAGCACTAAATTTTGTATTTATATATGTATATAAAAATGCGTCATTTAATTGAAATCACAGAATCATTGAAGCAATCTTTAAGGAAACCTAAAACGTGAAATAAATGTTATTTTTATGAACGAACAGTGACTAACACCTAAACGTTTTTTGTTAAATTCCTCTTGTTGTCTTACGCATTTTTATTTCATAAAGATGCTCCTACTGTAATTTTTATTGTATGATAAACGACAGGTGTACATTACATATTAAATCAATCCATAGTATATAAACACAAATAATAAAGTGATAGTATATAGTATAATATACAATACATAATATACGAAGAATAAATACTAAAGTTGTGGACTAGTTTTGTTCAAATAGACGTGACAATAGCAATAATTAAATGCCGCAACTCTAAAATGTCCTTTCTACTTTCTCGTAATAGTATTAAGAGTATTACAATATTACATTTACGATTTTCGTAAAATATTGGCATTGCCGATTATAATTCCTTCTTCTTCAAGAAGTATGGTCTATTTAATTATGCTCATTATTATGTGTCTTAAATATTTTCTTTTATACAACTAAATGATCAGTAAGCACTAATTAAATGACTCTAATAATAAATCCTTCACTGGGAAATCCTTTAAATTGCCTAACTAGTTGTCCAAATGGAAACGACCGGGAGCTTTGTTTAAGCATTTCTTCGCTCCTCATGCCTCATTATACATTATACAGAAGCAATACCAGCAATGCGAATGCAAACTTTAAAGATTTTGAAAGAACTACAGCGAAATTTTGTTGAACTGGGATTCGGGAGGGGTTTCCCGTCCATTTCATGTCCCCGCCCACCCACTGCAGTGTGCAACTTATCTCGACTTGCTGGGCGGTGAAGCGAGAATGGGAAAACCCTCCCGAATCCCTGATCAACCTAATTTCGAAGTACCTTTCTATGTTGACACTATACTAATTCCTACTGACTAAAATACAACAACGATAAAGACGAAAATTTTTTACAATGAGAAGCACTACACTGGAAACCGCTCAAATATTAATATTAAATGTAAATAAATAATGGAGTGAGTTCACTCTGATTTATGAGATATATACAAAAAAGAGACTCACAAATATATAGTCTTTCATCAACAGCACAAGTAGTGAACATTGTAGAATAAAGGAGAAGCCTCCTTAAATAAGTACATACTTCGTTATACCTGTTCTATTAAAACTTATAACATAATAAACCCAAAATGCATTAAATGCGTTATCCGACATTCCTATATATAAATTATTAGATAATCGCTTATACTTGTATTGGAAACTTGCAAAATATTAGCACAGTAACTTCGAGCGAATGAGTAGTTGTAATTTTTACACAAAATATATGAAAAATTACATTTTTCGATTTATGGCTGAGAATTTGTTTTTAATGATGTCGCTCCATATAGCCCACTGCGGTATATATAAACAATCTGGCTGCATGACTTTTAATGTAAGTTTACAGTTTACATCAGCAACATCAGACTACCTCAAGAGTTAAAGAAATAACAAGTAAATGTTAAAATCACTTTTCCTCATTCCTCGAGTATACACAGTAATTCGTACAAAACTAAGCAATAATAATCGTAACAACAAAACCAAACACAAACACAACTACACAACTCTTTCATAACACAAAAATAAATACACAGAATGCTAAAAATGAATTTTAGATTGAAAACAGGACTTAATTGTATGCATTAAAGGTACTAAGGTACATGATAAGAATTATAAAGATTCTGTATTTAAGTAGTGATGTATTTTTCATAACTCTTCTTAACAAGGTATCCGTTTTTTCACAAGGTGAAGCTATTCAATTTTTCAGGTTTCATCCAATACTTAAATAGAGTCACCATCGATTCCTGGAATTAGGATTTTTGTTCCAATTTCCTGCAATCATTATCCCATGAGTTAATTTGTAACTTAAAATATTTAAATAAATGCAAAAAATATCTCCATGTTTCTTTCCTATCCCAAAAGTATTAAATCAGTAATTAGTGCTTTGTTAGTTAATACGTAAAAGCGTTGTAACTTGCGTTGTAACTTTATTCGCAAAATTAATTTAAAGCTGTATAATAAAAAACATGCTCGCTCGCTCAAATTCAACGAACAAAATGAAAACTTGTATGTACAGCTTCTCAGACCGTGATGATTACCAGAAACAAAAAAGCTGAATAGGAATTAGCTCAAGCTGGTGTTAGTTATTAGTCACTGACTTCATTTCTCAAAGGAAGTATTTATTGAATTCCTTAAAGGTGTCCGAAGAAGTACTTTTACATCTCGTCGTCGTTTTTATTTCAACTATTATAATATTGTGACTTTTGTGACTAATAAGGACTAAAATTAATGCAAACATATTAAGACAAACATATTGCCCTTTCAATTCAAGCAACTCGCTAAGATGCTGTAAAACGAACAACAGTAATAAAATCAAAATGGACACATTTAACGAACAAGGTGAAACTTACAAAATTTTCAATCCAGTTCCGCTTAATTAATCACGGAAAAAGCTGTAAGAATTAAATTAAAATAAGACCCATTAAATATAAACAGAAAAATGAAATAATATCCATGTTTCAATTTTGAAGGAGTGCGTCACAATAAGTTATGTACAACCTCTACCCTTGTCAAGGATAATTATACTAAGCTATAAAGGTTAATGGAAGTGGGTTAGTAAAGTCATTAGAATCGGATTCAAATACTAACACCCTCTAAACGTTTACTGCGGTTTACTAATGGCTATAATACTGCTACAAAAATACTTTCTACTACCAAGGTTAGGTAAACAAACCATGCATTTACTTAAACCCACACAAGTGTTACCAATCTTTATTTTAAGCATTTAAAGCGTCTAGTAATTTGCACTACATCATTCCAATCCTAGTAATTTGTAATTAAGATAAAATTAAAAATTAAAAAATTAAAAACCTTTTTTGTAAGGTTGGCAACAAGGCAGTACATAATATTGCGAAACGTTTTTTCTCAATGATTCACAGATCAAATTACGGATGGCTCATAGGCAAAACTCATAGTAGGCTACACAAAACAACAAAATGCATCGTTAAAGATGATGCGGAAACGTATTTGTATAGTTAGCTAAAAAATTAACATCGTTAAAAATCTTCTTATATATTCACGAAAAGACTGAGCATAAATGCAGAAAACAATAGAAATCCATGTATGTCTCTAAACAGGGAGTTCCTGTTTACTTTTGTTTTGACTTTAGAAAACCACGTCAAACATTCAATTACACGTACTAGCTCCACTAAATTTAATAATTAAAACGAAAGACCAAAAGATTGGGGAAAAGTAATGACTAATTTTACGACTTATTACTTTAAAGATTAAAAATCATCGACACAAAAGAATGCTAAAAAAATATAACTAAAACACTTATTGTAAGACTAACATATTGTAAACGCAGGTATCTCAAGTCTCAAGGATGAAATAAATATATAGGTATAAAGTAACGAGCTATGTAAGCATATGGAATGATTAAAATGCAATAAATGACTTACCCGTCTCACGTCCTGATTCTCGAAGTGTGCAAATGTAGGCTCACCAGACAGAGTGTTAATGGGCTCTACCCGCTCTTGAGTTAACTGCTCTGTGGTGGTCAATAGTCTTGCAATTGGAGTGCAAAAAACAGGCATGGTCTCCAACAAGGTTGGTCTACTGTGGGTTAGTAAAGGTTTCATATACTTTCCGTCAAAGTTTTGCCACCATCTTGCCAGAAGTGCCTTATCTGGAGGCTTTGGAGGTCCACCTTCAACATACGGATCCGCAGAGCCTCCATCCGGCTGTAAACATTCATATGTTTTCAACTGATGATTAGAAAGTTTTTACAAAGTTTAAGTTACTCACTTTGCTTCAATTAAAGAAAATTTATTTAAGAAAATACTGCATTATACATTCTATGTAAGTACATACAAATTTAAGGCTCATATGATCAATTCCGGAGTATCTCTAGAATAATCCTTATAAATTGAAGTATTTATAAAAGAAAACAACAAAAGCAGTACAGGATTCCCAATGTCCTCTTTTCTCGCTTTTCAGAACTATTTTTTAATTTCTCATATTTTCTAAATTGAAACAGGTGACCACACCAAACCTTTGCAATTGCACTTGTATAGGATATAATCACAGTAACTATCCTGTCCCAACTTTGTGCAGGTTAAAAATTTTAGTTTCATTTACCACAACTAAATGACATTAGGAGAGACCCAGAAACGAAAATATATACATAGCTGGAAAAACAATTTAGGAGTCTTATTAAACTTAGGCAATTATTATTAATTTATCAGTGCTTCTGGTCTCATAAAATCAAGTCTTAAAACCCTAGATCAGCCATAATTCTCATCTCTTCAATTTTAAATAAAATCTTTACAACACGTGCAAAGTTCAATCAATACTAAAATGAGCCTGAGTCTTCTGTGGAGGACAACGATACAATAACTACGCAACATTTAGATGCTTAAAAGAAATAGCACAGGACTCAACGAAAAAAAAACGACGTTGTAAAGAACAGAATTTAGAGTGAGACAAGACAAAGTTGTTACAAAACAAAGTAGAAGGATTATTCATGCTAATTAAAACATTCTAAGAAAGCATTTCCAGATACAAGATTAAGAGTATTCAATGGGAAGAAGTCAAGTTACATAATATTTCAAGGGATCGGTAACTTAGATATCAAGGAGCATAACCAGCTGGGTCTATAAAGAGGGCTATCGATTAAAAATTTTGAAAGGCACCTACATACATACTGAATTTAAAAAAGTAAGTACTGCTGACCCCAAATTACAGATTGAATATAATTTAGGATTTGAAAGAATTAAAAACTATTCGAACTACACATAGTGCATACAAAGTGAATACTAGATAAAACGAACAGAGAAATCATAAGAAGAGAATAAGTAAAAAATCAATAACGGAGTTCGAAAAAGATGTACAGGGGAGGAATAATAAGACTATCTGTAAAAGAGAGTAAAAGTAAAACCAGACAACAAGATCAAGATTAAAATTTGTCGTCAGCGTCGACGGAAGGAAACAAAACTTACTTTTGGATTACCGTCCAATGGCGTGTACATCTGTACAAGTGTACACACAAACCGTGCCAGCAGGAGCAGGCCAGTGTGCGGAGGAGGGTTAAGTGGGCAGAATGTATTTTACAGAGTACAATAGGTTACGATACACGTCACGTGACACGAACCGAAACCGATGCCCCAAAATATGGAATCAACATAAAAAGCAAATACAAAGCAAATTTTTTTGTAATTCTTTCCAGTTAAGTTCAACTAATAAGGTAAGTATTATTCAGTCAGTACTCTAAATGTAACTTAAATTGGAATTATATACTATCAAAATTAAACCCAAATGAATCCTTCAGGCCAACTTTATTTTAAGGAATAAAGTATTTATATATGTAAGTAATAAAAAGTGTCCAAGATGGCAGACTTTGGCATTCACTAATGAAACAAGGATCTCAGATACCAACAGAAGAATAAAATAAAGTGAGCAAATTCATGCGACCTAGTTGTGTTTAAAATACAGATGGATTATTTTGAAGAATTTGTTAGTCGTTTTCTACAGAATGCTATTTTAATAGGCTTTTAAGTAGATATCTGAACATTCTGAACAGTATACATTTTCAGAAGCCGAAAATACATGTAATTCATCAATTTAGTACATTTAGTGGGTAGTCAAAGTGTGGAGTCAAATTTAATGACATTCTACAATTTTTAAGCTGTAAAATATGTTATGTTCATACTAACAACATGGTCAAAGTCAAACCGACTTATACCAGAATTGTTCTTCGAGCTACATTACGAGACTGAGGTAATGTGATTAGAATCTAACTAAAAGTTTGAAGTCAAGACTAAATAAAATTTTTAAGCAAGCGGAAGTGTACGTGGTGATTTGCATGTCATTACTACAGCGGCACAGGTGATAATTATTATGTGAGGCTTTGGTGTAAATAAAATACCTGCAGGTAAGTACCAAAGTTACCTGACTTTGCATAAATGCAGGTACTCACGATCAGTTCATGGCTTATAGTAAACGTAGGCAATTAATTAAAAATTGCTTCAAATAAAAATACTAAAAATATCCATACCATTCTGTGACAATCGTGACAAAAAATCGACAGACTAGCGGGTGCTGTAAATATTGGGCCGCTTAACAGCTAGCCGAACGAAATTTTATAGAGTGATAGTTAATTATATACAAAATAGTAAACGAAGCAATAAAGTAACTGCGAATAATAAACAGCTTAAAATATCATAAAATATTTATAGAAAAATAAAAAGTATTGGTGACTACGAAAATATACATGAAAAAGATACCCGACTGACAATGAAAACATACTTAGACTCAAATTGTAATTTTGTGTCAGTATATACAAAGCTTTCAAAGACTAAAAAAATAATAAGACGCACCAAAATATGTATTACAAAGCTTTATAATGTGCAAAAAATGTCGAATCATTTTAAAAGTTGCACAGTTTTCAGAAAAAAAAACTAATTTTATTTTCCGAAGATAAGATACCAGAAGTTCTGCTTCCTGTGTTTGCGTGTCTCCAATTTGAGCACCCGCTAAGTCTTCTGTTATAATGGAACTAGAAGTTCCATTTTTAAGAGTAGGCCGAGAAGTACGAGGTGTAGGAGGGTCACTTACGCTTCTCATATGAAGTTGCATGCATTCCGCTTCATCATCCACACCAACCCTGATAAAATATACATACAAAATAGTAACGTTAATGTCAAAATTGAATTTCCTTTTAACAAAATCCAATTAAATTATGTTTCAAAGAAACAAAAACCAAATTTAGGCATTTCATCATGAAAAATAGGCATGTTTGCACTGATCAACCAAAATATCAATCATTTTAATTTTGACCTCAAACTGTACAATTTGGATTTACAATGAATTAATACATTAGCAATCATGCAACTCACGGAATGTTAAACCATGAGAGAAGCTGTATGGTCGAGCCCCCACATACTATAACTGTCACAATGACAATGACACTAGTCGTCGTGAGAAGCGTTTGTCTAGCTTCTGATACCGTGTTTCTGATAGCCAGTGCAAACGCTATGGCACCTCTCAATCCAGAAAAGAATAGCATGTGTTGAAAGTTCCACGAGATCTTGTTTTTCCGCCCCAAATTCAGTAGGAAGGAGAGTGGGTAAATATTAGCAGCCCGTCCCAGTATAATGGCAACCTATGTTATGAAGTTATGTAGACAAATTATTAAAAGCCACGAACAGAAAGCATAAGCAGAGTAAATATTTACCCTTAAACATCTCTTACATGCATTGAATTATGTAGATATATAAGTTGTGTAAACCTATGGTCATATCTACTTTGAATAAAACCCCAATAAAACCCCCTAGTACTCTAGTACGTAGGTATATACTGCATGTGGGCATAAAGGTTTCCCATTTAATATAAGACTATCAACAGTGGCAATACGATTGTGATCCGCCTAAAAATTAATTGCATCTGAAATAAAATACTACTCACAAACGCAGCAAAGATGAAGAGAGGTTCGAAATGATGTTTAGGAAAGGTAAACATAGAGACTCCAATGTAGCAGAAGATGAAATTTTCGGCCAAAAAGTTAAGTAACTCAAATAGCTGTTTGGTTCTTAATCGAGAATCCCGAGACAGGTTATTGTAAGTGTAATGAGCTTGGCAAATTCCGCAGAATAAGACAGCAACAATACCTAACGGAGATTTTTGAAATAAAAACATAAGAAATAAATTCATAACATTAAATTATGAAAAAAACGAAACGATTAATTTACTTGAATTAATTAAAATAAATTTTCGACCTGTTTTATTCCAACGTATTTACCTGTTAGGTCTGCAACCTCAGCAATGAGAAAAGTACTGTAGGACATTAAAACGAACAGGGCTGTTTCCAACAAAGGAAAGTCCCTGACATGTGTAAATTTTGTCAATAGTGCAGTGCAACAACCCATAGCTCCGCCAATAGCAAAGGAAGAGCCGAAAGTCCACGCAAATACGCCAATGGACTGTGAAAAGGCCCAGAAATTAAATCCCCCAGAACTATCTGCGTATGTCTCACCATAGTTTTGAATAGCGCTGAAAACAACAAAAAATACTATAACATATAACATTTGTGATTAACGCTAGAATAAGACCTGCAACATTAGCAGCTAAATCTAGCTCATACATTCAAAGTCAACACGTTATTAAACCAAACAAACGTACCTTGATAGAACAATGGCAACAGCATCATTGAGAACACTCTCCCCAAAAACTAAAGCATACATGTTGACATCTACATGAAGATCATTAAAAATAGCCAAAACAGTTACGGGATCCGTAGCTGAGATGAGAGCACCAAAGTAGAAAGTGTCAAGGAAGGTGAATCCCGAACTCGATCCGAACAACTTAACGAATCCATACAGAACTGCACCAATGACTACTGACGACACCGTTGTTCCAATAAAAGCCAATGTGAATATTGTGCCCAAATTGCGGAAGAAGTATTTCTGTAAATAAATCAATTACACATGCTCAAAAGGTAATATTATTAGTTGTTCATGTCAGATAAAAGAGTGATGAGAGTGGTCTGGTCTAGTACAGTCTAGTCTTTTATCAATGCAATTGGTCTCTGAACTGTGCTCCCAAGATAACTAAACAGTGTTAGCAACATACACAAAAACTATGCATCTAAAAAAGGCCCTCTTAGCACTAAATGAATATTTGATATCTAATCATTTTCGTGTCAACGAATAACATAATGAATGGAAAGTTACGCTTAGGTGCACAACATTCTTATATGATGACACCACAGATGCGAGTCATTTTTACATCTATTCCTGCAAAATATAGTATGTTCGTGCTTCAGTGACGACAGTGAAAATTACACTAATACTATGACTCATATATGTCTAGGTTGTTTTCACAGCCAAGTTTATTTTAGTGATGCGTTTCATTATCAACCTCCCTAAGGACCTACCAACTGTCATGCTCCTTCCCAACATTAGTTTTTCATGACAGCTTAAAGTTCTGATGGTTTTTAAGTGTTATGCTTCATTCAAAACTAACGATAAGTTTGTTTTTCAGCAGTATAGGCAATCGATTTTTAATCATCATTTTTACTTCGTCTTTGCCTCTACATTATTGCATGTCACGGGCATCAAAAGTTTGTCAACAAAGAGTGGCTCACAATTTTAATGCTAAAATAAATATGGTGATTGAACTATGGTACCCTTATTATCGGTTCGTACTACAAACTGCTCAGTCACACGGGATAAATGAGAAATAGGAATAGAGCTACGGTACTAATTTTTTTTACTTACCCGCTTTAAACTATAGCCAGCATTGAAAATAATTGGAGGCAGCAAAATGTTGAAAAATATTTCTGGATCGAACGTAGCCTAGAAAGTCAAAGAGTGATTGTTGCAAAATAAATAACCGTTGTTATACTTAAACACTGTTTTGAAGATATAAAAATCAATATGGGTATAACATTTTTTTTAATACTAATTTGAATATGTAGAAGTATTACCTTTTGTTCAATTTGCTTAGCCTCTGCATCAACTATCTCTCCTTTAAACACATAAGCATAAGTTTTGTTTTTTGGCAACGAAGCTGGACCAGATTTCTTGAGTAACAGCCATAGTGAATCCGGCGGCACTGATAAGTTCAACCTGGGTCCAGGAACTGCTGCAGGAACTACAGTCAGATGCGTCACCTCTGAACTTTTATATGCATACCGTATGATGGCCCCAACAATCAAACCTAAAACATACAACCATGATGAGTTTCATACTTTTTCACAAAATTAATTTTAAACATCATGAATACTATACTGTAGTATTACAACAGTTTAAAAAAAATTATATTAAAAAAACAGCATACCGTAAATGACAGCAAGTCCAGTCTCATGAAGAAAACGAATGCGACGATGCTTAAATGACCAAATGGTCAGTACAGTTAAACTCAATAATATCGTGTACAATAATATATTCAGAGAATCTAATCTATGATTTTCTTTGGCTTTCTCGTCTAATTCGGCATCGGACGGAGCCGACGCAACAAAGGTGGCACATGCTACCAAAAATGATATTAAAACCGTAGGAAATGTTTTAATTATTTTTTTCCAACGAAGTAAGAATAACAACATTTTAGCTACCGAAAATATACGGGACCTAACTTAACTTAACACAGCAGCACAAGAACATTTCTTCCTATCGACAACTTTCTTTCTTTCGCACTAAATACTTTATCACTCATTTGGATTCATAATTCTCAGAAGTAATAATTTGCAAATCCATTCAGAAAAGTTAATTGAAACTTGAGTCCTCCACAAAACGATGGTTCAATCTTGGCGTCGTTGTTGTGATGCAATATATTACTCACACTACAAATAAATACAAGTACATAATTTAGACATTATTCAAATATCTTACGCAACTAAACCGGCCAAATTTAGTTGCAAAGCACATATAATTATAATGGTATACAACGGTAATATTTTTGTGATCAGTTAATCTTGTAAAAAAATCCCTTGATGACTTAACAGAGACTAACGCCAATTTATACAGCAGGTACAATTTATAAGACGAAAATATGCATTATGCTCGAAACTTAAATATTTATATAGATGTAGATTTTGTCTAAACAGTGACACTTGTATTGGCAAGACATGTACAAATGGACGCTAAATATTTAAAACAGCTTGGTAATTAAATTTACGATCTAAATCCTAAAAGTAAAACAGTGAGGCTTCACACCACAAACCAGTATCAGCATCATTCGATGTACCTCGAGTCTGGAATCGGGATTAAATTCACAGATGTCAAGAAATTGAAACCAGTCGTACGTACTTTGCGTCGGACTGTGAAAACGAGACAACTTGTAGCAATACGTCTCTCTTCTAGCTCGTCCAGAACACAAATGGGCTCAATGCACGTGCTCCCAATCTTTTAGATAAGTCTAATAGTTTCACTGCCAGAAAATCTAGAAACTACATCTCATACAAAACAACATTCGCCCTCTTCTACCTGCACTATACCTACTATACGGCAGGAAATAGGAGTTGTGTACAGACGGAGTTAAGTGCAAACAAATAATAAACTGATCCCCGCATGAATACCTGAGCCTGAAAGACTCAAATATGTATGTAGGTACTAACATATGCACGTGTTGTGTAAGCATACACTTGATACGGTCGTACAACAGTTTGCCTACTGTACCCAAGAGACACTGAATTAACTGACTATAGAGGTTAGTACACGATGGAGGATAGAGTGTCAACAAGGTTTCGACATTTCAGTTGTAATTTATTAGACTTATAATTTCCCCTGTCTGGATCTGGCAGGATGTTTCTAAACCTGACTAGGTAATCAAATTTTAAATGTATTCCACTCAAATAAACCATGAGCTAACTAGAAGCAAGAAAGATGCGACCTCACCACTAAATTCATTCATCATTAAAAAGTAAAAATACCAAAATGTATACTGAAATTATCAGCGCTGAACTGGGGAGGCAATAAACCTGTATGAGCTCCAAGTCCCAAACCATATTAAGCAAAAAAGCATAAAGTAGGTACAAAAGAAGATTACTTGTAGGTACTGTAATAAATGGTCTGCTGTATAACATCATCAAAAAATATAACGTCGGTAAATAAGCGAATCTGCATCGTCCAATATTTGTGGGAAACAAATCCGCACCTTCCTTAGTTTCAGTAGAAAGATGCGGGTTTGCTTTTAGACATTTTTGGAAAGATCCGGATTTGCCTCACCATATATACCGTAAAACTTAAATCAAAACTTAAACCACTAAAAGCAAAATACAATCCGGGTCAAAAATTAAAGAAACAAGAATAAAACTCACAATACATTCTCGGTCTCTTATCGGACCCCATCATTCTATTGGAAGGTAAAGTTAAAGTATGATTTCTCAACGCTGAATTGTGAGCTGCCCTAATGCTCTAAATATGACTAACTAACTAGTAAGTTTGTACATCCGAAATGTACAGGTTATAATATTAAAATCAAAATGCTAACCCTGGATTTTTGAACAATATTGCTTTTTTTTAACCTACGATTGTTGTTAATTATCATTGCCATGCACATGGTAGTTACTCGATGAAAGAATAAAACCCCGCCTCTAATAGAACCAGGGAGTCATGAGTTAGTTGAGTAAATAAAACCCTAGCCTGTTATTGGAAGTTTTACGGTACATCTATCATCTATATGACCATTCGTGATCTCGTGATCTCGTGATCAGCGTGTGAGTGCAAAAGAAAACTAGAATCTTGTAGAAGTATACATTCCTAACTCCCAACATTATTTTACCTTTGTCTACCTGTTTGAACAATTTAATTAACTTTAATTACATTTTTAGGAAAGGAAAACCCTAAGGTATTCAGAAATTCAATCCTCATGTGAATGTACTGTTTATACCTAGTTACGTACAACCATATTATATAATTGTGTAACTAACAATGCACTAGTTTTTGAGGTCAAGCCAAGTTGAGAATTACTGCAACGAACTTACAATTAAAATTAGGGTCTTCAAAATTTTTATAATCGCAATGTATGAGTGAACCCCTGGTCACTGCTACAATTGAAATAACTATTAGCTGGCCACGAGCCACAGCTAAGAAGTAGGAAACTTTAGCAGATGAAGTTGGTTAATATTAAATTTAAAAATACTAAGTTCATACCAGTCACAGTGGATTTCTTTCAATTGACGCCTAATGAAATCATTCTATATACAATTGCATGCTCGTTTATAGGAGACGCAGAGACAAAGTTGGAGTTATTAGGTTTCACTCTGTCCCTGTGCATAAAAGATTTGTTCAGCCTCCTGAAGCTTATGCCTTACTATAAAACTTTCTTGCCTATCCTCGGAGTACAGGTAAAATCACTAATCATTTCAAATTTGAATCACAATCAAGATAAATCAATGGATGAGGCAAGTTTAGGTAACCAGTGAGCATAATGCGAGCTTGTTGTCCTCGGCCATGACCACTTCTCCGTTCTGCTACTTATACAATACAAGAGAGCTACAAAACAATTCATGGTAAAAGTTTGTGACATAAGGATTACATAATAACCACATACATATCTCAAACATTTTGACTCACTGAACTCTGCGGCTGAACTTAATAAGAATTCGAACTGCTTTAATTGTGTTCCTTCCCTGCGTTTGCCATATAGTGTGATTTTGTTGTAATTTATGTACTCGTATTATAAGAGTCTAGCGTAACGCAACTGTGCATGAGCACTGAGCATGGACATATTATCTTTATAAAATGTAAGTAGTTGTTATTTTGGAGATTGAAAACATAAAGGTTTCTACCCACTACAATGAAAGGCAAGTGATGCATAAGAGGGATTCCTTGATATTCATGGACTGGACAGTTGATGAACTCATAGCCTAAAAACCGCAACCTTTGCTGGAACATAGTTAATTTATACCGTCACTTACATTTTTGCAGCAATTCATGTATTCAGTATGTATGTACTGATAAGTTCACTTAAAAGGGACTCCGCGGGACCGACCAAATCTGTCCCTTATAACCGAATTCCCTTTTAACCATTTAAGGGATTTCCCTTTTAAGCGATTATTATGTTTAAAAAAATCCAGATTTTATTCTTCGTAAAAAAGTTAGTTATTTACAATGTTGTCCTTGGACAGTTATTTAGATTCAAAAAAGTCAGTTAATTCAGTTTGTTTAGATTTGTTTTGATTTTGATGTTGACGCACACATACACTTAAATTATGAAGATTTGAAAATACAATGTTCTCAGTACTTGTGTGCCCTAAAAAATATAGTTGTAGTTTCTCTATCATATCTGATGCTTCGGAAACACTTGGAGTTAGAGGGCATTCTTCTTCTTCTACAGTTTCTTCTTCTTCGTCAGAGTCCTCAACTGGTTCGTTACTTTGAATAATATTGTTGACTATTGTTTCCTCAGTAATGTTAAAGAGATAAGTTCAGTTTAGTTGTCAAAAACAGTAGTGCTTCACTCGTTCGGCTTTGTATTGTTTGTCTGTCTGCCTGTTATTACTACTATTTTTCGTCAAAAATCCCTTTTAAGTGACCAAAAAAACCAAAAACGGTAAAAAAAAGTCCCTTTTAACCAGACAATCCCTTTTAGCGGTTCCCTTTTAACCGGACAATTTTAACATTGAATCATAGGCTGGCCAACCAAACACTTCAAATCTGTCCCGTTTAGGCGGTTTTCCCTTTTAACAGAATCCCTTTTAAGTGAACTTGTCAGTATTTAAAAATAAAATATGATGGATTTACGAACTTAACTGTTACTATCTGGACTCCAGGTGAAACTTTTAAAATAAAATACAAATAAATAAAATTGTAGATACAGAGGGAAGAGGCAGGTAACCCAGAAACTATTAAATATTATTTATCGATCTTTCATACATTATGCCATCAGGTCTAGAGGTAACAGTGAAAAATACAAGAAAAGAGTAACTAACAATAAGACTAAAGCAACAATGTGAACCACCCATTTATTAGAACTATTACGTATGGCTACTTAAGCGAATAAGCTACAAATAGGATTATTTTGAACCATAAATAAATAATCCCAGGAAACAAGGACCAATCAGCCTTTGGAGGAAACTTTAAAGAATATCAAAGTAATCAATGAAATGAAGCAAATATTAATTTAATTTTTTCCTTAACTGTATCTTACACTAGATTTTACGAATGAAAAATATGTTCTTCGATTGTGCCCTTTATGCTGCGTTCCGTGAAAGCCTACACGCATTGCACAAAATTTTGTTTCTTAGTATTTTAAAGGTTAATAGGCCAATCATAAAAATTTAAGTATATTAGTAACTTGAGCATAGAATGAATTGCTAATGCTGTTCAATAAAACCCATAATCGTAATTTGTTATTAGTACACTAATTTACAGTCAGTGACATTTTTCTATAATAAGTCTATGTCTATATAGTCGAACTCGATTCCAAACAGACAGACCTTTTGAATATAAGGACAGAAAGAAACTTGTGCTACTTTTTGAGTACTCATACTTCCTAAAAATATCCGTTGCCAGGTGACCTTTACTTAGTGCAGCAAGATATTCAATTTCAATATTCAACATTGCGATTTGCGATTAAAATCACGGGGGAAAATTGCAATAATTATTTACATAGGAAAGTTAATTATCCACATATAAAAATATTCGTCGTGCTGAGGTACTAGTATAAGCATATAATAATTAAATCTGGATTTATAACCAGCAATTATGAATTATGATAACACAATAACACCCATCAAAGGGCTAAGCCAACATATTAATATTACATGACGAATTTTTCCAACGACGAAGATACTGCTACGTGATATGATGGATGAGGGCGGCTTTGGGAATTTGGAAAATAAGTACTAAAATGAGCTTGAAAAAAGAAGGATGATGCCTCCGAGTCCAATTTACAACTTAACATCTATTCTTTAGATGTTTCACTATATCTACGATCTATCTATACTCTATATATACAATTGTGTAATTATTTTCCCACTGCAAACCGTCGATCTTTGACCGTCAAAAATTATAGGTAGTATTGCTTACAACACCACTTGCCAAACTTTGAACTTCCGCAAAACCTTCAGAGGTTCAACGGACGGATTCAGTCTTAATATCTCAATACATATAAAAAAAATGAAAAAGAGCAGATTGGATCAATACTTTATTACTAATTCTATACTTTTGTTAAACATAAATTATGAAAACTCAAAAATATTGAATTTTAAGCTACCATTTTTTAACTGTTACCTCTTTCTTACAACAAAATTTTCCCGAGCCGAAGTCAGATTTATTCCGTAAGTAAGCATGAAGACATGAACTTAACCAACCTACAACAGCAACGTGTAACGTTACCAGTTGCAAGTCAAACTAAACGTTAAAAAAACTTGCAACTTACGTTCAATTTATTTATATCTTCAGAACAAAACACTAACTCGAGTCGGAGTCGGAGCACAATAAAATGGAGGGGTCGTAATTTTGAATTTGGACATACTTTACGAAACACTAAAATCAAAAATAAGAACTGTTATCTTCCAATTTTGCTAATTCTGTTCTGCCAACAGCATGAAGTATGATCGATAAAGATTACTTTGAGAAGTTTTTCAGGAATGTAGATATAGATACCCCGACGAAAGAATATTAATCATAATAGTTGTTGGTTGTAAGGAAATGTAGGCTACACACTTTTTAGTTGAAATATTGATTGAAATGGATAGATTTTTTAACAAATTGTCACCTCGTTTACGATTATTTAGGCTTTGGTTGTTTGGACTGGCGACTTGCAACCATGACCATGGTTGGTGGAAGGTGAAGTTAGTGCAGAATCAGTAGAATGACAAAACGAGAACTCCCGGTCATAAAACTAGTCGGTATGCATAATAAGGAAATATCCACCCTTAAACTTTACAACAAAAATAATAATACGGAAGTTCGAGTGCGAGCGAATGCGAATGTGAACATCTCGTGAGTCAGTGAGGAAGTGAGGATGGTATCATAGTAGTGCAGGATAGGAGAGATTTGATGGTATGTGTAGTGCTCGTAGTTTGGTACTTTGAGTACGACATAAAACAATCCCAGCTGGTCCGGTTCAAAGAACCGTACCGTACTTTACACAAGGATGTCTTTTAAAAGTGTCCACCGCAAAGGCGCAAAGTAATAGTAAGAGCTTTAAAAATTTGAAACTTGAATTGCCATTTTGCAAACGTTTTTGTTTTTAAAGCCTGTTTACCATAACCAGTTTTAAATATCTTGTTATATTATTGTTATGTAATGATTTATATAGCCAAAGATTTTAATTTATATTTAACATGCATTTTGCTACCTGAAGAAGAAACATTGCCGATCTCAATTTTTTTATTCAAATAGTGTATAATTTGTATTTTTCAGCACTATGACACTATAAGCAATAACATATGCATGCTTCGTTATTTCCCCAGAATTTTTTTTACACAATTAAATGCTATTAAATAATGGCGATCGGCGATTTGGCGTCTTCAGTAGCGATATATTACCGCATTTAATAATTATTACTATTTAGGATTCCTCCCGAATTATATGTACCGTGAAGCTTCAAATAACTCCCCGGGAGTTAGCTCCAACTTTGCCCCAAACCCCGAGGGTTACAATGAACCCCAGAGTTGATAGGGACCCTGGAGTTATTTCAAGCTTTACGTATTTTGTTTGCACACATATGTATAGTAGGGTTTGCCCTAATGATGATCACTTCATCCCTAATGGTGATCAGTAGCCGCAGTTCAAATGCTACTGCTTTTAAAAATCTGTCTGGCTGATATTGTTATAGCTTATAATCTCAACCGTCTATAGTCAGTCACACATTTTTAAATCCAGTAGTATTTGAACAGCAGCTACTGATCACCCTTAGGGAAGTGGTCACCATTAGGCACGTCCCTACTAACGAGGAAATGGTCACAACCTATAAGTTCAAATTTCCACCTCGTATTTTTTTCTGAAAAGAGCATGTCAAGAAAGTAAGAACGGCTTAAGAACTTGTGTCGAATAGGAATCTTTGCTAATACGCGAAATATCACATTTAGTTATGGCGTCCATATAATTAACATAGGTAATTTAATGTTCTCAAAAAAATCTTTAAGCGAGCAAAGATGCCCATTCGACACAAGTTCTTAAGCCATTCTTACTTTTTTGACATGTTCTTTCCAAAAACAAATAAGAGGTGGAAATTTGAACTTGTAGGTTGTGACCATTTCCTCGTAAGTATATGAAGGCTTCAGCCCTTCTTTAAAGGCAGCCGTAACATTAAGGTAGGGCATCTTAGCAGCAGTAGCTACCATAAAGCTGATGTACACATCATCATTAGTGGTAATTTTTTGTAAGAAAACAAAAACTTATTTTTTATTAAACGTGTAAAATCAAAAATTTGATATTTCAGCCCGAGTCTCATTGAGTGAATATAAAAACAATTGTCGCACTATTCGAACAGCATTGATTGGTATAAGCTAATTATATTCAAGTTCAGCGAATATCTTTACAGTTTTAGAAATGTTTTGAAATTGTAATTTCAAATTGTACTTTTATTTTGACAAAAATGTTCTTAATACTTAACTGTTAGGACTTGAAAGTATGTAACAATAATAATAAATAAATGTTCATTAGGTCGATTTAACCGAATTTCATACAACCAGACTCAACCAGTCACTGTGAGTGAGGAGATAGGAGGCTACCGCATTAGTTTATCTCGGTCATACTACCCTTTCACCTATCCCCGTGGCCTCCCCCACAGTAAAGGAGTCCCATTCCCTAGGCCCCTACCGTAAGTAGCGGTCACTAAGGAACACCGAAGGATATTGGGCAGGGGCGGATCCAGGATTGGGTCATGGGGGCGGGGCTAACAATGTAAAGCGGCCATCTTGGAAAATGGCCGTTCCTATCTCCGCCATGTTAAAAAATCTCCTCATGGAGGGGGCTAAAGCACTTTAGCCCCCCCCCACCTTGAATCCGACCTTCAGTGGAATCAACCATCCAGTGACGTTTACCGTGCATCACAGAGCCGTAAACGCTTAGCAGTGGTAGAGGATTGAAGTCAGGTCTGAGAATGGAAATTTCGTTCCAGACTGCAGTCCTAACTTCTCACCCAAGCACGCCTGCTTTATTTGAAAGTATGTAGTCGAAGTAACTCAATTAATGTTACAATTTGACTTAAATGAAATATTAATTAAATTGAAGTTAATATTATTGTACAATGAGTAAATACTTGGGTACCTGTGAGAACTTGAAATTATGAATTCAATGTAACTTAATAATTTTTTTGCTCAAATGAAATAAACATTAAATGGCAATCTTTACTTTCAAATAAGTGGTTGCCGGCTGGCTTGCGTAGGTCTTCGCCTTTTGAGTCGTTGAAAGTTGATTCTCTCAACATTTGCTGTGAGCAAACCCTGACTTGGACTTCTCTGGTGAGTCACCACCTGATTCATTGCTTCCAATTCAAAGTATGATGTACTCCCATTCACTTCCGGAAAAACTAATCGAACCTTTGATATACAACCCTTTCTGTCTAAAAAGCAATAGAATGACGTAGTCACAGATCAATCCCTGATAATTGACGCATTGGAAAGAGTTTTTCTTCTTCCACATATCGGCAATACTTATTTACGCTTGTTCCAGTTCCAGTGAACAGACCGACTTGACAAACTTCCACCTACTAGTAACAACTTTTAACTTTTTCTGTCCCACTACCAGACAAAACCTACGACATACTGCTGAAAAAATAAACAGAAATGGAGTGAGAAAAAGACACCCTTACACTGTCCCACTACTATGCAAGCTCATTTAAATTAGCAATTGTGTGAAAGAACTGCATTGCGTATACAAAAAGTATTATAGGGAGTAGATATCTTCAATGCTGCCAATTAATAGTTGGAAAAGAAGATTTTTGTTATAAATAAATTAAATTACCATATTTGCCTAAACTCCCAATAGACTTATTTCGAATTAAATGCCAGCAAAATGCTTCAAGCCTTTTACAGACTGCCTATTGCCTTTGCGGCTTCAAAACTTTGCTAAATTACATATATGTACCTATATAGGTAGAAACAACAACAGTTATAGGGATCTTGATGATTAATGCAAGTTCCACAAAAATTTCATGTTAGACGCTGTAATTGCATAGTATAATCCTAGATACTGTCGTTGCAGCTTACTAGAAATCAAATTGCAGATACTAATTTTGTATTAAATGTATTTACAATTCAGCTTAACTGAAACTTAACGTTGACAGTACTAATTGTTTTTATTTTCAATTGAAACTCTGAAAGAAATAAGTGATGAAAATTATAATGAATATATAAGTATTTCCAACCCGATAACGATAACATCTATATGTTATTATGTACATAATGTATGACGATTTATTATGCATTCACTAATAATGCCGAATTACATTTTCATAAAATTGTTTTTGCAAACGTTTTGCTCAACACGAATATTGCAACAACATTGAAGGCTCCTGCGGTACTCGAAAAAAATATTTTTTAGATAAGTATCGAATTCTTGTAATTATTGTAATTTAAAACTTACTCCTGCGGCTAGAATGGGAATCTAATGGCGTTTACAAAGCGTTAAGTAATGTGGAAGGTGGATAATTTGGTCGTAGGACATTTTCAAAATTTCCGGGAAGAAAATGTCCGTTTACCGGATTATTTATATTTATTATTGTAATAAATGAAAAAAAAACTTTACTACCTTGTCGTTAATTTAGTTCAAAGGTCTACAATATCTGTTGCAAAGGAATTTCTTTTGAGTTAAGAGACAGAATTTGGATGAAAATACTAATGATGTATTAATATTTAATATTATTAATATGTAGTAGGTGCGCGTAAATGACTGGTTATATATAGAGACCCTGCTGGATAAGGTGAGTCAAAATTAAAACCAATGGGATATGACGCAAGTATAGGTTTTTATTCGAGCACACTGTGAGGGTAACATATTTTAATAAATAAAACATAGAATTAGATTATTTAAAAAGTTTGTAAAAGTAAGGATCGCCTGAAGAGTTTGCATTCATATCAAGATGGCAAACTGTTACTTCTTATTTGGTCCCGTTATTCTAGGCCTCACCTATCTCGTTCGCAATTTATTGGGTCCGAAGATTTTTTCTCCCCGCCTAATTCGGTCCCACCATTTTCGTGAAATTTGGGTGACCCTTTTACTTTTGTGACAACGCTTCCGTTTTTCTTTCATTGGAATCGTGTCTAAAATTTACAGTTGACTCAAGTAGACTGCAGGAAGTGAATGTACAATAATATGTTGACGTGTCCTCCTAGTAATTTTATTAATTTTCGAACGGTTATTCATCGGTAACGGTACTCAGAATGATTTATTTTTTAAGACAAACGGCAAAAAAGGAGCGCAACTTTCTTGATCAGAAAGTAGAAAGGCAGAGAGGTTCCGCTGCCCAACAGAAACAATAAACAAATTGAAACAGGTCAAAAGGTCAAAGGCAACGCTGTCAAAAATTGAAAAGATACCGAAACTCAATTATCTAGAACGGATAGCTTTTAATCTTAGAATACAAGAATAAAACCGACGTCCGAACCGAGACTGTGGGTCACGAATGACCACCAACACTCCTGACAGATATAACTTACAAAGTATTACAAACCGCTTCAAATACAACCAACAAACAACCAAAATTAATATCAACGAAACGATGCTACCGTTCATAGTTCTTCGTCTTATTGTTAGCGTCATGAGTTACTCATCTAGGAATGTTAGAATCATCATTTTAGTTTTTGTGTATGACGCATTCTGACGCTTTTCAATTACATTGAATTCATTTGATTTAATTACTTCTAACAAATTGCCGCGGGTTAATTAGATTTTATTGACATGCATATAGCTTAACACGGGTAAAATTCATGTTCAAGGACGAATTGTGTGGCCAGGTGGGGACGAAAAAATCATAGGACCAATAAATTATGGCGATGAGCTAGGTTAGCAGGACCCAGCCACCCAGCAGTAACTGGGCAGTTACTTACAGTTACCCGGTAGTTAACATGATCATTTTAATTTCTACCATAGTACATAATTTAGCAAGCTTTTTAAATTAATATTTAATGAAGTGAAACACGTTATGCATCCTTTCATCAGCTCTTGAAAATAAAGAATAAATTATTAGGAATAATCATTTTAAGATTTATTTCATTTTAAAATTATTTTAAAATTATTTTTACCTAGACTCTTTTTTTTCAGGGGTTTAATAATATAATATTAATGGTCTTTACTGTTTAAATGGTGTATATTATGTTAAAATCGAATGAGTCATCTGTTGAAAGAATATTTTTATTGCAAAACGTTTTTAACCTGCATAAAAATTACGGTCATAGTATTTTTAAATAAATTATATTGCTGTGACTGACTTGATAAAGACTAAATATATTTTTGAAAACCTTTGACTTGATTAAAATTATGATTGAAGCTTCGACTGATGAGAATTCCTGGTAAAGTATATAAAATGGCGACAAGCATGCACTCATGCTGACGAGACACATGTGTATTTGCAACAAGGATTACAAGCCTCAACGGTCTAAGCCAAGTCTACAAAAATTATTTGGACCGGTATTTTTCACTCAGTTTGCGAGGTCAAACCTTCGGAAACTATATAGAATGTAGAAAGGAAGTAATAAACCCTTTACAAAATATTTGACTAAAAAGAGGAGCGAGCGTTTTGAAAGTTGTTTATCGATATCTATGGGCTTTTTGCATTTTCAGGGTCTGTAATAACTGAAATATTGTTGTGCCCTAGAGATTCTCGTTCTACAATCATCATTCATTATATGAATTAAGTGTTTATCAACCATTCAAATCGCACATAATGAAAAATATATTGCATTGTGTCCCATTCCCAACGTTTCAGGCAGAAAATCGTACCTTTTGCCCCAGTACATATTTCGTTTTTGAGTTTTTTAACGACTGCGACTGCGGACTGAACTATCACCGTCACCATTAGGATCTAGAGATGGCAAAGTGGAAAATAAATAAAAATTGTTTTTTCTTTCCTTTTTCTTCTGGCAGGAAGTATTCTATATATCCTAGTATGCACTGTGTGTTACATAATAATAATAATAATAATAATAATAATTTATTCATTTACTCGATTTGGCCTCAGCCCATACAACATTGTATATATACATATATCCAATTAAAGGATTGAATATGTTTAAAATAAAATAAATACATTTTTACACGGTACCATGATGCTATAATATGTTATACAATACTAATTGGTACATACCTAGTGTTTACGTTGGAGTTAAAATTTAAAGTATCTTACCTATTTTTGTTTGCGTGAATATTTAATGCAGGGAAAGTACAGATATATGTATGCAGTAACGTTTGATAGCATCAAATTTTTCACCTGCAAATCATATACAATATATAGAACCAAAATTTAAAAGTGGATTGTTGGTTTGTATCGTTTTGAAAGTTTTAAAAATGCTAATTCCTAAGTGCCCCCTACCCCTAATTATAGAATATTTTGAAAAATAGATACTACATCGCTACTTGCGTCCATCCTCAAGTTCGTGTGGAAACTGTATAATATGTAAAAACAGTTCGTTTGTTTGACAAAAAATCATTTTTTCATGCGCACACTACCAAAACTGGGACTATTAACCTAATCCATAATTAGCGTCCTTTTTACTAAAATAAGGCAATACATTTTGATTGATACGTCGGATTTTAGAATTCTTTTGGAGCGTATTTTAATTATTGGAAACTATTTCGAATTCGTTGGCGGTATAGTTAGTGGTAATCTGACTGGTGGAATTAGAATTTAGAATCTGATGATAGTTCCTTTCTTATTTGATCAGCTTGGTTGGATTGCGGGTTTCTAATTAAATGGAAAGCCATTCCAACCAAATAAAAACATTACTGCATATACCTATAATTGCGTTACGCCACCCTCAGCCTAAATGGATAGATCTATGCATATGCAAAATCGTGCTCTCATTTTCAAGAGATTTTATGCAGATTGATTCAAAACAGTAATTTAAAAAATTGGCGTTTAAATATAATTTAACAACAAAAACGGGATAAGTCTATTTTTTAAATGAGATTTGAGTTAATTGCACTGTTCAACTAGATACGTCGATAGGTTATTGTGTTGCGTGGCAATATCAAAGTCCAATCGAAGTAATTTTTAAAAATAGTCACAATAATTTCGTTTTTTGGAACAGCGGGATGAGTCCATTAATAGTTCCTTTTTTCAAAACTAGATTTTAAGTGCACCTAAAACTTTCATTTCCGATTTAAAATTAGTTTTTCAGTTTTTTCGTAGTTTGTAGAAAACAATTCACGTGGGTAGATTTGATTAGCACTAAGGTGCGTAAATGTGATCACCCCTTAAATGTGATCAGTGGCCGCTGTTCAAATATTACCGCCTTTAAAAATATGTGCAGCTTATATTCATACAGCTTATAGTCTCAGCTACGATCACTAGTGATTTCAGCTTTTTTTCCTCAAAAACTCTGGCTATGTAAAATTATGAAAGTTTTGAACACTTTTTTGAGTTTTTTCATGCCGATCACATTAAAGACCCTACTTTTCCATTACCTTTAAATGTATTTAAACTAACTGATCACATTAAGGGCACTTGGGGCGTTGTAAGACTTTTCGAAATTGTTTCGTAGAATGACCTGTATCTCTTGCAACTTTTAATTTTCGACACTGACAAGGAAGGGTCGACACATGTGCGACGACTTTTAGCTCGAATTTATGCGCGTTAGGCGCGTCTACCGCGACTATTAAACGTGCGCATAATCATTTTTTTCGCAGGCCAGAGATTTGCTCACAGTTGCCCGCCAAAGTTTGAAAAATTCGAATTTTTGATTTTTTGCAACCCTGTAGATCCTACAATTTTCATCCGATTTTCATAAAATTTGAAGTTTTGTGATCTCTAAACCATTATCTGAAAAGTAATTTCTGGATTTTTGAAAATTCGAAAATTTTCAATTTTTTCAAAAAAAATATTTTTATACCTGGTCTTTTTATTAACCTCATTTTTTGAAAAAATTGAAAATTTTCGAATTTTCAAAAATCCAGAAATTACTTTTCAGATAATGGTTTAGAGATCACAAAACTTCAAATTTTATGAAAATCGGATGAAAATTGTAGGATCTACAGGGTTGCAAAAAATCAAAAATTCGAATTTTTCAAACTTTGGCGGGCAACTGTGAGCAAATCTCTGGCCTGCGAAAAAAATGTTTATGCGCACGTTTAATAGTCGCGGTAGACGCGCCTAACGAGCATAAATTCGAGCTAAAAGTCGTCGCACATGTGTTGACCCTTCCTTGTGAGTATTTTTTTGTACATAAAGGATTAAAAGAGAAGTAAAATGATAACTTCTTCTTCATTGTGCGTCGGCTAGGTAAAAAGTTACAGATTTTTAAAGTTAAAAAAAAATGAACCCGATCACATTTACGCACTCTACTACTATGCATGAAAAAGTTTAAAAGTAAAACCAAAACGTTTGGTGTTTGGTTTCACTTAATGCTATTAAAATTTAATGTCACAGGCTTTTTAATCCACGTCAAGTTACTGATGTTTTGACAAAAAAAATAATACGTCCACAATTTTAAATTTTTGAAAATTTTCTAAAGAATTCAACAAATGCTCTAGATTTGAGCCTTTGCACTAATTGCAACGTTGCTTTGTCAGTTACAGCGTATGTAGAAAAATATTGGTCTTAAAAACATCTTCTTTTCACCTTTTATTTAAAAGGCATGAAGCCAATTAGCGGTCTCATAAATCCAACTGGCGGTACGAGATCAGCAATTGGCGGTTAATTATTTATAAATTAATGGGAGGTTAGGGGAAATATATTAATTCTGAAAGGAATAATTATTTTATAGGACTATTGGCGGTTGTAAAAATACTTTGTTTATTTCCACATTTTAAGCAATTTTACCAACGTAAAGCAATAATTTGATCCTCTTAGCGTTTCTATAAATGTAAATCAATAATTTGAATTTCATGCCGAATTTTTGAAGTTCTAAGTTCTTGACTTCTTTCCATTTAACCACTTTAGTTTCTGGCATCATCATATCAACTATATTTTGCTGCTTATATTGTTACATTTACCCACACGGACTGGAAGAAGTCATCATGCACATGTACCGCCTTTCTTAACAGATATGCTTGTAAACACTTTGTTTCGGGTTTGTAGCTAAGAACACGATAATTGAATTTCCACTTGCAGCCAAGTCTGTACAAATCAACTTCTAAAAAAAGTCCTACTATTGCAAGCCGTCAACCACTTGTGAAACAATAATTATTTTTATCAGTATTTCTTTTTTTTGTGTCTTTACTCTAATCGTAACATCTCGAATACAATTACTAAATTGTTTTGATTTTAAAAAACTAAAAAAAAGGATAATTAGAATTAGTGGACCACCAATTGATCCTACTGCTTATTGATCCAAAAGGCCTACACCGCTCGGTGGTCTTTTTCTTAATTAACCGCCTCGTGGCTCCTTACCGCCATTTGGCATGCAGCCTATTTAAAATTAGTTGTTCCTGTAAAATTTATTTGATGAAATTATCCCGTTTTGCGAAATTACTTCAAATGGTCAAATACCAGGTTTGTTAACTTTAAACTTGAACAGCATGCAAAATCATAGTTGGTACATACTTCTTGAAAAATAGTTTTTTTCTCCTGTATAATTATTTTTATCGGACTAGTTTAATAATGTTGCTTAAAAAATTTACAGAACATCTAAAAACTATTTAAAGAAAAAATGTCTGCAGGAAAGCAAGATTTTCAAAACAATAGCAGAAGTTATTTCTCATTAGTTTAATATAAGCTGTTTAAGTTTTAAATTTTTAAACCCGACTTTAGACTAGCTACTTTGCCCTAAAGTTTTTATTTGCTAACCGATAGTTAACAATAATAAAATAGTTTTCTAGATGCGCAATCAAACTTTTATTAAAACATGTTGCACAATTTTGTAGTTCCACTTGCTTAAACTCAGGACTGGGGATGAGGAGGAGGGAAGGGCTCAAATATTAAACGGTAACATGGTACAATAGACATAAACGACGCATTTTATTTCACCGCTTCACAGCCTATACAGCTATTAGGTACCTACCTACATGTATAAAATATGGCAATCCAATGAATCCACATTACCCCCACTTAGAAACATTTTGTAATCGAAGAACCATTCGAAATAATAAAAAAACTGCTAAAAATCCATTTTTAAGATGCTGTAGGTTGCCTAAAAATACAAACTTATTGCATCTAAACTTGTTACTTTATAGATAAGATGCATGCCGTTGAACAACAATGCATTTTGTTCTAAATGCAATTATTAATATTAAATGATAATGAAAGGTTCACTGTAAAACAAATCCACACTTATACGCTGCGTTGGGGCGAAAAGCTTTCTACTAGTCGCATAAGGTGCCAGGATGCATCACGTCGTAATCGCAGTTGGAAGCCATCCATCCATAATTTAACAAAATCCACGAGTAAATTATATGTTACTTAAACTTAAATTTAATTATAATTCTGTAACTCATATATATAACCCAATATAACCGGTATAATAGAAAATATTGACGTAATAGCTGTGTAATTAACTAGTTAATTTTATGTGCAAATAATTTGCTTTGCATTTCAGGATTTGGAAAGTGAAAAAATTAAAACTGCATTTTTTTGCAGATAATAATTTGATGAGGTTGAAGTGATAAAGTTGCAAAAATAAATATTGAAATGAGTTTATTAATTTAATTAACCGTCACAACTCTGTATATAACTGCCATTTCAGTGCATTTCTATTTCTAGCAGGCGCTTAAGAATGAGTTTTTCTTTCATTGACTTCATTCTTGTCAAAACGTTTGCTCTATATTTGTAAGGGGGTTTGCAACTTAATTAAGTCAAAGTAACAATAATGTAATTACTACATGCTTATAATGCTCACCACAGTTTACGA
The DNA here is from genome assembly GCA_949802685.1 of Dicyrtomina minuta. Taxonomy (NCBI): domain Eukaryota; kingdom Metazoa; phylum Arthropoda; class Collembola; order Symphypleona; family Dicyrtomidae; genus Dicyrtomina; species Dicyrtomina minuta. Next base: position 30,198,970 of record OX461810.1, read on the forward strand.
GTGAAAGTGACCCATATTGTCTTCCCATCATGCCTGTTCAACGGCTGATAGGTAGCCGATTGGAAGTTTCTCGCAGACGCGGCTGGCCGTGGATATCCACGGTAGCCGATTTACCGCGGTAGGCACCGAATCATTTTTTTGAACCCGTGCATCCCGTGAAATATTTTGACATGCTAGTGTATATATTGTAATGTTAGAGCATTGCTGAGTGGAATATCGTCGGCAAAGAATCAAATCTAGCTATCTCCATTCAGCCCTAAAAGCAAATATGACTATATCTATATTGGACTAAAAGCAAAACTGACTATCTCCATTCAGCACTAAAAGCAAATCTGACTATATTCATTTTGGACTAAAAGCAAAACTGACTATCTCCATTCAGCACTAAAAGCAAATATTACTATCTCCATTTTGGACTAAAAGCAAATCTGACTATCACACCATTGTGGAGTAAAAGCAAATCTGACTATCTCCATTTTTCATAAAATACAACTTATGTTTTATATATATTATTGATGCTTAAGAGGTTAAGCATTCAAACCTGAGTACGATTGGGATCATCCTTACATAACGTCATCAAAAAATCTTCATTTTAGGACCCTTTTATCAGCTTAACTTTTTTGAAAATGTTTATATTTAACATGTTATGTCATCACTTCCCAAATAAACTTTGCGACCTGACCTGTGACGTCTCTTAAGGACATTAAAGGGATTGTCTATAAATAACGTTGCAAGAATTAAAGGGGTCGTTCATAATTGACGTCTATAGTCGTCCCAAACATAAAAAATGTAATAAACCTCAGTTGGGCATAAACCCTTCAATGTTTAGAACGACCATAGACGTCATTCGTGGAAGAAACCAATTACTTTTGCATCCATCTCTGACGTCATTTATGGACGGCCCCTTTAATTTTTGCAACGACCCTTGACGTCATTTATGGATGACCCCATCAATTTTTGCAACGACCCTTGACGTCATTTATGGACAGCCCATTTAAGTTTTGCAACGACCCTTGACGTCATTTATGGACAGCCCCTTTAATTTTTGCAACGACCCTTGAAGTCATTTATGGACAGCCCCTTTAAGTTTTGCAACGACCCTTGAAGTCATTTATGGACGGCTCCTTTAATTTTTGCAACGACCCTTGACGTCATTTATGGACGGCTCCTTTAACTATTGAAACGACGCTTGACGTCATTTGTGGAGGATCCCTTCAATGTAGAAACAAAGCGAAAAGCCGACGGTGGAATACCGACGGTTTTTCAATCGGCTACCGACCGAAACGGCTCTTGTGATATGTTCTGCTGTTCCGGTCGGTAGCCGTAAACAGGCATGCTTCCCATAATGCCTAATTTCATAAGCAGGGAAATAAAAGGTTATACGTATTTGGGCTGCTTGCACCCATATTTATAAACTCATCCGTTTCTCACAATCATTAAAAAGTGTAGTTTCTACGTTTAAGAGTCGATATTCTCGATATTGCGTGTAGTTAAGAATTTTTGAACTCCACTAAACTTAAGGTTGTGGATACAATAACTCTTTTGCGCCAAAATTATAGTGTAGATTTACATTCCAGAAGAGGAGGTAGATAATACGCGAATAGAACGTGGATTGTTTTAAATGTTTTTATTTTGCTTAATAATAGTCAATAACTGAAAAGTTGTGTGGCAAAATGGGATCAGTCCATTTTTTAAAACTGAGGTTATTTGCGTTATATGCACTATTCAACTAGATATGTTACTGTTTTCAATGGTAAAGTTCAAAGTTTAATCAATGCAATTTTTTAAATAGCCAAAATTTGTGTTTTTGGTAAAACGGGATTAGTCCATTAAATGATTTTTGGTAAAATTAGGATAAGTCCACGTAAAACATGCATTTCTGAATTAAATTGTGATGTTGGGATAAAGTTGTTGTGATTTCCCGTCATTAGAAGTTAAAACAGCCTGGTTTCACTCAATGCGATTAAAATGCCATCTCACGGACTTCTTACTCCATGTTAAGATATTGATTTTGAGGCAAAACGCGATTTTGATAAATCTACAAGTTAAAATTTCAGAGTCAATCTAGAATTATGAAACTGCATGTAATAACGCTTCGTCAGTTACAGTACCCGCACTCCGCAGAAAAGAATTGATGTCAAACAAATAATCTTGTCACCTTTTATTCATTATTCATATTTTCTGTATTTGTTTCGATAGTCTTATCACGTTTTGTCAAAAAACTCGTCAATTCTAGAAGGAGAGTGTACACTTTTTACGTTCATATGATAATAACTAGATAATAACTAGTACTGCTACATATTTTATTCTGGGTGACAATAACTTCAGGAAACTCAGGGACCTACTACATTGCCTTTAGCGCTGGTCTGGTCTTAAGTTACTTCTTCCCTCGTCGATATAAATGTTCAATAAACAGCATTAGCAATGTAATGGTTTCAACAAATTACGTTTGAAACTTACCCATAAACCGGTATGTTTCTAAAATTTCATCATTTTAGTAAAAGGGGATGAAAGAATCAGGATACAAATAATGAGGGAGAGTACGAATGTAGTAGGTATACGAGTGGTCACTTAATCGAAAGTGCGTAATAAACTAACTAGGCCCAAGTAAAGTCCCGTAATATGTATGCCTGATATCTTCAAGAATATATAGGGAGGGAAAATCTCAGAAAAATGTAAATTCCATAAAAAGATACAAGAACTTGATAATTCTGTATCAATATCAATTACGGAGTAGGTTCTGCTCTACAGTCATGCCACAGAAGATTTAGACACGGTAGCTAGAAGATTGAAAGTTAGGCGTCGTCCATATTATCTCGTATATACACGTTTTTGGTATTTTGTCACCCTACCTCCCTCTAAGTATACAAAAAGTGATCATCAGCGTCTCCCCCCCCCCCTATATGTATATGTATACAGTTTTCAACATTTATTTTATGAATGTAAAATTAATTTTATAAAACAAATAAAACAAACAAAAATATGTACAAAATAAAATAGTAGCAAAATAAATCAGGTATTCAAATTAATCAATTTCGATTTTTAAAATGTTCCAGCTGATCATGTCTTCTATAATTGGCATAGTGTCACTAACAGATGGAAAAGAGTATTGTTTTAAGACGTATTCGATTGTTTCTATAATTCACATATCTTTCTATTCTTTGACTTTAATTTGATCTCATTGTTTACATAATTTAGTGAACTCACAGTTATACTTTTTTGTATTTAACGCTTGAGGAGTTTCCAGGCAAAACAAGCTAAGCCCATTTAAAAAAAATTAGATTATTGGCACAGAATAATGATAAAAAACTCATACGCAGGGCCAGATTTCAGTATTTTTGGGCTGCAAATACAATTCGCACGATACAGCCACGGAATAAAACATTTTGAAAAAACATTTCTGCTGTTTGAAAAAATGAGTTTCGTTTGTAAATAACGAATATTGTTGACAAATATACGTTACTGATTCTCAATATCAAGCAGATACCTAATTTACTATAGCATTAAAATTGCATATATATATATTTGTTTGCTAAACAATGACAAAAATTAATAAAATCCACCTCCTCCCATAGGCTTTGTGACTACAAGGGAATGTATGTGAAACCTAACCTATACACTACTGATTTCTACCGTATACTACTATATTTACAACTAACCTAACGAGACGAGTTTTTATTAAATCGAGTAGTTAAAAAAACAATCCCACGTTTTTCAATTCATCAGATTTACAAACTTCAAGTCTTGCGTTCAAAGTTCTTTCTGAATAAAAGGATGCATAGGTGACAGCCGTGACAGGTGTCAATGTTCTTTTTTCTTCCAGTATACACGGAGCTTCCGGTTGTAGGATATTTTTCCCTGTGAAAAGTTTCCCCCGCTATTCTTAACGTATGCAATATTTTCACACTAGCCTCTTATTTAAAATACTGGAATTTCCCATCTTTGCTTCCATTATGTTGTTGTTAATAAAAATTAAAAATGGAATTGTGTACATTGTCAGGATTGTCGGACAAATCTCAGGACGTTGTATCGTTAATAATAAAAATCCACAGCCATCCATTCCCTGATGTATTGCAAAACCAGTTATACGACATTTGCTACCCAGACATTTGCTTCGCAGACATTTTCTATGCAGAAATTTGCTACACGCAGACTTAATTTTAGTACCCAGCCACAAATCTAGGCCATTTTGATACCCATGGCCCATGCCCATAGCCAATTTAATAAACTTATTAGCGTATATCATGTAATATAGTACGCTCCGCAGACTATTCAAATTTGGACCTCTCCAACCCACGTAGTATTACTATTACACGGATCCGTGCATTATTATAGGATTTACGGTAGGTTAGACATGAATGAAACTTAGCAGTGCTGATCAGGAGAGTCGTGAATAATTAAATATATGCAAATTAAATAGCATAAAACGAAATCATATAATATATCTGAATGCATGTTTCTGCCTTATTAGCCTGTGCTGCTGCTGTAGTCGCGTAATAAAGTACCTAGGTAAATTATTGTTTTCACGTGTTCTATTGTTTGAGGTGCTCTTTCTAATTAACAACAAAAATTAGATGTGTGGGTGTCCTTTTGAACTACATTCAGCTTTTCTTGTGCAAGGGTTTTAAATATCCGGGTAGCAAATGTTCGATTCCAGGTATAAAACCAGGTCAGTAAAAATACATAGAATGCATACCTACTTATATTAATGAGCCACCGAAGCTATATTTGTATATAACGTAACATATCTGCCTATGGTCAGATAACCGGAAGATAAATTATTGAGTTAATTAAAAACATTGATGTTATGCTTTATGAAGGACGCATTCAGGACAGGCCCATTTCTTCAAAACTATAAACTACCATACCAGGGGCTAGGACAGGATTTTTAGAGCATTTTATTTACTATCACGAACAGAGTTTTGCTGGTTCAAGATGATACAGGAAAGGCAAACAACGCAAATCAATAAAATATAGATGTGTATGGCAGCATAAATATGTACCACATAGATTTGGAATTTTAAATTGAACATTACATATAAACTTTACTGTGTCACTATTGTCAGCATCTATAATAACAAACAACTCAATTTTACTGGTTACAAATACTTTGAAAATACAATACAATTCAATAATTTGTATTAATTTTTAGACTACTTCTGAAGTGGTAAATGGTAAAGATGATTGGAGAATGATTATTGAATAAATTAAAAATATAATTGTACTTGCAAGCAAAGCCTCAGTCACTTGCGAACAAAAAAGAGTATACTACTCAAACAATTTATCTGCATTTCTCCAAAAGTATGTTACTTAATTCTGTATTTTTAAGAATCAATTGTCACATCAATTCCAAAATTCAATAATATAAAGCTGCTGAATTGATTCCAAATTGAAGCTTAATGAAATGCTTGTGAAAACTTAATTAATTTATGTAGCTGCAGAGAAACTAATTAAATATGAACCCCTGCCACTACCACATTATCAATGCGTGATATGCTACGTACATTGGCAAGTTAGTAGCAGAATAGTATAGCATAGAGCGGTAAGTTAGTATTTGTTACTAACTAAACTGTCCGCCATTATTGCATTTCTGAAAACAAATTTCTTTTAGTACAACATGACATAATAGATGAGAACAACGTTGAAGTATCATGGTTAAATCATTTTGTAACAATTTTTCTCGTACGACTTGTTTATAGTTCTAAGGATATTATACTTAAAGTAAACCGTGCTATTTCAGATGTAGTATCATTCGATATCATCAGTTTAATTGTTGACACTTAACATACACAGGGTGGGCTACTTGTTTCCAACAACTCTAGCAGGTCTTAAATTCCAAGTTTGTGAATGGATTTTAACAAGCAATATACCAAAATTAAGGCAAATCTTGGGAGATTTGTTTGGCTCCTCAACCATTTAATTCGACGAAGAATAAGTGATAAAGTGGGATAACTATACGAAAGCTGGTTTTTCGAAATTGTTTTAGGCTTACGAGCATAACCCACCAAGCTATAAGTGAGATTTTTCATGAGATATTTTTTAATTTTTAATTGTTTTCGAATTCAGAATATTTTAAAATGGTTTTATATCTAAAATTTTCAAAACTTGTGCTTAAGGTGTTTTTTTTTAAATTAAAAACAGGATTAAAAAACCATTTTGAGGCCTTTTTTGATTTTTCGAAAAAATATTTTATCGACCGAAACTCATTACGCGCATCATGTTGTTAAGCCATTTTAAGTTTTTTTGGACGCTCTTTTCGAAAAAAAATATCTCATGGAAAATCTCACTTATAGCTTGGCGGGTTATGCTCGTTAGATTCCCTTTTTACTTTTTTCGGATAACTTTTAAGGATTCGTGAGCACACACAAAAATTCGAAAAACCAGCTTTCGGTTAGGTATCCCATTTTTCACCTATCATTAGTGGAATTAAATGGTTTAGGTACCAAACAAATCTCCCAAAATTTGCCTTTATTTTGCTATATTTTTCGTTAAAATCTATTAATAAACTTGGCATTTATGGCACGTTAGAATTGTTGGAAACAAGTGGCCCACCCTGTACTATGTAAGGGTGATTATAAAACAAGGGGTCCCAAGTTCATAGATAGTCCTGCCATAAAAGTAAAATCAGTTTTATACATGTCGTCGGCGAAAAAATAATGTGTATAGGTACTTTAAAGTTCCGTCCAGAGCTAAAAGCATTCTGGCTGTAGTTCATCCGTTTCTTAAAGCCTTTAGCTCTCTGGACTGGACTTAGTGCACCGGGACCTCTGAATTATTTCAGTGGCCATTATATTTTTGGGTACTATTTACCTACTAAGTTAGAGCGCATGAACACTACGAAAAAATTCCAGTACTATAATATGTCACAAAATAGATTATAATCCTAACTAAATATGGAGTAAATAATACACATGGTAATGTGGCCATTCTATTCCAGCCGTGACTTTAAGCAAACGATAAAGTATCATTCAGGAAATAAAAGTGAATTTGTTAAAATCATCTGATTACGTTTTCTGAATATTCTTCCCATAGGAGAACAAATTCTAAAACTAGCTCAATTTAAGAGTTTGGTGCGCAAAAACGTAAGTAATCATGTATCCAAAAAAGCATATTATGTAAAATAACAATGGTCCCAAGTCATAATTTGCCTCACTGAATTACAAGATGTATTTAGCACAAGAATGTATTTTTGCTTTTAAAGTTCAGCTTTCCACCTACTGATTCTGTAACCTAAAGGTCCAAAGGTTTTCAATTAATACTAATTTAATTAGCCAGCACCATCAGGAGACCGGCCACCACTACCTACCCTGACCCGACCTAATAAGTAGTTACCCAAGCACTAAGGAAAGTTTTAGTAAGTTACTTTGTCCGTTGATTTCTGCTTTTCTTTATGTATCTCTAAATATTTAAGGCTGATTCATTCGGAGACGTTGTTATTATAGGCTATCACTGCCCTGGTTGGAAACCATTTGGTTGATGTAATTCGAGACATAATTAGTAAAAACCTTTGCATTTGGGCTCCCTTTTTGTCGCTAATGAAGCCACCAATACATTTTAGAAGTTCCACTGGCTTCACAGAAGGGTTTAAGTAAAATTATGCTTTATCAGTATTGATTTTTAAGGTGGACTCATGAATAATTAAAGGGTGAAAGTAGTGCGTGCAAAACGAAGTGCTTCAACTCTGCCTATCTATAATAACTATGTATAGGTACTTAAGTTTCCATTTATTGCAAGTACGACGACAGTTATTAGAAAATGCTGACAGTCCAAAATCTCACTTAAGACACGAGTAAAACTACACTGACTGCAGGAAACCACACCATACCAGTTTCCTATCAAAACGTTTAAGCAGCGGATCTTTAGAGGCCATCATTTTCACAGCACTGCTTTGTCAACTTTCTAACTGCTATAAGTGGCAAATAGTATTTTTTATGGCGATTGGATACAAAACTGAAAAATTCGCAATTAGATTCGTATTACAACTATTGCAACCCATTTTGGAATACCTAATCATTTTTCACATGATTTACCATAATGATGACAAGTCTCAAATGTTAAGAAATACATATCATCAGTGAAGAATCAAAATGGCCCGCATCTTTCCCGTAAGTAATTGTAAAATGACCCATATTCCAATATGTTCTAGAACCAAAGTGGCATACGTCCAAATAAAAAAAATCTAATTTAGTGATAATTAATTTTATTGTATTATTGGTTGTAGAGACTATAACTAACTTTAAGCATAACCGCGAAATAAGATTTTGTAATTTCTTGGATTTAGGTAATTTTGCTTCCGCAATTTGGCTTAAGTTGAAAATGAAAATAGGTCATTTTAATTATTCGCTGACAATATTATATGCTATGCTTAAACTTTAGATGCGTTTTTTTTTCAATAGAAGGAAGATTTTTTTAAGTTCGTTTTTTGCTTAATGTTTAAATATTAATATTTGAGTTAGCTTTCTTTTTCGTAATTTCAAAAAATAAAAACTATATTTGTATCACACAATTAAACTTTGGGTCTATTACGTCCACGGCTGTTCACGGTTACCGGCCGGCCGGCCACCGACAAGCAACCAACATACAAATCGGCCGGTAACCGATTGTATTACCGCCGTGTTAGAATCGGTAGACCGCTCTACCGATGAACACCCGTGATTACGTCTACTAATTCTTTACGGAACGAAAATTACATTTATTATTAGACAATCAACTTAGCAGACATTTTTGGCATAATTAACTTTGATTGTTTTATTTGTCATTATTGCCACTGACTTGCCATTGCAAAATCTATAGTAAGCTATACAAATCGTGAATTAAAATGACCCATCCCAATTATTCCTACCTATCTACATAATTTACGGGAATTTTGAAAATTTGGCAATACTGGACCAATTTCATCGAGCCATATATCATTGGAAAGCTAATCACCAGTAGAATTCAAATAACGGAACGAGCCTCCATTATAACAAAACGTTTTCAAAATAACGGTCATTTAATTTTAAAATGCCGCCAAAAATGTGTTGTATGGGTCACAATCAAAAAACAAAAAAAATGGTGTCTGCTTATTTTTGAAGAGCTTTCAAATGATATATCACTCGACACAATCCGTTAACTTTTTTTAATTTGCAATTAAGTTTTTTCAAAATTATTTAAAAACTAATAACGATCGTGCTTCCACATCATGCTCATTATCTTTGCCTAATTGTTGCCATTCCAAAAATATATCACTTTAGGGTTATTTTATTGACTGACCGGTCGAAATCTTGAGTTAACGCAATATTAAATGTATTAGCGGGAAATTCAAAAATTGGAATTTTGAATTTTTGATTGTATTACAGAAGTTGATTATAAATAAGATAGATAAAATAACCAAAAACACATTGTGCGGCTTAATTGCTTCTTTTAATTTAAAACATGTAAATTGAAGCTTATATTTAGCGGCAAATTCAAAATGCTTAATTTTGCTGTTAAAAACAAGGGCTTTAGCCCTTGTTTTTTTGTTAATAATGATTTGATATTTTATACAAGCAGAACTCATTCGTTTAACATAAGTATCACAAACCCAAACCTAATAAGAAAACATTATATATAGTGGTCTGAAGTCAATTAATTAATACCAGCTTACAAGACTGCGTAAACGTAAACTCATACATAAGTATTGCACCTGAAAACAGAAGATATAACATATAATATGCATTGCATTTTAAATGTAAGTCAATCAATCAATCTGGTTCTGGTTCCCGTGGGGTTCGTCGGGTAGAAATTTTACCTAAGATATTCGTCGGGTTGTTTCGTCGGGTAGGTTTTTTTTCAAATGTGGCATTTCGTCGGGTGGATTTTTTTTAATAAAGTGGCGTTTTGTCGGGTACATTTTTGGTAAAATGTGACGTTTCGTCGGGTGGATGATTGGATGGGATAATTAAGAATAAGGAAATACAGTTGAATTGAGAGGAATTTGGAACGACGTCTTAGTGAAGAACGCCCACCATTAAAGAAGCCAAGATACATTAGACAGAGTACCAGAATTTTTTCCGCTGTTAACGCATGGTCCGAAAATTGCAACAAAATTAAATATGTACGCGTAATTGGCCATAACCCTGTTAAAATAAAAAGAATCAAAAAGCCTGGGGTAGCTAGTACGAAAAAAACGACGAAAAAGCGCTCAACTCTAACTACTTCACACCCTCCAAAGACCACACGAACGCATTCTACACAACTTAAAAGAATCAAAACAGCAACACATAAAAAAGCACACATATCTTATCCTTATCTTAAAACAGGGGGGGGGGGGAGGGGGTTCAAGGTGCCTATCCTTTTACATGGGCATACATACCAAAAAGGGGGGGGGGGGGTGGGGGTTCAAAATTTCGGGTTTTTGAAGACGTAATAGATCTATGTATCGTCCCTTAACTGTACTGAATTTGCGTATTGTGTTTATTGAATATTGGTATTTTTCAATTAATTTTCATATTTTGACAAAGAACACATACGTTCCGCTTGTGGAGAACAGATCACCTCCTCGTGGTGTCCTCTGGGTAACGCTAACAATTCCGACATTTTCCGACGAATATCTTAGGTAAAATTTCTACCCGACGAAACGCATCCCGACGAAACGCCAGACAATCATCAATCTAGTCGCGTTTTGAGTTTTTTATTAGTAGCAATTAACAATACTATAAATTCATCTAGTCCAGCTTCTAATACTTTACTCCATCTTATCTTACATACTATCTTGCGTAGATCAAACCTTGCCTAAAACATCGTATATATATACCGTAAGCTTCAATGTATTAAACCAGTAATCAGTAATTAATTTGGTCGCGTCACATATTAACCATCCCTTTTGGAATAAACATGATATTTACATGCATATGTACAAGTAATCATAAGTGGTAAGTACATAATATATATTATTTGATTAACACAATAACAGGAAAGGAGAGTGTATGGTAAATCACAAAAGCAAAAGTGGTATACTTAATATGGTATAAGTCTAGTTTTTTAAAATTACCAAGTTTAACGACCAATAAAATAAATGAATAAATAAATAAAGTAAATGTTCCCATCCATTTTTCTTGTCAAATTTTGGCTGTGGTGAACTGAACAAAATTGATAGGGAGCGTTCACAAATGATATCATCAAAATTTCGTGTTTTTACCACCTACCTACTCCTTGTCCACGCACCAGTACAGGTTGGTCTGGCGGTTGATTAGTTGGTTGATTCCTTCTGGTTAAGCAACAGTCCAAGCGCATTCTGAAATGGATGGGTGACCTGTGCTTGGTAATCGTGCAAGGCTCGGTGATATGTACGTTGCAGGTCCTAGAGAACAGATTTTCGGAGTCATTCTCTAGGCTTTCTAGAGTTCCCTTCTCTAGAAAAAGTAGTCAGAAATAATAAAATCAAATACAAAAGTAACGACTATAGTGAGTAGTAATGTAGTCAAAAGCTGTCCTTCCCTGGAAATCAGTGAGAATTCGCTGAGTGGAATTGACGTTAAAGCCATTACATTGTCATCGCTTGTCACTTTTTCTAAAAACCACCTACCCACCCTGTAAGTTACATCACTTTTTTCAGATATCCTTGATTTGTGCTCAAAATTTCCCAAACACAATTCTGGTGACGGCGACCGATATTACGGGCAATTTAATTTCGAAAGTTTATTTTTTTTTTTATTTTGCAACTCAAGCTGACTACATTGAACATAAATTCAGGTGCACTTTCCCGGCTGAGTTTGAAAGTATAAAACATGAAGGATTTAGTTGTTTTTATATTTTCGGGAAAACTCATAATTACTTTTAGTAAAAATGGTGATGATATCATGTTTTGGAAAACCCACCTACCTACTCGTCATCTTTTGTCATCTTAAGGTGAAACTACCTACCTACTCAACTGATGATATCATTTGTGAACGCTCCCTAAGGACTACATTACATGGTTAAAAAGAGCATGATGGCTGCCGTATTGTTGATTGTACGTACGGAGTATGCGCAAGGAACTTCCACTTCCGCCAAGTCATGCTGGAACGAGTACAACGATGCCAAAACAAATTCATATCCACCAATTGGAACAGGCCAATGCCACTTTTATTCGTAATTTTTAATGGAGTATTAATGTTTGGTTGGCATGTGACTACCTACTATGTATTAGGTATTTTCATGGGATACATGTTGGATACGTGGGAAACGTGATTGGAAGTCGTCGCAGCAGTTGAAAAGGAAAATTATAAGAATTCTCTATCTGCTGTAACTTCGTTGTACTTTTGTAGCTGTTGCTGTACCCATTGGCTTCCCTAGTGAATTTTTCGAGGGACTCACAAAATAATTTGATTAATCCATGGCGTGTTTTCCATAAGCAGTCACCAGGGTGGGGGGGTTGAGTAGTAGTGAGAGGGGCACTCTGATTGAGTTGTTCTTACAAATGGAGGACCGGGTGGGAATCGTGGAGCGTATGACAGACGTCCAGACAAGTTGGGAAGAATGGAGGGGCCAATGGGAGCGGTGGATTGGAAAACCTTGGCTCAGTAATGTTGGAATGTCAAGAAGAGTTTCTCACTTGTTTTCGTATCTCCTCGCGTAGAGGTTTTCGTAGTTGTGTTGTCTCGTCCATAGGGATTTTTATTGGGGAAGGAAGGAAGGTGACTTTTGTGTGCTGGGCTGTGTGTCTGTGTTTGGTCGTTTGGTCTTGTTTTCGTGAAAGCTCACGTCGCCGAGCTCCCGCTCTGATTGGCTACTACAATATATTGGCATTGAAAGATTGAATACTGAGGAACTTTACGTTGTACAGAGCTGGCGCAATTGAAATGGGTAAGCCAGCAGCACAGCAGCAGGGACAAGATACACTCTCCACACTTTAAAACATGCTGCCCTCCATACTCCATGGTACTTATGTAACGTATTTTCCCAACTGCTACTGCTGCATCTACTAATTCCTAGCAGTAAATGATTCCTTCCTGTTCTGTTAGGATTCTTCGGTGACTGATGTGTGTGCTCTAGTGTCTCTGTTGTGCCACCTCAAATGCTAGACGACGACGACGACGGCCAACTGACTGACACTCCAATCGAATTTCGGGATCTTAATTGAGGAGTCATTCCTTTAAGGGAGAGGAGACATTACTGAGAACTCATATTTACAGGTAATAGAGTATTAATTATTGTTAATATTGTTTATTTGTGTTCAAAACTGGAAACATTTAAATATTTGAAATATTGCTCATTCAGTTACAACAATTGTGCAGGGTTAAGCTCGTCATTCTCATGCTAAATAACATTAAATTTAATTGGAATGGGCTGGAAATTACAAAGTGACATCATATTTAAGTTTTAAATGTACTCCTACTACTACATTACAGTTACTTGCGTGCGAAAAGAGTAGATGAATGTCAATCGTGTTTAGTTCCTTCAGAGCATTTAGCAGTCAGGAGTTAAGCTGTACTTTAACTACTCGGAGCAGTTAATCTACCTCTCATTGTAGGATGTTAATTTACTGGCCAGGGCAGTTGATTTACTGCTCCAAGCTGTAGATTTACTGCTTAAGATAAATATTTGTTTTTCTATGATCAATGATGGTCAGATCGCGAAGTGATGGCCAACTTGGCATTAGTAAAGTGATGATTAACTTATGTTTAGTACGCGTACGTACGTAACAGCCCAAAATTTATTCGAAATGCGCCTGGAAATTTGGAAAACAGTGCAATAAACGGGGACATAGTTTTAAAAGAGATCCGGGTTCAAATTTCAAATCGAATCAATATTGAGTTTCATTCTTAAAGCTGGGTGAGAATAGTTAGGTAATAATTTTCCAACTCGACGGCGGGAGGAAAAGTATGTTTTCGTAAATTAATGGGAATGGGGTTAGCGGCGCCGAAGAAATCTCGCCCTAACGACAAAATCGTAAAATAAAGTCGTCAAACAACGAGGAGTAGCCAGAAGGGAATAACTTGCCTAAACATGAATCTGGAAATTAATTTGTTTTGACTAAACGCTTAAGTACAATCAAAACGTTCTGTTTTTTATATTTTATTTATAGTCAACAATAATTACTTAGTTAATTTGAACAAATAATATTCTTTATTCAGTTTGTGACCCAGAATTTCTTTACTCTCGCCGGATCTTTTGTCTACATTAAGCTTTCCATACATATATTGGGGTTCAGCCGTTCTTCAATAACCCATGCCCCTTTTCGATAATTCGTGCCCCATTCAGTCAGTACAATACGTCTAGTTCATTTAATTTTTAAAAAATTAATTTCTGTGAAGCATAAATATATGTTTGTCGTAAAGGTTGAGTTCAGACTGAATTAGATTTATGTATTATTATCAGTTGTGAAAAGAACTTTTATTCTTCGTTATATATTGAAACACAGAACATGAAACTTTAGATTTTTTCAATTCGAATCGAATCGATTGCCACTTAGAGCTTCGATTCCATTTTCCAAAATTTAATTCAATAAAACACTAACTTTGATTCAAGTCACAAGTTTTTGATTCGGGTTCACAAAAAATAACTAGTGACGAACATAAGTGAATATATATTTCTACTACCTTAAAAAAACTCGATTTCGATTTTGCGCCGCTCGTCGCCAGAACTACTGATATGTATAGTTCAGAATTTGCAGTTTTCCAACGTCCCAGGCCGCCAAGGCGTCTTGCCAGTTGATTTTTCGGGATTGCTACTAGACTCAAGCTTGCCATTACTTATACTAAAGGCAAGTTGCAAGTTGCAAGTTAGCCATCACTTACTAAAGATAAGTCTGCCATCACTGACTAGAGACAAGTTCGTCATCACTTACTAAAGTAACTGTAACTAATAATGGTTATTGCTTATCAAAGAACAGCTATAATCATCACACAATTATGACAACATGGCGCCATATAACTGCCCTGTTGTTGCCTTACTATATGAAATTTATTTATTTTAATTCTCTATAACTCCTGAATTCAAGTTTCAAACCCTTAGTTTTTGTGTCAATTTAGAAAACCGAATCTCCTCTTTTAGAAAATTGTAACTGTATGAAGGTCGGTATGCGATTGCGCCAGTCACATAATACTTTCTAGCGCGCCATGTAAAATTGAGATGTATATCTACTGCTCAGCGCCTTTCGTCGCGTCCTAAGCAGTTAATATACCTCTCGGAGGTGTAAATAAACTGCTCAGAGACATATATATACAGCTTAGGGCTGGGATGTAGATTTACTGCTCCGAGCAGTTAAATTACAGCTTAACTCCTGACTGTTTAGGTATTAAGCATTTATGATTTAGGCAAACGTAACTCAATAGGTTGTAGCATGTAGGTATGTGTGTCGTGTGTATCAGTCAGTAATAAAAGAAGTCTTATCCTATGACTTCTGCCCTGGTTTTCCTTTTTCTCCACCAATTATGAATTATATTGTAAGGGAAATGGGGAAATGTGTGTTGTTGATTGTTTCCGTGTGTCGGATGTATGTAATTATAGAATCACTACGTGTCCCTGTGTGCTGAGCTGAATTATAGCTCGATTTTTGCAGGGAGGAAATTTTTAGAGATTTTGTTTGTTTCTGTTCTTAAACTACATCATAATTGAATGCGATAACAATTTAAATCTTTATGCTTTCACCGGCATCAACTTCCAACTTTTGTGTGAATGCATTTTGACGTGTCTAACATGAGTTTTCTTCAAATGTTAGGGCGGTCTGGTATATACTTATTTTCACTGACATGTGAGGAAGAAATGTAATTTGCAGTGGAAGGCAATCATTATCGATTTTCGTGTGTTTTAGATTTAATGTTGAGTGTTTAATGTTGAAGCCGATAATTTCATTGGAATGTAAAGAATTTGACGTTTTTCTTAATAAATAGTGCTCTCAGTCCGATATTTCATACTTGCAACTCTTGTTAGCAGGTCATTTGGTTTTATTAATTTTAAGCAGAATATATAATGTAATTTGTGTTTGTGTACGGTCGTAAATACTGGGAACTGATTTGTGATAAGACAATGGAAAACAGTTATTATTTTACTTTTCCTCTCCTTCCAGTTCAAAATATAGAATACTGCATGTACAAAATACTGTTTTGAATTGCTTATAATCTCCAGTACCCATTATAGTTAGTAGAGTGTAGGTAGATATTGCTTGTTATTATAAATACCTCCAGATTTCATTAATTCAAATATTCTTAAAGCCGCTTGAGAACCTGATCAACTCTATTTGACTTGAATTTAGTTATATCAAAACTTAATAGTTATAATTGTTTCGCAATGAATATGGTGGTTAAATATTTTGTAGCCTTATTTACAAAATTGAAGGCAGATAAATGAATAAAAAAAGTTCTAAAATTGTAACCACCCTTTCTTTTTCTTATTGTAGATCGAAATTTACTTCAAAAATATTAAATATGGACCCTGGTGAAGTTGCCAGCATGTTGGATGAGCTTGAAATTATGGAAGCAAAACACCTCGAGGAATCCATCAGCAATAGCTCATCAAAGCGATTGAATATATGTAAGTGTTATGTTACTATTGTCAAGTGTTATTTATATTTTGATTTTAACAATTTTACATGGCTGTTAAAGTTGCGTTGGAATAATGGAAATAATCATAGCTCTAAGCAGGTTGTCTTGGCCTCGGCCTCGACCTTCTGTTACTGCTAAATCCTCATTTTTTTTCTGTTCTTTTATATTCTGTCGTAGTTGAGGATCTAAGTGTTTGGAATAGGACGCATGTGGCTGAAAATGCTGCGAATCATGGAATCGCTAAAGAATTGCAGGAAGGATCTGATCAAGTGGCGTTAATTAACTTCAAAGCAGTTATGCATACTTTACAGAAAACAATTGCCATAGAGCATGCGAAGAAAGTTAGAGGCAAGTCATTTAGTCATATATAATCTACTAATCCGTTTGGATGCAGCATTTTACAATTTTGCTGTGCTGTTCCTTTCATTACTTAATAAAACTCGCGAATGAATTAACTCCTCATTTTGTTTATAACCGTTGGAGCTATTTTAATTTAAGTGTAATCTTTTTTTTATTTTACAGAAGGCAAGGAGTCTGTCAATATGAATGAAATACTGCGACAAAAATACAGCGAAGATAATTATTGTAAGAACTGACACTACTTTATATATACGTGTATTATGCCACTGATTCGCGTAGTTGATAATTTACTGGTACTTTAATCGTTCTGTAATTATAGTCAACACAGTGAACTAGTCTGAGTTGATCTAAATTAATTTCCTTTTTTATAATAGATTTTCACGATCGTATTCTCAACTCAGGATTGCAAAAAAAAGATTTCACTGCACCCTTTCTTATTGATGTAAAGCTCATTAATCAAGATCTAGGTATGACGGTAGCTGGTAAAGAAAATGAGAAGAAACCAAAGGTGAATGTTATTACTAAGATTGAACCTGAGTCTGAACCTGTAGTAACCAAGGAAGAGCCTCAAAAGCGAAAAGAAGTTCCCACTAGTGATCCTACCATTACCTCACCTACGTTATATGCAATGCTAGAACAGCCTGCAACAAAGAGGCGTAAGTTCTATTTTTCAACTTTCTTTTTTAACTCCCCTTATTTAGTTAGCATTATTTAATTCCAGTAGTAGTTCCTGACTGTTACTGTTGGATTTAGCATTTTTCCGATTATGAGTTGGTTGCTTACTTATTATGTCACTCATGTAACTTACTATTTACCAAATAAACAAATTTTGCTGTACAATGGAATGTATTTATCTTTATGCGTTGTCTTTTCAGTTAAAGTAGGAGAGAGCACGACATTTGTTGTCCCTCATACTCAACCTGTCACAGTTCAGCAGCAAGGTAGTCAAACATCACAAGCAGCTCGTGTTACTGTTGCACAGTCTCCAACTGCAACTGCAACTCCAACTCCAACCATGGCTGTGTCAAAACAGACCCGATCTGCAATGCCAACTCTTTCTCCAAATCTACCGACCTTAAATGAAATAAACAAAGAAATTCTCCGGTGTAAGTATCTTCACATCTCAATTTTGCGAGCGTAGTGTATTTTTTAGAAATTAACTTTCTAGCTCTATTTGCTACAAGTGTAGTGCGTGGAAAGTACACTCCGTAACGCCCTTTTAAGCGATTGTAGTTTCCTGAAAAATAAATCTCACTTGAAAAGAACGCGTTGGGTGTGTTGAAATATTAAGCTTACTATTTATTTGTAATTTCAGTACCTGTCCAGCCTCCAGTCCGACCACCAGTGGCTGCAAAAACACCTGATACTTCCCATTTTGTATCCATCCGGCCAAAATTGCCAATATCAATCTTAACCCCTGAGAAAGTTGTGACAAAATCGACATCGGCGGTTGTAAATTCTGGTTTATTTCAAAACAGTGAAAAAGATCCGGATGATGATTTTTCTCCGAGAATAATTAACACACAAGGCTCGGTTGTAATGGTGAAAGGAACACCTGAAAAACCTGTTCAGGTAAATGGGAGTGCTGAAATTCAAACCCCCAAGGTTGTCAAAGTTCAGCAGAAGAATACTACTGAAATCATTCCCGCTAAAAAAAGCAATTCGGATACTGGATTTACGATTCAAGGTTCTGGATTTTTAGGATGCAAGCAGTGTGGAAAAACCTTTCCGTCAAACTGCGATAACTTGTTTAGGAGTCACATGATTATCAAACACAACAAGGAAGTCACGGACTCCGATATTCTTGACGCAAAAATTGTTGTAAAATCATGGTTCAAATGTAAAAAATGCAAGTTAATGGTGTTAAATAATTTGACCGAGCATCACAAGCGTTGCTCTCCTGAAATAGCGTATTCGAATGCATTTGAAGCTATTCTAGTAACAACGGGTGATGTTCCGAAATTGGCTTGTGGACTTTGCTCCGAATCATTTGAATCGCGTGTTTATCTTCGTGCACATTTAGTGGAAAAGCATCCCGACATCAACAATAATGTTCTGTTAGACCCTTACTTCCGTTGTGGAATATGTCTACTTCGATTCAAAGATAGCACCCTTAAATTAATTGATCATGTATCCAAATGCAAAGCTCCAACTCCAACGTTGGAAACAGCTCAAGAAATTGCTCAGCTGAATTTAGACTGTGAAATTTGTTCCAAGAAACACTCCAAAATTCGAGAAACCTTGTTCTGCTATCAAGTAAAAACACTACTTCGTTGCGTTCTCTGTCTACATGTATCAATTTCTCGTGCTAACTTTTTCAATCACTTAAAAGTTCATCATAATCGACGTGGCGTTGGAATTTGTTGTCCATTTTGCAATGACAGTGTGGAGAAGCCTACTCGTCAAGCTTTCGATCATTTCATTGATCAACATTATAATGTGGCCTTAAAACGCGCTGGGGAGGCAGCACTTGTTAGAGGTAGAAATCAGTTGAAGGCACAAGCTGCGGCTAGCAAAACTCCTAACAATAACAACTTTAACCCTGAAATGGCTAGAATTGCTAGACCCATAATGCAACAACGAAAGGCCATGCCAGCCTTGAGGCCTAAAAGTTTTTCTCCCCAGCAACATCAGCTACAAGCTGTTACTGGGCCACGTCATGTAACCACTCGATTTCCAGCCCAACAAATTTTACAAATGAACCCTGGTTCTGGAAGTGTTGTTGGTAATCACCCTTTTCCTCCTGGAACTGTCTTATCCTTAGCCCGAATCGTATCCACCCCTGGAGGAGTGCCTCAGCCACTTCCAATTGGCCTAACTTTTGTTCCCACACAAAACATTCAGACTCTAACACAGGCCTCAGCAGCCACCCTTGAACTCATGGATACTTCTGCTGAGGATTCAATCCTTGGTATGTGATTTACTTATTAGTCTTCACTTCATCTCATTTTTTAATTAAATTGTGTATTTCTTGTTGAATATGGGGACTTGTCGACATATTATTTGATAGCTTCTTCAGTCAATTTTTGAATAAGTTATATCCATACTCAATTTTCTGTTTTACCAGCCAGTCGTCGATGAATTAGTAAGTTGGTTCACTAGTTCTTTTTTAACTCTTTTATTGTAAAGTTTTAGACCATAACTTAATAATATTGATCGTGTATTTGTTATTTAAATTAATCAGATTTGCAGTATAGAGTCGATTCATTTTATGTTATCCCTTAGTCTATTCTATTACGTGTGAAACCACTTTTACTGTATGTATATATTTGTGTATTCATATAATTATTTTAGTATCCATGTTTCTGTAGTTCATATAAAATTAAATCATATTTTAACTGACTATAACATTCAGAGGTGACCAGTGCGGTTTTGAATGTTAGCTAACTGTCAAATATGGTTCACTTCTTTCTTCTCTTAATAGAAAATAGAGGACGACGCAATGAATCATCAGAATCATTATTGCAGTACATGTAAATTAAATCAACTGTATTTTAGTTGAGTTTTGCATTTGTCGTTCGTATTTCTTCTATCCCTATCGTCTATCTGATGATTCTGGTTCTGGAAGAGGATGAATTCTGTTTATTATTTTGTTTGAAATGATTCTAAATGCATTGTTGATCAATTCTGTGTAGACCATTATTAATTAATAATGTTTAATAATGGTCCATCACTTACTCTTAACTTTTTGAGTATTGAAACGTCCCCTCTTTTTATGATGACATTGAAATTGAAAATAATCTTAAAAATACTTCTAATTTTCATATTATGATGAAGCAGGTTCAGTTCCGAGAGCTACGGACGCAGTCTCTAACTCTAATTTACTGAGTAGAAGTAATCACGGGCTAACACTTGCTGCTCTGAAAAAAGTATATAAATAATAATAAATTATGTATTATTGATCTAATAGGCATGTTCCGCTGCATGTGCCGACTATGTTGAGTTGCAAGTAAAAAATATATGAAATATATAATATTTATTTAGAGAGATAATATTATATGGATTATGAATAGTTAAATCATATTGAATCTTTTAATTATGTTTAATAGTATGTTAAATATATGTAGTTTAATAATATATAAGATTACACATTGCGTTTTTTCGTATTTTGCTTCAAAAATTAATGGTGGCATATATTATATTATGTTATTATTATGCTTGCATGCATTTAGTTAAATAATCATAATCGACTTTTGTAGCATCGTTAATATATGAATCGAATTATGTTTTAATGATAAAATTGCAAGTATACATATATATATGAAATATGAACACGGCAACCATCGTAAATAGGTATTATGCATTTTGTTACTATATATTATATTTCGAATTATCTATTTTAAATAGATTTTAATAATATGTTTAGGCATCCAAATTTAAACTAATTATTTTTAATTTTGCACAGCAAAATAATATATTATGTTTTGAATAATTTATACCAACTGTATCAGTAATTATACACATAATTAAAAAGTCTTGTATGATCACACGGACGAACATGAATTTACTGATTTGGTTTTGCGTTTCTTTCCACAATTGCAAATAACCTAAATTAGCTACTCTAGCTCTAACTAAAAAGATGTTTAGAAGATTGACTAGAATTTCATAATACATTGAGGCTTCTATGGCACTGGCGCGTCATCAGAGTGATTTGGTTTGGTGTATGTAATTTTCCCTACAACAGCTGTTCTGTGGGAAAACAATACTGATTTTTGACAGCTATAAAATGTATGTCCTTATTGCTAGAATACAATCAAATACAATGTGCATAGTGCATACCAATTTAAAATTTGGATGTATTAATACAGTACTTGCCTTATTACTGTGCTGTTGTGGGTATAAGTTTTCTTCTGGTAAGGGACGAGTTTGAGGAGATTAGTCCTGAAGCTGGACTCTTGCTAATACTTGTGCTCGATGAACTTTTCTTACTGCGAGGCCCATGAATAGTTTTAAAGCGACGGGTTAACTGCCGTCGTGCTTTAGATGCTTGCTGTGTAAACAAAATTAGGTTCAGTATATAATTATATTACGATTAGTGGTTCTTTAGTAAAGAAAATACTTACCCTGCGCATGCTAAACCGACAACAATTGCGATATTTTAAGTAGGATTAATATTAAAATTACGTCATATTTGAGTGCTTGTCGAGCTTTGTATTCCTGACGAGCGAGAGCAATTTTAACCCAGTTAGGTACATCTGGTATAAGCTGTTGAAGAACCAGCTTGAGAGCGAGTAGAAAATGTTCGATGACCACGAAAAAGAGGAGCCATTCAGCAGGAGTCATGCCAGGTGCCCAGGCTCGGAGATTCGGTGACAGACATAGCAGAGCACAATTGGTCATCACTGCAATTGCGCCCATTACTTCAAAGGCAACCTGAAACATTTAGTTAAATAGTCAATATTTTACTGTTTCTGCTTGAGGTCTGTTTAGTTCTTCATGCATACCATGACCATGAACAATAAATTACTTTTATTTCTTAGCGATTTGCTCCGCGAATACTGGCAGCATAAACAGAACACACAAAATTGAATATATTAGTATCTTTTACATTTATTCGTATAGGCTTAGGCACTATGGCATGAGCTAGTGTGACAGTTGTTGATTTATTGTGTTTAGAGTTTAGTCTTAAACTTATATGAGAAAATGAATCGTAAAGGATGTTTGGTTGAGCGACGAGGGATTTAGTGTATTCAGTGATCCCACAGGTTTTGAAAAAAT
This sequence comes from Dicyrtomina minuta, assembly GCA_949802685.1. Classification (NCBI taxonomy): domain Eukaryota; kingdom Metazoa; phylum Arthropoda; class Collembola; order Symphypleona; family Dicyrtomidae; genus Dicyrtomina; species Dicyrtomina minuta. The sequence continues at coordinate 30,221,532 of OX461810.1, forward strand.
AAACAAAAGTAAAAATAATTATTCATTTGAGGTTACCTGCCAAGCACCGATGTCTTTCACCCTTTTTGCAGTAGGCCGTTGAAAAACTTTGCAGAGTTTAAAAGCATCAGTGCGGATTTCCAAGAGATTATTCACAATAGCCCAGAAGCCTGCTAAAGGGTAGACGGCTGAGAAGAGAAAGACATAGCCGAATTGAATGAACATTTCCAGGTAGTCGTCAAACGTTCCCTAGTACATACAGAATTAAATTAAAATTCTAATTTGAGTTTGTGGCGACAACTTTAAAGTATGCTAATTGTACGTAGGGTAAAGTATCTTTCTAGCAGCATAAGTCTCACTAAATTAAATTTGTAGTCATTATTTATTTTGTTATTACTTCATAAGGATCCATATCGCCCTCAGCTTTAGAAGCTTCAATTCGTTTATCTGCCGGATCTAAACAAATTAGCCCAAGACCAGTCGGCGACCAGATAGAATCACTGGATGCGGAGTAATTATTGTTTTCTGAAGGTCGTCTCGCCGCATCCGTCGAGTTTACATTGAAGAATCGATCTGTTGCTGGATAGCGTTTGATGAGATAGTCTCTAAGCTTTACAATGCCACCAAAAACAAATTCAAGAAAAAATTACTCTTGATTGAAAAACTGCATTATATTAAACCAAATTAAGTTTTAAACTGAATGCAATATATAATACTTTTAATATCTTACTTTAACGTAACCCTTTCTGCTTAACAGAGGCAACAGAGCTTCTTGAAAATGATTGATACCTTGCATAATGATCAACATTACAGTCACTTGCTATTAGGTGAAGAGAAAATAGTTTTACAAAAATTAATTAATTTTTAGAATACATTTATACAAAATGTTTGTTTGTTAAGGAAAACTTAATGTAAAACAAGATACACCTACCGACTTGAGCATTTCAAAATCTTGAATGTAGAACGCAATGTAAAACAGTGACATAAAGTTATTGACAAATTCAAACAAAACCAATTTTGTAACACGATTTCGATCGAATTGAGCTTGAGTTCGATGGTTCTCTGCAAGCGCATATTATAATTTTTAAAAATACTATTTCAACAGCTCTGTTTCAAGGTAAAGAAGTAATTGCAGACGCACCACATCACCACATGACTACCCTTAAATTACAATAATTTGTGTAATGACTTACCCCATTCTGTGAGATAGTTTGCAAGTTTTCGGTAATAAAAATTCATGAGCCAGACAAGGCCCGCGTAAACAATGCTGGGTAGTAAGACAAACATTCCAGCCCATTTGTTACCATATCTTTGTTTAGATTCAATTATTGTTTCCTCTGCCCAGAACGAGTACAACATGATCCAAAATGCACCAAGCAGACACACAAGGACGATTGGTAAGGAAACACAGTAAACCTTGAGAGAGCAGTTAATGTTTTATTATTGTAGGGTAACTTATAACATATTCCCGTTTATAAATATCTAAAATTCATTATTAGTAATACTGAATTACATTATTATGAACTGACTTTCATTGCAGTTTTCCACCAAGGATATTTGGGCTGATAGCGACCAGTGACAGGATCAACAGACATGACACCTCGATAATTTGCCCGAGGTTCATCCCATTTTATCATTTTCAGCGTTCCCCACACGTACGCTAACTCGGAGCATTTCCTTTTCCACACTTCCAGGAAGATGGTGACCCAGATTAGATTAAATACACAAAAGAATGCCATTGATGGAGATGCGGCGGATTCAGGTAGGAACATGTGAAATACTCCAAGGACAGCCGGTGCAAATAATGATGTAGTATAAAAACCAAGGAAGCAAAAATAGAGAGCAATGGATTCTCCAAAATATTTTCTTATATCCTCTAAAAGCAGAAATTGGGAAAACAAATGCATGTAAGTATAATTTTTTATTTTTTTGGACAAATTCTTCATGTCATGATTAGTCAAGTATGAAAGAAATATCTAACGTTACATCTTTGAAGATAATTTCTCCTTACGCGCATACAATGTCAATAGTCGCTATGTACGTAGTGTAATAAATGTAATAATTACATACAACAAGTTAATTATTTACGGTGTCTCACCAAAAGGTTGTGCTTGGAAAAATGCCCAGTACCATTTGGCACCCAGTTGGCTCAGTTCATTTTCGTCATGAAGCGGGTAAATTGTTGTGACGAAGCCTTCTTGAAGGTAAACTTGAACTGAAATTGTGTTTAAGAAGCTCATCTATAATTACTTAGTAAGCATAAAATATTTATAATTACATTAAAGCATCTCTGATAGATGGTAAAACATAGTCTAAGTAAATACAAAATCATAGGTATTTGCCCCTGCAGACTTTTAAATATCTCATCTAAATTAATGTATTTACTCGGTGCACGAAAACCGCAACGTTTAATCAATACAATATGCATATTAAGAACTAAAAGAAATGAAATAGGAAAGGAATTTAAAACTAGCACAAATCTAAGAAATCCTCGCAGTTTAAATTTACTTATTTTATTTTTTTCTAGCAATACTTACGAACTGATTGTCCAGGGAAAAGTGACAAAACGGGGTAACCGGGAACACAATTATCTTCGAACTGCGCCCGCATATTTTCAAGCTCGTGAAGAATAATCATTTGTTTCTCTGCATTGGTCAACAATGTGTCCAGATGAATATCCCCGTAAAGAAAATTATCTAAATCTTTAACAGTAAATTCTCGGAGGATCCCTCGAGCATCTGTCTTCTTCAATTCAATGTACTCGGCAACCTCTAGTAACTTTAATTTCGACGCTGTCACGTGCAACACTAGACTCTATATTATAATTTTTTTAATTATGTTATTAATAAGTAATTTATTATTATGACCGTAATATTGCAAAAAACAGTACTATCCTTAATTCAAAAGCTACGTACTTATTTCCATAACTGTATAATACCGTATATCATGCATAGTCACCTCTCGTTTTTTGCCACTAAAAGGTTCACACCGTAGAAGGAGCTCAGCTCCACCTTCTTGCTTCTTTCCAGTAATTTTCTTGGCCAGCCAGGATACTGATGCTGGTTGAACATTCGGGGAAAGCCTGAGGACCATGTAGGAAGGCGGGAAAGCTCCATCCGTACCATGTTTTTCGGTGTCATTATCTACGGATGAGTTCACCAGCTCTTCTTGTCCAGACATCCGGCCGGTTTCCATTTGACGTTGATCCTCTGTGAAGATTAAATTCAAAATAAAGTCTGGCTCAAATTAAATCATTCGCCATTTTTTACCGTCATAAAACGTTACTGCAAGGGCGGATCCAGGGGGGGGGGCTATGGTGCTTTAGCTCCCCCTAGAAGCGAATTTTTTAACATTGCGACCATAGGAGCAGCCATTTTCCAAGATGGCCGCTCCTATCTTCTTAACATTGCAAGCCCCCTCCAGGAGGTCATGAGCCCCCTCCATAAACAATTCCTGGATCCGCCACTGGACGTTACTACCTGCTCCATAATTTTGAAACCGCAGTTGAATATGAACAAGTCAGGAACGTGAGCATGTGTGTTAATTTCGTAAGAGGTATAATACTCTCAGCCTGTACCTTATACCTGTCAAGAATTTGAACAACCTTGAAGCCCTCGACTGTAGAGGTCTTCGAAACAAATTACTTCCATTCCGATTACGCCCACCAAATATTTTGAACGATATCGAATTCCAATCACTACTGCTCATTGTTGTTGACATTGGATTTGAACAATGTTATTATTATTTTCACAATAATTGGAATAATAGGTAATTATATTGCACTTTTACAGCACACGGTAGAAATATAGGCTTTATTGAAAGTATCACCAATACACTAATAGCATTATATATGATAGGGTTGCCAACTTATGAGATCTCATACTAAACAAATAAATTAACACTTCGTCGTAAGAATAAAACCGCATGTGCACCGTACTCGAGTTTCACTATAATACTGTACTGTCATTTCAATTTCAAGTAACAAAATGTTAGTCTTTCAACTTTCGAGAGAAGCTTTGATCTTCAGGGGAATTCACCGACAGACAAACAGTCTCACTAATGTTAATCGCTAAAAAAGTGCTAGAACCAGAGAGCATTTCTCAGCTCGTCGTTAATTAATACATTAAGTACTTGTTTACATCCATGTTGCGTAATATGACGCTCGTGACACTGGCGACTGAACTAACCTAGCCTCATGTCAAATACTATAAACACGTAGCAACTTAAATTTTCTCACTCGAATTGTTAAGTAGACTTTTAGACTTTTAGTAGGAAGACATAAGTACACCGGAATTTAAGTAGTAAGTATAATTATTATGCCTCTGTAACTTTCTAAACCTGCTTCATGCTTAACGTGGTGCTAGTCACACTTAAGTGACTTAAGTACTATGATAAACTGATTTTGAAGAAAAGCAATTAAGATTCAAACTAACTCATTACAAAAAATCATTGCAAAAAGATAAGATTAATTTTAACAATTTACAGTTTCAGAATTAGAATAAATTATAGAATTACACTTAAATATCTATGCACACATTTGAGTCATTAATTTAAACTTTTAAAGATTGCACAATTTTTTAAGATGGGACAACACCAGCTATGACTTGTTGGAAGTAGAATTTTCAAAATTAGTTTTAGTAAAAAGTAAAAGATTAACATTACGAGAAATAATTATATAAATTACATAATAATATAATTCAAAAAAATATGTACAAAATAAAATCTCAAGCAGCTATATATACATCGACAGCGAGCGTTTACTAACAACTACTACTAACCTACTGCTCTCTAATATCACAATTATTATTATTGTAATAAATAATGGAATAAGATCCTTGGTTTTATTGTTTAGCGCTTCCTGAAAGTAAGTGAGAGAGAGAAATGAATTGACAGTGTGATAGGAGAAGCTTTGTCCTTATGGGCCACTCATCTCTGTTCACGAAGGTTTTATTATTGTTGTTAAAATTTCCCAATGCTCAAATACTCATCTCCCTATAACATTCCTCTGAAGTTGACGTCGTTGTCTTCCTATAGTCTTCAGTCAACTTCAGTGCCTATCCAAATCAAACGATTTATTAGCTGATGCTACTCATTGAGCCTTGTAGTACTTGTAGTAAAGTTGAGTGAAAATAGGAATATTAAAATTGAAGTAGGTATAATAAGTAAAACAATCAATTCGTTGTGTAATAATTATAGCGCCAAAGTCCATCATCTTATCTACTGACAATCGACACTCGTTAATACTGTAGATTTTAAGTATAGGGATTAAATTATATTTTATCCTAATAATATTTACCGGTGGTGTGGTCAATAGTGTATGGAAAAATAAGCTTTAGCGTAGCTTAAATTTACTGGGATATACTGAACATTTTTCCAATTTTTTGTGTAGCATAATTTGAATTTTGAATAAATTACCTATATTATGTATTTAGAATTACATAATTATTGAGCAAAATAATACGAGAGTAGAGATGCTCCATGCATAATTATGTACTCAGGTCGTCGTACATTCTGAAAAGTTACGAGTATCTACAAACGGCACGTGCACCATAGACTTGTCTTCAGAGGCGTCTCTGTCAACGTTTTCAGCGTCCGTTAACTGTTAAGATTAAGCTATTTACATTTTGTAAAATTTATCTAGCCTCACCACGAACGATGTGATATAAGTCTGAATGGGGTACTTGCATGCAACGTGGAGCGCGATTAGGCATAAGAGGAGATTACTATAATTAAATTACACGGCTATATGTATATAATACATGTTAATGGTCTTCAAATTGTACCTACCTACCTGTGTATGCATAATTAATTCCCGTATGAACGTGAATGCAAAATATTACCCGGGTATAAATGTACAATTGCATTGTAGTAAACATAAAAAATACATGGTCAGTTTTACATTTTACAGTTGTAAAGAACCGTTAATAGATGATAATAGAGCTTATTATGCTCTCTTTAGAATCTGAAATAACCTGAAAGTGCGATACGTGTAGGTACTACAAATTTAGCATAGTGATAAGATAATGGAATGAAACTTACATGAAGGCCAGGAAGACTGCGAATCTGGGAAAAGATGAGATCAGAGATTCGAGATGAGAGAGGATTTTGGATCAGATGCGATCCTGCATTGCCTTTATAGTTACTAAAAACAACTGTGTCGATCTTGGAATAAAATGCGTATGTGTTCCTTCGTAGCCCCGAGAACCCGAACCGAAAAATAAAATAGATACTTTCTTTTGGCTCTGCACCACACACACACACCAACAACAACAACACGAACCAACACTGAAATTGTTAGTGGAGAGAAAAATATACTATGCTAAAGACACGACATGTGAAAAGGGATCACAGATTTTGAGATGGAAGAGCTAAAAAATCTAAGAGATATGTATCTCCTCTCTGTCTCTTGATGTGTTGGATGGTTAAATTATGTTGATGAATTGGAGAGAGTGCGTAAAAATCTTTTTTCAAATTCTAACTGCACACCCCAAAAAAAATTTCAATTTCGTCAAAGTTTACACACAGACTAAAGATATTTTGCTGAGTGCTGTTCTCCTCCCATCCACATCCACTCCTGTTCCCGCAGGAGATGAGACTGACTATGAGACAGAGAAGTGCCAAAAAAACGAAGAAATGTTTTAAGAGTCCTCCACTTTATTCAACTATGTCTATCTCTCTCTCTCAACTCAAAATCCGAAATATTCAAGTTTACTTTAACATCTGCCAAATATACAACAGGAAAAATAATATGCATGGCTAATTTTAGATTCTCCACGGGACGCATACTGTGCTATGTTATGTCTCCGTCCGTCTCCTATTACCTTTATAAATGTCGGCTGTCTCCGGATGTCATATATACACACTTGTGTGTAGGCAACACACCAACACACCAACACACAGTGATAACGATACATGTCTTCAGTTCTTTCGACTTCCACTTCCACATGCAAAAGCAATCTAATTATGAATTCTAAATTATTGTTCCTGCTGCCTGTATACATAACATGGTATAGCTGCCGGTTCCCTAAGATTATATAGGGTAGGGTCGGGTAACTGTGGTAGGTCCGATAACTGTGGTAGCGACAGTTTTCACCAGGAAAACATCAGAACTGACAGTAAAAGAATACCTTCCATCGAAGAACAGGGTTCGCTCTTCTATGCAAGAAATTTCTTTACTGCCAGTTCTGATGTTTTCCTGGTGAAAACTGTCGCTACCAGTTATCGGACCTACCACAGTTACCCGACCCTACCCTATAACCATAATATATTTTATGAAAAATGCTATATCCAGCCCATCCATACCCCGACCTACTATTTATGTATTTGGAATGCACTACTTTTATTATGGCGTGCCACTATATGGATTTCATAATCAAATACAGGATGGATATTATATTATGTGGATATTAGTAAATAGTATTATCTGAGGAACCGGCTTCTTACTATTAATTTCATGTAATTCTTTTTATAGAAACGTCTTGGTTATTATGCATGTTGATATGAAGATGACATGTATAACAAATCTTATGTTTTGATTCATCACGCATATTATATCATTCTCCCGTTTCTTTCTCTGTGGAATTTCTAGCATCTCGAAAAGAGAGAAACTTTAGACTTTGAAACTTTTCCCCTTCGTATCTTCCTAATTGAGGAGCCCATTTCCATAAGGGTTACAGGAGCGAACCGCAACTGTGGATGCATCCAAAATTTGTGTGCTCTCATTTACTTATATCGTCAGTGAAGCATCAAAATGACCCATTTCCATTTTTTGCTGAAAACGAAAAACGAAATACACAGTTCACTATATATCTACAAAATGATTTAAAATTTCAAGTTCCTAACAGCATGTAAATAGAACAATTTTTTACATTTCAAAACCACAAAAATACAATACTTTGCAATTTTCAGAAACATGTAAATAAATTGGAGCTTTTGGAACTTTCCAAAACTCTTAATTCACATTTTACGCATTTATCTCATGCAGTTTATTTGCCATAGCTCATTTTAATTCTAGCTAAAATTGGAAAAAGGGTCATTTTGATTCTTCACTGACGGTATGTTAGTAAATACGTAGTGTATAATATGTATGTACAGTAATAATAATTTATTTCATTAAATCGATTAGGCCTGGGCCTGTACCATAAAATCCCACGGATAGTAAATAATACACCGTTCTTAATTACTTATGCAATTCAAAATAGTGATATGACTAATCATAAACTATTTGCAAGCAAGCTGCACTAGTCAAAAATACGTAATGGGGATATAAGACATATCAAGCTTTTAGCGTATCAATAAAACCACAATTTTTTTTAGCACCGTTTTATCCATGAGAACCGCAAACCCAAGATATCTGGCACAGAGTGCGTACAAACCATCCACCTCCGAGTGCAATTAAACTCATATAGCTTATCGAGTTAATTACAAATTAGTCAGTTATAGTGCCGATTACCGATATACCCTTTGCGGTTATTGTATTTGCATAAACCAAAACCAGAAACCGAGTCCAATCAGCTATAAATTATTATGCTTTATCCTATTGCTCTATATAGAAGTACCTTGTAGCATCTTGTTAAAGCAGCTGAATGCATAATAGAATTATTATTAAAAATTGATTCAACTGTACGCGTATAATTTAGTTAGACGTAGTAGGGGAGTGCGTATGTGTGATCGGGTTCATTTTTTTTCAACTTTGAAAATCTGTAACTTTTTTTTGTACTTCCTCCAAATTCACTGTTTGTGTACTCAAATACTAGCCAGTTCATTCTCTATATACCCTTAAAATATCAAACCGATAAACTGAAAATTCGAAGACTTGTACCAAATTGTATGAAATAACTTCGATAATTTTCGAAATTACAAAAATGCTGTTTATGTGATCACCGTGTCCCAAAATGTGATCATGTTAAAATTGCATTAATATTACAGTGAAAGTTAGTGCCTTTTATGTGATCACACTAGAAAACTTTCAGATAAGATGGAAAATGAAAGATAATGCGATATTAGGTTCCATTTATGAGAGTTTAAATAACACTACATGCGTAAAATACAAAATCACATGTTTTGGGGTGGTCTGCAAATGGCGTCACAAAATTAATGACATTTTGTCCCACCACTATTTTATCATTTTAGGGGTTGCCCATAAATGATGTCATCGAAATATCTCCATTTCTACGACCCTATGATTACCCTGTCATCAACCGAACCATTGTGTAGAATAGATGGATATCTTTAACATACGTTGTCATCAAGATCCTAGCTGACCCACTGCCACTAACCGTACCCCTGACATCATTTACGGATGATCTCTTACCATTGAGTAAGCGACTATTTTAAAATGGAATGTCATCAGTCATTAATATCTGGCTAGACCAGCTGACCCGAACGATGACATTATTTAATGGCGATTTTTAAGGGGTTACCCATAAATGATGTCCACATCTTGGTGGGTAAAAATAAAATAAACGATAATTCGGCATCTGTAACATGTGATAACAGCAATTGCATAAATGATCGAGGAATTCCTGAACTAGTGGATTTATCTTGAGCAATAATGCTAACGATACACTGAATTTTAATACCCACCCATTTTTCTAATTTGCAAAAAATCAAAATTTGCTGTAAGGGATGGTTCATAAATAATGTCACCCAAATTAAAATTTTATTAGGACCCATTCACCTATATGTCATGATTGTCATGACATCAACATTACTTAAACCACTATATGTAATATGTCTTCAAAATCTGACTGGACCCACACCCATCCGGACGACATCATTTATGGACGATCCCTAATGATGTAAAACAGCATTGTCAACTTATTTTAATAAGCTGTTTGATAAACTGAGTTGATTCGATGCTTTTAGCCATCTGCAGCTCTGATCACATTTAGAGCTCATAGAATGATCACATTATAGCACAACTCCCGGATTTGACACTTTGACCTTTCATCTATTTTAGTGGGAACTCTCCGTACGAAAATCTCAAACAGTATCTTCAACTAGTTGGTAATGAATGTATCAATCACGTTGCACGCGTTGTTTAATTCTAAAATAGGATTGACTTTTGTTTTGCGTTCAGAAACAAAAAAAATTATTTTCAATGTTATAAAGTGTCACTCTCATCTTTAAAAGACGTGATTTCAATATTTCAAAATCATTAAAATGAAATCTACTTTACTGGGGAATAAAAGTTCTGGGTATATATATATATATACAATACAGGGAAACGGGAAACTCATATCCTTAATGTCAATTTCTACTAAAAGTTCCTTCCAAATACAGACAAACTAGAAGGTGGTCCTTTCAAGAATGTGCACACTCTTAGAATGGAACTTTAATTAAGTAGGTGGGTACTTCCATTGTGAATCCGTACAATGTAAAGAACAAAAATGGAAATTGCCCAGGATTCATACCGATACATCAAATCACATTATCATATCATCCACAACCACGTTGCTAGCTGATCCCACCGGCCATCAAAGAAGCAATAATATACCGTGTGCTAGTAAATACTTTTAGCGCTATACACGAACTGTTTCTACGACCAGCTGACTTACTGACTGAGGCTTCCACTTCCACTCACAGCTCATGAACTTTTTGAATCTACTCGATACATTTAATTTTATAAAAAGTTACTGCACACTGCACCATTGCACCTGCATTACCTGCAATTTAAAAACCCAGTGTTTGCATAACATCAGCTTAATTAATTGTGGATCGTGCATTTTTAATTCTAGAACTTATTCTTACATGACATTTGGTCTGCTTGGGCAGTAAATACAGTAGCTTAAAGTGTAAGTGAATCTAATAAAATCACATTCTTTGTGGTTGGCGGTGTATGTTCGGTGCAGTTCATGATTTTATATGTATTTTATAACCTAAAATATATAGCTTGCAATTAGTTCAATTTATATTAGGTACTCAATTAGGCGGAATTAGAATGAGCATTTGTGAAGATCTTAGTGAATTTTTGGTAAGAATAATACATATATAATTAATTTCGCTAATGTTGTTTGTACTCTGTATCTGTGTGTATGTATGTATGCATTTAATTTATCTGCTTGTGTTGTTGGTATGTACTTGATTGTTGATGCCGATTTAATTTGAATTGGATGTCGCCCTCTAAAATGAACCATATAATTATATTTGCAGGCCACTCTGAAAAATATGAGGCTAGTTGACGATAGAATCGTGTATGCCCTTAATACTTCGATACCGACAGAATCCTTCGCCAGTAAAGTGGATGGAACGGCGGGTTGCCGGAATCTGTTTGCACAGGTAATTAATCGATTACATTATATACTTATGACATGATGTCTGTTGTTTCAATGTTTCACATAGTTTGCAAAAAAATTAAACAAACTTACTTATATGGGTATCTAAAATCATATATTGGCTACCAATTTTTTGAATTTGTACACAGTTAGTCAAAAGTCATTCAGAACGAGACGCTGCTTTACAACAATGCTTGGATTTTACAATAAAAAAAGTAGAACGGCTAAAACAGGAAAGGCAGGCTAATCCAGACAATCATACTCTCCAAAAATCGCTCAAACGAGAACAAACAAAAGTAAATAATTTTCTGTATTATGATTTGTTTCGAATATTTTCTAGTTTATTATGTTATTCAATTTGAAAGTTAATTAATTAATGCTAACGCCTATGTACTTATCTGTTATAGCTTCGAGAATTGCAAACTCAGCTCAACGTGGATGAAGTTATACGAGGCAGAACATTAAAGCTCTATAATGAGCGTTGCCGGACGTTTTATAAACCTGAAGCAGAAACCCGAACGTAATATTACGTACAAAGTACCGCAGTAGTGCTCACTGTTGTTTTGTTGAAAATTTTTTTCAGATCAAAACATTTAAAAAATTAGTACTTGTATTTTAAGCTTCAAGTATATAATAATTACGTAGCCCATTTTTTGTAGTATGTAAGTAGTTGTATTGGCTACGTAATTACATTGACATGAATATAGGGGTGTGAATAAATGAGTAAGCGTGCCTTGATTTTTGACTGGCAATTGTTTTCATACTGTCCTTTATTACAATTTACATTTTAAACATTAAACTGATTGTAATTTACGTAGCTATATTGTTAAATATGTTCAATAAACGATTACTTCCAAGTACTTACAGGAGGAAGAACATTCAAAAAAATAAAATAAATTAACTTCGTTTAACTTTACTCGACTCGACTTCGTTATACCCTCACATATCATTAAATAAGCAAACGTTCACAGTCCCAGTTATTCCACACATCCCTTTATTTATCGTTAGTACGTGTATATAATAATTCATCTCCCGACATTCTTAAAATATTTTTTATTGTTTTATTCACCCCGTTCAATATAGGCATCTATAGGAGCATAAGCTACTATCACACTCCAAACTATACATCTCAATGAATTAAAGCAATTTTGGATTGAAACTATTACTCTGATCTATTTGCTTTCTTTGTTCAATAACTTTTGCTGTCTTGCTTGATGTTCTTCGTTAATTTTTTTGTGCCACTCTAGGTTCTCACCCTCAACAGTAATACCGTGCTTAGCAGCATGCTTCCCCAAGTATACCATTCCAATACAAACGCATATACCGGCAAAGACCATACCAAGATTTATCCTGATCATACCCCAAGTTCGAGCTTTGTGCATCGTTTCGTACCTGAAAAAATAATTATAAATATTTGCAGTTTTTGATATTTATTCGAGCTGTATGTTTTGGAATAAAATAAAAATATTTGTTATGGTAGCTAGTAGCTGGGCAAACTTACTCAATTCGAGAAGGAACATCCCCTATAGTTCGGTAATGTCCAGACCATACTAAAAATACTTTGTCTCTTAGGTTGGGGCAATGCTTTGGCATTCCTTTATGTAAAAACAAATTAAATTACTTATTATTTTAAACTTTAAATAATGCGGCCAGCACTGTAATATTATTATTGTTATGCTATTATGCTATAGAACAAAAGTTTTTCTCGTTTACAAAGTGCTATCCAAACCGATTAATATGACTTAATTAAATATATGATACTGACCGATCGTAAGGATTTTAAAAATTAGAAAATTATTTTCCAAGATTTGCAAATTATTTTTTAACACTTAAATATGTTTTTAACTATAAAATATTCTAAAATTAAAATTCTTCATAATGACGCATCTTCAGCATCATCGTTTAAATACTTACGAGGGAACGTTCTGAAATGATCACGCCAAATCGGCTCTATATATTTTTTTTTGAAAAGAGCATGTGAAAAAAACTAGATTTGCTTAAGAACATGATGCCAATGGGGATTTTGACTCGCTAAGTGGGATTTTTGAAAGTATAAATTTGCTAATGGTAACTAATCGGGCGACATATTTAGTTGACCAGAAAATTAATTTTTAATTCTTTAGCACCCTGTAGCTCCTACAATATTCCAGTAATTTCAGGGTTTTTGAAAATTCAAAAAAAATGTTTTTTTTTCAGAAAATAAGTTATTTGTCTCGGTCATGGGCAATACAAATTTACAAGGACCAAGAAAAATACCCTATTTTTTCAGAAAAAAAATTTTTTAAGAAAACATTTTTTTTTTGAATTTTCAAAAACCCAGAAATTACTTTGTAGATAATGCTTTGGGAAATACAAAACTACAATTTTTTTATAAATCGGATGAAAATTGTTGGAGCTACAGGGTGCTAAATAATTAAAAATTAATTTTCTGGTCAATTAATTATGGCGCCCGTTTAGTTACCATGAGCAAATTTATACTTTCGAAAATCCCACTTAGCGAGTCAAAATCCCCACTGGCATCATGTTCTTAAGCAAATCTAGTTTTTTTCACATGCTCTTTTCAAAAAAAAATATATGGAGCCGATTTGGCGTGATCACTTCAGAACGTTCCCTCGTTAGTACCGTGCGTGCAGGTAATTTTGTATCTAAAATTACATATTTGATTCACTTTAATTTCACTAAAAATTACTCATGTCACATCATGTACAAGTAGATGCCTCAAATGTACTGTAAAGGTGTAAAAAATGAAAATTTATTAAGGCACTACTTTTTTATAACTTGGGTCGGAGTCTGAAGACCCTCAAGTTTTAGGTATATTCGTATCTTTGGCCTTTGAAAAACAACAAGATTAGCTTCCAAAGATATACACGACTATGCACAAAAAGAAATTACCAGGAAATTTTCCATGATCTTCAAGCTGCCCAACTTTTAAAGTATTTTCGAGCTCTGCCACTTTTTTCTCAATTTTACTATTGTTGTTTCTTTTTATTGGTGAAGTGATCAGTCCTCTTCTAAGAACTAGCTGGAATCTGCTCAACATATTCGTTTCTCTGTGTGAGTAGTATACAGTTAGTAAGTCTATAAAATACATGAACATTTTTAAAAACAATTTATTCTCGTTGTGCTTATGTGTAATATAAATCTGATCAAAAAAGTTAATCTTATTACTTTAAAAATTGCAGGTACTCACTTAGTGGAAGTCCCGTTTAAATATTCACCTAACAGTAATTATTACACTTTTTAGTGTTTTAGCCTTTTAAATTTGAGAGTGCAAAATATATTATGAATCACAATATCAATCTATTACCTATAACACTATAACAGTTCTCTGCCACTCTGGTCGGATACCTGAATCCTGACTCTGAAATGAATACGATTATTAAGATTAAAGTTCGAGGAGTAGATACACAACAACTGACTGGAGCACTTCAGTCCGATATAGATACAGAATTCCAGTACTCCAGAATTCCAGAATCATGAATGTAGTGAATTTTGTTATGTTCTGGTTCTGTCGTACTTTTTAGGATTGATTTTAGCGGGCACTGGGCACAGAAATTATTTTCTTATGCTTAGCGTGTATTGAATGAAGAAGTGTAACGTAACGTATAAGTTAAACTTACTAGTTAGTGTAGTCTGGTGTAGTGCATGACGTATAAATTTGCATGCATAATAAATAATAATCACTATATTAATGCAAAAATTAGTGGCTTTAAAAAAGTAATAATAAATAATAATATTATAACGTATTAAGTATGAAATTAAGCTATACATAAGCCGCCATAATTATAGTTTGTTTTCTTTATTCGTTTTGCTAAAAATACAAGTATGAAAATAATAATGTGTGAGTTACATTATATATAGTTAATAGTGAAAATAATACTTCCAGCGACATACCTAAGGGGTACTGTTGTATTTTGTTCACAATTGTTTGTGATAATTGTGATTTTCACATCACAAAACAATCACAATTTACATTGTTAACAATTTATTTTACCAGCCTAAGATTGTGATTGTGAAAAATTGTGATTGTTAACAAAACGATGAAAAAACCTTATTTGTTGACAACGAGGTGGGGGTGGTGGGGGGAACTTTTCCAGTATTATTGGGATCGTCCACAAATGACGTCCCGCAAATTATTATTCTTTTGTTGGGATCATCCATGAATGACGTCCCGAAAATTATCATTCTTTTAGTGGGATCGTCCATACATGATGTCCCGAAAATTATCATTTTTTTTATTGGGATCGTCCATAAATGACGTCCCGAAAATTATCATTATTTTATTGGGATCGTCCATAAATGACGTCCCAAAAATTATCATTGTTTTATTGGGATCGTCCATAAATGACGTGACGAAAATGATCATTATTTTATTGGAATTGTCTATTAATGACGTCCTGAAAATGATCATTCTTTTATTGAAATCGTTCATTACTGACGTCCCGAAAATTATCATTCTTTTGTTAAGATTGTCGTTAAATTACCGCACTTGAACTATCACATTTTTGGGACCCACTTACCCCATGACAGTTTTTGCACATTTTGAAAACTGTATTTTGTTTACATGAAGTTTCATGCCTATGTTGTAGACACATTGGCCCTCCTGTTTACATGTTTTATTTACGATCTTAAGTGTATAAATGACAAAAGTTAGTTTTCCGTTTTTATTTTGTGTTCTTTTAAAATTAGTCGTACTCTCTACTTTCTGTACATTTTACTACGAACTATGTTTAGTAAGACTAAAGAAACTGACTAAACTACAAAGATCACCATGAAAATGGTATCGTCAGTGAAGAGGTGTTTGCCAATGTCCATTCGTTTCTTACACGCGCTTTAGCCCAAGTCCATCAAAATGCATAAGTGCATTAAATTATTGGTACATGCTTACAATGTTATAAATAGAGTGGAAAATGTATTACCTGCACCAGTAAAGTGCAACATGGAATATTCACACCTTTGAATTGCAGAATTTGATGTCTATCGCATTTAATTGTAAAACAAATAACGAACTAAAATGAGGAAGTTAGAGTAATACTTTCATATTTTTATCATTTATTGATACAACATTTTAGTATTCAAAGAAGTATATATTCCTGATTCTAAGTTTTACTGTCCAGTAATTACACAATATCATGAGTGCATTTTATCACATTGTACACTTATATTATCATATTTTTGGTGCAATATATATTGAATTTCACTAAAAATATGATCCAGATATGATAATGTCAACAATAGCTGGTTTGCTGAAAATAAAAACAAAATGAGCTAAAATTTGATTCCATCAAACGTAGAAACTGTAGTGTTGTAGGTACTGCATTTTGAACTTTGCTGGAGCAAATATCACACTTAAAACTCTATTAATAACACTGTACACACACCAATAACTAAATTAACTTGTGCATTCTGCACTGGAGTTAAAATAATTGTTTTCAGTGACAATTTTTTTTTAGTTGCACACTTACTTTGAGTAAACATACGTATTTTTAATTTGTGTACAACAAAATAATACGAAGTGAAGCGTATAAAAAAAATAATAATAATTTATTCATTTTGTAAATCCAGCAGCAGCACATAAATCATAAAAAGCAATATATAAAATTATCCTTTACAAAATGTGCAGAGGAGTATGTGGGTCCTAAAATAGTGATAATTTGGGTGACGTCTTTAACAGACGATCCCAACAAAAAAATGATAATTTGCGGGACGTCATTTGCGGACGATCCCAATAAAAGATTGATACTTTTCGGGACGTCATTTACGGACGATCCCAATAAAAGATTGATAATTTTCGGGACGTCATTTACGGACGATCCCAATAAAAGATTGATGATTTTCGGGACGTCATTTACGGACGATCCCAATAAAAGAATGATAATTTTTGGGACGTCATTTACGGACGATCCCAATGAGAGATTGATAATTTTCGGGACGTCATTCACGGACGATCCCAATAAAAGAATGATTATTTTCGGGACGTCATTTACGGACGATCCTAATAAATGAATGATTATTTTCGGGACGTCATTTACGGACGATCCCAAAATCATTTAGTGCTCGTTTGTTGTTGCTTCGTTGTGATGATCTTGTGATTGTGCACAATCTCATTTTAGTAGTTTGTGATTGTGATTGTGATATCACAATCACAAGCGAAAAAACTATCGTGGTTTGTGAACAAAATACAACAGTACTAAGGGGCCAGTAAAGTACCTAAGTAGTGCTACGAAAAAAAAACACGAAGCAAGTATGTAGTTCAAATTATCTATGAGTACCCCTATAAGCACTTAATAATAGCATGAAATACTATAATTAGTGGTCATTGTGGTTTTACACGCAACATAAAGTTGCGCTCTTTTTTACGCCTAATTTTCTATATGGGTATGTCTAAATGGTATTTAAAAAATAAATTAAAAAATTAGGCCACGTAAAAATTTTCAAATAATTATAAAGGTAACATAAATGCTTATGTGAAAGACCTGATACCCAGTGTAAATTAAAATTGTTATATGTAAGTAATTGCTTATATAGTGTGAAAGTTTTCTCCACAACGAGCTGTACTGAGTACTGAAACGAAGATTTTTTGGAAAATCATAAATATGTTTTATAGTTAGAGACTTCTAGAGTCTAGAGGCTTTAAATGAGCAATTGATAATTGTATGGTATGGCTAAGTTAGTATTAATAAGATGTAGACTTGGGCCGCAAGCGTGGAGTTAAATTAAGTTTTGTAGGTTCCGATATCTTCTCATATTTCCCCGTGCAAATTTTTCGGTGTTCTGACCACCATGAATCTGAGGGTCCTGGGGGACGATTCACATTTTTCGTAATTACGTATCTTTCGGGTAGGTGTTTTTTACACTGGCCTTCAGTGCAGCGCCAAACATGATTCCAACGATCCATTTCGTCGTAAAATTCGTGATGAATCTAAAACATAATACATATAATATAAATCCATTATTTTTCGCGGCTATGAGTAAACGGCCGGCGTATATATAAGTAAATATAAAAAAATAAATTAGGGGTTCCATGTATGAAATCTAATGCGCAATCAAAGCTGGCTAGTTTACATTATTTTTTTGAAAATGCAACAGATTGATGAGGTTCCTAATAAATCATAGCCACAACCATATTTGCGTGAGACCAATCTGATTTGAATCGATTCAAAATGATTGGCCTTTGAGTCACAGCTATCTCGATTCGAGATTCTCGAACTAATACGCTTGAATTTAGATCCTATGATTAAGCTCCAAATTGTATTTTGTTTATATTTTAAGTACTTTTATTTATGCAACTTGATAAAAATATGACATTTTCAAAAAATACCGAAAAACCCGTCCGGACAATAGAGGTCCGGATACTGGAGGGTTTACTGTATTGCTCAAGCTGGGATTATTATGGAGCATAATATATTATATCGTTTAAAATTTTGGTGTATTAAACACGGATATTTTAAGATCTCCACTTACCGTAATTTTACATCCAGCAGCTTTATTTATACGATTTAAATGACCCATGAATTTGTCTCCATGTTCCTCTTCCTCCTTGTTGCCGTCTACCACGAATAGATAAGCGTGTATCATTTCATGCTACATTATAAAAAGGGCATATAATATATTATCGTCACAAATCAGATTGACCTTTTTGTACATGCGCAGTAGAACTTGGGGTTACTTTTAACATTACATGTGATGCAAATTTCTGAACAAAGATTAACGGCCAGATTCAATGCTATTTGCGTTCACACTACTTAAAACCGTTTGATTTCTAAAGTTGCACAGTACGCAATTAAGTTCAGAGAACAGCACATAGCTGTAGGCGCCTAGCCCGGAGGAATAAAATATGCAGAATGATGACATGATTAAATTATTGTTCTTACAGTATGTTCCCAATTTACAGAAACTCACCAGCAGAATTTCAACCAAATCTTTTCGTTTCCGATATGCAAGAAGAGGGATTGACAAAGTGATCTCGCAGCCTTCTCGTCTGCCCTTGAAAGTGCAAGCTCCAGCACATGCAGTCATTCTTGAATTCCATTTCACAGTCACTTTTTCCCTTTTTAATTTCCCTCCGAAGAAATCTTTGTCGAAATTACTAAATAGCTTTTGAATATCCGGATTGGGGTCTGTCAACTCCAATTTTTGGCTAACTATACTTTCTGACGGCATCACTTTATGAAACTCACTCTAAATGAGCTAAGCTACAACGAAGCGAAACAGAAAATACGAAGCTGACAGCGATTTTAAAATTGCTACAGGAAAACTAACGGCTAGGCAATGGAATTGGAAGGAGCGAAACTAAGATACTAACCGATATTACAAACAACGAACAACCATTCAGCCCCATAACTTTAAACAATGCTTTAAATTGAAGACAGACCAATAACAATCTCATGTATTGTAGAACAGTAAAGTGTACAGCTTGATGATCATGACAGAAACTTTTCAAATCACAAATGAAACTAACCTAAATAAAATTGAAGATACGATTTTCATGCAAATCAAAGACTATTCAAAATAATTAGTCAAAAGTAAATATTATGTAAATATTTATTTGAAGTTTAACAACCTAATTAATAATGAATTTTCAAATATATAAAAATAATGCCAAATGATTTCATTCCATCTCTGACACAATGTTTTTCGTCCTTTCTGCAACAAATGGAACGGTCCCGGGCTTGCTGTGTGAGCGGCGATTGCCTTCCCTAAAATAAATCAAATTCAAAATATTAATATTCTGCCGAAGATATCTGCATAATCTCGTCCAAGTAAAACAATTTAAATATATTGCATACTTTCGTAATGTTGAGTCTTTGATAATTCGGAGCTCCTTTTTAGCCTGGTACACATGTTTGGGAACATGACGGTGGCGTGCTATTCTTTTTACTTGAGGAAAATCAGCAAATTTTTCTTTCAAAGCATCACTATACTGCAGAGCTTCCCTCTCACGCGTTTTCAACTACAAGGTAAATCCAAGAATTACAAAATATAATGCATAATAGTTTGAATGTTTTTTAATTGTTTCCGAACCAAAGCGTTAACGACATACCACTCCAAGTTTCTCCCATGCTTTTGCTTTCCATATACGAATGTTCATTTCATCTGAGCCAGTAATAATATATTTATTGTCCAACGTCCACGATACGCAGGTCAGACGTTGCATTCTCTTCGAGTGATATACTTCTCTCGAGTGACCCTTGAAAGATTCAAGATATGAGTTAAATTATGTATTACATATAAAACTTAGTATAATATCTAATTAAGATGTCATTTGCTGTCCTCCTCAATACCTTATCAACCTCAAAAATTCGAACAGTTTTATCCCAGCTTCCCGACACAAATTCTTTTCCTGTGGGGCTAAAATCCAGATCAACAACTGCAGCGACATGATCTTTATAAATATTTAGAGGGTGCTTCAGTCGTCGCATGTCAAACGCATATGAGCTGAGGATAAAGAAATTACAAGTTTAATTGAGTCCTTATCATGTTGGATGTAATGGAACGAGAGCACATTATTCCTCTACCACTTACTTATAATCTTCGCTTCCCACTACAAACACAAATGGTTCCATGGGATTCCAACATAGAGCATTTGACTTTAGCGTTAAAACAACTTTGCGAATGGGACTACTTCCTCGGATATCGTAAAGCATAATGCTTCTATCGCTCGCACATGCACCTTAAGAAATTGTGTACAAGAATATTTGTATATTAGCCAATGAATAAAAAACTGATGATTTGAGAAAAATGAACACTCAAATTCTAACCATTAGCAGTAAAACAGACAAATTACACGTGAAAAGTATAATAAAAATGTACCTAAGATGTTTGTTTGAGACTGGTTGAATCTTACGCAATTTAGTGAATCTACCCCCCACTGAAATTCCTGGACGGGGGTATTTCTTTCCCCCTCCCATAGTAAACAAGAATCTCCACAAGTTGCAAACACTTTCTTTTTTGCGTGATGGCTGACACTCGCTAGGTTGTACTAATAATTACAACAGAAATAATGCATAAATTTAATTTAATGTAGCTGTGCTTGTATCTTTGATAACATGAGTGTGCACCATTTGAATATGTCAGAACTATTCTGAATCTTTTTCAGACACACATAATACCAATTATTAGATCAAAATAAACGCCCAAATTCTACCTTTGTCACGATCGTATGCTTGGCACCCTGCTCAGGCTCCGAATTCAAAGATGTACCCGGTAAGGCGGTATCCCAAAATTGAATATGTTTGTCATCCCCAACGGTAATCATAGTATCCCCTTCTGGAGTGAAGGTGATACCTCTAGTATAACCCGAGTGGGCTTGCAAAGTCCGAACACATTTTCGCAGAGGTACGTTCCAGTGTTTAACCTAAACAAAATAAAAATCAGTATTCATCAGCATATCATAGATCTAATTTTTACCAAATGTGTAATATTTGGCTATACTATGTACATAATGTTGTTTTACTATAAACTGCATTAAAGTTACAATGGATGAATGTGGAATGAGTAGAAATTTATCTTACCACGCCATCAGCATCACCAGAGAAAAGCCATGCTAATTGATTTGGATGCTTTCCTAAACACGATACGATGTCACCGTGACCATCCAATGCGCCCATAAAAGGCTTTGCAAATACCCTTTCTAACTTTACAGCATTAAGGGCTCTAGTGTACTCACGCTGAACCTCAAATGGATGTAAAGCTGGATCATAATTTCTGGGAACTTTGTGCAGGTCGAATTTCGTCTCCCGACAGTACTTGTCCGGGTTTCTGCTCAACAATTTTACTTTCATTTTCAATAATTGCAATATGCAATGTACAAAAATGCTATTCGTAGAGGTCCAATACCTTATTATTACGAATGCAAATTATAAACAACAATCTTGACAATTATTTACAACATATTATTGATTAGACAGATTGCAGACTTTATTTTCCCAGCAATTCTAAGAGTATTAGAATCAGCAGATAATAACAACAGATTTATTACGCACTGTACTGACTATCAATAGAATACTAGTATGTACCTCACTAGTTTACCACTGTGCTGTATAAGTTTGTTAATATGTTAATTGTAAGGACTTCTAACTGCAGCATTTAAAAACTATGCTGTGATCTGTGATTAAACTTCAAAAGGGAAAAGGGAAAAGGGACAACAACGTGGTACACAGTTTTTAAACTGCGCTCGCTCGAGCAAGGATACCGTGAAGAATCTGAGGCGAAGCTGGAAAATTCTCATTTCTTTATTTTTTTCTTTCAATATTTTCTCCTTAACTTAACTCAATCAAGCCATAGCATAGCGATGCCATAAAATATAAAGCAGACGCTCCGACATCGTATCACGGCTCCACGGCTTCACGCTCACGCTATAGTAAATTTTCTCTTCCCTACTTTTCTCTAAATCTAACCAGTTATAGCAGTCCAGTAAATCTGCTGTGTACTGTGTACCACTAACCAACCAGTGCCAGTACCAATGCTACCAATGATCCATATTTTCACTAGCTCTAAAATGGCGCAACTGCTTCACGTGGTATGCTGTGTTGACTGCAAAACTTACCAGGTAAGCTTTTTTAGCTAATTATTCTTTTACTTACATTCCGACATTTCCGACAAATAGTTATTTATTATATTCAAATAGTTACCATTGTAATTTTAGTCATTTTAAAAGTGGACAAGTGAGGTAAGTAGCATAACTACTCTATTAATTTTATCAAACCTATTACTATTTACCGTGTTTGTTTTATGAGTATGAGTTGTTATAATTTGACGCAGTCGAATGTTCTATGGTAGATTGACGCGTATATGTATATACATATTCACTTTGATATATGCAATGCAGAGTGATAGTGAAATAGATATAGTGAAATAAATAGCAATTAGTTTGTATGTCTGTCTAGAAGATCAATGTTATTTCATATGTCAACGCGACAATCGTGATATAAATATATAGCGCGGAGCGATCTGTCTGTGTAAAGTAGCTGTCATGTGTGTAATTGTGTAATATTTTAATTTTTAGTGTACTTAACTTATCAAGAGTTAGTAGTACGTCAAAGAAAAATTGCATACCTTCTCGCATTTGCTATTGCTACTAGGTAAGGAGTTCATCAATTATGTTCTTGGTGGTTGTGGTTGGTTGTCTCTCATGAGAACGAGAACTTCTCATTCATTAGGAAGAGCAAAAAAAAACTGGAAACAGCCGAGCTGTGAGTGAAGTGAAGTAAAGTAAATCAGCATTATTATTGTCAAATAATTGTTGCGATTCTTCCTAGGAAAAAAAGAAAAATGAATTGCCGAGGGCGCTTTTCTGTATAGGTATCTACAACGTATACACTCTACGTAGCTAGGGCTAGTTACGGTTGAAGTTCACTGCTTTTAGCTGTATTGTTGTTTTTATGCCATACCGACATCCATCCAATACTATTATACTATGCAATGTTTAAGCGTGATGTTGTTGTAATGTATAATGTAATTGAGGAATGAGGATTGGGGAGTATCAAGAAGAAGAAGACAAGAAGAAGAGTTGTTCTTGTTCTTGTCTGTTGCGAAAGAGCAATATTTTATCGTTGCATCTAAGCTTTAAGGTCGCAGTACAATGTATAAGATACTTATACCAACGGTATACGTGGGAAAGCCAGGTTAGGTTTTGTAATTTGTAAAACTCATATTCAGCTGTTTAAGCCATACATATTGCATACGTAGAGTAGTTATTGCTACAACAATATGAAATAAATTTCATTGCCAAGGAAGGAAAAATTGGTGTAACAAACTATTGAAGAATCGTAAGGCATATACCTACTTGTATTTTTCAATATATATTATTTGCAAAGATCATCTGAAACGAATAGGGTTCCTGTTATTGAGTTACAAATTACAATATCTTTTTTTTAATTATAGTTTTTGTTTGGGGTTTAAAATTCAAAAATAGCAAGTTTTCAATTTATTTGTATGCAAATAATTATACTTGCTGCTAAATAATTAAGTAAGTAGCTCTTATCTACATTTTGTAGTACTTGTTTCTTCTGTTCGTATAGAAAGACGTATCAACATTAATAAGGTGCTGTAAATATTTTACATATTCTGGGGTCGTCTTTGTAGGTTATTCAGTTATACAGAGTGTAGAGTTTTATTATATTATTTGTGTTATTTAGAAAAAAAAATGAGTTTGTACAGCAAGTTTCTGATTAAGCACTGTTAAATGGGGCAATAATTATTTTGTGGATTGTATCAGTAGAGTAAAATCATTTCTACCTATTTACATAATTTATTTTAAATCATAATATAGAAAATTACTTAAACTGAATCTGGATTACTGAGACTCTTAGCTGGTGAGGCTGGTGGTATCAAAGAAAAGAATTTGAAAATCATGTGAAATGCTTCACCTTCACAATATTTTTTCCCAAAGTGCAAGCCTGTTAAGAAATTAGTTCAAATGATTTAGGTACATACGGCTAGCTTCGTTATCTGGTCAGTTAGTATGATACACTGCTAAAGCTGGCTGCCGAGGTATTTGACTAAATAACAAATAAATGATAAACTTTTCATTTCAATCATATAGGTTCACATAATCAAAAAGTCCAAGAAGTGGGTCTGCAAAATCTGCACCACCAAACAATCGCTTATACGGGTAAGTTTTTTTTAATAGAAGTACTTACATTGCATTGTTAAGTAGTTGTTAATTGGGAATTGCAAATACGCTATTTCAACGGTAGTGTATGACTTGTAATTGAACTGTTTTTTTACTTAGGTATTTCATGAAGGGCTCGGAAGCGAGTGTCGAAGTGTAGTACAAGCTTTGAACGCTGCCCGGGGCCAGCAAGAAGAGCAGCAAAATATTTATGCTGAAGAAGTTTTAGCTCTTTCTTCGGCGGATGCTAACATTGATAACGAAGAAAGTTTTGATAATCTAGAATATTACACGGAAGATCATCAGTTGGACGGAGCAAGAAGTGCTGCCGGAAGTATAGCTTTAGCTTCAGACGTACCCGTAGTACCAGCAAATAAATCGAAGTGGACAAAATTTTGCGACGATTCGAAGGCCAGTGAACTTTTTTTCGAATAGAACGCTTTAGACAGAGAAATCCAGACTCAGCTTTATCATGGCCAAACAACAAAGTCCTATCGTCAAAGCGTACTTAATTTTGTATAACGTCGTGCTTACACTAGGATGGGCTTATGTAGCCTATTTAGGTTTTCAGAAGCGCAATGAGCACACCAAAATTTGGTCTTACACTGAATTACCGCTAAAAATTTTCCAGAGTGCTGCTGTCATGGAGGTAAACCATTGTTAAGAGTTCGTAATTAAAAACTATCGGGATGTAAAATTACCATTTTGAAGTTATACTTATGTGGACTTTAATTTATGTGCAGATTGTTCATGCAATACTTGGATTTACCCCTACAAATGTTTTCCTCGTTGGATTCCAAGTATTTTCTCGACTTGGAGTTGTTTGGGGTTGCTTAGATTTGGTACCTCCAGCTAGAGTGTCTTTCGGTGTGCCCTTACTTTTTATTTGTTGGACTATCACGGAAATAATACGATACTCGTACTATGCTCTGCATCTGATTGGATACGCAAGTATTATTCAATGGTTTCGGTATGTTTAGTTAATGAATTTAGTATGCCATACTGTAGTAGCGCTTCTATTATGTATTTCCATGTTTACAAACTAGGTTTAGTTGTCCGTTGTAACTACGAATCCTGAACTTATGGTTGTGCTGTTTCAGATATTCATTGTTCATTATTCTGTATCCTTTGGGAATTACTGGAGAGCTCATGGCTATGTATGATAGTCTCGAATACATAAAGAAACACAATATTTGGACAATTCGAATGCCGAATGCACTAAACGCGACATTTGATTACCATCATGTTGTTGTTTTTCTCATGCTTATGTATATCCCAGGTAAGATTATAATTTCATTTATATCACACGTTGTAACTTATATGTAAGTGATACTTCAAATTGACTTAAGATATTTATTATGACTAACTTCACTTGCAAGTAAAACTGCATACGTTTTGTGTGGTTTGGTATGAAGGCATGTAGCTTTAAGTTGTCAAGCTGTAAAGGCAAAAAAACGATCATTTGCTTAACCAACATTTAACTTTAATTTGTGAAACCATGTCCATCGTTTATGGTTTATGTTAATAAAATCGGAGCAAAATTTCGGTTAAATCATGAATTAAAATTTATTAAAATGACCATTGAGAGTGATGCATTAATTTGTTATTTTTTACAGTTTTTCCTCAACTATATTTCCACATGTTTGCTCAACGTCGAAAAATTCTTGGGGGAGGATCCAAGACTAAAGCTCACTAATTATTTAAAGTACGACTCAAAACAATAAAAAACAGTTATTGGTATTTCCAAGATACTTCAAAATAAAATCGTCATTTGAGGATATGTACACCCACACCCACCCGTACATGGCTTAAACTAACAATAGTATAAATGTATGTATCTTTATCTAACATTACAATTCAGAAAGCAACGGCCATTCAGTACGCCTGGAGTTTCTCTTTTGTAATTCAAATGAGCCTGGAGAATGGTCGTTGCAAGCTTGATCAAATTGAAAGACCTAAATGTAAATTGTAATATTTCTCATGCACTTTGATTGTAAAATGTTTGATAGAATGAAAAGTTGAAAGGAATGGCTCACAATATAATATACTTATTAATTTATAGTATAATCTTAAATTATTTAGCACAGGCAGCAGTTTAATAGTTTCTCAATAATTATATCAATGTAAGTCTTGAACAATGTTTAATGGGTTTCTGAATCCTGCGACATTGCCAATCCTCAAAAGAAAAAGATGTTGTGAACCTTGATTAGAAACTTGGTATTTGTTAATATTACGAAATGTTAGTTATTGAAAATTTGAGTGGCGTAATAGTCAGTTCAGATTTTGTTAATAATTTGCGATTATTTTGTGTGAATATTCAGTTTGCAATTTTCTTCTTTATTGTTGAAATAATACGGCTATTTTTTTCACTCAGCCTCACCGTTTATTATGACCCTTGACCACAATCAGTTTTTGCTCTTGGACTGTTTTCCCGCTAGAAGTTGAAATCCAACGATCATCTGTGGAAAACAATGTTTGTATAATTACTACTTTCATAAAAAAAGTCCATAAATTACTTGGTGACAGCCAGTTGCGGATGATGCAACTTGCATGCAGTACGTGGCAGAGTATATAAATGCTTACCAGAGTTACAATTAAGAAAACTAAGATGAATACAGCCAGTATGCGGATGACCAGTTTAACGTCCATTTTTCCTGTTAAGTGGTATTGAAATGTGTTTATAGTAGGAGACTTGAGAAGTGAGGAATAGGATTAACCTTAAAAGTGCGTAGGTATGTGGTTTGATTATCACTTTTTACCTACGTGTGTTGCCAACGATTGTAGTAATTTTTAATTTGGATTGAGTAGTCTCTTAATATACTTCTTCAATATTTAAATAGTTGGCTCACCAGGCTAAGTAAAAACATAAGTTCCACTAGCTGTAGCTCGTTCCTTCTAACGGAATAGTCTAAATAAAACTACGAGGATAAAAATAGGTATTGCTGTTGTTTTAGCTTGGTTTGGTGGACATTTTTTGGACAAATGCTTGACGCCCCTTTGTGACTACTATTCAGTTTCTAGATTTGCCAAGGCTTACAGGATTTTACAGAATCGAACCGATGTTTTTTGTGTACAAAAATGAAGCTTTTTGATAACAGTGCCTAGGGAAAAAAGAGGGACGGGAGACGATGTGTGGGAAGATAACGTCATTGTTCCTGATATCTCTTCGAGTGTGTCAATCAAGTTAAGATAGAAATTCGATTATTTGCCGTCTCTTTTCCTGTTCCTCCTCTATTAAGTACGACAGAACAAGACAACTTGAGAATTATAATTACATCTGTAACCGTAGAATTATAGTGAAACCCAAGCCATATCCTTTTGTCATTGCACTGCTTTCTATCCAGCTTTTACGAAGTAGCCACCATATATAGTAGTATAACTATAGAGCTTCCGACGGAGTTCTCCTTTGCCTGTTAAACCTTTGTTTCGCGGTGTTTTATAGTCATGCTGCGGAGTGTAATACTCCGTTAAATGTTGAGTTATCCTATCAGGGAAACCAATGTTAAAGAAATTGTCCCGGGTTTTTGAGAAATAAATACCATTAGCAGTAATCATGAAATGTATTCCAACTCCAACGCAATATAGGTATGCAAGCATTGAAAAAACTCATATTATGCACGCGAAACAAAAACAATATATTTCTGTGTTTTTACCTTTCATGGGCAATCTTGGGGCAAGCTCTGGCCTGTGTGAAATCAATGAATTATTTAATAAGTTCGTGTTGAGCACAGGTAGGTAGCTGGCTCGGCAACACGATCCAAACCTAGTGAAAATCAAGCACTAACTGCAAGGAAGGAATCACGGAACCTGGACATGAAATTGCTGATGTCCCATTTGTCCAGTGTATCTGTACTTAAAAGAAATTGGATGGAAATCGGAACCCTTCTATCTATGCATTCTGTAGCTCTGGCATTTATAATTATGTTTGCGATCGAATTCCCTTACGTTCTCCCCCAAATTATGGTAGGTACTTCATCAATAAGTAATAATAGACTCAACATTACACCACCCAGTATTATGTAATCAGTAGGAAATATGGGATGTCTGGATGCTACAGACGCTAAATATATCCATGTAAGTACATATTGCGCATCAAAGACTCAACCACTAACCAAGGAATGCTCACTGAATTCTTCGATACTCTTTAATTTAAGGGAGTGTGGAAGATTAGTAGAAGCTTCGGTAAATCAGCTATTCTCATGCAAAATAACTATTGATAAAATAATGTCGGTGACCAGTATTGGATGGCTGGTCGTTTACGGAACAATTGCTAGTACTTAATTATGTTTATGTTGCATACTGTTTTACGATACTTGTTTTTACGATTTAGGCTAATTAATTGGAAGCATGTACTGCTTTTCACGTCTATTGGGTATTACTATACAATCGAATCTAGTTGTAAGCGATGTCATTTCGTCCTGATTTATTATTTATTCCATCCGTAGTTCCAGTGTGAAAAACATAAATGGGTATGTTGTAGGCAGGATGATAAAATAGGAAGTGGGTATCATTTCAACAATACCTATGTATGTACATACTCTGTAACTGTCAGTTAGCCACTGTGAATTCTTTGGTCTTTTAGTTGACATTTCAAAGTTTGCGGTTTGCATGTGAATAATTTCCCAGGAGAACAATCATCCCATAAATAATCGTACATCGAATATTTTGGGCAACATGAAGGCTAACCGAAGCTGGATTTCGACATACATTTATAAGAAATACGCAGAAAATAGCTACTTATATCACCTCCCTACCGTAAAGCTCCGAATACCTGCCTGGGTCCCTAATAACACAAGGGATTTTTACTAATAGGTCAAATGAGTTAAGCTTGATAGATCCCCCCTCCCCCCTCGGAGTTATTTGGTGCTGTACGGTACTTGTAAAATGAATCATAATCTATAATAAATTATAAAATATTCCAATGTTTTTCATTTAGGACACTTAGCGAGTATACTGTTTTGCAAATCATAATATTGAGGAGTGTTGACGTCGTTGACGAGTGCTACTAATATTTAAAAGTACAACCACCACAGGCATGTAATGTTTATTTTCTCACACAGGCGTAGTTTTTACTTATTATTAATTAGAAGGAACAAAATTAACATTCTGAACAATATAAGAAACTGATATAATTAGTCATATATAACGACCCATTGAAACAAAATTTTCGAGTCGTTTAAGGGTGTTTTCTCCACCCAATTGGCCCCCAATTAACGGTATTTAAATTACACGTGACCGTAGATGCGATTATTAACTATTTTAGCTATTTCAAAACAAAAGAATTTACAAGAACATTTATGGGCTTTGTGTAGGCTGACACTGGAATTAAAAACCTTTTTTATAAAGCAAACCTCACAGCTGGCATGATAAAAGTGTAAGTCATGCTATAGCTGTTTAAGTTTGACCAATGCGGAAGCAAAAGTAGATTGCTAAAATTACTACTTTGTTTTTGAATTTTGGAAGACACGAATTTATATTACCTATCAGCAGGATACACCAAAAGAATTAAAATTATAAGGATTGTGTGCCTTTGAACTTTGACGATACAATTTTGCATAATTATATAGAACTGAGTAATAAAATTCACGGAAAAATTTAAACATTTTTTAGTGTGAAAGTTGGCATACGCTTACAATTCACAAAAATATAAAACTGAGCTAGAAGAGGCAAATGTGATCGAACTATCAATGGAACAAAGTTGAATATAGCTATTTACCTACCACACGCATTAAATAACAATTCCTTTAAACTGTTTTTCTGAACTGAAATATACGGAATTAGCCAAATTCATATATATATATTCAAATATTAGACTCACATTATTAGGAGATGAGGCGTTTGCTATCCAATTGAAAAAGATATCTCACTTGCATCATTTCGCTTTACTTTACTGCTACAACATTACGTACTAAACTGAGCATCAAAAAACAAATTTAATTATAATTTCACTTACGAAATGTAAATTTATCAATCCTATTTTAGTGCATACTTAAAGTTGTACTTAAGTAATATAGAAACATTCAAACACTGATTTAAATCATTGCAAATGAATTCTATGCACAAGAAGTGTTAAGATTCAAGAGAACAATATAATAATATATACCGATATTGTAACACGTAACAACTGAGGACACAATAGTATAGATGTTATTTTCTATTAATTAAATGCGTGATATAACCTTACTTAGAACATTATTACTTGTCAAATGATCTATCTCAGATTGCGCGCAGTGATCAATTATGACGAATTTCTAATATTATTAATCAATTTCAATAACATCTTCAAGACCAAGAGGCAGAGAGTTGGTAGCAGTGTGTTCCTTTTCTGCTGCTGCTGCAGCGGCAGAACACGTTTCTTTCCATTTTTTAGTTAGTGGTGAAAAGATAATACGAAATTCAGCCAATCTGTCTGTTTGTATTTCCGGCAACAGTATCTAAAAGTACAAGAGTAAGATTTGAAATATTGTCCAAACAATGAGAATTAAAATACAGAAAGAGGAAATGAAAGTAGAATTAAAAAACAAATCGAATAATTTCTAATCTAATTTTATTACACAGTAAGTACTAACCTTAATTTGCTTCTTTAGACCATCAAAGTAGTCCTTTTCTTTTATTTTAAGATCCTCTTTATCAAGATGCTCATCATTAGCCCCCTCATCGTCAGACACGTAGCCATGAGGTACCAACCACCCGTCTTCATCGTCCTCTTCGGAATCATTATCAGGGTCATCTTCTTTATCAGAGTTAGCTAAGTCTTCTGCATCCTCTGGCTCCTGTTCCCACTCATCGTCAGAATCAAAATCGTAGTCAACTTCCTGTGTTATTCAAGAGAAATTTTCACACTATTAAAACGATTTATTGTGGCAAGATATTTTACCTGCATGCATATATAATAACGATTTATTCACTTAAGTTGATATGGCCTGCGGACTAAACAATTTCTTGATTTGAAAGTTACAAAAAAGGTATTAAGAATACTTGGTTTAAGTTGCTTCATTTAGGTTGCATATCATGCTATTATTTACAGTAATCGCGATTTACAAGAACTTAATTTACTGAAAAAATATGTAGTGAATTGGTATGGTATAGACAGTGTAAGAGGAATTAAACCATTCGCTACCACTTAGCCTTCAATTTATAATAATACCAACCTGAACTGAAGAGAGCTTTGAACAAAATCTTAAAATACTATTCTGTCTTTCTTTAATCCCATAAAGTATGCAAGACCCCAATGTCAAAACTAACAGTGAATATAAGTAATTACCTTCTCTTGAGCAAGAGGTCTTCTAGCTTTGACGATGGTTGATAATTTTTTCCAAGTCCCCCAATACGCAGGTCTTTGATTTTCCTTGAACTGCAATAGCTTGTATCTCCATTTCACAAGACCCTGTGCCTTTGGATTTTCAATAATATCATTAGAGATTATTTGAATTTCTGGTTCACTTGGAAAATCAGTTCGGCAAAATTTTCTGCCTCCTTTCTGCTTTAGATGAAGTAAGTAACACTTAGGATCCGGTATTTGGTTGGGACTTGAGTTATCACTAATATCCATTGGTTCGTCTGCATTGCTTTCAGCAACTTCAATGTTGTTAACACTTCCTTTCGCTAAGCACTCACTATCAAAATTACGAGTTTCTTCAACCGAGAGTTTAGACCGCCTTAGTATTGGAGCTAAACCCATATTACTTTTGACTTCAAACATCATTGGTTTAAAGATATTACTGTTTATATTGTTATCGGAATTAGGAGTGGAATCAGACGACGAAGAACATTGTTTGTCATCCCCGACTTGTGCAGGCATAACCCTACTGGATTGAGGTTTTATAGTAGCAGGAGATTTTTGAAAGAAATTTTGAAATATTTTTGCTTGTTTGGCAACCTTTTCTTCTTCTCTTTTTTTTTCTCGTTCTTTTTCTTCTAATTTTAGCTGCTTCTCTTGCTCACGCTTTATCCGCTCTTGATCTTTTTCGGCTTGTTTTTTTAAACGTTCTTCCTCCTTTTCTTTTTTCTTTCGCTCTTCGTCCTCTAATTTTTTCTTTTTCTCCTCTTCTCTGAGTCGCTTTTCCTCCTCTCTTTCTTTCTTCCGCAGATCATCTTCTTCCTGTTTTTTCCGCTTTTCTTCCTCACGCTTCAGCTTTTCCTCCTCTCGTTTAATTCGCTCTTCTTCTTTTTGCTGAAGCTTTGCTTTGCGCTCTTCCTCTCGCCGCTGCTTTTCTTCTTCTTTCTTCTGTTTTTCTTCTTCCAACTTAACTCGTTTTTCTTGACGGTCCTTAAAATGTAGAAATATGAATTATTAGAATATAATTTAATAAACTAACTAGCACGTCGTCATACGAATTTTAATACATAACGTACAATTAAGTTGTTGGATACACAAGACTAAAAATAAAGTTCTAACTTTTTCTCGCTCTTCACGCTCTTTCGAGCTAAGTCGCTTTCGTTTCTTGGAATTTGTGCCGGGAGTTTTCGGACTTTTCGAATCCCCATTTACCGGAGTACAAGGTGCTTTTGTACTTAATGTCGTTGCAACAATTTCTTGCACTTCGTCATCGGAATTCCCATCTTTCCCGGAGTCCCCACTAACATCTATTTCTGAAAATGATTTGTTTTCCACATCCATCGTCAAAGTGTTTGAAATCGTTTTATCTGCTCAAAGGTAAAAGCAAAAACACTTATGAAATACTAGAAACTAGAAATCACGATATCAATGTCCTGTGTCACTATTTAATATTTCAACAACACACCAAAACTGAATACACGAAGTCATTGTAAAATCATGAAGTTAATATCGTGTGACGTGGGTAGTTGGTTGTTAATTATGTATACCGAAGGAGCTACCATTATATATATTTTTAATATAAAATTTATGTTACTACATGCATAGTAGATTTAGATTTACATAGATTGTAGCATTTCTGTTGTCTGTAGATGACTAACCCCAAATAAGTTATTATAACTTACATAATCCAATAAATACCTAAGACTTTATCATGTTATCAGGTTTATGATTTATCACGCATCTTTCGACGTAGATCTCCTACAAAATAGTGACAGTATTATAAATTCATGACTTAAACCGACAGCAATAAACAAGTTTTAGCGTTAAACGTTGAACGTAGCCATATGAACTTTAATGTCGCACAACGACACAACACTAATTGCACAAAATAGGGTTTACAGTAGTAAATTTTACACGTCAAACGCAATGAAAGTGTCAATTTAATCAAACCTAATTTAAGAATTATGTTGAATTTGGTACATAAGTCATAAGTATACCGAACTGAATTGATGAAATCGGCATTGTTTGTTGTTTTTTTTAGTTTTCAAAACAATACTATAATAGACCTGTTACCAAATATCTCCTCCCGATTTTTACGTTATGTAAACGTTAGTGGTTACAGCAGTGCTAGTATTAACTATGTTAAAGATGAATAGACCTCACCTGAGGAACTAATACGCAACCTATTTTTAACCCATGAAGTAGTACTAGTTAATGACTAACTAGTAAGTTAGATATAAATTATAGGCTACCTTCGTCTCGTAGACACCGATAGTAAACAGTAAATAATTACTTGAAGTTCAACAAAGTTACTTTTCTTAAAGAGAAAGTGAAGATGTCTAGTCCTGTAGTCTTTTCCTCTTCCCGTCTTCCCTCTCACCCTCAGTCATCAGTGATCTGTAGGGGTTAATACAGAATCTCTTCTCAATTTCTTTATTTATTATAATTCCTCCAAGACTTTTCCTGCCATTGTGTTCTACTGAGTATTATGGAGAAATCCACCTGCAAATCTGCCGCTGCCGATTCCCGCTCGTTTAAAAGCCTTCAGCACAACTCTCGCTACACCTTTGAATGCCTATGTTCGGAACAGGAACTCTTCCCTCGTCTTCTACATGTAACTAGATAGATGGTGTATATGCTCTGACGAGTGGTTAATAACATTTCGAGTTTCCAGACTTTAAACAGAAAAGATTTTTATTCGTGGGAGCATCGAGGACGGGGACTCGCCTACGGGAACGCTGCTTAAAAGTAAATCTGTATGCACTTTAAGTACTATTAGGAATCGTCCATAAATGATGTTATTTGAAGGGGCAGTGGGGTACTGGTGACATTCTATGTTAAAGATAGTCGCTTAACGTAATGTTAAGTGATGGCATGGGGGTGGGTGGGTTCTAAAAGAATGATAGTTTATGAATGACAACATTTACGAACTATTCATTACTTCATGCTTTGAGAACGAACTTACAGCAATCTCCAACCACCACCAACCACCACCACCGTCTCCATTCATTTCATTCACAAATTCCAGACCAAGATATTTTTTGTCAGCATCCGCTATCCGCCTACCCTGTCAGCCAACCAACCAACAGATCTCCATCCCAGAGCACAGGATGTGAAGTCGGGACTGGAAAGAGAAATTACGAAGCCAAGTAGGCACTAAGATCCAGCAAGACGTTCAAACGCTATTTAACAGCTTCCAACTATCTATCTATAAGTATAGTGGGTAGGTGCTTTATTTTAACTTTATTAGAGTTGTCTTACAAGTCTATTACTAATATTCTTCAAACTCGGGCTGCTGGGGAAACTAGTGGGTCCCTGAGCAGTGTGTAGAAGTACTTGTATTATGTTAAAAACAAAAGGTTAATATACTACAATTATATAATAATAGTATTATTTATAGTATTGGACATTGGACTGGACTGGACTTGAATCGGAGACTTTAATTTCAAGAAGGCAAGGGTGTAGCTGTAGCGTGCTGCTTGGCAGTTCCTTCTGACATTCTGATGTTGTAAATTTACCCTATACCTTGCCCTATACATTCAGATTTCGGAGTCAGAAAAATAAAATACCAAAGTACACTTATTCTTGTGTGTAAAAGACCCGAGGAAGGTCTTCTCAGATTATGTTGTTGGTTCATAAATTTGGTATGGATGCTGGATGCTGTGCTCTGTGTTAAGTGTACTTGAGTGGAGACGAAGATTGAAGATAAGTTGTAAGAAGTAGTTCCTTCGTCCGAGGCTCGCCACCGCTTAGAACATTCAGACAGGCCCTGGAGTAATAAATACTTGAGGAAGACGTGCTGTGTTGTTTAGTGTAAAAAAAAGTCTCAAGGGGTAACAAAGGACTGAAAGAACTTTAAGGGACAAAAAATAGTTTGTGGAATGCAATGCAGTCTGTTGTGGTTGTAATTGATTATTCCCTGTTGTGTAGACCAGGATTTCCAGCTCCAGTGACTCAAAGGATCAGTGAAAAGTATATACATTTTTCATGAACATTTTTATTGCATTAAACTAACTAGTGGCTAGTAAAGCGATATAAAATTTCAATTATTGTATGGGAGCCACCTGTCTGTACGTAATATTCGTTGAATTTGTGCCCAAGGAACGTGTTAAACTGATAGGAAGTAGAATTTTTGGACTTTCAGGCTATTAAAAGTGTCAGTGAAAAATCTAATATCAAAAATTAAACTTATTAGCCAGTCCAGTTATCCTACATGTGAATGACAAGATACTTGTGACACATTCATGACTTACAGCAAACGAGATGCAACAAAATATAGAGGAAGATGTATCTACAGCTACGCAAACCGAGGAGGAGGACTCCGGAGATTCAGTAATTCTTAATCAACTCAATGGAGACCAGAGTGCCAATAGCTTTTATCCGGGTTTTAATAGAAACCAAGAGCGTAAGTTGCGTTTTAACTGATTCCACCTTGTCCACGTGTTGTAATTTATGAGACCCGGTTGTCACTCTTCACGTACACACTTTCAACATTAAAGCCTGAGTCAAGTTTAGTTTTTGCCAAAGCTCCGCCCTTCACCCTTTAAACTTGGCTAATTTATTATGAAAAGAGTTGACTGTTGACTGTACATAAATCTGATTCTTCATTTTTTACTTAGACTTCTACTTGTTTTTGAATTTTCAGGTGGATTTTTGTTGAATTTGTTTACAAGAGTCTTGCCAAGGAGAAGGCTGGACTCACTCTATGCGGATGATTTCAGTCGGTGCGATAGACGAACTGTTTTTACTCAAACAGAAGAACAGGACCCTTTAACTGCAAGGGGTCAGTTAAACACTAATTAATTTTGAGATAGACTTATTTCATTTAATATTTCTACTGGTTTCACTAATAATTATTATGTGTCTTCCTATTTCAGGACAGCAGCTAGCATATTTGGTCATTCAAGAATTGGCTTTGGATAATAGGTCCATACCATCCTCAGCCAAAGATGACGTTTATGAATCACTGTGCAATTGCGTTTGTGAGATTCTCGATAAACACTCAATACTATTTAATGGGATGGTGAACAGAATCGATGTTACGAGCTATCGAGTATTTGAATCTGTAGCAAATGAGCTGTTTGAAGTAAATAACTTAACCGAATATACTTATATTCTTCCTCCAAAATAATATCTATCCAAATCTATATAGTCTCATGTAAAGATAAGCATAGTACATATAAGGCTCGGTCAGTTACTTTCCTTGGCATTAAAAAACAGTGTATTAGTATTATGCACAGTTGAAGTGTACTTCTGGACGGAAATTAATACTGATAGTTTATATTAAAAACATATTATTAACATATTCAATTATAATATCAACAGGCCAACGCCAACGGTAATCACGATAACGAAACAGGGCCGGTACATCTCAGAATCACTTGGGGTAGAGTTGTCAGTTTGTTTGCGTTTGCCGTTCGCCTGATTCAAGAATATCGAGAAGTAAGTCGTGAGCTATTATTATGGTTTACATTTTTAATTGTAATGTACATTTTTGGTAATAATTATAGTGAAATTTATGTAACTTATAATCATTTTAGAGCCAAGATCGAGTAGACGAAGTAACGAGATATCTAGCCTCCTATGTTTCAAAACACGTGATACCATTTGTTAGAATGAATGGAGGATGGGTAAGTTTTAGTTTCGAATTAATTAATTTTAGTTTTCAAAATTCTCTACACCTTTTAAAGGTTCTGCTAATTATTTTAGAATAGGCACTCTTTTCACTAAATTCTCTTTGAGCTTCAATGCCTGTTACCCAGACAGGCAGTAAAATTAGACCTAAAAAAATGTTGTTTGTTTCTACAGACCGGTCTAGTCGAAACATTTCCTGCTCCTGTAGATATGGATGCTCAGGTTAGAAGAGCAATTATGTGGTCCGGTCTTTGCGTGGGTTTGGTTGCCACAATGTATGTCTCATCCCTTCTTCGCTAAGTTTGTTTTGAAATATTCTCAATTGAGAAACATTTGCGGTTGTTACAAAGTTAATAAATTTATATTGAATTATTTGTAATGCGCCTAATCAATTTGTACTTACAAGTTTGCAGTGTTATAAAATATTAGGTATTCTAGTTAAGTACTAAGGAAACATTTGTTGTTACAAAGTATATATGATTTATAATTGTTTAAATGATTTCATAATGCAGTGTGTTTATTCCGCCTTCCGCCTTAAATTAGTAATAATGAATTAGAACGGAATGTAGAAGTTGTTTGCGGCTATTTAAGACCAAAAACCGACACTTAATTTACTTGCTAAGGTACACTCGCTTGTACATTTCCTGCATCTCAAAATATGCTATTTGTCAATTTCTACCTTGTAATAGCAGGTATGTAAATTATTTTGTTTACCGTATTTTCTACATTATAATTACTAATAAATAATTAAATATAATATGTATATATTAATACTTACGATTAGCTACTGCACTTCAGTTCGGTTGTATACCATTGTTTAGAATTTGTTTTCTAACGTCTCAAGATACCTCAGTGTTAAGCCTAATTTACTTCTTATTAATTAAATTCATTAGCGAAAGTAAGAATTATTGTAATTAAGGAGGTGATTCGTCTTTACGCGTTGTGTAGTATTGTAATGTCCACAGCTACGAAAGATTAAAAAACCTATTACCTATTAATGCATTGGATGTAACAATTTACATACATTAAAAGTAGTACAAGACTCAAGAGTAGGACCGCATATTAGCCTAGTTGGATTTGACAAATTAATAAGTATTTCTATTTTAATTAGCATTTCTTGTGTACATCAATCATAGTTTATAGTTAAATTATATTACATCAGTTTTCAACTGGGGAATTCGACAAGTCTAAAATGAGGCAAGTGTTCATCTACTGGAATTGGATTTTAATTACTTTGATTAATTGATTATTTAAATTCCAAAGCAGATTATTGATACACTAGTTTATACGTTATTATTAGTTGTATGGTGGCGGTCTAGTTAATAAATAATAATTATTATATACTATTGCTGTAATCTGTAGTTACTTCGCAGTTAGGAAAGTTTAAATTTAGTGAATCAATAAGGCTGTGAAATTGAGTGGCGTTGAGAGACTGTCTTTTTTGTACTTGGACGTAAAATGTATATGTAGTATCATCAGCCTTATGCCCTTCACCACTCTTTCTATAGGAAGTAAGTTTGTGTACTTTTCATATTTATATAATATTATATGTAGGTTCGTACATCATTTTGGAACCGTTAGTTGTACTATTTCTATGAGATCTCCATTAATATTTTCTAATAAAGTGAAACATGTTCAAACTACTATTTATACCAATATGCAATATACCATGCCCTTTCATTATTTGTAACTAAAAGTAAGTGTAAGATAACAATGTAATAAAATTAGCTTCACTGACAATAAATTCCGTAAGGAAGGCCCGTTTCATAAATATTTCTTTAATTTCTGTCATTTCTTACATTACATTATCGTTATATATAAAAACGTGATGAATGAATGGTAATGGTGATGCAGTAGTATCATTCATCTGTCCTGTCATCTTATAAAATTCAACATACGGAGTAGCCGGACTTCTTTTTTCATACAATGACATGTTTTTTGGATTTGCTTAATATATTCTCGTCATCGTAGTCGTATTACGTAAGTACGTAGTAATACTAACTAGTAAGATTATTCTTTGTGTATTAAAAAGAATACAAAAGTTATAATAAAAATGAAATGAAATGAATTAATTGCTAAGAACGCCAGGAGTGGAAATTCTCGATGCGTATACAACCTTGTGTGAATGGAGATGGCGCGAGCCGCAAACATCTAAAAGGAAGGGATTTCTGAGGGTCGAGTGTCGACGGTCGACTTCAAAAAACATAATTTGAAGTAAAATTAGAAACGTGTAGGAGACGGAAGGAAAGGAAATAACAAAGCTGCCAATTGAATAGTGAACAGTTTATTATTATAAAGTTATTAATTAGGTATATTTCATTTCACTCGACGTATTTGTAAACCAATATAATTCCAATACATGTTCCAAAATTGCCTTAATATTATTCTTCATCACAGGGTTTACCCCTGCGACTTAAAACATTATTTTTAATGTTTTCTCCCATCGCCTTTGTTCTGCATTCTACTAATTTTGATTTAAAAACAGTTCAGTGTTATCAGAGTTGAAATATTGAAGAAATCAGTCATATCATGCCAGTAAGCTGCGACCGAAAGGCATCTTATAATTAAAATTAGTAATGGATAAAATTATAATTCGTATCTGTTAATTCATTTGATTTGTTCTGGTATAGGATTAGATGTCGTTTTCTTCTCAGTCCCCATCGCAATCTTCTGAATCTACGGGAACGTCTTTCCCGGATACTCAATCTTTACTGCATGTTCCGTCTCAAAGCCCGCCACCACAGTCACCACAACATAATGCAACTAGAAGGGATAGTGATACTATCGATAGAAGCAAGAGTGACTTAAGTACTAGTCCCATCGATTTATTTTACAGTATGTCAAGTAAACGAGTCTGGAATCAGAATTGAAATTCCATACAGAATATGATTAAATATTGATAATTTAATCTTATTTCAATTAAAATACATTTCATGTGTCCATTCATTATAAACAGGTTCATTCTATACAGCGCTTTCCAATTTTTCTTTCGATAAGGCCAAAGAGCTCGTGGATAAACAGCAAAGATCATTTACAGTGAAACATCATGCTCTTCATGGTCATGGAAATGGAGGAACTCCAACCGCGATATCACATGCAAATAATTGGTTAATTCTTATGACCTCATTGAGCCATTTTGTTGCAGCTGAAAAATGTTACATGAATCTATCGTTCCTAGCTCCTAAGGGTTTTCTCAGAAAAGATGTAAATCAGTTTAAAAAATTTAAATCATGTGTAATTGTGCCGTTGCTTTGTGACAACTCTTTGATAATTCCTGACCCCGGATATATAAGGTGTGCTATTTATTTACTGTTTTTATTCCGTATTCACGTGTTTTTAGAGTAACCTTAAGTCTTCCATGATGATGATCAAAACAGACCTAAAGAAATTTACCGATCCGAAATTAGATGAGCAAGTTGTTTTGAAGGAAGAAATTATTACTCTCGTTGGCCTCAGGCTTGAACTTATGGATTTGTGCGTATTTTATCTACCTAAGTAGCATATTTGTACAGAAGTAATTTGAACTGACGATTCACGAGTTTTAAAAATCTATAAAAACATATATTTTTATTTTTTGTTTTGTTCTAGCTACGAAAAATTATCCCTTCTAGGAACTGCCAAAAATGTCGAAATTGTAGATCTTCTGGCAGATATTGAATTAATTGTAGAGAAATACAATGATGAAAAACGCTGCGCTCGCTCAACCACTGAAGCCTTCTATACGTCTTTGGGGTAAGTATCAAAGAGTTAGATGTACATGTTGATTATTTTTGCTTGCAAATCTATGAATATGGAATGTATTTACAGCCTTGTCTCAGGAACT
This sequence comes from Dicyrtomina minuta, assembly GCA_949802685.1. Lineage (NCBI taxonomy): Eukaryota > Metazoa > Arthropoda > Collembola > Symphypleona > Dicyrtomidae > Dicyrtomina > Dicyrtomina minuta. Next base: position 30,263,138 of record OX461810.1, read on the forward strand.
GCGTTAACCTTCAATGAAATTAAATGTTTAAATGTTTATGGTTTGATGCGACCGCTGTATGCTGTATCTATCAGATTATTATCCATTATATTTCGATTTAAATAGTCGAGATTCATCCTGGCATTCCATACTATAATTTGTAACAAGACAATAATCTTGGCGCGATAGCGCGATTCAGCTGAAGTTTGAATAAAAGAGTAGTATATAAAATAGTAGTAATTAGCAATGAAAAGATGAAAACTATACATAAACTTTCATGTTTAGGTGGGAAATTGAAATCGTAACCAGTCTATTGAAAACTCACTCATCAGTGCAAAATTGGGAATTTTTACCGAGTTTAATTTCACTTCAAGATGCTAATAAACAGCTTGGAGAATGGGGGAATTATTTGCTACAAAAGGAGGTTTGTCCAATCTACCACTACATTGTAAAATTTTGTACTAAAAGTAATTTCAAACACATTTGAGTATTGTATACATTTAATTCGATTCTACTTGATTGAAAATTAACGCTTTATTGAGGCGGAGAAAGCCATTCTCCAATTCATTAGTAGTATTGTATTCAATGAGAAAAATTCTAATTTGTAATTTTTAAATCTCATTTAGTCCGCTAAGAAATCAACATTCTATAATTTTAATCCAACATTACCTTCACTGCACCACTGGATATGGAAACTGAAAGCAACGTTACTATCAAAATTCTCATTGTACTTCTATGAAATTTTATCCAAAAATTCGAACGAGGCTTATAACATTCGGCTGTATTGTACAAAACTCCAAACCGATTTATACTACAGGTAATTAGATACAATGCGTTCCAAACGATAAGAAGGCTACTCGTCCTGATAACAATAATTGCATTAAAATATAATTAAACCTGCAAGGCATATAGCACTTAAGCATTATTAAGATATTATGTAACAATAATATTTGGAATTCTAGTTCAAGTACAAAAGTTAAAACCACTAATCGTAACTAATAAGCTAAACTAGTACACTTGTGTACCTATGTACTTAAGTGTCGTAAATCGCAGTAAAATGAGTATGTAATACTTTGATTTTAAATTTTAACAAATTTAATTACAGGTTAGCTTCGTTCCAAAAAAAATCAGATGCTCTTTCAGTTTGCCTCATATTTGACGCTCGAGACGTAAATTTTCATCCTAATGGTTATCAGCATCCTGCAAGAGTAGTAAGCTCTCCTCAAGGTCTTGAATCGTTTCCAGCCATTTTGGCGATTCCTTCGGTGAGTTGCTCGTACACATGTCTGCAAATTAGGACAATCATTATTTCAAATGGGTTAATTTGCCAATACAGAAATATTTTCTCAATATAAAAATAGAAACCGGCGTCTCATTGGCCAAGTGTGGTAATGTTGATTAGTGATCGACTGCAAGAACTAAATGTGGATAAATTCATTGGTTTCTACGATTCACGAGTAAGTTTGAAATTTATTGTTGGACTGAAAATGCTCGGTACTATTGCTTCTTAAAAATAATATTTTTTTTACTAACAGGCTCAAGCAACATACTTCATCATGCGAATGGATGCTAAAATGTATGCTGTAACGATATTTGAATCAAAAAAGTCTGAGAAAGATAGTTATACGTTGAAATTTATGCAAGAGTTAGCGGTCGAGTTAAAATGTGGCAGAATTTTTTCATCATTGAAAGCGGGAGCTAAATGAAAATCCATGGAAAACGTTTAACATTTATTATACTGTGATGCAAAGTATATTTTTGAAAACCACGATAGTAATTTATGCAAAATGTGTTACTATCAAAAATAAGTAAATTTAAATTTGTACTAAATCTACACCGGTAGTATAATTATTTCAGTCAATACAAAACATAATACTTACATGTAACTGTGTACAATATGGAGTACGGTACATGCACGTTATTACTAACTATATATTTTTTAAAATACATAAATTCTTGGAAAGAAAGGTATTTACTTGAATAAATTCTGTCGAAATCTTTGGAATACTTTATCATGTCCACATAAAACTGCTGGAAATCTTTTGGGATGGTTTTATGAATTTCCTGTAGAACTGCTTCAGAAAATAATTTTGGAGGAGTGAAGTCATCTATTTTCCCCCAATCCCATAGTAGAGTTGTCTTACGTTTCTCAGTTTTTTTGGTATAATTTGGTAAAGTATGGTCCTTCCAGCGATCCTGTTAAGACAACACTTAACTCAATTAAATTCTATATTTACGTGAATATATTCACAATAACATCAAACTTTGGCCTTACCAATAAGTGCTGATTTTTTGACATTAGAATTCCACTTCGATCTTGATCATACTTCAAACATAATTCTCCCGAGATACTAAGTGTAGCAGGACAACCAATGAGTTCATACACTTTTTTAAAATTTAAGAAGTCTTCTTCTTCCATTGTAACAATTTGTAGGTCACTTGTGTAGTGTTGATTCACTGGACTAGAGAACTTGCATTTAATACTATTTCTATTGATGTCAGGATGGGAGGAACTGGGAAGATCATATTCGTCGCCCGGTAATGTACATGTCGAATCAATTCTGTTACTCTGTGTCTCATCACAACAAGTCACATTGTTGCATCGAGGGGGTAAATCGATTTTGATCGGGTTATTATTCACCTGCAAGGGCAATAGTTGCTCCTCCTGGGTATCTGGGAAAATACTATGACCGGGGTAAAACATCTTATGGCATGCGGAAGAAAAAAAATTCTTGCGGACACTTAGAATTAAAAGGGCTAGTACTATGAAGTTCATGCTCTGACTGGAACAAGTTTCCGTCCATAGTATTAGTTCTCGACGCTCTCCAGGCTCCAGGGGTTTGTACTTCTTAAAGTATTTCCACAAGCATGATGATATTTCATTTGCCCCTGTCTCAGTGTCTTTGTCTGACCAGAGTGTATCAGTTAGTATCATTCCTCCCTGTTTCTCCTTGCCGGTGGACTCAGCAAAATCAGAAGAGTTTAATTTTTGATTGTAATTTCTGAGGGAGCTTTGGAGTTCAGTCGTGAAAATGATTTTTTGTAGTTCTATACCCATTACGACAAGTGCCTTTTTCTTTTCTGTTCTGATTCTTGACATATCGTATGCGTAACTCTTGAGGGCCGCTTGAGCTATGAATAAGATATAAGTGAATTGATTAGATTCAATATTATAAGGGTTCAGTGGTCAGCCTTTGTAGGCTAATAAATGTTTGGTAATCAAAAATTGATGATTCCATGAAATATTAGGTTGTTATAATTTCTACGATTTAGTAGTACTGATAGTAGTAGGGATGCTTAATGGTGTGAAATTAAAAATTTTCAAAACGCTGTGTTAAAGATAATGGGTTATATGCCTGAAGTAATTCGTGATACATACCTATACAGTGTCGCTTTGTTTCACTGAAATGGAGTCGTCTCCAGGGAAAATTATCCAATACCTATCATGTGCTATTTGGCCATCCCATATTAAACTTCATGCCTGGTGAATAACCCGTCCGTTAGTACAAATGACAAATACTTTAGCAAATTCTGAGTCGAGGCGAGCCTCCTTTGAACAAGTGTCATATGACATTTCTCCACGAAAGATCATTGCATTGATGGGCATTTTCGGAGTAGAGAATGTGTTCCTATTCGTACTATTGACAAACTGACGATTCAATTTAATATGATATTTGTAAGCGCTTAACTTTTAATCTATCCCTCTCTCTATATATATATATCTCACTCCAGCTAAAATATTCCATGACCATCCACTCACTTTTGTACATAAAGGAATGAAACGAAAAATGGTATCTAATAAAAGACGACGAGAATAGTATTTGCCTAGGTATCATGTCTTCGACGTGATTCGTAAACAGTCTATGGGGGTGGGGCATTTTGACAAACGTGAGGAGAGGAAGTACCCGAATGTAGTTATGCGATCTCTGTGTTCACGTTTGCGTAAATTCACACAGCTATCGGGACCTTATCGCTACTGTTAGACAGCCAAGGAATTTTTCAATTGCAACCCACTATAGCTCCATTAATCGAGAAACTCTTTGTTCGTCGAGACGAAATTGCTGTTTTTTTCCTCAATGGAATGACTTGGCACGTTGCAGTTCGAGTTTCGAGTAACTAATACTGTAGTCAGGTAGGCAGATATAGAAGAGATAGCTTCAGAGATGTATTCACCCAGTTCCGAGATCCCCGCTCCTGTTGTTCAATATGATCCTATACCCAGCTCAAATAGCATCACCGTTCTCCTTTGTCCATGTTGCCCCTTTCCCGGATTTACAACATCATGACGTTTTATTTTTGTGTGTATACTAATTTCCCATTATAAACAATTCCCGTTTTCGAAAACCTGCTTATTAATCTGTTTCTTTCTACTACCGCCTCTCCAGAATTTAGAATGCAAGTACGGTGATATATGATAAACTTATAAATAATTAATGTGGATTTCTTAAAATGTTAACAATTTAGAGTTTACTAATAAAAAGCTTCGTGAGTATACTTATATAGTGTCTACCAAATATACTCGAAATAGCGTTTTCAGTTTTCACTAACATCCTACCACCTCATTATTCCCTGAAATTTTGGGTGTGGAAATTATTCGAGGAAACTGTAAAATCGTGACAAATAGGTCCTCTTAATGCATGGTATGTTGTATTTGTGAACGCTTGAAAGGTAGAGCAAATATTCCATAAGATAAAAAAAAATGCAAGGATTTCCTTATTTACCGAGAAACTTCTTGAAATATAACATTTATATAATTTATAATTCTGCCAAGTTCATCTCAACAACCACTAATTTTGGCATGGGAGGATTGCCTATTATGGCTTGAGTCAGGAGTGGGAATAACAACTCAACTCCGCCTTTTATATCACAGCTTGAGGTGCAATAAATTAAATCATTAGTCCCCGGTTTGAACACTCTGCTCGAGTCAGTGTCAGTACTCGCTTGTATTCTTCAATTGAGGAATGATGCGTCTAAATGAATTGTAGCAAAACTTATTGACTCGTTTTAATCTCCCCTGGTGGGCGGACTCAATTCAGGATGAGAGCCTTGCTTAAATCACTAAAGCTTGGATTCAGAGAATTAAAGACATTTTAACCAAAGAGTATATATGCATCTTAAGAAATTTCTAAAGTTGGTTTGGGTTTATTAAGACTAACTTATCCATTGTGTTGGACGTTATATTATTATTTAAGCTATGTATATACATATATAGTATTTAGTAGCTCTATGATTCCCACTTCCCAATTATGTATGCAGTTCCTCAAGTTCCTCTATAATTATAGAAGACTGAATAATGCTTTGCACATTACGTTAGAGGACCACACAGACTTTATTTAAATATACAAGGATTTCCAAGGGGTATCCTGATCTCCTTTTGTGACTGTGTTAGAGAATTTCAAGTGTCTTTTCAGACCTACTACTCTGCATTGTTAGTGAGTGGTTATTGCTTAGAAAACGGAGAGCGGATTGCAATAAGGAAAGTGTGGTAGATAGATACTTGGAAATGTCAAACATACCTAATATGCTAACGATAAGAAGTATATAGAGGGGCAAGCAAGTTTGAGAGGTTTGAAACTTTCCAGTGCAATGGTATGTATGCGGTAAGGCTAAAGTACGTGTGTCTCATTATTTTTAATGGGTCCTTTGACTATTACTATTACTATTACTACTTCTTCCAACTTTTTATAATTGTACTCTTTAGCAATAGAAATTGGCATCCTAAGGTATTAGTAAGACTTTTAAGGCAATTTCTTATACATTCAATGATATCAAAAATATTAATAAATTACATATTAATGATTTCTCCCTCTGAATGTGATCTTAAATTGTTATTTCCGTAAATATTAATCGAGACCTTCACACTTTGAAACTTACTTACTCCTAGATTTAAGAAAATTCAGGCATATTATTACATTACATAATAATATATTAGTGACTGTTAAATTAGATTTTTTATGCAATGCAATTTTATGATACATTTCCTTCAGGTTTTGCAATAATGACAAAATATAAGTATAGGGGTGAAAAAAGTTTGTGCTAGTATTCTTAAATTTTTAACCCGATTTTTTAGGTGAGTTTTCCTCGAGGGGAGAGGGAGGAATTTTTTATCCAAATATTACGAGAAACAATTGTTATATATACCTATGGAGAAAGGGGAGGGGTGGCTAATATAGGTTATCGCCCGAAAGGGATAGCATCCCTCACATCCATTCAGTCAGATTGTTAGCATTTCTATAAGGAATGATAAGCTATCCTACAAAACCTTTTATCCATACAATAAATTGCAACAGAGTGATACGCTGTGGCATCTGGAGTGCAACCAGTCTTAAATATCTCGATTACGCCGTATGGTCACAGTATAGCCTTGCAATTTAATTGTGAAAAAATCGAATTTTCAATATTTTGCTGCAATGCCAATTGCCCAATCGAGATTCTCTAGCTTTAATTGAGCTGATCTAGGTACCTAAGTAGGTTGTGTTCAGTTGATTGCAGATAGTAGCTTTTGAATCTGAGTGCCCCATCATCCCCTCTAGATTCGTTTCGTTGTCAGGGGTTAAAAAAACTAGTAGTTTTAAATTATGTACAGGTATTACATAAAGGCGTTTTTATTTCAGAAAAATTTTGGGTTTTTGTTGAAGTTTGCGATTCAGGTGTACACATTCAAGAGAAATAGGTTACGGCTGAGTTGTAAATCTATGCAATGCATGCACTTCTTAAAGATTCAAAATAATTCATTTAAGTATGTCACGCGTCAGTGTAATTGTAAATAGCGTGAATTGAATATTTTAAAACATTCTAAAATAATTGATTGTCTGTGAGAACGTTTGGAAAGTAAAAACTACGCATAGCATGATGGCATAAGGTCTCAATTATAAGCAACTTTTTGCACCCCAACTGTATAAAATAAGCGACAATGCAATTTTAGCTTCATAGTAACTTGAAAATTATTGAGTTTTATACCCCCTGGCTCATCTGCTATAGGCTGATGTGGTTCGTTGGTAACTACATGGATTATTAGCTTTCTCTATTTAGGGCAAACTTTGTATTTATATGGTGAAACTTTTACGTGGTTTTACGTTTTCCCCCTTTTCAAGGTTGCGTATGTACAAGCACCCAAGCAAAATACTTATGTCCAATCCAATGAATAAAAACTTAGTTTTGCCCAAGTTTCGAACAATTTTTTAACATGTTATGAGATTTTCGTAATTATTGCATAACGCTGAACAAAATCATCAGCGACCAGCACAAGGAAAGTTTCAATGTTTTGTGTGTTATGCAACGGGTTCGGTGTTTCTTGCAGAAGATAATATCTCATATAGTTAGGTACAATATATTTTTGCATTGTACGAAATTCTACGAAATAGTTTTTAAAAATTACATAGGCACTCACAATCAAAAGCATATTACAGCAGTTTTAGTGACAAATATTTTAGATTTAGTATCTTACTATATTGCTTGTAGTTCACCTCTACTTTTTTGTTTTTGTAAAATTTGTTTTTGTTGTTTTATGCACATGTTTTCAAGTTGGTGTTGTTTTTTAGTCGAGACGTTTACTACCCCGTGCCTGAAAAGCCCGTGGGTTAACATCCAGTTCCTGGCCTAGCAACTTTAATGCCCAAGGGCATGGACTGATGCCACTGTTAACTGCCCAATATCGATATCGAATTTCCTGGTCTGTCTTTTAGTCCTGGGTCATCGTCTACTGATTACTTGACGATAATATTATTAATTACACGCATTGACACCACAGATACAATCGCATGACTGGTCGTTTTATTTTATTTGCTAAGGTGGTGTAGCAAAATCAAATTATTATACACTAACTAAGAATAATTGATAGGTTCGTAGCGCAGAGTAGACCTGATATTTGTTCCCATACCTCCTATTAAAACAACGCATGCTCACGAGACCCGAAAAAATGAGGCGTTGTAAGTAGATGCTAGTTTATTAAAAGCTTTTGCTGCTATTCTAACATGGCTGAATTACAGGATAAAGCTTTACTTTCAACACGAAAGCAATTAAAAAATTCTCATTTCTTTATGTGCCTGATGTGATGTTTCTTCGTTGCGATTTAAAAAGATGCGAGTATAATTATTTATATCAATCCCTTTATAGGCATTAGATTATTAATAGACTCGTTTGAGATTACAGCGGGAAGCGCGATCTCTGTCTACCAGTTATTGCTTTCAAATTTAGATGAAATTTTAAAATTTGAAAAACGTTTTTGGTACCGCTGGGGTCATGGATGGAAACCGTAACCTGGTAACCCCCAAATTTAAATATAACCTTAATAATTTTCATAGGCATACATTTTAAATTTGCACTTACAAAGGAATGGTTTCACATGTAATCCGCCGATTTCAAAAAGTTATATCTACAAAAATCAGGCTACTTTTAAATAGTGGGGATCCAAAGTAACTCGAGTGCATTTTACGTTGTTCGGTCACAATAGCCCGTCAAAGTTTTAAAAAATTCAAATTTTAATATTTTGCCGCCCTGTAACTTCTACATTTGTCATCCGATTTTGATGAAATTTGATGTTTTCTTAAGTTTAAACTCTTTTCTAAAAAGTAATTTCAGGATTTTTCAAAATTCAAAATTTTTTATTTTTTCGAAAAAATTTGGAGAAAACACTGTTTCTGAGGCCTATTTTTATAGTGGTAAACGATAGGATACAAGGACTCACCAGTCCTTGTACCCTATGGTTTACCATTATATCTCTACCTCACCACTCGCATCTTACTTTTACTTATCTTGCCTATTTTTATAGACCAATTTTTTCGAAAAAATGAAAAATTTTGAATTTTGAAAAATCCTGACATTTATTTTTAGAAAAGAGTTTAAACTGAAGAAAACAATGTTTTCATCAAAATCGGATGACAACTGTAAAAGTTACAGGTTGGCAAAATATTAAAATTTGAATTTTTTAAAACTTTGGCGGGCTATTGTGACCGAACAACGCAAAATGCACTCAAGTTACTTTGGATCTTCACTATTTAAAAGTAGCCTGATTTTTGGAGATATAACCTTTTGAAATCGACGGGTTACATGTGAAACCATTCCCTTGTTAGATATACGATCACCGCTGAAACATAAACTAGTAGAACCTAATTAAGTAAACTAAATATTAAGTACTAGGATTGGCTCCTCAAAACCTTGAGGAAAGCCTGATCGGTTATTTTGATTTCCATTTTAAGACTTGATTCACAATTTAATTATCAAAGGCTTCAAAACGGTTTATCGCATGCTGGAGTTTGCTCAAAGCTTCTACGCTTTCGTAGGAATATAAGTCAAAATGAAGCCCGAAAACCCATTTTTGAAATACTTAATTGGTTTAAACTTTCAGCATGACGTCAGGAGCAGACTAACCTGCCGGTCATTCTAGAAACCCCAGAAGGACCAATGCTACCTGGAGACAAGTGCAAGCAATTTAAGATGCCCTATTGCAGTCCATACAATTTTTACAAACATGGCTGGCCGCCGGCAGCCACGTTAGGCCACTACAGTCAAAAAGTCCAACCATCAGAAACGCCCTTAATTAAATTAAGATGGGTTTTATCAAAAACATTCCTTATTATTAACCTTAAAGCATCACAGTGGGGTATCCAACACCCACTAGAATCAAATAACTGATTAAAACTGTCGGTTTTGTTTTTCAAATGCTATCTAAACAAAATTTAGGTAGGTAGTTATATTATACGCAGTTTGGAATTTCAAGGGCTCCATTTCTGAAGTCGTGACCTTCATGGCCTGACCAGGCTAACAATAAGCAGCACCCTCAGCTCAATTATTTCTTTTCACTGTACACTGCTCATGTTTGTGAGAAGTTACGCGCAAGATTTTGAATTTTCTTCATAGAGACACAAGACACAAGTAACGAAGTAACTTGTTGCAATGCAAAAGACAGCGAAGTAAGGGTTGACAAGAAATGGAGGGTAAGAGCAAAGTCTTGTATACTGATAAGGGTTTGTGCAAAAATACCAACTATTAAAAAAACAAGTCTCACCTTTGACCTCCACCCTTACCATTTAACTAATGCTTCCAACCTCACAAATTTTCATTTACACTTCTAAATTAATTCACCATCCATATTTTTTAAACGCAATTTTTGCTAGGATCATAATAATTCTATCGTATTAAAAGTTCTACTTAAATTTAAGGCTTACTTAATATATAATTTGGAACTCTCAGAAGTCTCAGACCTGCGTACTATTACAGACCCGCGTAGTAGTACAGACCGCGTAGTATTACGTACCCTTGCATTATTATTACAGGATATATACGGTACCTAAATGTTAAATACTTCCATTTTTATCAGCGCGAGGCGATTAGGGTTGGATGCACACCAGTTAGTGAAAAATGAAACTGTTTTCTTTTTAAACAATTTTTAAAGCTGTATAGATTTTTGTCTGTCGAGCAATGCTACTGCTAATCTACAAAAAATCCCCCTGCACCTAAACATGCGGGTTAGTGTAATACAAGAGCAATTGGACGACTTTTACCTTCAGCTTGATGGCGTGAAAGTTGTGTGACGAGAGTCTCATGCTCACTTTCCCCCTTGATGCTGTCGATTCTTCCGTTGAGGTCCTCGCATATCAAGCACCGAGGCTTCTCATAGCAAATGGAAGGGACGACATTCACATTGGAATTGACTTGAGATTGAGATTGACTGGCCTCATCCTCGTCTGACACAACCACAGCAAGAGCCTCTGAGCTTTCTCCCACTTCATGGTCGGTTATAGTCTTGGATTTCTTCGGAGTCACAGCCTCCCCAACAATTGAGTCTGACTCGGAATGGGAACAATGAACCCGTTTCAATGCTCGCTCGAGGGGTGAACTAACTTTCACTTGAGGTGGAGGTGAGACAATTTTATCATTCATGAGTGAGAACTTTTCGGGGAGTGCATCCTCATCCCCATTGATGAACATATCTTCTTCAAATATGCCACAGTCATCCTCATCATCCTGTAGATTATTAATTGGGGACATTGGGGGTGTGGGGAAGTCTGGGATTTGACACATGTCAAATGAAACTTGCTTCGTGTACCTTCTCTTAATAGAATTAGCAGCTCTAATACACATTAACTTTTGTCTATATCTTCTTTTCCATGATTTTAAGTCTTGCTTTAATTTCCTTTGGAGTAATTGGATTTCTGAATTAGTCATACTGAATATTTGCTTGAGGGTCTCCCTACATGTGGGCAATTTACGTCCGTTTATAAAGAGGTAGTATGTGAAATGTGGCTGCGCTTCTGGGAGATATTTGGCTCTTCGACTTTGGAAAGAATTTGTCCTCTTCCGCCTCACGTTGATATTCAAAGACATTAATTGAGACTGTTTAGGACTACGATGTCTGGAATTAAAAAAAGAGATGTCCGTTTCGGTTTTATTCTAAGCTATTAAACACAATAACGGGGGAAGAGGGGGTTAGTATAGCAATATGCGTTATATAGGGGATATAGGACCCTAATTTATTTTACTATTTTAAAGATAAAAGAAATGTAAAAAAAAATTGGGAAAACTGCCTTAACTCCCAATCAATTGCATAGTTATAATGAATCAATTGCAGTCTCACTCACGATATCTGAATAACATGCATCTGTATGTGGATAAATTAGATTAAACTTTTACAGTGCCAATCATCATCTGCATACATTTTTGTCTTTAGAAGAACCCCCCAATCCGAATAATAACTATGTATCTTGAGCATTCAAATAATCATTAAGTGATATTGTCTTACATAGCCCGGGACCAAAATGTATTTTCAGGTTTTCTAAAAGGAATGCCTAATGTACGTGCATATATATGGAACATTGGGAAAAGCTACATATATAGGCTCTCTCATCAATAGAAGCTCGATTTAAATGAGGGGGTGGGCACTAATTAATTTCATTATCTCTATAGCCTTAGGAGTACCTACTATGTACACCTATATGAATACTTTCGACTTATTTTTAACATTAAAGTTTAACGATTTTTACGGCTTTAGTTTACATTTATTACGGTAAATTGTAATGTTACGGCGTAAGACGTAACGTTCACTACTTAATAATACTTAATGAGGTTTGAGGCTAAAATTAATTTGAATTGAGGGGGTGATTAAATTATTGTTATTTTTTTCTTGAAGTTTACACTGGAATGGAAATACATGAGGCCTCTCGAATAAATCTGGTTTGATTTCATCTATACAATAAAGGAATTTCAATTAAATTTGTATTCGCCCTCTGAAGCTTTAGTTTTGTACTGATATAGTTTCCACATGTCTCGATCTAGAATATGCTATTCACTTTGTAGCAAAAGCTACCCGCTGGTTTCAGAGTGGGAAGAGGGTGAATCCTATACCGTACCGTAGCTACAATAATATCTTTATAGAATAGGAATTTTACAAAAGTTACGATACGATTCGTACACTTTTGATCATACCTGTGCAAGTCCTCCAGCTCAGCTTTCATCCCTGGTGAAATGTTACATCCTTTCCTTCTACACTTGCACGGCTTCTGCTTTTAGAATTCAAAAATATTTACAGTTAATTAAGTTTCGTATGAAATGAAATTACTTTGCTACACCTTTTGTGCCCAAAGTATACAAAAGTACAGTACACTTCCATATGAAACAATAACTGGTACAACTACATATGCAGACAACACCCACACACAAACACACAAAACTCAGAGGAGCTTAGTAATTCCGCAAATATCTCGTAAGTGCAAACGTGGGTTTCACAGCTCAAGCCACCTTCAATTCAACAGTCGACAGGATTATTACAAAAAGGAAAAGGGGAACACTATATAGGGAAGAATTCTCTCTGCCACGGAGAAAGGAGCACGTGTGTAGGGTTACGCAAGGCGTAAAATTCTCTAACGCTAACTATAGCTATAAAATCCTGGTTCTCATATTATTCTATCTTTATTTGCTAATAATTTCATACATTGTATTTTTAAATATGTAATCTTCATTAGCGTATATTCTCTAGATACTATTTTAAATGGGAAAATATCAATACCTGGAATTTTTTGAGTGGGTTGGCCACTCTCAGAATAGGGATGATACTCCGGAATTTTTCATAATTGCTGCCGGAAGGCTTCATTATTTTTTTCTTATGTTTACACATTAAAAAATTTGGAAATTGTCACAACCACCGGTAAAACAAAACAGTCGTAAAAGTTCTGTTAAGTAAAGTTTCGAATTATAATTCGTTATTTTTTTTCACCTGTAGTATTTAACCCTTTCAGATCAGAGTACACAAAAGTTGACTTTTAATCCTTTGGGATCACTCAATTAAATGGAATAATTAATGACTTGATGTTGTTAGTGTGGGTGTTAAGTATAGTGTTGAGGGAATTAGTCATGGGTCTGTGGCTACTCCTGTTGAGCGTCGTGTTGTTTCTGTGGCTGAGTTGTAATAAGGTTAACCAAGTGGTGTGGGGAGTGATGATGATAATAATGTGCTGACGGATGGAACTTGATGTGAACTGACTATGATGATGACTATGACTAACAATAAGAGGTAATGTTGCCGGTGTGTGGGGCTCGGCATGGGTATGGGTATCCGTTTCGGTTTTGGTCCAAGTGAGCGCGGAGAGAAGCATTCGGTTTGCTTGTGTCTGTCTGTCTGCCTGCTTGTGCTGCGATTCATAGATTGAATTCAAGTTGTTGTTGCTTCTGAGTTCACACTGACGAGATGAAAACTCTTGAGTGTGTGTGCAAGGAACATGTTGATTTGAATCGGGTACTTGTCCTCATCCCGTCCGCTCTCCCTTTATCAATTGTTAGTATCTATAGACACTCTCACACATAGCCAACCACCACCAATAACAACCCACCAAAGTATATACAGACACGAAAGAGAGATACGAAACTATCAGTATCAACTTTGATTCATTCCATTCAAAAAGCAGGAGGATCGGATTGGATTGTGGATTGGATATAGGGAAGGGTATCACACCGCCGTCGTCCGTCTTTTACTCTCAACAGTCCCATATCACTGAGCTGTCTGCCGTGCCCTGGTCCTGGTCCTGATCCTGGTCCTGGTCTTGGCCTGGCCTGTCACTGACGTCTAAACAAGCGCGTCATGTTTCCACCACATTGAGTAGATAGAGTTCACTTATATAGTCAAAAGTAACCATATACTACTGATATATGCTAACCCTTACAGTACAATGCTATGTGCGGGGTTATGGGCGAGAAGGTTGTGAGATAAAAATTGTGGAAGAAACTTGAGCTTTTGAAAATGATTAGTTAGAAATAAAATTAGATGTATAGATAATAGCGAGATGGAAAGTTATTGTGTCGATATTATATAAGATACAGAGAGCTATGCATAGACCCTTTTCATTAGTCCTTTCCTCTCCTCTCTCATCCACTTTAGTTTTGCGGTTCTAAATCTGGTTTTGAATTTTGGTGTTGTTCAAATTGAAAATTGGAATATAAATGAGAGACTTCACCACTCTCCAATCTATGTAGGTATATGTATATCCTTGTGTGTATTATGTGCAGTGTGGCTCCAAAGGAGAACTTTTGATAATTGCCCTAATCGACCGTAAGTAATATCTTAGACTCATTTATTTTGTAATTTAATACCCGTACCTCTTTCATTGGATTCTCTTGCTCTTCCTCGATCTCTCATCTCAATTCACAAATGTGTAGAGTTTCTTTTGAAATTGTTCTCACTGTCTATTCCATACAGTTATCTATCTTTTATGATTATGAGAGATCATTCCCATTCCTAAAATTTTCTCCTACTTACTACTCACTACTACTACCACTAACCACTACTACTCCTACTATGAATTAGTCTCAAGGAGATGCGCATCCGGATGGGAGATAAGGCTGGATGAGATGATACGTATATATAGGCAGTATTTAGCATGGACTATGTATAGCGACGGGACACTCAAGAGCCCCCCGACCGACCGAAGGAAATGCAAATGAATTTATACAAATACAAAATATATTATGAACTCAAAGACTCTCCCACTAATTACTGTACCCCGATCAAAATCCAAGATCCAGAATCCAGATGTCTTCCGCACGTTTCTCGTTCTCGGTTTCGGTCTGCTCTGCGGATTATTTCAAAGGTAGCCATACACAGTATATAATTATATATAGGAGAAGATATTATTTATTACATATGACATTTTGCCACTGTGATACAGATTCAGTGAGCTCATTCAAAAAGGAATGAAAAGAGAGTGGATTCCTCAGAAGAAGTAATATCATGAGTATATTTCATATTGTGTGGTTATTATAATTATGCTGGTGCTTGGCTCGGGGTTCTTGGGATCTGCGGATCTGTATCTGAATGTGGTGCAAGAGGAGCACTGGCTTGTAGATGGTCCGATAATGGAGCTGTTTTGTAGTGGTCTTTCAGTCTATTATAGGAACAACCACCATTCACAAGAATTCAATGCGTTACAGTTTAATTCTATTTGTAGCTTTATTTCTGACAAGAAAAATGCCGTGCGTAGTATGTAGTCCAGAGAGTTTGTGTCGGAGTTGGACTCGGAAATGACGAGGGGACGAAGCGTCACTATACTTGTATTAGCGTCAAGTTAGATGAGGACCCTTGATCCCCTTTCATTACGTACTTCATTTGTTCTCAATTCCGTATGTTTTATTGTTTAATACTGGAGACTTTACCGAGGCCCAAGGCCCATGACATACCCGTGAAGATGCAATACAAACCGCGTGCAAACTTTTGTGTGTGGGGAAACAAAAAGGTGTCTACTTTCTTCAGTATTTTCAGATTTAATATAGATTGCAAAAACCATATGATTATACTATTAATATTTAAGAAAAATATTTTTAAAAAAATTTAGTTAAACTGTTGTGACGTGTGACTATTATCATAGTACTCGAGCATTGCAATATTAATATTAAAATATGCGTATTGTTTTTTAAAAGAAAAAATGGATTATATATTACATATTCTTGGAACTTGTCAATCCCCCATAAGGATAACTTATTTTATTTATTCGATTTGGCGTCAGTCCATGCAATATAAATAGAATATGCCCAGTCTTCACAAAATACTTTCAGTATTTTATTGCAAAACATTTTAAAAAACGAATTTAAAAACTTGTAAAAACCTGTGCAATAATAATATTATTGTTTTAGGGATTTAAAATATTGCCAAAGTATGTAGGTAATTTATTGATGGATATTATTTACAAAGTGAAATTTCAACGATAACCACATTTCCCATAGGTTCTTTCTTTGCCGAGTTCTCCGTTCGCCGGGTCTGATTTGCCGGATGAGAATTCGCCAGATCAAATTTTACTCGTCCGGTAAACGATAGTAATAACAGTAGAAAAATGAAAATATGCATCTACATTATTGGCAATCTTGAAGTAAAGCAGTAAAAAAACTTTATCTAGATTATTGTTTGTAACTTTTTGAATAATGTGAAAATTGAGTAAAAGTCCGTATCACATCTTCATTCTCAAGATATGCTAGACTGTATAATCTAGCAATGTGTAAGCTCCATTATACCAGTGGAGTAATGACTTTTTCCCGTAAGATATAAAATCCAGTTCTAATTTGTTCTATGTACCTCTGTGCCCTTCTTCCGTCTGAACTATGTACAGCTACACGCACGGCCCAATCGGAATCGGAATGCCTTCATGAAAGCGAGCGGCGATGAGAAGGCGAGAAAAATTGAGAGAGGCAAAAAAAAATCCATCATTTTGACTTATGACAGAAGAGGAGAGAAGAATAGATACCTAGAGCCAAATAGGAGATGTTAAAGAGAAAGACGGCGAGAGAGAAAGAAAGAGAGAGAAAGACTTGGGAGTTGTTATACTCTATACTAATATACTCTATTCTCTAACACACAGCAGGACTGTGACAAAAATACAGTAATAGAAATTCAAATAATTTAATCAACTGCTGCCAAATTCCAGCAACACTACATTAGCATCCAGCTCTGCCTCTCTCGCTATCTGTTCTCTATTATCCCATGAAACCCTTAGTTGCACACGTCGATTGTATATATTTGAATTTTATGCAAATAATTCTGGAATCGCAAGTATGTCCCTTCCTCCGCGCGTACCTTTTTTCCTGGCTCCGCACGCTCTCCTTCATCTCCGCTCTCTCTCACTCTCTCTCCTTCTGTCGTTAGTTTAGATATTCCGAGGAGGGTTTGGGCAGAGGCACAATAAAAGTTGAAAGTATGCAACCAAATTTAATGATTATTGTTCACTTATTCCATGTACTCCTCCAAGAATGTGACGGAGTCAAATAATTTTATTGAGCTACTGGTCTCAATTGTCAATGGTCCTGATGTCTATTACTGTAACATTTCTTCTTTGACCCCATATGGAGGCGGAGACCCTTCAAAACTTCACAATCTTCTGCCAATAATAATACCATATACCATGCCGTACTAACAGATCAATGCCAAAACCTCAACCAAATCCAAAGCCAAAGCCAAGATATACATAGGAAATACGATATCATTATACAATTGTAGATCTTCCTCCCTTCCTACGCTCCCCTTTCAGTCAACAGTCGAGCCGAGCGGTCCTCGGGAGGAGTGAGTAGTTTTGTGTCATAAAAATAAAGTAATTTAAAATATTTTTAATCAATTGTGTATAGACTGTCAGACCTGAGCCAATTATGTTTTCAAAGAAGACGGAATACATAAATAGGAGATCCTTGTCTCGTCTATCAACTCTTGAATAAGATGCTCATGTACATTAGACTGTAGACATTGCCGGGCAAGTAATAAAGTTTAAGGCTTTGCTTTTGTCCGAGGTATTTTGTTACAGATACACCGGGAGTTTGAATCCAGATTGAGTGAGTGAATGAATATTAGATGCAGTTCAATGGTTGCCTCACTCGGCCCAACTATCTACCGCGAGCTTCTCCAGGCTCAGACTCCAGCGTAGAAGGTATCTACGGTACAGGCACTACAGTAAATCTTACTGCGGCTATTAAGTTCTGCAAGTTATATGTATAAAAAGGTACAGCCCCTTCACAGATATTCCCACTTCCCATAGTATTGCATTCAGATAGAAAGGCATGGTGTACTGGTCCTGGAGTCGGGGTCCGTCTCGTCCATATGATATTTACTATCGTTCTACTGCGTGTAGGTAGGTACTGTACCTACCTACCTATATTATACACAGCAAGCTACGCCTACCTCCATTAAATAAATGATGTGTGCTACACTCCAACGTTCTCGTCGTTGTCGTTGCTTTCGTCAATGTCAATGTATTTAAAATGGGCCGTACGGGAAAATATGTATCGTTTCCTATCTGCATTGTACCATTTTAAAATTTACCATTATCACAGATCAAAGTGTATTCAAGAGCAGGAGAGTTGAATTGATTTATTAAAACTCTCAGCTGGTTCTTTTTATCTCCTTCTGTTCCTATGTTCATAGTGCACACCTAGGCTATTCATAGTATATGTGATTATACTACATGACATAACGTCACGTCATCGTCATCCCCATCACACTGTACATACCTGCCTGTATAAAACCATCCCAGGAAAGTGAACCAGATACTTTTCAATAGGATTAGTTAACCGTGGTTTCTTACTTTGGCACATTGTGAGCTCTACAGATTGTTTATAGGCGTGGAATATCTTTGAATGAGAACTCTCGTCTGATTGCTTTCCATCCTCAGGATTCCTTTTATTATTATTATTATTTTATTTGTATTTGTACTATTATTACTAGTCTTGTTCCATGAGGACAATGCAATGTACATATCCACATACTAATCGTAAGATATAGAGAATATGAACGGCTACAAAACTCCATGTATGATTTCCCGTCCCCGTCCTCCCATCCCATATATAGCTACACACAGACACACACACTGAAATGTCTTTCTTTACATTTAAAGTTTCATGCTGGAAAGGCACAAAGGCCATGGCTGTGGCTCTGGATCTGGCTCTGGATCTGGATTGTGGATCTGGAGAGTTTTGTATTGAGAATTGAGAGAGTTTAGCTCTCTGCTTTATATTTAGTCAGCCCCGCTATCTGATTTCAAGTTTTATTACATTCTTCTTATGTATCCACTTATTGTTCAACCCTCAGCCCTTGCCCACAGTGTGGTCCGTGTATTGCGAGGAGAAATTGACAATAACAAAAACCGAAACCAAACTGCTGCTGCTCATGAATTATGACAGACTACTATGACTATGAGTGGGGATTGGAGTGTGTGTAGACAGACAGGGAGAGATACATATATTGAGATCATTGTTTGTGTTTGTATTATCATGTAGTTAGTGTAATGTAGTGTATGATTGATTCTATTATTATATTACACAACTTGATGAAAGACCATCTCAAAAAAACTACAGAATTTTCTATGGATATCCGTCCCTGCTTTTGATTTTACTTTTGTTTAATTCCTCTCTCCAATTCCCCAATCCTATAACACAAATTCAATTCAGACCAATAATACAACTCAATCAAATAAAATGTAATATGTAATTATGTATATAGGTAAGTACCACCACACGCTTCGTTAGTATTTATAGGGTTTATGTATGTACAATGTACTGGAAGGGTTGCTGCTGCTATATATATACAACTATAAGAATTTAAAATTTCAATAGTACCTACAATAAATAATCAGAGTGTATAATGGAATGTAATGTAGCAGCTTTATCGCTATATCACGATTTCACCGCAGATATTATATATCACTCATCCGCATTCATTCGGATACCGTAGCTGTAGCCGTAGCCTTAGCCGTGTATATGTGAACTAGTTCAAAGGGATCTCGCTCCTTACATAGCGTGTGTGTGGAAGCATTAGTTGACAATTGACAATGTGGGTAATGTACCAGCACCTTCTGCCTCATTAAATTACTTACGGTACATGTTCAAATAGATGCCTACCTATGCAGAGTGCAGAGTCTCTACAGATATTGAATACGCCAGCTCAACTATGGGTTTAATCTGTATCTCTCTAATCTGAACAGAGTGAGAGCAGAAGTTGACTTCATTTATTAAAGTTGCCGTACTTAGAAAATAGAAAATAGGAAACTAGAGAAAATATTATACTCTAGTTATTTATTGCTCGTGTGAACTTTAAGGATTTCATTTTTCCCTCTCCATTGTCCCTCTCAAAAGTTGACAAAGGCCACAGAGAGTATTTAAACACGAAGCTTCAAATGTAATATTATTGTGTTGTTTTCAACGCCAGGCAGGACAAACACAAATACAAGTTGGGTTGGCATATTATCTTGTACACGAAAACATGGCCATTTGTTTTCCTCTGTGACTCTGACTGTGTAACCTGAAGGGCATTCCCATTTCCTTTCCGCCTTTCATACCCCGTGTTTTTCCTATACTGCCACTGCCTATGTATTACATCAGTATGTAATTATAGAATTATGTAGGTAGCTTAGGTAATAGGTATGGATGCGTGTGTTTGTGTAGAAGATTAAAAATCAAAGCAGTGTAGTTTGTAGCCATTCATTGATTTTCATTTATTCAGTCAACTGATTTCAGATCTCTCTCACTCACTCTCTCGCTCTTGTCAAGTTGTCAGTATTTTGCGCACTAAACTTTGCATTTTAATTTGAAATAGAATAGATTTTTTTTTACTAAAGGAAATTTGAGTGTGAGTTCGCTGATTGAGTATATTATATTTTTGTATGTTGTGTGAAAAATGGAGCATACTGTATATACATAATTATATGAGCGTATGGAGCATAGACTGTTGGTGCAGGTATCTCCATGTTCTATATTATTTGATTTGCATTCACTAATCCTGTGGCGGGTAGTAGCGGGGACAAAAAATAAAGGAAAACAATGACACCTCGAAATTAGGAGTCGCGGTGTGAACTGTGTGTGAGGAGGGAAGATTAGCATTCTCGGCTTCGGATTGATTTGTCTGCAGTTGAGGTTTTGATGTTTTTAAGATTGGTAAGAGTGAATTGAGGAAAAGCTCAAAGAGTATAATATATTGTTAACTTGGACGAAGAGTTGGGAAGAGTTGAAAGAGAGAGAGAGAGAGAGAGAGTCTCTCTGTATCTATTCTACATGGAGATGAATGGGAATTACATATTAAAAGGATTAAAGTGTTCAGCCAACGGACTAATATGCTTCAAGCGCAGTATTTTTCAAGGAAATTACAAACTGATGAAAGCAATCCCTTCCAATGACAGCACACTGTATTTACATATGTTTCTTTAATTGAAATTGAAATGATTTCACTTATACTTTTACTATCTACCTATCTACCTACCAAACCAACCTACACACACACACGCTTTAAATGTAAGATGAGAGAGAGAGACTATGACACTGACTTTGTTCTCTTCTTGAGACTTGACTCTGCGTCAGGCAGAGGAGTGACTAGGGAAAGTTGAGCTGAAAATATACGGGAAAAGCCAAGAGATTTTTAAAGGTAGACTAAACACATATGTTTACTTTATAGATTGTAGAAACAAACAATTATAACGTTCTCCGCTCTCCGGCTCTGTATATTATGCATATTATTATCTAAATCAAATCCGCGGATTTCACGGAAAAGTAGAAACTCTTTTAGTTGCGTTTCAATTTCACAATTCAAACCCAGCTACCTACCTAACTACCTATTACATACCTGTTTTTCTTTCAACTGAATCTCCTGAGGGACAAAGAGGCAAGATGGATTTGTAATGCGGACAGCTCACATAGCCATTAGCTATAATGTCGATTCATGTGTAGAACAACGAGAATTCCTAATATAGTATCAAAATACCTGCAAAATTATACAAGTTAGGTGGGTACCTAGTAATGAAGACGTAATAATTTATGAACAACGGTTAGAATTTTAAATTTCAACAAACAAGGTAATTACTGAGAGGGAAAGTGAAATACAATGCTCACTCAACAGAAGCCACAAAACAATTGCTCAGCTATGAATGAGTAGAATGGAGGGTAAGTTTTATAACATAATGAAAATTAATTTTTGGAACAACAACAAAGACAGAGACAGAGGGAGGCAGCAATCAGATAATAATATCAATTATACATCTTATTGCCACTATGCCATGTCACTTGAGAGGAAGACGTCTCCATTCCGCCTCGGAGTCGCAGATTCTGTACGCATGAACTGTACATGTAGGCTTCGGACTCGGATGTTTTTGCTACCGTTGCGGACCGTTTTGTATAAAATGCTCAAATTCTGCCATCTCTTAAGTGTCAACCACAAACCGGTAACTTTGCATCCTTTCCGCATACCTCCACCAATCCCAATCCCAACATACAGAGTCCGCAGAAGCTGGCACTGTATCATCTGTATGTATTATTATCATTTATAGCAGCATTTATTCATCTGTTAACTGTTCTGTATCTCACTGATATGCTATGAGGACCGGCATGGGTAGTGCTAGTATTTTGAGTTCGACTCCTGTACGCCACTAACAAGTAGTGATTTCCACTGAAGCGTGGGATTTTGGTCTTGGGGGTTGCGTTATAAAGATAAATACAAAAAAAATAAGCATACACTTTTGTAGTTAAGATTGGCTTATAAGTATCCATGAAACATAAATGCTTTAGTGCAGAGCACGATAGTATAAACATATTTATCACATGGAACTTATAAACATTACAACACTTCAGTTAAGACACCCAAATTTACATTGAAATTTTAAAAAATGGGGATATAAATAACTATAGGCCTATTAATAAACTAACGATGAGAACTAAAAATAAATTTTGGAAAACACGCGTAAGGCTGTACACCATTGAAACTACTTTGTCATCTACGACCTGTTCAAAAAATGACTCATGCATTTAACAGACGCAGATAAGAGAGTATCGAGAGGAACGAGAGCATTTTTATTTGTTTGGCATGATTAAAAATGCCGATGTCATACATCCCGTCCAGAAGTATATGGCGAACGATGGTGTGAACATTATTTTTATTTTTATTAATTGTATGCTTTATACACGGCTAAATAGATGAATGCAAGTTCATATACTTGTATTTAAATTAATCCCGATAGAAAATTACAGCTACAGCACTAACAGGCTTTAATTAATTTAATTACAGCAAAACTTAATTCAGTCACTGAGTTGTAATAATTATTCTACCACAGCAACACGCATTTTTGTGAAGACTTTACAAAAACCTACAATCAAATCACATGACAGCTAACCCTAGTGTTACGTTTGCCATGCGAAGTAAAAACAAGGGGTGAACCCGCCCCCCCCTCCTCCCTCCCCACTCATCTTATGTAGCGGTAGTAAGTTGAAAGTAAATATTTGACGGCAAATCCAAACAGTCTAATTTTACTGAAGGCTAATAAAATAATAAATGTAATAATTTATAAAGTACCCCAAATGTTGAAATTTTTGAAGTTAAAAATAGTTTCTGCCTGGACTACTGGCTAACATAAATCATAAAAGTAAACATTTTATGTTTTTATGTAATTGTCATGAAAAATATTTACATTTACTGGATCGTATTTACTCTGTGTACATAATAGTAAATAAGTAATTAGGGTCTGGTGCACCGGGATTTTACTGGGCTGTTGCCGAAAGCAAGAGTAAAGATAAAGAAGCTCGATCCTATGTCCTCAGCTAAGAAGTATTAAGTTCAGCATTGCTTCAAGTTTAAAGCTATTTGTTCAAATCATCGAGTTCAAACAACCGCTAAATGTTCAAAATATGTTTGTTCTAATCGCAGCGAGTTTTAAATAATTTAATAAGGATTTATTACGGGCTACGCGGCACAGCCCGCATTTCAAAAAAACTAGTTTTGATATTTTCTAGCTGAAATATGATATCCTAACACCGTTTGGTCGCCTTTTGCTGTTTGGTCACAGTCCTTCAAAATTAAAAACCATTTTTGATATTTTGCAGATTTTTTAACTCATTCAGTTTATGTAGATATTTCATTTTCACAAAATTCAAAATCCTTTGTCCTTAGTCATTCTTCCACAAGTAAATTTCGGATTTTCACATTTCGAATTGTTATTTCAATTTTACTTATTTTTAAGGCTACATATTCATGAAAACTTTATCTTTTTACAAATGCCAAAAAATTAAATGTTTTGCATGCATAACTAGAAAACTATGAGTCATATGACCCAACCGGCGAATAATTCAACGACCAAACGGTTTACGGATTTTAACTCACAGTGAGCGCGTTTTTTAAATCGGAGGAGGAAAATAGCAACCATGTGATGTGACGTGTATTCCTTGTAAGTACAAGTACATAATAAATTCGATGGGTGTCACTTACTGTTGTTTAGTTCTCGGTCCTAGTTCTGGAACTAACTAAATGACCATGGAACTAACTAAGAACTGGAACTAACTAGGACTAAGAATTTTAAAATTTCGTGGAACTAGAACTAACTAGAACCAAGATTAATTTCGGATTTAAGAACTAGAACTAACTAGAACTATAGCGCTGAGAACTAGAACTAACTAGAACTAAGATTTATTTTAGTGTTTAGAACTAGAACTAACTAGAACTAAATATTATGGAACTAAAACTAACTAGAACTAAAAATATTTTATTTAAAAAGCTAGCGCTAAAACAAGGATAACTCCCGCCAGCGATCAATGCACCAATATTGTAATTTGGAACTAACTAGAACCAGAACTAAGTGAAAACTAGGAACTAGAACTAGATAATTCGAATTTTCGCGCCTTAAATGGGCCACTTCTCTAAAATTTTGGCGCCAATTTCAAAATTTGGAACTAACTAGAACTAGGCTTTGAGAACTAGAACTAACTAGAACCAACCATCAAAATCAAATCGAGAACTAGAACTAACTAGAACTAAGTTGGATGGAACTAAGAACTAACTAGAACTAACTATGAAAAGAGAAGTAAGAACTAGAACTAATCTAGAACTAAGAAATTTTTTGGATTTTAGAACTAGAACTAACTAGAACCAGGGCGGCAAGAACTAATAAGAACTGGAACTAAGAATTCGGGGAACTAAACAACAGTCAGACTGTCACATGTTTGGTTTAGCTAAAGTTTACTAAAAATAATCACTTGATTGACTTCGGAGTTTCTCGCTCGATAGTTTTTGCACGCAGTGCTTTTGAACCCAAAGTTTGTTTAGCTTCGTGGTTTTTCAACATGAAAAAATACTATTTTAATCCTAATTTGAAATTGAATTCATATTGAATATGCCATTTTTGAACTTAAGACATCAGACCTGTCAACGCAACACTAACTTGTAGATTTTTCACTATTATTGCATTATCTGGCAATTTTTTCATGGGAAGTATTTCATTATGATTTGAAAAAGTGCAAACAGCTACAAGGCTGAGCGGCTGCGATAGCAGTGAGTATATGCATTCCCGAAAGACCAAAATACCAAATAAAATTGATGCATGAGTAGTATTTTTCTGCAAGTGGATTTAACGTTGAAAAAACGTTAACGTTTGATGAGAACAGATAATAATAATTATTTCGCAACCATGCAAAGCCCTGTGAGCAAAATCAAAAGGTTAAAACGTAAAAAAGTATTTAAAATTTTATACCTATAAGCACAGGAAATTATTTAATACCTGGGAATAGTTTTCGCAAGAATGACCAGTTTCGAACACAATTCAATTTAATTTTTTTTCATACTAATGTTTCCGTTCAGAGCGTTAGAACATAACTTCTGAGAACACAATCCCAATTTTGGTAGGTAATATATAGTGTGGTTTAGTGCCTTTAGTAATATTGACGGTGATTATTCTCATTGTTATTAGTGTTTGTTTTTCACCCTACATAGTTTTCATCAGCATTTCCGGTCTGTTACTTTCACAAATGTCGAAATTTCACAGATCTAACTAACCATGCACCTGATTAGGTAATTTTACACCGCAGTTTGACATACGTGCAATCTAATGGAATAAAATCCCTAGAAAAAATGGGCAATCAAAGTTTTCCATTTTATTGCATGGCGCATTTACATTCTTAATTAGTAGTTCCAACAATCAAATTTTAGCGGCTCCTTGCATTATTTTTTAATTATCAGGTCAAGGTTGAAAAACAAAAATTCCAAGAATTATTTCTACACATAATATACCAACATGATAATTAGTGCATACATAATATATCACAAAAAACCTATAGCTACGACCGCCACCACTTTATTTTGTTATTCTTGTTACATCTGAAATCTGAGTCTCAGTCCCAATTCCCAATAGCGAATAACTAAAAACATTCAGCTTTCATGTTTCTATTTTCTACTTACCACTATCCTTACAGTCTAATTAGCTCCTTTCCACAGGAAATGAGGGACTCGTCCCTTGTGGTAAATTTCCCTTTACGTGGTAAAACTGACTTTAATGGTAAAATTAAATGAGAGGTTATAAATTGCATGACTGTAATTAATGATATATAAAACGTAACTTTGTTCCTTAACCACACACCACTCTCCGCGTACTGAGCTGAGAATGTGGGTGGGGAGTGAAAACTCTTTCACTTTAGACTCTAGAGCTCGTCAGCTGTACGACCGATTGTCAGAGCCATCCGGTGTGCTAAACGATCTTCTGAAGAACCGCACATTTCATATCCGCTTCCATACATAGGCAAATTCATGTGTAGTAGTTCCAGTTCCAGCTTTGGCTATACTACATGACGCTCCGAATGGCGGTATGGCGGAGAGAGGGAAAGCAAAGGAACGAAAACGTTGCCTCGCTCATCACAGTTCTCCTGCTTCCTGCTTCTACATCTACCTTCCCAACTAGATAACTACGTAAGGTACATATTACACAATCCCGCCTCCCACTCTCCCATTAGTTTTCTGTCACATCATCACATGTCAAAACCCGTGTCACTTTCACAGTGAGAATCATATGAGTGCACTAATGCCAGTCTTTTGGAAAGTAAAATCTCAACATGAATTTTGATACCCGGATTACTTTTTAAATACTTGCACATATCTACGGCGAGTAATAAAGCGAGAGATATGAGTAATCAGCAGTACAAGACTCTCCATTTATATGTTGCGAAAACTGCATAATGACAACAAGAGTGTCTTTATTAGTATTACTGTAGCACATACATACATGCAGCTAGATACTTTTTATACAATACACCTCATTACTCCTAAATCGTAAAGAGCTGATGAGCATAATTAAATCCACGGGTGACGCGAGTCACACGTCAATCTCCTTTATTGGCAGCTAAGTGACTCAATGCGCATTAGTAGGGTTTCCTTCACTAACAAACTTTAAATATGAGCCGTGCACCCTTTGTTGAGGAACTTGATTTTTTAAATTAAAAAAAAACAAACAAGGTATATACACTTGCTCTCGCTCCTTTGTGATGCTTTGCCGCAGTTGTAATTCACTGAGAAAATACAGTTATCTGTAAGTAGCTTGATGTTATTGCTATGTATGTACTTACAAGCAGGGGCTTAGCTCCTAATAATGGTAAAAAAAATCCTACGGCTAAAAATATACTTGGTAGTTGGTACTTTTGGTACATGAATGATCGATAGCTTTTGTGAGTTTTGAATTTGAAGAATCCTTGACGTTGCTGAACCCGACCCCGGCACCGGCTCCAACTCCGGCTCCGACACTGACACTACTACCTTATCCCTCTTTGCAACCTGCTTTCATTTTTAAAATGAAAAACTTGAAGTGATACATATCTGCATGTATATACGTATACATAATAGGCAGAGGAATATGATACAGTATGCATCACCACCGTCCCCGTCACCCTTACATAGAGAGCTTCGAAGAAAAAAGCAGCATTTTAAAACTTGTAAACTATCTCTGTATATTTCTCTCTACTGCTATGTATGTAGTATCAGCATTACATTTAGCCCATCTACAGATAAAAGCTATCTCTACTTATACCTGGCCAGGCCGGGACTAATATATGAGTATTCTCACGTAAACTTCAAAGCATTTATGTATTGTGTTGTATTTTATTCAGTTCACAATTTCGATACTTCGGAATCAAAGAACAAATATAAAAAAAGTGCTTGTAAAAATTCAAACAGAAAGAAAAGAATACGAGAAAATAAAGAAAAAAAGAAAGAAAGGAAGTAAGAAGAGGGAGAGAGGATCCATCTCGGATGTCTGTGTAATTTCATTAGTTATGAAAGAGCTTTTGTAAATTCTACACTTTAAAATAACGTATCAAGTACCTCTAACGTGATAGCTATTCTTCAAGTGTAAACAATATTATGTATATAGATACCTATAAAGCCTCCCTGGACATACATAATGCAGGGTATATACTCGACGCTTGGCAATTTGAATGGATACATTTTTTTGTCGTTCACCTTCCCTACTTTATATACTGTCTACATTCTGCATAGTATATTATGTTATCTATGCTTAGCTTTTGAGTCACGGCTTCAATTTCAAATGGAATCTATAATCTTCATCGGGTGAACCTTACAATCTTCAAAGCATTCATCGCTCAACAAAAATAATACATTTAGATATAATTCAATTTTATTTATTTATTTATTTTTATAGAAATGATTAAATTTGAAATTCAGCGATATCTCTGAATTTCCCCTCATTACTACTCCACTCCCTACAGCACCGTCACCGTCACACCAGGATTGTTCCGTGTTTCCGAGGTCATTGCCTAAGCAGGACCTCGCACTGAAACTGAAACTGGTCGTGGTTGATATTCAGGAATCTATAATAAGGTTATGATAATATGATTATAATGTCGGCACATGAAGTAGACTAGTTTCAAGCTGGACAAACAAATACAGATGGTTGTGATTTATACAATTGCATGCTATTTATACCACGTGTGTTGTAATCGGATGTGGAATACATGTATCAATGTATTTTCTACCTTAACATCTTTACCTCCTCAACCACTGTTTTTCTTTTGTAGATATTTCCTGTTTGCTCCGCTCTGAGGCTATGGGTCTCCTGTTTCTAGGATGCTATGTACACCATCCGGAAATGAAAATTCAATTGCAGATAATTCATACAGCTTCTTCAAAGGAAAATGTCCGCGGGGTGCCATATAATCCATGTGTGCTTTTAAATTATTATATGGATGTTCGTTCCAGGTTTTCTGTTAGTCTTCTTCATCAAATAAATTTATTGAATCGAATCTAGATTTAAATCAAACGACTGACCACAAAACAGTATTATTGTAGTACGCAAGTAAACTATAAGTGGATGACATAATGACATTGGCAAAAATTGTGAACGAAAACAAGGAAATAAGAACTTACAAGCAAACCAATTACATACTATATTATTTAACCTCGGGATTTAAAAACAGTTCCTTGAAAATTTTTCTTTGGACCTTAGTAAGAACGAAACGTGTGGTAAAAGACGAGTGCGCGTGGAGCTGTGTCACACCAGCCCGACAAAGTTTCCAACGTACCGCAAAGCTTCTAATAACTCCCGGGTTCCTAAGAACTTCTTTGGGGTCTCTGATAACTCCCGGCGTTTTTAGCATTAAATCTAATGGAGGTGATTTTGTTTTTTAAAAACTTCTAATAACTCGATCCCGGGTCAAAAGCAAAGTTTGACGTAAGTCCCCCGGGAGTTATTAGACGCTTTAAGATACCTAGACAAAGTTCTTTTGAATTTAGGCGGACTGCTGTTAAAGCAACTCGTAAAATGTACTCCGTTTTATTCCAAATTTTCCGTTCTTACTAAAGGTCCGAAGAAACGTTTTTAACTAACGTTATCTAAATCACGAGACATCATAATATGCATATCGTCTATAAAGAACCAAAATAACCCATATCCAATTTATGCTAGAATTAAAATGAGCTATGTCAAAAAAAGCAGTTACATAAGATACATGCTTAAAATGCTAATCGCGAGTTTCTAAAATGAGCAAATTGTTCCGTTTACATGTTTACGACAGTGTAAAATGTTCTATTTACATGTTTTTAAAAGATCCAAATGTTCTGTTTAAAGTGTTTTTGAAAAGTGTAAATATTCTAGTTACATACTAATATATTAATACTAACAAGCAAACCACTTACTATGTTACCTCGGGATCTGAAAAAGCATAGCCAAAAACGTTTCCTTGGACCTCAGAATGAACGAATAGTATAATAACTCGAGTGCATTTTGCGCGGTGCTTTAGCAGCAGCCCGCCAAAGTTCAAAAAACCACGCTGTAGCTTCTACAGTTTTTGTCTGATTTCAATGAAACTTGCAGTTTTGTGATGTTTAGACTGTTATCTAAAAAGTAATTTCTGGAAATTTTGAAATTCGAATTTTTTTTATTTTTTCGAAAAATTAATAAAATGTCATACTTTTGAGGCCCATATTTTAATTAAGATTTTTTGATAAAAAATTTAAAATTCGAATTTCAAAATTTCCAGAAATTACCTTTTAGGTAACGGTCTGAACATCACAAAACTGCAAGTTTCATTGAATTAGGACAATAGCTGTAGAAGCTACAGCGTGGCAAACTTTGAAAAATTTGGTTTTTTTGAACTTTGGCGGGCTGCTGCTAAAGCACCGCGCAAAATGCACTCGAGTTATCATACTATTTGTTCATTCTGAGGTCCAAGGAAACGTTTTTGGCTATGCTTTTTCAGATCCCGAGGTAACATAGTAAGTGGTTTGCTTGTAAGTATTTTTTGAAAAATGCAGTGTTCTATTTACATGCTTTCATGATCACGTTATTTTAATTTTTTGTTTGGATAATACATTTTGTTTTTCACTAAAAATGGAAATGGGCCATTTTGCTTCTTCACAGGCGATATGCAGTGGTTATAGATAGCATTAAATTTCTGCTAGAATTCGAATTCGGAATACAAAGTAATCAATTACTGCTTCAATAATTAGTTTCAACAGAGGTTTACAGGATCAAAGAACTTATATATCAAAAACAACATTTGAGGGATTACGCTTGTTTTGACTGAATAAAACTAAAATATGATTTGCCTTTTAACTTTTAATTGCACGATTTTAACTTTAATTCTTTGTGCAATCAGGTTTATATCAGGATTTTATATAGTTTTTAATATTCAAACTTTTGTTCCGTCATCCGTACTTTTATTATTCTACCCACCTAAATAAATATTTGTATGCGAATTTGACAACTGATTACTCTCGCTCGCACCCGGTTTTTACGTAACTACGTTACAGCTACAAGTTATACAACAACTACATCATTTTAACCGACTACTAAACTAACATTGATTTCTCGAATAAGAATTTGTAATTGATCAAATATGCACTTTAAAAATATTCTTAAAACTGTATTTTTTATATTCCTAAAAACTTACACCCAAATTAAAAAGTGGGTAATTTATCACAATAACAATGTCGTTGCAAGCAGCAATGTTTCAATACTCAAAAGAAAAAAATTAAGACCTCAGAGACTACTACTATGCAATGCAATGTATCCCATCGCATAGAAAAACTATTACAAGAACAAAATGAGAAAACCCACGCAAGACTTAACAATAAAAAAGTAAAGAAAAGAAAAAGAAACAGACAAAAGTAGCAACAAATTGCAATAATTTGACGTGAAGTCTAGAAATACATCTTGCGGTAATTGATACATAAATGAAAAGGGGAAGGATACCTTCTTCCTCCTCCAACTCCTGCTCCTGCATTGTCTGCACGCACACATTTATAAAGACATTACGTTTGTTAGCTAAAGTACCTACAGAGAAAAAAAGTACACACAAAAAGATTGTATTTACAGAACCGGAACCAGAATCAAATAGTAATATAGAAATAGTGGAAGGCTACTCAGGGAAATAGAAGTAGGGAGATAAGTGATATGAAACACTTTTTAAAAGAAGAAGAAGAAGAAGAAGATACATATTTTTTTTGTCATGGTTTCACATCTCCGTCCCGTACAATGTTACCCTACCCGTAACTTTTATCGCGTATGACTGGGTATAGATACTAATAAGAGCTACCATCATACAGCATATCGTTCCGCGTACCGTATCATTATATTACAACCACCACCGCCACCGCCGCACCGCCACCACTATTTTACTATCACTACATTCACTACCAACTACCAAATGCCACCGTGAAGGCCGCATGTGTGTGTGTCAATTTGTTCCATACAGCCCCATAGAGTCTTATATTGGGATTGCATGGTATGGTACCAAGTACGAGGTACGACATAGGATCCGGCAAAGAACTTACACTTTTTTAGTACCTATATAGATTCAGCGTGTATGTACCCGGTATACGTAGAGGACAGAATAGTAGAGGGAATTTCTCGGAGAGTGGATGTTGATGGCTGAGATGCGAGATGGAAAAGCGGGTATTTTCCCATCAGCCACCACCACCATCTCTATTCACTCACCGACTCCGTTGTGAAGAGGACTGTTTTCTGCTGTTCCGAACCGAATCTTCTTCAATCTTGAGCTCATTCTTGACTTTCATTTTCATTTTCGGCTCGTCCATCCAAACCAGATATTTGTATTCGAACGTGTGTAAAGGACTTCTGACTTGTGAGTGATTTCTCTCTCTCTCCATTCTCACACAATCAGCTCCGTAACATCAGCATCACCAGACCATAGTTCACATATTGTTAGACTCTGATATACTATCACACCATCACACCGTCAGATTCAGATTCAGTCAGAGAGAGAGAGTCACACCGCACCACTGTATCCGTCTCGGGATACAGACAGAGAGAGAGAGAGTTTTGGATAAAATAAAGTAAAAAGGGAAGTACTACCTACAACGTGGTTCTCTGAGAATCCTTAGAAGTGTATCTGTAGAACCATTTCGGGGATAAGTACCACTTGACAAGTTCTCTTTTCTATGGGACGACGGAACATGATGAAATTGCCTTGCCTTGACTTCACATTAACAGCCCGCCGCCACACCACCACCACCACCACCACTCCCCTCCCCATCAGCATCAACATCATCAACATCAACATCAACAGCAACAGCATCAACATCACACCCTCCTCCCCAATTAACACATTCACATAGAGGACGTATAGCAACATCATCGCCGTCTCTGACTTGACTTAACTTGTCTAAACTTGTGATTATCAAAACTCAAAATAATAAACACTTGACTTTGACTTTTCCTTTTCCCTCCAGCGGTTCTCTTCTGATTTACTCACTCAACCGTCCTCCTCCACTAATCGCTCAACTTACTTGTTAAAGTAAATGGGTTTCCATATCAGTATATTATTATGTTAACAGTACATGCTTAATATTTTCTGCACCTACTACTACAACAACTACTACTACTGTAGTATGTAAGAACTTTCCAATTTCCACAACAATATTTTGCACTCTCTGACACTCGTGAAAGCTTCAAATTCCTTCCGCTCCCGACTTCGTAACAGTGGACGAGAAGTGTGGGAAATGTGAATATAAACATTTTTGATCTCTCCTCTCGTTTCATTTCATTTTAATTCATTTTTTGATCGACACTAGCGAGAAAGCGAGGGAGAGAGAGAGAGAGAGAGTTTCGTCTGAGTAAACTCATTCAGCGTCATTTTGCCCCATCAGGTGTGCATAATCAAGGAGACAACTTGTGAAGCGTAAGTTCAAAAATTTCCATACAACTCTTACCATTATTGTAATGTCATTTATTATGAGAGAGTGTGTCACTGCCATCCCCGTAGTCATGGTCATATGCGATATCTACAAATCTACAAATAACATACCTGTAGGTACCTACCTACATAAATAAATCACCTCTACTTTTTACTGTATGTATTAATAATGTATAACTTTTCGAGATTCGACAATTCCAAACTCGCTGTAGCTGTTGTTACAAAAGCTAAAGTTTTGAGAGACTCCAACTCTCCACACAAAATAA
This sequence comes from Dicyrtomina minuta, assembly GCA_949802685.1. NCBI lineage: Eukaryota > Metazoa > Arthropoda > Collembola > Symphypleona > Dicyrtomidae > Dicyrtomina > Dicyrtomina minuta. The sequence continues at coordinate 30,296,803 of OX461810.1, forward strand.
AATACAAAGACACAAAGAGAATCTAAACTTTCCACTTTGCATTTACTTTGTATTACATTGCAAAGTGGAGACGAAGACGAAATTGTGTTCCGTTAGAACAAGAATTTAGAATAAAATTGGAAAGGAATCAAAAGATATTTTTTATTTCTTTTTATCAGAATGTGAAATCAGGGAGAGAGAGAGTTAGGTCCTCAATCTACAATAGTAATAATTATTGTAGGCAGGTTGGGTTGGTAAGAGAGAAATACAGTACAGAGATAGAATTAAAGTTAGTGTTTGAAAGTTAGTTGTTGGAATTCCATCTATATCCCTTCTCCCATTAAAATTACAATACATTTATGCACAATCTTATTCTCATCTCAGGATCAGTCAGTCAAGACTGTAGTAGGTACGAAATGGAGGGGAGAAGAAACAAAAGAATAAAAGTTTTGCTCAACTTTCAACTGTGTAGGAATTATAGGGCAGGAAATGATTATCGAAGAAATTCTTCTCTCTCACATGCTTCATGCAAAAACCACATTTTCAATGGGTTCAGAACAGACTAAAATGTACGGGAAGGGAAAAGTTGGAGGCGGGTAAGAAATATCAGTAATAAAACGACTCACTCAGTCATACACAGATTCCATATTTCTTTCTTCCCCATTCCATACAGTCAAAGTTTAGTTCACACATGCTCAAGTATGTGGTTCGCTATATGGTTTGGTATCTGGAGCTGTCAAGATATTACACTTCCAATCTAACTCCTATAATAATGAGAGTTTTCTTGTCATTTTCTACGAGTTTCATATTCTATAAGCTCTTGCCTATGCTGGGTCGCGTCGGGTCCTTTTCCTGGTTCTGGGATTCTCCTATGGATGTGAAGCTAGAGTTAATATTCTCTCCGATACAGCTCACTTTTGTGCTATTACTATAACTATTATCAGGCGCGGGTCACAGGGGGTGGGCAACAGTGAAGTTGCCCACCCCAAAATGAATTTTCTAACATACCATCTTGAAGCAGTAAGCCCCGCTACTATTCAAATTTGGACACCTCAGACCCACGTTCAATTGCAGACCCGCGTACAGCCATTTAATACTGTGCTAAATAGGCCCGCGTACTATTCAAATTGAGACCCGCGTAATATTTAAGACTTGCGCATTATTTTGATTTATTAGGCCCTTTTCAAAAAAGTGCATATAAAACATTTTGCACTTTGCAAAAACATGTAAATGAAACATTTTGCACTTTGCAAAAATCAGTAAATAGAACATTTTTCGCTCTTCAAAAAACTCGTACTATTAACGTTGTGTGCATCAATCTCATCTAAATATTTTGACATTGACATAGCCCATATTTTAATTCTGGCTTTTACATTAGAAATGCGGCGATTTCATTCTTCCCTCATGAAATGTATTGCCCACCTCCGAAAAAATTTCTAGATCCGCCCCTGTCTACTACAGTGTCAAAAATAATACAGTACAATAAGGTCACGGTGCGGTGGGTTGGTTCAACTATTTGGAATTTAATCGGATTCGGATTCAGAGATTCAGACTCAGCGTTATATGGCAGTGTAATGGTAGTTTGCTATAGTCCTGAAATATTAATAATGAATAATACTCGAGCGCTCGTTATTCCAGTATTTCCCATTTCGTATTTCCTATTGACAATTAACAGGGACAATCTCTGTCCTATGAGTATACATACTTGGGTACTTTTGTTAATATCCAAATCAAACTTTTTTCTAAAAGATGTGTAATTTAATGGAAACAAAAAAGCTGACTGAGAATTGAAAAAAAAACTATATACTATAGAAAATCTTAATATGAAAAAGTATGATTAGTTTCAGTTGACTGGAGGATAAAAAAAATAAATTTGGGCTAACCGCAGTATGCACCCTACCTATCCTTATATATAATCATACGAGAATACACTTTTTGTTTGTATGCATGAATGAAAGCAAAAAGGAAACGATAAAGTGTATTGATGGCTGGAAGTGCCCTGAAAACGTGACAAATTATACGAATACGAGTACCCGTATGTATAAAGTATATGAAGGCTAAACCAAAATCTAAAAAGAATAATACTCAATACATTAATATTTTTGTACTATTAAAATATTCTAAAGTGAGTCTCACAGTCGTCTCAAACCCAAATTCATCTCACCCACGTCAACTTTCCCGTCCTCTCGCACATATCATTTTGAATTTGAATTTCGAAAGTATGGCAAAGAGAGTGAGGGAGAGAGAGCAAAAGAGGCTTTTCTCTTTCTTCACGTATCATTGGGATCGTAAGTAGTAAAGTAGACATCTCTGTCTGTCTCTGTCTCGGCCTCTATACGATTTATTTTGTAAGTATTATGTATGTAGTAGGAGTGTAGGAGGGTCTAATGCTTATCATTAATTCCGTCAATCACTTCAAACCAAAGGTTCCACTCATCCATTTTACCCAATTTACTTAAGCGGCTCCGCTCCCGCTACTTGGCTACAATAATGGAGATGTGCGAGCTTAGGGTAGGTACATAAGGTAAGGGGCTATGTACATGTACAATATATCAACTGCTCAACCAAATGCAAACACTTAATTGCCATGCCAGGCCAGGCCATACTGATATAAATAAAACCCCACCAAAATCCACGATCTGAAGAAACCACGACGACTACACGGAGGATCTTCTGACTGACGAACGTACAATGATATCCATATGAACAAGGGAACATGAGGATAATGTATGATGACGACAGAGCCTATATCTATAAACTCCTGCAGGCCACATAATAATTATATTCGTTTGTATAATATGAGAGTCTACTTATAAATTCATGTATTGAAATTCCCTTTTTTGTTTAAGCCTCAAATGTCTTCTTTTACAACACTTCTTATCTCTGTGGAAACACTCTTGAGTTCTACTTGTGCCCTATACTTCTCTATTCTCTATGCTCTGAATAATCTCTGATTCCGTGGTTTGTTTAAGTTTGATTTCGATTTCGTACTTCATAGCTTTGCCTCAATGAAGCGAGTCTCCCTCACTGTAAAGTGTGGAGTACTGTTCTCAATTTTAGACAACATTACATACACTACTATTTTACTCTTAAAAGGTCCATTTCAATTTTTAGACACTTCCCATGCCCATAGTAGATCTCCAGCTCCAGCTGACTGCGGGGCCGGGGCCCACGTTTATGTTGCTTTGACTGACGATTAGTGTTGAGTTTGAATGGGAATTGAAGGGTCTATATGTACCTACCTACCTATATAATGTGGTACTTTTTGCTACCACATTCACAACCACCACACACTTCAACACTGTCAACTGTAAAATTTAAACCCGCTTTATGATTAAACGTTTTCGCGCTTTATTGCACATTGCTGATAAAAGTCCGTTGAGTCTTTAAACTTCCATCTCAATCCTGGAATATTTTTCGAGCTTGTTAAGCCTATATATGCTTGTCAGTCAGTCAGTCAATGAATAAAATTTCGAACAATGCAATAGGAAAGCTGCTACCAATCATAATTAAGTAGGTATGTACATAATGTTTTTTAATAGCACGATCGTCGAATCGCGAACGAGATCCATTGAAAATAAGGCAATACAAATTACAAATTAGAAATAAATATACAGAATTACAAAATAATACTGCCGTACATTGAGACAGGGAGCGGATGGCAATCATCGTAAAATGTATTAAGCGTGATTAATATTAAGTACCACTGGAAATCAAGGCGAGATGAAGTCAATACTTGGAAAATGGAATGCCTGTATTAATTAAACTAATTCAAGATTTAAGCATACAAAATTAATTGTATGGGTTTTCTACGTATTTAATTACCGAGGGATTTCCTATGTTATCTTATTTAGCTTGGCGTAAAATCTAAACCAAGTTCGTAGCAATGTCAATACAGTTAAATATTTAGAATTAGGTACATCATACACCGTGGTATTATTTAAAATAATATAGGACTAGTTGAACGTCAGCCGTCAGCTGTCCAGCAGTTTAGTTGTCGGGAAGGGAATTTCATAGGGAGAAAGAAGTATCTCTAGCTCTGCAATTCTACTATGTATATGCATCCTAAAGTAAATGGAGCGCCTATACCGACTACCTTGAGTAAAAAGAAAATTTGCTCTGTTAAGAATAAAAGAAAAATATTTGTTCAGAGATACTTTCGTTTCTCCTTCATCTACATCTTATTGCGGTTTATTCACGCTTTCACAATTTCCTAAATTCCCTATCCTACTCTTAGAGGAGTATTACACGAAGGCTGTGAAAACAAAAGCAGGGAAATAGCGCTAGATGATGGAGCAGAGCAACAGAATCAGAATTGCAATTATTTTCCTTGCCCTATGTAGTATGTTGAAATGTGTAAACTATACATATTGTATAGCCAGGAAGTAAGAGAGTGCGTGGACTCCATCTCCATGTGAGATGGATATTACATTGCGACAAATGAAAATGAAAATGAATTTACTTGCTGTCAATTTATATAGGAGTATCCTAAAGCTTTTGTAAATCCTTTCTGCCTTAAGTCAAACTTCAAACCATCAAGTCATTCACTTCCAAAATCGGTAAATAATCCTAGGTAGCTTCTTATTTTAGCTTCAGCCCTCCTTTCACACATAGTTTCCTATAGTCACCTTGTGCCTACATAACAGAGCACTATACTAATCGTGAGAGACACTTAAATGATGGAGTTCTGCAGGGTCCTCGCGTGGACAACACACACACATTTTCAATCTCAATTCTCACTTCTCCCAGTGCAGTGCAGTGCTTACAGAACTGTGCCATCACCGTGATCACCATGCCATTGTAAAAAAGAAAAATGATCTTTTAGCCGTCAAGGAAGCTTTCACAAATTCTCACTTTGAATCACGTAAAATAATTTAAAAAGTGTAAACAATATACAAACATATACAGTACGTCCTCATTTCTTTTGGAAACTAAATAACCTAATAATAATAGTATTATATAGATAGGTATATTGGTTGGTATAAAATACAGAGTATACCATTATTTAATTAGTCAATGTCAATAGGAGGGAACCTGGAGTGTGGACGTAAGAAAAAGCTTTGCCGCGCAATATAAATAAAAGTGCATCCACTCGGAATGGAAATTAGGAAGCTCCGCTCAAAAAACGACGCACTGAAGCTGACTTACAAAAAACTGTTAATGAAATATAGACTGGAGAGAGAGAGAGAGAGAGAGAGAGAGAGAGAGAGAGAGAGAGAGAGAGAGAGAGAGAGAGAGGGCTTAGGTACAGAAAAAGCGGGATAGAAATTACAAAGGTGGGTTGTTCAGGTCATCACCATGCTATCTGTATATGTAATATGCTATAATGCGAGGGCAGGGCGGTGGTATGGCCAGGGGCTGAGGTAATGGCAGAGTTGCAATTATTATTGCTAACGTTTTCTTTCTCGGTGCATTCAACTGTGTCAAGTCAAGCTGAGCCCTGTGTTCAGTGAGAGGACTCTCTCTCCGTTCATTTCATGCTATGTAGATAAATTGGATTACATGGAAACTCAGTTTGTGAAACACTTGAAGAATTCTTATTTGATCTTCTGACGTGTTTCCTTTTCATGCATTCTACGTTCCCAATATTACATCTCCCACTTTGACTTTTTTTTTTGACTTGGCCTATCCTTCAGCTTCAGAGCCTCATGTTTCTTTTCTATCTCCATCTCCGTCGCTGTGTTCGTATTCGTATTCGTCTTCGTCTTCGTCTTTTAGTCGTGATCACAACTTCTAATTCCCCTGGAATAGTTAGTATGTCTTCTACAAGCTATGGAACTCCTGGAGCTCCAAAAACTTATGTATAATAAGAAGTATGAACACGCACAAATGAAATAAGAAAATATGATGAGGTCTATATAGTTTGTTGCTCTTATTCTTTTACCAATTGGATTTCCTCTGCACGCTGTACGCGCGCGGTTTGGGTCTCGGTTTTGGTTTTGGTAAAGTGAGCGTCAAGGTAAGATAATATGACACGTCTGTCATCCAAATACATTTTTGCTCTTTTTTCTCTTTTACCTTTTACCTTTTGCGTTTTTATGACTACGGCTCTGTCGTACGTCGACGCTGTTGTACAAATAAATATTATAAGAAACATTAGAGTGAGAGATACATTTTTACCATATATATCTTGTCAGCTCTTTTTCTTCTCCATATTCCATATAGAAGAGGTACATTATCATTCTCTATGTCTTTTCTATATGGTTTCCCTTTCTTTTGAGTTGGGCCTTAATCCTTAATATCTAACCTCTATGATCTCACCCCCCCCCCCAGACCATTATTGTTGTTACTGTGGTTGTTCTGCTTGAGGAGTGAGGATCATAAAGCCACGTAATGGCACTAAAATAAATGTGCTAGAAACATAATATTCTTCAGATTGTGGACTATACTTGTGTGTACAGGCATTTTAGTCAGTTCGAATGAAATTGCAAAATTTCTGCAGGGTGCTTTTCCTTTGGTTTGGTTCCTTTTTACTTTTTAGCGAGACAATCCTGTGTGTGTGTGTGCGCGCTATGTACCTATAGGACTATGGGAATTGCTGTGGAGTTATTTGCACTGCTTTGTGAGCGAAAGGAAATTATTGATGTTCTTTCGTTGACTTGATGGAGCTGGAGTTGGAAGAGGGAATGGTAGGGCACGAAAATGACGGTGACGGTAACGGCAACGGTAACGGTGAGATTTAAAGTCAACTATCCCAGTTGTCAGTCATTAGAGGATTAGACTGACGTCGCACTTTTCAACTCCGGAATCCTATCTCGCTTTTGCACTTTTACTTTTTTCTACCATATGAACATGAACATGACCACAGGCAGGGCTATATAGGGCCGCATGCAACCGCGCTAATAAAGTACGGTACGGGTACAATACGATGAATGAATAACGTTTCCACCAAGATATCAAATCTGATTTCAATTTCAATTTCGATCGCTTGAAAGGCTGGATTGTTGAAACATGCGACATGCCAGGATGGGATGGCTCTATGATACTATGATCTAAATCTGCCCAAATAACACTTTGAAGAAAAAAGAGTAGAGAGAACTGACAGTCTGGCGGTGACAACTTGACAAGAAAGTGTATTCAAATCGTTCTTGTATGGAGCTATCAGTGCTTTGCCAGACTCCAGGCATCACGTAGGTAACGTCTTCTTGGGGGACACATCACGTCTCATCGCCTTTTTCTTCTGTCTCTCTCTCGAGAGATCTTTCTCTCTGTGTGTCTGTCTTCCTCGGCATGCTTCCTTTCCTCAAAGTAAAAAAAAAGTTGAAGATTCCTCAGTTTGCTATATATGTTTCATCTTGATCTACACCGATAGGAGACTGAGTAGAAAATCTCAGGGGAAAGGTCGTGTTAGAAATTCCTGCTGGTCTTCATTATGCCACGTCAATGGAAATCCAAACTAGGGATTGAGACAGGAAACAAAAGAGAAGGCAATCACAGCTGATTGCACAAATTCATTATGAGAATAATGAGAGCTCTGTGTCGTCCATGGGAAAGAAATATCAGTAGAGGATAGGACATTGCATGGGCTCGACCTTTAGGAAGCATTTAAACTGAAATACAGTCGTTACAATTTTCAGTCGATAAGTGGACCTGTGACGTATGTATGCGGACTCATGGTATTTAATTCACATTTAAACCCAATTCAAAGTCCGCCGCAACCCATTGGCTTATAAAAATTGTAGCTTTCACGTAATACCTTTAATGAGGACAGGATCTACAATCAAAGACTGAAGACAAAATCAATTATTAAATATATCTATGTAAAGCATTGTCTCTCTAAAAGGATTAAAGATAAAGCACAATCTGTACCTGTTTCTGTTATCTTTGAACCCTTCATTTCAAATACAAGGACCTGCTTAAACTTAAAGTTGAACTACTACCTCTTGAACCGTCTTTTTATCCCAAGTCACAATTATAGGCCCCTCTCATAACAAATACTAAATCAAGCCGCAAGCAATATTAGTTAGGTCGCGCTTGCTAAGAAAAATCCTGTCGGGAAAAATCTGTTAACAACCGGGAATTTTTTAATGGCATCTCAACATCTTTCCAATTCTTCTACTAGTGATTCTTCTATAAGTGATGACTGTACTCCATGCCCTCATTGTGATCGGGTCTTCAAACGTAAGGGACTGAAACGGCATATCACGAGTGCTCACCCTGATGTTCATCGTCAAGGATTAATTACTGACTTGGACCCTAATAGCAGTAATTTTAACGGCGATTTTGATGAAGATCGAGATTCCGAAGTGCTATCCCTTAATACTGAATTTGAATCTCTTATCCAAAAATTTAATAATTTACTATCTCTGAATGCCCCAAGTCATGAACGTTTTGAGCAGTTAAGCAATGAATATTCAAATACTTTACGAAAATGTGAGGAAGCACTTCCTGGACCCAAAAATCCAGCCCAAAAATTTTACGAGTTAAGAAAAAAGAGCAAAGTATTTAAAAATGTTGATGCCGGGTACAACAGTAGCTCCAACCCCCAACCAAAGTCCAATCGCAAGCGAAAGGCTCGTAAAGAAGAATACAAGGAGAGCATGGTCCAGTACTTATTCTACAATCAACGACGAAAAGCTGTCCGGATGATTCTAAATTCGAACGATAAGTGTTGTACTATTCCATTAGCTGATTTAGAGCACGATTTCACAACCAGATGGGGCACATCTAATAATTCTGTTGGACCAGTATATAATGCTGTGACTGAGGAAAAGCAAAATGAAATTGACGCTGAGTACAATTTTACAGTTTCACATGAGAAAGTTCGAGCTCAGATCAAGCGAATGAATGTAGATTCTGCTCCTGGGCCTGATGGGATACTAGTGAGGTGGGTTAAATCTACGTTGAAAAAATCAAAAGTCTTATTATCCCAAATGCTGTGCTATATGCTTACACATAATTACGTTCCATCATTTATGCGAGAGGCACGAACTGTGCTTATTTATAAATCTGGTGATGACAAAGATTCAAAAAACTGGCGTCCCATCACTGTGAGTTCAGTGCTACGACGAATAGTTGAGAAAGTATTAGACAGCGATTTTAGAGAATGTTTTGCTCTTAATGGAAATCAACGTGGATTCACTAATCAAGCGGGGACATTAATAAATGCTACATTGGTCAATGAATGCCTTAAGAAAGCAAAGCGGGAGAAGTTGGATTGTACCATTATATTTGGGGACATCACTCAGGCGTTTGATAGTGTTGGACATGCGCACGTATTCAATCAAATAAAATCAAAACCAGCGCCATCTGCCCTGAAAAATCTTGTGTGCAACTTAGCTAGTGAGAATTTTACCCGGATTACAACTATTGAAGGAAAATCTAATCTCATCCAATTTCAGCGTGGAGTCATGCAAGGAAGCCCAATTTCGCCTTTTTTATTTAATGTTGCAATTGACCCCATGATACAGGACCTAAGTGAAAAAGAGGTTACGGACAAATTCGGGTTTTCCTTGCACTCATTACATGACAAGGTGTCAAATGCCGAATTCGCGGACGATACTGGCATGTTTGGGAATTCTAGGCATGCAGCAGTCGAACTATATCAACAGAGCACAGAATCCTTGGCTCGTATTGGTCTTCATATGAATCCATTAAAAAGTGCAGCTATTAGCATTGTGAAGGGTGAGTTATGTCAGGACCCACTTCAAGTAGGAACTGACTCATACATAAATTGTATCGGACCTGAAGAGACCATTAAATACTTGGGGGTCACCTTCAATGATTGTATTGTTTTTGATGAAGCAAAGGTTGCCAAAAAATTCGGTGAAAAAATTGAAAAATTGACATCTACTCCAATGCTCAGACCTGATCAAAAATTAAAAGTTCTCAAAGACTACTTGTGGCCTACTTTAATCTACCCATTTCAGATGGCTCCGCTTTCAAAATTATCTAAAAAGTTTTTAGAGTCAATTGACAAGATAATTCGTAGTTGTGTGAAAGAAGTTATTAGTCTTCCAATAAGTACACCTACCAGCATGCTGTACTCTAGCTCAAAGTGTAAGGGATTAGGACTCATTCGTGCTAAATGGGAAGCTGGCATTCAGAATTTTAATGCACTAGAAATTTTGTCGTTGTCAAGTCATGCTTTAATCCACGAAGTAAAGGATTTGGATTCTGAAAAATCCCAATGCTTAGATTTCCTGGATGTTCCATTTGAAGTTCGACAAAACATGGTCCATTATAAGGGAAAAAAGAGTAAGTTTATCAGAGATCATTTAAGAAGTCTGGAATACGATACCTGGTGTAAGCTGCCGCAAAAAGGGCAGGGTGTGATTCAATTTCAAGAATGTCCTTATGCCAATAAATGGATTCATTCGAAAATTGGACTTTCCTCATCAGAGTGGACCACTGCTATTAAAATGGTTGGTAATGTATTACCCGTCAATGCTATCCCTCGACCTGACCAAGGATCCCTTTATTGCCGCCATGGCTGTAAGGAGATTGAAACGATAGGACATATCCTTGGACGTTGTCACCGTGGAGAGCTGATTCGTAATAACCGACATCACGCAGTTCGCTGTTTAATTGCTGAAGCAATGCAAAAATTAGGGTGGAAAGTTCTTCAGGAAGCTGAATGTACTGGAGATGGTTCAAGACGTGTTGACATAATTGCTTACAACTTAAAAACGAAGCAAGGAATTATACTTGATCCAACCGTGCGTATGGAACAGAATGACATTAATCAATCAGAGGCCATTCATAAGGAGAAAAAAGAAATTTATGACCCTTGCATTCCCTACTTCAAACAGAAATTGGGACTTACTGAAATTCATGTAGTAGGGCTGTATGTTGGGGCACGCGGGACGATCTCAAAGTTTTTCCTCAATTTCATGAAAACTCAATGCCTACCTTCAACGCTGATTGACGACATAGTTATCTCTGTTTTGAAGAAATCCGTTCAAATATGTGTGCACCATTTGTATTCTTGTATACCTACTGATTAATAATTTTTAAACTCTAATTTATTTAATTACATTAACAACCATAAACTATGTATAACGAAATTGTGCAACGTATACTGAGTCCGTTGGGCTATCGTCGTTGGACGACAGTGTCAAGTTTATTTTAATAAAGTTGTCTTTCTCCCTTAAAACATTGCAAGAAATGCAAATTCCATAGCTTTAGAAGAGTCTTCAAGTATCAATTGTCGATGTCGTTGTTATGTAAGGTCGGTTCCAGATGTTGTCGTGAAAGTCCTATACATGGGAGTATTGATCTAGTCCAGGTTGAAGGGATATGTAGGGATGCTGACTAGTGAGATGTTGGTGGGTTGATGGAAGCTGTGTTCAAAGTTGTAAAGAACTGCTTGGTTTGGTTTTAGTTTTAGCAGTCTATAGAAAATAGAATGTACGTGCGATCCCAAACATGTCTCTATATAATCCATTAATTCGGTAGTGTGTCCGGGAAGCTATAGAAATGAATAATACATACATATCAAGTGCTACAGTGCAATTGTCTCAGTGTCAGCTCTGTCTCTGTCTCTCTCTCTCTCCCATTCCCGTTCTGTCTTTGCCCTCTAAAAGACTCCAGATAATAATAATATTCCAATTCCAAGTCCAATTGAAAATCGTCGAGACTCGAGACAAACTAATAGCTGTTGACATGAGATTGCTCAGACCATAAAAAGAATAAAACTGAATCTGGTAATGAGTGTACTTCCAAAGGAAATATAGGCTCACTATTAGACGACATATTATTTCAAAAAGGACATTATATGGAGAATGGCTGTATAGTTTGTCTCCCTTAACTTCCACGCTGGACTATAGAGACAGAGACCAAGGGTGGATGACATCTAAAACAAAATATCCCAAGTTTAATGAATCCAATCTAATTTAACGTTAAAGATACCGCGATTTCAGAGTAAATATCTTGTTTCTGCTAAATGATTTGAATGAATAAGTTGACTTGGTCCTGGTCTGGTCTGGTCTGGTCTGGTTTGGTCTGGTCTGGTCTGGCCAGCCGTTCATTGCACTTTCATCTTCCCGAAAGCCGATCTTTTTGTCTACAAATCTAAACCGATTTTTTCGTGTCTTGTTCATGTCATTGTCATCCTGCGTGTCTTGGCTACATTTCTTCATGACGTCCAGGAAATGTAGATTGTAGACACTCACTCTTTCAAGAGTTTCGTGCTTCACTCCACGTCCAGGCAGATCCAGAATCCAGGCTCCACAACTCCAGACAAACCAATTCGAATTCGAACTCGATCCTATTTTGACTGTATTTATCTAAACTGTCCAATACTCACGGAAATCCGAAACCAGTAGCAAAAACCACTTCTCATAAAACCGTAAATCGGATCTGATAAAGTGCAAGATTAGTGTACGACAGACTATACAGTCGAGGCATGTTCTTTCGTAAGTCTACTTACTACACTTACAGACAGTTTTGTCTTCTGTCCAAGTATCTCCTTTTGTTATTGGTAGGTAAGAATTTTGCACTTTGTCTGATCCGTCCTTCCAGCATAGTAGCATGTAGCTGCGTGAGCTGCGAGAGAACGAAGAAACAACTATCAACTTTGGGGAAAACTTAATACAAAATCCACATGTTGAGATTAAGATGTAAGTGCCTTGTCAAAGATGTGGATGAAATCAAGCGTATGACAACTGACTAATACATACAGCATAGTAGTGCTGGGCCCGGCAGATTCCACATCGACGTTAAACCGTTAAACATTAACGCAGTTCCCCATACTTTTTGCCAAACTCAATAATAGTCTCAAAACTTTTTCAAATTTTACTAAGCTATTCAGAGGCGTATGAAAAATGTGGCTTGAGCTGTGTGTGCATGGCTGAAACTATGTAGGTAGGTACATACTCAAAACTGTGACCAAAGTTTACAGTAGTAGTGGTGAGTTTTGGTTCGACCAACATAGCATATAGTGCATATGCTGCTATAACATATATTTCAATACGTTTCGAAGACACACAAGAAAACTTTTTGATCCGACTGTGGCGGTGAGAAGAAAATAAATTGATACTTAACTGATTTTGAGTTTACGCCGAAATGTATGTGGAATTGTGACTATAAGGTAGCGGTAGGTAGGTAGGTTATTTGGATTTGGATGGAAGTCTGCACAGATGGGCTGGAAGGGGTAACCGAAAGTTAAAGAATTCTCTTGAAGGGGTTCGGTTGGGAGTATAGAATATAGGACACACAAGAGAGAAAACTTATATGGAACTTATTCAAAGGACCTTGTTTGCTCATCATGTGATCGAAGCACAAATTTTAACAATCATCTCTGCTGGAAACTTTGAGTTACATTTGAGTGAGAGCTGACATGAATAAGTATTGTTGGGACTGTCAAATAATTTGAATTGAAAAGCTCACAGTAGGTTAGTAGGTATTAGGTATTATAGGCGTACATACAAACTTTTATGCTAACATCATACACTTGCATCTTTAAACATGGCGCATGCAGTTGGTTTGCATTCTATATGTATTATACATCCTGTCAATTAATGAATTAATGGATCACAGTGGGCGCACAATAACGTTGATGAAAAGCAAGAACAAAGGTGTATGAAAAAATACATTATTAAAATGAATTGACATGTGCTATTATTATTACTACGTTATTATTATAAAATATTATTTCCATTAATTTATTTCTATTTATAGTAATTTTACATACGTACCTACATTTAATTGAAAATGTCAATTCAGAAATTACATAAGACTTAAATGGCTCCAAGGATTAGATCATTAGAGGAAAAAGGAATAATAAGGAAATAAGTTAATAAGGGTAATGGAGTCTGTGTAGAACCTATAGGGAGTATATAGACATGGTCGTACGTGATAACATGAGAAAATGGAACGGTGTACATGTTTGTTTGTGGCTTTGTTCTATCGCTCCAGGCCCATCTCCAAGAGTTAGTTTCATGTCGGATGAATTAAAAAGTGGGTAGGTATATACATATAAATCATATGCATAATTCGAAACAAATGAAAATGTATCTACTGACCTAATTACATCCAAACTGGTAAAGCTAATATTTTATAATCCAGGTACCTACCCTTGCCTCGCCTTACCTCTGCACGTAAGGAGCCTATAGGTAAATGCGGGAATTTAATATTCTTGAAAGCATAAGGCTTATCCTTCGGTTTCATTTTCCCTGTCGTTTTGGATGTTTGTCTTTGTGTGGGACGTGACGCGCGTCTGCCGCTCAAAATACAGAGAAGAAAGTAATAAAACATTAGTTAGTTCAGTTTTGAATCCAGTCCTCTTTTGCACTGTATATAATCTGATACTATGTAATTTTAAATGTCCACTGTATTTAGAGGGAAGCGGCTGGCAGACTTTCATGTGTACCGCTACCGCTACGGTTGCCATATTATGAAGCGTGTGTCCGTACTCTGTCCATAATTCAAAAGAAATGAAGTAATAATTTGATATGAAATGAAATGTATGTTGAATTATGACCAGAGAAGAGAAAAAAAAAACCTCCAGACGTAAATGACAAAAGGCAATCTTGTGTATTCAACTAAACTGATTTGCTCTTATCCTTTTTACGCGTCCTTCCCACTTCCTCTCACTGAGCTAAAGGAGACCAATGAAAAATGCATTGAGAAATCTAACCTTTTGTCCCCTATATGTACCGTCTACCGTCTACCGAAGACGGAGACCGAACCGATTTACTCTGTGAGACTGGCACTGCACTATGGTACTGGTTGTGAGTGAGATCCAGTCTCTATTTCTATCTCATCACGATCACAATACACAACTTTCCAGTAGAAAAGAAGTAATAAAAACGCTATTATTCAAGTCCAAGTCTTCCTTTGTCAATCAAAATACTCGAATGAACTTTGAAGAAGGGAAAATATAGTGATAAAAGGAAAGGAGGAAAGATACCATGTGATTTCATTTTATCAGTATTCCCTATTTCATATAATATATATTGAATGGATTTTTTTATGTTGTATCTTGAAGAAATCCTTATTAAATAGGAGTGTTTTCGTCTCTAAAATTGACCAATACAAGAAAATAAAGAAGTACAGTGCTGCGTGTATATGTAATAAAATAAGTATACATATCGGAGTATATTATATAGTAACAATTTAGGACGATTACGATAAGGTTGAGCGATAATCACGATACAATACATCTTGAAAGCGTAAAGAGCTATATGTGTGTGTGTAAATCCAATTCGATGGATTCCTTCTAATGCTTTATAATTATCTGTACAAAGTCTATCAAGTAGATTAACGGGCCTATGTTTCCAAGCCAAAAAATCCCATAGTAAACTTTTTCTATTATTTAGACATTATTATTGTCACTGTAGACGTAGACGGTAGACGCAGACTGTGTCTGCTCTGTGTCTGGACTGGCATTGCACTGGTACTGGTACTGGCACTGGCAACAGTTGTGTACCTACCGGTACAAAACTCTCGAGCATATATCAGCGTAGTGTCAAGTTTGTCTATGGTAGGAATTGAAAACGAACTTTGGACGCGTGTTCTCTAAACTTTGCTTGTTATAATTCCTATGTATCCGTGTATACACCTATATTTTATTTTTAGAAATGCCGAGTTAGTTTGTAGTTTACTTCGAGTCGAACAACAATAATAATAACAAGCGGACTCAATCCGGTCCAATTATTATCTCATTCAGTTTCTTAAATGAGTGCGCCTGGAATCTGAGCGGAATGCCTCGTTATACATAGAATCGAGTGTTTACTCTTGCTATATTTTTATTTGTACTGTAAACTGTAACTATATAAGACTACTACAGCTTTTGGAAGTTAGCAAGCAGAGCAGAAAGCTCAAAGGGGTCAGGAAAAATCAATGTTAAAGTCCTTAAAAAGCGCAAACGTTGCGAGCAACTTTTATATAATATGACATTTTCCAGGAAAAATCACAATTATTTCTTCAGTGTTTAAAATTCGTTAAAAAATTCGAAAAGTTTAAAACATAAAAAATTCTAAATAAATTATATTATAGAGACACTGTTTAAACAAAACATAGCCATATTGCAACTAATGATTCTGGTTGCTTAGTTTCATGGACTATACACGAAATGCTCATATGAGCTTTACAGAGCATCCACCTTTATCTAAAACTTTCACAAATAGATAACCTCGCTCTGCCCTGCCCTCTTGTAAACTTTGCCGTTGTTTACATCATCTGTACGCATATGTACATTCAATTTAATCGTTTAGTTTTTGAAAGACGCACATGTTATTACACCGTCTGCTAATTAAAAATAATTCGAAATGACTTTTCTTCACTCCCTGGCCATCGTCGTACACACATAGGTAGCATCGCCGTCGATACCGATAGCGGTACATTACACGTTAAATTTTAGATAGTTGATAGTGTATCTGAAATGAACACGTAATTTTTATTTCCATAAAAATATCATAAACCTGAAAAAGTTGTAAAAGTTTTAGATTGACATCGACATCGTAATTTGTAATCTTAAAAACAAAAAATCTTAAGACTTAGATTTGTTTTTGTATATCAAAGTCTAGTAATATATAACCATGTATAACACTATATGTATACTGACTCCTGCTACACTGATACCACTGCATTTCCACTTGCGATTAGCACACGGGACTTAGAATATAGGATGGTGGTTCTCTTGAATCTTGCAATACTGATACTGGTGCAGACAGCTCTGTAAAGATAGTTTATTTCGTGAGCATAGATAACTTTATGAGAGGGAAGAATTTTCCTGGAAATTTTCCTCTTGTCTTCCTCCTACAGTGCAACATGCAAAAAAAGAAAGCGAAGTGAAGTGGTCCAGAATTAAATTAAGCTTTATAAACATGTCTCTTCCCCACTATTTTAGTCTCCTGCGAATGAACTCGCATCCCATTTAAAACAGTAGAATATACAAGAGTATTTACAGAAACCGAAATCACCGGTATACCCGTACCGGTTGCCCGATGCCCTATTGAAAATTCTTTGCTTCCAAAAAATAATTTCTGTGTATTCCCAGTTCATTAAATAAAATAAAAGAGCAGTGCGCTGCGTGGGCTGAAGTCTAAAGTTTTTTTTAGTTGTTGGACATGGACATTGTACAAGTGTGTTATAGTGTTGGAATTTTGGAAGGCGCGCTGTTGTTGGAAGATATGCGTGTGCATGTTCATTACATTTCCTGCAAGGTCTACTGTCTACTGTCTACACAAAACATTAAATAAACACAACAATCTGTACTGTGCAAGTTCATTTCAAATCCCTGTAGAAATCTTATCTGTCCTATGTAACCAGCTTAACCAGAGTAAAGTTACGACTGCACACTATATTTGCACATGAATTAAGAATAACTACTAAACGAGAACGGATGTTAATCGAGTTACGCTTCATACTGCGAGGGCCGAGTAAAATAAACTTTACTTTGCTAATATAATATTGTGCAGCAGAACATGCTCTCCGTCTCTGTCCAGATTATTTTGTTTACTACTTCCCCTTCCGAATCTACATTCTATACATCCTTACGTAAAATCTGACCGGCCGGCCCGGGCCGACGGCCGACCTTATCGCACAGAAAAACGGGAAAGCTAGTCACTTTTTTGATCGCTGTCATTTGCAAAATGGTAAAATTTACAAAATCCGCTCTCACTGTAAACAACTTGAAAACACAACTCCACACAGTTTCAGTTTCAGACAATGATTTTGCTAAAACGTAACTGACTGCGATACAGTACAGTAGTTGAGACAGTTCCTTTAAGTGGAAGATAATAATACTGTAGTATCTGTATGGAACATGGAGAGAGTACTTACCTGTGTAATCAAACAAGAAGCCTGAAACTCTAGGCAGAGCTGTACTCCATCCACCCATCTAGGATCCAGGACGACAACGCGACCACGACAAAAGGACGATATTACATTAAATAAGGGAAATGGGCCATTAGTGCCGGCGATTAGTAGAAAACATGAGCGTATCACACTATTTATCTTTTGCTAAAACAATATATTTCCCGACCATGTGGTCTACAATCAAATCTTCTCCGTTGTTTCACATTCTATAAATCTAATATGAATTGGGCTGCTCGAGAATCACAATTACGCTCACACAATCACAATGGAGGGTTCCCTACTTGAGAAGCACTTTGTCGTCTGTACACTACTGATATATCTGAAGCTACATTGCAGTTTGTAGCAGTTCTGCGTTCAGTTGCTATGTTACCTACCAAGATATGTAGTTAAGGTAGATTACTACACTACATAATTCAGTTTGGTGCGTTAACGGTGAAGAATATAATTTGCTGATCATGTGGATTGTGAATGGTGCAGCATTTGCATATTATGTGCTTACTAGTTGAGCACATTTAGCTAAAAGCAGGCGAACAGGTCACTTAGAAATTATAGAGTACCTCCTACGGTTACTCTGTCCGTTGTACATAAAAGAAAATTGAAGCAATAACTACATGATTACATCACTCCCCTCATGCGGCCACTAAAGTGGAAATGAAACTAGGTACATAACTAATAACGCTAGGGTAAACACTTCATTCGACATTTATGAAATTGTGTGATGATTTTGTTTGAGTTGTAATACTACACAGAATAAATATTAAACTACAACTATAGACAACTAATCACTTATGATCTTTAACGGGGAACGCCAACTACAAAGCAAATATCAACCAATCAGCAATTACAATGCATTCTGTAATTCTGAAACTATGACAAACGGACGGCTCATTTACATGCTGTCAGGGTTTTTGAATGCATTAAGGGAGATATATACGTTCCTAGGTATTTTAGAAATATCAAGTATTCAAAATAACTACTTTAATAGTGCATTTCAAACAAAAAGTTTAGCCAAAAATCAAAGTAGGTAACAAGTTGGGATCCAATGCTTACCAACAGACACAGAAAGTCTACGACGTTTATGATAATGATGATAGCTACATATTTTGTGTGTGAATTCAAAGCTTCAAAGGAAAACTTGCTGATTACTGATTACACCGCAGAACGCATAGACTTGAGGAAAAGTATAAAAACGGATTTTTAGATAAAGTGAAAAAATTTTTAAAGTAGACAAAAGTTTGCCAACTTTTCCCCAAGAAAGAAGAACTATTAAGAATTCACATAGGAATTCCTAATTTGCTTCATCTTTATATGTATTTTAGGCACTTCCTACTTTCAACTCTGTGTTTGCAATTTTCTGTAGAGTCTATCTAGGCGTAGACTTACCTCATTGTCTATCAGAATAAAACAGTGGAAAAATAATCTGTGATTTAGTAATCCTTTTATTCCACACAGTTTCCTTTAAGACATAAAATACAGAAAAATGGAAATAATAGAAATCAAATCTTTAGCATGGGCAATATTATGTACCGCAAGCATACCATGTGTTATATTCGTCTTAATTGCAAGGAATTTATGCCAATACAAGCATCTCCTGCGACTCCTGCCAGTAAAGATAATTATACCAAAATAATTATACTTCTATTTACATAATATTATGTAAGGGCAACCTTAAAATTCAAACAGGATGGAAAAACCTACAGAAACTGAAATATACATATACTTGAAAGGCATAATATAGCAAGACGAATTCTCTCTTTCGTGGTTTGGTCTGTCCTGGCGTACAGTTGAGTTGACTTTTCAGTCAGCATTCTGTTATCAGTGAAGTAAATTGAACTGATAAGTAATTTGAAGAGTTCTCGAGGGTGAAAGTTGGGGCGGAATGACTGGAGCTGAACCATGCTCTCAAGTACTATATGCATAATGTATCAGAATGGGCGAGTACAGACATCAGTCTCCATCCTCTCCACAAAAGTCAAGGGAAAAAAGTGAAAGTTTTTTTTCTCGAGATATGAGGATGAGTGGATAGGATAGGATACAGGAAGTAGGTTAGTATTTCCATGTATGTATTTTATCTTTGCTCTCCATCTCAAACTGAAACCAAATCCGCACCAAGCCGAACAACTAGTAAAAGTATAATAAACCGAGATCCAGAACTCGAAAACGAAAACAGACTTTTCTTCTTCTTATTATTGCAGAAACTATATTGTGGAAAGAAGTTCAAGTATGTACTTAACTTATGTACATACATATGCCCACAGTGTCTCTTTCTTGAGCCGTCAGCCGCCTTGAAATAAGCCCTTTATGTGAAGGACAATTGGACACATACATAAATATATTATACCCGTGTAGCTATAGGAGGATTCGTTTCTTCGAATTCCGAAGGCATAAGGGATGATTCACAGCATCCACCCTCCACATATGATTTATTAGTCTTGCTAATCACAAAATTATGACTGGAATACAAGTACAAAAAATTCTTTCGTCTTCAGTTAAGTTTTCTCTCTAGGGCATTTGCTTCGCCTTTTAAAAACGGATTTTAGTATGTAATTAATTTATTACATATCGTTGAAAATAAAATAAAATAAAACAATCATTGTAACAAAATAACAGTGACAAATTATAAATTCTGGTCAACTTATGACGTCTTTAACTTCCAATTCCAAAATATTTGAGAAATGTACCCGACCGAATGTTTTCCCGCACGCACTTGAGAAAGAAATTCTAGAAATTCTGATATTATATCTAGCTCTATAGGTCCTGATCACTTACAAAACCATATCTGTATTGAACAATTGAATTTAAAAAGCAATATAAATGCTTTGCACGAATTTACAAATCCCACTGTGGAGAATCACATGAATTTCAAGAATGTCCGTGTCTTTCTCTCAAAATAAATAAAATGCCTTTTATATTTGTCTTCGTTTTGCGAGAAATAAATTTAGTTGCATAGTACATAAAGAAGAAAAAAACTTTAAAAAAAAATCTCATATGCGTTGATTGTTCCAACTCCAGTGTTCCTTTTTTAGCTTTCAAAAGTATAATAAGGATATGATTGTGCAATATGTGATAGTAATAATATACTTATTATATTTGTTCGCTTTGGTCTTATGTACAGTTTAATTCGGGCCTCGAGCCAGAGCAGAGGTATATTCCCCGTGCTTCTCGAGTCTTCTATTTGATCTCTCATGCTTTTGAATACAAATAGGAACACAAAATGCATCATCATTTTCTCTTTCTCTCTCAACATCGCACCATTCCCCATTCTCCATTCCCATCATCATGTTTTTATTTTTTCCTTGTTTTGAAATGAAATGAGAGACGCCAAAAGCCGTCAGAAACCTTACGTAACCGTAACCGTGCCTCTGGATTTCATTAGTATTTATTCTTTCATATACTGTGTGTAGATTGTAGATATAGTTTCAGCTAAGTAATAAGTTTTACTTTAACGCCCACTGAAACCAAGACCAAAACTACACACACAAATATAACCATGCATGACCTTGGAAATACATAGAAAAAAAACAAATTGGTCATTAGAGACGGTTCACAGTGTTCAGGGTATAGGGTTGACGTTTCAAGCAGAAAACTTCGCATCTACAAGTTTTATTAAAAAAAGCAAAAAAGCTTTTTTGCATTGTGTTTCCTAATACATAGTCCAGGAAATTCGCAGTTAAATGGCTTACACTTGAATTGAAATGACAAATTGTGCTTCCAAGGAAAATTTTAGATAGATTTGCACTGTTTGCCGCACAATCGCTTTATGGGGGCTACTACACATATCACAAAAATACATATAAGAAGTTTTGACTTATTTAATTTAAAAGTTACCATTATTATACATACAGTAGTATGGAATGAATATGTCGGATTTGGAAGCCAAGACTAAAAGAAGAGTATTAGAGAAACCTCTTTTCATTATCCTTATTCTTAAGGGGATTTTCCCTATGTCTCAAATTCAAAGAAATATTTCCCAGAATGAAAAGAGCACTAGATTTGGGACCCGTACAGGGACTACGGGACGGGGAAAATCATATACCTATATTCATATATCTATAACAATATTTTAAAATTAACAATGCCTATAAACATACACATACACTGTCCATAATAGTTATTTCCCAAGCTTAAATCTAAAATATTATATTATTGTATTATTACACAATCATTTGTTTCTATATATTTATTCTGATCAGATTTTGGAGTAGTGCTTGGAATTGGAATTGGAACTGGAGTCGACTTTCAAGTCTCCTTCTACTTGGCAACCGTATAAAACCAAAAAGCCCTTTCAACAAGATTTCTACAAAGGAACAGGAGCAGTGTATTCAATTTCTTTGCCTACAGTTTCTAGCCTCATGTACAGTTGAACAAAATCCTAAGGCATACGGAATAACTGGGATTGTTGACACAACTAGAACTACAACGGCACGGCACGGCACACGTCACTCGTCTCGTAATATGCACTAGTAAAAAATTTTTCAGAAGAATATTATACTTACAGTCAAATTATAGTTACACAGTTAACTGTACCATTATATATCTACTTAAATCCCTCAAGATATTGTATTCTACGCAAGAGACATTCACGATAGACACGTACGAGCACGTCTTCATGTCTCCCATTTCCCAAATGTTGCGAAAGATCCCAAGAAATTGTGAACAATATTAGCGCCGTCATAATATCTACTCGGGCATTAGACACGAGGTAGTGTCGTAGGGAGAAAGAGAAGCTTTATAAGTCTTATGACTCTCGTCTTATGAAGTCAAAGTCAAAATCTGCTCTGGATCTGGAGTCTGTCAACTGTCGGCTCATTATACTTTTCAAAAGCTGGAAGAAACTAACAACTACAACTCCTGATACCTACCCAAAATCCTACTATGTGCATCATAAACCACCACCATTACACCACTACGACCAATAATAAAAGGACAGATATATAGATACAGTGACAGTTCCAAGTACGAAGTGAGGAGCACTACTGAATATTGTGGATAAAGAAGAATTTCAATCTATTTGAAAGATTTCCCCGTCCGTCCTCCGTCGTCTACATACTTGCATCGAGCTTGACATTTCTCTTATTATCACGACCAAAGATTTCTCCAGATATTGTCAACATCAACCTCCGGCATCCCAAAAGCGCCCAAAAGCCTCAGACGCAGCAGCAGCCCAACATCTTCCATCCTTCGTGATCTCGCAGTTGACAAAGCATTACTTGTGAATATGGCCAAGCAAAGGGGATAAGAGAATTTTCTCCGTCGTCGTCGTCGCATCGTTCGAAGCCCAAACTGAAACTGATCAGTTGAGTACGTCATTACGTATTATTATCCTCAATTTTATTGTCCTTCCCATGATTATGAGTCCGCCTCTGTGTAGGTGCTCCTGCTCCTTGTAATACTGAAATACTGATCTTGACTCTGGCTCCACCAAACCATATAACATCATGATAATATGATGATGATGAAATATTTCTGTCTCTACGAGATAATCAGTGAGTGGGTTCAATTTTGATTTGAAGTGAAGTCAGATCCCTTGGGAGTCTCTATAACGACATTCCCATAGTCCGACAGTCTATAGACTACTACAATTATTATAGTTGTCCCGGATCCCTATGGATATCAGTAGTAACCTAGTTCCGTCGTCTCCTTAGAGGTATACACAGATAAGAGTACAGGCTACACAGACTAAAGATTACAGATATCAGGAGACGAGTGACGGTGACGACATAATATCGTCTGGCAATATTCGGATTCGGATCCGGATCCGAAGTCGGATTGGAATTGAGCAAAGAAAATCTACGGCACAGATGAAAATAAAATAAGAGAGGCATATAAAAGCCGAAGAGTAACCGTATATCGCAGCTGGAGTGGAGTATATGACTACAACTATGGATCTGAATTGAATTGCATTTTGAAGGATCCCCCACATCCGGGCTTGTAATAATAATGTTACAGATTTCAAATCCAACGTAGACTTGTTTCCATTCATATTAGGCTCGAGAGGAGATTGGTAGTAGGAACGGAAGGGGAAATGTGCGGAAGAGCTGAGGATCCTTGGGGCAACATAAATCCAGAGTGAAAGGTTCCTATTGATCATTGATCAGCCAGGCAGATACCCAAACCGCTACCGTTACCGTTACCGACACCGACACCGATACCGCTACCGAAGCCAATACAACCGTGTACAATTTCCAAGACCGCAGTAGCTACGCACAACATTTGATAGTTCTGTTCCACACACCATCATCATCATAAACTGACTACATTTTATGTAACTCAAAAACATTCTAGTGAAGAGATATATATTATCGGATAAAAAACAAACAAAAAATAGCTACAGAGTATATTAAAGTATAGGGAGAAAGATGGGAGATGGGAATTCGAGCTCGAATTCGTCAAGGAAGGATGCCCAAGTTGATGTTTCTATGACATCCTTTGCAGAATTAGAGAGGCAGTGCATGGAAAACTACCAACCCAGCAATCGATCAACAGGTAAGTTCTATATACTTTTACTTTTGACGCCTATTTTTACTTTATCGCCAGAGCAAGATGAGTAATTCCAACTGATGCTGTGTAAATATACACAAACTTTCCACCAAAACCACTATATACCATCATATCCCTCTAACTTTTATGTTCACTATGCGTGTACTACGCAATGCAAGGGGATACATGAACACTAACGTACCTATACCTACTCTACTAAGGTCTACCTCTACCTAGTAGGTAGACAAATGCATTTATGAAAACCAAACTCACAGCAGACATATGTTTCCCACCTCGATTACATCCCTCAAGTGGAGTGACTTATTATATTCTTTAGTGGCTCTGACTGTAATTCTGTACAGTTTCCCTCCATCTCCAGACATCCTTATGCCTTTTATTTGTGGCGGTTATCACCATCCATTTGTCAAATCGAATTAATGTCACAAAATGTTGATCAAATTCATGTCTCCCCCATTCCACATCCATACCCACTTTTCCCCCCATTAATTTCATTTTCTTATATATACAGGTAGGGTGGCAAGGTATACTGAAAGAAATGCCTTCTGCGGGTTCTACGGGTGTCGGTATTTTTATATGAAGTAACGTAACTATGTGTAGCGCGTCTCTGCCTATATAACTAAAGAAACTCATTCCTTGCACCCTATTTCTATACTCACATATACACGCACTATATTTACATGCTAAGAGTGGCTATGACCCTACAGAAATATTATGCATTACCTGTCTCCCTACCTTCCTTCATATTCCCGTCTTTGTTAAGTTACATCAAATGAAAGTGTGTCAAAGATTGAATAAGCCGCCTCTTTGATGTCATAAAATGACGTAATCAAAAGGGAATAAAAGGCTCCAATGTGATTTCTTAGTCTGGTCCTGATCTACTTATTAGAATCTGTCCCACAAAGAAATATCAGTAGAAAGTGTGTCCCCATCGCTCATCCGTCCGTGTAGTCTGTAATATAACTCACACTTTCTAGTCAGTTGTCGCTTTCCTTCGTTTAAATTTAAATTGTCTCCTCCTAATATTAAAAGTATTCCAAGAAATGGAAAGGAATTAAAATGATGGGATGAGAATTCTACAGAGGATTCTACAGAAAAATGTGTGAGCGGGAGCGTAGGAAGAGACAAACGGAATGGAATGTTTTTGAGCTAATCTTCAACCCCACTGATAGATACACTTGTTAAAAACATGCATATAAACGATGCTGTAAAACCAAAACATAATAATTATCCCATTTGCTACAGTGCAGAGAGCGTCATGTAGCGCCAAGCCTTTTAGCTATACGATATACTTACGATAGTGCGACAGGATGACGACGAGGACGGCAACGACGATGATGATATTATTCCGAGCGGGAGAGTGCGACATAAAAAACAAAAACACGGTGTTAAAAACATGGGAGTAGCATAATAAAACGATGAAAATGCCTACACATTCTTTCCAGAAAGAGAGATACAAAACACAACACAAGAAAGTGACGTACAACGTATCGTCATGAAATCGTTACTCTGTGTTATTGCTATTTATTGTGTGCATTCGTGTGGATTTGAATATCGCCTCGTGAGAGTCAAAGAGTGGAGAAAGAGAGAAATGTTTATCGAATCTTGCCAAGTGTATAAATACGTTGACAAAAACAAATGCAATTACCGTATTTCTCATTTTAGTGCGTGGGGGTTTGGGACCTTATGTGGTAGTGGTAGTGGTTGGGAGTAGAACGTGAGAATTTTTCAAATAGTGTAAACCCATGTACTAGGTATGCACGAGCTTAAGGAACTTTTTTGGTATCATAAGTTACATTACACTATACGAGTTATGAGAATTGATAAAATTTCAAAAATCTGCGGGCTTTAGCTTTAAATTTTGAATCTGAATGAAGTAGGGTTACATACTGAAACAATAGGGGAAATACGGTACACTAAGGAGCTCAATAGCGCTAAGGGCTGTCAACTCTCCCAGCTGTATTTACAGCTAATGTTAAAATATTTATGTTGAGTAAAATCCATATTATTATTATAGTGTAGAAAAGACTGTCGATCCCAGTGTCAGTTGTACATGAGGTAGGCGTAGCGTATGTCATTGTCAGTAGTGACAGGGCTTTTGAATACATAAAATATACATTTTACTGGGGGATAAAGTGCACTTGGATTTAATTTGATTTTTGGAAAGGGCACAAGTTAGTGTAACAATAGTAATGGAAGTAATGTTGACATTACCTAATCTTTTATCACTGTATAATTATTTAGCCTGTCAGTCCACGGACAAATTACGCAGGTCTCTGTAGATACGAGAATCTTCTTTGTCTTCCTCCTGTAGGCTGTAGAGACTGTAGACTGAGACTATGTGTGCGGCTACAAAGGGCTTACGTTCTATATCCCTATCCCTACTACAATGCAGCCCTTGCAAGAAATACCAAGCCTATATGTATAATGCATAAATAAAGAAAGGTATGTAGGTAGGTAGGTACCGTATTTTCTATTTTAGACCACGGGTCCGTAATTGTACACGGGCCTGTATTAGTACACGGGTCTGAGAGGTATGAGTTTGAATAGTCCACGGGTCTATTTAACATTGTTTTATATGGCAGTACACGGGCCTGTAATAATACACGAGCCTTTATTAGTACACGGGTCTGGGAGGTCGGAATTTGAATAGTACATCCCGTGGTCTAAAATAGGAAATACGGTAGTTTAGGGGGTTATATTGTCATTATTTACACTATCAGTATATTGCATTGCACACTGCATTGCATTATAACGACTGGGAGGAGAGCGAAATCTACGAGATATTTTCACTTGATCATTTATTACGGAATACGCTTACACCTACAGACGACAGAGCTACAGGGGAACTTGGACTTGGACACGTAAATCACCTTTTCTTTGTCTCGTTTGCATATTAAGTAATTGTATCTTGTCCTAGTCTTCTACTGATCTTGTCCTACGCTACGCCACGGTACGGCCTCTTCTCTGCTCTTGCTCTCGTTCCCCTGCCCTATTCTTTCTCACACTTCCACTACTAAATTACATATCGTAACTTAGCTCGTGACGTTTCCTTTAACAGCATGTAGCTGTAGCTTAAGCTTATCTAATTAAAATAAAACAAATTTGAATTTCCTCTTCTCTAATCTGTACATGCCTACGCTAATGCTTTTCACATGGTCTCTCAAGTTCCGTAAATGACTTCTACTTCTGTATGTTACGGAAGGCCTCCAAAACTGGATCAAAAAAGGAGGTTTTTTTGACCCTCCTGCGTGTTACCGGTCCTATGTTCCAAGTTCAAAATTGCGTTATGTTCAATAAATTTTGTTCAAGCAACCATGTTAAAAAAAATCTTGTTCGAAATTTTCACACCGTAAATGTTCGAATAAGCGAATAAACGCGCGGGCGCTTATTAAATACTAGAAGTTAGGCCCCCTGCCTACGGCAGGGTCACGTTGGGGTGCAGACAATGATGGGTGGAAGAAAGCACGATTGCACATGCCAAGCATGAGTGGAGACATAATTATTTGGCAATAATCAAGTATGTGAGCAGCTGGCAGGCGTAAGTTAGTGCAACCCACACGGGTGTGAACTACAACCGGATGGAGCGCGGAATCGGGGGCTGCGAGAAGGAGAAGGACACAGTTGCCATCACTGCTTATTAGCTACAGGCTGTTGGCAACAGTCTAGTTGTAACTGCAGTGGGGAACTGCCTTGTGATAGTCGCCTGTGCGTCAAAGGTCTTAGGGCAAATAGCTTGAGGCATAGAAAGAACTGCCCTGCCGCACCTGCCTCGTGGGCAACGAACTTATGCCAACGGTTTTGTGTAAACTGTCTAGTTGCAACCGCGTTGTGGCAACCGCCATATGTAAAACTATCCCGCGGAAAATTCCTTGTGGAAACTGTTCTGTAAACATCATTCGGCAATTCAACATCTGATTTTAGGCACCTGCATCGTGCCATCTGCCTACGGCAACTGCCTTGAGGCAACTGCCTTGTAGAAACTGCTTAGTGAAAACTGTATTGTGCCGACTGCCTAGAAAGGCAGCTGGCTTGTGTCAGCTGCCTTGGGGAAACAGTGTTGTAATCACTGCTGCGTGGGCAACTGCTTAGCGGCAACTTTTTTGCAGCAAATACACTGCGGTAACTGCCTTCTGGAAACTGCATTACGGCAACTGGTCAGTAGCAACCAGCCCGTAGGAATTGCATTTCGGGCGACTGCGTTGCAGCAGCTTTCTCGTAGCAACTAACTTGTCGAACTTGCCCTGGGTCAACTGCTTGGTCACATTTGCCTAGTGGCAACAGTCATTAACCAAAGTTCGTGTGTAATCTCTAGTGTAGCAACATCTTTGTCAATGATGCTACAGGCAGTTGCTACCAGACGAATGTCATCATGCAGCGCAGCTGCTACCAGGCAACTGCCATATGGCTAGTTGCATCTTGAATATGTCATCTTGCAAGTGTGACCACCCGGCTATTTGCACCAAGACAGTTGCGATCAGTAAGTGCCAACTGTTAATAGTTATATGGCAGCTGTCATGTGACGAAATTCATCAAACGCATGCTAGTTGACGGTTGGCATTTAGCAGTTACCTTCAAGTAGTTACTACAAGGCAGACACAAGATCTACAAAAACCGTCGCATGCAAAAAAGGCCACACTACGAAACCCGCCACTAATAAAAAACCTACTAAATACGAACCGACAAATACTGGCAATACCATATTCAGTAGTTGCCATTATGCTGTGGCTTAGAGGGAGTTTCGAACAGGCATAATATATCTTTAGGCAGTTGCTGCCATGTAGTTACCATCATTACCATGTTTGTCATAAGACCGTTGCGGCTATACAGTTGTCATGTGGCTAGCGGCATCTTGCATATGCCAACTGGCTCATTTAACCAATTAAATACCTTAAAGCAGTTACCCAAAGCAGTGATTATCAGGCAAGTGCGACCAGGCAACTTCTGCATATCACGAACGTCCACGCAGTTTCTCTCAGGCAATTTTCACTAAACATTTTCAATCGGGCTGTTCCTACAATCAGGCCTTAAGTTGCTCGTTTCTGAACCTGAGGGTAGCAACAACGAGCTCTCTTGTTTCTTATATTTTTGCTTCTTTTCTCTTTGGTTTAGGATTTGATTTCCTCGCAAGACTGAAATACATGTCGTACATTAACGTGTGCGGTGTAAATGTTTGCAATTGTTTTAGGGCAACGATAAAGCGGCAATCGCCCAGTTAATAATAATAATATAATTTATTCATTGGGTCGATTTAACCGAAGTTCATACAACCAGACTCAACCAGTCACTGTGGGTGAGGAAATAGGAGGCTACCGCGTTAGATCGTCTCGGTCTTTGTACCCTTTCACCTATCCCCGTCCCCTCCTCCACAGTAAAGGAGCCACATTCCCTAGGCCCCTACAGTAAGTAGTGGTCACTAAGGAGCACCGAAGGAGATTGGGTTTCAATCAACCACCCAGTGACGTTTACCGTACAACACCGAGCCGTAAACGATTAGCAGTGGCCGAGGATTGAAGCCGGGTCTGAGACTGTAAATTTCGTTACAGTCTGCAGTCCTAACCGCTCACCCAAGCACGCTTGCTTAATCGCCCAGTTTGCACCATCTTAGACGAATTCTAGGGAAGTGGTGGAAGGAGAGGGGGTGTTGTCCAGGTGTGTTTAAACAAAACTGACATATTTAAACCCTCTTTAGGTAACAGCTCGTTGGCAAAGATTGCTAGCCGCAATCTCTTTGCGGCATTAGCCTTATGGCAAGTGGCCCGTTGCATCCGCCTTGTGGTAACTACCTTACGGGCAGTTCGCTTGTGGCAATTGTATTGTGTAAACTGTCTAAATTTAAACGCGATATGGTAACAACGTTTGAGACATTGGTTGCGTTGGAAATGCCTTGTGACAACAACCCTGTGTAACTGGATTGCAGTAATTTTCTTATGTCAACTGTTTAGTGGACATAAAGCTTGCATAAGACACTTGTAGCGGTTCAATTTTTTGCTTTATATCGTAGCGTCAACTGCTATGAATTTATTTGCAAGTTGGATTAGGATAAGCGATAGTGTTTCGTCTTTGGTCGTGATTTTGTTTATCTAAAAGTATTTACGTGTCCTTAATTTCCATCGTATGCTCAAAACCTTTAATTGCTGTAGCTTAAGGACCGTATTGTGCTCTGCGCCAAACACTAATATCTGAGATTTTTCCGATTCTAAATCTATGTTTGTGATATTTGACGATTCCATAAAAATTTGATATCACCTTTGCCATTTTAATTGTTTAATTTTCAAATAGAGAGCGCCAGTCTTCTCTTCGACCGTTTGTGTTTATGACTTTATTTTCTTCTGAATTGTTTTGGTATCGCTTCCTGCTTCCATATGATTCTTGTTCATGGTTTTGATAATAATTGTCAGAATTTGTTTTATCTCGGCTTATTCACTCTCCATGGCTTTTTCTTGTACAATTACACTGATAGGCTACCTGCAACAGCCTTCAAGAGAAACGAAATCGCTCCTGGCCACAGTGTAGTGTAAACGATGTATCTCATAGTGCACTACTTAAGAAGTGGAGTTTGATTTTTTACGAAATTACCAAACGTCTCAGTAGTGGTAGTATTACTTGAAGATTTGTTAGTTGTGCATGTTCAGCGCAAGGAGGAAAGAAGAAATACTACACTTGACTTATTTAACTCAAATAGGATTGAATTTTATTTGAAAACTGAAAATTTAGAACGACTTGTGGAGCGTACATTTTCGAGCAA
The DNA here is from genome assembly GCA_949802685.1 of Dicyrtomina minuta. Lineage (NCBI taxonomy): Eukaryota > Metazoa > Arthropoda > Collembola > Symphypleona > Dicyrtomidae > Dicyrtomina > Dicyrtomina minuta. Next base: position 30,327,791 of record OX461810.1, read on the forward strand.
ATTGGCGATTAAGGTTTTGGCTTCTCTACGTTTTGCAAAATATCATTGTTTAAAATATACTTGCTGACAGTTTAAACGCTTTCCTAGCTCTAGGCCTCCAACTGCTTTGTAATAACTACTCTGTGAGCACCTGCTACAACTGCCTTGCAGCATCTACCTCAAGCAACTGGCTAGTAGCAACCAGCTCGCAGTAATTGTCTTTCAGGCCAATTTATTGTGGAAAATGCCCTTAAGATACTTAAAGGCAACACGCTTGTGTAATTTGCCACGAGGCAACTGCTTTGGGAGATGTGGCTTGTAGCAGTCTTGTAGCACTTAATGTCTGCAGGGAACTGCAACGTTGAAGCAACGTCCTAAAGCCAACTATTTTGCAGTATCTGTCAACCTGAAACGTCTTTGTGGCCGGCCTTTATGTAATGACAATCGCCATGTGGTAATTTCCTTGTTGGAATCGCTTTGATGGAATTGCATTGTGGCACCTGCTTGTGACACACTCTGAATGTCCACAAGCTGTCCACAATCTGTCAAATGAATTATATGCAACAGCCTTATGGCGAAGGATTTTGGCGCAACATCACAGTCCAAAGTTGATTTTTGCTACTGGATTGAGGCAATTTTCCAGCGCAATCTGTTTTATAGCAACTAAGCCCACTAAACTGAACTGCTTTGCGGTGACTGTCTTCTGGAAACTGCTTTATGGCAACTGCCTTGAGGCAGATGGCTAGTGGCAACTACGTCGTGGAACCTCTGTGGCAATTGTCTTGGGGCAACGACCTTAAGGCTATTATGTTGTGGTAGCTGCCTAGCAGCAATCGCCCAGTAAGACCCATTCTAGACGTATTCTAGAAACCGCAGGGGAGGGGATGTTGTGCAGGTTTGTTAAGAAACAACTGCCATATGTAAATTTTCTGGAAGTAACTGCGTGTTGGCAACTTCCTCGCCGCAATCTCTTTGCTGCATCAGTCTTGCGGCAAGTGGCCTGTGGCATCTGCCTTGTCGTAACTACCTCGCGAGCAGTTGGCTTGTGCAACTGGCGTGTGTGAACTGTCTAGAGGCAAACGAGTTATGGTAATAGCGTTTTGGGCATCTGCATTTGCGCAACTGCCTTGTGGCAACAACACTGTAGAACACGGATTGTGGTCATTCACTTGTGTCAACTTTTTAGTGGACATAAAGCTTGCATAAGACAGTAGTAGCGGATCAGTTGCCAAGCAGCAGTTGCACCACAGACGTTGCTCTCAGGCAGAGGTGCCATCTGAAAGTTGCTATCTAGCACATGTCATCTGGCGGGGGCACATTAGACATTAGCCACCTAAAAGATGCTTTCAGGCAGTTCCTTTTAAGGGGTTATTACAAGGCAGTTGCCGTAATACACTTGCTCTCAGTTTTTTGCTGTAAGGCAGTTCCCAACAGGTAGTTGCGGCAAGGCATTTGCCACTAGGCAGTTACTATCAGGCAGTTCCTTTAAGAATTTTGCTACCTGGCTGTTGTAATCAGACGGTTTCAACTCCACTATGTATTGTTTGCCCATATAGAATTGACTTTTTTGTACATGCGCAATGAGCTTCCTGCACCACCAACAAGTTCGACTTCATAGAATCCTTGAAATTTTACTTGATGCACTGTAACATCATAGAGTTTGCCGTGTCATACTGCTTTTTCATTACGTGAATTTTTTTCGCGCCTTAAACTATTTCAAATTTTGAAAAGCAAAGACAGGGACTTCGACCTTAAGTCTTGGAGCAGCATAGTCAGTTTTTGCATTTTGCACAGTCAAATGCAACTGGCAACTGGCTCTACAATAGTTGCTATCAGGGTGTTGTCTTCAGGCAGTATCATTATCGTAGTTCTTACAGTCTGGTCTTTGATGGGTCGCGCCCAAACCTGGGGTTGGCAACACTCAGAGGGGCTGAATATTACACGGGTATATAGTTAAATACGGATTGTTGTTATAGCACATGACTTAAAGGAATACCTAAATGTGTACAATTACAGACCCGCACACTACCCAAATTTTGAGCTCCAAAACACGTGTACTAATACAAGCCCGTGTAATATTACAGGCCCGTGGTCCAATATAGGGAATACGGTAATTTGTGCGTTACGACGCTTAAAAGTTGTATGGCCAAGATGAGCCCCCTTTTTTTCTTATTTTGTTGCGTTTTTTTCTCTTAAGTTTAACGTTTCATATATACTCCACGGAAATCTGTCATACACATCCTACATTGACGTGTGAGGTATCAAAATGTGCGTAATCGTTTTCTCTATCTTAGGGCGCTTACAGTTTGTCTGTTGTCACCCCGCGAGTCTGTGTTTTTGCCCCCGCCATTCTCCCTTCTTTTTTTGCATTTTATCTTTCAAGCGCTTCGCGCTGGGGTGATCTTTGGGCAACATTTTTTTAAATTTCTCGCCTTATATGAACTCCCTGGTTCATTCTGCATCTTTGAGTACCTCTCACTCTTTCCTGCGTTAACCCGTTCAAATGAAGACCCCCCTTTTCCTTGTATTTCTCAAATTTCAATTTCTACCGTCTCCGTTTCTGGGCTAGGCTTTCACATATCTCCAAATTTCTACATTTTTCTGTGTTCCTCGCGTCATTATGCGTCTTTTGGTACCACTTGCACCTTTCTACGTCCATTGGTTCGGCTGCTACGCCTCGATGTGTGCTCCATTACCGTGACTTATTATATAGATTTTGGAATGGCAGCCCGGCGCTTATTTGAGCTCGGCGTTTAATTAATTTTTTAAAGTTAATGGCAGTAAAACGAAAACTTTTTTCATACAAAATTATGCATAAAATCAGTTTTTGAGCTGTTTTTGTTTTATTAATTTTGAGTTTTAATAAATTTGAATATTATTAGAGATTACTTTTGATCTTTAAATTTTTTTGTAAAACGAATACTATTATTCAGGTATTTTAAATGTGTTCTATAATGATTCTTCTATGCCTAGAACTTATGTATTTATAATTCGGCACTTATTTGAGACCCACGCTTAATCCAAAATTTTCGGTAATTAATGCAATAAGAATTTCAAAAACGAACTGGGGGTGAGTTCTGAAAACATTCAATTATAAAAATCACTTATGTAGAAAGACATAAAACACAGAGTTTGGGTTAAAGTAGATACCCGCCACCAGGGTTCAAATAATAGAATTTTTGGTAGTTCATAAAAGATTTTGAACTTTATACTTTATAACACTGCGGGCGGATAGAATAATTTTCTGTATCCTTCCGCGTGTGTGCGTTACAACTCAAATGTTATAGAATTACACATTATGCCGAGAAGACAGGGAAAATTTGGGTAATTATATGCCGTGTGTTTAGTCTACACTTTAAATGATGTGAGTACATAGTGGATAAGACTCCGAGTTTAAGTGAATTTTGCTTTGTATTTTGATTCTGAAAGTAAGCAAACATGTTCTATAAAGGAAATAGGCGGAGATAATTATTCTTAGTATTCGTAACATAAAATAAGATATAAGCTAATATCTGTACACTACATACAATAAGTGAAAGCACAAGCAGCCCCCTCGTTACCTAGTACAAGAATAGTGCCAAAGATACGTATTGTTGTTAGTTATAAAATGAAACAAAATCTATATAGATTTAAACATTGTTTGGCTACAGATAAATGTATACTCTCCAGTGCCAGTGCAGTGCAGTGCTCCTGATATTTCCTACGATGTGTGTACATACATGTCTGCACACGTTTAACTTTTGACACAGCTGTTATTCTTTACTCCCGTTTTACTTTTTCACTGGGTGAGCATAGAACAGAGCTTGATTTATCTTTTTGAATTCCTAATGAATGAGTAGGTACACACACACACATTCTCTGCATAGACATCGGTCACACACACACACTCCCAGAATGAGAAGGCGTCTGTAATTAATTTAGTCCAAAAGTCTGACTGCAATGCTGCAGAGTGCAATTTTACTCTCGAATTGCGATCGACGAAACATTGACTAGATACCTCTCATGCATATCTGTTCAAGCATCATATATTATAAGCAGACTCAAATCCACTCCACACCATGCCATCCGCATGTTTTCAGGTTTAGACAGTTCAAGGATTACCATCCGTACATCGTACATGATACAAGCAGTATGGACTGTGTACAATGTTGTACAATTAGTAAATTAGTCCGCTCATCATGCTCCCATTGTGTTGAAACATGCGCTGGCTAAATCTATATTCTCTTGACTTGAATCCAGAAATTGAATTTGTATTTTAACTATATAGAAATTGGGAAATTGGGCGCCAGTAATTTTGTATTAAAGGGCTTCGAATAGTATTGGAGACAGATACATATTTAATATCCAGTGCAATAATAATGTGTGACTGCTTTTACATTCTACTCAATTGGGATATGAGTATATTATTATCACGTAATTATTTGTAGATTAATAATAAGCATCATGTTTGAATTCGCTCTTTGTAACTACGGAGTAATCTTGAAATCGACATTAAATAATATTTCGATCCATATGTCTATGACCTACATAGGCAATAGTTTCTAAATTCTATTAGGAGCTTGCTAACTATGTGCCAGGCCATACTAAACTAATACCACTCTGTCACACACAAAAGCTTGAAACAGTAAATTTCCCAGTATTTAATAATAATCGAAGTAGCATATTATTAGTCAAAGCTGAGTTTACTCTTAAGCGATTTAATGAAAATTGAGATTGGAATCGAACAAAGAGAATATTAAGTGACCTTCGTTATAATCTACTTCTCATACAAATTAATTCAGTTATTAAAGGGTAAAAGGTTTCATTACACAGGCTCCGAGATTTCGTGAGGAGGAATTTTAAACTGAAATTTAATAATCCTTTTCCTCGATTACAAAAAATAGAAAAGAGACTTTAAAAAAAAATGTGAGCATGTGACATACCCCATATTCCATGCCATTGCAAACTGTGTATAATGCCCTAATTAGTGCGGCCTTCAATTTCATTCTTTAATATCTACATGAGTATGCACGCATCTAAAACACAATATTTTATAAAACTTTTAAAATCCACAATCCGCACGGATTTCTTCTCAAGCTTTCTTTTGTTAATCCATACTGCCAAGACTGCCAAGACCAAGACCGATTATGGATTCACTGATTTTATTTCAACGTACGTACCTACCTACGAACTACGAACCTACCTATAGATTTCTATTATTATGGATACATAAATATTAATATGACTGTGACGAATCGAAAGTTATTTGCATGGAAAATAGAAATTGTAGACTTTAGAATAGAGGCGGGCATGAGCATGAATGAATAGCGATGAAGACGATGACATTATGTTCTGTTACATGTGAGGAAACTCCGACATGAATGTCCCATTACTGTTTACGCACGACAGCCATTTCATCATTGAGTTATATATTTTACGCACTTCACTATGAATTACCGAGAGATGTATACGTATTTTAGTATTTCACAATCCTTTTTGATATTTTCAGTATAGATTCGCGTGTAGTCTCAGTCTCAGGGGTGACATGGTGGTGGTGGTGGATGTGGATGCGGGCTCATGCTTTATGCCAAAACTTTGAATTCGAATTCCAAATTCAGGATTGTGTGTTAGAGAGAGAGAGAGAGAGAGAGAGCGGGGGGAATGGGTTGTGAAAAAGGAAACCCGCTCGGTGGAACAGATTTGTTGTAGATGTGCTTTCCATCTTAAAATTGATGGGAACAGGAGACTAGCTACAGTCTACCAGTCAACCAGTCTACAGTCTCTACAGTTTTCATAGTCTTGCCAAAATTACCTTGCGGAAATATGGCCATGGCTTTTGACTCTGCCCGCCGAGTAGTACATATAGATTCCCTGCCCTCCGCTCATTCCCATATTATATATTTAATACTAACCTACACACCCCACACATATCTCTGTATGAAATGGTCTACTTTACTTTACTTTGTTCAATTTGGACTTCATGATCATGATGGCAATGGAATGGCATACGAGGAAGAGAGCGAAGGGAAAAGCTGAGAAAAAAATAACTTACGCATTTTGTGCCTCAGTGAATGTAATTTATTTCTCTGTCCGTCTCGGCACTCCGTCTGTCGTGTGGACGACTCTTCCCAGTCTTCCAATGCCCTTGTCCCAACGATTTTCTTATAGCCAAATAGCTATGTACAAGGGAACAGGTGCCGAGTGCCGGTACCGGTCCCGGTGCCGAAGTACTCATTACGAAGGTCCAATATCTGTAATATAGATAAAATATAACCTCTAACATATTATTCAATAATGGCCGGTGTATACATAATATAACAAGGTAACAATCTACTCATGTTTTAAATGTCCACCCATATATATTTGCAAGTCAAATAAAGGCTGACACGTAATTTAGCAACTGGAGGAAAAACCATGGGAGCGATTATTATGAGGAAATTATAAATTACGCTTCTAATCAAGCATTGTGGTCTCGGTTCGGTCTGTGGGCTCATATGGTATAGTTAGTAAGTAAGGTCGAGTCGAGTGCAGTGACGATGATTATTATGACAACGTTTTATTATTATCTGTGTTGAACCAGAAACCAAACTACTTCGGGAGTCCCATAAAATTTCATACACTAAATCCTGACACATACGAGCGAGTATCTGTACTCTGCACTCCGTACACCCCATCCAAGAGTGGTATAACTATAATGCCATGAGTCATGTATTTAGCAAAAACTTTTGGGGGGTTGCAGCTGGACTTGGACTTGTAAGTTTGATACAAATGTGGTGATTAAGTTCGAATGGGAGAGCTAACGCGGTTGACTCTACAAGAATTGGTAAAATAATGAAGATGACTTGTGACACACTCTAACTCTGTATGCCCTAAAATAAAGGATAAAAACATAGCGCATAGAAACAGGCCTATCGCAAGTTAGCAAGTTTGTAGGTAGGTACGTAAGGTAGTTTTCAGAAATGAAGATGACCTGAAATTGTATTGTTATAATACATATGTACGAACGAACCTCGAAGCCTCGGATATGGTTCAGGAAATTATAGTTATTGGTGAGAGCTTGTGAGCTATTAACGTATTAACAAACTCTCACGATTTCAGCCAGAGGAACGACGAAGGATTGTGAATGAGAGAGTTAAGCCTTACAGGTTAGTAGTAGGCTTTATTTTGCGTTATGGTAATTATGTGCTGGACGCCATAATGGCATGCACATTTTGCGAGTAGCAGTATTCGGTGCTTAATCCAAAAGTGTAAACATAAGAATTGAATTATTGTTACCATATACCATGACCCTGAAACTTGACTGAATAATTGATTGCAATTTCCGCTAACTGCAGACTCCATATACATATACATATATACACATAAAGTATCTATGCACACTGGCTCGCATAATAAATGTTTGCATTGAAATTCTAATGGACAATATAGGTATAGAACGAGAAAGGTCACGTTCTGGAAATTACATGCTATTAATTTCTGCATTTTTATAGTTGTCAATTGTGTCCCATCCAACGATCCATTAGTTTTACAAGCCAAAGTATAAGTAACTGGACTATCTATATTTATAAGCTTAACCTCGTTATCCTCCCCAATTACAAGTTATTCTACACCCCTGAGCCAATCAAGAGTCACACTTACTTCCTTGGTCCGAGCAGCCTCCTTCAAAGCTGACACGAAAATAATGAAATCCCCGCCCCGTCTCGTCTGGGGGATGTTAGAAATAAATACAAGTTAGACAATATCACAGGAATTCTTACGAGTCTCAGAAAGTGGTGTCAGTTGCATGACTTTTGAGAGTAAAAAAATATATAAAGTATTAGTGGGATGTATACAGCTCTAAACTGTGTGTGTAAACTAACTTGCTAACAACTAGAATGACAATTCCGTATTTCATTTTGGGGACGTTGATATTTTTATTTTTATGACAGATTTCTTCCAAAATGGAGAAATTAAAAAACTTTCGCCATTTTACTGCCATGAAAAATGCACTAGAATTTGTGTGTCTATTTGCGACTGTGTAAACTCTGCTCTCACGTAATAAAATGTTCTATCAGAGCTCTTTCCTCCCAAAAGTAGAAGCACAAAAAAAAAATAGTGGAGGAAGGGGGAAATGGGAATTCATGCGGAAGTACTACCAAAAGCCGGAGCACCATACCACCACCACCACTACTACCACCACTCTGTAAGCTGCAGAGAGGTTGGGTCGTAAAATCTGAATTTCATTAAGTACTTTGACTTTACTTTTGTTTCTTTCACTATCTTTGTCTTTGCGTGTACAAGAGGACGGAGACGGAGTAGTGGGAAAGGATATGTAGGTATAGGTAGGTAGTTGGAGGCGAGATACTCATAAGGCTGGAACTGGAAGCGTTCAAGCGTACTTTCACTTTCATACAACTTTTTTTTCTCAAATAAACTTGTTTCTTCTTCTTCTTGTTTTCTCTCTCTCTCTTTGTTTTTTGAAATTGCATAAAATTAACATTTAGAAAATTGAATCTGAAGTACTCCTCACTGTTGCGCTGTAAGACTGTAGTGGGTATTAAACAAAATACGTGATTGTGCTTTCGAGTGGAAAAGCTCTATAAAATTTACATGCAGAATTGAAAATTTGCATGTATTTACAAATATCGATTTCTGACCACTACTGGTGTCCCATTACTGAAATGGTCCATAGGACGGCTTACGTACGTACGAATGACTTTAATGCTATAATATAATATGTCATTACTCAGATTATGAATTATTTTCAGTTCCAAGGTCTAAGGGATTGAAAATTCCTCAAATCTGCTGCACTCTGCAGTTGGTCACATCTGCACACATGTATGTACATAAGTATGCACTATAATGCAGCCTCCACGTCTCGTCGCGTTTCGTTCTGCACAGTTAAATTTGCGCCATGAGTTACTGAAAGAGAGAAATGTGCGGGAAACCTTTAGTGTATGGACTGAGGGTTAACACATTATTATTGGACAGTTTCTATACTTTTTGAAATTACAAAATTCCATAGCTACAGTAGCAAATGCTAAACATAAAAGGAACCTTATACAGATAGGGCTTATGGTTAGTTTTCTCGTTCTACAATTGCATTATTCTCTTAAAAATGGTTTAACCCGGTTCTTTTGCTCCGTTGTCCGTTATATGCTATTATAATTCGGTCGACAAAAATTTGATTCGTATGGTTTGGTCTACACACTGCACTGCTAAACTTTCTCTACCAGTATAAAATCACATAATAATTCCAATTCCATATTCATATATTCTATAATCATATTCAGCTATTAAAAGGTTCACAAAAACATGCTTCCTTCATGGTTGGTAATTTGTGATTAAAGCTTTTGTGATTTTATGGATGAGGTAACAGATGCATAGAGTAAGAGATGGTATATATAGACTGTGTGTGTGAGTCACCGGCACCGGGAAATCCTCTGTACGCTCCAGTTGGTCTAGAGAGACGTTAGCACGAATTCCTAATGAAAATGAAAGCGTGGTTGCGTGTCATACATTCCATATGGTTTCTACTTTCCACTTTCCCCGAATACTTACGAAAACCACAATAAAAGCCTTTTCCAAATCATGACTCAAGTGAACCGATAATTGCTATAAACCGGAGCCCAACTCAAGCCCAGGATTAAAATGTACACGATTAATTTAAAATGGTCCACTTATTCTCATTGTAACATCATAATACGTGCTTCAAATACAGATACTAAAATACCAATCTCAATCACCAATTATTCGTTTCATAATAGGTCCTATAATCTTTGTGGCTTGTAACCAACAGAAAAACAAAAATAAATCGCAAATCATGATAATTTAAGGTCATTATAGGTATTATTAGTGCTGCATATTTTGACACCGTTTTGTAGTTTTTTTGATTTAGGAGTTCCAGCCATGAACCAGGTAATATTAACCACAAAACTGCTGATAAGTCCATACGCGTAATTATGTGTACACGATGTCCAATGGAGTCCATGTTAGTTTAGGGCCGGTTGAAGGCAGTTATAAACGGTGTATACTAAAAGGATTGCCGTTTCCCTTAATATTATTTTATAGGATATTGGGAAGCCGTAAGGTAAAAATAGCAAAGGAAGAAACAGCAAGGATATATTTGACCAAGTGAAACAATACATCTAATGGCAAAGATGTTTAATCGGTGGAAGATATTACATACTTTTAGTGCGAGTCAGGTCGTTGGTTTCACACGCACAAAATTAATGTGTAGTGTGGATTATGGATCATGGCCCCGTGAACGTCTTAATACTTGTTGTTCTTAGTACGACATAATACAGTATGTATCCTGTACTGCATATAGATTTTTATGGTAGACAGTCAAAGTTGTACTATATGTTGCCCTATATATGTACACTGTCTAAATAGTAATGCAATAACAAAAAAAACTTGGTGAACGATGTTCTAGAATCTAGAAGGAGAAGAAGTTACCACTGATACTGCTACTACTACTACAACTACACAGTTAAAAGTTTCCATATATGTAACTTGTATTCATACATGTAGCAATAGGAGCAATAAAAACAAAATATTAACTAGGCTTGTATTTGGATTGGAGAGTTGAAGAGAGTACATCCGGATTGGAGGGAAGCTGAAGCTGGAGCATAAAGTGTGTACGCATTTATTCTTTCCTCTTGACCGGAGTTGACTAAAATGCACATATCGTCTAAATGTCAAGCACATACATATGAGTCAAGCTGTGTCAAACCGAGTGAAACAAAGTAAACATCACAGTTGAGAATTTCTCCTTATTTTTTTTCTTCTTCTTCTTATTTTTGAACTTTTCACAGATGCGAATACTTCAGGTTTTTAACCTCCTGTACTTTCCACTTTCACTTGTAGCAACGACCAGACACTAGATCTCCCTCTCGCTCTTTACTACAAAAACAGCTTTTTACTAACGTCAACTGACTCTGTGAGTCTGAGTGAGAGCAGTTATATTTACAGTACAATGATACATATATAGGTACAGTTTGTATATGTTTCTGCTTCGGCAAGAAAAAAAAATTACTTTAGAATTTAGTTCTGATTTCTATTTACTGCTACATTCGTTACACTGCATCTTACGAATTTACGAGTGAGGCACGCAACATTCTCTGGTCTGGGTCTCTGGGATAGAGTTGTGTACGATACAAGAATAGTTTGCAGTTCACTTTATTATGGTCATTTGATATGTACGAATATACGGTTCAAAATACCTATACCTACCTATCGTCTGCACAAAGATCCTATACGGACAGACACGCTTAGATTTCAACAAGGATTCGGGCAAAAATGCAGAGAGTAAAAGTGTTTGGATTTGGAAGGGAAGGCGAGAGGAAAGAGGAAGCGAAAGAAATCACAAAAGCTTTTCCTGTGAATTCTCTGGAAATAAAGTAATGCTCAAGTGCGTAAGATTCGTACAAGTTACAAGACAACTGTATGTGTTCTGCTGGCCTGTAGACATGGTATTATGTAGCATTTGTACATATGTTGGGAGTTGGCAGAGTGAGAATGAGCCGTCTTTTTGAGCTTTTGTAGATTTTAGTGGATTTTCCGCCTCTCCGCTTCTCCTTTTGAGCATGCAATAAGGAAGCGGAACAGAAAAGCTCTCAAAAGACAGGTCAAAAGAGGCATAAGTTCAACATTGAGCATTCACTTCTTTAGCACCATTTCAATCATTTACACCAGTCATAGTTCTGGATTCGTGTACTTTATATATATCAGTCTCGCAGCCCACACACAAAATCCCTTGTAAAAATAAGTACAAACAACAAGGAGATGTAGGCACCTACTACAGATATAGGAATGTTTAGGTTTAAATTTTGTATTGGTAACAAAATTCCTGAGGAAAACTACTTCTTTCTTTCGCTTTTCCTGCATTCCAATTTTTAAATTCTTGCTACTCTTCTTCAGACCATACTTCCATAAAGGAGAGATGCAGTGTTGCAGCCGAGTCCGCAGTGCTAATGCATTATATTTAAATTGATGCTGCACCACTGGATAATGGTTTGTAGACGATTCAACTACATACTTTTCTCAAGTACCCTGTAAAATTCAATCAATGAAAATTGAGTGCTGCATTTTGCCTGTGAGCTACAAAAAAGATGTGGTCTGGTTTCTGGTCTGGCACCACACTTCATGCATAAGAAGCAACAGTAATAGCATGCACCTATGCTTAATTGTATATTATATGCAAGTAGAAACATATTACATCGTCTCTGCCTGACATTCAGTATGTATCTCTTGAGATATTTCCTCATTCTGCAGACATTAGAGCCACAGTTTTCTTTACTGCTATTGTTAGAGGTTACCTAGCTCGGAGGCTAAAAGCTGCGAAGGCGAGTCAGACCAAATTTACGTCAGCTCTCAAAATTTTTCTTATTTTACCGAAATTTCACACAATAAAATAATCTTAACAGTGTTAAAAGTTGTATAGTTGTGTCCCCCATAACTATATTAGTTTCTTAAGTCTACTTTTCTGCATAAAAGCTCAGCTGTGTACAGATATTTCGAAATAATAAGTGAGCACGTTTTCTCCGTTTAAATTGCATAGAGCCACTAGCCTAACTTCACCGTGTAAAGCAGTACGTGTACTACCAATCCTTTACTCTCCCAAGGTGACTATGGGAAGGGAATATGACGAACTGAAATTACTAATCACCAGTCTCACCGAGACGGTCCACAAAAACCACACTGAGTCCACCAGAGATACCCGGAAAAAACTGGACAATATTCAAAAAGAAGTAAAAGCGGTAGGAGATAAAGTTGATGCACAAAACCAACGAATTAAAGCTATGGAAACATCCCACACGGCTCAAGTTGCGGCCCATATGGAGCTCAAAGCAGAAGTAGTCATACTAAAAAATCAATTAGAAAACTCCCGTGAATCAAGACGTAGAGCCAATCTAATAATTGTTGGTATAGAGGATATTGACCACACTACTGATCCTAGTGACCTTGAAGAAGCTGTTCGAAGTTTTTTTTCTAATGAACTGGACATTGACTCCACACATACCCCAAACTTCAAGTGTACTTTTTTAAAGAGCAAAACAACCTCAACAAATACAAAATCAAGAGTCCTGTGTGCTTTTGATAATGCAAAGGATGCCGATATAATTCGGTCTAGGCGGAACAAACTGCAAGATACTGAATTCTGGATTAATGACGACCTCTCTTTTGAGCAGAATAGAATTAAGAAACACGTTCTAGAGCAGATGAAAAATAAAAATACTACGGCAGATTCAAAAGTGGCCAGACTCTATGGGTACCAGTACCTAATTGAAAAAGTTGGTGACAACGAAGTATTTTTTACGTCAAATGGTAATCAACTTTACAAGATTCCCTCAATTCCGGGTTATGTTAAAAAACGTAAATGACTCGCCGGTCAACCCATAACTTTCAAGCAACCTCAAAATACCTCTGTAAATCTTGTCTTTTGGAATATCGATGGTTTAAATAACTTTTTGTCTTTAAATAATTCTGATCTAGTTAATATATTATCTGAAGTTGTATGTATATACGAAACCTGGAATGTGTCGCCTCAACTAACACTTAATAATCCGCTATTTGCTAACTACGATGTCGTTCACAGTGCGGCACTCAAGAACCATCAAAGAGGTCGAGCAAGCGGTGGTATTGACATCCTTGTAAATAGAAATGTCTTTCAAATTGAAGAAGTGGTTTTAAATAAAAATTATTTTGTAGCTCTTAAGTTAAATTATAAGCAATTTAAAGACTCAGTAATTCTGATTTGTACATACATGCCCCCAGGAATTGAATACGACTACCTTCTTACTCAACTACACGACATCTTAATTAACATAACTTCTAAATTTACTGGTTGCAAAATTGTGGTTGGAGGAGACTTTAATAGCAGAGTTGGGCAGCTGAACCAAATAGATGAAGAGTATGCTAACAACACTAGTTTGATTTCATGCCGCACTTCTTTGGATTTGAAATTAAATTCTCGGGGACCAAAAATAGTAAATATATTTGAAGAATATGGCTTTACTTTGCTTAATGGTAGGTCTTTGTCAGATAACCCTGCCAACTATACATTTGTGAATAATACAGGGAAGAGTGTTATTGACCAGGTGTGGTGCAATCTGAACATTATTCAGAATATTGGTGATTTTCAAGTTATGGATGTTTGTAACTCCTCTCATTTTCCCATCAGGGTGTCCTTTAAATCTATTGTTGTGCAAAGCAGTGTGCAATACTCACATTTACAGAAGCTTAAGTGGAGGCCCTCAAGACAAAATCAATTCTATCGCATCCTTCAGGACAACACGCAGAGTGATCCCTCAGCTGAAGTCAAGTGTATAAATCTGTTGAATTCAAATTGTGTTAGTGCCGTTCATCACGCAGCTTTACGAAGTAAAATGTTTTACACCATGCACTACCCAATTCAACACAAGTCTAAAAAGCCTTGGTTTGACAATGACTGTTCAAGAAGCAAGCAGCTATTTAAAAAATCTCTTACTGCCTGTAAAAAATCAAAATTCTCGTCAGATGAGCTTTCGGTTTACCTAAGTTTAAAACAAAAGTATAAAGAATTAATCAAGAAAAAAAAGAAGTCGTACTGGGAGCAAGTGAAACTTCGATTACAGAACGTACGTTCTACGTCTGATTTCTGGAAAACTGTTAATGCCTTTAGACCACGTTCTTCGTCAAACTATACCCTCTCCGCCTCGGTGTGGGAGGAATTTTACTCGCTAAATATGCCTCTAAAAGAATTAGGATGTAATATTAACTTTTCAAATGAAGACCCTGAACTGGACGCCGAAATTGTTGAAACTGAACTTCTTTCCGCCTTGTCAAAACTAAAAAATAACAAGTCACCAGGTACCGATGGTATACCGAATGAATTCTGGAAAAATTCTTCCCAAGCAATGCGAGACAAATTGCTAAACCTTTTCAATGCAATTCTGACATCCGAAGAAACGCCAAATCAATGGGCTGAGGTGGAACTGGCGATGTTGTACAAAAAAGGTGATAAGTCGGACCCAATTAACTATAGAGGCATTGCACTCATAAACACTATCTCAAAACTATTCACACAGATCATTTACCAACGATTGTATAGTTGGTGCGAGAACAAGAATATCATTCCGGAGTCTCAAGCCGGGTTTAGGAAGGGAAGGGGATGTCTCGATCAAATCTTTGTACTCTCGTCACTAATCCAAACACGGCTAAGAAGGAAAAAAGGAAAGTTATTTGCTATGTTTGTCGACTTTAGGAGAGCATTTGATTCTATAAATCAAACCTTACTTTGGCAAAAAATGCACTCAAAAGGTATTAGTGGGAAAATCATCAAAGTGATAAAAAGCTTGTATGATAATGCTACCTTTAGGGTACGTGTTGATGCTACTCATACTAAGCCTATGAACATTACCATGGGTGTCCTTCAAGGGGAAATTTTGAGCCCACTATTATTCTCAATTTACTTAAGCGACCTTGATGAATTTATGGAAGCCAACGGTGCCAAATCAGTATCCATCGGGGGGGCTAATTGGATTAATCATCTTCTGCTTGCAGATGACACATGCATTCTCTCTGAATCAAAGCTGGGGCTTCAAGAAAAAATTAACATCTTACATAGTTATTGCCGGATAAACTCACTTACTGTTAACCTTTTGAAAACCAATATAATTGTGTTTCGTGCGGCAGGAAGAACTCAAAAGAATCACCATTGGTACCTGGACGGTATGCAAGTTGCAGTTGTTAAAACCTATACATATCTTGGAATAACTTTTTCATCGTCTGGATCATTTTCGATAACCGCTCATGAAATGCGAAGAAAAGCAACTCAAGCAACAGGAGCAGTATTGAGTACCTTATCGTCGTCTAGAACGGACTCTTGGTTCTGTAGGTTGAAGCTCCTTCGGTCCATTATTTTATCCGTTCTGTTGTATGCTGCTCCAATATGGGCCCTTCGATACTTCAACCTCCTCGAAGTAATCCAAAATCAATTCCTCAAGAGAATTTTGTGCTTACCTCGTAACACGCCTGCGTATATGTTACGAACGGAAACCGGATTGAAACACATTAAAGTTCAAATCGTACGTCTGACCCTACTTTTTTGGTCACGGCTTCTGTCGTTACCCGAAACTCGGGTTCCTCGTCAGTGTTACAATCGTTTAGTCATGCTTCTCGACTTTGAAACTTCAAATCAATCCGAAAACTGGGCTGGGGCAGTGCGGCAACTGCTTATCGACACAGGTTTCAGCTTTGTCTGGACCTCACAAGATCCAATTCAGGTGAATGAAAACCTAGAAGCTATTCTTGAAATAGTTAACAATCAGTGCATTGAAAACGACATGATAAGAGTGCAGGCATCCTCGTTTAGTGAATTTTATAAAGAAATTAAGCTTGACCCCAACATTGCTGAATACTTGTTATTTAACATCCCTATTGGATGTACCCGTATCTTTGCGCAACTCAGACTTGGATCCAATAGGCTTAGAATCAACGGAGAGTGTGTCGTATTTGACGATAAGGAAACTTGTGGCCTGTGTGGGTTAGACGTCGACGATGTGTATCATTGTTTTGTAATGTGCCCTAGGTTTGAAATGCACAGGCGGTCCATATTTGGCTTTTACATGTCAACCATTCGGAACCGGTATAGTTTTTTAAACGTGCTGCGAAATCAATCAGTGTCAAATATCTATAATCTGTTCCAGTTTTCTCAAAAAGTGCTGCAAATCCGCGGAGCCGGGCGATAATTCACGGGGCAGTGATATAGTTTTGTATCGGCGGTTGACTTAAATGAGTCACCCTATCTTCACAAACGCACCCATACTCTTAACAAACGCTTCCAAAGTTCTCACAAACGCTTCCGAAGTTCTCACAAACGCTTCCGAAGTTCTCACATCCACACACTCTCCACAACAGCATCACACAATCTTTACATCCGCTGCTCCATCTACTGTAGCTGAGACATACTCGTGCCTTGACTTCACTGTGAATGTAAATTGATCCGTGTCACCGCCAAATCAGTACCTCACCGTAGAATTATACTGGAAAGAGTGGCGTCTTTCTGTAACCGTAGCCGGAGTTTTCCTACGTGGAAGGGAACATTTGTTAAGTGTAACTCCTATTCCCTGCCTTATATAAAATAATAAGAGGTCAGTTGACCAAAACATTAATAATATTTAATGATGTTTATATCTGTACCCGACGAATTTCAAATTCCAATCTCGTTAATGTCCACTTCGTATCTTTTATGCCTTATGTTTTCTCCTTACTGTTAGCAATACATCTGAACTAATATTTAACCTTAAATCATATGTAAATCATTATATGTATGTAATATTATGTTATGGGCAATGCCCTTATAAACATGAATAAATCTATCTATCCTAGGTTACCTAGCTCTGTCACGGTGCATTTCTGCTCACTCTATAAACTATGTGCAACTATGCATATCCATAAGTATGTAGGTCGAAGTCGTGTAGTAAGGTACTTTTGTCTAATGTACATTGCAGATTGTGGTCTCATGCCTCTCAGCCTCTCGGCACAGGACCCCTCCTTCGTCTGTCTTGCCCGTCAGTACAGCATTGTTGTTGTGTGGTTCATAGCGTGGTGAAAGTAAAAAGTTTTCCCTACTACCTATGTATAGTAAAGCCTGTATCATGTGGACATGGGGAAGAGTGTGGAAGCTTAGAGTTGCTTACGTTAGAGAGTCTCGGTCGGTGAGTCTCAAGTTTTCTCACGGAGTAGGATATCAAAGGCTTAGGTGGTCTTAGGACTTGTCTTACAGTCCTGGCAGTCCTACTCCTGAGTGATGCATAGAAGCTCAAATAAATGCCATCTTATTAATCTTCTGGACAAACAAAAACATACTCGGATAAAATATAAATCTGGACGTGGCATTTTTCAAATAAATAGATATTGAATGCTAAAATAACATTTTTCATCCCTTCTCTCTCGTCTGTCATCAAACACGCCTCACGTCTGCCTCTCTCCTTTTATATCTATGGTACTACGCGGAAATGGAATGTACACTGCCTATAAGAACTTAGCAGATATCAGGATCATCATTTACGTAGAAAGTAGACTACGTTGTCAAGAAATATTTTAGAATATAAAAAAAACAACATAGAATCTGGAAACGCCCACATCCTGCGAAAGTTACATCTTTTTATCTTTACACTTCTGTTTCTGTTACACGAGTGCCTATACATACACTTTATTTAGCATCATTATTACATTGTACTATGATCCTGGTCCTGGTCCTGACTGTGTGTCTCTGTATGTGCTTCAGTGGCCTTGTCACACTCAGCATTAGTTCCCACCAAAGGATGTACAAGTACAGTCGTCACCTTCAGAAACAGAAACATAGTATAGTCACAACATAATATTATTTATTATTTTGGATATCATAATTTTACAACAACTCTTATCAAAACTCCATCAAAACTCCTTTGCTAAAATAGAAAAATAGTTGTGGGATGATGATAGCAAGCTTTGTCTCACAATCAGTTTATTTTGGATACCACCGAAAGTATAAAAAGTAAATAAAGAAAATAGTTGTGATGCATTATTTGTGATGAAACGAGAAATATTTACAACTACACACAAAGCAAGGAAATGAAAGGAGACGCTAAAACACATCATTTACAGGGTACAGATTACCATTTGCAATTCTATTCCAGACATTTGAGATTTTTAGAAGTACTAATGGTGACAGAGACAGAATACATTAGAACTATTTGTAGAAGATGTAACCGGAATTTTCCAACTAATTATTTGCCTACGTAGAAGGTTTTTTGTTATACAATGAAAATAAATTCAGGGCTCAGCATATTAAACGAACAGAGATAGGGCGCACCCGCAAATATAAAAATGGAGCCTTTCAGTCTACAGTCTTCATATCCACGACGGAGTGTGTGTCACATTAATATTTTGGTTTCTTCTGCCCGACCACCAACCAAGTTTTGGACGTGTCCTATTTCTATTATGTTAATGCTGATCACTTGAATAGCAATACATACATAGCAAAAAGATAGGAAGAATAGGTATACAGTTTCTGCTGATTATAAGAATAGTAAGGCTTTTATGAACTTGCTATAGTGTCTATGTTGCATGGAATACATTATTTTTGGTCGGTATTGTTATACACAGAGTTTACTAGTTTAAAGTTAAAATATGCATGTACATGTATGTAAGTGTAAGGAAGAAAAAATTCAGTTCTATCCGCAGGGAATATTCCATTCGTGTCTGTAGGCACCTGCATTTATTTGCAACTTATTTTATCCGCAAGAATATTGAAACCTTGAACCACTGAAGCAAAAAATCTGTATGGGAAAATCAGGGCATAGAAGATTGATCTTCTTAATTCTTCAGTGGGAAGAGGAGATTAAAACCATATTGTGTACCTCCTCCTTTACGTAGAGATTGGAGAAAGTATAAGCATTATAATTTCCCAGCTTGGGCGCATCTAGACACAAAAGTTTATTGTGCCTTTTTTGCCACATGCCATGTACATTAAGTGATTGATATTCTGAGGGCAAGAGAGGGAATTAATATGCTTCTCATATCCTTCATTTTAGAGAGTGCATTTGGGACAGACGCTGTGACAGATAAGCGTCTTTGGAACAGAAGAGAGGATTTTGGATCCAAATCCCTTCTGTTTTCTTAGCTTCCTGTTGATCATAGCATCATCCTTGTGTTTTCATACGTGCTACTCACTACTCGGGTTTAAGTTTCCAATGTTTTAGTTTTAGACGGGTGTGTGATTAGTGATAAGGTTTCGTATTCGTAGCCCATGTCTGACGATGAGTATAACTTTAAGCCCCTTTTACTGGGCGGCTCATTCCCATTGCCTATATTAACGATATTATTACACAATTCCAATCTCAATATTTTCAAATTCTACAAACCTACTTGCAGTATATTCATCCACTAGAAACTACGTTTACAAAACAAAATACAATTAATCCTAAAAAGCGACTGAGATTCGTTGTATAATTAATTATACCTTGATATCTCCAATTTTTAATAATACTTAAAGAGAAAAACATATTACTAATGTAAGCCAATATACCCGCAGACATTTACGTAATTATTTCAGCATTAATTAATTAATGTAAATTAAAATAAAATATTTCAAGTAAAGTATTCCTATTCCTATTTAATTTAATGTGTAAACTTTTTTCCCGTTATTAGAAATAGCTACCGTAGATAATTTTAGTCTCACTAAAACCCACAAGGCTGCAATGAAATTTGTATATTAAAAATAAAGCTATATTTGAAATTGACTAGTCACTGCGTAGTCTGTTTTATTTAATGTGTACAAAAACTGTACACAGGCTATATAAGCCAAGAGGATTTAACTTTGAAATGTCTACAGCTAGAACGATTTCAAGTTTTCAGGTGGGAGTTGAGTGAAGTAAAGCAGAGATTCAAAATTCGAGGACTTTCATAATATATATATAGTATAGACGCATCTCAAAGGCAGAAAAATTATGACTACGAGACAACTAGGCGGAGTGAGTGCTTTTTGCTTCTAAGGAATTTTGTATCGCCGCTCGCCTTGCGGTACTAAAAATACTTCTAATATCGGCGCTTGCATGAGATGGTTGAGGTTGAACAACTACGATGGATACGATAATGCTTACATTTACTAATTAGACGGAAAATATCCCATACCACGACTAACGTTATTACTGTAAAAATATAAACTTTACATAGAAAACACAGGGTTTAGTAATTTTTTTAATTATATTAATTAATTTCATATATGGCTCAGCATTTATAATTGAAGGGAATCTAGTTTTCCATTTTATTTAATGAAACGGCTGATCGAGGGCTTCTGACTCCTGGTCCTCGTCCTATGGTTCTGCTTCAAGTTGTATCGAAATAGTTTCAAATCGGAGTTGAATTACAAATACAAATACAAACGTTTATTTTAGTTGAATAAATATTTCCTCGATTTGCCTAGCTAATACATTTAAAGCTTTATGAATTAATCTCTCCGAACTGTGAAGCCTACGCTATACAGAGCAAAATAATGTACACAAGTGTTTGTTATAAATAAATATTCAATATGAACTCATTCCAAGAGAGATTTTGTGTGCTCTCAAAACTCTCTCAACTTTGTACTTGATGCAGATCCTACTAATCCTGTAGTAGTAATGAAATACTAAAATACGTGGTAGTAAATGTTGAGTAAATGTTAGGGCTACAAAAAAGTTTGACAGTTGGCAAGGGAAGCAATAAATACGCACAACATCTCCTTAAGCAAGGTAGCGCAATAAGCACATCACTTCCATCAATTATATAGCAATCTAAATAAATGGTACAGAGAAAAGGAAAAGAGTGTGTGTACACTATTTAATAGGTCTGCATGGTACATTACATTAATTTCCCTTGCTATGTACTACACATATGATAGTATTAAAACTGCGAAACTATGATTACATTCTAAGAAAAGATAGGATTAAACATTCAGAAATTCTATTCCTGACCAAAACTACAAATATAACACTGCTACGTATTATAACCCTGGCCTTGCTTTATGAAGCTTATGGGTACAAGGGGAAATGGATTAGCTAAGAAATACAATAAAGTTAATACAAACAAAAGGTTACGGAGAAGTCTACCTGCCATATTTATTTATTTGTTATATGTATGTAATATACAATTCTTCGTTTCACTGACCTGCACTCCTTTCACAATGAAGTATTCAAATGTTATTGTTGGCAAAATTGCATACTTGCTTTATTTATGTAATGTTCACAATATCCCTGTTACTTCTTTCACGAAGTTTTGAAAATAGTTTATTTCAATGCTGCGCGGACGACTAGATAATTTATTTTGCTCACAATTTGTATGTCTAGACCAGACTTTGATCGTTTAAAATGCAATGATTATAATTTACACGCTATATTATGCAAGACGATGAACTTACTTCAAAAATTGTTGAGGCAGTTCCAGATCCTGTGTTGTTGAAACATTATTTTTAATTCACATATAAAAATACAGTTATTTTCTGTTCCCCCTATTATTTTCATCTTCTCAATATTCTATGTAAATTGAACGTTGCTTTGAAGTTGAAGATGGTGAATATTCCTATATGGTGTGTATACAAAACATGCACGGACTTTCGCAGATGTAGACAGGAGATATGATGGAAATACCCACACAGCCCAGAATAGACGTAATTATCTCTTCCAGTTTTGTGGAGATCCAAGTCCAACTAAATTACCTTCATTGAAACTTGGAGGCTATTTCATGGGGTAACGATCTCATAAAGTAAAAACATTCCCTCTCAAAATGTTTCCAATTTGTGATTTACCTCACACTACTATCACATACACATCCACATCCTGCTCTTCACTTAAATTCATCTTTATCTCCCTTGAAGGCAGATCTCATCAAATGCGTGAATTTGGATTCCAATGGTGAATAAACCCGCCCGCCCGCCTATACTTTATATAACTCCATACACTACTGCCCGTGGCCATGATCACGACTACACGTCTCTACCTCAATATACACTTCCCTCACGAATTGCTTGTGAAAGCCAATGCCAAGTCGAATTCACCATGAAATGTCTGTCTATAGGTGTATACAATTCATAATGTAGTGGAAGATTGCTTAAAATTCGGAAACTATTATTTTAGAATCCTTATGGGTGGCAATGACTTCCCTAATAGTCTTAAATGCGTCAAGTCTCGTAAAAGGCCAATTTCAACTCGGAAAATGAAATTATGATGATCACATTAAAATTTTCACTCTCGATTTTCCCTCTCCCATAATATCGATTTCAATTTCTATGAATTAGATATTTACGAGCCGTGCCTATGGGCACCTCCACTGTATAGAAAATAGAGAAGCAGCAATGTTAATCGAAGGAAAGCGAAAGACCTTGGGAAAGCGACAATGAACCTCGTACATATCTATACCACTACTCACTACCTACCTACATCCCATCATCCTACGTCTTTTACTCATATACACATGCTTGTCATTCTCCCTACATTTTCTCCACTTTACATCTATAAGGAATGAAAATGAAAATTCAGTGTGCTGCTCCCAGAGTAGTGCAACACTGTGAGCATCCGACGATAACTGGAGAAAATGATGTCTTTCAAAAAATTTGGCTTATCACCCATGCAGTGTGAAACATGTACTGAACTTTAACTGTGACTGGGGGATATTTAAGTAACCCTGATAATAGCTTAATATATAGGTGTATAAACTACAGTGATATCTATCTAGCGGCGCTCACAATCGATTGAGCAAGAAAACTGAGATGATATAAACGAAAATGAAATACAATATGTACCGTACCCGTTCCCGTACCCATGCTAGCAACAGCAACGGTTTCTTGGAATGTTCAGGTTTTCACTTTTTCTATATATATATCTGTATGAATCAGTGTATCCCAATCACTTTGATGGCACGCATCCAGAAATATCTGTTTTTTTCTCTAAAGCCCCCTATTGTAATGTCATCCTTGAAATCTGCCCCTGTCGATAGTCGATACGAAAAGAAAAGGAAAGCAAACGATGCGCAAATGATAAGACACAATTCCCGAGACATCAGACCAAGACTTTCAGAAAAAGAAGAAAAAAACTGAATTCCTTAATAAAAGTAGTGGAAAGCAATGGATCATTCCATGCTACACTTATTTCATATAATCGCTATAGTGTCACCTCCGTGTCGAATATCTCTACGAATGCATGCGATGCAATAAGAAAACGTTAAGGATTGCAGTTGTAGCAGTATACTGTATAGTAGTCTACCTGGTTGTACATTGAATTGGAATTATGTATTATATTGTTCCAAAGAGAACGATTGAATTTTAACCTTTTGTTAAGAAGCTCCTGCTCCCCCCGCATACTCTGGACATCTATTCTTTGATCCTCCCCCTACAATTTCATTTTTTCAGCCTCGCCATTGAATTGAAATTGGAACAATTGACAAGGGATGACTGGACCCCGACGTGGAAGTTGAGGTGGACAGAAAATGCATTATGGAGTATTTACGATTATGATGCTCAGTAAAAATATAATGTAATATACATAGAAGTTACGTAATAGCGGATTGGAAGGGGTATAATGCTCTATTTATGGGACTAGACTGCATAATGTGCTGAGGTCGTGGAAGAGACTCAAGTATCCACGTAGAATATCGACTCTCCGTCATGTCCAAGTCAGTAAGTCAAGAGTCATCACGTTCTTTATGTCTGCTCTTGACTCAAAAGCCATGTGATAAATATGCGCTATGAAGGGAAGACCGCTGTTTTAACTGTAATTTGACCTTATAAAAAAGACAGATGGACGCTCGTCTCCGAAGTCAAGGGAGGGAGACTCACCGTGTATATGTATACCTACACCGAAATGGAAACTGTGCAAAATTCGAGATTATTACCTAGAGCAGCAGTAGTAGGATCAATGGGGAATATTAGGAGAGTGTAGAGGACGAGAAGAATTTTTGTGGATACTAAATTACACCAAAAACAGTGGACGAGACATATTACTGGTTTCCAAGGAAATGAATGTAACAGGTGGCCGGGACAGGTTGTGAAAGTCGAACGCAAAATGAATGTTCTACCTATTTATTCTCTGTCTTACTAACAGTTCGTGAAAGTCCTGTATCTGGAATTAATTTAGACTCGCCTCCAACTGAACATGGGCAAAATGTGCATATTCTACGCTCCCACACTTGCCCACTTGACGACTCACCGGACTATAATGTTAACGCTGGTCGTGTGTCGTGTTGACAGATTTTTACTGAAGCAAGAGCTCACAATTAAACGGTATATTATGATGTAGCGTTCCCGTTACTGGAAAAGGAACTGTTTGCCATGGTCATATCCCTAATTGATACTTATGAGCCCCTGTAGAGCCGTTCATGGAGTTAGGAACCACTTAGTTCCTGTGTGTGTAATTGTAATGATAATGATTGAAGCATGTTCACTCTTCATTTCATCGCAAACGCTTCCAAGGAAAAAAAGAGGAGCAAGAAATGCAATAGGAGACGCTGTGTGAGACTCATAAGACACATCTCCATGCTGCTTCGAGATGAAAGAAGTAAATAAGTGAAACAAACTATGTACACACATTTGTTTCCGGGATGCGGTTGACTGCCATTAGCAATATGCTGGCGCAATAGTATTAAATATTTTATTTGTCAACCCGAAGACATATGCGGGGAATAGTGATTACATTTTAGGCACTTGCTTCTTGCTGCTAACGTAACTCACTAAAAAAGTTACAATAAATTGATTTAAAGGTTTAAGCTTTGCAAGTCGGAATTATTCGTTTCTGAGAGATAAAAACTTTATTAAGTCACTGTTGCACAATTATTGCAATAGCCTAACAGCTCAGTATAAAATACAAACATTTTCCATTGGAATTTAAATATTTACATTAAAATTAGTTATATAAAACTTAAGTATGTAGATGATGATTAAAAATATGAATTGATCCCCTCAGAGCGGATAATAAAATTTCATCCACTGCTGCCGACGATATACCAAAATTTTTAGCCCAAGTACATTTCACACGGATTAAGCGTCGTCCATATACCTCGAGTTCAAAGTAGGGGGAAGGGGGTAAATATCTCCCAATTACCGCCATGATAAAAAACGATCAAAAGCTGGTAGGGGGAAGGAAAATTCCAAAAAGTGCATACGAGATATCTACAAGATAATTGACTAACTCGCATTTTTTTCGTGAGACACGTAAACGTACGAGTGGGAACTCGTATTTGAATAATACACGGGGTGTACTATTCAAATTCTGACCTCCAAGACCCATGTTCTATCACAGGCCCGTGTACTAATACAGACCCGTGTACTATTACAGGAAGTACGGTATATAGGTACTAAAGCACATTGCAAAACATTGCATTGCATTGTTGTCATAGCCTTAGCCGACACTCAGAGCAAACAAATTTTACGGATTTTTTATATTCAGAAGTCAGAAGTTGAAAAAAAAAAAAATAATAATAATATTATAAAAAACAAACAAGAAATTAATATTGATTGCAATTTTGCACTTTGATTTTCTTTATATTTGTGACTATTGAATTTTGTAGTTCATTTTCATGTTCGCTACATTTTAGTGTTCGCCAAATTACACAGTAAAGTCCACACTTGAATACCAACTACCAACTGGATCTCACCATAAATTGAAGCCCACAGCACAGCTAAAGGCAAGGCATACTAGTTAAATAAGTAGTAAGTTGGTATGTGCCTTAAAACCTAAGACCACCTTTAAAGCTTACTTGGCTCTGTGTTAGTACGGGGTAAGCTAGCCACACCTGTCTGTTCCTGGAAATCAGCGATTACGCTGAGGAGCTTGACAATAAAGCAAAGCCATTACATTTACATTTACCACACGTAAAGACAAATTGTCCCCCACTACAATTCAAAGCCTACACCTAAAGACGCAAACTGGCTCCCGCATCGTCATCGCCATAATAGGGAATTATTTTGTTAAATAAGTAGTAGGTATGTGCCTTAATAAGTTATGATTTTGACATTTCTGCTGATTTTCAAAACATATGAAAATAAGGAGCAATTTGTTTAAGAAACTTAACAAAGGAACATACCTGCTAACATATTATGAGCATCCATTATTTTATTATTTTATTATTATTTTATTATTATTTTATTATTATTTTATTATTATTTTATTATTATTTTATTATTATTTTATTATTTTTGTTGTGTAGGGCTGCCTATCGTCTATCTGTACCCACGCTAACAACCAGCTCTTTTTAGAGCTACTCTTTTCTATCTTAAAAAAGAAAGTTATATAATGGTTAACGGCGGCATTAACAGTAATATGGGGCAGAAATATGCAGTATATCGTGCTCTTCATTATTTCAATTTTTTCCCTTCGACGAATTATGTACAGTATTATTTATTTGTGCCCATTTGCATAATTTGGAACCCTTTTTAAATACTCGGCCGATTTTGACGAAAAAATATATCACGTTGAAGACCTTGAAAATGGAAAAATCTGTTTTCTTTTTTCCCTTTCTATGACATAGGACACTTTATATCGTGATTTTTCGAAAAGATGAAGCCGTTTTTTCTGAAAGATTTAAATACTGTTGCAATATCACTGATCTTGAACGAAATTAAATTCTGATAAGCATACCCTAATTAGAACCTTATTTATTACTAAAAAAAATCGTTTCTCTGCTAATTAAAAGCTCAAGCCCATCACTGATACCAATTTATAAGTAATGAAGTTACATGTACTTTTTTCTCCATTTAAGCTCTATGTTAAAATTGCAGTTTTGAATTTTCAAGAAAATTCTCAAAATGTTCCGGGCTTTAGTTGCCTAGCAACCGAAAATGCACTCAAGTTTCTATGCTAGCTGAAGTGTCTAGGGTTGGTAGAAGACACTTTGGTCACATTTGGCCAAATCCCAGGGTTACACCTGAAAACGTTCCCAAGTCAGTAATATGTTAATTACAGTTAGGACGACACCTCCCTGGACATATAATAATGATGCTTTGCTTACTTAGCTTAAGTTATAGTTAAAATAATGTAACTAAATTATAACTATGGTGGATGGTTGTAAAAGCGATTAAATTTTGAAAATGCGTACTTAATTTATAATTATTAAATAAATTAAAACTGAATTTTAAAATAGTCAGATTATTGTTGGCCCATTAGAACCCATTGATGGGATATAGTCGGTAGTCAGAGTTTGAGGACATCGTCGGCCAACCAACACTAAAATAATCGGGGTTGAGTTAAACCTTTGATGTCTTTCGCAAATAAGTAGCTGGGGGATAGTAAGTAAACAACATTGCCCCAGCTAAAATCGGAGTGACAAAAGGTACAATATACCAACCTAAAAGCTGAATGCTGGGCCGACTTAATAATTACTATTAATCGCCGATGTGTGTTATCTGGGACATAAAGAGGACTTTTAATACGTAGCCTGCTTGGTAGCAAGTACGATATTTTAATATCTTTTTCTTCGCATAAATGTCTCATCCAAAGCGCAAGACTTAAAGATTTCAAAAGCCTTTACGACTATCAACTTTAACCCCCATAGCGCAACACCCAAACTCAAGGTGCTAAAACTTCTTGAACTTCCATCACGCATTTTTGGCGATTTGGCTGTATACCTCTACTGTCTGTATGTGTGTATGTTGTTTCGTAGAGTTTTTTTTTGTAGTTTCCAGTTTCGTTGTCCGGCGGTATTCGTAGTCACCGTTTGTCGTTGTAACATTTGTTTTTGCTCTGCTATCACCTATCACTCTTTGCATGTCATCCTTGTGAGTAATCGGGCCTGAATCTTGAGTTGGTACGTTTTGCCTCATTAACCAACGGCCCTTTTAATTTTTAAGGACCATCACTGTCTCCAAGAGCAAAAAAAATGTTAAAACGGTTACTACGAAATCTACGAAACAACACACTACGAATAATGCCACAACGGACAGTAAGTGCAGTGGCGCTACCGTTTTTTCAAGTCCCATGTGCATTTAATTAACAACATATTTGCTAAACCTGGCTGTCTGCTCTGGACATTTATTATCTAACCTGAGTATTCGTTTCCGATCATGGTCATTAGTTTCCAATAGTATGACCGCTTTAAAGAGACATATTCCCAGTTTAAAATCTGAAATGAAATAAATGGATGCTTAAAGTATACTCCAAGTATATTATGTACAGCGTAATTAAATATACACGTAGTAAGCCCATTCGTTCCCATTCTTCACCGCACAACAATAATATCTAATCAACCGGTCCCCAGTCAGTTCTTAATACTGGGGGCGCCGCGTCGCCCCCGGTAACCTATCTAGTAAAAAAACAAGGGCTAAAGCCCTTGTTTTTGGTAGCCTTAACAGCAAAATTAAGCATTTTGAATTTGCCGCCAAATTTTAGCTAAAGTGATATATTTTTGGAACGGTAACAATAAGGCAAAGGTAATTTCAATAGAGACGTGTAAATCTTAATAAAAAATGTTTCAGGCGAAAATGCCTCGAGTCCTCGAGGCGATATTCAGTTTTTGAAAAGTACATTTTTTTTGAATTTCCCGCTAAATCTTAAAACCAAAATTTCTACCCGTAAGTCAATTCAAATACACATAAATGATATACCATTAAAACCGGAATGAATAGGCAAACCTATTTAACTTTTAGTGCCAGCTCAGATCATGATTATTTGCTAATTGTAATTAAAAAACTAAAAGATTTTTTTCTCAAAATTGACCGATGTTAATGCATGATATATCATATTAAAGCCCTTTAAAAATTAAGAAAACGGGTATTTTGTTTTAGGCTTGCGACGCATAAAAACAAATTTAGGCGGAATTTTCAAAAAAAGTTAAGATTTTTAAAAAAAAAATGGTGAAAGTTTGTGAGTAAATTCTACCAGAGTTCTTTATTCAGAATGTACTCGTCGTTACCTTTCGAATGGTATATGAAACGTTGAAATTGGTCAAATATTTCGCGATATCGTGAAAAATCCGGTAAATTATGTAGATAGGTAGGAATAAATTTCATCAGACAGCCACCACTTCCTGGTGGTGTGGAACTGTAGACCTGCAGAACTAAAAATTTAAATATTATTAAATGTTAATTAAATATTTGATAAGTAAATTTTTTAATGCAAATTTGACATCTTCTTTCAGGTTCATTTTGCCCTCGAATCTTTGATAAATGGCTTTGCTGGAATGAAACTGACGCTGGAACGACCGCGAAAGCTCCCTGCCCTGACTTCATCCCAGGATTCTTTCCAACAAGTAAGCTTTTAATTCATTTTCATCGTACTTTAAATAAAGGATGAATAATATACGTATAGGTTATGTAATTGTTCGACCAGAAATACTATTATATCAGATTTAAATTTATTTTGCAGAATTAAACCCCATTGCTACCTATAACTTGTAAAATAAACGGTGTAAAAAAGGGTAAAACTTTTCTTGGCTATTTTAACTTTTTGAAACATTCAAAATCTGTCAAAATTTTGGAATTTGGACAAAATAAATGTAATTGCATTGAGTTTATTGCATAAGGCTAAAGCCTAACCCTGGTTTCCCTATTTAAAATTCAAAAACGTTAGCGCCATTGATTTTAAGAGCATTTTGTGAATAACTATATAGCGATTGCTGCTTATTAGCTTCCTCAAAATTTAAGGGTCTTTATATCTTTTCTTCGTAAAAGAATTTTTTTTAAAGATTATAATGCATTGAAATATGAAGTCCTGGAAGTCTATTTAATTATTATATTTAAATTTTCAAGACATTATTCTGTGGGAATTGGGAATTCGGAAGTTCAGTTTTGAATTTTGAAAAAACGTCTCGTACTATTTTACGTTTCTACATGCTCTTTTCAGAAAGCAATACATGAAGCAATTTGGATATACCAATTTCAAAGCAAACTTGTAAGTAAAATACTGTAAAAAAAGTAAGAAATTTGTTACAACAAAATTAAATTGGTTCTCGGTTCTTTATTATCAAGGTCCTCTAATCCATATATGTGTAAGCGTTTTAAAAACTATTCACTACTATTGACTACAATTTATTACTAACTACATATTGTAGTTATATACAATGAAGTGTATTATATCAGTAGCATTTATATCACCGGTGAAGGATCAACTCCGTTTCCTCTCATTCTTCGCTATTATCAAATCCGTCTACCTACTATGCTTCCAATTTCCTCTAAAAGCATCTACTTCGTTTCATCGATATTGCTAATGGAAGGATGCGGTATATAAATATCACGCAACGTTTTGTCGTAATCTAATCCAACCCAACCCGCTACTGACATACCGACTGTATAACCAATATGAAAAGGTTTGTTCTACCATTATGCAGATAGGAGCGACCATTTTCACGATGGCAGCGTAGCACTTTAAGCCCCGCTATTCAATTAAATTCTGGAGTAGCGTCATAGGGGATTGGGTACGTTATGACGTCACAGGGGGTCGGCTTTTGTTACAGCATTTGTCAGGGGGTCCGTATGTTCATAGGGATGAGGTTGAGTTAGTTACGATAAAACGTTGCTTCATATTTAATATTTATATCACGGTTTTGCTTCCAGAGAAAAGTGGAAGGACACGGTTTTGTTTCTAGCAAATAATGGAAGGAAACGGATTTGATACTTCATCGGTGATATGTCAACACAGTGCTTAGTTATTCACTACTTGCAAAATAATTCACCAATACTGATTAGGCATGTGTTTGCAATGAAAATGTTTCCTCCTAACAATGATTACATTATTGCATACAATTCATGGATTAACCCGAAATTATAGTTTTTATTGTGTATGATAGCGAAATTTCAATTTATCCAGTGTCCAGAGAGAGTCGCAAAATGTTCCGAAAATTAACAAGGTAAAAAATACAACTTAATCCTCAATTGCAGGACTAATTTAAGTTTTTCAACCAAAAGAATTTTTCCCTTTTTGTAATCTTTTAATTTTTAACCCAACACGACAAAAGCAGTCCAATGATAATTTATAAACTCCAAACATATAGTTCAAAGATAAATAAATAATTGTTACCAAAATTTCAGATTTTTAAAGTGGTTAGATCCAGATTTACTTGGAGAAGAGGTAGACGACGATGATTTAGCTCCGGCAGGGACCGGTCAGTTTTCCATTTTTCACAGCTTTTGGCCAATTAGAAGAAGTGCATCCAACGTTAGTCTGGAAACCCCATTAGGTTCCTTAGACTACAGCTCGATGCCCAAAAACGGAGAAATCTTAGAGGTTAGCTGGATAGCACATATTCCAAAATTGTCAAATGTACTCTTTCTGCTTAATTAATAAACATACGAAACTTCGAAAGAACGGCTATTAAAAGGTTCCTAAATTTTGAACAATATACAGGCCAAGGCACTTGTGAAGCTTTTTTTACAATTAGATACGGAAGATGTAAAACAATGTCGTTTGGTGTGCAGACATTGGAAAACTCACATAAATGAAGTCTTGAAGGGTAACTCTGCAGTTGTGATTCATGGTGAAGACACAGGCTCTTTTCTACGTGACGGTGCAGTTGAGAAATGTGTCAAGTATTTAAAATTATCTGTCACAAAGTTCTCCTTGTGGAAAACATTAAGATTTCAGAATATGAAAGAACCCCAGATTAAAACTCTTCTTGAGTGTCGAGATTTCCAAATTGCAGTCAAAAGTATTCTTGAACTTCAGCTAATAACGTGTGAAATAAGCTGGAAATCCTTGCTTAAAATTATGAAACAATTCATTAATCTACAAATCTTTATGGATAAGAAAAGTGTTTACACAAATTTGGAGTCATCTTCAGTCATTCGAAGTCTTACATTATGGAATTCCAGTAGAAAACCTCAGGGAACGATTGAGTCGAATTTTGTTAAGAAAGATATATGTTTAGAAGATTTGAAATCTTTGAAAATCTTTAAAGTTGATACTGGTCAAAACACTACAGATCTTATCAAAATCCTCACAGTAACAACGGTGGATTTGGAAGAATTCCATTTAAAGCTTGATCCACAAAACAAACACGTAACAATCAAGGACACTTTTGAATTTGAACGCCACTTAAATATATTATTTATTTTAAATGCAAGATCACTGAAAAAACTATACATAGATATGATGGACACGAATCAAATTGAATACTTTAACGATTTCTTAAAACTACTTCAAGGCTGGATTTCTTCCTCTACTTCACAACATGCATTTGAGTTGGAGGAATTGGTTCTCAAATTTAAGTATATTTGGTTGAGTAGGAACTTTGCATCCATCCTCATTCCATTTGTAGCAAAATTGTCTAAACTACAAATATGTGGTATTGGTTTAATATCATTTAATAAAAATTCAGCACATTTTCTAAGTCAACTCAAAGACGCTTTACCTCCAGGCTGCTCCTTCGAATTTGGAATATTTGTGAGCGACCACGTTTCCCATGAGCAAAATGTGACAGCCGAGTCGGGCACAGTTGAATCCATATCTTTGAAATCATCCGACATTTTGAAGTCAGATGTGTTCTATGAGCACATGACAGATTTACTTGTTGGGGTATTTCACGATGAAGTTACTGGAATTTGTGACTTAATTCCTGCTGCGGAAAATAGTCCTACGTATGAAAAAACGGTGGACCTTAGTATATTCACAGATGGTGTTTACAGACCTAACTTCCATTCTTTTAATGTTCAATTACTTTGCTATCACTTTGTAAATGTCACAAATCTTGAAATCGTCGATGGGCCTTACGACAGCTATTTTAAAAGTATGCTTACATTTAAAAAGTCTTCAGAAGCGTTGATTGGCGATAAAGACCTTCAATCAATTATGCAATGTATGCAAATGCTTCAAAAGTTAATGATTTTTGCCAACATGGAAAGATTAACAGATTCAGGCATCACGGGTTTGCATCCTGAAATTTGTCGAGGGATGGTAGCAATTGGAGAGTTTCGTTTGAACCCAGAAGATGTACAAGGCTACCAGTTTCAAAATCTTAAATGTAAGTGTTTGAATATTCAGTAAGACGTTTGAAATCCAAACAGACAAATATAATGGTATCGTTCCAGTAAAGCTGGACAGTGTAAGTAATTACCATACCATGCCTATTCCAACCTCCAGCTGCTCTAGTAAACTAGACAGCTCGCTTGGATCTCATTTGTTATAAATAAAAAAATCGCTAATTACATTTAATTACAATTTAAATTTACTGTGTAGAGTTATATATTTAATTGAGTGTATATAACATAACCAACGTTACTTTTTGTACAAAGATCTTCAGTACATATCACTACGTGGTGTCGGAACAGGTTTGTCAGACGTTAGTGCCTTCTGGGGATTCTCCAATATCAAGAATTTAAAAACTTTAATCGTTTCTCAATTTGCAAAGGTTTGTACAGAGAATAACCTGAGTCACAAATAAGACTTGTTATTTTTAAAAGAAGTTAAGAGTGACCGTGAAGGTGTATTTACTTCATTCCTATAGATCTCACCCAAGGGAAGAAATTATTTGGAAACCATGTATCCACGATCTAAAGGATGCTTTGTTGCAATAATTTAAATTAAAACATTTCCATGCTACCAGATGCCAGATGCTAAGGATAAGGATAGATAAGGAGAATGAAGATTTCCCGGGAGAATAAGAATAAAGAATAAGAATAAAGAATATATTTAATATTTATTCATCTAGTAGATTTGTGGTGTTTGAGAAATCATATTTGTAAAAGTATTAGGCACTTACACTATTTGTAGTTTAAATGATGCAAATTAATTATATTAAGATTACGACATGTTTTTTTTAATTAAACCTTTGTTTTTAAAATATCAATTACAAGCTGAAACTGTGATTTCGTTGCCACAAGCTTTTCAAACTCACACCCAAACCCAAACTCAACTACAAATACTACTCATTAATAATTAAATTAAAGAGGATTAACATGAACATAAGTGGTTTAAAATTTAAATGCACTACTATTGTTACCTATGATAAATATGTATTTAACAGCATATTGAATTTATAATTAATTAATTTACTAATAGAAAAGGGTCTCTCAAAATATTGTCTCTCACGGGGGAATGATCACAACCGGGAGACGCGACCCAACCTATTTTATTTTAAAAGAGCATGCAAAAAAATGTGGAGTAGCGTAAATCATATTTCTTAAGGCTTTAAATTAATTTGGGTTAAATAAATCGTATTAGTCATTTTTACTTTTTTACGCAAGGGGTGAGTAAAACCTGATTGTGCGTCTTTTGTGCGATGTAAAATTCACCCTATTTTGTTTAATATAATATATTACTTCCAGCTGCTGCATGTACAATTGTATTGGATCACAGGCCTAGAAGAGTTAAGACTTCACGACAACCTTGGCTTGTAGATGCGTCAAATGGTACCATGAAAAGTGCAAATAGTTGAAAACTGAAGCGCACACAACATGTAGTGGCTTTTAACAGGGGCCATCTCAAACCCCATATTATTATTCACATTTAATGAAGAGATAACAAAAATAAATTATTGATATGCGAAACTGTTAGGGAAATATTATTACAAAGCTTAGCGTTCTTGAGTGCACTTTAGTGTAAAGTGTAAGTGCAGTAATGCAGAGTAGACATGGATACGATGCAGTTGTAAGTTATACAATAGGAAACTTTGGTTAAATAAAATTATAAAATTACATTAATAATTTTCTGGCCAGATTCAATTTTTTTTTATCGGATTGCATTTTTTTCCTCAAATTTTATGGCGTTGAAGTTAGAGGTATTTGCAATTAAAAATCTAGCTCTGTACCAATCAGGACATACGGTATGCCATCCACTTTCCAAAGAGACCTAATAACTTTATCCGTAAGGTGTTTAGTGTAAAAAGTAGTCCTATTTAAAATTTCTAGCTTTTAAAAGTTCTTAAGCACGTGAAATTGTAAGAGCTAATTAGTTTAATTAGGAACAGATACACGTGTACTGCTACAGTAATAGTTATGGAATAGTTAATAAATAAAATAAATAGGTATAATATATTACATATTCTTATATTATTAGTAGCCAAAATATCAAAACCCTGAAAAACATAATGTTGGTACCCATGGGTAGAGTAAATTGCTCACTAAACGCTGTAGCTCCAGTATTTTTTCAATTGTCTACTTCAAAATTCAAGAAATTAGGGATCGGTTATAAATAACCTCGCGGGTCAAAACATTTATTAATATGACCTTAAATTTAGAGCTGCGATCGTAAGTGTTTTTACCGTGCTTTAAGAATTTAAAATAAATTTTTTAAGAAGTTGTCAAATTGTAACGAGTAATACATTTTAAAGTTTCCTGAAAAAAAGAAAAATATTTTTTTTTAAATTTAAAACTTTCGGCTTGTTTAACACCATTAAGGAGGAATTTAAAAAACAACAGCTTTAAAATATATTCAAAAACTGTGCGTCCATAATTGACCTCACGGGTAGAGTCATTGGGTCTCTTTGGATATTGGATGGCATATCGTAATTATGTTAAAAATAGCCATTTACTTACACAAATGTAAAAGCTGATGACAGCGTCATAGGGTCTAAAAATGAAAATATTTGCATCACATCATTTATGGACGACCCCTTACTAATTTTAGACTTCTTCGTATTCAAATAACACAAGGCCTATAGTTTTCCAAAAAAAATCAGAAAAGTGAAAAAGTAGTAAGGGGTCGTCCATTTCCATTCCAGGAATTTTACCTTACCATTGGGTAAGGTAAAATTCCTATGCAATTTCCTATTTGATTTTTGCGATTTTTCATTTCGACGAATTTTAAAAATTTCAATATTCGTTTTTGGCGCCAAAACGCAATTTGCACCGATATGATTGTATACGTTGTAGTGACCCCACCACGTAGTACGTATGATCTGATACCGTTTGCTTCATTTCGGATTTTACACTTGGGAGCCTTCCCATGTAAGTAAACCTTAAAACTAGGAACTGTCATTTTACCGTAATTATGTCAGAAAAACAATTCTTACAAGTAAATATATTTTGTACCCATGTACACAAAAAATTACAATTCGCTGAATTTTTCTATGCATTCTACGCTGAATTCTATATGCAGGATATATTAATTAGAAAAATGAATTGTAAAGGTATTATATATATTATTATTATTATTTATTATTATTATTCTGGGTTTTTATTATCTTTCTTCCGTTAAAAACAAATTGTTACACAAAGTACATATATACTATTTTTAAATATCATTTAGCGTGTCTGCAATAGCTTGTTGTTGTCTGGTGCCTGGTTCTAATATGTATATGGCAATCATTCTTAATATGCTATAGGGTATATTAATTAGAAAAATTAACTTTAAAGATAAACTGTAAGATATAACTTTTAAAAGTTTTAAGCATAATTTTTGAACGACTATCTACAATTATATCATGTTTTATCATTAACAATAATAGCATTAATAAACTATTTCAACGATGCCATGTGGTGTACTCATAAATATTTTCTATGCAATTTATTTCTACATTAGCCATGGGTAGCAAATGTCCTAGATTTGGCCGTGGGTAGCAAATGTCCTAGGTTATGGGTAGCAAATGTCCTAGATTGGGTTTTGGGTAGCAACTGTCCGGGTAGCAAATGTCCGGTTAGCTAATGTACGGGTAGCTAATGTCCGGGTAGCAAATGTCCGGGTAGCAAATGTCCTACAACCATATTTATTAATCAAAAGCAACGAATGTAGTGCGAATATTACTGAAATAATGATGGAGTGTGAAAAACTCAACGCGAGCAATACTTAATTGAAACTTTAGTCTGGTATCTACAGTTCAATAAATAATATGAAAATCAGCTTTCAACAAGAAAACGTGTGCTGTGTAATTTAATGAGGTAAAATAAATAAACACATAAAGTCGTAGTAAGTTTACTGAAAAGGAACCACAAATACGAATTTTGCATGCCTATTGTTGTATTTACGAATTGATAAGCTTCCTGAAAAAGGAAAACTCTTGTATTTTGGGGATGTGATTTTGATACGGGGAGGAAAATTTTCTCAGTAAAAGTTGGCAGGATACTATCAGCAGGTACGCTAATATCTGTGAAGTTAATCCTATGATGTTCCTGGCGAAATATTATGTCCAGGAGGAAAATTTCCGTATTCTGCATCAAAAGGGCAGCAAAGTTACTGCGGTAGATGCGGAACAATATAACTGGTTCTATTCAGTAGAATAGCGCTATTGAAGAAACACAATAGTACATTTTATTTGAATTTTGAATCTCCTTTGCAATTTATAACTCATAGTTACCAGCAGAAACGTCATAAAATTGCAACTGCAGCAAGAATTTAGGTTTAAAATGAGGTAGTAAACTTTGAATTTTTTAGTAATTTTGTGAGCTGCTTGTAGTGATAATTATTTAAATTTTATTTTGAATGTTTAGGCAAGAAGTCAATCTTGAAAATAGAAATGTGAATTTGTTACGTATGCTTGTCTAACCCTCCCCCACACATTTCACTATTCCTCCGAATAAATTCAAAATTTACTGTGATGCGTTGTCGCAAATTCCACTAATTGCACTCATGCAGGCGGATCCATATATTTATAATCATGCAATTAAAGGACATTTAAAAACTTAGAGGGTCTGTGAAAAGGAAAAATACTAATATGATGAGGTTCTCAAGGTACTAACTAATACGGGTTTACTGTTATGTAGCGGGTATACTTCAATTTAAACATGAAATAATGCAACCACTAAAATTAATCAGCAATTGCTAACTTTCCACCGTTTCTTAAGGTTCTTACGAAGAAAACAGAAATCTTGTTCTCAGCCACTAAGCTACTATTTCAATCCTGACTGTATTCCAGTATGTACTTAACTGAATTATTATAATGGCATTACATTTTAAATGCTCTACTTAGGTCCGTATTGTTTTAGGAATGTAAATATACATGTAGTTACACAATTTATTTTTGTGCCAGGGTGCGATATATGGGATGATATTTTGTCACCTAAGTGGCCCAGATCTGAAAAATTGTCGTCTGGTTTGTAAAACCTTTGAAAGAATATGTTCCACTTACTTAAACGATAAAACGTGCATTATATTTGATGACACTGGAGGCTTGGGGAAAATCATTTTTTCAAAAACTAAGACGAAACAACTTATTTCATATGTCCAAGAGTCCGACGTAAAATTTTCTCTGTGGTCGTCAATGAGGATTCGAAATACTTCGGAAAATAATATAAAAATGCTGCTTCTTCGCAATGTATCTGATTTCATTGACACAATGCAAAATGTGACTAAAGTCGAGATTATTCACAGTGTTCTAACACTGTCA
Organism: Dicyrtomina minuta; assembly: GCA_949802685.1. NCBI lineage: Eukaryota > Metazoa > Arthropoda > Collembola > Symphypleona > Dicyrtomidae > Dicyrtomina > Dicyrtomina minuta. The sequence continues at coordinate 30,366,467 of OX461810.1, forward strand.
ACTCTTATTAAGTTTCTGAGCCTATTTAAAAATCTAGAAATATATTCGGATAGTCAAAATTCCTATTTCCTGATGCCGGAATCACCACTATATTGCTGCCAAGCTTACTATGACCCGGAAGAGAAAACACTGCAAGAAGTGAGCAACTACCGGATTCCAGCTCCTATAGTCCTTTTGTCCGTGAATGAACCCAATTTTAGTCTTATATTAATGATGAAGATTTTAGAAATTACATTTTCAAACCTACAAGAATTCAGTTTAGAAATCGTATCAGAAAAAGAAGTATTTCCATTTGAAAGAGCTGAATTTTCAAATAATTTAGGACTATTTCTTCTTAAAAATTTGGGCACACTTAAAACCTTGACTATTCGTTGGGCAGCATCCAACTATCATTTTTTCTTTGAAGATTTCTTTCACATTCTCCCTGTTCTAATGACTTTACCAACAAGAGAGATTTTCCTCACGGAATTATGCATGGACTTTGACTGGATATTTATAGGGCACTCAGCCTTTGAAGCTGATTTAATTCCGTTCGTAAAGAGACTTCGACATTTAAAGAAATTTACTCTAATGAAAGTTATTCTACAAGCTGGGCTTGGACATTTAATTGAAGATATTCGTCCCCCACCAACTTGTGAATTTAATTTAGGAATCCTTTTAAGTGATCATCCAAACATTGATGAAGCTTACATGAATCGTGATGCTCTCAAAGGAGATGTATTTTTAAATTCCACGATTGCAATGAGAGTAGCCATTGATTTGATTACAACAGCTAACGTAAGCCAATTAATTCCGTTGGGGCAGCAAGTCTGCATGTACATGGATGATGAAGTAGCGTATATTCAAGGTTGTGTAAAATATCCAAGGACAGCTGAATTAATGATTAAGCATCTTTGGAATGGACGATCCTCCAACTTTATTTCTTTTAATATTCACGGCGTCGCCAATAGTTTTCCAAATTTAACGGAATTATGTTTGTTTGACGGGCCTAAGTTTGAGTACTTGGGCACTTTTCGTCTACGCCGTCAATGGGATTACATGAGTGAAGCTATGATCATGGACTCTGACATGCAAACAATTTTTAAAAAATTATACAAATTAAAAACTGTGCGAATTCGAGCGTGTATGAATTATTTGACTGACTCGGGTCTTACTGGACTCAGTGCATACAAGAGAGAAATGTGTAGCTCCATAATTTCCAGTCCTGGATTTGTAGCGTCAAAAAATGATATCCTTCCTAATTCCGTGTCAAATCTTAAAGGTAAATATAAATGTTCTGCGTGCTTCTGATATTGCTTATACTATAACATTATACTTTTATATTGTACGATTCATTGCTTATTCGATACAAAAAAATCTAAAAGTATCTCAATGTCTCTTTAATTTATATGTACCAGATTTAGACGAATTTATTTTGAAAGGAGTTGGAGATGGCATTACAGATGTTTCAGCTTACTTTGGTTTTAATGGTTTAAAACGATTACGCATTCTGGCTATTTGTGGAACATCCAAGGTTAATTAATACAAGCAAAAGTTTTTTTTTACCATTTTCTCAGTCCTTTAAAACGTTGGATAACGCTATTGCGGTCTACGCAACATTTTGCACCTGCGCAAGTTGATTTTATTTTTGCTTTGAAACTTGCACACGGCGTGGTACGGTAACATGTACCACCACTCGTAAACGTTTCTAAACCGCACAACGGGGCACCAATTAAAACCCCTTACGTAACATAGTTTTGCGTACTTAACAAATGGCAAAAATTGAGAATTAAAACATTCTAAATCTGAGAAATCAAATCAAAATATTTTATCAATTTTTGCACTTATGAAGGTTATACGTAATTAGCGCATTCCATATTCTTGCTGACAGATTTCACGGACTGCAAAGGATTATCTGAAACAATCCATGGCCCACATGAAAGACACTCGGTATGAATTTACATAGTACTTACTTACGGGTTAGCAAACTCCATTGGATTCAACTTAACGTTGCAAATAAAGCTGACGAAGATTCCTGATGCCTTTATGGCAGCCGCAGTTTTAATTATTCATAAAATATCATCACTATTTTGGTTATATTAGAATATAATATTATTATTAACGATGTAAATTTACGAGGTTCTAATCATAGGCATTTATTCGATCTGATCTGCATGCTTTTCAAATCAGAGGTAGAAAACATTACATGCTTACAAATAAAATAGGAATAAATAAATTGTGAGATTAAAAAAGTCGAGTACAAATTTGACTTTTGTGCAACCTGCAAACAGTTATTCAGTTATTGATCCTCCAAAATTTTAATTATATTTAAACTGAACTAATGCGTATTTTTCCATCTAGTTTTATTACTACGTAAGGGAGTTCGAGTTATTAAGAATTTTCTAAAGTAAACTTACGTAATACATGTAAACATGTGTTTCTTATGAGTGGTTATTCTACGATTAAGAAAGTATAAAAAATATTATTACCGAGTTCAGTGAGAGCTATATACTGTTACTGTACAATCGTGCTTGCAATAAGCATTCCATAAAAACATTGACAATGGCTTCATAAAATTGATTTTGCTTTCCCATTTCAACAGTATACATATTCTTTTCTTTATTTTTAGAAATTTCTTTATATACGCCTTGTTTATTTTAACTTCCCATTAATTCTTTTCTCGCTCGCTTCCTCTAAGTACACATCTAATAGGATTAATATTTCATAAGTGCATCGATTACTTTTTATTATTACACGAACTTTTTAAATCAATCTTAAACATTGAGGGTAGGAAATCAAGCAACCAGCAGACGTCAATTTGTTTTAAACCTTGTATAACAGCATAGGTTGTATTGCAAGTATAGCTTTTTAATGTTATTATGTGGTGCAACCGTATATGCATTACACTTAAGCTAACTAGTAAGCTTAAGGTTTCGATGGGCAATGGGAGTTTAAAATATCCTTCCTTTTGTTACGTATGTTTTTACAGTACTGACATTATAGTGATCGAAATGGTCTGTTAGACCTTGATTTCACTAGAAAAGTTAACCATTGTTAGCCTTAAGAAACACGCTTTCAGAGTTAACCATTGTTAAATCTGAAAGCGAGTTTCTTAAGGCTAACCATGATTAACTTTTCTAGTGAAATCAAGGTCTTACGGACCAGAAAAAAATGGTCTGGTTCTGTGGTAACTAATCTTCAACCTACTACTTGCTATTAATAAAGCCTGATCTAGTTAAAAAATAATGCCTAAAGTGCCAAGCCTATCCACATCCACCTGTGACGTGCTACTTACGTACTTGTCTAACAGTTCCAGCCACAGTCTATAAGACTAAACCCAAACGTGTAGTAAGATTATTTGTATAGCCTTATGAGAAATTCAAAAGGTGATCCAGCTCGATTCGCTGTAACCATGTCGTTTAAATTCATAGTGAATTCATGTAGGTTGTAAGTACATATTATATAGTAGCATTGGCTGCATTGCGTAATTTTGCTTAGCCTGGAAAAAAATGTTAACTCCCACACAACTTGTGGGCTAAGAAATTATTGTGAGATAGAGATAATATTTTATGATTACGTTGGCAGTTTCAATTATTATAGGTTAAATTCACTGATTTATATTTGGGTAGATATCGCATATTTGAGTACTTGAGTGTATTTTACAATTCTATGTACTTTCAGTGGTCCAGATAATTTATTATTCATTGAAATCGTTCGCTATGTAGAGCTGTACAATAAACTATTCATAGAATTCGAGATGTTTGGGATTCATATTTGGTATTACTATTTGTTCACTGAATTCAATTACAATTTTTTATGTAATGTACAGTCTACAAGCCTGATTCATATGTCAAATGCGAAATGTACAGGTGGGCATTTTTGGCTACAGTCAGGTTTTGGTGGCTTTGCAGCAGAGCCAGAATAAAAGCTTAGCTGAACTGGAGCGCATAATATAATTTGTATTATTGTTGCGTATTCTCAAAGATTTTGCAATGGTTCCGTATAGAATTTGCTTAGTGCATAGAATTTCCTTGGTAAATTAATAACATATTTATACTAGTAAAATCTATTTGAGATTTACTTGATTAATGTTGTATTATCGTGCAGAATGAGAACGTAAAAATACAAAAGTATGCTTATAAACTTATAACATTTCCCTATGCAAATAACAACGATGTCTTAGCAAGGTTATTCTTCAAACTTCGGAAATTAAATTGTACATACCTAAATTAAATATTCACATGTAGTTCAGATTATTTTTACGGAAAATAAAAATCTCGCGTCTCGTAATCAAATCATTTATAGAGAACAAGCTGAAATACAAAAATTAACAAAAAAAGAAAAGAAGTCGGAGAACAAAATTTAAACACCACGATATTTTATTTATTGATTATAAAGGTATCGTCGTAAGCAATAATATCATTCTGCATTTAAGCCGTCTTTCTCGTTGAAAAATGAAATGACTGATATTTCTGAGCAGTTCAGAATATTTTTATTATCAATTCCCTAAGAGCCTACAAGAATAATACAACATCCAAATTAATGCACGCATTTCAAAATTTATAATTCGGAAAATTTTGAAAATAAACGTGTAAAAATCAACTTGACGTATGTCCTTTTCGAAAAATTCATCAACTAAAATAAGTACAAGAATGTCTACTTCTACTTCAATTTCCTTGTCACTTCTCCAAAGCTTTTAGTTGAAATTGAAAGTGCAAAATTATTTTAAATAAAAACTGTACAAACCAATTTTTTGTTTTTGCAATAAAGTTTCTAGCTAGCAATATATTATGAATGTGGTAAAACGTAAAACAGTTCTGAGAAAGCATCGGAAATGAGTGGCAGCTGCAATTTATTTTGCTGAATAGGGAAATAATATATGAAGAACATTTAATATGAAAAAAATTCATATTCTGAATTTTTTGTGTCTTGAATTGTGAGAAGCTGTCCGACTCATGTGTGAAAGGAAAGGGTGACGTTATAGCCGAGATCAACTCAAAATGCAACGGTGCTTCAACTGTCTCCGTCTTCAGTACAAGTGCGATACTATAGATTCTACGGGTTTACTAAGTTGGAACGTAATAGGCTAAAGAATATTCTATTTCCTAATAGAAAAAGTAAAGATAAAGCTTATAAACCAGAAGGAGGATCACAGTTTTGTAAAAATAATGGAATTAAATTCTTGGCTCCGTACTTACCCAAACCTCGTGACACAAGGGGTTTAAGTCCAATGAGTCAGCCCATCTGGAGCAGCCATCTACATAGATACGCGGCTGATTGTCAAATTTAATGTCACATGCAAGCAGCAACCACACGTTATTATTTACTTAACCATAACTATATACTAGACTATGGCCTCTGGTTCTGGTAGATCCATTATTGTGATATCTCCTGTATTACTGTAGTCAGTAGCAGGTTATAAAATTAACTGTAGTGCAAAACGCACTGCTGAATTTGACATTCAATTTTATAATCAAGACGAAGTAGAACGAGTAGGATTCAATTCAGCTCGACTTCCAAGTCATGCACATGTTACCTCACACGTACAGATATTCTATTTTCAAGAGTGAACATAGTCTCGTCTCTCGTATGGAAAGATCTCAACCTTAGGATCTTGTACATTCTATACAGTCCCCACCACCTGTTTTCTCTCACACTCTCTCCTCTCCTGTACTTTCCATTCACAGACACTACTTGTCATTATCAATTCAGACTCGATTCACGTGCTTGCTACGATGAAAGCGAAATTTCAAGATTTTGTCTGAGTGAGTGTCTCCAATGTCACATCCAAACAACCTGTTTGCTTATGCTCTTTAGGCATTCATGTAAATTATGCAGGTAGATGTATGTACATACGTACCTAAATACGTCCATATTAGATCTCATATTGTAAGCACTCACAATAATAAGATCCAGGCTCTCGAGTTTTATATTTACTGCATATTTGCGTTGGTACGGTTCACTCTTCAGACATGTTCAGGTCACACTCCATGTATCCATGTTTGATGGATGACAGGGTGTCCATGGTCCAGACGTGGCCGGGATGATAAGTGCTACGACCTCGTTCCTTCCCATTCCAGCGCAGATTCATATGTTATAGTTTGGCTGGATAAATGCACACTTGCCTCCTTTCGCTGCACGACGTTAATGAGGTGTATGCATACTAGGAAAATATGTATATGGCAATTTAAAAAACTAATTACTTAAATTGCTAATTAAAGAATTAAGCTGTACTAGGCAGGATTCCAGCGAGAGATCCAGAATTCCCATAATTTACGTTCCATATTTCAACATTGTCAATAAAAGTTACAGTCTGTCTGGATTCTAGATACTGGATATACTTAATTACGTGTATACTGTCTCTATAAAATTATATACAAGTCTTACAAGGACCTAAATAAACAAAGGCAGCTGTTCTTTAATTGTTTTTCTCTCTTGTTTTTTTTCTTTCAGAGCTCGCACACAAAGAATGCCTAGAAGATGGGACGTGGTTTCGGCATCCAGACTCAAACTCGGTTTGGTCCAACTACACTACATGTGTGGATCATGCTGATTACGAGGTTCCTTCCTATTTCATAACTCCAACATTTTTACAAGGCATTAATGTCACACATGTCGCTGCGAAACTCTGTCATTGTCAATTTTGGTTTCACGGTAATTAACATTCCTGACATTCTTCCCGCAAAAGAAAAACATATTGCATCATATTGTAGTCATATCGGTTTGACCCCAAAACATACATGGGAAGGTCTTTCGTGCCCCACCAATTCACTCACAAATTAACTTTTTTTTATTATTACAGTATCCAAGGGCGGATCCAAGGGGGAGGGGGGGCTAAGGTAATTTAGCCCCCCCCCTAAAATAAATATTTTAAAATTTCAGAGATAGGAGTGACCATTTTCCAAGATGGCCCCTTAACATTGCTACCCCCCCCCCCGCATGAGACATTTCTGGATCCGCCACTGACAATAACCATAAATCTATATATCCTTGTATTTATACCCACTAGCCCACAATATGTTGTACCTACCTACACTTATTTTATGCTTTGCCTAAAAAATATGAGTTATATGAGCAATACATATTATGTAGAAGTTAGAAAAACTTATCGACACAGTCACAGTGAAAATATACCAATATTTCTCATACAATATTGGAGAGGCTGAAAGCAAATATGTGTGTGACGCTCATGCACCTATAGTAGGAAATAGAAACGAGTAATAATTTGGTAGAGGTTGTTGAAATACTGAAGTTGAAATTTTATTTATTTACGGAAACGAACTTGATTTTACGTAACATTGAGCGAGTGGAGCATTTATCACGTCATTTTTATTATGATAGAAGATCCATTGACTGTTGACATGAGAAATGCATATAATAAAATAATAATAACCTTCATATATGACATATAATATGGCGTATCCTATAATATGGCCTGGCCGCCTGGCTCTACAGTACTGGCGTAGGCAACATTCTGTACACATATCTCATGTTGGATTAACAGGAAAAGGAGATTTTGTTTGTGTGCGTACACAAGTAGGCACTTCACAAAACAAATATTTTATTTTCTCCTACACTACCAATCATGTACCAGGAAATCCTCAACCTCGATGTCGTTTCACAGGATGGATCTTTGAATCATAGTCATCAATCTTCCATTCCATATGTATATGGGAGGACCATTGAAATTGGAACCTATTGGTCCTGGTCCTGGGAATGTTCTGTTGCTTAAAAATGTGCAAAATTTTCTACATCTGACGATGAGTCATCTTTCTTGTATCAAACTCTAAGTCGAGTGTAATATCCCTATAAACACCGCTCCTTCTGGTTTATTATCCCATGCGTGAGCATTTGAATTAGGCATATTTTGTTTCTGCTTTTTTAGTCTATTTAATTTTACATATTTTTATGTAAACGATAACTTGAACATTTATTCCATTGTTAATTAAATGCCCCTGTGTCCTCCAATGAAAAATATAATACCAATCGGTATGGTCTATACATACACTTCCGCGCCACTGACTGTACATCTTACAATAATTACTAAGTGCCTAAGAAGTTATTCTCACTACATATTCACCCTGATATAGTGACAATATTTCTTGAAATTGAATTTGTCTCTTGTTCGTTATTCAATCAAGTTTTGCTAGACAGATATAGCTATCCACCACTTCGAGAATGTGTATAGGACGTCACGCTCACGTGTCAGCCCACAAGATTTCTTATTACAAACCTTTTACAGTGCAAATCTGGAGAAATTGAATTTTCTTACTTGTAAATAATTCTTGGGATTACGATACGATCAAAAAAAGTAGTAGCACATTTTTGGTGCTTTTTTCTGATCCTTCCTCCCTTATTCTGTTGGTCCCTTCCGTTTTCAAAGGAACGAAGAGCAGCCGGAGAAAATAAGACTGACTGCCAGACTGGTAATGGTTTCGAACATTGCTTCAAGTTACATTAGTCCTCTCAGCTCAAAGTAAAAGTTAATGCAAATCATATTTCACAAAATTTTAAATTTATAACTTTCTACTTCTATATATACTGGGACTTTCCTATCCTCCCGCACCCGCCCGGCCGCCCTACTACACATCCTGAAAAATTAATGGAGACTCCAGATTCCACATACAAACTGAAAATGAGGCGAGGCCGAGCGCACACACCTTTCAGGAGATGCCAAATATTTTATCAGACATCCAACGATGGAACAAGATTAGGAACATCAAAGTAGTAAATGGAATCAAAAGTTATAAAACAAGATAGTTAGACATTGTAAAAAGTTTTTACTTTCTCAATGAACTTAGTCAGTCGTTGTCGTTGTCGTCCATTGCCATAATAGCCAAAAGCTAACCATTAAGCGTAATTCCTTTGTATGGAATTCTTGGAAAAGAATGTAATATCCCTGTTTATAACTTGCGCTTCTCATCCTTTGTCTTTACCCTTCATCGTTACAACCAACCACAACCAAAGCTTCACCGTTACTGGGACTAAACTGTAATACTGTCTATGAAATAAATGGAAAATAAGACTGAAAATATCTACAAATTTGAGCGGTCTGGCGACATTGGACCGGAACGACATTAAGTCGACGACATTTCAAAGAAAGACATTTCCCCTAAAACCGGTGCGCCGAATGGACATTGAGTCGACGACGTTGCGTCGATAGACATCGAGTAGGAGACAGTAAGTCGACGGACGTTACGTTGGTAGACATTACGTCTAATTACATTACGCCGTTAGACATTACGTGGTTGTTGGATGCAATGAAAACGGAATTGATGTCATTAATAATAAACGAAAAGAAAATGACGAGTAGAGAGAAAGACAACTTTATTTAAATAAACTTGACACAGTACTCCAGTACAGCTAGCACAAAGATCTCAGTTCTCAGTATACGTATTATGTATAGTAGGATAATGTGCATTTTATTTTTTTCAATTCATAACGATACTAATTTATAAGTTTATAAGGCAATACCAAACAAAGCGAATACGAATACTTAATAAGCGCATAGTTATTTTTGCCAGATACACACCAAACAACACAAAAATGTTTCCCATACTCGAGTAAAGGGTCAGAGGTGGTCACTCCGAATTCGTTCCATATACATATTGTTTTCTGAAAAGAGCAAGAACTAGATTTGCTTAAGAACATGATGCGAATGGGCATTTTGAGTCGCTAAGTCAGATTTTTGAAAGTATAAATTTTCTAATTGTAATGAAACGGGTGCCATATTTATTTTCAGAAAATAAATTTTTAATTCTTTGTCACCCTGCAGCTCTTACAATTTTTATCTGATTTTTAAAAAAAAGTGTGGTTTTGTAATTCGCTGAAAATTTTTTAAAATGTAATTTCTGGGTTTCTTAAATTTCAAAAATGTAATTTAAAAAAAAGAGGTTGCTTTTTTGTTTGCCTTTTAATATGAATTTGCAGTTTTTAACAAATAATAAAGTTTAAAAAACAATGTAAAACCCAAAAATTACTTTTTAGAAAATGTTCTGCGAATTACAAAACTACACTTTTGTTTAAAATCGGACGAAAATTTTAGAAGCTACAGGGTGCCAAAGAATCATAAATTTATTTTCTGGTCAAGTAAATACGGCGCCCGTTTGATTACCATTAGAAAATTTTTACTTTTAAAAATCTGACTAAACGAGTCAAAATGCCCATTTGCATCATGTTTTTAAGCAAATCTAGTTTCTTTCAAATGCTCTTTTCAGAAAACAACATATGGGACGAATTCGGCGTAACCACCTCTGACCGTTCACTCTCAGTAAATAAAATTTAAAAAAACAATTAGACATGTTTTCACGAAAACTTTAAAGTGTTATCTTACTATCGGACTGAAAAAATTCGTTTGTAAAAAATAGGAACGAATTATTAAAAAATCTGTTTGATGCCATTCATGTCTTCATGCATGACATACTAGGGATCAACTGATTAGAGTTTTAGTTATTGTGTTTTACAATAAAGCTGTTATGCTGAAGTTTGAATTTAAATGATAGTAATAAATAGCGGCTGACGATATGCGTAAGGTAAATTAAATTTACTATCAATTTGTAGGATATGATGGAAATTTGCAAAACTAGAATACAGCTTGTGTTTATTCATATTCATATTTATACAATTATCATAGCCTTTTGGCATCATTTACACGTAGCTGTGCCAGCGTTGCAAAGCATTTATAGTTTAAAAAATTATAATATTCAAGACTTGTCTAGATACATACTCAAATAAAGTGTCGTCGAAAATGGTTATCGACGTAATTTTTTTCAACGTATTGTCTGTCGTCCAAACACATTATACGCAATGTCTTTCAGCGAGATGTCTTCTCCGAACAGTACACTTCGAATTGTCCAACGACGTACTGTCGTGGGTACTCAATGTCGCCTACGCAATGTCGTACTTCGAAATGTCGTTCCGGTACAATGTCGTAGAATCATTTGAGCTCTTTAGAATTCTACAATTTTGTTTTTAAATTGATATTGTAAAAATTGCAAATACAGTGCCAATTCGCCAGTGGTATCCTGCTGCTGCTGCTCCTTCTTAGTTCAGTATTACAACAATATGGATGGATAATGGTAAATGCTTTTAATTCCTAATTAAATTTTCAACCGTCCACATACACATATTATATTATGTATAGCCAGTCGGCGTCGGCAGTGGGTCCTTTCATTAAAGTTGGATACTTGAACCCCAAACTAAAGTAACTTATTAGGTATGTGTAATTGAATTAATCGCAGATACTTTACCTTTTACTTTGCTTCAAGCCAACTAATGAATTTCATTCAAGTTTTATATCTGCTCCGCTTGCTCTTATTCCTAATTGCTGTAGACCCAATAATAATTGGAAAACACACGTGAGTGCCTTTCCTTTGGAAGCCATACCACTGCCACATAGCCACAGCAACTCCCACGTAAGACTCCATATCATGTTTAATTCCCTTCCCTTTTAGCTAAGTAACTCTGCATTGACTAAATGTCACTGCTTAGGGATATTATAATACAGGGATTGTATAACAGAAGCAAAGCAAAAACTTTTTGATTTAACTATGATTTTGAATTTACATTATTTATTAATGGGATTTAATTTCTTTCTATCCCTTTCATTGAGCGGCTATATAGGTAACGTATTACTAGATATATAAAGTATCTCACTGTGTGTAAGTGTTCCAATACGAGTGCACTGTATGTCTGTACTAACAATAAGTGGGTGTGGGTACATTTGAATTCAAATGCAGCATTTATACGGCATTGCATTACTTGGGTTCGCAATTACTTCTTCCAATTGAGCTGTGTGGCTTCATTACCGTCCAAAAACTTTGTGGACTTGTTGCCTACTCCAACTGCAACGTAAATGAAACAGAGAAAGTCCATGGGGCAACAGGACTAAAAAGGGCCGTGATTTGTTTCAAATTGAAGCCATACTGCTATATCGGAATTGAATTTGATTCCTTGTGGTAGGGGTCATTCCCTCTTGTTCCTTTGCGGTCTTTTGTCTTGGATATGGAAATTAAAATGAGATCGAAATGGAGCCGAATGCTCAATCCAAATTAAATAATTTCAAGATTGAATTCGGATTGAAATAAGAAATGATGGGATTAGTGAGAGGATAGAGAAACTCTTGTGCCCTTCTTCACTCACGATCCACTAGGCGAGGCTATAGGTATATACTTTCTGCCAACAAAATACTTTCGCGGTTGAAACCCCAAGATAGTATGTAGGTATATGTATTTATGTACTATGAGTACGAGATATAAAAAAGTGCATTTTATTGCTACTACATACAGAATAAAATACATATATCTACATTCCCATGTAATAATGTAGCACGTAACAGAAACAATCTCTATAAGAGAACAACGACATGTTGTTATTTACACATTTTATTCATTTAGATCAATTTGCGGGAATTCTTCTTACTTTTCTCTAGTGATATACATAGGTACGTTGTACTGTATGTACCTTTCCACTCGGTCAGGATATATAGTCTGATTTTGTATATATGGATCGGGTTGGATGTATATAAATTGAGTTTCTTCTTGGATGGCGTAGGCACTCATGGGATTAACATTGGAATCCAAATTGCAAACCCATGTTCAGTGCACAGAGCATATGGACATGAACATTATATGCGCGATATTGTCCTTATTTGTAAGGTACATATAGGCCCGAACATGGAAGTGAAATTCTATTTCGATTTTATTCAAACATGTACCTATTGTATGTACGTATCTTACATATGTATGTTGACGTTGACTGTTGAGGCTGAGAGCTCTCATCGTCAGTCACTCGAAGTTAAGGTTTGTCAATTCAGTGGAAGACGATGAAAATAAGAAAATTGCAGAGGGCTGAAAAAAAAACATTTAGCAAAATATGCAGAATATGTAGGCGTGAGAGGGATTCCATGGATGCAATCAATACAAGATCGGTCTACATTTACTCATATATGCATACTTACAGAAAGTAATTCTCAATACTTTGTTCTATCCAGCTAATGACTTCCAACCAACTGTTACAATCCCGGGTTTCAATCTGTTTGAAACATTCTGATGTGACAGTTTTGCATTTCCATGGGTCTCGACATCCATGTAGAATTTGAGGGGCTATATAGAGCTCCATAGAATTTCGAGCTTATATCTTACAAACTAGCAGCTTTGAAACTGGAAGCTATATAGTTTGCAAAAATTCTGTGCAAATATGTTTTGCCGCATGTCTGCTATTTTTTTACTGTAAGATTTATAATTCTTGCAAAAATTGTTCACAAGTAGCTATATACTTACATTTATTGCAGAGCGTTTGAGCGGAGGTGTCTTTGTACGTGGAATAATAACGCTGATGCTGGTACATAGAAATGAAAACAATCAGTCAGCATTTGCCAGGATGCTGATTGATTGAAGAACTTGACACGCCTTTCTAATGAAGCTTTCACTGTAAATCCAGACGTGCCAAACACATGTAACTCACTCAGACCTAAACAATCTTGAGATGGGAAGTTGTGAGCCTGCAAGAGCTGAAAATTATGACTACGATCCTAGACTTCAGTTTTGTTTTATTTTTTGTTGTACATTAGTGGCTTTTTCCAGCTCTAATTGAAAGTGTCGATGGAACTATATGCAAAAAATGCATAGTGAAAGTAAATTGCTATGAGCATAGTCTTACCACGTCGTACCATTAGTTCTTATTCTTATATCTCTGAGCTGAGGCTTGAAGGAAGCAATTAATACTCTAATGGGCTGAGGAAGATAAGCGGGATTTCACACAAGTGACAGATTCTCATTAAAGTTTCTTTCCAAGTTTGTACATATGTATATATATACATAACACTATTTATATATATGTTGCAGTAAAAACACTTTTCACTTTTCTTTCATAATTGACAATGACATTGGGTGGTTGACCTTTCACGAGGCACTATGTATAATAAAAAAGATATAAATAAACTCAATGTGCATTAGCATTGTACATTGTCACCACTGCAAAACTGTGTACATTCAATGAAAACTAATATGCTGTGGTGTTATATTAAATTTTAAATTGAAAATATTTTGTCATTTCAGTGGCGGAAAAATATCATAAGTTTGTATGAAGTCGGATACTTTATATCTGTTTGTGCTCTGGTTGCGTCCTTGATACTTTTCTGCTCCTTTAAGTAAGAATAGTTTAATTTTCAATACATCGTCTCATCAGTTGGGTATTGTTAAAAAATCTATTGTGGGAAAAATTGGATATTTTTTGCGTTCATTTTAATTTTCATTTTCATTATGTAATTTTTTTCTTGGCTTCCGCTCTAATTTCCTCATAAATATTAAAGTTTGCCTATAAGGAACGTATAATGATAATGAAGAATGGATCAAATTTTTTAAATTTACCGTATTTCTTCTAATACCTCCCGGGTCTCTAATAACTCCCGGGTTTCTTATAACTCCCGGGGTCTCTGCAGATTTTTCGAACTCTTCGTTAATTAAACTCTTATTTTTTAAATTAGTCCTGGGTCTGCGGATAAGTTTGGCGTAGCTCACGGGGGAGTTACTAGTAGAAATACGGCACGTGTCTTACAAGCGCATCATATTTTACCTACAAAGGTGTATATACGAATTCGAAATCTATACTGACTTTAAATGATAGAAATGTTGTGAATTCTAATATTTTCAGATGCTTGGAGTGTACAAGGGTTCGAATTCACAAACATTTATTTGTATCATTCGTCATCAGTAATGTTCTTTGGCTAGCTTGGTATCGAATCGTGGTGAATAATCCTAACGTTTTAATCAACAATTTTGTAAGTATAACAGTTTTAATAAATATTAGATTCTGAAAAATATGTAAATAAATTAAATATATTATGCAATAAACCAATTACTAATAAATGACAACTTGGTTCTATTTTAAACCTCTCATGACATTTTTCCCATCCAAAACTCAAAAACAAATTTTATTACAATGCAATTGTACAATTTTGCAATCATTTGACAAAGTGACTGTGTTCTTGTAATTTCAGTGGTGGTGTCAAGTTTTTCATGCATTCGTTCAGTACTTCATGGTGGCCAATTATTTTTGGATGTTCTGTGAAGGATTCTATTTACACACGCTCCTCGTATTGGCTTTCTTTCGATCCGAAACTCAATTACTGAAAGGATTTTACGTCTTCGGTTGGATTGGGCCAGTTATACCCATTTGTTTCTACATCTATTTTCGGGCTCGTGATCCACAAGACAAAACGTATGCACACACACACTAATTATTGTATAGCTCTCACAGATTCTAAGGTGTGTAGTAGTTAAATTAACATAATATAAACTAACCATAGACATAGTTAAAATTTCCAAGTCTACTACCCTACAGATGCATCATCAAGAAAGTTAATCGCTCGTTGCGTATTCCTGGTACACAAAATATTACTGTTAGTGTATATAGTATAGTAAATAGAAAACTTTTTGAAAACATGGTACCTTACTCGTAAAATTGTGCTGCATTATGAAAGATTATAACCATGAGGAAACAATTTATCCGTCATTATAGTAATTCAGTACATCAACCAAGCATTTTGCTAATCCGAAAGTGAAGCAATTAGATTACATTACATTTAAAAAAATCAAATCAAATTATTGACAATTTCATTACAATGTGCAGATGTTGGGTGGAGCAAAGTTCTTGGAATCACATTCTTTCCATCCCTGTCTGTCTCTGCTTGATTCTCAGCCTGGGATTTCTCATCAACATTCTAAGGGTTCTACTGAAAAAACTTAATGACAATCAGAAAAATTTCAGCACTGCTCTGAGACGTAACTCATCCATCGGCATCGTAGATAATCAGCACTCATTGAAAAAAGTATGTTTTTCTCATTATTTAAATACGTATTTTTAAAAGGAAACCCTATCAAATATCATCTGTACTTACTTGGTCTTACATGCATTTTTCATTCTGCCACTATAATTTATTATATGCTACTATCTCCAATTGACTATTCATTTTTCATTTAGACTTTATTCGTAGAGGGGTGTTTACTTTTTAAATTAAAATCAAATTTATTTACGATTATTTCTACACTCGTCATTGACTCGTGTAAAGAAATGTGAGGATAAAAACCTTATCATTCATGTATTCAAGTCTATTTATTATAGATGATAAACAGTTTACACATATACATACGTAGCCACATCCGTCTGATACTATATCTTTTTTCATATAATTATTTACAAACCAATAGCACCATCGCATTTAGTATGCATTATTTAGCCCGTAAAAACATATGGAAATAATATGCATTATTCTTATACAAAGTTAATGGAGTCATCACATCACCGTCTCCGTACTATCACATCGGTTTTTCAAACTTGAGTAAAATACACACCCATCTCGTATAGATGATATGTATCAAATTGCTCATGGATGATATTTTTAAAAGGATGAGGGTGATGAATCATTCTGCTCCTCAATCTGTCTACAAGACGAGTGCCCCCTTCATCCAATGAATAGGAATAACGCATTTTGTGTATGCGAATACACTTGCCTGTACAAACACACAGTGTACATTCAGAATGAAACCAAATTATTTCTTTTCACTCCACGATCAAGCATCCTTCACATAATAAACCACCCAGAATTTGTCTATTCGTCCTCCAGTCTAATGAATCTTTGTTCAGCCCATCAATACATTTAACTTATCCCCCAATTTTGTTGAATTAAAATGTAACTTTGATCACTCATTAAAATTCATTTTATAATTCTAAAGCAATAATTGAATCAATATCAGCTTTAACATTACATAGCAGCTGGATGTAATTCATTCTTTGTTTGTAAATGGAGTGAAAGCATACTTTCTTTAGACACAATATAAACATAAATAGGGACTGCGAGCAGGTGAACGCAGTTGTACTTTTATGTATGTAATAAGGGAAGTGTAGCTCTCATTTGTAATAGATTCTGTTTAGTTGCGCTATTTTGTCTATTTCGGGGTAAACTACTTGGAAATGAAAACTGTTTTTTTCTTTTAATGCTGTTTTGTGTAGATATTTTATGGCACTTCAGTATAGTAACCACGAAATGATATAGAAATGTTTGCTAAAAGAGCAATGGGTCCTCTACTCATTCATTCATCCATTTTCAGGGGTTACTTAAATTATCTATCTACGAACGAATGTAATAATGCACTGACGTATTCACATATTCGAAAAACAAAAATCCCATTTCAGATACAACATAAATTTAACCTACTTCTTATAATCCGATAATATTTGTATGCCAATTATTTATAATGGTAAAGATGAAACGTAGGGGAGAGTGAGAGTGGTAGGAGTAAGGGGTGGGAGAGAAAGGAGCTTTCATTTTGCTTGTGTGTGCATTATGAATTCTAATTCCTACAGGCGGTTCGAGCAACATTGATACTAATTCCATTACTGGGCTTGCACTACCTCGTCATACCATTTAGACCGGATCCATCTTCAAAACGTCTTGAAGCAATCTATGAAGTTGTGGCAGCCCTCTCATCCTCCCTACAGGTTTGAATATGCATATGCAACTTGTTAGACCTATCTAATCTGTTTAACTTTCCACAAGTTTCTATCCGTGGTTGTGGGGCGTATATAAGCTCTAGGGCCTAGGGATTTTATTCCGTGAGTTTCAAGTCTCCCTAGTAAGCTTTACAAAGCCCGAATAAGGATCAGGAACATGTTTTATATTGCTTATTGGAGCTTTGTTATAGATGTTGTTATAGGGCTGTAAGGTGACTAGCTGTCTCGCCGCATCTTCATTCGCCGGACAGTCCAATTTTTTGCTGGGTTTAAATTCGCCGTATTGTGTGGTTTCATAATATTGCTCCATTCGCCGGACTTTGTGATAGGTACTCGGTAACGAAATGTCTGTCAACAATGTGAGCAAGACTGAATTTCGGCATACATAAAACACGATTGCTTACCAGAAAAAATTTAGACAGCCGGTGAATAGATTGCCCGGCGACTTCAGATCAGGCTATAAAGGAAATAACCGTTTGTAATCATCAGTGCACCATAGTTTGTATGAAGGAACAGGTGCTTCTTATTAGTTGAGTGCACAGGAAAATTCGGAAATCAAATTCGATCTTTGAAATCATTTGAACTAGTACATAATAAATATAATAAATTATTATGTGCGAGTACAAAGCGGAATACTTTTTTCTATGAAGCTCAATCTCAATGCCTTTGTTAAAACATAATTTACACGTAAACAAGAGATTTGCCAGATATTAATACTTCGCGAAAGCCAGGTTTTTCTACAGAAGTATAAAATTAGAATACTTTTATACCGTTTCATGTAGAAGTTAAAATAGTTTCTTAAGAATGAAGTAGCATCAGTGCAGGACAAACTTAATTATGGTGCTGAAATTTATTAGTTGTACTTGCGTTGAAATGTAATTATTGTTGACTTTACTTGTTGAAGTTTGAAGCTTTCACTGGTTTGAGTTCCATATAATTTATTAATTAAAACAGAATCATAAGAATATAATACCAATGACTTTGATCTGGATTTTACAGGGTTTCTGTGTATCCCTCCTTTTCTGCTTTTGCAATTCCGAAGTTCTCAATGTTTGCCGTCGCCGTTGCTTCCCCCGAATCATGCAAGACAAATCTCCGACACATAGAGCAGATAATTCCTGTGCCCCTACCAGTATGTCGGTAAAAAATTTCTACTTTACTTACTAATGCTACATAATACAAATTGCAGCTGGAAGTTTAACTGTCAATTAGAATTATTGTAGTACATGCAGAAGTTCATCACACTCACGAATAAGTCGAAACTTTGTCTCAAATAATGTAATTTGTATAACACATATTTTTATTTGGAAACCGTATGTGAGTTGCCTCATACTTGCTTGGCCAAGTAAATTATTTTTTGGTTTGTTTTTTTTTAGCTTTAATGTAAAAATTGGATTGAAAGACACTAAATTATAATTTGGGGTGTTTTTGTTTATTTTTTGCTGCAGCTAAATACAGTACGTGATAGCATTAGACTTACGATTCATAGTAAGTTCGTTTTCTACACATAAGCTTAATTTTTTCTAGTTAGTAGTTTTAGAAAAAAAGTATATGCCTTTAGCTTTAGTTGCAATTTAGTCGCCAAAGAGTGGTTATTACTGGTAATTTTAAAAATCCATTTGTCTAATCTGTTCAAGCAAGTAATGCGCACATTTCAAACTTAAGCTTTTTAAAGCTTTGAATTTAAGCGTATTTTTATGTAATTTCCCGAGCACGCACACGAAGCTACAGTTTTGTACTCTCTTTTAATTTATTTAGATCGTGGTGATGAAACGGCAGAGCGTATCGACCCCCCCGTCTAAAGAAGAGGATGACCCATGCTAAATCTGCACGACACATTTTTAAACCAGTAAAGTTAAAAAAAAAACTAAGGGACCGAATATTCTAAGGAATGTAATTGAAGAATGAAGCTTTGAGGGGCAAAACATAATATTATATTTTAATTTGTATGTGAAACCGTGAAATCCCAAAGTAGATATACTCAAGTCAGCCGAGCTGACTACAGCTGCACGACGGCTCTATGAATCAATGCTGTTTTATATAATTTAATGACATAGCAGAACCTAAGCTTATTTAAGGAGTGTAATTTTATTACTTATTGTAATTTATTGCTTATAGTAGATTACGTTATTGTCTAAGAATAGTTTTAAAAATGGCACTGTAACATAATGTGTAAAACGTTGAAACGTGTGACTGTTGTGACTTATTAATGGTTTTTGGATTACATAATATTAATGCAATTTTTTATGATTTCTTAAAAGTTAATTAAAGTTAAAGTATCAGTCCCCTATACACTATATTAAAAGTCCTTCGCTGTTACTATTAAATTTATATCTATGAACTAAGTAGTACTCGTAAAGGTTTACGAACAAAAAAAATATTTGACTTTTACACCTACTTTTATTTAAGCAAAGATTAATTTTTATTAATAAACTTTTAAATCTACTTCCCAAGGGAATTATGTGAATTAAGCTTACCTGTGGATAGCTATACACATCATTAATATTGCGTGTAATCAGTAGAGTTTAGATCATAAATAAAAATTCCTTCCTAAAGTACACCAATCACAGTCAATATATTTTTAAGCCAGATGGTGCTATTAAAGCAGTTTAACATAATTAACGTTGTGCGACGTACGTATAAGATAAATACCTACAAAATTTTTTAAAATGGCACTTTATTCAGCAATTTAACAATCCACTTTGTACAAACAATAGGAAGATGAGAATATTTGTTGTTAATTCGTTAATAGTGTAACGGCAATTTTATTGTCTGACATCTGTTTCACTGTATTTCAATTTCAATATGTTGTACGAATTCTTCTTTGTGAATACTATACTCATGAGTGTTTTAACTTTACATATAGATGTATTACAATTACAATATAATATAGTTCAAGCCGTATAAGTACATATTATGAAATGACATGTAATTATGTTTGAGGTAGTCCAGTTACGGATATCCATTACAAAAGGTGGAAACAAATACGCTTATAAGTAAAATTATACGGCATCAACGTAACCACCTAGCCCCTTAATGATTAATAGAGTAAATACAAATATCACTTGAATTCTTGTAACAAATACACATATTTGTTTTCTTATCTTACTCGTTTTATAATGTTGTTTTAATTATTCAAGGAAAGAGGTGGACTCCTTTTTGAATTGTGATTTCATAATATACAGTAGAATATGGATAGGTTTTGAAAATTTACACAAGCACAATCTGTGCTGCACATTAAGTTCTAGAAGTTTGTAAAAGTTACCTGAGAATGCGAGATGTAGAGATATTTAAAAAAATCTTACCCAAAACAAATTAATCATAGTATTATTACTTGTATGTATCATTGTTAACTGTATAGTGATTAAAACTTAGCTGTGTATTTTCGTGTTATGTTATAAACGTTACGTACTGTACTTTTATTGTAAAATTTAATAAATATTAGCAAAGAACACAATTTTTTCTAAAGGATTTATCGAAAGATCCCTGCGTGCTTGAAACTAATAAGCATAGCATAGATACGCATAAAAAATAAAAAGCTTGATTGGCTACTGGTCTTAATGTCTTATACTTATGTATGATTTTTTAAAAGGTAAAGAACTCTTAAAACTTATTTATTATTAATTAATAAAAACATGGATGGGCACTATTAAAAAGGTGTGCAACAAGCATTAACATTTAAAGTTGTATATATATACAAACTTTATTCAGTCACTGTTGTACAACTACAATAGCCTTACGACTCAGTATACAATACACAACATTTTATAGTATTAATATGTGATTAACGAAAATAAACCGATCGTCAGGTGGCCATACCAAAACAAATTGGCCGTTCTGCGTTTAAAGCCCATTTACTACTTACATATATATATATATATTTGAGCGCTTGATTCTCAAAGGAAGAAATCAAAACAAAAATACAAAACGTTACTGAAAACATTGGCACTTTTAAAGTTTACTGCAAAGCCCTTAATATGAGTTAAATGCAAATTGAAAATTGAAATTCAACAAGTTGAACAAGTATAAAATAGAGGAAACCCTCATAACAAAACGTACTACATTGGTTAAACAAACAATATTTTCCTCCATATTAAATTAATATTAATGAAATACAGAATCTACATTATGCATATAAAAATAGGTATAACATATATGAATATCATTCAGGAAGTAAGTTTATATGAGCTGAAACTTTTAACTTTTGACTGTGAAAACCGACTAAGGAGAGATACCTTGATTCATATATCCGCAGCATTCCTTGTTTTGAAATTCTGCTAATTCTCGATGGGCCTTTTCAAAATTGAGTGTAACGTTCCATACAGCAGCAACCCATTTAGAATGACAATAAAATACCGTTGTTCCACTCCAAAGATACGATCTCTCAAATTTTGACTCACGGGTAACCTAAAGAAAACATAAATATCAACATAGGACAAAGCTGAAGATCACACAATTGTGCATTAGATTAGATGCTATATGCACGGTCACAAGAGAACTATTGTTGCTCCTGGTGTTTCTTTATACTTACATTCAATTTTATTCTTAATTTTTAAATAAATGCACTAGGGTGTAGGGAAATTGGATTTTTTCTACTATAGATATTGTAATGAGTTTTATATTTAAAATCAATCACTGCCCCTATACCCATATATTCTATAGATGCAATTGTCGTTTAATGGTTTATTATTTAATGTTTTACTTACACCGGATCTCGAGTTTCCATCTTTATAACAAAATACCCAAAAAATGTTAACAAAACACCCCAAAATAACGCAGTAGCATGAACTTGGTTAGTCTCACTTAATCCCGAAGTAAGAGAATCTAATTTAAACCATGACGAAGACATTTTCCCGAAATTAGAACTTGGAAATACCAAAGTGAGCAAGTAATTTTATCAGCAAGCTAATATATTATGCAGTTGAGTAACTTGTTTTATTTTCAGCCCTTGGTTGTGCATTAGCTCCGTGCACTAATATTGCTTCCTTCCAGAATTAAGATTAGGCAAGAATTCTCTATAAGATTAACTACAATAAAATTATAATCTCCAGCCCCGGCCCGGGCAGTACTATTTAAGCTTAAAATTGTACTTTTTTTTAACATTTACAAATTGAAGATACTGAACAACTGAAAATTGAAATATTTAAAAACAATTCAGTATGAATAGCCCGCGAAACCTGCAAAAGTACTTCAAGTCATGAAGTTCTCGTTATTTCTATGGCTGGTCGGCCGGGAGCATTGTAGCTGTCATCCCTAAAACTAATCCACACACTGCCACACAGAAAAACAAAATACATTAGTATAATAATTTATTACTGATTTATAATTTTTTATAATTCTGAAATGATAATATTATATGAATATGATTATAAGCTTTTGCTCGTTTAACTCCCTTCGCCCTTAATGCCTCCATCCGTATCAGTTTTTTTGCATTTTTATCTTAAGTCCACCATAGCGTATAACTTGAATTGGAAATTAATAAGTTAATTACATTCTATTTACAAATTAAGTAGTTAGCCTACAGCTGAAGCTGAAATGCCATCCCAAATCGCAATGTTGTTGCTTGTGGAGCACTACTAGTCTACTACTTTAACGAGTACAAATAAATATTTCTACTATAAATCTATTTTCTGTGGTCTCATCCCTTGTGAAACTCATCACAGTTACCCTCGTTAGATGGCTACACAGGGTTTGACGTGTTTGTAAATGCAATCTCTGGTAAGTCTAAAAATAGCTAATGCTAACAATGTCAACTTCCATTATGCATTTTTAATCCGAAACAGCAAAACGTGTCTGCATAGTGCATTGCCTGCAATCCCCGAAGTCCATTAATATCAAGTAGCTGAAATTAACTGCATTATATTATATTTATAGTAGTATATGGAAATTTTCGTGAGAGTCATAATAATTACTACTCTAAAGATAACATCTGGAAGCCCTGGAAATGGAAGTGTGGAAGTAGTTAGTACTAATTATGCGATTGAACACTTTTTTTTGCTCAGAAGTTCAACACCCCTAGACCGAAGCACAACATAATTAACTATATACCATGCAAATTCAAATATGTTTCAATGGTCAATGATGTAGCCACAGCCATGTGGCGATGTACGAAACCCCATAGAACCAGGCTTATTTGTTTAATGCTTTCTTTTCTTATTATTGACAATTGACATATTTCATCTTAAATTTTGACAGCACAAGATTTTTCAGAACATCAAACAACGAAATTCTCGCATACCAGGCCAGAAACTGGTTGGCAAGACGAGAACTTGAGAAAACATACTTTAACATACATTGGATTTTGCATCTTGATGTTTTGACTTCAGCGTATGTTCAGCAGTCTAAAGGCTCGTAAGATGACTTGTCACAATCTGTTTTAAATACTCCGGTGAATTCATTGTAACGAACCGCAAAATGCCATGCAGGAGCCGCAGGTCGATTTAGTGCTTTGTCAGGGGAATAAGTGGCAGGACCAACGCGAGGAAATCCTCTGTATCTCTCACACCATTTTGCTCGCATTGAGAATGCAGGGGCCTTGGGTTTAGTCAGCTCACACGGCCCAATGTTGTAAGCAGATGCTGGCATGTAAAACTTCTGCTTTGCATCTCTATTTCCTTTCCTAGAATCAAAAATATAAAATTTATGCAATGCGTTGCCGTTATCACTACTTAAAATATTTTGACGGTTAATCATAATTGTATGCATTACGCTGCATGCAAGTATGTAAATATAAAATGTATAAATTGACGGTGATCGGATGATGAAAATAGGGATTTTCCCTCCGTAGAAAATGATTTGTGTTTGTAATTTATGCAGGTGCATAATAATATTTTAAATCCTTTGTAAACTGCCACAATCATAACAAACAACAACAACGGTCGGTTTCGTTCGAGTTTAAAAACCACTTGAGAACTACAGAGATGATTTTGTATCTCACTCACTCATTGACAAGTGTCACTTAATTCTATACATATAAAACTCTACTCTAGGAAACTGGTCCCTGGCGCCAGTTCAAGTGTCGGGAATTAAAAATCGATTGAAAAATGAAAATTTATCATCTCAATTATCGCATCACACGCGTCCGTTGACACGATTCAAGTATTTCTAGATAGTAGGTTGTAAAATTTAATCAATCCAAGTATTCCACCCCATACTCAATGTGTGTGGACGTGGACGGACGGAATGAATACGCCTCTGCTAAACTCTGCTTACTATATTTACTTAATGTCGATGTCGATGTCGGTATGTTCTTGTTATTATTTAAGAGAGCATGATGTTTATATAATAATACTTTCTTACATTGTGATTTCCACAGCAGCCATTTTATCAGGAATTTTCGGGCCGATAGCGGGTGGCAACAGGTATGAATTGGGTGCAGGAGTTTGAAACGCTTTTAAGAGGTTGGTTCGTGAGCGCATCGTAAAAGCAGGCTGTTTGTACTTGTATGTGTTGGGGCTGGCTACTGAATACTCGGCTGGGCCTGGACTAAAGGCTTTCAAACCTATGTAAATATCATATTTAATGGCGACTATTTAGTAAAGCAGGAAACTCATTTTTTTACACATGTGTATATATTATAATATGAAAGAGGAAGCTAATCTCGATATTATTTTTCTTGTTTCTTATCGCGATCCCACCATTAATGTTAAAGAATAAAGATTACGCATTATGTGTTCTGATTGTAAGTACAAATTCCAATAATATATGCTATAAAAAACAATTAAATAATTCTAACAGAATGTTGGTTTTCGACGCATTGTAAATGCTGGCGTCTTGTCCCATCCTCTGGCCTTCAATCCATAAGGAAGCAAATATGCTCCTGGCCCAGGTCCAAGCCTCTAAAATCAGAAGCAGCAACCAACCAATTGTCACATAAATATAGCCATAGCTGCACGCATCAAACTTATCACTAGTATTTTTTTTAAAGCACCCCAACGAAAATGTTATTTTATTATGTACACATACCTTTGGCTCATACGGAAATTTTGCCCGCAAAGTGTATTCGGGATTAATAAGATGTGTTAAAGCATGGCTTCGCCGTCCTAGAAGTGGAGGTAAACGATATCCTGCAGGTCCAGGACCTCGGTCATACCAGGCCAGACTTCGTTTTGGTTTTTCTGTTTCAGCAACCATTTCTTATGATTCTACGACTACCTCTACCTGTTTTTAATCAATGTTTCGCTTGTGGTGGCTTGATGATCTCAAAATCTCAAATCTTTTAGATATATTCTTTTTATTATGGACTATGGACAGTAAATCCCATGAATCAAATTTACGAAAAGGAAAGTGAAAACAAATGCGACTTTTCTTTTCTGGCTTTGGGAAAATACAAAATGGGGAAAAACAGAAAAGGAGAACAAACTCAAAACTATTTTAATGACATTTAAAGTTTACGTATATAGGGCCAGAGCAGTGACACGGCAGTGGGTGGGAGGACTTTCCTGTTATACAATATTATATATTATATAGGAATACATGTATTAAGTATAAAAATAAGAATCATGAAAGAGACTGGTTGGGGCCTGGGGCTCGGCTTCAGTGTTATTTCTTCTACTAACCTCTACTCTACATTATAATTTTATTTTCTTCTTCGATAATAATGGTATAGTAAAATAAATAATTTTATTTTTAAATTATCATTCATTAAAATTATGTACACAAGCCGAAGATTAGGAATTTACAGCTCGCATAAACAACTGCTGTAGCCATTATTTAAACGGTGTAGTAACAATAACAATAATTTTCTTATTTCAAATATTACTAAGGCAATTATTTATTTCATTATCACCCCAATTTTTAGACTCTTTTCGCACCTGATTGACGGAACATTTATTTTGTTTTACAAAATCTCCAAAAATTGACACATAATTCTTCTTTTCTTATAACACATCCTTCTGACCACAACGCCGCAACATGGAAGTTAAAGCAAACATCTATTCCGTTCTTAACCTTAACAAGAAAAAAATTAACTACGACTAAACTTACTCAGATTGATCAAGAAAACCGGAGCCGTGGACAAACGATTGAAAAGAAGAAATGAGAATTCAAACTACAGCGATATCTATAAATATTGGTGTGTGTGCAATACAGTGCACAGAACGATCAGTCAAGTCAAGTGATTGTAACCACAAGAATAATTCGGTTTGAGGATGATTACAGTGTTTACAAACGAAATCCATTATCACGTTACACGGAGTTGGACCTTTGAGTCACGCAAGAGTGCTACAGTATTTCTCTATTGTACCTATACTATAAAGTGTACCTACATAATATTTAATAATAATATTATTTTTCAGCTGAAGCTGGCAATGGTAACGGCAATGGCAATGCCAAGGGAGCGCAGTGGACGCCGAGTCCGAGTGTTATTACGCTCTGTCTCTGTCTAGGAGTCTAAATTCATAAGTTGATGGTCAACAACAAATCCATTAGTTTTTACGCATAATATAAGTTAAATTCTCTGATTCATTATACCGTGAATCCATTAATTCAGGAATTCAACTCAACATTCAAAAGTCTTTTTAAAATGATAATTTCCCAACTGCACTATGCACTGCTGCGTTGGATATTATGCATATTATGTGTAAACGCGCTATACATGTGTAGCCTACATCTATAAAAGCTAATGCGTACACCTTATACATAATACCTTGCTAAACTTGAACTGAGTGAGCTGAAACTGAAATGTTTGGGGATTTGATTGGAATGGATTGCATGGAGGATTGTGTGATTTTGAATACACAGCCGGATCTTGATAATGATAGCCTATCTCTCTACACGAATACCTTCATTTAAATACAATCCATTCAATTTTCCAACAGCACAGGTGTACTTATAAGGTGTAAAGAGTTTAGCCGGACAGGTCCATGCTTCTCCTTTGCACACATATCCACTTACTTCCATGCAACCCAAAAGCAAAGCCAAAAGAAAAAAAAAGCAAGGCAAGAGCAGAACCCAAGTCTAAAGAACTTCATAGCGTCTACGTTCTACGTCTACACACACTACACAGTCATGCAACACTCAAACAAACCTAACCATTAGTTCATTTCATTTACTTCCAAAGATTATATGACCAAAAAAAACTTTTTCGAAAGCCCTTCATACCCTCCTTATATTGTTATTACCCATTAGGTAAGTATATATCTATTACTCGTTTGGTTACCTACTCAGTCACTAGTCAGTCCACACAACTTAACCTCTCTCTCCCTCTTCACCATACTTATTATTATTACTACCACTACTACCTACTTCAATCCATCTTGTACAGTATTATTATTATTATAGTCCTGGCTCTGCTGGTGCTGGTCGCCTGGTACTGGTCCTGTACTGGTCCTGGTCCTGGACTCTCGTATTCAGTATGTATGTACGTACGTAGTACTTAAGCTTACTCATGATTTCCCATCACATACACACACACTTGCCTTTTAATGATTCCCTTTTTCTTCTCCATAAAATGCAATATGAATAGGTAATATAGGAAAGGAAAAGCTGCCTCGGCCAACAATGCCATGGAATACGGAGGACAAACAGAAATCCTTTAGAAACTCAGAGCTCAGACCAGAACCTCGAACATTCTCCATTCTCCACGGTTCAAACTTGAGACTTGAGAAAATCTAAACATCAACATGGACATTCAACGGAGCGAGCTTCAACTTACTTACCTCTCCACATACCTCTGCACCCGAATACATACATGGACTGAAACCATAAGAAGTTGTGAAAGACGAAACCTGTAGATTGAAGATACCTACTTTACTCCTCTCAAGTTGTTAGTTAAAGGTTCAAAACTGAAAACGCTTATAGCTTCTTCGCCGTATATTCTTATATATTCCTGGTGCAGGAGAGAAAAAAAAATGGTTCAGCCGTGAAGGCCATATTAGATCCTTAGGTATTAACAGTTTTCCGTTGCCTTTTATTATTTCCAGTTGAGTATACCATACAGCTACAGCACCACAGTACTCCATTCTATTGCATTGCATATTATATATTGAATTCAGCCACTACTCAGGCTTCAGCCTACAATTTACTATGCACCAAAACCAAAAGAAAAGATCTAAAAGACCCAACCAAAGGAAAACCAAAATCAAAACTATAACTTTCATATACGCTCCATGCATATGTTGGAGAGTAGTGTGCTTCTTATTCCTATTAAAAACATAAAAATTTTCATCTTCATTACATTTTATGTTGGCGAGAAGATAGTTCTTGTGGTATGAATACGAAAACTAAAACGAAATAATATGAAAAGGAATGAGAAAATAATGCATAGTAAGCTCAAGTTAGTAATGTATTTTACTATCAAGCCAAACTGAACACAAGTCAGGCCAAGAGCCAAGTAAGTAGGTAGTTGTGTGTAGTACAGATCTGTGTAGATCGTAGATAATAATAATAATATGATGATATGATGCTGGTTGTGGTTTTGATGGTGGTGGTGGTGGCGGTGATGGCGATGGTGGTGGGTGAGTAACCAAGAAACAACTTTAATGTCCAGACTTTTTAGTATTAAACAATAAAGCAACACACACATGATGCATCTCTTTCTTGACCACAAAAACTACATAGGACATACCCTTTTACTTAGTGATACATAATAAATATTATTAGACGCGATTGACATGTGTGGGATTTCGTACTTATCAAAACCATATACCTACATACTTATTCATTATTACTCTCGTTATATACGCCGCTCTGTCATGTCATCTTCATCTCTCCATCCAGAGCAGAGCATATAGAGTCCATACAGATTCGTAATTCCGAGTCGCGTCTCCCTCTCTCCTCTCCGTCAATCGTATTACATTCACCAAAGTAAACGACTTTGATCCTGATAATCATAATGGATTACTTGTCTCTCATTTTATCTAAATCTAACTTGAGCATTTGAATTACAGACAATTAAATGCGTGCTTTCATTCCTTTGGCACTTTGGCTCGTACGGACACATTTATGCTTAGTGCCTCTTTGGGTGAGGCTATCTCTCTACTCCACTATATTCACTCTATATTTACTGCGCTGACTTGAGGGGAGCAGTATCACATCATCCCCGGATAGCAGCCGCAGATATAATTCATGTAGTTTTGAATTTATGAAATGATCATAACAAATTATATATAATCCATGTGAGTGGACTGGGGTAGGGATGATGCAGCATGTGTGCAGACGCTGACACTGTTGTTGTGCGTGTAAGTGCGAGTGCAATTACATACACAACTAGTAATAATATAGCCTCAAGAGAAATTCTCCAAGATATTTTATCCAATATATCCAAAAGTTGAATTCATAATATTCCTGTTGGAAGTTCGAATCACTCCTCACTTACCACTTCCCACTGGTCTCCAAGAGTCGGACATAACAGAACATGTAACACGTAACATAATATAACATACCTATACTCATATACTTTCCCTTTAGTGAGATAGACAGGGAGACAGAGAGAGAGAGAGCGAGTTGGACTTGTTGTTGGCGTTGGAATTGGAGTCCAGAGGCAGGGGGCTGTTGCCTTTTACTTGTGCGTATCGAAAGCTTCAAGTTGAGAGATACTATGCGTGTGCTCTGTGTACACTGATAAGAATACTGGGATACTGGAGAGAGGAGAACATTTCAAGATAACTAAAACCCAGAGGAAAACCAACCACCACTTGCTCACAATCAAAAATCTCTATGACATAACTACACAGTTACAGATACAACTCAAAGGCACACACACACAACCCACTCCATACTCCGTCCATTCTGTCAGGTCCGATAGATATGTGAGACGGGGAATATAAAACTTGCATTCCCATTTGCATTCGTCTCTGTTTACTACACTCACTCCACGTTGCCTTTTGAGCGTAGGTACATAGCTTTTTAAATACGTTGCCCCTTGTAATTTCATTTTCATTTTCATTTTGTATTTGGGAGTATAGGTAGGTATTTCCATCCCTTCCTCAGCACTGCTGGAGACATACATGACGGGAAAATAACAAGGCATTCTCCATCTCCACAAGTGGGTCTACCATAGTACAGAGTACATACGGAATACTGTAGAAACTGACACAAGGGACTTTCGTCTCTCCTCTCCTTCTTACGGCTCATGAAGGAGTTTGAACTCAAGACGAAGAGGGTACTTGAGCCTGGACTGGGAAGTGAAGTGAATATAGATACTCTACTGCAACCGAACAACTGAGGTTAGTTAAGTTTCGGTCGGTGAAGGAGGCTGCATTTTATTATCACACTTGTTTCCCGTTCTCCAAAATCTCCTTCCCTCCATCCAATTCCAATGTTAAAATCCTCCAAACTCCATCAGCTCCATCGTAGATAATATTTGACTACAAATGTGTGTGATTTCCCTCAATAATACTGGACACTGGATTTTGTGGATGGTCAACATTTCCACATTTTGTGGATACAAAGAAATTTTTGTAAAGCTCTATATATGTAAAGAACAGCTTATGATGCTAAGCTGAGAACAGTGCAGTGCAGTGTAAATGTTCTTGTCAGAGCTCAAAAATACAAATAATAATAGGAATATATAGTAGGTGAGTGTGAGAGATTATTTTGGCCGAACACAAAAGTGGTCCTATTATTTGAGAGCATTGTCGTATACCTATATATGTGCAAGTGTTTCCATTTCTAAAGAAAAAGAAAAGGTACCTAGGTGGCTACCTACCTGGCTACCTGCCTACGTTCAATTTTGAATAATATTCTTTTATATCATTTGTTCGTACATCATCATCCTATCATACAAGTGTGAATTATTATCGGTGGACGAGAGGCTTGAAATTAAAATTGGGAAATTTACCGGACACCTTTGGATTAAGAAATTGTCGTAGAGCCTTATATGGAATTTAGTGTGTGACTCAAAAACTCAAAAACTTAAACTTAAATGGGCTCCTCATAAATTGATGATTCGGAAAATGGAAACAGTAACAAATCACAGGTGCGGTAAATATTTAATTGGAAGCTTGTACCTCTGTACATTTCATAAATCCATGTGGGTAGCAGTCACAGTAGCATATGTAGTGTGGGTATCATAGCATAGCATGTCCAAGGCTTACTACTACTCTAACTTTAACTGTAACCTTAACGAAAAACGAAATAACCCAAAGTCAGGGGGAGGGAGAGAGAATTTATGTAATTATGTTGCACACGAACGAATCACGTAATACGTATGTACATCTACGTATGTATATCGTGCACACGCATGTATCAATAGTTTAACAGTTGTTTCATACTCCATGCCGACAGCATAATATTATGTACCTACATGCATAGAAAATACATAATTAATAGAAGATAACAGTTTGTGGAGGGGAAGATTATTTATTTACATATGCGTATGCGTCTACTTCATTTTGGTAGCAATTGGCAATTGGGCTACATCATTCCAAATAGCTACAGGTGCAGCACCTGATGCGACACGATGATGTGTTAAATAAATCTTAAACAAAAGAACTATTACAATTTCAGTCAAAATGAGCATCGTGAGGAAGTGGTTCTTGGACGCGGACTCTCATTGACCACCAACTGTGATTATAAATTAGACAAATGTGAAAAACCAATCATTATAAGTTGTTTCTGTAGTTGCTTGGACTTTAATGGCCTATGTATAGATTCACACACACTACATACATAATACTATAGTAGGTGGTACATACAAACCGTATATGAATTTTGTAGTGTACGAATTTATTGTATTGGCTAGTAAATTGTACATTAGGTATATGTATATAGCATACTTAAATGTCTGCAGGTGGATCCCGTACAATAAATAGAAAAGGGTACAGAATTTTGAATGAGCCAATGGTCCAAACACGTTTTCTAAATTTCTATATATTTTGCATATATTTCATAATTTTGTCTACTTTTCCAGCGGGACATGCTGAATAGAATACAATAATACAAAAACATTGACAATCTGAAATAAATTCCATTCAGTGCGAGTGTCCATCAAACTTGCTGAGTTCGTGGCAAACTCATTCTTCTCCACGAACTCAATACATTAATAATCTTGTTCTGTATAGTGAGAATTATTATTGTTATCTTCTGCTGTCCGTCCAGTGTCCATGCAGTTTTCATGTCCGGTCCCTGTCATTCTCATGGACGCATAATAGTAATAGTAATAAACCAGGTGAAAAGAACAATTGATGGATTGGGAGTTAAAGCTCTAAAGGATGACCACCATCATCAGTCTTTTCCGTTCCTGTCATATACATACATGACTATTCCTATCCCATATCCCACTCGTCCATGTGTCTCCTTTCAAGTTTATTTCGGCTCCTACCATTTTCTTTTTTAATCCCCATTACCAATGACGATCATATAAATATTTTCTAGACAGTGTGGCGATTCGATATCAGTGTGAAGTTCTACCTACGGGATATGTGTCTATATTTGCATGCCTTTAGCTATATACTCAGTAATTATATGTATCTAATTATAAAATCTAACAATCAGTGCCCTTCATAGTTGACGTTGACAGATCCATGTTTTAGTGCTTTATAATACGAAGGGTCACAACAAGCAAATACTATGCAAGTGTCTTTTTTACATAAAAAAAGGTTCCCTATATCCAGGGAATAATTCCATATATATGTATATATCTATGTATATCATTATTGTAGGTTGCATTCAAATGGGAAATGAAATGAATGGTGGAGCTAACTGGAGCTGCTTATAGCTGGTGCTGGTGAAGAAAACAGTGGACGGTTGTTGTGTACTATTTATCACGAGTTTATAAGTACGGATTTACACAAGTACAGGATTATTGTTCCAAGTTTTGAGCTGTGGGTCTCCTTCTTCTTGCCACTTATGTATGACGGCTGACACAAACTGTTTTACATCAAACTAAAAATAGTGTCTACTGGGTACTCGCACATTCAGTACTGGGTACAGCTGTACGACTACGGGAGTCAGGCCAAACCTCCCAATGTAAGTATCTACCTACCTATACCTTCCTTGTACCCTCATTTGTAATTGTGAACATAATAAAAATATTTTATAAGTACTACAACCTGTGTCATAGAATTGGAGAACTGGAGCGAAGAACGTGTGCAGCCCGCCGCCATGTGTCCTCTGCCTCTACTGCATGGCTTGACTATGGAAAATGGGAACTGGGATTTACAATGTGTGTGCGTCAGGTGTGCATTAATCTCAAGACAAATTCATATTCAAGTGTATAATAAAAAATCTATTAGTTTTCGCACCTCGAGCTAAAATGAAATGAAAATAAAATAAAAGAATAAAAGGTACTCGACATTTTAAATATTCAAATAATATTTCCACAACTGCCATCACAGACTACACCATAGTTGTGGGACAGAACAGAGATATAGGTATATATCCCACCCCGACGCTTCACTCTACCTATATAGTTTGTTGCCTGTAATATTGGAAATTAGAATATGGTGTGTGGTTGGTTGGCACTTCGTTTTGGATTTGGCTATTCCTCCGTCTTTCCCGTTGACACGGATGCTGTCTCAATCATTTCAAGTTAAATGAGCATTCGCGCGTGTGTATATGTGTGTGCGAGTGTGTGTGACTTGTGAAAATTACAATTTTATATTTTTATGATCCACAAGTGTAAAGTGAACGAGTGTTCCGCGACACGGATGCCGACACCGACGGACCGACACACGACAACACAAGAAGAGCAAGAGAACAAATACAGGACCACCCGGTGCTGCCTGTCATTTTCTATAGTGTGTGTCTCTCTGGATTAGATTTCAAGATTTCAGTTTTATTCCCGTAAATTGTGAATCTTCCCCCTTTTTTTAAAGACGTGAAAGTCTATTATGGGAGAGTTTCCTATATAGTGCTATACAGTTACACTCAAAATACATTTATTATGAATATTACATAAAGTGGGTGTATATTACTTCACGTCGAGCTCATTTTCATTCCCATTTGTCACTCGTAATCATCCATCCAAGTGACTCCATTCGCCATATCATATTATATCCTTTCCTTTGTCGTCTCCCCTTCCATTCTAATTCCATTCTCTACATGCTTGTTTTTAAAAATAAAATGAAAATAAAATAAAAATAAAAAAAAATATACGACATAAAAATATTGAAAAAAAAATGTTTTGGAGCTGAAGTTGAAGTTGATCGAGATCCTATCTCTGTCTTGTCAGACTAACTTATCGTTATTAGATTGGAAATAGCTACGCACACTATAACTGCTATTGCTGAGAAGTAGGACGTACTACATACATACAACATAGCACTAATAGTGCTCATGATCGTGACTGGACAGAATCCAAAATCCAATAAATTTTTAATAAAACTGATGGATTCGTACCAATGGTAATAAAATTGTTTTCTCTCTCCTCCTTCGAGCTCATTTGATTTCAAGTTCATCACTATAAGCGAACATCATTAATACGATATTATTTGTGTGTCTTCAAAATCCGCTTCGAACCCCATTTCAAGATTTCTCGGGCGATAGCTAGTACTCCACCTACAACATACTACAACGATATACATATATCCCAATACCAGCATAATACCATTAACATCCCCACATGCTATATAACCTTACACCAACAAAAGCAACATCCCCACTCTACAAAGTATTTAACTTCAGGTCAGCACTCCGAGAGATGATACTTTATACCAAAACCAATGTACCTACCTACCTACTAATGATCTCTAAACGGATTTCCACCAAATCAAAGTGAGCAAATTCCCAAGTGCCTCTCGACCATTCTATAACTCTTGCCTTCATGAAAGACTTGTCATTGTCAGCCTAAACTTTATATCCCTCTCCCCCAACCCCAACCAGTTTCTTTCGGATTCTCATCCACATCGACCCCACTCCGGTTTTTATGACGCAGATTAGTGAAAATAAAAGTGATACAGTGTATGTATATATATGCACGCAAAGTTTCATCGTGGATGAGGAGAGCTATTACGAGGATTGAAACTAAAATGAGAATACTTTGAGAAAATAAATGTGGAGTATAGATATATAATAATAGCTGAAGTTGACAAACGCACGTGCACAGCTATACACTTACTGCGAGAGAGAACATTAGCTCGATAGATTTAATGAGAAGGCTTACACACGGATATACACTATAAAATACACTGTTCTGTTCCAGAGTTGGAGTGAGTAGGTCTCTATACTTGCTACTAATATTCCTATACCCCTCTCTCTCTCTCTCTCTCTCTAGATATTTATCAGTAGTCAAACCGTATTTATTTTCGTAACACACAGAGTAAAAGAGGAGCTAATATCAGAATCAGATTTAGAAGGTACGTACGTGACTCTGACTGAGGACATTAAGAAGAACCAAAAAAAAATTCACGGTGGAGACTCCACCAAAAGATGCATGGTCTCTCCAACATTCAACAAAAAATCTGCTAAATATACAAATAACAGAAATAATTGTATCGCAACAACATCTCTAGTAGTGTACGCAGTTACGGCAATAGTCCATTCGCAAGTCATAAAGTCTACGCTTGTAATGGTACAGTAGAGATACAGATAATTTAAAGATATTTATATTTTTGACTGACTTGACTCATACTTGTAACGCTCAGCTCATCGCCGTCAGCCGTCAGCTTGAGCGCGAGTAAAAGGACAGGGACGAAGACATATCGCTCTCAAGAACCTACATAAGACAAAATTAGCAGTTTTCAACATCAACCTACAAAGAATTACAGAATTAACCACGAGTAAGCGTCTATATACTGCTGATCCATACATACTTGTGAGCAAGTGCCTCCCTACCTACATACATATGGCTGTAATGTCAATATAATGGCACAAATCTGATTGTGAGAGTCAACGTTCAAGGTGCAACTTTGCCATTTATTTTGACATATCATAACAGCACAGAAGAGAGAGAGAGAAGAACGTCAAAAATTGTACAAGTAAGATACAGACAACATTAATATTAAAAGCTTATAGACGTCTAATATAATAAAGCTAATCACTCGACTCAAGACTGTGGTGACTTTGAGTTGGGTTTTGGGTGAGGATTTCATCTAATCTAAAATCTCTGCATCACATTTTGGAGTCTCCGCATAGATTTTTGGTTCCTTTCCCTCCTCCGTCATTCTCGTCATTCCCAACCAAAAACCAACTTTCCATCCGCCATCCATTTGCCTTCACCTTTTGGAAAAGAGCAGGAGAGAATTAAGGAATAGGGCAACTCCCGTCGTTGTCAAGTAGGCACAGGACTGACTGAGTCTGACTTGTGATTTACATACAGAAGAAATATATAGAAACATAAAGCTACAGAGTTTCTTTCTACCTTTTGGCTTGGCGGCTTATTGGCTTCACTTCAACCACCACTCATCATATCATCCTCATAACAACAACCCAGGAGGCTCAAATTATTTGCGAATCCGACTCATAAACATCTCAGTGAATGATATATATCCATCCACAATCCCCAATCTCCTACATCCTAAGACACGAGCTCATTACAAGATCATATGAGATTTTAATAGTGGAATACAGAGTCCCTTCAAGAAATCTCACTCTGTATACTTTGTCCTCCATGTCATTACATTTACAAAGTGAACAAAACCAGAATCAGACCACTACTACTACTACTGCAGCATCAGCCCCACAGTACCACCAGATCACTCACTACAAATATACACTATACTTGTGATTACGTAGACAAACACTGTGTTGGGTTCTTGATCTTGATACGAGATACTTTGCCATTCCTATTGCTATTAGACTCGGCAGCCAAGAGCCCCATCATCCTGTGCCTTCCCGTACATACGCTTACACCAGCGTTGAATGATACATTGCCCATGAATAAACATATAAAAGTGTAAGAAACAAGAATTTACAGACTTGGGATTATCTCTCCGTACAGATAGTTGAATTGTGTGAGGTTCTACTCTTGTCCTGATATATAATACATTTGAACACTTCAGTTAATGTTAACCTAGGAGGAGGAATTTAGTTGACTGCCTATATAGCACATACTATACTATATGTATAGGAAGATATACGAATATATAATTGTTTGTATCTCTATATTAGAAGGTAGGTGCAACTAAAGGTTCACTTTATCTCTACAGTTCTGTTGGTAGGTACATTAATATTGATAGAAGGTGGAAGTACCTCCTCGTGTTGTAGTGTGCAGCTGTGAAAGAAGTGACAAAGTTAATTCGCAGAACACCAGCATCCAACATCCAACACCATACCTCAGTATAGTGTACCATACCCATATAGCCATATACCAGCTCAAAAAATCCCATTCTCCCAGTGCAGTATAATCAGTATAGTCCCACAATCTGCCTGTAATATTAAGAGACCCAACTTTCTTGCAGCCGTGCAGTCTGGCGGAGTCTCTCTCATCAAACACACAGCACACATAATTTATATTATCTCTACAAATATATTATTATTAGGAGGTACCTCAACACATGAGGACTCATATAGCTGGCTACAAACTACAAATATACAACCAACATACCGAGTCACACCAACTTCATTTACGAGATACCTTGAACACATTAACTTATTTACTCTCAGACCGACACCGACACTCAAGCCGACAAGACGCAGACAGCAACCAGAAGACAAACACAGATAAAGTGTATAAAACTATCTATCCGCTTCTAATCCTGATCCTCCAGATCATAATCATTATCAGTTTATGAAATACACATTCAAGACAGTTCCATCTGAACAAACTACATAATAATAATAATTGTATTTACTCGTTTTTTTTAACAAATTTAACTAACCAGTGACTAGTAAAAGGAAGTACCTACGTATACTTTGCTCTATCATCTAGTTGGATGAAAAAACTCAAGTGAATAATTTTTAGCGGTTTATTTACTTTCTTCGGTTTCTCCCCTTGACACCCTTCTAGTTATAAGTTACTTGTGGTGGTGTGGTAATTATTATTTTCAAGTCAATTATTAGCAAGTTGCAACAAGTGTGAGAGCTGAATCAAGTTTGCAAGTGTAAAAATATAAAATAAATACGAGATCTGAATTATTACTGTACGGACGTTTTCCATATTTTCCACAAGATACAAAAAAGTGACATTTATTTATTTCCAAGTATCCACTGGAATTATCATTGATATAGTTATTTTGTTTTCGTATCAAGAAATTACGGGAGACATAAAATATTATTCTTTTGGGATTCGGATTGCCCCATTTGGCCCGTGTCGCTTGTAGCAAGAAATTCATCGCGATTCTGTTTTTTATTGTGAAGATATACAGAAGAGGAAAAGGAAATCTCATCCTATAGGAATAATCTTACCTACTTACACAATCTCTGTCAGTCCCCCAAACCTACGTCAATGTGATCACTATTGAGTCCTATTTCGATTTGGATTTGGATTGAATGGAAGCTTACTTTAAGTCATAAAGCTGAGTTTGCAAATCCAAAAGCGGCTGGATGTGTAGGTTTAACTTCATCATTCATTCAGGAGTGAAACGTGATAAATAATCACAATAATATTATTCATAACCATGAATTCCATCTACAAGTACAGCGTTCCTTTCATCGTTTTGCTCAGTTTATGCCCGGGTAAGTTTATTACTGTGTATTATTATTATTATTTTTA
The DNA here is from genome assembly GCA_949802685.1 of Dicyrtomina minuta. Lineage (NCBI taxonomy): Eukaryota > Metazoa > Arthropoda > Collembola > Symphypleona > Dicyrtomidae > Dicyrtomina > Dicyrtomina minuta. The sequence continues at coordinate 30,405,489 of OX461810.1, forward strand.
TTATTATTTTGCAATTATTATAAATATACAATAATAATTTTATAGCATGTAATTGTATGCCGTGCCGTACAACAATTGGACTTGCATACTTGATTTAAAAATTATAAAAGGAATTTATGACTCCAATTAGGAAGTTAGTATTCGTCCATAAAAACTAATAGAATACAATAGACCATCATTATTACTACATTAATATTAGCGAGATAGAATTTGAAACTGGAGACGAACGAGAACGAGAGGGCCATGTACATACTGCATGTGGGTAGGTAGGTAGGTAGATTTGTAGTAGTCTACAAAATTGTAATTATTCAAAAATGATTATATACCTATTAATATGCAGTGAAGTCATCGTCATCTAAGTCATTATTTCTTGGAATTAGTATTCATTCAAACGTGTAGAGTCATTTTCAAGATTTATAGGTCCAAAATGATGAGCGTGTGGAGTAGATAGAGGATCGAAATCGAGTCTTTTGGACTCCGTCTCAACCTCAACTATTTAATGGTATACTACTGTTTCATCTGTTTCATGTGGAGTCAGATGTGAGCATGTTATGGAATGAGAGCTACATTAATGAGAACACAATAAAATTCTTGTCCGATTCCGATGCACATAATATTATAAATGCTGTTGTTTTACACAGGAGTATAGTATAGCAAGCCATGTGAGTTCTGGAGTAGGTAATAATAGCTACACATAATAGTAGTAATAATAATAATACATAATAATATCCTATACGGATTTTATGGTTGGAAGGAATAGTGGGAAATTAGTCATTTCGTACATAAGTATTGAGCCTGAGAGTATTTAATGTTTGTGTAGGTTATTCTATGAGTAATTTTTGTGGCAAATGATTTTGTTATGATTGCTTTTTTATGAGAAACCAGTCTTACAACATTATTTTATTGCTTTGAAGATTACTTATCACTTGTCGAATTTGTAGCTATAATTTTGCAATTGCAGTATGAACACGACATGTAATTGCTTAAGCAAAGTTTTTTTTGTAGTCTCTTCTCAAGCGCTCTGTGTTGGTTCAGCTTCCATTTCCATCTTTAGATAAAGTCAACCAGGTTTTTTCGTTTTGTTAACTGTCACTCATTATCATGAAACCTGCTGAGGTACAGGCAGAGATAGGGAACGAGGGAGAGAGAGAGATGAGAATGAAGGATCCACATCTGGATTGTGCAATTTGCTCCCATATATTGATATAAGACTTTTAACTTTTATACTGATTGTTCGAGCTTTGTACGGCACGTCAGTCAAGATTAAGATAATGTTTTGTTTTGACCGTTGGGATTCTCATATTTCTTTATAGGGAAGAGTGAGATGTGTGAGTTTGACTCTTGCTTATTTATCTACAATCATCTCATTGGCCTCCTTGATGACACAAGTACTGATCCAAACAATTTATGCTCTCTTCATCAAGACTTAAAAGATTGTAATAAAAAGGTGTCTAGGAAATGTCGTGGGGATTTGTAAGTCTAATTTTTTTCATCAAGCTATATATATTATATTACTATATAATATATGTACCCATATCTATTACAAATAAGTCTATATATAAGCTTGTAATAACCACAATTTTTGCATTCTTGTATAATACTATAATAGGGCATTTTTAAGGTAATCGGCATATCATTTGACATTTTTGTAAACTATTGCTTCCTTTTAGAAACTATCATTTTTTTGAGAAACTCGTCCGTGATCTGATGGGGCGCGATGGGCTAGGAAAAAATTGTTTGTCACTCGCCGCTGGAACCGGAACTGTAGCTCCAAGTAGTGGGGGCTCCACTGGTTCTGGTACACCTGCAATAAGTAAGTCAGGATCTTTGGGTCATGGAAGTGGAACTGGAGGCAATGGTGGCAGTGGGAGATCTAGAAATTTCCACAGTTCACAAGCCTCAGATAAATGTGCTCCGAAAGTCCGGACTGACGCCTTCGTTGGCTGTGCTCTCTACGGACTAACGAACCTTAAGAGCTTCTCCCAAACCCTGAATACTACAGACATCAACTACTGCTCGCTTGCGGGCGCCTGGTCATTAATTGACACTCCTGAATTCGCTGTTCAAATTACTAACAAAGGTGGACTTCGACCACTTCCAAAGGACATCACTACAACGACTCTAGTAAGTGTAAATATACATAATATAGAATATATACAGACATTGGAGTATATACATTTTCAATGTAAAAATGAGCATAATAGTAATAATGTTATTCTATCGTATTTGTTTTTCACTTCAATGTTATCTTTATCTTTGAAAGAGTTTTTTGGAGGAGTTGCGAATTGATCAATGTAATACTTTCTTATCATTCGAAATTTGAAAAACAAGAAAAAGGCTTTGAGAGACTACATACTATGGGGTCTTGATTAGTTTTAAGTATTGCTCTTATTCCTTAAAGGGGGACCACGAGCTTAATTTATTTATTTGTTATTTTGTGTTCAGGTGACTGTCATCATTAAAAGTAATCAATGTTCCGAGCGTAAGACTTACCAAGCAACTTTTGATGAAGTCCCGGGAATGTTCTCTGATGGCTATACCACAGCTGGCAATGTTTACATTGAGACCATGAAAGAAAGTGAACACGTCAAGATCCACTTCCCATATCTATTAGCAACCATCGATATTATCAAGGTATACTATTTTTTTTTTTACATATTATATTCCTTTTAGACATCAATAATCTCTACTCAACTTAAGATTAGCACGCCAGTCCAGACCAGAACTTTTTACTCAAAAGGAAATGGTTTATATATATTATGGAGACTACATACTCAGAGCGTATATCTACTAAAAAGTCCACATTCACGCATACTTGAAATCTTTCGTTGACTTGATGGATGAGTTTCTCGTAAATATTTGCAAACGCTTGAGTTCCCACTGAAATGCTGACAGCTTTAGTTTTCCTCCATCCGACTTCCTCAAATAATCTGGAAAGGTTCTATCCTCGACTGTTAAAATTTCGTGTCATCTGTTCCTCGGATATGAGGAATGAGGAATGGTTTACACAAACATAATATAAATGTTAACTTAGTACTCCAATGAAAATTGATACGCTTGTGCATCCTTGTTTGTAATGTATGTAACTGCCACTACTGTGAGAGCGAGCGAGAAGGGAGCAGACCGTGAGAAACATCTACGGCATATCTCTCTAAACTCTAAATTGTAATGCGTTTAGATGAAACTAAGTCTCGCAGAGAGTTGGGAGCAGGTATACGTTATATAATATTACGTAAGTGTGTGACTGGAGATGAGACGATGAAAAGACGTAATTATAAGATCTTTGTGATTTAACACATGGCTCGTGTTAGTAGTCAAGAATAGAATAACTTTGATGTAGCTTTTGAAGCAGAATAATGTAACGCTTAAGTGCAATGGCAGAAAAAAAAATTGAATAAAGATTCCAAAAGATTTGCCAGCATCATCAGTGCTAAGAAAAACAAACAGTGACAGCTGACAAGGGCAATTCTGCGAATGTGAAACTTTTAGGATTCGTTATTTTTATGTCTTCATGCTTTCATTTCATGTCTACATGCGGGACTCATCTGTATCATCATCGTAAATTGTATTAAAAATGTTTCTGGTTCTGGCGGTATAGCTAATTTTTGGGTGTCATGAGCTCACTTGGAAGAGTACATTATACTTTATACACTGTACTGTAATGGTTGTGTAGTCAGCAGTTAATTAAATGAGTAAAAAAAAATAAAATGCCGTTCTCTCTTTCCTTCCAGGTTGTTGATCGCTTACCCATTCCCTCTCTGTCCGTGACTATAAGGATACCACAAGCTCAAGCTAATAGTTTTGTCAATGATCCTGCGCGTCTCCGCGGTCTTCCTTTATGTTTCTATGGATGTCCGAAAACGGCAACAATGAAGCCGCGTTCTGCTGAAACGGCAGCAAGTCTCTGTGCCAATTATGATGAGTCCCCGAACTCGGCAGTGTCTGAATTCCCAAGTGGTAGTCCCTCTGGTGGAAATTCAAATGGTATCAATGCAGCTATTTGTGCTTCATTCAGAAGTGTTCAAAATATACTCTATGAATCAACTGTGGTGGATCAAAAATTAGCTTTTCCAGGTGAAGAGAATTTTGGGAGTTCATCAGAGAACCCTGTAGAGCGGTACCATGTTGAAAATTCTGCACTGACGAGTCAAAGTGTTCAGTTATTTTATGGTTATCATACTTTATTATTATATTTTTCATTTTTACTAACATATGTACTTAGCTAATGGAGGCCGTGTGGCTCGCTCTACTTAATTATGTTGTACATTTGAATTCATCAAAATGCATTGTATTTTTTAATGTGTAAAATCACTGTATATATTATAGTGTACATTTAATATTAATAATTTATAATCATATGTAGATTTTTAATTTTTATAGATTGTTCAAAACATTTTCGGTGACAAAAGTGTTAACAAAATATTATTTCGGATATACATTTATTTATTTTTAAACTTCAAACAAGATTAGGTGATTTGTTATATATTGTTAATTAGTGTTATGTTAACTTATTATATTTTCTGTATACTATTTTGGCATTTAACCCTGATCCTTATTTATCGTACAAAAGTACTCTCGTGTTACGTCAGATTCATCGTATATCGTATATATATAATATTGCCCAAACCAAAGTCACTAAAATTCATGTTCAACGTTATCTAACCCATAAAGAAACATGAAAACAAAGCTTCACATATTTGTTTTTGAATTTGTGAATCATTGTTTGATTGTTTTCTGAATTTCTGATACACATTTTTAAACTAATTATGCTCTGTAACTTTGCAGTTACTTAAGTGCAATTTTTGTTCTTTATATTACCGATATATAATAAATGTGTACGTTTTCCACCGAAAGGCTACATAGGCTAAAAAATTGGGAAGTAGGAATACGTGAGTAAGTACAGCTGAATCCAGGTTTGGCATGTACAAACATTTTTAAATTAACGTTTTTGTACGACTGACAGTTATAGTAATACAGGATTGTGAAAATTGCTAACAATCAATTTTTTATTGATCTCTTTTTGTGGAATAATAATGTAACTCTCATTATCATTTATTTAAATATTGTATCATGAAAATTAAATACGGAAGATATACTGCCTTGAATCTGCTTACAGACAAAGAATTTTCATCAGTCCTTTAAAAAATATAATTATATGCTTATATAATTAGATAATAATTACGTAGTATCTGCGATAAAGATGAGTGAATAACTCTTTTTACTAACAATCCACATTATGCTTATTAGTTCTGTATGTGTACAAACTAATTTAATTGAGTCATTTTTAGAATAGTGGAGAGACGAAAACATTATGTAATAAAAAGATTTGCTTGGACTTCGGAAGTGCAGTTACTTAGGTATTAGGTATACCAAAATATATTTAATATAAGTACAATGCGTATGTATTTCTTGAATAGAGGGAAGTTTGAGAATTGTGAATCCAATAAAAACAAAGCATATATTATGCACTTACGTATTCATATAATATTGTGTTCGCTCTGTTCAATACATAAAATTCCAATACTCTTCATTTGGCCGATGGAATGGGGTTTCTTGAATTTCTGATATAAATGTTTTCTTATTAACACAAGACACTTTCTTCTCATGTCTGCAAATTTTCCAATCCTTGTCAAATATTTTCCCATCTGGACAAGTCTCAGTAAAAGCTCTTTCACCAATGCAAATATAAAATTTTGAGCAATCTGTTTCGTATGGTTCGTGACCACCTCCGGCACATTTGTGACCTGTTGGAATTTTTTGAATAAAAATATAGGTTATAAGTTATTCCTACCTATACACATAATTTGGTCGACTTTTGAATTATACCCTTTATATTCGGTATAACTTGGTTATAACGTAACTCTCTTTTATAATTTTGACTACCTATTTACATAATTTACCGGTATTTTGAAATACTTGACCAATTTTAGCGAGTGATGTCAGTTGTACCATTAGAATTATTTGAAAGTTAATGATTAGTAGAATCTGAATAACAAAACGCGCATAGAGCGATCGTACAACTGTTTAAAAACTTGACAAAATTTTTTTAAGGACTTTAAATAATAAATGATGTAGAAAAACCAATTTCAGTGGTATATCTCTTTATGTGTAAGTTTACTGAGTGACGGTCCAAAATTTTTAATTTAAAAATTTGGTGGGAAATTCAAAAATTCAAATTCTGAATTAGGTATTTATGTTTTCTTGCAGAAATTGATAACAAATAAATAAATAATGTAGTAAGCAGTTTTCTGATAGTTTTTACTGCTAACAGATGCATGCAGATTGCAGATAACATATTAATGGAAGTTTATATTTATTTAAATTATCAACATAGGGGCCACGTTCAGGAACGCATTCCTCAGGAAGGCATTTGATATTTTCTAAAAATATTGAAAATCAAAATTGTGAAGAAAATAATTATTACATTTTTTATTTTTCAATAATTGAAGTAGTTTCGGATAAAATCATATAAATTGTAAATGGTATTTGCACAGTCTCAACCCCTCAAAAATTACCCCCAAATGAAAACATTCAAAAATTTCCAATTCCATTGTTCCTTAATTGCTTTACCGCAGCTGTGTGCCTAATTTCATGAAAGCTGAAGAACATGAGTTTAATTCTCCTTAAAATTACCTTAAAAAGTTTGATTCTTCTTCACGTACAACGGTACAAAACAAAATTAATGAGCTACAAACTTTTCTTACTTTCGTCTACGGGGCCGAATTCGCATTCCACGTCATCTCTGGGAAGACATTTCAGTTTTATCTCATCAAAGCCAAATGCGGGGGCACATTTTTCCAGTTTCAAGGATCCATTAGAACACCTGTAATAAATGCCACAGTCGAATTCCTCTGGGAATAGTCCATCGGGCTCTGGACAGTCAAAGTCAAATTTTTCAAGTTTGTATCCAGGTTCAATAATGCCGTTGAGAACTTCGCTTATTATTTCCTTCTCGTTAATTTCGATGGGCGTTGAATTTGTGTTGTTCACTGGCCGTATTTGAAATATTGTGGAACGGTAGCATCCGTCCTGAAAAATACCACAAAGATCAATATCTTAAAATAATGTGATATCATATTGAACGAGCGAATGAATTTACTTAGGATTTGATAATTTAATTTTAGCACTACAATTCATTAAGGGCCTTACAACGTATATTAACGATAAGTTCAGAAAAAAGAAAGCACGAAGAAATTCACAGATGGCCGAAATAATATTCATTTTCTGGCTAAAGGCTTAATGCTTACAACAGTATCAGAATAATTTTTAGGATACTTCGGATGGCAAACGTCTTTCTGGCTACCTTGAACCGTTTTGGTTACTCATCAAGAAAAATAGTTGTTTTAAATAATTGTGTTAATCTGTTAATCCTTGCCCTTGAGCTTTGAGCCAAGCATTGTCTATACACAGATTTATAAAAACTTGCATTTTATCATAAAAATATTACCCATTTCCTTAATGTATTAAAATTTATTTTATTTTGGGGGTTTTTCAAGCTCGAGTGTAAGTAGTAAAACTATTAAACTATAAGTGGGTGTGTGTGTTACTGTTGTGTCATTTAAATAATTGTATACTAATTTTAGTAAGCGCAATGAATGTCGAATAATCGCTTTACCGATTAAAATACTGTGTGTGTATTGTCAATACAATAAAGTAAGGCACCGTATCAATAAATAATCTTTAAAGTGCTTTCAAAAACTTCATCATTTGCTTACAAATTGTTCATTTTATCAGCTTTGTTAGTAAATCCTTCCCAAAAATTGTATAAGTACATAGTTTCATTATAACCAGGCGCGGGGGTACGCAACACGGCAGTTGTACACCCCGGAATAAATGCTTAGCATTGGCTAACATAGGAACATTTTAACTAGGGTGGATGACTTATAATATGTGTTGCCCATCCCCTTATTTGTTTCCTATCGCCCCTGATTATAATGTTTACCCTTCTTACTTCACTTCTTATGGTAGGCAGGTAGGCTAGTCTTTCAATAATTTGAGGGAATTCCCTTCATACTTGCTTGGCATCTTCAATAATACGTTTTTCATTGTAAATCTGTGATGTTGGAATAATAATTTTATGCAGGTTATGTATTATGTTCCTTATTTAGTTCTTTATCTCCTTAATGGAACCTGAATTTATAATTTTTTGTCATCTGTCAATGTATTTAATTTTTATTCTTCCAGTAAAGTGTTGTTCGAGTTATCAATTTTAGCACCCACGATGCACGCGCAAACGTCATCATGCGTCATGAGCAGGTGGTCTCGACTAGTTATCGTCAGTAAACTGATTTTTACTCCTTGTCTTGTAACACAACCAACCAAAAAACTGATTTCATTCATGTATTTCATAATACAATCTAAGATTTCAAAGCTTTGCTTTATCCTACCGACCGGTATAATTATAATAAAAGTTTATTTCCGAAACACGTCCACCCCACCTTTAACTTTAAGTTTACTTTTCCGAACTGTATTAGTACCTGGATTACCCCCTGAAGCCATGTTATCTGTCGTTGGCACTTGCTTAACTTGACTCACATGGGAACCTACCTTACTTGAAACTACAGAATGAAACGAAACTACCCGGAACGTATACTACCCATATAAGTGACCTCTGCTTGTATGGTCGTTCGACTGCAAAATTCGTTGTTCGGCCGCAATCGTGCGCGCAAATTCAAAAGTATCGATTTTTTCGAATTTCACAGCGCTCTAGCTCCCACAATTTTTGTCCAATTTTTATAAAATTTAAAATACAACATTTTATACACTTATCTAAAAAGTAATTTCAGGATTTTTGAAAATTCGAAAATTTTAATTATTTTTTCGAAAAAGTTTAAAAAATGTGTATTTCTGAAGCCCAGAGTTGGAACTAATTTTTTATAAAAAATTAAAATTTTCGAATTTTTAAAAACCCTGAAATTACTTTTTAGATAAGCGTATAAAGATGTTGTATTTCAAATTTTATGAAAATTGGACATAAATTGTGGGAGCTAGAGCGTGGTGAAATTCGAAAAAATTGATATTTTTGAATTTGTGAGCGCGATTGCGGCCGAACAACGAATTTTGCAGTCGAACGACCATACAAGCAGAGGTCACTCATATGGGTAGTATACGTTCCGGGTAGTTTCGTTTCATTCTGTAGTTTCAAGTAAGGTAGGTTCCCTTGTTAGGATAAATGCCAAAAAACATGATGAAAGGATAACACCGTCCGCGCTATGAATACGAGAAACTTGAATGCAATTATAACATGAGAAGTATACAAAACAATAGATAGCAGTCACAAATTTATTTTTTTGCTTAAACTTCGCCAGAACTGCCAAAACTGCTCACCACCCCAAACGTATGCAGTTAAAATGGGACAGTAAAATACTGCTAAGCTCCAAAACTGCTGCGTACCTTTATTAAACTGCCCAATCCCTTTATGCCTTTTTCCAAGAGAAGGTTTATCAGAGAAAATTAGAATTTAGTTTAGAACTCCTTGCGAGGACCAACAGGGGAACCTCACCAACTGGTACACCGAGATTCAAGAACATATCTGAACTGGATTCGACGTGGTTGTTCTATTGTTGTTAGATACAACAAATCCAAAATAACTCGCCTGCATTTTGGGCGGTTGGGTTACAACGGCCCGCCAAAATTCAAAAATATGGATTTTTGATATTTTGCCGCCCCATATGATGGTTGCACCAATTGCATGGTTCCAAGTTTCTATACGATTTCCATAAAATTCAAGATTTTGACTCTTCAGGTTTTTACCTAAAAAGCTTTTTCAGTGTTATGGGATAGCAAATTTGGAAGTCATGGGGCATCAAAGAAAAGAAAATTCGCTTTTTTTAAACTTTGGTCGATCTCTGTAACCCAGCCGCACAAAATGCGGTCAAGTTATTTGGGATTTATTGCCTCTAACACCAGATACGTCGAATGAAGATATCAGTTTTTGAATCAGGCATACCCAGATGGTGAAGTTCCCTCGTAAGTGGATATTCGTATTTCATATTAATACTGATGTGAAATGAGATTGGAGTAGCATCAGCATGGAATACGGCGTATACAATACAGATTCATTGGGGATTTAAGTAAGTTATGACAAATCGCTCCACATTAGCTGTGACATTACATTTATTATTTCAAAGTTTAATATTAACATTAAGATTTTGTATAATATGAATGTACAATACGTATACCTAGTAACACAGTAGCTCGTTCTGTGACCCCCACTACCTTTCAAATTAAACAAGAAAGTTTTCGCAACACTGCGGAAATAATTGTTTTAAATCACGCATCGCTGAAACCCAAACCACCTTTTTCTAATGAAATTGCTATTCCGACTTTGCTTAATTCTACAGTTTAGTACTTTAGAATCTCTACATGATAAAATCGGTAAGAAGCTAATTCGGTGCCCGTATGGAAAGCTTTCGTAATTTTATTTACTTTACGAAGTTGTTACATCTAGTTGTATAAATGTTTAAAACGTTTCTTAAATTTCCAAAAAACACTCTTGGATAGATTGTTGGCAGTTTGATGTTCACGACCCTCGGTTAAAATGTTACACGAATGTTTTTTTTATAAATATGCATGAAAAAAAGTTAACTTAATAAATCCAAGCAAGAATATACATACAGTCACTGCAGATAAAGGAAATTAAATTTATAGCAAATGTTGAATGTTGTATCCTTGGAGGACATTGGCTGCCTGATTCTTCTTATTAGGATAGTGGCTTGCAATCGCTTAAATACAGGCTAACGCTTAAAATCTACGCATTAGTAACCATATAAGCATTATTGCACACGACCGAATACCAATTTTGCTGTAAAAAACGTATTCTGTCATTAGTACAGTTACAGTAAAATACTAAAACAACGGTTTATTGCAAACGGACCTGGGAGCAAAAGCATTTTTATTCGCACCAACCTAATTTAATGGTTCATGCAAAATTATACTGCAGTCTTTGGGATGTTTAATTAATTTTTAGTAGCTCCTTCAACAAGGGCACCCAGTACTGATTTCAGTTCCTTCAAAGTGTTTTCGTTTTCCACTGTTCCGGTGACAATAAATTCTTGAAGTGACTTCACGTTTTCTATGTTCTTCACTACTTCATTTGCATTTTCGTGCAGTTCTTTTAGCGAATTTAAACGAGATGATAATTCTGGCAATGCCTTAAGAGTCGCCGAAGACTCTTCCATAAGATCGTACAAATCTGACAACTATAAGGTAATTAAAAATGAAGGATTTCATTAAATTAAGTTCTATTGACTGGGCACGGCAACGTTATACGGAAATAATACTAATAAAATACTTGCTACCTTTACCTTTAATGTTCGCTCCAATTCTTCGACGTCCAATTTTTTCTCTGCAATTTTGGTAACTTTTTGAAGGACTGACGACAAGCGGGATTCAATTAATTCAATATGAGATGGCTCCAGTAAGGATAATCGTGAGTTAAGGACCGACAGATTCCCCAACACTGTTTGGTTTTTAGGAGAAAGCGCCACAGTTGCCTGAAATAAATGTAAAAACTAAAATTGATAATACTAATAAAATACTAATAAAGCCTTGGTTCAAATTTGGTTTTATGAAATACATCGTACCAATTTTTCACTTTTTTCAGCACCAAGGACACTTTCCAAACGTTGAAGACGACTTTCTAGCTCAGTAATTTTAACATGACTGGATTTAGTGCCAACACTCCGGCTGCTACAAAGTTCGTATTGAATTGAATCCGAAGCCTTGCTTGAATCAGAGGAAGATTTTTGAATTTCGTCCATTTTAGCCAACAACTTACTGAAATAAATATTAACAATGTGTAAAATTTAGCTTTAAAATATACTGCAATTGTTTGAGAATAAAAAACAATGGAAAAACTTAGTATCTAACTTTTTTAACAATTTCTTATCATTTCCTTCGTTGGCACCAGTTTCATCTTGAATACGCGTTTTTAAAAGTTGTTGTTGCATATCATTAACATCCGAAACAATGTCTTCTGCTTTCATGTTATTTCCTGTCTGAGCCTCTAAACCGTTTTTTTCTATTTCTTCAATTAATTCTTGAAATTCACATTTTAGTCGCAAGTACTTTTGCATTGTAGTCTCGGTCTCACCCTCCGCGGCTAATTCCCAACTAGTCCGAGTGTCATATCCTTGCCGTAAAGAGGGCTTCGTTATACTGTCAGAAAAGTCGACTCTTGAACCATCCAAATATTTACCTCGAAATTTCTCATACGAAGTTTGCGTATTCAAATGCGTTACTTCAATGAATTGGGAAGACTCTTCTTCCTGCTAATTTATGGATCAACACTGTTCAATACATTTCTAATGATTTAATGATACTTATCGGTACAGTTAGTAGAGGCGTGGCTATATTAACATAAAATGAGAAGACAAATTCTTTTTCCACAATGATTTCTTACCACAATATAGCAAATTTTATTTTTATTCAGTAAGTAAATTCCGTAAATAATCAAATGAGCACCCGGGCTCTTATTAAATGTTTTGGACTGACAGCCCCGCGCTTATTTGAGCCCCGGGTTAATTATTCAGTGATTTACAGTAAGTAACATTTTATATTGGTAATAATTTTCGGTTTGATTTACCTGAAAATCAACATACTGGTCACTTTCGGGTAAGTCGTTGGTTTCGTATATATCTGGCTGGTCATACGCCTTGAAAGAAATTAAAAAAGGTCACATATTGTTCACATTCTTAAAGTCAAAATTTAAATTTTGAATTTGAAATTCAGAGGTTTAAGTTCCTAGAAAGTTAAATAAGTAAAGTTATTATAATTATAATATATTATCATTATCCGTGTGTACACGTATCATGCATGGAGTGACCAAAACTCAACTGAGCCATCGGTCAGTAAGAAACAGGCCGCTCAACTCCATAATGCTCAAAAAGCTGCACATACAGGACACACATTCATCAACTAAACTATGAACACAATGTACACTCACGATACAACGCAACGTGGGTGGGTGACAATGTTGAATGTTGAAAAATATAAAGTACTTCAAACTTACAATTCCTGGTAAATTTGCATACTTTGGATCTGCCATTTTTCCAACAATGAAAGAGATTCGAACCACCTGATGCCGATAAAGGTCAACTAAATACTTATAAATTTAATGCGATTTCTAGGTTACTGTCCTATTCATCAATGTTGAATCTTCTTCAGGATGACTAATTTTGCTCTAATCGCAAGAGAAGATGCAAGACGCAAGATACTGACAGCAGCCGAACCAGAACCAATCAACCAAAAACCTTCTTTGATTTAATAAATATTCTTGCACTATGTAGTACATATACACAAGTATATATATATTACGGGTGTATACTATATATCTTTTTCAGTTTTAAATCAGCAGTTGCAATAAGTTGAAAGTAATGTTTAGCAGAACGAACACAATAGGCAGAATACAGAGATACTGCAAAATTGAAACTCGGAGTGCCGAAGAAGAAGTGAAGTGACAATAGGTATTATGTACTATATGTACTGTTTGTTATTGCTATTGGTAGGGTGGCACAGGTAGGGTATATATACTGATGTCAGTGTCAGTTTCAGCAGTCAGTAGTACTAGTCGTAGTAACTAAGAAGCTTGCATAGACATAGACTACGTTATCGACCCTTGGGAGAAGGCTAGAATCTAGATGCATATCTTTTACATTGCCGTACATACCAAAAGAGGGGGAGGTAGGGGGTCCAAATATTTGATGTTCGGACGTCATTCTTGCACACATTCTATGGGCGAAGGACAGAGAAAGCAAGGAAAGTAGTAAACTTAGTAAAGTACACAGTACAGTACACTCACACTCTACCTCTACCTAAAACTGTGCTGTATAGTATAGCTGAAGGAAAAAGACGTAGATACTAGATACCTATATTCAAAAATACACAAAAATCCATATACCCATATCCTATATCATATATCTGTGCTTTTAAGTTTGAATCTTGGAGGTTTCAGATTTGAAAAATAGGGCGTCAAGCATTTTCAATGACAGCTATAGTATCGAATCCACCATCCACCTAATTATAATTTCCTACACTACGTACTTCTACTACTATTGAATAATTTTCTGAATAGAATCCTTAGTGTTATTTATAGTTTAATTAAGATTATTACACTGGTTCCGTCAATTCAATCTTTTTAAAGGAGTATGTATAATAATATTTTTTTAAATCGTCACGTAATCAATAACAGAAACATCAACTGAATTTTGTATCGAGCTTCATATACTTCGAATAATAAACCCAACGTGACTTCGTTCTTCTACGAACAGGTTCGTTCCTAATTTAAATGAGCATGAGCTAAATAATTTAGAACATTCAATATTATTTCACATTTCGTGTTGGGTTCATCAGCATTTCAGTATTTGCCATTTGCCATATCTTAATATATTTTTGGTTGTAGGCACTGAAAAATAGGGCTATAATTTTATGTGTAGGAGAGTCAGCAATAATTGTTATAGTTGATAGTTCATAATTTGTGATAAGATTTGAAATAATAAATAACTGTAATACTTTTAATTTTAATGTTGAATGTGGCTATAAAAATAAAAATAATTATGCGTCATACTTATATTGTGCCTATACATCCCATCCTAAGAACCTCTAGACCTCAATAATTGATAATACAATGTACAACGCAACCTATATATAGACAATAAATGACGAGGGATTTATAATCTTTCATCTTGCTTGGACTACATTTGTTGTTTGTGATTACTATATACTCCGGATTTTTAATTTGCAGATTCGTTCGTAGTAGGTCTGTAACGTTTGAAGACCGTAGTAACTTGTTTCTGCGGAATTGCCTAAAACTTTATAATGGTAAGAAAATCCTTAACGTTCAAGACATTATGAATGAAATATCAAAATATTTGCACCCTTTTAATAATATTTTTCACTAGAACACTAGAATATGCGTAAAGGTCACATGCAATATTAAGTGGAAGTTTTAAGGGAATGAAATAACTGATTATGTAATATGTTGTGAATCTTTGTGAATTAATGTGAATGTAGATACGATTCATCTTAATCCAAAATAGAGCAGGTAAAACTAGGCTTGCAAAGTGGTACATGAACTTTGATGATGATGAAAAACAGAAGCTAATAGAGGAAGTTCACGCTGTTGTCACAGTCAGAGATGCAAAGCACACCAATTTTGTGGAGGTAACTTGTAAATAATTGAATTAGAATTTTCAACCTGCAATCCTCTCCTAAATTGTAAATGCCCACCTAAAATTATTAGAATTTCATAAGAATCACATTATAGTGAAATTCCGAATCAATCCAATGCTCAAACCGTATAATTAAGTACTTAATGTTGCAACAAAAAATTGTGTTTATAGTTCCGGAATTTCAAAATTATATATCGCCGGTACGCGGGATTATATTTTTGCATTTGCGTTGACGTTAATGACAATAATTTGTGCTATTTGGAAGCTATACATAATTTTGTTGAAGTCTTGAATGAGTATTTCCACAATGTTTGTGAACTGGATCTCGTTTTCAATTTTTACAAGGTAATAGTAATTTGTTGTACAAAACAATTGTTCTCAATCGTAAATTGGTCTGAGCGGAATATTTCGTATGTAATTGAGGAGCGCCTTTTTTATTTTTCGTAAAGAGTTATTTCATACCCTGTTTGTTCAAATTCGTAGGTGTACACTGTTGTAGATGAAATGTTTTTGGCGGGTGAAATAAGAGAAACTAGTCAGACGAAAGTGTTAAAGCAACTTCTCATGCTTAATTCCCTGGAGTAATCTCATATAACCATATTTGCGAAGCGGATTAAGAATATTCAAGAATCTGACCATCAGCCCTTGTTTGCCTCGAATGCATATATCGTTCCCTTGGCCCTTGGAATGGTGTAAGTATGAAAAACAAAAACGTTTCAACTGCTAAGAATGAAACGATGGCAAAACGCAGAATAATAATGTAACACAAATCATAAAATACGTGTAAGTTTTCTTTACTTAAGTAACAAGTAGACATTCATGATAGAATGCAGTAAAGTATAAAAGAAAGAAATGTCAACATTCGTAATTTATATATAATATTTATATATGTATATATAATTATATACTTAATCATATTTTTCGTTATTTATGCCGTTGTGGTGTCCTAATATAAATTGTGTACAAATAGTAACAGTCGTCACATCTTTGATTTGCTAAGCATTATTTTTGTGTTGTATTTGAGCTTAAAGGTTTCTTCGCTGTTTACAAAAAAAATTATCATTATAATTTAATTACTATATTCACTGTAAGCAACTTCGATGCACACACACACAGTATTGTCTTCTAAATATTCCAATGAAAATCAGAGTATAGATTCTATAGATAAATGACAAATATCGTGATTGAAATGTCACTTACAATAAGTAGTGCATGTTTAAATATTAGTGTTTGTAAGGATAAAGATACGTATGTAAAGAGATTAAAAGTATAATGTGACGTAACAAAATATAAAGTCAAATAAAATAGTTGCATGTTTCTGTTTCTTGTATGAACGAGATCCACAGAGATAAAGATCATTGTAGGGACGGTGGGTTTCGATTTGGTGGGAGGGAGTGAAGAGCTGTATAACGGGGTATCATGGATCTTCCAGCCGTGGGCGATTTTGGATTTTTGACCATGCCATCAAACATTTTAACGTTGGCTGATACTTTACCTGCATTTTTTGTTTTGAGAAAATGAATTGATTCTCTGTTCACAACTACCGGAGTTTCACATACAGAATTAACTGGTGAACAGTCAAAATCAAAATTCGTTCCATTCAACCATTCATTTCCCATATTTGGAGAAGTTTCGGAAACATGATGTATCTGATGAGGAGTTTCCGCAAAACAAACTTGTGCAACTTGCTTCGTAGCTTTCGGTTCTTGAACATACCACAGTCCAGAGTTGGATGGTAAACTTCGCCTATCTTTCGGAATGTTCAATGTAGAAGGGCGACGGAGTTTTTGATGGTCGACCCCCACATCGATCGCACTCTTACTAATTTTCCCCTTGTTCTCAAGCTTATGAACTAATTCTTGAACTGACGACATGCGACGCATGACCTGACCATTGACATTCACACTGTCCTTCAAAATCGACTTTTCCCTTGGCGTGATTGTTCCACCGGTAACAAAAGTAGTTCTCCTACTACTTCTAGGGTCTTCTCGACTTACGTGGGCGCTTGCACGCACAGGGCTAGGCTTGGGCAAGCCGGTCCAAGCCGTGTTAGGCCTTCCACGTCGCAAAGTACAACGGGTAGGAGATCTAACAAGTGGTGGGGGCACCGGGCGACTTCGAGGACTCCGGAGTGACATAAAACGAGGAGACTGAGTAGCTGTAACAGATGACTTTACCGGGTCATGCGACCTTCGCCGACGGAAAGAATTTATTTTTCTCTGAGAAGGCGAAACGCCTCGTTCTTGAACCGATCCCCGACGCTTAAGCTCACTATTATTGCACGGTCCGCCTCGTATTTTTTCACTTTGCAAGTTTATTATTTTCTCTTCTTTCAGAGTCCTTTCAAATTCTTTCGCAACACTGGTAATTGCTGGCGAGTTTTCTAACTCTAATCTTAGCGTACGATTGCGCTCCAAAATTTTCGACTTATCCGGTAGTGGAGGGGGCGATTCTGCTTCAATCTGTGGCAACGATTCTTTTTCAGTCGAATAATCAAGCTGGGCACACAAAGTTAACTTTTGAATATCTTGAATAAGTGGTGTCATTCGGAGGGCTTCAACAGGCATGAATTGCTTATCGTCATTCCTTGAGTCTGGATTAATTAAGTAATTTTCATTAGCAATACCATTATGGGAGTCTTCTTTACCACCTTCAGTAGTATTAAATGATAACGAAGACGCAATAAAAGCTTCGTTTCTTATATCATCGGTTGTAGCAATAGATGCAAGCGACACGTGTTCCCCATCACTTTGATTTGCTAGTGGACTTGACAGTTTACCTTCGTTATGTGTTTGAACATTAGTCTCAGATGATGCTGAAACTTTGTCAGATGAATCGGAAACCTTGGATAAAGGACGAGACGTTTTTTTCCTTGGAGAGTTTGTAAGATGATGAATCGAAACAACGGATGCAGTCCGTTGCGATTTTTGCAAGGTAGGATTCACTTGATGTAACAAAGCCTAGAATACAAAAATATGTCCAATACTGTTAGTTCTCCTGTTCTCAATACCTTAGGTCTTGAAATTAAATGTGAACAGTTCTAGTTCTACATGACTTAACAATGCTTCAATATTTAAAAAGATACGCTCATGAGATGAAATACGGAATGAAAACATTGGGTTACGTTATCGTGACTACATGAAATTTCCGGAACAGAAAAATAAGCTGGTATTTTTTTAGGAGTTCTTGTTTCGCTACCGTTATCACCAAACTTAGAGTCGGCAGATGCAGAAGTTTTAAGAGAAGGTTTTGAAGGAAGCAGAGAGAAATTTTTAAAGTATTTTGGAAGATTAAGAAGTAGATTCGTTTTATTCGACGTTTCAGGAGATCCAAAATCTAGTAATTCGTTTTCATTTTCCGAAAAGCTTTCATCCTAAACGCAATTCGTCTGGTACTTATAGACGCGATAGATTTATACTTTTTTTTTGCACAATCTATTGAATTACTAATTTAATAGATTTTATATAACGTACCACTTTTTTTCCCGACTTTCTTCCAAATCCAAGTTTGGTATGCTTTGACGACGATTTGGATGATGTTGGCATTAAAATCCTTGCATTGTCCGGTGTAGATTTCGATCTAAAATTAGTAAGGGCAACTTTTTACTATGAAAATCTAATAACTTAATATTTATGTTATGCATCTAAATTAAAATTCCCTTCTGTGGTAACTATCTCCTGACAATATAAAATACAATATTTCCAAGCACAAACACCACCAAGCCTTCAATAAGTTTGCAGTATCACGTGACACATTACATCCCCTTTTACATTAGTTGAGATAAGGGATTTAAAAATTAACGACCAGTTCAATATTATTGTGCCTATAAAAATTGGTTGTCGGACAAAGTCTCCATGGACATTGTCTCCCCCAATTGTCCCCCCGGTCAGTTTCCCCCAGACAATCCAGGGAGACTTTGCCCGTTTACCATAAAAATTACCTCTTTTCCCGAACTATGTTTGGAGTCGCTCCATTCAGATTAAGCTGCTTCCATTGCGATCGCATGGGGCTATAAAGAATTACAATTTTTCTAAATAATTATATGGAAGTAGTATTAATTAAGCTAAAAATCATTCAGCAACAGCAAATAATGCGAATAAAACTTTTCACTACTTTTAATACATGTTACATTACAACGGACCACCAACGGCGTATATATACAGTAATACACATACACTACGCAACGCAACGATCTTCGCAACCAGAATACAGAAGACAGTTCCCAAGCAGAGAGCAAAAATTAGAAATGCCAATAACCATATATACTAATATTTTGAATACCTCATCCCTATAATTTCCGTACTCATTACACAAAGCATGGTGTTAGACAACTAAGGCAATAGAAGCCGGCCAGAATTTAAAATGTTATAGTTTATTACAAATATCCACCGATTATGTATGCTGAATTCTCGTGCAATTGCCAATGGAATGCTAACTAATAACTAATAAGACTACTATTATAATTTGGTTATTGATGGTTCCAAAAATCAAATACATTGTAGCATTCCTTTACATTAACGTAACCGAGGTCCCTAAAGCAATAATATGAGCAACCAGCAGAACCAGAATCAAACTGTACTACGCAACTATAATAGAAAAAACATTTCAAACTTTGCATATAGAAGTAGTACATAGTCATCTGATTTCTTTATCAAAAGAAAACTAAAAGTTGAACAACAAACTACTAGTTTTAAATATCGATGACTTCATTATTCTAGAAAATCAGATTTGAGATTTAAGGAGGGCATGAAAGATACATAGATTTACCCGAATGTGAAACTAATCCTGAGCTAAAATTTCTAGAATAGTACAGGTATGACTAAAAAGAATGACAAAAAATTTAATACTTAACGATTTTGCCGATTTTATTTCATAAAATGGCAAAACAGCCTCAGAACAAGCAAATAAATAATATGCCAGCTAGACAAACAATTATAATACGAGATTAATTTATATGTAAGATGTAACTATTTTATTCAGGCAAAATTAAAAAAAAACCTTTATGCTTCTATAAGTAATCTAGTATGGGTCTAATTGCCCTCATATTTCAAATTGCTAATGAATCTAACTAACAAGTTTGCTAATTTTTCTAAATAAACTGCTCTGTTTGGAGTACAGAATCAGAGACAGCACTGATGATGATTGAACTATCCCAAAAAACAATTTAAAGCTATTCATACATAAAATTAGATTGAAACAACGCCGAAAACTAACTAGTAAAATCGTTAGTAATGTTATAGTATTGTTACAGCAAATTAACTCATTTTCGGAGAAATTTTTTAACCTACTGGCTATGCTGCCAGTCGGCAAAAAAACCAGCTGCATACTAATATACATACTTACATATAAGTCAGACACCGGAAAAAACAGAAAAAAAGAATGTATTGATAATATTACTTAACCGAAAGCGAGCATTGCAGGAGATTATATCTTCTACGATTTTTAGCTCACATAATATACAATGTAAAGTTATTGAAAAATGCACCCCGACAAAATTATTACACAAACAAATAAAGCACTCATTCAATCTTTATCAAGTTATTACACTAACTCCAGAGGCACCAGCAACACATCTAAGCTTAACTCCCAGTAATAATAACAATAACTAAGGAAAATCCTGTCTTCATGTGGTGTACCTGGGATGATAACAAACTGCTGGAGATGGGCAAGCTAAAAATCCGCTTGGTGAGTTGGAATCACCTCCATTAAGGCCGTTTTTGCGTACTGCATCCAGAATGGTTTTTCTTCGCAAAACATCAATCATTAAATATGTTACCTCATATTCGCATTACATCCTAACTCCATTTTCACAAGGCAAACGCAATTACCGAAATCATATTGCGCAACCAACAATAATAATCAAAAAACTAAAAAATACGTCTGTCAAGGTAGCCGCTTCAAAAAAATGGTCCAATTAAAGCAACGGCTATATGAACACGAACAGTTATTGAAGTTATTGGCAATGCTGATAAGACATTTCAACTCAATTAATTTAAGAGGAACCACACAACTACACTAACAGGTCACACCAAACATCCTCATACTTCAATCACAATAAAATTTATAAAGTTATAAACTACAACAAACTTGATCAAGGGTTAAAATAATTACTTCTTTTGTATTGAAAAAATAGGCTCTTCATTGGGACGCTTTTTTGTACTTCCTTTCATAACAGGGGTATGCGGTCCAAAATCATTTGGAGTATCGATTCCAGAGCTAGGAGTTTCACTTCCTTTTCCATTAGTAACTTTTCGCAGGAACCCAAACATCCCTTGATAATCAAAAATATCACACCTGTCTATTAATATTTAAATAAATTGCATTGGGAATTCTTTAAAAGCGAGATACAGACTTATATATTTAGGTGCGTGAATATTACAAATTAAAATATTAATCCTATTTTTACTTGTCAGCGATCCACTTCGACGTTTTTTACGCCTTCCATCCCTAGACGATCCTTTTTCAATGTCTATTTCATCATCGGAATTCCTGTAATGTAAATGCACTTCTAAAGCGTTTGCCAATTTTGGTGATATCCAACCAACGTAATCTCCATAGAGAATCAAGATCTGGAACAAGATTAGATTACTCAATATATAACTACTACCCCATTGTTACTAACCACCAGTAGGAAAATAGTTAACATATTTCCCATCAAAATACAATAAAGCTTAATTACTTCAACAACTTTCCGATTTTTTTCGTGAGCAAGTTTCTCGGAAAGTATTAGCTCTTTTCCTTTGCTTCCATGTTTTCTTTCCTCAACAGGCATAATATTTGGGGTCATTACAAGAGCTAAATTTTTATATCCCATTCGATTTTGATGGCTATGGTTTACAACTTCGTACAAAAACTAGAAACCAGAACGAAAATTGCATTAAAGTAAGCAAAATTGTGAAAAGTTATCGGCATTATCAGTCACTTGTTGAATAAATGTTAATACATATTTAAAATCATATATAATTAAGTAAATATGGAAGCTTACAGCCATTAGATAGGTGAGAATGTGGATGTTAGATACTGGAAGCAAATAAACAGATAGAAGCACAGCTTCAATTTTGGTGATTTCTTCCGGATGGTCCAAACAACTACCAGATGGAAGTGAATTGTTATGATCAGTTGTTTATTATTTAGAAAAACTTTAAGTATGTAAGTACATTTGCATAATAAAATTACTTTAGAAACGTTGGTTGAGCATTATAAGGTATTAACGGGCTTGGCAATTCACGAAGATACTGCTTCAGAACCGATGATGCATCAAAAACGGTGTCGTCACAATGAAACACATCCGTAACTCCATCTGCGAATCTTTGCTATAAAGATAATTGAATTGTAAGCATGAAAAGTTCCCCATTAAATAATTCAGTTATTTCACAATGTGAGATAATTTTACATGTCACATTAAAACCACGTGAACAAAGTAACAAAGTATATATTAATTTAATATCATAAAATGGTCCTTCAATTAAAGAAAGATAAAGATACTTGACCTGACCGCATGGACAGGACAGGACATAAAATATATAAAAATAACTAGATACGCCTACAGCTACTTACTTTCAGTTTTTGAACCCTAGATGTCAATCCGGATTTTCGAAAAATTCCTTCAGTTGATATTTCTTTTCTAATGAATTCACACGTCTGCCTAACAACGTGGGGAATACATAACCTGACAGGCGTTGAATTTTCCAACTTCAACTCGACAGAATCCTAAGTACGTAATTCAGAAAAATCCACCATAGGATGAAAGTCACAAATTGAAATGATATAGCTAACAAGTAAGACGTTATTTTCCCTTTTAAGGTGTAGTAATCATATGGGAAAATTAATTAACACATTTTTTGCGCAATCGGTTTTTATAGCTAATAAGAAGTGGAGAAATTGATAAATTAATATTCATACTAGGAATTGATCTGAATTGGTGGCAGAATTCGAAGATGGCTTTTTAGACTTCGATCTCGATTGTCGCGAATCGGATTCCAAGCGAATTCCTAGGTCTGAAAGTTCAGTCGATACTATAGTTGGAACAGACAACAAGTCGTAATCAAGGGTTTCCAACATGTGTTTCCTAGGGATTGTACTTTCCTCAGTATTGGTGTCCTTATATAAATATGAAATGTCCAGTCGATCTATTTTAGCATGCTTTCTTCTCCCACTCTCTTTTCTTGATAAGACAGAACCAGTTCGATGTAACTCCTTTCTAACGCCAGCATCGGAGGTTACTGCCGCCAATCGATCAGATTTTTCAATTTCCATTTTCGGATTTTCGTAGATCCACACTACTTGCAATGAACTGCAAATGATAGTAAATTACTTCAATTTAAATAATAACAGATCAGATTAGATTGAGGAATGATCAGTGAATCAGACAAGTCAACGTCAAAATGGTGCCATTGTCAATTATAGCAGCGGCACCTCACTTTAACGCAATTTGCTAGTTACATATAATATGCGTTAATAAAAACAACATACTGAAACGTTGGGATTTTACAGGGATACCTCAAAGCTAGAAGAGTGGACAAGAACTAGGAAAGAGGTACTTCAGACTTCTGCGTTGATTTGGCTAATAAATTAATAATAATAATAATAATAATAAATACATGTAACTCCTAAAGATATTTGTTTACATAATCCTTATTAAGTCACTGCTGTAAAAATGTAATAGCCAAACGAATGCTCAAAAATAACATTTTAAACAAATTAAAAATAAGTTCTAAATCTTCTAAACCAGTTTTTGCTGTTATCATCGCGTCGAAATTCGAAGAAATGAAACAATCGACAATGATAGCCGAAAGCTGAGTTAAAAACATGTAAGAAAAATTGTGAGAAGCAATAGTAACCACTGATGGTATGACCCAAGTCGAAAATCATACTCCTAGCATGCTTCTGACTGAGTTAGAATAAAATATTCCTATCACATCCTATCCCTTCATCGATTTCGTCCCTTTTGTGTTTGGCTTGCTAACAATAATTATTTTTTTGTTTTGACTTTTAATTTGGTTGTTTTGTTATTAAGTATGTGAGTACGCGAACGGCGGCTATAACCTATTGATCAATTAATTATTATCAACTTAAATATTGTTGCAAGGTCACAGAAGAACGTAGTCACAACAAGCGATGTCCGAATTTTATGTGGCAACTCAGTTGCCATGTTAACTGTAATATTTAACTTTCCTCGTTCATTCTTCTCGAAATCAACTAGTACTGGTATACACTCATTGTAACGGCCAGGGTAAAGCCAAGACCAAGAGTGACACCTTCAACCCTAATTCATAATTTATTTCTTGCATTCTTGATTCTTGCTATTACAATGGCAAAGTAAAGACTCCATGGGGTCACGTTTAAAAATGTGTATATTTGCATATCGAGTTAATGAGAGGTTGACATACATATGATTGTAGCTTTTGATTTGTGGACTGAAATGTTGAATGAGAAACAATTAAAAAATGAAAGACGTAGCGGCTGATGAATTTGAAAACTGCTTACTTCCACCGGAACTTGCAAAGAGATTGGACCACAGCAATAGCGTAAGTAATAATTATTACGCTTACACAATTATGAATAGAAATCCAGTTATATACACTTACAACTATGCAAACTAGATATATCATAATTTATTTAGCCTTAATCATTAATCACACGTACCTCCTGTTTTGCGTTTGTGCTAATTGATAAGTAACGATGGAATTTAGATGATGCTCTCCAGTCAGTAAATGGTAAACTGCACTAACTGCAGGTGTCACATGTCACGATAAATGTTAATGATTAGTAACAGTCAATAACCGACAACGATCGACTATTGAATATAATTAATAATAATAGTGAACGGTAGGTATAAAAATAATGATCCATAGAATAAATGATAACAACTTAAAGCTGATTTATTTTGACAGGAGAAATGAAAACTTTCACACAATTGCGAGCAAGAAACTATAGACTTACGGATATTTTAATATTAATAATTATAATTATAATATTAAAACTTAAAACAACACTTTTAACTAATTTTGGGTTTTGCATGCCGCCGGAGACAAACTATAATAGTGGTAAACAAACCAGCAGAAGAGCCAAACAAGCATTTCTGTGGGAAAAGAACTAGCCAGTAGGAAATCGTCCATAAATGATGTCATCAAAATATTCCAATTTTAAGGACCCTGGGACATCCCTGTCAAGAGCGAAACCATTCCGTAAATGGGTATTATAAACAGATGTCACCAATATTCGGATAGACCCATGGGCCCCCGACAATGGCGTCATTTACGTACAGCCCCTAGTCAGTGTTGTAGCTTGTGTCTTGTGTCTTCTGTGTCTATGTCGGATTCAAATATTGTTAACGGCCGACAGTTCCCTCGCAGATGTCGAATGATTACATAGCGCATTCGCCAGACCCCCTTTTCCGCAGTCGCACTGGGCTCTTCTTTGCTGGGGAAGAGATCTCTTTTACAGAGGAGATGTGTTTACAATTTGGATGGGTGTAGGAACTGGAAGAAGTTTGAGGAGCTGAATTCATCTCACAGTAACTCTATAGACTCTATAGTGAGTAGTATCGCTGGGTTCTTCTACATTTTATGGATTAATCAAGATTTCGAAAAAGGCTAAAGTGCATGTGCAGTGTTTGTGCGTATTTTGCACCTGGCCTGTTAATATCTGAGGCCATAACCTCTGCAAAATTTGCTCCGATTTTAGTGTTTTTCGTTCGTAATTTAGTGTAATTGTTACATATTGACCAATTTTTCAAAGAATGTAGTGACTGTCAGCTGTGATAAGGATTGGATTTTAGCATCATCTTCTTCAGAGTTGGAGCGTTCAGGTTAGTTGCGTATGAGATCTTGTGTATGCTGTATCCGCAATATTAACCCCATGTTGTCAACTTGTAGCGCAGGCTACTGACTGTAGGCAGTCTAGTCTTACAACACAAGTTTAGTGTTTCTGGTATTCTGGTTCTGGTTTAAAGGGTAGGAGAAGGGAAAATTATTGAGCAAACGAAATCGATAAATCTACGCACAACCAAATAGTTCACAAAATTACATTTGACATTTGCCAATATTTTGATCTTTTTAGTTTCTGGTATGGAAGGAATTGGATTATGTAAACATGAATAATGATGAATTCGAAAATTAGTAATAATTTATAAATGCAGACTACTTGAGGCTTTGTTCTTACTTAATTATTTATGACTTCGGACTTGCCGATTATACGTACATACGTAACTACTTACTTTGTTGCCATTACGCACATTGAATTTAAAATATTTTGATGCTGTCACTTAGTCTTACTTCCCAATTAGTTAGTAGCTGTGAGTAGTGCTAGTAGTTGGTATATTAATTAATTAAAGCAAATGATGAATGAAGGGATAACTGAACAGATTATTATTCGTTTGTTTGTTATTAGACGGACAGACGGAAATGGGATGTACTAGCTTTATATTAACGATGGCCTTGAGGACATTTGTCAGTGTCAGTTGTTTACTTGGATAGACTTTAACATTTTATACCTTGTGCCTTGTATTGTTGAAAGTGGAAGAATGTTTTTTAGTATAGGAAAATAAAACATGGGAAATGCAAGTATCAGTCAGCGGACATACTATTAATTAACACCCTTGGGAGGTATATTTACTTCCCTGAAAAGAGTTAATCTAGACCCTTGAGGGGTATATTAACTCCTCTGGGATGTATATATATACTATACCCCTCAACAAAAAAATCAGCGCACCAATCAGGGAACTGATTCACCGAACTAACTTTTTACGAAAATCGAGTTACAAAATCATCATCTTTCAGGTGTAGATGTAACTTTTAAATCGTAGATGAAATAATTTTGGACTTTCCGGGGGGTTAATTTATACCTTGTCCTCTGACTGAGTATGTATCAGTTTATGAAAAGCAAGCGTGAAGATTAAGAGTGTATATTTACCTATTTAAACTAAAAACACTGACAGCTGATGGCTTATGCTAATTGACGACGACGACAGTTATACAGCGATAGCTAAGTTATAATAATATTCAGATATATGGAGCAATTTGATATCTGAGTAATAAGTAGATTCGCTCGCAAAACATGTGTCAGTAAGTAGGTAAAGTGTTACTAATTTAATAAAATCGTTAATTACACCACACAGCATGTTATGCGGACCAAGATCCAGCGTATAAATAACCAATTTGCTGATTTTGTTAGTAGATGTCCTATCGCTTGTAAATAGTGTAATTTTAGCTCATTAGTCGTCTCTTGATTAACTAGGTTTAAAATTCAGAAGGTCCTGTCTGACGTCTTCGCGAGTTCGTGTAACTATCTAATCGTGTCAAAGCAAGATACGGAGGAAATGCAATAACCCGATACATTTATTAGTTGGTGTAAAAGAATTAGTTAATGGCAAACGAGGTAAGTACTTTTCTATTTATTTATAAATCTTATAACTTAATCCAACAGAGTGAACACTAAACATTGTACATTTTGTTCGTTTTTACTAATTAATTTGAATATTGTTACAAATGTAAATCTTAAAACTTAACTTCTTGAGAAATAGCGAATAGGTATTACCATGAAATCTCAACATAAGTAGAAAGTGCATAAAACGATATAGGTAGCTACATTTTTTTGCATGAAAGCATTCATATTCGATTGTAAAGCAGTCTGAATTTCACAATAATACATTAACAAGAAGAAGAACATTAACTTAACATACTGTAACTCCAAGAAGTTTTCGTTTACTCCCTAGGTCCTCTCATCTAATATTTACATTACCAATGAGAAAAAGCGCTAGACAAAATATTAAATTTCTTGGTATTTGCATGCATAGCATAGGTTACATAGTGTTAACACCGGAAACATGTTTTTGGAGAAATTAGTCATCAAGCGTACCTCTAAGGTCGCCAAGTGGCTAGGAATGCGGTCATGCAAACTTTTATTGGCAACAGGCGACAGCAATATACTGTCGGTGACTACACAGTCTGCTCTTTGAAGTGTGAACAAATAATCTTGAACAAATCCAAGTGCCGACAAGTAGATGAATAGGTACAGACGCATGCGGTCAGTTTAAGGTTTTAAAAGAACTTAAATGTTTTCCAGTCTTCTGCATCGATGGTCATTCAAAAATCATATAGTGAATCACACAATTGGCACTGTCGTAACCACAGATTTCCCTTGTCGTGGCTTGGCATGTGGCACTTGGCAAGAAAAGAACTGAAACTCGACAATCCCAAACAAACGCATTCAGCGTCTGTGGATTTTGTAGAGAAATCCGAAAGAAGAGTAGAAGAAACTCTATACCCTTAAATTTCTGGAGAAGAATACAAATAACATGAGTCGAATATTATTTCGTATGCATTGTGCATACGAAGTATGACAACTTCCCTATTTCCTAGTGTTCCGAGGCTTCAGTGTACATAACAAAAGAGTATGTTCCTAAATGTGCTATTGAATAAGTTGAATCTAAATATCTCGGTGCCAGGCATATGTTATAGTTGGTTGCGGCGGGCAGAAACAGAAGTTGGTTAACGCCAGTTCCGTATATTATGTACATTTGTACAATTTCTTGGCCTTATTATTATGTGAATGAGCGAGCAGCTACTGAACACACCTCTTGCTCACGAGGAGGTTTAGAAAATGAAATGGACGGGAAACATGTGCTAAGCGTAAAGGAAATTGGTAAATTAATGGTTTGGAGTCTGGAGGACGGAGGGGGATATGTTAAAGGAGAGAACTTATTTTTGAAATGAATGATTTGCTTCTCCTTCTTGTTACCTTCCTTCCTTCCATCCCATTTTTGATCTTTCTGAAGCAACGAATGGCATCGGCAAGCATCCTTGCGTCTCAAAGAATGACGACGACAGAAATACCAAAATGGAAATTCTTTTACCTAAAAGTGAAAGGAATACATTGTCAGTATGGATTGTCAAAGTCTTCTCCATTCTAGACTGCCCTTAAATATTGTACTGTCGTTTGTGATTAGTGGGACTGTCGAAAGATTTCAATCAAACCATATGTTATTTAATAGGTTGGTTGTTCTGCTTTTTCTTTGGCGGGTACTTGCGCTGGGTGTCCCTACGTAAATTTTTAACCGATATTAATGTGTGCATTGTACATACTAATATTTACGTGTAGGTATGTAATACCTCCCTTATTTCCCTTGGCTGTGGTGGTCTGCGTACTTTTTGTTGAACAGATATTGATGTTAGTCACAAAATTTACCAGAGGAAATACTTTTATTATGATATTATTATTTTCATTTTAAATGAATACATAAAGAAAGAAACTTAAATCGATCAGTAATCTCTAGCCAGTAAATTTTAGGCCAAGAACAAGCATATGGCACACGTAGTATAAATTGGTACTCCTTGCTTCTTGAAATGCTTATGCTTAATCCGTAATCCTGTAAAAATCTAGTACTACACATACTCGAAAGCTGAAGCGTAAGCTCACTCAAGTAAAAGTTGTATTGAAGCAAGCAGCTGATTATTCTCCTTGATTTGCTCCTCAGTATATGAGACGGGGATGGTACCTAAGAGATCCTTCCTTTTATTTTGTCTGCTCAATAAGATTTTGATTTATTGAGCTTTCATCTTCATCAACCACATCCCTTGAGCATGCTAGGACCATTGGCCATTCTTTATATTTTAGCCACGGATATTTTAGGTACGCTGTTAAACATATAAGTATTACAGGGCTTCAGATAATCCAATCATGCTGAGGTTTCAGCGTATTGAGTACTGAGTCATTGGACCGTGCTTTACGTGCATAATAACATGTATATTCTCGACATCCTCTGATTATAGTTTGTGTTCCTGAGGTGCGTACACCATGGTGATGGTGTAATAAACGCTGACTGGAGCATTGTAAATCTGTGCGTGCCTAAGAGCTAGATGATATTCCTTACAAGTGATAGTTATGTTGGGATTGGAGAAGATACATACATTAAATTATCTATATGGGCTTGTTCTTCCTTTTTTACGTACTCTTTTTCTGATCGTGTTTGAGTTTTGAGTACGGCTCTGAATCATTAGGACCAGAATAGATACCTTCACTTTATGATTTCGTATAGATTCGAGCACAGAGAGTAGGTATGTAGGTAGGTGTGTATTCATAATGTATGTATACCTACGTAGTTTAGTATTATATTGTTCGGTTGGGTACGTCATTTTCGGTTGTTACTGGGTTCTACAATATAAGCTGGTTTTCTTTCCATTGTGTTCCCAGACTCCAGATTGAGCTGAGCAATGATGGTTGAGTGAGACATAGGTAAGCGTAGGTAATAATAGATACGTATATGCATGTGGTCGAGGATGGTTCTATTTTTTACTGAGTTTTTTCCGTAGATGTGTATTTCTTGAGGGCTCGTAAGTTAAACTAACGATGAGCGACGGGAATTTTTATTTCTTAATCGTTTTACTTCGCTCCTCGTGTTCCGTTGCATGTTCCTCATCACGTAATTTTCACCGTCGCTATAATTTCCTCTCCATTGCATTGGTCTTACTCTGTTCTTTGTCCTGAATGACGAATTTCGTAGGCTGGAATAATGTATTACTGTGTAGTGGTTTTGTTTTGATATCCGACATCAAGGGCTGTCTTCGTCCATGTAACCTTCCGGCTTGCATATTCATTATGACGATTACTAAACCATGGTTTACTGGAAAAGGGCGTGGAAAGTCCATTTGCATGGCAGACTGTCTCACTCACGTTTTGTCCATGATTAACTCCCAATCGAATGAGATGAACAGGTTTTATCCAAGCTGTCTAGTGTTCCTTCAGGGAGTCGACAAGGCTCAAGATTTACGGACTTTTAATTTTTCCCTCGCATAGTCATATTTTTTTGTACATGATTTTGCTTAGGAAAATTCACTTGTTCGGACTTATAGCTCGGATAAGCACAAATCTCTTTTGTGTTTTCTACCTGAATTTCATCTGTACATCTGATTTTGAGTTCATATTATTTTGTTCGCGTTTTGGAGTATTCTAACTTCGAGCTAAGAGCTGGTCCAGGGATGTATCTTTTGCAGTGGAAAGCACGAAATGTCAGTACCCAAGTACCAGTACGGGGCACTTTTTTTATTGAAATTTTTATCCTATAGTTTGAAGTTACAAAATTTGTAGTGGGATCCGTTGTCGGCTTGTACTTTTTGATGATTGAAGTATCTAACCCGTGTTTAAACTGTCAGATGTATTTTGAAGGAATGAAAAATTGACAGGTTCGAGATAAAGAAATGAAATTCAATCCTTGTATTTATTATACTTAATATTCTTTTCGCTCGCATCATTTATGGGTCAGTCCGGTCAGTGTGAAAAGGAGAAAAATACTTGTAGCAACTTCGTTACTATATTTATGTTTTTCCTACCTATCTACATTTCATATAATATATTAGCGTACCTAGTTACCAACACTGATTGTTGAGTTATAGGTAACATAGAAATGGTGCATATTTATTTCTTGTTTTGTCTTGTATCAATTCTAACAATGGAAGTGGATGTAGGTACTTACAAATTTGTATCTTATTTTTTTTGTCTGTCCGTGTTCAGTCTATACAACGACGCTAGGGTTATGTAACTTCGTTGTCGTTACATATACTGGATGTGAACTACTGTAAGCCGTAACTAGTGTGTAGAAGTGTAGTGCCCTTATAGTGATCCAAGCCCAAGCATTTGTATTTGCTTTCTACTTGAAGATCTTATTATGAAAATGCACACAGCCAATGTTAAGTACTTATGTATACACACATCTTATGGTCTGTCTGCCTGCCACTTCCCCTGAGTTGACAGTCTTCTCTTTCTCAAGGAATTCTTTCTGTCTACAATAACCAACCAAAGCATTAAATCACACTGCACTGCTACCTACTACTACTACTAACGTATTTAAAAAGGACAGTAAGCATATAGAGCATGCAACTAAGGGTAGGAATCATATGACATGGCAGGCAGGCAGGATGTACTTAAGAAAATAATTTGATTTGAAAGGAAACGAAATATTTGAAATAGTGTACTTACTGATGCATGTTGATACCCGAATGAGATGAAGTACAGTGTTGAGTGGTTGAGTCAGAGTCATACCAATTGCGTGGTAGCCCATCCCATGTATTCGTGTAAAAAAGCTTCTGGACTGTTAAAGTTTTTCTTTTACTCTTGAACCTTGTCGTCATATTATGGTTAGTAGCGTAGTGACGTTAGCGTGGATGAGATCTCAGCACTTTTGTTTCGGCCATCAAATTACTCCATGTTTGGTATCTCATCATTCTCAACTCAAGTTTCCAATGCAAAGATAGTAGATATGCATAAGGACTTGTACATGGTATCTTTCACTTCTGCAGTTGGGCATAAATGAAGTAATGAAGTGCCTATAACATATTTTAGGGTATAATTATGTGCATGTATGTAGCTGCTTGTGCCAACTATAGGCATGTGATTATATGACCTTATACTTACTTTCTCATTCCTTTCCAAAAGAAATTAATGAGCTCACATTCAATTCTTGCTCTGAACGCATTTTTCTGGGTCCATGGTCCGAGGTTCTTACTTAGTGAAATGTATTTACATTCCAGTTAAATCCACACAAGCTAAATTACTGAAGACATGCTAGACAGATTTACACTCTCTCAGGCTTGTCAATGTGATAATATTTTTTGAGAATATTACTTTTTTCGTTTGTAATTTTATATCTCGTTTTTGTTGCGTAATTTTTTCTTATCGTTAGTATGACATACAACTTACTCAAGTGGAACTTCTTTCTGAAATTTTTTCCAAAGTCTAGTTAGAACATCAGAAAGTAGTACAACTGTAGCTACTTATTGTTATTATTTTCCACGTGTATTAATATTAATATATGTTCAGAGCTCAGAGTATTGTTTTGATACTCCTTTCCTTTTTCTAGGGGTTCGGGGTAGGAGTACTTACGCGTAACATTACAGTTAAAGCATCAAAAAGCAGAGTACTATAAACATAGATTTAATGAGTGTCAAAACTCAGCATCAATGTGGGCCGTTTTTCATCAATTAAGTGGTGGAAAATGCAAATTACATCGTATAGACCAGCTTCAAGCAAATTCTCAGCAATTAGTCAATAATGACGAAATAGCCGCGGAGCTTGCCAGTAAATTTGTTATACAAGACTTAACGAATAGGCAAGAAATAGTAACATTCCGTGACTCACTTAACATCCCAGCTGATAAAGTTACAATAGATGCAAAGGAAGTAATTACGGCAGCAACTCGCCTACGGCGAAAACGTTCAGACAGCACCGACGTAATGTCACAGACAATATTATTGCTTTGCATCACATCACTTGCAACCCCCCTTGCAGCACTGTTTACCAAGTTGATAGAAAAAGGAGAGTTTCCATCTCAACTTAAGTGCGCAACCGTCACTCCTGTATATAAGAAAATGGGAAAAAGAACCGAAGCATCTAACTACCGTCCTATATCAACTCTACCCACAGTATGTAAATTATTTGAAAAGGTACTATATATGTATATTATTAAAGCTGTTGACCCACTACTTGCTGATAATCAACATGGTTTTAGAAGTAAAAGGTCCTGTGAAACAGCAGTTCATATAGTTACACAGGATATTTTTAATAAAATTGATGTAAAGAACGGTCATGTAGTAGCTGTGTTCATAGACTTCAGGAAAGCATTTGACAGCGTATCTCACATTAGCCTACTTAAAAAATTGCAACTCGAATATAAACTTCACGGTAGCATTGTTAAGCTATTATGTCACTATTTTATAGACAGAAAATTTAAAATAAAATTGAATTCGTTTGTATCCTGCGACTACCCTTTGGAGTGGGGGGTTCCACAGGGGTCTATTTTAGGGCCTCTGCTATTCATAATGTACATAAATAGTCTTACTGCCATTCCAATTTTGTTATCATGCATGACTGTTCTCTATGCCGACGATGTAGTTATGTACTGTAATAGTAGCGATATAAATGAATCACTATCCAAAATGCAGAGTGCACTAGAAGAAATTAATAAATGGTGTAAAGAAAATAGCTTAAATATAAATTACAGTAAAACCAAGTATATGGTATTTCACAAGGCCAATGATACTAAAATTAGTAAGCTAAATCTTAAACTATGCTGTGACAACATTGAACTAGAACGAGTGTATACTTATAAATATTTAGGTATTTACCTTGACTCTAATTTGACTTTCAAAGGCCACTATATGCATGTTAAGAAAAAACTATGTCAATCGTTAGGAATTCTATTTAAGCTTAAACCGTACATTTCACTTGATATGCTTAAACTGTCTGTAAATGCGTTTGCCTTATCACACGTAGATTATTGTTTAACAACTTGGGCTTGTAGGCCCCATTCAGAATATGAGAAATTACAGAGAATGATAAATCGGCTTATTTATTCATTTTACTATAAGCTAAATCGAAAAGATAGAAATACTAACTCTAAGCATAAATATCGTAGTAAATTACTTGTTACTAAGGAAATGGAAGGATTTTTAATGGAAAAATGCAATATTCTGACTGTACCAGAAAGAATTGTATATAATAGTGCTAAGCAGTTTCGATCATTCCTAAAATTTAAAAGTGAAGTGACCACGTACAACTCAGTATTTAAATATGAATTTAACAGTTTACATGGAAAAAATCAAAATACAGTAAAGACCCTTCAACGTAGCTCAGAAACACTAACCAGAAGCATCCTGTACCGCTTCATCTCAATTTGGAACTTATTACCTGATACGCTCCGAGACCTTGATATTATGCCAAGTTTCCACACAGACCTATCCTCGTGGATAATTGAAAAGCGAACACAAACTTAATAATAAATATGTTACCAAAGATCAATGTATTGGTACTTGTTAATATAGTATCACGTTATAAATATGTAAATTGTATGTAAGGAAATGCTCTAGACAGTGGTCATATGCATACAAATAATGCCTAAATTATTATTATAAATTATTATTATGTTGTCCGATTTTGAAAATCATTGATTTATTTCGATGAATGATCTTGACAATTGAATAAAAACTAAATCAATCAATCAATCAATCAAATCAATCAAATCAGTACTGATAGGAACAACTAGACAGTTGACGGTTATTTTTGCTTACTTTTTATAAACCCAACTTGACTTCGATTTAATTTAATTTAATTTTTGTATTTACAGCTCTAATCATAAAAAAGAAATACGTAAAGTGCATTTAGTCTCTCTCACACCAAACTGGCAACAAATAATATCAAATATATATTTATATAATGCCGAAATTTGTGCCGCTATAATTTGTGTACCATATCGAGTTCATGTTACTTGCATTGCTAGTTACTCTCACTTGTTATATTGTTGCTTCTTTGACAATAAAAGAAAAATCTTTGGAGCTAAAAGTGACAGGGAGAAATATTTTAATGCTTTTATCGCTTTCGGTACAATTCTTTGTAGTCCGTAGAGTTGTACCGCATATACCTTGGTGTTTGAGCTTTGTTTGTGTTCTCCATTGTGTTTTTATTCACATTGTTGAATTCTTGATAAAGAATATCTGTACGCTTTGACTCCAACTCCGACACTGACTTCTCTGTATACATTTTATTGTTACATTTTGTGTATGAACGTAATTTTATGTTACGTAGGTTATATTACACTACAGTTATTTTTTCAGGTAGTTTTCTTTTAATGTGACAGACACGTCTCACTTATACTCAAGTCATTTATTTTCTGTTTGGGAGGTCCGCTGGATAGGTCTTTATGTCGCTGAGTTTCAGTGTTGTATTTATTTATGTACGTGGTTGTTGTTGCTGTTTTAGTGTATTGACCTGCAAAACGCAAGTGAAAGACATGAAAAAGTTGTGTGTTTCTCTTTATGTTAACAATTTAAAATTTAGGGCTTTTGCTTGCTGGGTTCTTTGTCAGCATTTCTAACCCTCCATCCCCCTTAGACGTTAGGGAATCATTTTTGTTTATTCCTTAGATATGTATATGCATATTTAATTTTACATCAGAAAGAAAATATGTGCTGTCGGATATGCATAGATTCGTTTTATAAAATAACTTTCAATCAATATTTCATTCGTACTATCCCAATATTTCCCCTCCTTTCAAAATAAATCTAAAGGTGTGCTGTAATTAGTTGAAAATATGGAGTCAGCCGTTTTGATCGGCGTAGATCTCATATAAAATCATCGTTAAATTCAAGGATGTAGAATTATATACAGAACTCTAACTATGCTTGTTACGGTTAGATATCTTGGAGTAAAGTGAAATCGTTTCACGGAATGACATACAGGCGGTTCTTACTAGGGGTAGTGTTGTATGGCGTAGCATAGCACGGAAAAATTAGAAAGGTTTGAAGTTTGGGTTGCTCTGTTGACTGTTCTGGTTTTTGTAAAGCAAAATAACTAAAAGTGTATGTACAGGTAATAACCTATTTTGTGTATTTTTCACTAATGGGAGATACGCTTAAACGTATACATAATGTATGTTCTTCTCAGAATGTTTATTTGCAAACAATAAGTAATAATTGTCAGTGAATTCCGTCTTTTGTCTTGTCTACAGTAAGCACTAACAAACTAACAACACGCAAGACATAAGAGCTTATGACGAATCTAAAATTTTGTTTTATCGCTGTTTTCATTTTGGTATTGATAAAATCATATTATACGCAGCTCGAAGTATTCGTAACGATATGATATTGTTGCGTGCGGTTGTAGTATCTTATTTCAAATTTTGTAACAGTATACTGTCTGGATTGCCTTACGCTCATACATAATCTTGTAGGTATTATATAAAAACTTGGTATTCGGTATATTTGAAGTCCGAGTAATTTATAAACCGTGGTGCAATTCCGTTTTCATCTCAGCATATTGTTAATTCTGGCATGGTATCGTCTTGCTCAATCTATTGCGGTCGCAGAAATTTAGCTGTTAAGGTTCAAAGTTGCCCTTAAAGGCTGAAAATTGTGAATTCTGAGGTGCTTGCTGACAATGTTGTAAATCCTGTTGTAAAATGACACTTTTACTTGTCCTCAGATGTCATCTTCAGCTTGGGTCTTGATGGAGGATGACTGTGACTGCGGGGGACCTCCACCTTTATTTCATTTACCTCCACCGCCAGTTCCTCCGGATCTTCCGTGTGAACTGATGGATATGAGCTGCCCCGCCCTTCTAAATGTAAGTAAAATGAGAACTGCTGTTTCTAAGAAACCAAATTTTCCTTGGTTAGCATCATCATTAAATACCTATTCGAAATTCCACGTCAAACATCAAAATCTCTTCTTTTTGTTAAATTTTGCTTCATACTATCTTTAATACGAGATTCCACGTCTTTTAGCACCTTTGTATTCTTGTACCTTTGCTACCTAATTACTTATATATATATATCTTTTAGCGGATATAACAAAGGGTGTTTTTAAGTAATATTTTTTTTCGAATATAAAAATTAATTCCTAGTTAGTATTGTGATAAAATTCAAAATTATAGCCTTCAGCCTTGTAGTCTCTCTGTATAGATACCTGCGTGCTTACAAAGTTATTTGAATGCATGCAATTAATGATAGTTGTATGTCCAAGGTCTTATTTCATGTATGATTTGATTCATTTGATTGTCCTCAGGTTTCGGATGCAGAGTTTAAAAAAATCGGATCGTTTCCTTCAGTGACAGTCATTGTTTGCTGTACTTTGCTGTCCGCTGTGATTTTGCTGGTCATCGTTGGGATTGTGTGGAGGTACGAAGTTCTAAATGAATGTTTTACTTTTGTTATTCATTGTTAGTTAAAATGAATCATCTAACATTACTTGTTAGGTTGACACTTAAAAAATTAGCGTGATTAATTTTTTTCGTAAAGCGGAATACTAATGACAAAAATTCAACTTTTGCCTTGTACCGTTGCATTTTGTAATGATTTTATGCTCAAATACACTCGTAATTTCTTTCAGTATGAATACGCTAATGCAAAGACAGAAACAATTGATACCAATTACATATAAAAAGAGTGGTTATGTACGTCCGTGATAGTTATAGTAGTTTTTGTATGCGCATGAAGAGGGTTGACAGTCTAGTGATCGAAATGGTCTGGTCTGGTCCGGGTTTTATGGTCTGGTCTGGTCCGACATCACCGGACCGCAGACCATATGGTCTGGTCCGACGGCCGGACCAGACCAGACCAGACCAGACCATTTCGGACCAGGAAGTCTCAAAAACAATTTACTTGAGAAATTTTACCTAAAATTTTGCTCCAGATTTTTCAAAAAATAAATATCACTCAATTAAAAAAAATGATTTAAAATTTAATACATAAATATATATATACGTAGAAAATTCAACAAAAAAAAGCAGAATACAAAACTATCCCGTCAAATTCTCTTTAAAATAATGCATATGGTCGGACCAGGAAAATATGGTCTGGTCTGGTCTGGTCCGAAAAAGGCTGGTCTTGTCCGAAATCCTCTGACCAGACCAGACCAGATTTTACTGGTCCGGACCAGACCATTTCGATCACTAGTTGACACTGCACATAACACGATATGCTGGAAGTTGGGTTTTCAAACCTAGGATGTATAATTTACTCTCTTGCAATTGTAGAAAAAAACGAAAGGGTGTAACGCAAACCAAAGATTTTGACTCTCATCATGGACCAACAATGATGAATGCTAATGGCAATGGAGTCTTGTACGAAGATTTGGCCCATGCAAGACCTAGACCTCCTATGGCTCCTCCATCAATTGAAGTAAGTCTTGTTTACATGCACTTTTGCTTTAAATTTTTATTATATGTTCTCTGTATCTGTGCAATACTAGTGCGTTTACTAATTGTAAATGTAGGGGTTGCACAAATTTGCTGATACGTAAGTACATAGTTTTGAGATTTATGCACTGGGTTTGTTAACAGTTGTCAGTACTTGTTTTCAGT
Source organism: Dicyrtomina minuta (assembly GCA_949802685.1). Classification (NCBI taxonomy): domain Eukaryota; kingdom Metazoa; phylum Arthropoda; class Collembola; order Symphypleona; family Dicyrtomidae; genus Dicyrtomina; species Dicyrtomina minuta. Next base: position 30,444,506 of record OX461810.1, read on the forward strand.
CTCAAATAATTTACTATTAGCTTTGCTAATGATAAAAATATTGATAGATTCTATGTTTCTAATATTATTTGAGATAGTTGATTCTTTAGTTATTGTACATCTTTCAATTTAGTTTTTAATTAGTGGTCAAGGAACTCACCTATTTCTTGTATAATGGTTTGACAGATGCTGGACGTTAACCATCACCATACTATTAGCAGCAATGGAATGTTGGGAAATCCAAAATTAGATTTCTCGTACTTTTTAAACCCACCACCAATTTACGAGGAGTTGCCAGATCACTCGGATCGAAATAATGGCCCATCGGAAGATGAATTCGCAGAGGATGAGCTCAGTGTAATTGATGTTCCTATCAGCCACACTCATGATAACGACGTTAACAATCCTCCCAGTCGTTATCAAAATTCTAATTCAAGATCCAATAAACCAAGGGCAGCATCGCTGACAAGAAAGAGACCTTCAAGAAATTCTTCAAGCTCTGGCGGGTTTAAATCACAAAGGTACGAAGCATCATATCATATGTATTTGTATATGTAATTGTGTGACTAAGCAATCACATTTTGTGACGTCGCACCAGTATTATTTCAGAGCTGTCAGTCGGTTGCTTTGTAGTATTCGAATAATATTTTTAGTCGGTATATGTTTGTAGTATTGGCATCTGTGTAGAATACTAACCTTAAACTTCGGAGTGGGAGAGAGTCAGGAGAATCGAACGTATTTCTCGTGTTCTATTTAAATGTATAATTTGTATTTAGGAATCAAATTCCTATTAAAAAAATATTCTATTAAATACTGTCATTTACCGCCCTGTCTTAGGAGTTTGGATCGCAGATCCCGAAATGGCATAAACTCTACCAAGTACCCAGGTACTAATCCACGAGCTGGTGGGGGACCAGGAACTATGCCACGACAATATATTGGCGCTGACAACAACCCGGGTTCACTATTAATTCTATCGAACCACAATGGAATGACGATGAAAATACCACCTCATCTGGTAGCAGTCCTGACTGAGTCAGCTTTGTGCAATGGTGGAGCTAGGCCTTACGAAGTCATACCAACTGGGCATCCAGGCGGGGCTGTAAATGGGTCAGTAGTCAATAATGGAATTCCAGCGAATGGAATATATCCTAGTTCAAGAAGTAGTGGTAGTTCGTACGGAGACGGAAGTAGTTCTGGTTCGGCGAGGAATAACCCTGTTTCAATCGAGAGCAGCTCTTTTGATTCTGGCATCGGACCACATTCTATCGCAAGTGAGTATTGAAATTAGTAATAATAATAATAAAAATAATGGGAAACTATTTTTAATTCGTACGTGTGCAGTATCGGAAATTCTAACGCTGCCTACCTTTGCACTCAGGTTTCCTCAATTCACCAGCGTATGACCAGACTGTGCTTCCTCCCGCGTATCCGTTAAGTTCATATGAGTATGCAGCAACTGGTGGGAATCCTCCCCAGTACAATATGGTGGCCCAACATCCAAGTTTTCGACGGCTTCGGATGACAGCTGTGGACAGGGATCATCCCCTCTATAGTAATCATCTTCTAACTTAAGTTTTGCACGCGAAATAATTTCTACCTGGTATTTACATTAGATAATTATACTAAAATAATGTTTAGTTGTAACTAGGCCCTAATGTAGATATTTTACTTGATAAGTGCACAGTGAAGCGGTTGTGTAGTTTTAATTCTCGCCTAATTTTAGGTTAGCGCAAATTGTATTTTTTGTTTCGTTTTTAAATATATTTTGTAATAGGCATAATATTAACAATTTTGACTCGTTTGGTCACTGTAAATAGCGTTTAATATTTTAGAGTCCTGCACTTGCTTCGTCTCACACAACCGTTTATTTTTTAAGTTTCAAGTGTCAGTACATTATATATTATATGTATTATATATTTAGTATTAAGTACCTACCTACCTACATACATAATATATATAAAATACATCGCTCCTAATTATGAAAATAGATTTTATAGTACAAATTACTTTTAGCATAAGGCAAACGGTGCAGGATTGTACCGGGTGGACAGGTGGTGAACCCATGCATGAAAATAGAGCATTTGCCGTGAAGTCATTTTGGATTTCTTCGTGTCTAGTTTAGACTGAAGATCCTAATGGTCGGAAGCACTTGTTTCTTTGTAAATAGTAAATTTATCTAGATATTTCAGCAATAATTGATGCATTAAGATAGTTATTAATTATGTGTAAATAACAGCATAATTAAAAGCTTAATAGTGTCTTGCAAATGGATACAACCTGTTTTCTGTATTCTTCTAAATATCACTTGTTTATTTCAATAGTTTTGTTTGAAATAAGGATTGTTAATTTGGAATGCTTTCAATGAGGGTAGAATTTTAAAATTAAATTAAAGGGATAAATGTATAGCATTTTTTATAATCTATAATTTGTTGTACTAGCTTTCAAAGTTAAATTCAAGTACGATTTTTCCCTATTTGGTTTTTTCATATCTAATTATGTATGTCATGTCTGTACATGTCTTGTGTACGCTAAACATAAGTTTCAAATTTTTGATTTGCTTGAGACGAGACTTCATAGTGCTTGTTTTTTTAAAATTGACTCCTTCTCATTACTGGATTATCAATTCTTCCATAATTTAATTCACCTCGTTTAATAATTTAGAGCCAACCTTGCAAAAGGCTGTAAATAGTCTTTAACTATTTCATATTTTAAGTATCATTACATTGTTAATGTATGATGTATTGTAGCTAGATAGTTAAATAGGTAGGTGACACACAGGGTGCTTTACACCATGTGGTTGTCTAGGATTCCAATCCTACAAAGTAAGTTCGGTGACACAAATTATGAAGTCGATCATGATTCCTGTTGCTTGAGTGAGACACTACTGACACGAAGAAGTCCAGCAATTCTAGATGTGATTTTTTTTGTGTTAAAGTGCACTCTCTCTGCACTCAAAATCTGACGATCTTCTTAGGTATTAATTGCAACGTTGGCAGTCATAAATGATTCTGCATGAACCCATGCTGTTCCCTTGTGGTTTTGTATGGTTAAAGTTCTGCATGATTCAATGTACATAAACAGGATTATCTATAAAATTCTATGTGGCGTGTATTTGTGTAGTGGTTAGAGTGTTTCAGTGTTAAGTGAACCATATCCCACTAAATTCACAATAAATCATGTGAACTATGGTTATAGTTAAACCTAATAACTTTTTTCATCATAGTTTTAACCATCCCTAAAAATTGTAGTAAGATTTCGGCAATGGTGTAATGGTACAGATACTACTCATGTTTTGTCTAGGTACATTGCATATTTAATTTTTTTTACAAATCGAAGTATTAACAGGATATAATGTAGTTCGATAGTTTATGTTTTACAGTAGAACAGTATTGTGCTTGTGCGTCGACCACAATAAGTAAGTTATATCGAAGCTAAACATACGCTTGCAATAAGCATTCGTATACTTAGGTTAAAGTAATGATTCATATTCCTAGACAATGGAATTTGAACAATTATAAAAGGAACTTGGGAAAAATGTACAGTTAGAATTTACTGATCTAATTCATCGTCAAACTTGATTTGAATTTTATTGGTGAATCTCTAAAACTAATATATATATGTAGTGACATAGCAGCATATGATTTAATTTAGTAGTAGGTTAGGGTAGAGTTTAAGTATGAATGAAGAGAAGATTTTCATTTACTATCTCTCTTTCACAGCAGACAAGTTGACGTTTTACGGATTATGTAGGTCTTAGTTTTCAGAATGCAAATTCAGGAAATTTTGACATAAGCTACATAAATGGTAAATATATACTAAATTGCACATATTAGAATTTAGTTTTATCGTTCGGTAGCGTAGGAAAACCAGGTTGCGAAAAATAATTAAAACCCTTTTTTACGGAGACAGTTTTGGTTGTGACCTGCATTCTTAAATTCTGATTTGTTGCCGATAAATATAGGAAATTCCTTCATTGTCGGATCGGGACTCCACAAAACATGGAATTCGAGTAGACATTGAAAAAATTTCATTAATCTTTAAATTATTAGTGTTCAGGTATCCCTTAAGTGTAACTAGAGATTTTGCATTTCCTCATCCTTATGGATTAGTTTTGAATATTATTAGGCAGCTATTTAGATTCTAAGAAACTGACGTCATATCCCTTTGTGCTAAAATATTAGACTTGTAGTTTAGGTTGTTTTTTATACTGTAGTTTGTATGTAGAGAAACGTTTGTTAGAATTCTTGTAAAATGATCAGATTCAGATATTTTCAACATCATATTAAAATTGGGAAATTGGCAGATTACATGTGAACTTACTAGTTGATAAAAAGGTGTAAGTAGTTAAATTTAGTTAATATACGATTGGTTCGTGGGGACATTCTCCGAACTGTGACAAAAGCTACCGATCAGAGGAGTGCGGGCCTCACAGTTTTGCTTCATTGCAAATTGGGGATCCCTTTGTAAATGAGAATGTTAGTGGGAGTGTAAAGCGGAATACCTGGGAAATAAAAATAGTTTACTATTAAAATTTCGGCATAATTAATGTTTGTGTTGGTTCAATTTTCGAGCTAATAGCTACGTAACATTTTATTTATGGTCTTGTATCGTATCTACAGCATGGTTGTTGATGCTTGTTATTTGAGTGATCTATCCAATCTATCGTAACTTCCTACATTTAGGTATTGTAAATATTGTCAAAATAATTTGGAAAAACAAATTGTATAAGTGACTTCGTTCAGCCTAAAAGCATTTTCTTTGTCTAACAATAAGTTACTTTTGTGCTTATAGGGTTGTCTTCATTTGTTACAGTTAAAATTAGCATCCAAAAACTAAGCTTTAATTAATTTATAGAATAGTTTGGCACATTCGAATTTCCAGATTTAGATAGTGCAATGTAGTTTAATATACCTGAATATCTGGTATATGTGAGACTTAAATATTTCATGGTTCTCAAAAGTAATGAGTACCATAGTGTAATGGTAACCATACTAAACTACAGCTAAAGTTATAGTATGTGGAATTTAAATCTGTCCTGCAGTTTGATTGACATTTATTGCACCATTATTAATTTTCAGTATGAATGTATATGTAGCTCTAAAGGCTTTATTTTGTAAATTGTTTTTCAGGATAACAGTTTTAGTAATAATTATTGTAAACGTAAGTTAATGTAAAATTAATAGTCAACCGGAATTAAATTTTATGTTGTATCTGTAATACATGTAATATTACTACGTACATATATAGTGTTTGTTTTACCAAAGGATTAATTATACACTACTTTGTCAAGTTTTTTAAACTAGCAGTAAATTATATTGCTCTGCATATTTTATAAAAACAACAGATATTTAATTTAATTAATTTATAGCGTTAACAAAAAGTCTCACTCGCCTCGCTGTATTAATTTTAATAAATTATTAAGTTATATAAAAATAATGACTTTTTACTTTTGGACCCAAATGTAGGTAGCAATAATACAAGCTGGTATTTATTGACAGTATAGAATTGTATAATACTAACGTTTCATTGAGTACTCGTAAAATATTAATAAATTGAGTTGAAATACTTGTGTGCATTTAATCTACATTGTAACTACTTTCATTTTCACACACGATTCACCTATTCTTTCCCTCATAAAACTCATAATAGTAGAAGAAAGTAAAAAGGTAATTAACAACTGGCAATATTATTGCTCTTTCACAAAACAAAACACATCAATCACGCAAGTTATGATTGTTGAAAAACAAAGGATAACAAAATACAATCCTGTTGCTTACAGCTGTTTTTTGAACACATGCTTTGTGATATTTTTCTATGCATTTTCCTATTGTGCTATTCATTTTATAACAATAAAATTCATTATCCCTGCACAGTATGAATACGCATTCCTAAAGTGAGGTAAGGCAAGTGACCTGGCCGAATTCCAATACAAAATTATGGCCATGGGTCTCAGGGGTCAGGGTTTAATTACATCCAGGATTTTTGCAAAAACTACCGCCAAAAAATTACTTGAAAAGGCTTTTAGGATTGGTAAAAATATACGGTTGGTGTTTCTTGGTGTTTCTTGTCAAAATTGGTAAAAATAATACGTATATTTACGGATTAATAGCAGTAACACGCGAATAAATGTAACAGCGGACAAACAACCGAAGATTGAATCTACCTACTTACTTAAGTAAGTCTCCGCACTCTTGTTTACAATACTCCTTTTATGGGATATTTTAAAAATATTGATATGATTTTTTTTCAATGATTTTTTTTACATAATTTGGTTTTAGGAATTGAGCATTTTGTATATAATTGCTTGTAGCGGGAGTTCTGAACAATTTATACAAGATGTTAACAAAAACCTAAGTATTTTAATTTTAGTCAACACAGATCAATTTCAGCCAAAATTCGTAATAATTTAATGTGTGACCAATTATTACCACCAGCTAAAGGCAGTAATGTCAATTACCAGGAAAAAACTTGTCTTGGTCATGGTCCACGTAATGTAGGAATGTTTGTATGCAAATTTTGATATAGTATACATTATAATTCTTCAATTAATAGTCAACCGGAATATAATTTTAGGCTGCGGCATGATAGAATGTCAGACCCTAAGAAGATTTTTGTAATGCATTTTTAACATAGCATGTTTTATATTTACATTATAAAATGTTTACGTGCATACGCTTTGTTTTTGAGGGAGTGGAGTACTGGAGTTGGAGTTGTCACTTTAGACGAGAGATTAAGTAACTTTAATGTTCTATTCTATATTTAATAATAAAAAAAACAGTAAAGGGGTTTTAGGATCCAGTGTATTGAATATTTATGCTTGTTATGTATTAAGATATTGACATTGATGTTTATATTTGATTTTAGATACAATTTTGTTAATGCATATTTTAAGGTGGATGTTTAATATAGCTCTATCCAAAAAAAGACGCCAAAGCTGTACTTACGTATGTGACATAGATTTGGATAAATACTTTATACCTTTTCTGTGTTTGCCATACAAATTCGTAAAAAACCCGCGAAAGTTGTTTTCAAATTTAATTTATTCCAAAGTTTATGTGTAAAATAATAAAATGAGCTTTTTAGTTTTCATAGATCATAGACAGGTTTAGACTTTAGACTTTTTTTTATAGTTGCATTTATTTGCATAAAGACGATTAAGGTGTAAGATACAACAAACTACACAGTTCTGAAAATGTTGAAGTTAACAGTACTATGTTTAAGTTTACTGACCAAGTCTATTCTGTCTAGTGCACTGAACTTGTGAAATATTGAGAATTTTTATTGTTTGTGATAGACTAAAGTAATTATATGCTCATTTAAATTTCAGAGTTAACAAACTTAATTAAGTTCTCATGTTATGTCGTGGTGTGTTTCAGTTTCAGTATATAATTACATGATGGATTTATCTTAAATCAATCCCAAAAAATTAAAGTTTATACACACTGAATTTAAAAGGTTGAAGGTAAGTGACGAATCAATTCACTACATATATACAAAATACAGTATTCATTATTGCAGTTGTACATTGATAGCATTGCATACATGTGACATGTAGTCAAATAATGAAAGCAAGAATTTCAAATTTTCTTTTGATTTCAAAAGCATAATTTGCAACTCAATTTACTTAAAAGAATAATTCATTTTGTTGATTACTTTTTATAAAATAACTCCCCTGACAGTTTGTGATATATATGTTGTTACTGCATTAAATTAATAGTACATGGGATATTCAATTATGTTGTTGGTTGTCACTCTGCACCATGCCCATGTTAATTATTGCTCTAACATTAGTACTGGGTAGCAACAAGAAGTGCACATCTAAAATTCAAATTATGACAATTATATCTGGTAATTTTTATGCACATTATTTTGATTGTAACAGTTCTAATTTGTTGAAATTCATTTTCTAGATGGCGACGAAATCATACCAAAGCAATGTTGATATTCGAGGTGGGGATGTAACTATTTCAGTTAACCAACCCGATGGTCAAAATAAGAATCTTCTAGTCTCAAGGCAATCATATTTTTTTCTAAAGCTAAAAAGAAAAAGTGCAGAGGATGCAACCGACATATGTGAAGTAGAAAAAAATGGTAATATTGTTGGAGTTACTGCGTGCAAGTTCTCTTCAGAGTTTGGAAACCATTGCTGTCTACGTTCAGAACATAGACTAGCTCGTCATTTTCACTACAGTATTGTAGAACCTTTTGGAGATGAAATACTGACCGTCAAAGGTTATCAGTACTCATTATGCTGTGGACCGCAAGTTGTAGCTGAGTTCACGAAGTATCGGGAATATATGGGAAAGGCTACGTATACGAGCGATGATAATTCCTACAAAATTTACGGAAGCAATAATGAGCATCTATTTACCATCAGTGGAATATCTAATTGCACGCTGATATATTTTCCGTGTGATTTCTTGTGTTCTCCCGCATCTTTCCAGGTTCTATTACCTGATGGAACTAAGATAGGAGAAATCGGTAATGCATGGGATCGCAACAGTCCCTTTATTTCGTATGGGCAATTCGGTTTAAGCTTTCCAGAAGATATTGGAATTGAAAAGCAGTGGATTCTTTTGGGTTCAAGTTTACTCCTGAGGTGGCAATTTTGGAGACCTTGCAGTAATGGGATTTGGTGCCTTGTATACATTTTATTTGTTTTAATATTTGTAGCATTGCTTTTTGGAACTGTATATTTTGCTTCGCAATGATTCAAAAGATTTGTATTTATTATGTTATGTATGAAATATTACGATTTCGATCATTCCATAATAACTCATACGTAATAACTTACACTAATAATAATGCATTATAAAATAAGATAGGATTTCTAGTCAATTGATAGATTTAAGCTTGGTTTTAGTTTCGCTGATGCAACGCACAACAGATATAAAATGGTTAAAATAAAAGCGTTGTCAGTTAGTCAGCAGTAATACTTCCTCCTGTGCCTAATTAACTACTACTTTTATTTCTCTTTGATATTTTCACCTGTCGACGTGATCGATAGCCAAATTACAGTTAAATTTCCTCTTTTACAAGAGTTCGGACTTCCTCACTTGAGTTCCTTTGCCTCTTACAATTAGATAAAATATTAAATTCACTCGAATTTAATTGTACAGATACCAAGAGCCTCCAAAAATATGATTATAGCACAATAAAGTATTAACTCGTAATTTTAAATAATGCTTATCCAACAATCTGCATGATTATTTCTCATACATGTTCACTAATTATTTTTAATGCAAGAAGTTTCCGGGAAATATGTTTACTTGTCATTTATAGAAGGGGCAGTAAACGTCCCGAAGGAAACGTAAATTATATGTAATTATATTGGGCCGGAAAGCTGTCAATAATTAGAATAATTATTTTACCACTTAAACTGTTGAAGGAAATGAGTTCAACTCACAATTTTCTGCATACATGGTTAATAAATATATGTGAAAGGAATATCAGTACATAACATTATGTAGGTGTGTTTTAAAGGTTAAAACGGTTCCGGGATTTAAAAATAGTTCTATTGTATTTCCTTTCCTCTTAACGCTACCTTAAAATCCAGGATAGTTTTCCAGGTGAAAACGGTCTTGAATGGAATATAAATTCTACTTACGGCCCCATATGGCTGGGGGGTCTTAAATTTTGATAACTACTGGGAGCCAGAGCCAAGTGGATGGGATGGGGAATTGGGAATTTGAGCTGGGAATTGAAGCTTTTTATACATAAATATTATGCTTGTAAACCTTTCACATGACACTGTCTCCAAATTTGAATCTGGGCACTGGATTTACCACAAGTTGTATCTGTAATATAGAACTTTACCTACGGTATTTTCGTTTCTACTTAACTAAGGACTCAAAAAAGAGCTACACGCGAATTATTGAAAACTTTAAGCCCCAACCATTTCACCTCATTCGAACTTCTCGAATTTCTCCACCATACAGTTAATTAGGCGTATCCATGCTTTCACCGTTTTCCCGTGAATTATAGTATTAAAGGAGACAACTAATCTCTGACTACTGGAGCCAACTACACATGCACATGTCAACATTCATTTTTTTTAAACTATCAAGAATGCCTTTTTAATTATCGCAGAATATCATATACTCACTTTTGTTTAACATATCGTGTTTTATTTCCTCCTCATAAATTCCAAGTAATAATAACATTATACACCATTTAAAATATAGAGCAAACTTAATATAATTTGTACGCGTGTCACAAACAAGTCATGTGTAAAATTCCGCTGATACTAACCATCTAGTTTTTCAATAATTTAAGGTGTATACGCGTAACTGGTACAGAGGTATTATTAATAAGTTACTAGGTAGGTTTGTTTTCTTCAGTTTAGGATGCTTAATGATTACATTATTGCTCTTATAAGTATCAATTAAAATGTGCAGTAGCAGGAAACGTTTCCACAAACATAAGTTGGGTAGCCCATTGAGTAGCAAAGGGATCGACAGTAGTGGCGTTTGTTACTTGGTCCACAGTAGTAAAATCTGTCCTTTCTGAGGTAAAATGTAGCTCTTCCTTCCGCTCCTGGAAAACACGTTTCGAAAAAAATTGTGAATAGCACATGATGGTTTGCGGTTTGCGCACTAATTAATAGTTACAGTGTAAACGAATACAGATTGGGGAAGCGGAATAGTGTATATTATGTGGTACATAAACACAGTAATTTTTAATTAAACCTTCCAACCCTGTTAGAAGAAAAATATTCATCTGTCTGTCATCTCCTTTGATGTTTGTGTAATATATTATAATGAAATTGCTGTTACTCACACAAATTAGTAGTTTAGTCTGTCTACGCTAAATAGCAATATATTACTTAATGTGAATATATTTAGTTGGTATGATAAATTTTCATCCAAAATTTTGTTTACATTTCATTGCCATAGCTGTCTAGAAACTTTGTGTAATAGTGTAATTGTGGAATGAAATAAGGGGAGAGCTGCAAATTGTAAATGTTGAAAAGTCACCACAGCCTCAGTCTCTACCACTTCTTTTGAATTTTCCTTTTATCAAAATAATTGACTTGTAACTTTGATGTAGTGGTTAGTTTTGTTTTTTATTATGATTTAAATCTATTCAGGATGAAGTGTGACTACTTCCTCGCGAGTTTGAGTGGAAAAAAGTAAGCACCATCAAAAGCAACTCATTTTATTACTGGGAAAACTGTATAAAATAAAATGTGGAAATACGCATTATGTACGACGTTTCATTGCAGTGCATTGGCTTGTTATTGTTTTTGTATAGTAATGCAGAGCTCAGCGAGAAAAAAAATTCATAGACATACTTTTGATCTTTCATCCAATGTGCCATACCTATACATTATGATGGTTTGTAAGTCATTTCATACTTTAGCTTTTATAACTTTTTGATTCCTTTTAATTTATTCACCACACTGCCAGTGTTTTTGAGCCCGATGAAAAGAATTCACTCGTCCCTTGTTATATGCTACGTTAGGCTACATGGCTATGTAAAGAGTGATTACTTTTGAAACTTACCTTGATGTGGATTCTGCGGGAGTCTCTCATCTTCATCATATTTCCTGCCGCTGCTGCCGCCCTTCATTAAAATCAAATTATCAGCTGTAGCAAGCACCAGCTTTCCTTCTGTTCCAGTATAATATGATGCTCCTAGTGTTGAGTTATGTGTCCCGTCCAAATAGTCCTACGTAATATCAATTATAAATATGTAAACTAGCTCTGGAATTATATCAGTACACAAGCCTTATATTTACTACCTAAATATTATGTGTATATGGCTCTTTGTCAAATAACTATATTAAGGGAGGGTTAAAGAATTATATGCTTTTAAATTTTGATAAATTAGTGTGTCCAGAAATAAATTGGACGCTTGACTTTTAAAAGTAAGTAAGACGCAAAGGACATAAAATATTATTTACCTTCCTATCATGTGGAATGCTTCCGCTAGTGTATTCCATGTACCAAAATGTTAGCAAAATGCTAAAAATATTAACGCCGATTTCCATACTAAAACTTCTTTTGACTAAACTGCGGGTCTCCACTCAACTTTTATTATCTATCACTCGTATCACTGCGTGGTCCTATTTGGAAATATTCAAAATTGTATTCGCTGTCAGTACTACGTACTCTGTAAAAATCTGCAATTAATATGCTACTGCTGTGGAGTGTCAAACAAATTCTAGAACTTTAAACCCGCATACAAGTGAATGATCACCGCCGTTTGATGTGTGATAAAAATCCAGTGATCTCCACACTGAGCTTTTATACACACTCATCCTGTGCTCGTTGATTGCATTACCAATAAAAGTGAACTTGAAGAAAATTTGAATTCAGGTTGTAAACAACGTACTTAAAATCCTACTTTAGATGTATTAAATAAACATAATAGAATAAAAACAAGTCCTAAGTAAAATGCATAATGAATGTAAAAAGAAAATGTGTCTGGAGTGGAGTAGTGTAGTGTAGTGTGTAGTATATAATGTAGTGTATAATTTTATGTAGGCATGTCACCATCTGAAATCTGGATCAATAATTACTCCATTCAAGATTTATTAGTTTGCCTTGAACGTAACCGGAAGAATCTCGATAACCCAACACACCGGCGGCACAAACACTAATAAAGCCAACATTTTCCCATTCTTCGCCTACTACTACACACTCATCTGGAAACGTGTGTTGTGTATTCAAGTAAATTGACAAAACAACATGTGTTGTCTCCATTATCTGACATTCATTTTTGGCACCTTTACTCCTGTAAAGATTCCGGAATTAAAATGCACTAGCTGTACACTGTAATCAATCAGTATCAAGAATTGATGCAACATGCAACTGTCTGTAAAGCTCTGCTGCTCAATTGGGACATTGCAGCACCGAATAGAAATTACGACACACTACATACATATACTTTACTCATATATTAGTCGCAAGTTCCTATATTTCGTAGGTTCTTTGATAATGTGTCTCTATGTAAATTAAGTTTATAATAGACATTGTACGGGCTGCATATATTATTAGGAGTGAGAACTCTCGAGAGGTGTCCTGCCCTGGCTTTTGCACTAAAATCCCCCAAAGAGCTAAAATCAGGGTGAATAAATCTGAAATTCCGAATTCGGATTCCAATTACAATCAGCGTGTGGGTAGTTGCTATCGCAGAGTAACCTTTAAATTATAGATCGCGTTTACATAGATTAAATACTTTGTGCTTACACACACAGTGACAGTGTAGAGTATTGATGTATCTAAAATCTAAAACTCAACGTCAAACGGGGGTTTTATTTTTTAACATATTCCCTCTGCACAAGGGTTATGTACCCATTACGTGTGTAAGTCGGTATGAGTGATGAGGAACAAGCCATTTCCACAATCTCTGAACGATTTTACTCAGTTTAGAGTTTAGTTTGGGACTCGTTGAGCAGACTCCTGACTGCTGACATGGCAAACTTTGGTTTGGGTTGAGAAATTTACTTTGGAATATATTAAGGTTTATGTATAATATGAAGGAATAAAATTATATAAATATGACTATAAATTGATGTACCTATATGTACAGGAGTAGTCAATAGGTAAGTAACTGATATCATCTGACTGAGGCTTGAGGAGAGGAGTAACAGTTAAGTTTCCACTCTCGTCTCCGTCTCTCCTCTCTATAAATATATAGTCCAGATTCCAGATTCCAGATATTTCGAATTTGCTCCGCTTTCGTCAATAGCTCATTTCCTCCTATAATATTATGTGGTGTAGGTTAAAGGTTTAAAGTAGGTGTGTAGGTAGGTACATGGCATTAACTATGGCGAATGGCGAGAGTGGGAGTCAAAGAGTGGGGAACTGTGACTCTCTGCTGATGACATTGATTTACATGCCTCGTGCAATCACACATGTTTGTTGTTTGCTGACTCTCTGCCGACGCCGACATGAATAATTGCATGGATAATGCTATTCAAATTCCTCCTCTATATAGACAGCCACGGAAATAAATTGATGTGTACAGTATGTACGCCCATACTTGAGTAACCAGGAGCTCTATATCAATGTCAATGGCTCACACACGCTCACGTTTACGCTCAAATATGTAGTCGAATGCTAAATGTATTATGTAGTGTAAATTATACTGTGTAGACTTGTAGACTGTGGAAGACTGGGTGAGGATATGAGATGCACACGGAAATCCCGCCTGCCAAAATGGCAAGCCTCGGCTGAAAGCATGAGAGATCAGCTAAGCGAGAGTAAATGTGAAAGATGTAAAAGTCAACTAGGAAGTAAAACAGAGAGGGAAACGGAGCAACATAATATTTACTTTAACCTCCTCGTTCCTCTCGCACTAGTTTTATTACAATGCAACGTTCGCACATTTTCCTCAAGCGCGTGTATATTGATGCTCCTCGTGTTCAAGTCGTAGCAGCGTCGACAGCCATATACATAGAATATGTAGAACAGAGTTCTGAATGAAAATGAAATCACTTTAAGTGCTAAGGCCATTTATTTTATCACATTCAAAACAAACTCAAACCTTGTTTTTCTCGTTTAGATTACTTCCGTGTGTAGGGGCCTCCTCTTTACATAGCATAGGAACGTCGGCAACAACAACAAAAACACACACACTCCTTCTCAATTCCATTAGTTTCCATTTACATTGTAGTTTGTCTGTTCTGGTCCTGGTCCTGGTCCTGGTCCTGACGCCCTGGGACGCGGCGGTAGTAGAATAGAGATATCTCCAAATTCTCACTAAATATTAATAGTATAGTAACTAAAAGTCAAGTTCAAATGGTTTGGCTTACGTCGAAAATGTCAACGAGTCAAAAATATAATAAGAGCGGATAATGTGTCTGTCGTATGCGTGTACTAAATTATTTGTGAATCGGAATGTTGGATTTTCTTAGTTAGTTGTCTTGTGCTATAAGAAAAATCCTAATAGTAGGCATCATTCTCAGTTCTCACTTAACAGAGTAAAATCAGAGATTTTGAACAATTCATTTGTTTGTAAATACAGTTTGCGTACTGATATCTGTGTGTAGCATGATGCAACCTTACGAATCTCTCTATATCTCAACGTAAGACTAGGAAAACGAAAAACTAGAGAAGCCGTTTTTGAAACACGGCTACAGTTAGAAATTTTCATGTGAAGAAAAATACGGCATTGATAAAATGCAGCACTTTCTTCCTTCTCTCACTCTCACTGTCGCTCTCGCCCGCCAAGGCCAACTTTCTGGAAGGCGAGCAGCCGGGAAGACAGAATGAGGAAGCTGGAGAAAGCGCAAAGCCCTGTCCACTATTACAGTTACAGTATTTCTTATTTCACTATTGTCATCTCATATACAAATACCTACTTATATTTTTACTCTAGAAACTTTAGACATTTCTTCAACCGGTTTCGTTTTGTATTTGGAAGTGTAGTCGGAGTCGTAGTCGTAGTCGTAGCCGTAAGCCGAAACTCGTAACCCGTAACCGTAACCGTAGTGGCTACCCTTACCAGCATTTCTTAGGCTCTCCAATCTGAACTCGTTCCTACAAGTACAGCTAACCAGGACAAGGACTTGCACTAGGGCACTGGTACTGGTGTAAGTTTTAGTCTGAGTACAAGTTGAATAGGATGTGAAACGTAGTAGTAGAGTAGAGAGTAGAAGAAACAACGGAAGCCCCCGCAACATATATAACATTCTTAGGTACTCCATTTTTTCGGTATGTATTATGGGCACAATAAACTAAGACCATTACAATGGTGTGACAAGACCAATTTTATTTTTACAAAATTCTTCTTGTATGTAGTTGTTGTTGTAGATTGTATAGTCATGTACAGAGACTCAGATATAGAAGGCATTTAATATACGCCTTTGTTTTTTTGTTGGTTAACTTAGCTTGTCCGTGTATATGTATAAAGCCACTTATAACCATGTTCATGACTCTGTTTGTCCATTTTTCTTGTACTGTCAACCAAGGCTAGGCCATCACTTATTTGTTGTGGGGATTGTATATTGTGTTTTATTCTTTTGGAGACTTTATACTTTCTCCTATTGTGCCTTACTGTGAAGTATAGAATGGGAATGGTCGTCTAAAATTTGTAAAAATGAAAACAGGCAAATTTATTTGTAGGCTCACAAATTACAGCAAATCATCAGATAAGTAAACATTTGTTTCTCCTTTTTTTCTAAAAGCTGTTTTATTTTATTTTCATCGTCAACATGCGCCCTCTTCTTTCCAGTGACTTTACGGGCGATAGAAAACACTCCAAATATTACAATAATTTGGTTTCTACATATATGTAATACGCGTTATAAATATATATATAGTATTAATACCTGTAGAAACTATAGTGGTAGTGTAAATCTAAGGGAGTCTGTGTAGTACCTACGACTACGACCTACAGTAACTTCACCATGACGCGCTTTAAACGCCCGCCGTCCCCGTCATTTTCATACTAAAAACATTTATTGGTAGAAAACTCCCAATCGGGCGATTAGAGGGGAACGTGGAGAGGATGATCAGTAGATTGCATCATGGACTCTCGTATATTGATATTTACACAGTCCCACTTACGATTAGTTTCATAGTAGACATATCCAGGCTTAAAAATCACTATAGTAAATTCCGCTTGTCATAAACTATGCCACTTAAATTGGATTATGTATGTACATTCGGATCAGATCCAATAATATCCAATATACAGGATTTTTTGTTTAAATTCCCTCGTTTCCTTTTCTACGTTTTATTCTCCGTTTCGCTGCAACGCAACCAGCATTTGAGCTCTGTGTCTCTGTGTATGTTGCAATAACAAAATATATTCCATTCTAAATCATTTGCAATACTTGCATTCTGGCCCGACGAATCTCGAATCTCGATTCCAGTTCCAGATAAAGTTCAATCAACTGATTTACATGACAGTCGTCGGAAAGTCCGCCTACTAAAAAGTTATATCAAACTTTGTAAATTGTAAATTCTTCCATGGAGTTTCCAAAAGGAGGATGCTCTATGACTGAACACGGATCGGATCGGATCGGGTAGAATTCGGATCGGATCGGTTATTTGTCGGTTCGGATGAATGCATAATCCGATCCGAAGGCATTTTATCGGTTTCGGTTCGGTTCGGATGGGGACAGCTAATTTTTCGGATCGGGTCGGATGAGGAAAAAAATATTTCGGTTAGGGCCGGATGAGGAAAAAATTATTTCGGATTGGTTCGGATGAGGAAGTAAACTAAGATAGGTGTAGAAATTGCTATTTAATTTTTATGAATACTAAAATCATGATGGAAAACAGAAAATGCAACTCATCTGATGGATTGACTTTCTTAGTCTCGTTCTGTAGAATGTAGAAATTTATTCTTTTTACATTAAACTTCTGTTGCATGTTTTGATTGTTTTGTTTGCGTTTTTATGTCAATATCCGTTAAATCAAAAAATATTAAAACAAAAGAAAACATAGATTAGTGTAACTAGATTTAACTTGTTGAACACTAGAGTACACAAAAGAAAGTTGGCAAATGATTTTGTAACTTACCACAATTAAAAATAATGTTTTAAGCAAGTTTGTGTAACGCTATAGTATATACAATATTTATAGTAGGTACCTAAGTTGGAAATAAAATTGTTGGCTTTTTAAATACGTTGAGATTTAAATTAAGTGTGTTGTTCGGATATAGGGTAATCCGATATGTTCGGATTCGGATATGGTCTCATCCGATCCGATCGAATTCGGATCGGTTTCGGATTCACTGATTTTCTTATCGGTTTCGGATCGAGTTTTGCATTTCCATCCGACTGTTTTCGGTTCGGTTCGGGTTTCGGATCGGATTTACCAAAATCCGATCCGTGTTCAGTCTTAAGAGAGAGAGAGAGTACGTATACGGCGTACGGGCGGAAAGTAAATCGCATCATGGTAATTTTATGATTCTTCTCTATGGATATGGAATGCAATAGATACTACGCAAAGCACAAGGACAAGGGCGACTATCTTTTTAACTTTATATCGGTGCTCCTTCTCTCCTCCTCATAGCTATGAAATGCTCTCTATATATTCGTAATGTAATATTTTTATTTGCGATTTCAGATTGAGATTTCGACGGTAGATAAAGACGGCGACTGGCTATGGAGCGTGTCGGCCGAGTGGGAGGCTACATACTATATACATAATCACATAAATCAGGAAAAATTTCCAAATAATGGTCGTTACAATGCTGGAGCTTCTAATAATCGAATGTGAATGTGAACAAAACGTAATTTCCTCGTAACTTTCTCTGTGTCATTCCAAAGAAGAAGGCTGAGAGTCGAATATATTATGTATATGACCCACCTCTAGGTACATGCACATAGTCAACGTAATTACATTGAAGGAAGTTTGTTAGACAATATCCTCCCATTGCATTAAAGGACGAAGCCAGATTCAAATGCCATTATTGCTTTTATAATAGCTGCGAGATCAAATTACTACGTAATATGAATCTGTATCATTTGTAAGTGCAGAATTCTTTTTCACACACCACCAATGTGTAGTTAATGGGACATATACACATAGAGAGGCGAGTAGGTAGGAGGTTACACTTTTTGTGCAGCACAGCACATAGCAACTATAAAATGTGTCACAGACGCTTTCACTACTTCTTACACAATACCTAGAATACAAAAGTACAAAAAACAAATTTTTAACAATTTCCTATTCATTCCTGTCTTGTATACATATCATTCTCCTTGTATGCCTTGCATTCGGACTCCTTATTTCCTAGGATACAAAAAAATGGGACTGATGACATTATTTTCGTTGTCAGAACGATTTCGAATGTAATTTCAAACTCTGCCTTTTATTATTGCTGTATTATGCAACGAGCCATCTTGATTTGAGGATTACACCCTCTCAATGTGCATTGAAATGTGGATCTTGATGGAAATGACTATGGGTGTAATTGGCGGAGACACAAAGGCAGAGTCAGACAGTCGGTCCACAAGCGGGAGTACATATTAAAATAGTGGCTCTTCCATACTAGATGTTCCAACACAAAATTTAGCCTGTACATAGTAGTCTGCCCAATGCCATTAATCTTTTACGGCTACTTGACTACCATTTTTGGTGTAATTTCGAATGTCACTATTAGGCCTGTTGTAAAAGGATGGGCTTTCTTTCATAATTTGTAGTCACGAAATTTCTAAATCAATACAGAAATAAATAATAAAAATGTAGTGTAAAAGAGATAGCGCAAGTTATGGTGGTCCTTTCCTGTAATAATCATTACCTTTCCGAGTATGTATCTAGTGTCTAAAAGGGATATACAGGATTAGTCCAGAGTCCAACTGAATGTGGCGGCATAGAGTATAATATAGTTCTGTCGGATCCATACTATATAGGATCTAGAAGAGTATTAAAAAAAGGAGAAGAAAATCATAGTGTATGTCCGCAGTGACAGGAGGTTCAAATGACCTAATGATGTAAAAAATGTTTTTGGGTGTAGTCGTGAATTAAGTATGAAAGAGTTGGAAAAGTCAAAGTGGGAAATAAATATGTTTCCATCATTAGGCAGAAATTGATGTTAAATGAGGCTGAAACAAGTATCCAGAGCAGAGAGTTTTGTGGAGGAAAATGAAAAGAGGGATAAAGGAATGACTCGAGTCAAAAAGAGAGAAGTAGAAGAAGAAGGGGAAAAAAGGAAAAAAAGAAAGCTGATGCCGAGACGCGGCCGCGGCCGCGGCCACGAGAGAAAGAGAGAGAGAGAGACCGTAGAAGGGAAGAAGAATATTGAAAAATGAGCTTTGTGACTTAATGCGGACGGTCGCCTTGTGAAGTATTACAGTCTTCATTCTTCTTATTTTTTTGTACTGTCTAAGTTACTATATATACTATATATACTACATGCTATGTTCCCCACTCTAAATCTGAACAACATAAACAAGTCTAAAAATTACACAGTATAGAAAAGACTAAACATGAAATTTGTCATCCATTTAGAAAGCTGGGAAAATGTATTTCCCCTCTGAAAAGCTTTAACTTCCTACTACTCCCATAGAGACTCCCAATCTCATTCTATACGTGCGATACAATCCCCATCCTTCCACACCACATCCAATGATACAAAATACCAACCACAACTAAATAACTATGACTACATACGGACTAATACTACTACGACTATGAGGAAAGTGGTAAGCTGGCCCATTACAAAACAAACAAACAAACAAACAAAAGGATTTTGATTTCATCATAATCATAATTCTAATACATATTAGATATTAGGTACAAGTTGTAAGTCCCATCCTAGTAGCTCTTACAAAGTACATGGAGACACTGTACATTTATGGTATCTCAATATTTCCTTGTAATTCTAAAATTCTATACAAATTCTCTTTATGTATTTTAAACAGGCTGCCCCGGCCCCACATCCATCTCTCTCTCTCTCTCTCCGTTTACTTTCAAACACACAATACATACTCAACGGATGAAATAACAAATACAAATGCACATAATTCCCTTCAATGAATCTCATATCAGTGTCAGTTCTACTCTATTATTCACGGAAACAAAAATAATATGATTGGAGCAGTACAACAAAGAATTATATATTGTGAGCAGAACATAGAACATATGGCACTGGAGAACATCTTATTATGGCATGATCTACACGAGGTCTGTGCTGTGTAAGCGTCGTCATTCAATTCTGCTCATATGTCGGATTCGGATTCGGAGTCACGGGAGAGGAAACTTTTATTTCGAAATACATAAAGAAAATAGACGCATGCATATAATGTAATATAGGGGAATGAAAGATACATTATTTTATGATGTATGCTATATGGCGCTATTTATGGTAGGTACTACTTTTGTATAGTTCCATGGTGTATCTTCACTTTTTAGTACAGTTCCATGTAACACTGAACTGACGGAATGTCAGCAGCCTCCCGATCTCATCGTCAGACTCAGCAGCGACTTATTGTTGAATTTCCAATGTACAAGTCATGTTTCTTGTCCTCGATATAATATGAACTCCATTTATTTTTCTACTTGAGAAAGTTATGAAGGCTCTTGTCTACTGCGTGTCTTTCCTAAAAAGTTGATAAACCAAATAAATATATAGAGAGTTGCAATTTAATTATATAGCGCCGA
The DNA here is from genome assembly GCA_949802685.1 of Dicyrtomina minuta. Taxonomy (NCBI): domain Eukaryota; kingdom Metazoa; phylum Arthropoda; class Collembola; order Symphypleona; family Dicyrtomidae; genus Dicyrtomina; species Dicyrtomina minuta. Next base: position 30,465,553 of record OX461810.1, read on the forward strand.
TCTCAACCTAAATAAAATCTAAAAATGATCTAAATCTATCACTCTCCGTCATTCTTATCAGTGACAGCAGTACAGATATACATAGGCTACACACCAAAATTATAAATATCTGTAAAGGATGGAGATGCATTACTTACGGGATTAGACGGGTCCGGGTAACAGGTGATCTTTCATTAAGAATTATATTTAATTGCTTCTACTAACACAAATTCCGAACCGGAACAACTCTTATGTAGTTCCAGTACCATACTAACACAAATACAGATAATACTGAAATACCCGCATATAGACATTAATATGTGGTACGTACCTTCTAAATGTGAAGTTCCCTTTGAGTCTTTGAGCCCCCTTTACAAATCTCATGTAATGTAATAAAATAATAATAATAGAATCTGAAACTGAGATTTTGAAGACAATCTCAAGACGGAAGACGCTCACTGGAGACTTGTGAGTGAGGGAGAGGCTGCGGATGAGATGAGTGAGATGAGGATGATGAGTTTGAAAGTGGATTTATTTTAGAGATCTCATCCCGCTTACAGTCCAAATTCTTTGCTCCATTTCAAATTGAGCAGACAAATAAAAGGGAGCATGATATTGTAGGAAATGGTATACTAGTATAGGGAAATAAAGGTCACGTCAATCTAACGTGGTAACAAGGCATAGAGCAACAGAGTTACAGCGTGAGGAGAGTGTAAGATAATGGGGAGCTGGAGCCGGCAAGCAACCGGCTGGTCGAAAGTTGAAGTTGAACATGTGAGCTACAAATAGTTGCTGTCACTTGAGACTTGAGAGTGAGAGAGCAAGGAGGGAGATGGAGGGGGTGGAGGTTTCGGTTCGAGGAAATCCTGATAGTCAACAACATGACGAGGAGAGAGAAAGTGAGAGAAAGTGAGAGAAAGGGAGAGGAAGATGTGATGGAATGGTACGGGATGGAATCTTCAATCTTCCAAGTTCCTTTTGCTTTTCTTCCTTCATTTCACAATTTTCTGCTCAAACGAGGTTCGTTTATCGTTTGGTCGACTGGTCGGTGGGTCGGTCGTTGGGCTGCTGGTCTTGGTCTGGGTCGTCCTCGTCACTGACAATGTGGATAGTTCCACTTCTCATCTTCATCTTTCTTCAAGTCTATATCTCTACGGAGGAACAAGAAGCAGAGAAAGAATCAATCATGAAGGACGACAGGACAACCTCGTCTTCGTCTAACCTACACAACCCTATCCTCCACACGAAGAATGAGAATATTACGTTATATATAGGAGTACAATGGGGCTGGAACATGGAGTATCATCGTCGGGTCTACATGAGTACAATTGTAGGACGATACATCAACTCCTGCTTCCTGTCTACACTAATCCCTTCACGTAAATAGGTATACGTCCATTAAATGTAGTCATCCTTTCAAAATGGATTATTTGCTTGGATTCTTGGATGGGAATATAAATGTTCAGATTTGTTGTTGTTGCTGGGCGGATCGTGAGAGCGGGACGAGGGAGCGAGAGATTGTCGGGATCGGATGACTACATAGCAGCAGCAGGACAAATTCTGATGAGCGGTCCAAGAATTCCGCGTTCCCTGCTCCTGGTCAACGAATATTGTCAGCGGCTCTTGGCTTGTCAGAGAAAATATCACTCAAAAAACTATATTGCCTCCTAATAATAGAACTTGGTAGGTGGGTAGATATAATAGGGGCGTGTAATTATTTATGTACTATATTATATTAGTATGCACCTCTGTACTAGCACGAGCGGAGACGTAAATAAATGCATTATTGACATCAATGACATGTCTCCTATGTATTTCGTGTGTGTTTAATTCTTGAACAATATTTTGTCCAGTCGACGTTGTTTGAAGCGCCTTTCGCCCCATCTCCATGTCTTACTGCAGCAAAGCAACTTGGGAAAGTGGAATTCAGTGTGTACAATAACTTGAGACAAGAAATGCAATTTCGACATACAATTATCAGTAGTAGATGCATGTAGTCAAGTAAGAACAAGTATAATTATATATATTGCCATAAATACCATACAATGTTTTTATTTTAGAAATACTAAAATAATAAAGTTGTAATCGTATAATCAGAATTTTAATCTGTAGGGCTTCGTCTCGGACTTTACTTAAGGTTGAACAAATAAGAGTTCTTAATATACACATGACAGTAAGCAATATAGCAAAGTCTAGTGAAGCTTCAAGACTGTTTAAGTTTCGTTGCTACACATTACTAATAAAGGCGATGGGATGGGAGATGGTTCTAAGAAAGCCCTTCATTTCATGATTCGACAAACATTACTCAGAATTTTTACCACTTTCTCATCTTTTCCCTCTCAGCAACCTCATTGCCTCTCATCTCATCTTGTCTCATCTCACTCGGAAGCTCTTAAGCAATGTCCAAGTCTACCTATACTCGGGTTTAGCTTACTCATCCTCATCGGTTCAACTACTTACATGATTACTTCCAGGAACGACCACTCCATGGATACTGGGCTGGGAGTCTGGGAGAGAGGGTTTGTTTAATCAAACATGATATCTGTAATTTCAGGTAAATTGCACTCAACTCTCCCTCTCTGTATCTTTGCTACTAGTGTATTGCCTTCATCAGAATCAGAACTTGAGTTTCTAAGGTGGTAGGTTTTACACACTTCAGCTCCTCTCAAATAACGCAACGTACCTAGGTATCTATATTTAGTAAACTTTGGTCTGCCAGGAGCGTATACATAGTCTTTCTCCGTATCACTTTATTTCTACCAACAACCCCAACGTTTTTATATTTTCTCCAGATTGTGCCAAAACATTAATGCCGACACCCACGCACTGATGCTAGTACTGGCACTGGCAGTGGACATTCTTTTTATCCCAGAAACTTTTATCACTAATAAGCAGTGACACCAAAATTTCTTTTCATTTACAGACAACATTTTGGTGAATTTTAATTTGATAGATGTAAACATAAATAACATGCAAGACGTAATATATTTACTATATAAAACAAGTACATTTATATGCTACAATAGTAGAATTAGAAGTGTTAGGCTTTAATTGTAATTTTTCCACCGATTTTGGTTCATTTGTAAGCTATGACATTTTTTTATCAAGCTTAGGGTTAAAGAAGCTTCTTTCTTTTGAAACATTGTGTAGCATCCGCATTGTTTCTGCTTCTAATTTTGTTCCCGATGTGAGTTCTTTGCTATAGTGAGTCCCATACTTTAGTTGGTTGTGGTACTGGTACTGGCAAAATTACCTAGTTTGGTTGATGTTTATTGATCTGGTTCTGGTCTAACTGAATCACTCGTTGACCTCAATCGTACGGTCGTTCACTAAAAATATGTCATGCAGAGTGGAAAGAGGGGAGCTTGCATTTGTACATTTAAAGTAAGTTAGGTAACAGCGTATATAGTAATAAGAAAGAAAAGAAAAGAGATTTCCGTTTCGGCAATATCCAGCCAAGGATCCAGCCATTCTGCATTTAAACGTAATGTAAACGAAAGCGAAATGGAAATCGACTCACTCACTATGTATGCTCTTCTGCATCTCGATGAGCTCAACATACATGATAAGGCTATTCCATAGGAATACAATGCTGATGGGAAGGGGAGACAAAGAGGGAAAAATTGCCACAATGACAATGATGGTTTGAGACGGATATTTGGTTTCTTCTTTGTCGTTTTCAAATCCAAATTCGTACCATTCAATGACAATGGCTCTCGATTCATCTGGAAATGGAAATAGTGTCGAACTGAAGACTTGGGACTGGAGGACTACCAAATACAAGCGAAAGATAGATAGACAGAGAGAGTGAGCCCAACCCATGAATTCCTTGCGGTTTTCAACACAGTGGGTTTCCTTCTCTTCTCTCCCTTCAGGAACGTTTATCAATCCAGGAGCCACAAGTAATTGTTTCGACAACAGTAAAGCTGGATTCTGAATTGCTAGGTTAATTCTATTTATTCCAAATATTCCAATACTCAGGACTCTGCGCCGGGCAAGTCTACATGTCTGTAAACATATACTTACGCCCACGTCGCCCACTATATTTGTACTGACTAAAATACTATCCCGGACCATATGCCATGGTTTCTTAATTGTCTCCCTGATATATGTCTGTACAGTTGAATTAGTCTACAAAATATTTTATCTGCATTTGAATTTGAAATAGAATTGTTTGATTTACTTCTCTTCACATCCAATAATTACCTTAACTATTTTGAAACTTGTTTCCTTGTTTGACCTGACAGTGTCTGTGTTTAATTTGGCAACCTGCATACCGGACGTCGGGAGACAATGACGTAGTCTTATATAATTTATTGAATTTCGCATCTACTCACAATCAGCTCCTGTTAGTCATTCAGATTCAGACCCTGATTTTATTTCCCGGATCCTGTCTCCTTCAATTGTACAGTTATGCAAAGCGTCAGTCAGTGAAGTACACTGCAAACTGTATTAGTATTAATGTGTCTGTACCCTGTATCCTTTGTCATTGCTCCCAGGTATAAGTATAATATCGTCCGTGAAGAACAACAATGAGCCATATCGATTTTTAGCTAAAATAAATTTTAATATCTACTATCTACAAAAATATTGAAAAATGTCTTGAAAGCATTTAAATAGAACATTTTGAACTTTTCAAAAGCATGCAAATAAAACTTTTTGCACTTTTCAAAAACTTGCAAGTAGAACATTTGCAATTTTCAAAAACATGCAAATAGAACATTTTGCGTTTTAAAAAAACATGTAAATAGAACATTTTGCCATTTTCAAAAAAAATGCATATAAAACGTTTCGCACTTTTCAAAAAATTGCAAATAGAACATTTCACACGTTTCAAAAACATGCAAATAGAGTATTTTAAACTTTTCAAACCAAACACTCTTCATTAACATTTTACGCATGTTTTACATTTTTTTATATGACATATAGCTCATTTTGATTCAAGCTTAAATTGGATATTGGGTCATTTTAATTCTTCACAGACGATATGCAACTTAAAACTATCAATGGACTTACTGGATCAACTCATCAGCTCATTATATTTGTGACGGGGTTCTTACAGTTTTCGGCTACAACTAAAAAAAGCCATTAATATGTATTACTAAATGTTATATACTACTGCAAAAATAACTCTCGCAGAATCGGAACTTATTCCCAGTAGTTTTGGCATACACATCAATTACACGAGTAATAAATTTTGCGAATTATAATGGATTGGCAAATTTTCTTTTTTATATAATACTATATAATTTGACATATCTCAAGTTTGATGATATAATAGAGAGGAAATCTGAAAATCTAACATACCTAATTGGAATTACCTATACATCCCATCATCCTCTCAAATTCCCAATAGATAATCTTCTTTTCAAATAATCCTTCTGAAATTCTTCTGTCTCTCATATCACAAAGAATGTATGTGTCTATCTTTGCAAAAAAGTTTTCTCTTCTATTTATTATTTGTTCCTTCTTTTTTCTTTTCTGTTTTGAAGAATTACAAGTTTGATTTGAGGAGAGGTTTTATTTCATCATTTGGAATTCGAAATCAGAGACCAGTATCGTTTTTACTGATTGAGTTACAACAACAATTTTTAGCAGAGAAACTTTCTCTCTTTCTCTCTCTCTCCAATTTCAATTCCAATCGGTACTAAAACTCTGACTCTATAGAATCCAAACTTTGCAAGGAATAATGTTCATAATTTGTTTTCCTTTTCTCAGCTTTCATACAGAATTGCCTGTCTACATACAGTACGCGCGTATGCATGCTGTTTGTCTACACAGGTATGTTGGACAACAAGTAAAAAAAAGATCTTGATCAGTTTATTCGTTTGTTGTCATATGTACATTGCCAAGACGGAGGCGGAGACGGAGACCAACTGACTGAGTGAGTGTAGGTATGTACATATCTTTCGATTTTAGCTTCAACGTCAATGCACACACACACACTGCGACTACTGACTGAGATCTGACGAAGATGAGCACAAGCGTTTCGCACATCGCACAGCCCATTTGGCTTGCTATGGAGGAGCCTCCTACTGTGAACAGCAGCATGTATATAATTATATATATTTAGACGTCCCCATTGAAATAGAACTGGAGATGTGAGTTTAATGGAGAACAGGATGATGCCTATGAAAAGAAGTAAAAGTTACCTTATTTGCTCGAGTTGTTCGAAAGAGACTTGAAAGAAAGTAGTGGAAACTTTCAAGTTTTGCTGAATTTCAGTCCGGATTCTCCGGATGGGTGTTGAAGCTGAATGTCTCTCCTGTAGTCTGTCTACAATGGAATTTAAAGGAAAATGACGGCTACGGCTACGGCAACGGTATATCCTCAGTCCTGGTCCTGATTGTATAGTAAATCTGTACAGATGAAACTTACCTATATGCTTTCAGGCAGAATATATAGCTTTATAGTCATGTATAAGACAAAATAAAGAATTCTCGTATGTTTATGTTTACCCATTGAAAATTTGTCCTCAGTTGTTGGACCATTATTTTGACTTTCTCTCTTTCTCTCAGTCAGTCAGTGAGTCAGACGGACTGGAATAAAATAGTGTAGAATTGGAAGTGGTATAGAGGAGACGAGAATAAAATGCTGCACACATACTCACAGTGAAATGAAGGGGATGCGATATTATTTCTCTAACAACAACAACGCTTGCATAGATGCTGGAGAATGTGTGTTCTAACTCTTATTTAGTTAGCTTGAGAGGCGTAATGAAATGTTATTTCATAATAGATTGAACCAGCAAATAGAAATGGTGACGCAGATAATTTTTACCGTACTTATTCGAATATATGCGCTGGGAGCTTATTAAATTTTTAAGCCTGGTAGCCCAACGCTAATTTGAGCCTTGCGATGTATTTCATTTTTTAAGTTGACAAAATTAAAACTAATTTATATACAAAATTTTTACAAATGTTTTTATTTAATCTGAAATCAAAAATTCTGACTCATTAAGTCCAGTTGGCCTCAGCCCATACAATGTGCATACAAATTATATGGGTATTATATATTAGAGATGAAATTTTGGCTAAGGATATGATCGCACAGGCCAAATGAAATTAAAATGTAGTAGATTTAAAAAACCATAAACTCTGACCTTAATATAGGCGCCGCCTATTTAAGCGCCGGCATCAAATTGAACAAATACGGTACTAACTAACTCTCAAACTCTGAGACGATCCTGCCTGGCCTGCTTATGCCTATTGCATGGCTTTCGTCGTTGTTGTTGTTCTTGTTGTTGTCTTGTTGTTGCTCTACTTGGACATGGGATTTTGGAGGGAGAAAACAAGGGAGGGGAATAATAATAGCCACAAGTTGAAACTTGAGCAATTCAGTCGGAGGGAAACAGAAAGTTGAGATTGAAGTTACATGTACACAAGTATAATAATTCTTGATTCATACTTCATACAGTATCATATCTTATGTGAAGGAGCATGTTTCCTCCCAGCACAAACTTTGAGCGGATTTGAAACGACCCTGCAACTTCCACTAGCTTCTTCTTCCATTCTTCCATTATACACATCTCGATGGTGAACATTTACTTCATTGTTGTGCTCTCTGCGCTATCCTATATACATATGTGTCTGTCTAGAATTCTAGAATTCTAGAACAACTGGAGAAGACGCCATTGCCCGCCTCAGTACATTTATTGCATACACATGCTTCAGATTACGTGGTGTTGGGATTCATAACATGTAGACTGTAGAATTATATCATAATAACTATACGGATATATTACAATTGAGCAAGTCAAGGCGGTGGAATGCTTCTATTCTTTTTCTGGGTGATTGTGGAAATGTAGAAATGGAGAAATGTTGACTGACTTGGAAGTGTGAAAATGTGGATGGGAGTCAAATGGTAAATAGTAAAAGTTGCGGATTTGGAGTTAAACTTGGCTCCTGTGTCGGTCTCGGTTTCGGTCTCGGTCTCGGTCTGAGAGTCTTGGTCTTATGGTCTCTGCCTTATGGTTGTTGGTGTCTCCATTGGAAGGGATGATGATGGGACGGGGAGAGGACGAGGCTGGAGAGAAAGAGGCCAACGGGATGGATCATTACTTGGAGAAATGGCCATGGTTTGTCATGGGAGAGGAAGCGGCTGAGGAAACAATTAGTAGTGGACGAGATGAGATTTCCTTTCTAGATGACGATCATCATGATTATCATTATAAGATTATTTCATTGTATTTATACGGAAGACTGAAGAAGTCATCAGTGTGAGAGTTGAGTCGTATTTCCTTATTTTCTACTTAGCATCTAGAGTTATGGAGTTTCGGGGTTTCGGAGTTGGAGGACCAAAACTCTGCGGAGCCTTTGCAAAAGTCGGAGGACGAGGACTGTGCGAGATCAGTCTACCATTTACCATTTAATATGAGACAAGTCAGAAGACAAAAGACATATGAGAGACTACAACACTACAGACTACAGTACACAAGTCCAGAGAACAACATCAAAGTAACATACATACGAGCCAACCACCAATGCCAAAGGAAAGGCCAAAATGAAACTACTCCCGTGGAATGATAAAGTTCCTCTTTCTCCCGGTAAATACTATACTCACAACTCTCCCTTCTCATTCATGTGTAATCAGTCTACATATAGTTGTGTGCATCTTTTGTTTTTCAAATTATTATCATGTAAATGGGAGCAGTCCGGGTCTGACTGAGTCAGTATACCAACTCAAATATCCGTCTCTATATATCTGTGGGTGTGGGTGTTTTTGTGGTACAGTCCACATATTAGAAGGGAGCGGAAGAGTGAAAATGGTGGCGAAACAAAAGACAGAGTAAAATTTCTCTCTCGTTAGTTTGGATTGTGTGTGTGTGTGTGTGTGTGTGTGTGTGACTGGTCCAAGTATTGGTAGTATTAGATGGAGGCCCTGTGTTCATGTCACCGTCCATCGCCCACATTTCCCAGTAGTGGCCACCCGGTCCTCATCCTTTGGTGTTGGTTCTGGCTCTGGTCTTGCTTGTCTTATTACGGTCTCCGACCGAATTTCCATCTCCTCTGGTGGTCTACTCAAGTCTACTCAAGTCCGCCGGCCTGCTCTACAGTCCTGTTATCAAATTGCGAAATTGCCCGTATGGCGTACACTCTGACTCCAGTCAGTCAACCATGGGCCATCATGGACAACATTAGTACGGTCTATTTATGATGCGTGCACTACGACCAGTGACATTTATTTTGGATTTTGTATATGATTTGTCGGCTCTCATGAGAAACCGTGTAAATACTGATAAGGGCGAGAGGACATTGCATTGTGATTGTATTGCCTATGTGTACTGAGAGAGAGAGACCGAGGAGAAGATTCCCATTCAGAAGACATAAGGAAGCTAGAAATGGTCTCATATTACCGTAAAAGCTCATCATGGTTTAGATATATAGCAATTATTATTGTCTTCAAGTCCATATATGTACACACTTACACACACACACTGGGGCTGAAACATTCTATCAAATTAATTTTTATTTATAGGCGGGAGAGAGAGAGAGAGGGAGTGGGGATGCTACGTAGTAGACTCTGTGAGTACATGGCCCCGTAAGTTATAGATGAAAGAAATTACAAACATGGATTCCATAAGATGTTCGTGTCGAGAGGCGAATGCCTTTCAATTAATTTAATTAATTACACAAGATGGTCTTCCTCATTCAGCTTGTCTATGGACTTAGTCTCCGTCCTACAACATGCCATCTTGCTCTCTGATGCGTGTGCCTCTATATAGTCTCCTCCAAAAACCTTTCTAATTCCACATTCACATTTTCACATTTCCTTTTGTGTCAACGTTCCGAGTCAGAGTTTTAGAGAATTCCCATTTCCCATTACCACTCTTTACTCTTCTTCACGAAAATATTTTCTATCACCGCACCAGACTATTACCAATAATTGGAGAAGGTCTAGAAATGGATATACGTTCATATGCAATAGACGTATAGAAGGATGCTATGTATATTATATTTGTGATACATATATGTTTGGATTTTGGATTGTTCAGCAGATATTATAGTATTTGCTATTCCGAGTTCGCAAGATATATATAGTAGGTAGGTGCATTCGGAGTTCGTAGCTATTATGGTACGACGCTTTTACTTTAATTTCCGCGTGTTTATAGTAACCAGTGGAACAAGAATTTTGCTTTATTTAAATTTAAACCATGAATTAATTAAACTAGACACTATCCATATTATTTCCGTCTGAGTAAGGCTTATTATTGCTAGGCACTAATTAAAATTCATTACAAATGCATGAATTTTCATTTTCTACCTTTTGCAATATTAATTAATCACTTTTTTCAAGAATTTATAAATCCTAAATTTTGAATTTAAAATATAATTCACTTGCTGAGGTAAAACCCATATTATAATGCCTATGTTTTATGGCAGCCTTAACAGTAAGTTGAGGCAGTTTGAATTTTCCGCCAAATCCAAAATTTGATATTTTCTACCTATTTTTGTCATTTTGTTAATAATTGCCCCTGATAACACCCCAAACTGCATGCAGCACTGATTACAACGTACATATTTTTCATCACTTTTTGTAAGAATACAAGAAACTTAAAAGTTTTGAATTTCCCCCCAAGTCCAAAAGTTCAAATTCACCATTAACTTACTGCAACTGCCTATCAGTTTTGTCTTTTCTGTATACAGATTATTGCTGGGGGAATTTATGTAGGATTTTCTTTTAAAATTACATTTTTTTGACGTTATGAATTAAAATATGTCTGAAGCAAATTTTGGGTTACTCTAACAATTAGACTAATACGTTAGTCATTATTATTTTTTCGCATAAAAATGATTATTTGTAAAAAATCAAATTCATGCAATATTTTACTTTCAATTTTAGACAGCCCAGCCTTATATCGTGAGGGAAGTAGGAGAAATCAAAATTGAAACTGATTTTATTTTTCTTTGAGTTTTTAATTCAGGGCTCAACTAATTGACTGGAAGTAATTTTGGAGAAAAGTTGAAAGCATTAATTTAACTAGTACACAAAAAATATACTTGAGTTGTTTTGTTGGGAGTTGCTATAATTGCTTTGTAAAAATTTTATTCTGGGGAAATATTTCAGTCCTATCAGTATTCAGCAGTGGGTTAAATCATTCGGATGAATCAATACAATTTAGATGATTGTGCGATATTTTATAGGAATCGTGATTGATTGTGGTTGAATTACTTTTTTACCATAAAATATGAAAAACAAACCGTTTGTAAAATTTTCAAAGAGTTTTGGTAATGTTTCTAGCGTGCATTTTGTGTTGCAATTTCCATTAAGAATTAGTACTCTCTAGTATAGGTATTCTAGTACATTTTTGATTATTAATTTTGGGGTTTCTTTAATTGTGCATCACATGACATTCGTATTTTATTGCTTACTATATAAAAATTTAACGTATTTTTGTAGATGATTGATCCGGATGTGATCAGCTCAAGTCAATTTATAAAAATACGCATCAATTTCAAAATAAGTAAAGTTGTCATACATTCTTGTTACAAGTTCCAAAGTTATGAAGGTTAGTAGGATGTTATGTGGGATGGAAAGGAACTCGGCCAAATTCAAATACTCTACTAGCAATGGTGATGATAATATTAAGCGTTGGTTGTTTGCACTATGAGCATAGGTAACTTACGACCACATCAAGAGTACATCTACATTCCACATAGATATAAATTCAGACTCTCCCGTATACAGTTGAGATCTGTTCTCGTATCTTGTATGAGAAGAGGGGAAGATACAACAACGCAACGCAACGTGATGAAGTGAAAACGTCGTTCATAACACGTAATTGGCTTCGTGTAGAATAGCTACAATGACTCCCAACTACCATAATGTACCCAAATAGTTTACCTACAAAGTACTACAAGGATAAAAACATTGCTCCAACTAAGTACATTATCCATGCATTATTTATCTAAAATCATCTCTCCCCATGTAGTAGTACCTTAGCTCTTTCCATTTCCCCATATGTATCCCGACTTGCATACGCAGAGGGAGTTCTGCAGTGTAGACAGAAGAGGAGGAAGGAGTAGCAGTGAACTGCAAGAAATTTGCAAATTACGTTCTCATAACTTCAACTAACTTTTCTCATGTTCCAGGAGCCACATGAATATATTCAATAGGATGTGCTACACATCCAATTCAACATGTACAGCTATAACTATATCAGGCATCCTAGGGAATTTGCACGTAAGGTCCCTACCTATATGGACCATGCCTTTTCGTTTTCCCAGCCAAGTCCAAGTCTCTCCAACACTGGTAAGTAATAGGGTAGTAGACACCAAACACAAAGTACCTACTACTACTACCTACGTAGAACACACAAGGCAATGTTTGCTTTTGTACATGATACAGATCAACATATCTATAGGTGGTCTGGCGATGACTATGTAAAAATCTATCTGTAGTTTAGCTTTATGTATCGTGTGATAGTTTCTAGTTTGAGCCCTCCACGGCTTCTCGTAATGTGTGGAAGTCTTGTAGTCGGAGTAGTAGTATAGTTGTTGGGGAGGAAGAAAACTACAGTCGAGAAAGCGGGTTAATCCAGGGTGAACAGTTCAACCAAGTAGAACCCATCCATAAACATCACTGGGACTTGTACTCTGGGTAGTTGGTGTTGGAAGTCCTCTCCTCCTTCTCTTCATGACGGTCTTCCATGCTCCTTGTCTACATTTCCCAATCTGTATTATCTGAACGCATGCAGAGACCCGAGACCGAGACTGAGACCAGGACCAAGATGAACCAAACATGATATTACATATTACCAAGTAGGTATCTCCTATGCACTCCGTTCGTATGATTTCCATTTCCATGGGGCCACACCAAATACCAAAACCGTCACCGGTTCCGGCTTCGGCTCCGGCCCCGGCTCCGGCTCCGGCTTTGCCACCCGCACCGGTGCCAAACCTGGGAAATGAATCGTCCAAAAGTTTTAGCTTCAAACATAATACGAGGGAACATGCACAAATAATAAACCTAACATGATGAGGCTACATGTAAACAAACGAGGCATGCATAGAGTATGTAGCTTTATAGCGTGAGTTTGAGCAGGAGCGGCAGTGGCAGTGTTGACAAACATTGGGCTTTAGATCGAATCGAAATCCAACTTGTGGCAGTCTAACGAATCGTCAATTGAATTTAGCATAATATAAGAAAAACATTTTGAAAATAATTTGATTAAGAAATTCAAATCCATGAAAATTGTTGGATTTTTAATTTAAAGTATTTGTCTTGTTTCCCAGTGATGACGTCAGCGTCTTGTGGCAAGGATTTGAACAAGTTCTCAATCTCCTGCGTCCGCCTCTGGGTGTTCCTCCCCAACTACATGTAGCAAACTAGAGGCTGGAGAGGAAGTTGACACAAATAGCACATGTAATTGCGTCAAGTAGGGAGGCGTGTAATAATTTGTGTGTCACGTAGACCATTGGGGAGTGCGGGCCAAAGCATAAACCAAAATCATTGGGGTCTCAAAACCACTTTGCACAGCTTGGCTCTAAGTGGATGGTTAGACGAGGAAGGAAGAGGGAGAGAGAGAGTGAAGAGCACATGGATGTAAGCCAAGCTAAAAGTGGTGGAGGGAGGATGAATATTGTAGAAAGACTCATTCTCACAACACAACTATAACTACAGCAAGAACATAAGAACAACTCTATGAGTAGACGGAACCAAAAGTAAAACTCTCAAAACCAACACACTGACAGCATAAGTAAGGAGAAACTAGGGACTTTAGTCGGAACTGGAAACAACCGGGACATTTATGTTTAGAATGCAAGTGGTTACTGTGGGTCATTCATTTTGATATGATGCGATGTAACTCCAGATACGTAGGTTCCTCCTCTCTCCACATCTATATCACTCTTTCAAATTCACAAAAATCGGAAGAAATCCTCTATTTCTGTGTTTTCCTCATTCTTGTAAAAAAATACTGTGAGAGAGGGGAACTAAAACTCAAATTTTATTTATACAACGGACTGCGAAAATCTGGTGGAGCGCATCCCAAGCGGCATAAGACGTATGAAATATGAATGAAGATGTTCGGTTGTAGATAACTGCAATTTTCTCCAAACTGATTATTATTATCGTTTCAGACAGACCAGAAATGCTTTCTTTCCCTTCCATATTCCATTTGAAGGACTCCGCATATTTATTATTATGGTACTTTTTGAGAGAGAGAATTTTACAATTCACCATTTCCCACTCGCGACTGTATGGACATTATATATGCTATATATGTAGGACCTATGCCATATATATAGGGAGGTACTTTTGTTTTGCATGTGAAACAGTGGCTCTCCCCATCGCATACATAACATTGTTTGAAACTCACATTTAAGAGCAACAGAGCGGCCAGGCACGTGCTTTCAATCATGGCCATACGCACAATTTACAATTCTAGATTATTATACACCTCTTTTTTTTGTGTGCGCTGCCGCCTCTCTGTTTTCATAATATTTTCATATATGCATATATCCCATGTCCAAAAGTACCTATGTAATCCCAAAATATAGTAGTCATCAAATCCCCCACACAGTTTTTCCCATGTGGGTAGGTAGGTAGGATAATCAGGAGCCGTTTGTGTGGCCTGCCCAGCCTATACGAATGTACTTGATACGTGTCCATACATTTTAGTTTTGATGACTTGGGTCGCCCTGTGCAGAGAGAAGGAATATATGTCACTCAGTCATGACAAAACTACAAGTGAGGTATGAAATGTCCAACGCCTATAAAACCCACATTTCCTTTGATTACATTAGTTCCGAAAAAAACCTGGACCTAACAAAGTTAAGTGGTTCAATATGCTGAGGTGAAGTTTTCCCTTTTTATTAGATTCTCGCACACACACCAACCATAACAAAATATCGACTAACCAAAACTATATAGTCGGACTACGGACTACGGACCCGTTATACTTTAGAGGATTGGTTTTTTTTAAAAAGAAAAGAGATTTTTTAAGTTTTTCTCGTCCTCGAGTCCTTCTCCCAGGTACAGGATCCAAAGTTGCTCCATGGTTGAGATCCCGTTGAGAGTCACATAATATGCAAAGTTAAGTCAATGGAGAAACTTACAGTTTCCTGGTGCACTAAAGAGCGATTACATGTTAAGGAAAACTTAATTGAGCTGCTACTATATATGGAACTAGAACTTGTACATAGTTCTGCACATACAGTATGTAAATGTTTCTGCAGGATGAAAAAACACGGAGAATGTATTTATTTGTTGCACGTGCTTTAAAGTTTGTCTCTTGATCTGCTAGTCTACTACTGTGTCTGTAGGTAAGAAAGCATATTGCATATCCCTAGAAATCTATGAGTGCAATTTCTGTCTCTCTCTCTGTCTGGTCCAAATCCTGGTCGGCTCGTTCTTGTATGCGTGAAATATTCCATTCGCTTGAGAGTATAGTGCTTCCAGTGAGCTTACCAATTTTAGCTTACCCAGGTTTATTGCTAAATGTTTTTTTTCTTATTGCTTAAATTTATTCATCCATTAAACTTGCTTTGCCAAGGCTAAAGTATACAACGAGTACAACCCAGAATACAGTACCAGAATATAAGCGTTATTGGCCAGTGCTCCCCACATCCCGTCATTGTCATTGGTCCTTCTCCATGTTTTTTTGCAATATGTAACTCTTGTATCTAAGGATGAGCTCACTCAGTATTCAAAACTATTCCGAGTTTTTTAACCTTTCTAAGACTACTGGTATATACAGATAGCTTGTTTACATTTTACGTTTGTCGTTTAGCATTTAACATTATTATTTGGACGAGGCTAAAATCTAAGCTAAATGCATTGAATTCAGCGAGGATATTTTGAAGACATCAACGGGATAAATAAGCTATACAACAGCGGAAACGTTTTGTATTTGCATTTTACTTTACAATAATGAAAATATGTATCTATAAAAGGGATTCTCTATATTGCAGCAGTTTGTATTTGTAATGTTGCTTCTGTGTTCTGTTTCCCTTTAAGCGCTATCTGTGTGAGTTTCACTTTCAGGTTTAAGTTTAGTGTACAAATTAGTATTGATATGAAGCTCTTGAAGCTTCGTTTAATTCGTGAGAGGAGGGGTAGTAATACAACGGTATGGAGTGGGCACATTCTAGAAAACGCCTACATTTGAGCCATTGGAGGCTGATAAGTTAGGAAAGGAACGACGACGACGACGAGGAATAATGTCTATACATCACATTTTAGAATCCGCGAGTTTATCGAAATTTTGGGAGAGTATTCACATACATTACATAGGACGCCATCGCCAATGGATTTGGCTTTTATAGAAAAAGAGTTTTCAATTATTGATCTCTTTGGGTCCCACAAAGACCTCTAACCCATATCCATCTAATAAATTTCCTCCCTCCAACTTTCTTCAACCAAACTGCATTTTATCCACAATCCCAACTCTCCGTCTCCCTCTCTCCACTTTCTCCCCTTTCACTTTCCTTACTCAGGAAAAGCTCTGCTCTGCTCTGTGACTGTGTGTGTGTCTGTGGAAAAAAATGAGAATGAAACGAAAAAACGACGGAGGCGCCGAAGAAGACGAAGAATAGAAGGAAAAGGGGGAAAAAGTGGGATATGTGTAAGAAGTAAGAAGTGCGAATGCGAAACGGGGAATTTGTCGCTTGGTTTTGGCTCTGTAATCGAACTTTGGTACGTATAAGTATCTATAGGTATGCACTTATACCTATTTTACATCACATGCACAGAGCATAGAAGTTAGGGGAAGCATGAGAGAAATAGCATTATATTAGTATTTTCAAAGACTGACGACGACGACGACGACGACGACGATTGTGCTGAGAAGGATTTATACGAGAGCCTACGGCAAGGACTTGTTCTCTAAGTTTTCCCTTCAAAACTATGAACTGGTTGTTGAATAAAATTCAAACACTCTGTCGTTTAGATTTCCTTGAATTGCTTCCAGTTCCGTTCAAATACACTATTGACTATTTGAGGAGGAAAATCGGTAAGAATTCATCCATTTATCTGTCTCATATAGAAACCCAAGGTACGAGCTTGTACAAAGGCTGTAGCTGTAGTCTATATCCTCACTGTATGGTCCCCTATAGTTAGGTATATTAGCATATAGAACCGCACTTAAGTACCATACCATCGTGCTCACACCGACTGACTCCGACTACAGTCAGATTCTATACAATCCAAACCTACTGTTGAGCCATCCTCGTCTCGTCGTCGTCGTCTTCGTCGTCTCCTCTCTTCATTTGCACACGGGACTATTGAAAGAATTTTTGAGCATAATGCCACATCTTTGTTCTGTGTCTTGGCTCGTCCTCACACGTTCCCTTTCAATGTGCCATGTGCTACCGAGAGTTTAAATTTGGTACACAATCAACTAAAGTCATGCACGAGCTTAAATATCCAAGACTCTTCTGGCCGCCTTAAGGAAAGCAACGTTTTATTCTCTTCTAACGGCAAATCCTAATCCAATCCAATTCTCACAAGACACACCAAATTACTCGAGTCTTCAACAAGAATCTAAAATCAAACAGGCATATTGACACATTCGTACTTACTGCATGTCCCTCGTACCGTTACCCGTCGCCCACAGCAGGTCCCCCCGCAGTTACCCGTTGCCGTACCTTGTTGGTGGATGTGGATGTGGGTCATATGTTCATCATTTAAAACCTCTGTACTAAACTAATGCACTCATTACAGAAATAATAGTGGAGTAAAATACACTTGTGCAAAGCTCAGGATCAGTCATCACTTATAAATCTGTTTTCCCCCATCATCATCACCATTCAAATTAAGTTGGAATCTTGAATATCCGTTTACTCACTTAAATAGGACGAGAACTCGACATTTAAGAGCGCTCCATCCATTTCTTCGTCTTTCTTACGAGGCTACTATTACCATAAGCTGAGAAGCAATTCGGTAATTCCACACAGCACAGGTATGCTCGAATAACTGCAGTTTAATTCTGTGCTGTGTGTACATGGATGGACGGGACGGGAGTACTCACTCGCCTCTCTTACTTACAATTGATCAACATTCTTAGCATGCTCCGCTAGTATGGACATCGTAATGAAAGGGACGTGTCTACGGATACAAAATATGTCCCTCCATGTATGTAATACATCAGTAGCATAATCATAATTGGAGTGAAAGGCAAATGGGACTGGTACTGGTACTGGTGCTGCAGTTCTAAAATTGTGGCTGTTATATGTACATGGCTTGTCCGCTCTCACTGCAAATATACTATAAGCTCCTAAATTTGAAATGTGAGTGACGCTTGTGTAACAGGAAACATCTGTGTACGTCGTCCATGCTTAGAATTTAAATAATATAAATATTCTAATCCAATTGTATAACATATGTAGCTTTAGAACGAAAGGGGTGACGCACATATAGAGCGATTGAGATTGAATGTTGGCGTGTAAATCAATTGATCTACTTGTTTTGCATTCATATGCCTATATTCCAGCCGTACCGTAACGCAACGTGGACCGGACTCTTTGTACCCATATGCATATTTGTATTGCACATAAAATTGAATCGATTTTGGATTTTGACTGCAGACTCCTCCATTGTAGAAAGTAGAATTGATTGTTCCTTTGTTACACTTGTTTTGCTCCACTGTGTAAGCTCTTAAATGGAGTCATTTATTTCCCTTTGTTGTGACCTTTAGATTTTAAAATACTATTACTCCTGTACTACTATGGGGTATGTCTGTACGGGAATTTGTGGAGCGGGAGCGGTGACGATGACGATGACGCTAAAGGTTACAGTTTGATACATAGGACCATAGGAGAATGCCCAACCCCACTTACAAACTCACGACTAGGTGCTTCGGTAGTATATGCATGTAGCGTAGTATAGTAATATAGCAGAGTGTTCTTTCTGTTTCTGTATTGTATTGGGATCAAGTCCACAAGGAGACAAGACATGAGACATTTGTTATTTTTTTGTGTGCACTTTTCCTGTTCATAAATACACAGAGGAAGTGAACAAACAAGAAGAAGTTCGTAGTTCGTCTAGCTACTTTTCACCATACTCCAAACACCGCATATTATATATATCCAGTAGTCAACAAAACCGAACGGAATTCAAAACCCAATCACAATCCGAATGCGTATATACGTGTCCTTGTAGCTTTAGCTTCTTCCTACTCCTGTGTGTGAACATGTCGATCGTCATGAGAGAGAAAACGTGCTAGTTACCATACAAACGGCTTGTTAACAAAGATAAAGCTTTTGCACTTTTTTTTTCTTCTATTTTTTCTTCTTATCTTTCGTCCTGGTTCTGGTTATTCTCCTACGACGATCCTACAAGAGGTCTGGTCCTGGTCCTGGTCCTACGGTCCTAGTGTAGTAAAAATCTAAGGGAAGATTGCGGAATTGTGCTTGTTCTCTGACTTTTTTCTCCCTCCATCCTTACTACAAGCAAACCATTATTTTCTGGAGAAGCTTTAAGTCCTTATCTGCTGACTCAAAAATCTTTATTGCCTTCGCCTTTTCCATTGCATTTGTCTTTGTGTTAGTGTGCTCAGTTTTTTTTATATGAAGGATAAATAAACTAAGGTACACAAAATTGGGTGTGTAACCTATATTTAAACCACATGTAAGACATTTGCTATTTCTCAGGCTTTAAATCCCACACATCCCATAAGATTCAGAGGGAGAGACAACAGAGAAAAACAAGGACAGAGACAACAGAATGTCAAGAAATTTCTCTCGGTATAAGTAGGCAGAGACAGAATATTTGTGCAAAATTTTGACTTCTTTTATTTCTGCAGAATAGAACAGATTTGGTAGAATCTCTGTCTCTGCGTATACAAACCTACAAAATATATTATAATTTCTCCGCAGCTTCTTTCATGACATTTAAAAGAAGGATTCTGACAGTTTTGCAAAGAGTTCTGGATCCCTTTCTTTTGTTCTTTTTATGTCACAAATTTCATTTTAAGGCTCTGATTATAAATTTTTAGTCTTCCATTTCTTTGACTTCTTTGAGCTATTAAGGTTGGCCTGTAAACAAGTTACTGGCATATACATGTGTAAGGAAACTCGTCAACTTAGCTTCAAAAATCGGACACGGGCAGGTTAATACGGTACCAACACGCCAGTGCTGAGTTGAGCAAATTTACTGAGTTGGCTGTTTACAAAATATGTTAAAATAATCTGGACGTCATATTGCTACGAGACCACAGGTGTAATATGAATATCATAACAATGAGTGTGTTGACTCCATAGTTATAGCTGATGGACTTAACTCGTTTTGCCCTCCTGCACTATTTTCCCCTACCCTGCCAAAACTTGAATTAGAAATGGATACCGTTATTTTATTCTTTCTTTGGTCGTATGTACTAACAAAACTAAATTGCGGCTATATTCACCCTCTTGTCGACTGCGTTGCAAGGCTTGTCAGTATTTTTTGTACATAGGTATATATATATATATGACTACTACCCTCCGTATGAACAATTGAGATTGCAAAATGTTTGGGATTGCCTACCAGCCTGTATAGGTATATTCATAGGAAAAGTGAAAAGAACTGTGACACTTCTGAAGATAAAATATCTCATAAGATATTTCTTTGGAAAATTGCACCTACCCCATATATGTATGCTTAAGAAGTGAAATGGGGAAATGAAACGTAACATTTATGTTTTCCTGAGATGCCAAGTCCAATAGGGATTTCCAGTCAAATTGTATCAGAAATAGGAAATTGTTGGGCGTAGTAGAGGAGCAGCAGCATACATTTGACTCCGAGTTTGGCTATACACAGACTCAAAATACTCTCTACATCATTTTCCGATAGGAAATTCATACGACGGCCGGAGTTTGGATGTGAACTGAAGCATTATGACTCTCGCTCAAATGGAAATCCAATGAAATGTAATGTACATCTGGTTTGGATTTACAGATAGTTGCAGAAATTTAACTTCTCTAAAACTCCAACAAAACTTGAACCAAAACCCATAGCCACAGTGTCATGCTATAGGATTGAAGAGGGAAGGTTTTGGTTACATGGGCGATAGGAAAATGGGAATGTATCATAATATAGCGTCCATATATGACTCTGCGTCTGTGGCAGACAAGCACCCAGACCTATAAGTACCTATACCTATATCCGCCTGATCGCAATGTACACATGTGGAGATGGGAAATATCTGTGTGATAGTGATAGGCGATAGGAGAAAGCATGGAATGCGTGTAAGGAAAGCATTTCATCGTAATGATAGATGGAAATTGGTTCGTAGTTCAAGTCATGGAAGGTTGCAGGTAGGCATGGGAAAGGACTAAAATTTTACTAGATCATCACAAATACGCATCAGGACTTTCTCTGGGCTTCGGCTTCTGTCTGTGTGTTCAAATTTGAAAATGTACATGTCAAAACCTCGTAGTAAATTACACTGAGGGAGAGAGAGAAAAGGGGAAAGTACTTACGGTGTCTCTCTAGATTTAGATACGAATACACTGATATATACTGGAGCTTCGTCTTTGAGATCGAGAGAGACGATACATAAAAAAATCGGAGCAATCTACTCTGTCCCCTTACTCAGGAGTCAGGAAATTTACATATGCGTAAAGATATTATTTAGATGCGTGTTTATAAATTGCACCCATAGCCTCAAAAGCGATTCCCCTTCACCTCGCATCCCATCAATATTAGTATCAGAAGAGCTCAGGTCCTACAGTCGACGGTCTACACGCTGCGTCTCGTCTCCTTCTTTCCTCTCTCATTCTAAAGTCTAAACTCTGCTTGCTGAGGTGAGCTGGAAAAGCAGCCTATTCTCAATTTCTAGCAACTACATATTTTATATAGTTTAGAAATCTAAAACTAGAATCTTGTTTCGACGAAAGACCTTTCTTTTCCCTTCCACCTTCCACTCTTCTGCCACTACCGTTTATGCAAAGTGAAAGTTGAATAAATATGGTCAGGACATGGACTTGGTATTGGTCTGTTCTGCGTGAGGAGGGAGATAGTTCCACGCTTAGATTTAGACTGTCTAAAGATATACTGTACACAGGGGGTCATGAGCATGGACATGTAAAATATTATATCTACGTACATAGGTAAGTAAAATATGTGTAGTTAGTAAAAAGTGAAATCAAACGATAGATACGCGCTTGATATATAGTTCCATTTAATTTTTTTTCCTCCGCCATCAGTGCAAATACATACCAGTTCCAGGCTGAGTAGTTTATCCCCGCTCCTCACACTACTAGCAGCACTAGCGTCATCATAGTACCAGAAAGCAGCTTTAAACTTTTAACTAAAGGCAGGCTCTATTATGTCCTCTGCGTCTAACGATACTTGTATAGTAGTAGGAGTAGCTAAAGGTGTCATGAGATATATACAAATATAGCTATGTGTGTGTGTGTGTGTTTGAATTTCGAACCCCGAATGGAATTTATGTCTGACTCTCCCACTAGTTTAACTTCAAACTGAATATATTGCCAATGCAGATTTTCACTTTAGAAACTTTCATGCTTGACCTGTCCATAGAAAACAAGGGGGACAAATGGGCCAAGCCCTTTTTGGCACAAGCTATTTCATCCAAAAAGATACGCTCTATGGTTCTTGGGCAGTCGGACTCAGATGCTGGTTTTAGTTTCAAGGCTCTGTAATGCTATGGGGAAATGGTCCTCGATCAGGGTTGGACGTTAGACGTTGGGTTGCGGGAGTCAGCATTTGTATCTGCTATTCCTGTATGACTATGTATGTATATAACTACAAACTGACTTATCTGATTGTATTTCTCTCGGTACTTTTGCTCTGTACTCCACTCCACATGCAGGCAGGGCAGAGGTAGGTGCATAATATGTCGCTCTTTCCCTTCTCCCTGGCTCTCTGTTATTATTCTTCATAGGAATGCATACAGACAGATATGCAGCTCCATTCCTCACTATCTCCTATCAACTCTCTACGGTCTACAACAATAACGGCGACCACACGGAGTTTTTGTTTATTTTCCAAACGGATTGTGAGAAAGAAAATGCGGAGAGAGTGGAGTAAGTGAGAGGGAGGGAGAGGAGAGGAGATGACTTTTGGGGAAGGGAAATCAAAGCATCCATTGAGTTTTATTGCAGAGGACATGTCATTTCCATTTCGTTTCAAATCACCATACATCGTGTGTATGTGTGTGTGTGTGAATTTATCATTATGACTCTGGACTTCAAATATAGATGCCTTATTGTGTTGTAGGTATGTGAACCCCAATGGATTTGTCTCATTCTGGATTTCTGTATAGTTTCTGTAGTTCTCCCACACTGCAGATATGAAAGTACCTACCTACCTACATAGGTAGGTAGTATTTTTTAAACCGCCTTATGGCCATACAACATTTAACTTGACATTCCAAACCCATATACATAGCACTAAAAACCTCCTTTAAAATAAAGCTATTTATACAAATATGAATTGCCAGCCATTATTTTGTTAGTTATGACAGTTCATATTTTCCAATTTCCAATTCTAAGCCTGTTCCTTTGTCCTTTTGGGGGTCCATAAATAAATCATATATCTATGCGGGTGACAGTGATATGGTTTTTTTGTATATTAGTAATTAATTTAGAAATAAAAAAGGTTGACTACAAGTTCCCAAGTTTACAGTCCTCAGTATAAGCATGTGGTAATTTATGATGGTGGGAATACTCATATATTGTTTATTCTTTATAAGCCTTTGAAATTGAAATGAATTCTGAGAATAAAAATAATTGTGTGGGAAAATGGCCACGGCCGGAGACGGTGGAAGTTTAAGGATAGTTTAGCGTTCTTTATTCTATCATGTATTGGAATATTCACAACAACTTGTTAGATACAATATTAATTTACATTTTGTTTTAATTAACCTGCACTCTATCAGTATTGATCAGTTGAATGAAACTCCATGTCAATCCCAGAAAATGGAGCATTATTTTTATATATGGATCATTTCACTATATATATATTTACAAATGACACAACAGTAAAAGTACAGTATCATATATAGTAATGTTATATAATGTAGTATAGAGAATAGATTACCACATTACACATTACGGAACGATATACATAACGATAATTTTTTGTTTGTTCTTGTGTGTCAATTAATTATCAGTATCAGTATAGCTAGAATTATTTTTTTACTTAATAATATTATACTTACGATTAATTCCTTCATAAAATCATATCATAATATCAATAATTCCTATGTTCCGATGTATAACATAGCGGAGTCTGTAATTCTTTGTCTGTGTTTTTGTTTTTGCATCTGTTGTTTACTCTCATTGTCTATATAGCCATTTGATTATTTGTGTCTTGTCTCTGTTTTTGCTTGTGTGTGTCTGTCAAATGTCCGATTTCATTTCATAATAGGAAGCAATGATTATTAATAATATATATTTTATATTATTTTGAATAAGTCTCGCAAGACGACGAACGTGTGTGATTTTTCTTATTTTCTAGTGTGTTTTGCTTTGGTTAGTATACAAAACTATCTTTAATCCGAATGTAATGAGTATATTAATTTATAGTTTCAAGATACTTACAAGCTAATTAGTTCTGTCTGACTTTCTCTTTAAAGTTTTACAAATCAGTTAACTCTATCTCATCTCATATAGTTGATTTTGATTCGCACATTTTTCATTTTTCTTGTTCGTTTATAACTCTTTTACCATGGACTCAATGTCATGTTTAACTCCCTTATCGTTATAGTCATGCTCATAATTATTCATGGAATATAAATATTTTTTAGCATTATTCAATTTGACATATATATTACGTAATTCACACTTTTTCACTGTAGAAAATAATAATTTTAATAATAATTAATTGTCATAATCACAACACTTTTTAATTTTTTATGTTTTCCATCTTGTCCTTTGTAGTTTTGACTTTAAAGTTTTGAGTACTAACGAATAGAAAGTAGTTATATCCTAATTTAAAAAGAAAATGTGAATATGGCGGTTTATTTTTGTATTAATGGAGTTTTTTGACAATGAACACTTTTGATTTCACAAAAGTTTAAAAAACCTTTTTTTTTCAATATTTGAGTTTTTCCGGTTTATCAGCTACATGGATTTGTGAGCTTATGTTCAAGGTTACTTATGTTTACATATTTTATAGCCATTATAATAATTAAAACGATATATGTATGTGGAAGATGTTCCTACTTAAGTTTCTAACTGCGGAAAACATCATTAATTGGATCAGTTTCTTAAATAGCGGAACGGTTTTAACATAAACTCATAGTAATTGAATTATTATAACTCTTGGTATTTTTGCCAAAGTATATAAATTGCTAAGCAAAAACTTAATTCCATAGATAGATGTGACCTGAATTACTACATAAAAAACATCACTATTATATGTGTTGCAAGTCGTAATGTCGCAATAAAAATAAATTTAGATAGTAATAAAGGACCAAAGATTTAAATAAAGTTAGACTTTCACATAACGCAGTTACCTCGAATTTTGTTGCATTCCGTTTGTTACAAATTAATTTAAATACTCAACAGCTTATTAGATTTACTATACATAGCAAATAATTATTGACGACGCACAGGAGGTTATATATATTATTATGTAGCCTTTTAGTCACATCAGATTCACGTATATTCTGTTCACAGGAAAATTTCGACCAAGTACCTACAGTATATTATTATTGAGTTATACACATTTTACTAAAAAATATTCAAGAATACTCAAGAAGCAGCCAAATGACTAACCTACATAGATGTAACGGCGATCGTGATGCACTGCACAATGAATGTTTTTATAGTTTTATTTATTTAAAAGTTAATTTGTAGTTAATTTGTTTGTAAACATAACTTTGTCTGTATCGTACAATTATCATTATTATGTATTGATGAACATACTATAACACTGACACTGACATTGTAAACAACAAACAACCATCAATATCTTAAAAAGTAAATATATTTTCGTAAATTGTAGTTTTCTTTACAATATGTTATTATGTCGATAGTAGATAATACGTTTTTTTTTAATTAATTATTTAAACTTTATTTCATTCAATATTTATTACGTATAACTATTTATTTTATGTTTTATTTTTGTAATAGTAATAATTATTTACAATATTGTTTTTATATTTCATGGTTAAAAAGTAGACGTAGATATTTCAAATATTTCTCCGATAGTATAATATAATCTATTAAAATCCATTTTTTATATCCCGCTTAAACTTCAAGGGTTTAAAAATCATTTACCTATTTCTCCGTCGTCTATCTGTATTTTAGTTTTAAATTAAATAGGTATGCTGCTCAAATTCTGCTGCAAAATTTTTAATTTCATTCAAAATCCCAGGATTCCAGCGGTAACTGTAGTAGTAGTAGTAGTAGCAGCAGAAATAACAACAACACATTTTGTATTAAATCGTCAGCGAGAGAAGGAACGTATACGTATATTTTGTCAATTTTGTATCTATCTGTATTCACTTTATATAACACACTTTTGTTTTTCCCATCCTGTGCTAAACGATGGGCAAACCATGTCGTAGCATAGTTGATAGTACAGTTGCATGTTACACTATCGGGTAGGAGGATGAGAGAGCAGGTTGATGTTGATCTGTTGTGAAGCATCTCCATCCATCTATGTACATGCCCAAACCAATTACAATTACTCTCACATCATTGCTAATTGGGACAGAGTAGAACAGGGAGATTTACGTTGACACTCTGGCCTCGCTTTTGGCTGGAAGAGGATTTTTTTTCTTTTTTGAGATTTAAGATGTGAGTTGAGTCTGACTTAAAGTGAGTCCTGAGATTGTGAGAGCGCGAGGGAATGTGGGTGGAGATGAAGACGGAGACGGAGTTGAGGGATGTTCAAGACCTGAAGAGAAGTGATGTTTATTGAGCAGAAGGATGACACTGGCTATGATCATATTAGTAAATTGATTTCCAAAAATAAAAAGCTGAAACTGGAGGAGAGTCTCCTTTAATCTGGGCTGGATCAGGAAGGATGCACTGCCTGATTGCATTGCCGCCTGCTTCTCACCTGTGAACAAATCAGAACAAAAGGAAAGTAAGACATATGAGGACGTAGAGAGGGAGAGAGAGAGAAAGTCTAATTCAATTAAGACAAGAACATCGTATAAAAGCTACAAAAAAGTAATTTCACAAATTCATTACATTCTCAAAGAATTCTTGTAGACGATTAAGATTACTATTTCGGCTCCGTTATCGTTTACGTTTACCCTTCCGTACTCATATAATAATACTATAAGTATATTAAATTATATCATCCACCCACCATCACATCAATATTGGGATAGATGGCTAAATCTAACTTTTATGATTAGGTTTCCCTTAACTGCTCACTAACTGTCTGTAGTTTAGTAGTCTATACCCTGCAGTTTGCCGAACCAGAAACAGAAACTAACCAGTACCAG
The DNA here is from genome assembly GCA_949802685.1 of Dicyrtomina minuta. Taxonomy (NCBI): domain Eukaryota; kingdom Metazoa; phylum Arthropoda; class Collembola; order Symphypleona; family Dicyrtomidae; genus Dicyrtomina; species Dicyrtomina minuta. Next base: position 30,492,881 of record OX461810.1, read on the forward strand.
TGCCAGTACCAGTACCAGTACCAGACAGACCAAAGATACGGGCAGGATTATTGTTATTACAGATTGAATCGCTGTACGAGAGAAAGAAAGAAAGGAAGTCGCGGTTTGGCATCGGCATCCGCTGAGACTATTTATAAATTTTGTATGTGTGCTCATAACTGATACTGCGGAGGACAGGACGAGATTCTCGTTGTCGCTCCCATTGTGAAATATTTTATTAAATTGAATTAATATAGATTTTTTCCCTCCTAATGATCCTTTATACGGACGTAGAGCATGAGATGTGTTCCCATTATACTATGAAATATCCAAATTTCCAAATATCCTACTTTCTCTCATACTCTGATTGGTCCAGTTTACTCGGAAATTTATGGGTGGGAGTTGGAAAGAAAAGAGTGACAAATTATCAACTATTACTCACTCTGCAGGAGTATTTTATTGGTCTAGTTACGTTCCTTGGTACTGGCTCTGTCTACGACACTGGCCCTGAAACTCTGTGCTCTGTTCGTCTGCACGCGGATTATGACAGCAAAAACTAAAAGCAACTACAGACATTTATTTCGTGCCAATTTTGTACATTCCCCATTCCACCATGTTTTTGCTATTTTCAAAGAGAATGCAAAAACGTTACTTTACAGAACACTAAGCAGCACTTTCTCCTGGTTCAGAGCACGATACACAGTACAATAGCTTATCAACATTGCCTACTTTGCACCACAATTCGTAGGTACCTACGTAGTAAGTATAATTATAAATATCTTGAAAATAATTACTTTAAAATACATATTCTAATTTTGTGTTTGTTAATTGGTAAATTCATTTTCGGTAGAATTTAGTCTCTGACATTATGCATTCAAGTTGGTCATTTACTCGTGCAGACGCTGCAGAAAGTGACACAACAGCATTATAAATTATATCCTGTTGAAATTTTCCAATTTTGAATTAGTGCATAATATTCCAAAGAACAACTCGCATATATCAGCCCGTGTAAATATGAAAACCATAAAACAGAGTAGGTATACATGTATCTCATATATACATATATAGCTACTGCATAATATTTGCTATTAAAACTTCAGATTCCAATCCAACAAAACATCTCATACATATACATGAAGATAATATTCAAATATTCTCCGTAGTAAGCTAGAAAATGCAACAAAATGAAATTCTTGGAGCGCCATCCAATTCATTTTATATTTCGGTGGGACCTATAAGATTTAGTAGTGTTAGGTACAGTGTTTATGCACCTAATAAGGATTTTGCATTATGTACTACTGCTCTGTCCTGCGCCAGCTAAGTGTGCGTGCCAACTGATTCTGATATGATAGCAAGATGAAATAGTAATAAGAACGTCAGCGTGCAATTACAGGGCCTGCGGTTAGGCGCAATTAGTTCTTCATGAAGAACTACTGGCCATTTGATAATAATAATTGCAACCACCTTGCAGCGTGAGACAAGAACTTTAGCGTCATTCCCCCGTCTCAGCCCTTACTTCTCCTGTCTTATAAATGTATACGCTATTTATTTCTTTGTATTCTGTAGTGTAGCGGCTCTGGCTCTGGTGCTGGTGACTCCGACTTTTTGTCCATTTGGCAGCTTTGCTATAGGAGGATTGCCAAGGTTTCTGAGCAGAAATAAAATGTTGGCAAAAACATTGATATTGATGCAACCATATAGTCCAACCAAGAGACTCAAGACCCTCCTGCACTCCCATTCATTGAAATGAAAATAAAGGGGAAGCGCGTGCATACTGAGACTGGGATTAGTATGCGGTCTACATGTATGGTCACTATGGTCTAATCATACATTCACATTCCAAATTATTCAACATAGCTGAGCTGTTTCTTGATTTTAGATGCTATATAGATGTATAATATTTATTTTGGTTATAATATGGGCGAGGTCTGGAGCCCTGGAGCTGGACGGATATTTAGTCAATATATAAATCTGAAGAAAGAAAGAAAGCGGATTGATTTGAAAAGATTTAATTATTTGTTGATCTCATTCTTTGATTTTTACATATGCACGGAAGGAGTGCTGATAGAGATTAAGTGTACAGGGGAGGAGTGGACTGACTCCGTCTTTCTTTCTCATGTTTTCTACTATTTCTGGCCTAGGTATTTTCAAAGGAAGCGGAAACAAGAAAAATGTTGTGAAGAAGATGAAATGGCAGGCAATCTAGCAATTTTTTCCTCTTTTCTCTCTCCTTTCCTTCATAGAGAAATATCAAGACTGTCTACTGTCTACTTTTCTACTTTCCTACTTTTCTACATTTCTCCAGCACGAAATGCAAAACAAAGTGCCTCGGCTTCCCCAGGAGCTACATAATAAACTCTCCATATATTTTGGCCTATGTACAAAATATTTTTCTTTTCTCTCTATTTTCTCGAGACTTCCTCAGCTCCTGTTTTTACCATCTTTCACTCTTTCGTCTCCCTTTGAGTCATCAGGCTACCGCTCTCTTCCCGTCTTCCCTTCCTTCTTTTTTTTAACTTTCTCTTCAAGAATTTTCACTAGGATGCTGGAAAGGGAGAGAGAGAGACACAGGCTTCTATGTGCATTAGATGCCAAGCCACGTCCAAGTCAGCTTTACTTCAACACATTCAGACCCAACCCATGGAAAGAACCGGAGCCAGAGCCAAAGCCGAAGAAAACGGGAGTAGAAGAACTACATTGGATAAGTCTTCCGCTTTGAGCATCTCTCTCGTCTTTCGTGCTCGTCTCTGTTTTGGTCTGTTTCCCAATTCTATCACCCTATAGCCTCTAACGCCCTATTCTTCTCTAATGCTCACTCTCTCTCTGTGGGTCGTGCGTGGTGCTGACTACTTCAGATGACGGCACTCGGATGTTCCTGTGTATGGGACGTGGAAGAACGTAGACAGCGCACTCCGTCTGTCTTGAGCCACATTTACAGAGTACATAGATATTATTATATATTATATTTATATTTCAAGTGATTTTCCGTAGCGTCTCCGTAGTTTTTCATTCTCCTGTCTTTTTTCCTTCAAAAATAATGGAAAGGAGCTCAAGTTCCTTTTCCTCTCTTGCTGCTTCCCCACCACGGACGGAGATTCCGTCTTGCTTTTTTTTTGTTCGTCTCGGTACTCGGTATACTGGCGGCTGTTCCTTCGTCTTATACTATTCCTTTCTGCCACGCATTGGATTTGCCTTTGGCAGAAGGTTTCCTTGAATATGTGATGTTGTCTAACTTTGAAGTGCCAACAAGTAAGTGGCTATTGTATAGATAGAAATTTAATATCTATATATTGCATAATATATTGCGAGACAAACTTTTACATCTACACACATGATTTTGTATTATCATGTTGATTGTGGCCATTTCCATTGCCATGGCCAGGGCCATCCATTTTTTTTCGAAAAAGAATTTCGTACGGAAAGGATGCATAATATAACATAGCTAAAATATATTACATTAAAGGCACGTTCGAAATACATAGATAGAGTACTCCTTGGAGAAAGACGGATACTCGGTTCAAAATTTAAACTGTGTGGTACGATGCGTCAGTATATGGAAGGGATAGGGAGACTAGAAAATTTTATTAATGCAGTTGATTCTATATAATGACAAGGCTGGAGATTTGAACCGGGCTTTAGGAGCAGACATGTGATGTCTTGCTCCGCGCTATGCGCTTCGCATAAATGTACACAGATAATAAGGAGGAAACAGTTTTTTAATGCTTATGACTTAAGTCTACTATTTACAACCGAATCACGTTCCTATGAAAATGTGGAATCTACTTAATTCAAATTAAAGCTACCTTTCATCAAAACTGCATTATAAATGTGAGTAGACACCTATATAATTAATCACCATTTTTAAATGTAGATAATATCTCTGTCCTTGTAGCTTAAAACTCCAGGCTGTAGGGAGTAGTGCAGCAGAAATAATGAGGGCTGGGCAACATAATTTAAATAACGAATGTTCTTCCGGTATCCTCATATCGTTCTATTGCCATATATATTGGATTTACGTACAATTTTGAAATGAATCCTGAGCCTGAGCTGAATTTTTATGAAAGGGGGAAACTTTTGCATAAATCTATTGTCTATTCATACGGATCGAAATCAAAGATTTAATTTTAATGAGATTTACAGTTTTGTTGAGTGTGTGTATACATGTTGAAAGTAAAATTTCAGATGCAAATGTAGATTATTTAATATTTATGATTTACAAATTTTAAAGTTACAAATTATTTACAGTTTGAATGAATCAGAAGGCATTTTTGAAACTCAAGCACAAAGTACCTAGGTAGGTAGTAAACGCATCGGACTGAAACGATGGGAGCAATGGCAATGGAGAGAGATCCGAACCGGAACCAAGATGACAGTGAGAAGCATCATACTAATGTACGGGAACGGGATTGGGAATGGAAATTGAGATTTGTCTAAAAGTTAATGGAGATAGGCTTTCAAGAGGAGAGTTTCGCTTCTGAATACGAAAACAAGAACAAACAAAAATAACCGCATATAGATTGCTGGAAGTTGACTTTGACTTTGACTTTGGCGTTGCTGTTGTTGGTTTACGGCTATGCTACGGCTACAAAGACGATGTTTTTTTTGGAATTGAAAGAAACATATTTGACGGGAAGAAGAGGGAAATTGCACTTTTTATTTGTGTGGATTAAGGAATTCGAACAGCCATAAGCTCCACATGACATTGACGGGAAGGTGTGTGGCAGAATACTGATTTTTATTTGTGTACCTATGACTTGTTGTGTGGGTGCGGGTGCAACGTGTGTGCACTTTTAACATTAACATTATCCTATAGCTTGGATTTCCTTCCTACTATTTCCCGTCTCCATACGAATACGAATACGAATACGAAAGAGACAAGGGAATAAGCTTAAATATTCTGTACAGTTTTAGTCCAGATCAACGTATAGTTTGTTGGGCTTGTGGTTGAGAATTCACTAAGTTATTTTTTGTAAGGTTATTACAAAGCGGAAGGAATTCGTAACTGCGTGTATGCTGTGTATATTTATACGGGTCCCATAATAATATTATTTAAATTTTGATATTTTGATCTCTTTTGTTGAGCTTCATATTTTATATATTTGATGTTGATTTAGAGGGTGCGTACTACAGCAAATAATACAACACTCAACAATATTACAGTAGGTGCGCACTTTTTTTTATTTTGAAAATGAAAACGTCAGTCAGTCAGTTAGTCCAGAAGAATGGGATAAGCGCTAAAGTTTTCGAGTAAGCAAAAACAAAAGGAAAATAACGAGGTGCATGACCCAAGGAATTTTTCCTGGATTTGAAATGCTACTTTTACTTTTTTTTATTACAGCTCTGTGTATGAAGAAAGTTGCTGATATTTTAAGTTTTCTATTTATTCAATAGATTTAAGGCTCAATCAATGTATGTATGATTGGACGTGCAATGAATAGTAAAAAATATTCAACATTTTCATTTGAATCTGCGAACAACACTCCGCACTCCGCATGCATGCAATCGTAAGTTGTGCTCCGCTCCTACGTTTTCGTTTTCCTTGTCAGATTCTGGGGCGCTGACTTACACTTTCCCTCCTACTCTCAGTACATTACTATACAGCCATATGAAGTTATTGCTACTATAGTGCATGCTCCCTTACCGAGACAAAAATTCTCGAGGCATTGCAAAATTCAACTTGAACAACTTCCACGTGTTATCCATCATTCATTTGTTCGTCTGCACTCTGCATAAATCTGTATTGACTTATTGAAATTCCAAGCAAGGTTTCCCTTGAACGAGATTTATTTTTACACTGAATAAATACACACAGACTGGGTAAGTTATGTGCAGTATACAATGGCAAGCGCACCAGAAAGCTTCTTTACCCTTACCTACCTCCTCCTTTTGGGTACATGCAAATTTGAATAAATTGACTATGCAATTTATCAATAGGTGAAGTTACTTCATTGGTAGGCAGCGTCTAATAAGCTAACTTACCGTGTGCTAGCTTAAAGTCATCACAAATACCCGGAATAAAGTGAGCGCCAACGCCAACTAGGGACTACGGCAAGGCTACTGTGCGTCAATGCAAATATCTAGGTGTCAATCCATGAGTGAGCCTAGACGTATAGACTTCCCATTCCCAGTATTTTATTAAAGCCGCGTGTCACCTGTCTACTTTCCTTTTTGAAACTTTCAAAGAGAGAGAGAGAGAGAGCCCATGGAAAGTTCATCTATCACAGGAAAATCAATTTTAAATTTAGTCGCAAGTTTGAAACTTTGTAAAAACAAAATCTCTACACTGAATTCTTTTCTCAATCTATGTGATGCAATAATTATTTTGTTACGAAAGCTCATGAGGCAATAGACCCCCGTTGGTTAGATCATTAAAGGAGGCAGGACAAATATAATAGTGCATACGTAAGTACAAATTTGAGGAGGGTAAGAAATATATGTATCAGCGTAGGTGCAGCTCAAAAACTTGTGCGTACTTGGTGTGTAATAATAACAAGCTACCTTGACCTCCACCGTCATTAAAGTTTCTAATTTCTTTCCAATTTAATCTTCAATACAAGCCAATTATCATTTCAGGGAAAATTCAGTAAAAGTAAAAAAGTTTTTAAGCGCTCCCCATAAAAATTCCATAGTCGTCCCTAACAAAACTAAGCACCCTATAATCTACCCATATACGCTCCCTGTTAAAGTTGAAATTTCTTCAAAATTGCTTTAAATATGTACTGTGTGTGTAAATATAAGTAATATGTGCAACCTGCCAAAAAGTTTTTGAATTCAATTCTAATAGAGTTAAAGGAAAGGTCCTCGTCATCAGAAAAAAATCGAAAAAAAAGATACTGTATTAGTATTAGTACAGCATATTATGTTCACGCTCACCACCATGAGCATCCAGGAAAAGTGCAGTGTGTGTCACTTCTCCATTTCTTACTCAAACAATTTCCGCATGGTTTCTTCTCCCCGTATTTTCATTTTCAGCCCACACACAAAAATAAAATATAGACAACTTTTAGTCATATTGACATCCAATTGGTCTCTCCTCAAGGCATTAAACATTCATGGGAAATGGTTGCGTTATGATTTGCACAACAAGTTTTTTACTCAGATTGCCACAGAAAAACACATGCGACAGAAACCAGGAGCCGGCGCCGCGAAGGAGCGGGATAGGAATACAGATAGGTAGGTACATGGGTAGGTAGTAGGTAGGTTTGATATGGACTTTCTAGGGCAACAGAACATTGGCTCACTCATAGTCAGGACGACAAACGACAGCGTGTTACTTCTTAGTTCGTACTTGGCCGTCGTCTCGTCTATCAGTACAGTATATATACACACACACACATCACACACAAGTTTGAGAAAGGAATTGCATTGCAGTTGCTGTTTCGTAGTTCTGCGACGTCATCTGTATGGAAAGCACACACGATGACAAGGACAACACAAATTTTGCCCCTTCACAGTCTTGTAATGGAAGCTTGATCCAAACCATTCCTGTCCTACAATCACAGTTTCCACTTTCATACAAACCCACGAGAGAAAGCGAGAGAGAGAGAGAGACACAAAAAGAAAACTAGGTTGACTTTGACTTTTATATGCCTTCCATCCTGTTACATGGTATGTACATACAGAGTATGGAATCAAAAAGCTAAGAAGCCAAACTGCGGGAGCCAGTGCAAAGTCTTGTCAAGATGAATAAATGAAAATCATGGATACAAACAAAATATACTGACCTGACTAGGCTACAAAATGAGACGATGTGGAGAAGAAAATATCCTGATAACTTACCCTCCTACTTATTCCCGTAGTTATTATTCTAGTGGTAGGACATCTAACATACTTATTTCTTCACTGTCTCCTCTGCCTCTTTCGAGTGTCTCTTCCACAGTCACATTGCTTTTGAGTGTCTCTCCTATATTTGTTATCAGTCTTGTTCTGCGTTGTACAGTTGTAGTAGTTGTTGATCCTTCCTATATAGTCCTGGACCCAATTCGAATCAAACCAATTTTTGTCACACACAGACAATTCCTGAGTGTTGATTTCAACTCGATTCGATTCCCAAGAGATGTGATCTTTCTTTCCTCTTGTTTTTTTTTCGACTCCAAATCCTACTACCACTCCAAGTTTTTTCATAATAAAGTTTGTTCGCGGGCCAAAATTTAAATATATTGTAGAGACTGAAGCAATACAATACTTGTCATTGGGATTTGAAATTATTAAAATTGGTATTGGTAAGTCCGAATCTTCTGTATGTAATTCTTTAAAGTTTGGTAGCTTGTTTTAAAATGTTCATAATTTGCAAGTCTTATTAATGCTGATATTGTATTAAACATGTTTTTTAAAATTGTTTTTTGCTAAAGCAAGTAATTAGAATTACTTTTTAAAATTTATTAAAGTAGCAATAAATCATAATTTTGACTCAATAATGTTTTGATATACCAGGAGAAAGTTAGGTTGTGGCTGCCACTCCGTCTTCAAGAATTTTTCATTTGTACCGCAATACCAAATTCTGTTTAACAGTTTTCTGCTTATAAAGCAAAATTACAAGTCCATAATAGACATAATAATATATATTACTCAGGGAGACGTTTCTTCAGGGAAATTAGACGGCTACAAATAATCCGTAAGTATGAGCATAATGAATGCGTATTCAAAATGTAGCACATCCCTCCCTATTAGAACACCCTCTATATGCTCCTACATCATGTACCATACATACAAGTTCACATTCCTTCAAAAACTTGAGATTTATTCATTACACTTTATGATTGGGACTCGAAAAGATGGAAATTTAAATTAGAATTCCAAAAAGTGAGGAGAATTTTAATGGAATGATCTCTCTCTCTCCTTGCTCCCATTTGAATTTGAACGAACACTGCAACTTTCATCTGTAGAAAGTAGAAACCCAACAACTGCGTTAGCCTCTATACCTCTACACACAACAGTATAGTATAGTGTAGTGTGGAAAATATTAAGATTATATTTGAAGTGGGAATCAGAATGTGGATGTGCATAGCTAAGCTAATGTTACTGTTACTCAAAGCCATGTGCACTCTCTTTCAAAAGCTTATAGAACATTATAGAATTTTTATTTGGAAAACAAATCAGTCATGGTGCGCTCTCACTTCTAAAATTTTCAAGGAAAGGCGTTTATTTTGAAACCTTACAAATAAAATAAAACTAATAACTTTCACCAAACTGACTTTCGCCTCCAGTAAAAATATGTAAGTTACTTACACATTATAAATGTAGGTACATATATCGAAACTAGAAAAATCTAAATAGGACTTTAATAAAAAAACATGAAGCACTTCGTCGTTCTGTTTTCTTTAGTGACCTACATGTAAAACCTAAATACATATTAAATGCTAAACATAAAAGAAAGAAATTCGCTTTCTGTAAAATGCAACATCAAAATGCTCCTCTTTACCTTTCCCTCCCTATGCAGTTCATAAATTGAATTTTTAAAATGCCTTCTTTTGAGTTTCTAAGAAAAGTCAATAGTAAAAAAAACGATGTGCACATACAACAGAGCAGAGCTCCACTATGTAAGCAAATATGGGTAAAAGGAAAAAGTTAAAAGTAAAAATAAATTTCACTTGGCTTACCGTGTTCCAGGACATGGATTTTAGCATAAGCGGGATGAGCATTTTGTGGAGCACACATGTACGTTCCGGAGTCACTCCGCACAGCCTTTTGAATGAGAAGTCGACTCACGGTCACACCCTTCGTCTTCTTCTCAGTCACTAAACTCATTCCACCCCGCGACCACTCAAAGTTCACAGTCTGTTGGTAAATAATAAACAAACAAAATGTCAAACACACATTAGGACATTACACAATTTTTTGCTTACAAATTTAGCACACATTTTGCATGGGTTAAAAAAACTATACAATCTTCATACATTTAAAAAGCCATGGAATATATCTATTCCATGAAAATGCGTACAGACCTATAACACCCTTAAAACGTAAAAAACCTTAAATAGGCCCAATATGCCAGTGCCTTTGTTGAATTTTGTTATGCCCCGTCCGCGGCATATATAGCAGCCTCCTAATAATTTATTCACACGCTTTTCTTCCATACTATAAATTATAACGTGATGTATAGAGAATATTCTTGTGTATACTACACCCAGTACTTTTTGTATACTGCCATGTTGTTGTACGCCTGAGTCACGTAGAAAAATTAATTTACGTAGATAAAATGGTTTTATGCGGAACGACTAGTTTTTTTTTTAAATGCGTCCTCTTCGTTCGTTCGGTAGATGGATGAAAGAAAATTGGGACTGGTTATGTAGCGTAGCATGTAGTCTTTCAGTAATTTTAGTTAGAGTTAGACACACACACACAGTGTTGTTGATTGTGTAGTAATAATATTGCCTGAACGACGAATAAGGAGTCACATTATTATCCAACTTGAGGATCACATACAGAGGACACATTAATATGTATTACGTTGTCAACTAGACGTTGTCTTTATTATAGTAAGCTAACTTATTTATTTCTTGTTCCGAAAGGATTATGTTTCCTCATAAGCTGGCGGCTGACTTCATTATAAGAATGTGGTGCAGAGCAGAAACCAAAAACAAAATCATTGTTAGTTTCAAACGGGAACTCAACTCCGGAAAAAAAATTTCAAACCATCATATCAGCCACTTTCATACAAAACTCTCACAACAACAACCCTTTTATTTTTTATTTATTATTACTCCAGGCACACATACACATATAGGTACCTTGGTACTGTGTACGACTTACTGTGCCGTATACTTATACCCTACACTACATAGTGTGCCTACCCTCAAGTACGAAATGCGAAACAAGCCGGCGACGGCGACACATCCCGTTTCTCCAAATCGTAAAGCTGACATGCATTTTTTGTTCTCATAGTTTTGTATAATAGAGAGAAGAGAAGAGCTTCTTCCATACGTAAAAATAGAATTAAGGTGAGTCTTTCCTCTTTTGTCTCTCTTTCCTGTTTCTATTACGAATATGCCTGAGTGCAGTCTGCTCCTTTCTTGAAGGACGTCAGCGCCTCAAATTATTGTAAACATTTTATTTCTCATGAATTTTACCTAGGTAACCTACATATGTACATATTTTCCCCTTTTAGCCCAATTGATTATACGTAACCCAAAACGGGGAATAAAAGCATATCATAATTACTTAAACCAAAAAGAAATAGCAATAGAATTAGAAATATAAAAGCATTCTTTATGTATGTACAATACCAATCACAATTACGAGTATGAAAATGTGTACATATTATGTACAATAATTTGGTTTTTCCTACTGGTTTTACTACTATAGGTTTTGGCAACGTAAATCCCTTATTACTTATTACGTATTTTTTCTATGTTTTGCTCTTAGCCTCCCAGCTTAAAAGCAACATTAGCTGTTAATTGGGATCTTACAAGGGAATGGTTTCACATGGTACGCGCCGATTTCAAAAAGTGATGTCTAATAAAATCAGGCTACTTTTAAATAGTAGGGATCCAAAGTAACTCGATTGCATTTTGCGTTGTTTGGTCACAGCAGCCCGCCAAAGTTTAAAAAAATTCAAATTTTAATATTTTGCCGCCCTGTAACTTCTACAGTTCTCATCCGATTTTGACGAAATTTGATTTTTTCTAACGTTTAGACTCTTTTCTAAAAAGTAATTTCAGGATTTTTCAAAATTCGAAAATTTTCAGTTTTTCGTCAAATTTTTGAAAAAACATTATTTTTAGGGCTTAATTTTGTCTTTGAATTTAGGCCCTAAAATTAATGTTTTTTTCAAAAATTTGACGAAAAACTGAAAATTTTCGAATTTTGAAAAATCCTGAAATTACTTTTTAGAAAAGAGTCTAAACGTTAGAAAAAATCAAATTTCGTCAAAATCGGATGAGAACTGTAGAAGTTACAGGGCGGCAAAATATTAAAATTTGAATTTTTTTAAACTTTGGCTGGCTGCTGTGACCAAACAACGCAAAATGCAATCGAGTTACTTTGGATCCCTACTATTTAAAAGTAGCCTGATTTTTGTAGACATCACTTTTTGAAATCGGCGCGTACCATGTGAAACCACTCCCTTGTTAGTTGTAGATTTCTTTTGAGAATTCGGGAACATCAAGTTTAACGAGAGGCCTATTACTGTCCTAATTTTAATAATCATCATAATAATAATAATAATTGGTAAAGACAGGGAATATGAGCACTGAGGGGCATGTAATCATAATTCTAGTGAAATGAGGAGTAATAAAGATTAAGGAAATTATTCTAGGAGAATAATTACATAGCTACTCAGACTCCGAAGCCATCTTCCCAAATATGAGAGTGTCAAGAGAAGAGTGTATCTCTCTTACTGAGAGTCTTGTGAGTTCCTGAGTGCATATAAAGATACACCTTTGGCTTATTATGCTCTCCCATTGGCATGATCACAGTTCTTCTTTTTCATGATGCATAATTACATTAAGGATCCTCTCTCTCTCTCTGAGATACAATGACATAAGATGGTTTGAAATTTGAAACACGGCTCTCTCAATTTTATTTTATTACGGCATAATATCATATCAGAGGACCAGAGGACGACGGATCGCGGAAAGACAGAAAAGCGACGTCACACGCAACCTTTATTATTATACGACTCCTCGTGTACTTGCACTTGTACACCCTGCGACTCACTTGACATGGCCTATATAGCCCTTCATATCCTCTCGGATTTTACGACAATAATTATATGCATATATTGTGGGCTGGTTAGTTACCTACGTGCATATGTATCAAAAATACTAGTGGGTCCCTTCGTCTACAGTCTACGCTGTACTACTCCCATCCTACACATAAAATCCTATAATGAGATCACTCTAGATTTGCATTTAAAAATGAATGTGGATTGAACTCAAGAGTACATTTACAAAGTAGGTTAACTACATAAATTCTTATATCAACTTATGTTTATTTCATCAAATTCTCTGTATTTTTTAGCATACCAAAAAATAGCAAGGGCATTGTCATTGTTGAAGGGGCAATACCAGACCAGACCCGACAAACTTCATTATTTAAAAATTTAATAATACATGCGGCCATGAAGTGTACAGTCTTTTGAACCACTAGTTTTAAGTTATGAATTTGGTATATTTCTAGTACTGCTTTTACAAACATGGTAGTTCCAATTTTTAAGTGGCTAAAAGAGCTTGCACATTACACACATTTTTATGAAGGAAAATAAAATGGATAGAAATTAAAATTAAGATGAAGTGGGGCCTATTAATAATTATTGTGAGTGTTCTTTCGCTTCCAATGACACAAGCCGACGTTGTATTTTTAAGTATTATGTATTACCTCCCTAATGGAGACTGTATATGGTGAGACGTAATTATACATGTAGGGAATACTTGTGCGTTATACACACTATTACTAATATCCAGACCAGACCAAACCCAGACCTACTACCATTGCCACACACTGCCGTTGCTAGTAATCCGTTTGTGTGCATAGCCCATGCCATAATTTCCGTGGTGACTCAAGACCGGACTAAAAGCATACTAAATTGTTTACGATTATCTACTGTGTCACTAAACTTGAGCGTAAACGTAAACCTCTAATTTATGGTTCCCTTAGTCTAGAATAAGAGCGTCTGTAGGTTGTCTCCGCAGTCTGAACCAGTTTAGAATTAGGAATAGAAATCCAGCAACCGCACCCCAGCAGCCACGGAAAGTAACTAATCGTAAGTACAACAAAGACGAAGACGAAAGGACTGTTTATATTTTGATTATGATCCTCAAATAATCCCTCTATTATGCTCCAATAGTAGACATAAGCTTATGAAATGTGTAGTAAACGTTAAAAATTCTTCAAAGTGGAGCAATATTCAATCCACTTGTTTTGTTGGTGTCATTGTAGTGATAGTCTTTTGGTGTGTGCGTACTTAATATTGTTTGGTTGTAGTTGGAGACGGGGAGCCGATGTTGTTCAGCCTAGTTGATTCATGAGTTTGGAATTTATTGTAAACATTGAGTAATTGAGTGTGGCACCAGCTGAGACTCTGTACTACGTACAACACACAGCCTAATATATTGGTTTGTTTTTCTTCCCTTTCCCTTTTGCCATGCCCCCCATTTGCTCACATGTTAAATTGCATCAGCCAACCCTTGTAGCTGCCAGTGCCAGTACAATTACTACAGCCAAACTGGAGCTGGATTCCACTTTCTGCAAAGTTTCTTGTTAAACCAAATATTGGCCTTGTTCTAGTTCTTGTGCAAAAGGTTGTGCAATTTTGTCTCGTTCATTCTTAATTGTTTTTGTTTGTGTAGGGTTTGTTGGAGGAAGGGGGTGTTCATATACTACGTCCAGGTATGGAATATTATTTAAAAATATTTGATTGTAGCCTGCTTTATTTTGTCTCACGTGTGTAGTATATAATTGCACTCAATTTTCAGTACTGATATCCAGGTGATGATGTCACATCCTATATCCTACATCTATATAGACAATCATAAAATCTCTAAATGTGTATAGCTACTACAGCTACGCGTGGCCGGTGTCCGGACGAATACAAATCCTTTAACAAGGAGACGCATTTAGACACACTTAAATACGCATTGGGGGTGAGGAATGCTGATGAGATGAGATAAGGCTCAAGTCTTGTGTTCTTGGAAAAATAGAAAGAGAAAAAAAACTTACTCTTGCGTTATGTTTCCAGAGGATATGCTTAGGAGCCTGGTCGGTAGCATCTTCGACGATACAAGTTAAATTGATGGTGCTTCCAGAATTGATAAAAAGTTCCTTGTTTCGTTCACTAAGACCCTCGATCCGAGTTACGGGCTCTAGGAAAAGCAGAAAAAAAACCAAGTAAAAACAAAATTATCATCACATCACGGGGGTTACGAAGAGACGGCAGAGAAGATATCTCAAGTCTTACGCACAACAAGTACATAGAGAGATAAAAAATATTTATATTAATTTATATTCTATGAAAAGTGGATGAGTCTAACTCGAGACCGAGACCGAGACTCGAGCAGCAGCACTACTGAAAAACTATGAACGAACCAACCCAACGACTACGACGACCACCATTCCAGAGTCTTTGACGTGTCTGCCCCACTAAATGGAAACCAACTCGAAAAAACAGCTTAGAGCAACTAACAAAGTCGTTTTCTTGGGCCTTTTTATGGTTTTTTGAAACACTCAAGTGGATGGGAAATACATGAGTGTTTCTGGACTTTCGTCTTCAAATGCTTCGTTGCGTCGTCTTTGTCCTCCTCGTTTTTGGCTCTATGTATAGTCTGTAGAATGTTTTTTTTATTCTGTTTTTTTTTCGATGTTAGTCACTGTAGCTGTGGTCGTGGTTTCCTCATTTTACTGTATTTTTTTCTCGTTTTCCCTTTTCTCCATATCTTTGATCTTGATCCTCAGAAACTCATCGCCAGAATCAGAGTCAGAAATATAATAAAAAAAAGGGAGGAAAAACTCCAGAGAAATAAAACTACAGGAGAAAAAGATTGACCAAAAAATATAGAGAAACGCAGAGCATTGCACTGCGACTTCCTACTTTTGAGTCAGCATAATTATTCATTTTTAGAGCCAAAACGACGGAGAGATAAAAACCAAAATGAAGACATTTTTTGTTTGTTTTGAGATTCAAAATTTGAGCAGTTTTATTTGGTTTTAGTACTGTGGTGTTGTGCATATTGCAAAGTCAAGTATATTCAGATGGAATTCTTGGGGGAAGCAAAATATTTGTATGTATTACTTTGAATGTAATATTGTACAGGAAGTTTTTACGAAAGTTTTGACTCTCGAACTTGCTAGGAAATTTACAGTAGGTATCTAGGTAGGTACATTGTTTTTGTATGTACCTAGTTGTATATTCCTTTATTGTATTTAATTTTAAAACAGATATTATTTTGTAAGCAGCTAAAGCTCATTTGGGTTCTTTTTTAAGCTTTTATGGCTCGAATTTATTCCCCGTACAATAATAAAATAATTTCTGAAGAAGAAATACAAGTTACACATGCTTCCAACTTTCAAAGATAAAAATTTCATGGGTACAATTTAGATGAAATGAATTTTTCAAGGCAAGAATACAATTCAGGAAATGACGATTATTATAAGATTTAAAAAAAAATTTAAACTATCACACGTTATTGAAAAGTGGAAGCATTCATAAATACAGGTTTTTAAACAGGTTTTAATTCCTTAAAAATGTCATAACTCAATAACACATTATTTTTTTTAATGCTTTCAAAAATGTGAAATTTTTTTATTAGATGGTTTATTTAAAAGTGCAAAAATTTTTAATTGCATATTTTTCAAGTTGCAAAATTCTTTACCTACGCATTTCTGAAAAGCCCCAAACTCGTCTAGTTGAATATTTGTAAAAGCTTAAAAATACAAATCACTCGTCAAATGACGAGTTTTAAAAGCTTTAAATATTCTAACAAAATATTATTTGTGCAAAAGACATAATATTATGCTAAGTTTTAAGCAACTAAACATTTTATAGCATATTGATTTTAGCATAATGCATAAAATTATTTGTTCTATATTGTTTATTTTAAAAATTTAAAATGGTCAATATTTCCTCTTCACCGCACCGAGTACACAGCTCAATTCGCGCAGAAGAAGAAGAAATTCACATAAAAAGTAAAGATCCTATGCAATTCCCTTCTCAGGCCGAGAACATAAAAAATAAAGCAATCATCAGTTTGTTATCTTCTCTCAAATGAAGCTCCTAACTGTAGCAGTAAAAGATGATTAACAAGTTGTAAGGTCATGAATTAAAGCCCTATAATTATATATTATGTCTTCACAAATTTTCATGTTGGTTCGAAAACCCCATCTCCCTCCGTTGCCTTCTCATTACATAATTTGGTACTATATAGAAACAAGAGATAGGCGATATGTCGGGATTTCTTCAATTTGCATAAACTGAAACCAAAGCCACCACAGAGCCGTTTCCGTTTTACCCAATATTCATGATTTGTGTGTGTGTGTGTGTGTGTGTGTGTGTGTGTGTGTGTGTGTCTGTGTGTCTGTGGGCCGTGGGGTAAACTTCTGTACTACATATTTTCTGAGAAGGCAGAAAGAAGACTATTCCAGGAGAATGCTAATCGAACGGTCTTTTCTTTCCCGTTTCATTGTCATTACAGTCACAGTCTCGTGGACCGTGTACTATTAACGTATGCAAAACATGAAGGAGTTTAACGAAGGGCAATTGGTGGAGCAACGGTTCACGTCCAAGTCGAAGTCGAAGTCGAAGAAACCTGAATTGTACTCAAACTGAAAATGGCTTTGTATTTGTTTGGAGGTAACTTACAAATTGGCAGGACATTTGTTTCTCGTTCCTTTATGTTCGAAGGTATGCAGTGTAAGTTCCAGTGTCTATATGTACCACTATCTTTGTTAATCATACATTGAACTTGTTTTTGTTCGGAATACCTGACTTGTATATATATGTATGGAGTAGTAGTAGTAGTGATGAGTGATAGTGAGTGGTGAAGGCACCTTTAACTTTTCCCTTTGAAAACATACCAATTCTACGTCAGACTACGACTACAGACCCAGTTCCAGACGTTCCACTTTCCAGTTTTAGGAGAAAAAATGCCAATTACAAGAAATGTCTTGAAAAATTCTCTAGTTTTTTTTCTCTCTCTCTTTTCCTACTCTTTAAGTGATTTCACTTTATTGTATACGATGGTTGGATTGGTGGCGTTCTCTACAAAAAAACAAGAAGAAGAAGAAGAAGAAGTAGTAGATTGAGAAAGTTTTACAGCCAAGATGCTTTGTAAAATTGAGATTTTCTGATACGCATCTTATTGTTTACGGTTATATCTTCTTGTTCTCTTGTTTGTACTTTGTAGATTGTACGAGTCATTTATTGTTTGGATCTTGTGTCTTGGATAGAGGAAAAAAAATATTGTTAAACTTAAACTTTTCCCTTCCCCCCCCCCCTCTTTTACGTGCTCATCATTGTGGGCTGGGTGGTTCAGTGGTTCCTAGTTGCGGTTTTGGTTCTTTTTATGGGGTTTTCCTCTCACTAGTCCCGCACCCCCACTGCACTGTCAGTTCTCATGAATTTAGGTTCGGGCCTGGCTTCAAGTTAAATATATTTTGATGCCAACTTCTTTTTAGTTTGTTTTTAAAAGAAAAGCTGCTTATAGTTTCTCCTTTGATTTTGATTTTAAATATTTTGAATTCAGGTCAAAGTGAGTAGTAAGTACCTTCGCACATTTATGTGGATTTATGTAAAAGAAATTTTGTATTCAGATTCAGAACATACCTTGAGCTCATTTTTGTTGTGGGTGTGGGAAAAAATAAAAATAATAAAACACTTTTAAAAAGAGAATATTTCATTTTAAATATACAAGATATATAATATAGAGCAGGTTCAAAACTGAATTTGGAATCCAAATACATACATGCATATATACTGAATATTTAATAAAAACATAAATAAAAAAGAAAGTAAACCAGAATGTTTTCCAAAGATTCCTTAAACTTGGATGCTTTATGCTTAGTGTGTGGGGGATGTGGGTTACATGGTGGTAGATGTTGGTGGTGATGTTGAGGTTTGATTTGATATCCATAAAATTTCAATTTTCTCTCAAATGTACTTTCCATGCGGCTTAAGTAGAAAGTGTTGACAGGTTTCACCTTCAATTTTAATAATAAAAAAAAACATTCTTTATGGTTGACTCTAAAAAAAAATATTCTTCGGGTTCTTCAGATTTTATTTAGTTTGTCGTTGCCGTCTTTGTCGTTCGTTCTCGTCCCCGTCATCACCCAGAGAGACCCACCAGACTGAAATCCAAATCTCCGAATCGGAGTCAGAGAGGACGGAGAGAGAAAGTAACTGTTTACATACTGTTTTCATACTCGATGCTATCAGACCACACACTCGCAAGGGTATCTGGATCTGGAGTATGTACTTTGCACATAGTGGAGAACAGTAGCAGGAGGAGAGGAACCGTAGGAATTGGATGAAGGTACTTGAGCAGGAAAAAGCTTTGCTTTTCTGATTGTTGGTTGATGCTCCAATTTCCGTGATATAAAATAGAGTGCACTTACCAATCCACGTTGAAATACGATAAAAATCCCATCTGAAGGAAGGAGCGAGAGAAAGCGAGAGAAAAAACTACTGAGAATTCTGCTCTCATCCCTTCCCTTCAAATATGTTTTCTTTTCGTAAAACCAAAAACCCAAAACCAAAACCAAAGCTCAAAACATCTTATGCGTTCTCCACATAGTCCTACAGACAACCGTAATGCTACACTACGCGACTACGACTACCCTCATTCTCACAGAAAAAAAACAGTTTGTTGTAGTCAAGTCAAATACAGAAGAGACAGACAGAGAAGCTTCTTTAAACTCTCTTTGTAGGGCTATTTTATCTGGGTTCCCAAACAAAAGGTTGTCAAATGAAAATATCACTTATTTTTTTACTCTCTTCATATGTTCATAATATGTTCCCCTATTTTAGTCTGTACTATACATACTTTCATAGCTTCGTAGATTCCTACTTTTTTTCCTTTAGCTTTTGCTCCTTTTTTTATTTACATACTAACATAACATTATTATGCTATAGAATCTATAGCAGTACTTAGCGAGTATATGTACATTACAATATGCGTAGCTGCATGTATGGGGATTCACTGCAGTATTGTAAGTTACAATTTTCTTCCTTTTATCCACTCAATGACTCTACTTTACGAGATGTTCAAAGGGATATGCAAACATTTTTACTTTTACTTTTACCGTCTTCTTCTGTCTTAAGTAGACTACATCCACAGGACACACAGAGACATGGCTGGGTTTTTAGATTTAGATTTTTTCTTCACGAGTTTTAAGTCGTCGTGGTTCTTGTATCCGCATCCGTATTCTGAACTTTCCCTCATTGTGCTTTATTGCGTCCATGTTTCCACTTTCCACGCATACAGAAGTAGACATAGACACACACACACAAACACACAGAGGAACTCATGATTTTTACTTTCTCCTTCCTCCTATCTCTTGACAATTTAAGATACATTTTTCCTTAATAAATTTAACTACGCGGACAAGAGTAGCGAATGAGAGAGAGAGAGAGAGAGAGAGAGAGAGAGAGAGAGAGAGAGAGAGAGAGAGCGAGAGCATGTAGCATCCAAGTAAGTAAGAGGATCTCCAGACTTAAAATCCAAATCCAGCCATGCGTCCCTGTGTAGCCAACATCCCCTCGCATAATCAACCATGCTCACAGAGTCAAGCTATTCGAGTTGGAGCAAATTGCTTCCAAGAACAAAACAAATGCTATTAAATCTTTACTGAATAACTCTGTAAACTGAAAACTGAGCGAGGACCGAAACGAACGACTTTGGCCAAATTCCACTCTACATGTGCATGTATACCCAGATAATTACATATTACATATATACTCTACGAATTTGTTTTGCCTGACGCATAGTTTTCGAGAAAGTACTGATATGCATTATGTATAAAGGAATGTAATTGTGTACACAAATAAAAATAATAATATATCGCGTTAAAGTAACATTAAGTCAAGATAGTGTTCCCATTTTAAAAAATAAATTGGTAATGCTAATACAATGATTTTCAATTGTAACCCTGGGCAATAATTTTAATGTTATGGTTATGTGCACATTACACACAATAGTAATAGTTTTTCACACAAACAATACATTATATGCCAAAAGTAACTCGTAATACAATACAAATGATGATGCTATACTGTCTGTAAAAAAAGTGAAAGCGAAATAAACAAAAACAACACAGAGAGTCTATAATATTATGCGCCCTGAAACGATAACATAATTTGAATTCGAAGCTAAATCTGATGCTGAGAATAGGAAAACTTATCGTAGCGAAAGACCCGTCCGAATTGCATTGAGTATTGAGTACATAAATTTATATTGGATTGGATTTGGGCAGGTCTACAGATAATGCTCGGTTATTCAAATTGGACAAGGAGAATCCTTCTTTTTTTTTCTCAAAGTAAAATTCGCCTTCACAGTTTTTGAAGAGAATAACGATTGGAGCTGGCATTGAAGCTGAATAAGCTCACGAAGAAGAAGGAGAAAAAGACGGCGAATTGAGAATATATAATAATAACGGACTAAAACACTGAGCCTGAATCTGAATCTGGAAAAGAAGTGTGGAAGTGCCTCGTCTTTGTTCCTTGGCCATAACCTTATCCATCCTGCCTCTAATATGTGTGTGTCGACTATAAAGAGATAGGCATAAGTATGTGCATAATAAATACAAAGAGGCACATTAGATATTGACTGAGTACGCGGAGTCGGCGGGAGGTTAGGTTAGACTAGACCGTTATTGTCCGCTAGAAACTATCTATATAATATGGATACTCCAATTCAAAAAATCCAAATATACGTAGCCCCCTATACATATAATAATATATAGGCCAAAATGGATTGTGGATGCTGCGATGGAAAAAAGAGAGAGCGTATCACGTATGTACTTGCCATGGGAGTAGATTGAGAGAAGACCCGACGAGGGTCCATAAATCAACGAACCGCCAATTATATTCCCACACAGCAACATCTTTGTAAAACGAAGGAAGTAAGGTTGAGAAAGCATTCTTGAGCTGCTCCGAAATTCTCTTCCCATACATTCTAACATGGATATATATTACACCCTATTAGCTGGTGCCGACACCGATACCGACACCGGTGCCGTTGCCGGTGCCGTTGCCGGTGCCGTTGCCGGTGCCGTTGCCGGTGCCGTTGCCGGTGCCGTTGCCGGTGCCGTTCCCGGTGCCGTTCCCGGTCCCGGTCCTGAGGCTGGTAGTACGTAAAGCACAAGGACGACACACACACCATAACCACCCATGGAAACATAGATTGTTCTTGTACAATAACCCAAGAAATCTTCCATCACTTGAACCCGCTTGACACATTAAAATATCCATAAAAAATATGCTGGAAGAAATTGGAAAGTTTTCCGATTTTCCACCAAGAAGGGAGAAAATCCAGGAGCATTTAACATAAACGGGAAAATATAAATACGTAGATGCCACCAACTATGTCATATGGTGCACATAGGAGGTAGTCCGTTATCTACCACCACACATCCCGGACCCGCACCAGGACCGGAAAGCCGACGCGAACGCCAATACTGATAGACTGATATGTATGTGAGAGGAATTTCTTTTCCACAAATAGAATGATACAGATCAGGACCGGGATTGGGATCAGAGTGAGCGATCATACTCGAACAACACAATCCCTATAAGCCTCTATAGGAGCACTATAGGCCCAATTTTACTGCATCTCGATGGACTATATATTTTGACATGGAGCCGGAGCCGGTGCCGGAGACGGAGTCGGAGTCGGAAGGAGACGGAAGAGGAGGGAGGCAAGTTTTTTCATTCTCCCACACTCCCGACGATTCTTCCACGAAAATACTTAAGAACACACAATACATTTTGTTATAGGAAATGTCCATGACTATGAAAGAGGAAGTAAGCCAGGCGAGAGCTCGTAGCCGGGACCTTTTTTCCATATAATGTGCTAATACTAATACATTACGGTTGGGAAGGGGTGGACTACGAGAGGTATGGACGGGAGAAAGTGAGAGAAAGGCTACCGATAGAGTATAGCACAGTTTAGAACGGCTCAGCCTTGGCTATATAGACAGATCTAAACTGGAGGCGCAAACATTGGAGCCCATGTGATTTTTTTATTTTATTCTACACACAGAGCGACTCAGGGCGTTATCGTCCCGTCTACATACACTCTCTCCTCCACGCTGCTCTCCTCGCGTAGTATCGAACTGCACAGAATTTATTTTGTATTTACGGCACTTCTCGTCTCAATCTATAAAGTGACTCGATAAAAGGAACAGTGAACCTTTTCAACATTAATCTTCCTCAACGGACAACTTCTAACGTTCCAAGATGGCGAAAGTGTTGAGCTCAACGTTGCGCCATTGGAGTTCAAGTCAAATAAAAATATATCTTGCATGCAAACATTCTTTCACGTCCTCGAATCTCTATCCCCATTCTCTTCCACATCCACAGCCATGAGCCTGTACATAGTAAGTTGCATACATGCCTTCGTACGTATATGTCGTAAGTAGTACGTACCGTGGCATGCCTTTTCTTGCTTCATACTGTATATGCACTGCAAATTTTTGCATTTGTACAATTTTTTATGCTGCATGGCTATACTGATATATGGCTATGACATGGTGAGGCATGTTCTTCCCCTTTTTTGTGGGAACAGTGCTAACATTTAAAAAAATGAATTCCTCCATCCACACATCCACACACACCCACACTTTCTCTTCTTACGTGGTCGTAGTCATAGTGGTAGTCATGCTCATCCATTTACTAGGAGCTCAGAGACATACATCTCGAGAAATTCAGACTAAGTACACCACACAAACCGCAACGCAAACTCTGTCATTTTCAATTACGAATTACATTCACCTCCAATTCGATAGCGAACAGAACAAATTGACTTATTAAAAGAAAACTTTCCTCATGAAGCTATTACCGTCGTCCCTTACCTTACATTAAGCCATTGAGGAGAACTGATTCAGGCACTAATGCATTTCGAAGGATGGTGATGAAGTTTTCTTTATTATTTCCCGCTGTACAGACTACAAAATATTTCCAGGAAATATCGTAAAATTCGACTATGTATATAGTTGAGAAATTTTATTTTTATAGAAATTAGAAAGTCTTTTAGTCACAGAAAGTGTTCTGTTCATCATGCTAAGCTGTTACGTGTTCAACATACAAATGTAAAGATATAGTCGTTAATGCGTTATACGAGTAGCATGCAATGTTCCTAGTGTACAAAAAAGTATCTAGATTTATGTATTTGAAGTTTAATAATATGAACTGCAGAATATTTCGGTTTAACATTATCCGAATACTTTTTTTCAAATTAAAATATTTTTATTCAAACAAACAGCGTTTTGAATTTTTTAAAAACAAATTAAGTGAGTAAAATATTTTGCTGATTTAAAAGCTCGTACAACCTGAAATCATTATGAGCTTATAGCAACTTTTAGCATTGAATATTTTGAAGTTTTAAATAAATATACAGCTATACATAGAAGTTGCACGTGAAAAATATAAAGATCAGCAAGAATGCTCTCCCTCGTAAAAATTCTGCACACGGTTTGCATATACACAACAAAAATATTTCCAGTCTGCACGAGACGCAATATCAGTGTTTGAAAATTCCAAATGGCAACTATTGCATCTTACCCGGTCCGGGTGCAATACACAGTACATAGTATTGAGTACACTCACAGACAGAACTATTGGTTTATTTTGAAAATAAATGTTTTTTATTCTTCAAGACCCCAGAGCAAACTTGTTTCAAACTCAGTAGATTTTAGAGACAAAGAAATGTGCTAACTTGAACGCGAGGGCAAGAAGAAAAAAATAAAAGAATCCATTCTCTCAGAAAAGGCACGTGTCACGTGTGGACCTCGACTACTTATGTGTAGTAGTATGTACCTATGCAGAAAATGTTTTGAATCGAAATAATTAGAGTCTCAAGCTGAAGAAAAAGCTACTGCGGAACTGGAACTGGAACTGGAGAACACTATGCTTTGCTTTGATGGAGTCAGTCAGGAAAGGAAGTTGGTTCTATGTATGTATATTTTTGGAGCAGCTCTCAAGTCTTTGGGAGTGAGAGTGCGAGAAGAGAACACTGAATGAGAGAACTCGATAAAAAAAGGGAAGAAGTGTCCCCAGACAACACTTCTGGTTAAACTTTTTACGGAAACTTTGACACCTTGGTCAAACTTATGTCCTATGTGGGCCTCCCTCCTGGACTTTTTATACAATTCATTCAGCATTGAGTATTGGTTCTCGTCTCATACATCCTCTCAACACAGAATGAATTGACACGTTCTTCTCTCCCCGTCCTTTTCAACTTTACATAAGAATCTCTTTCCCCGCATCCTGAATAAGTGCTACCCATATAACTACTGCTATAGTAGCACAGATACATTTTTTTTCTTATTACAGTTTACGTTTACACTTTTTAGATTTGACTGGATTAAAGTAGTGGTATATTTATATGTGTGTAGACTTTTATTTTAGATATCGATATATGGCAATGGCTATGGATTGTGAGTGGCTTCCCCAAAAACTCTGTTTTTGTACTTAACACCAGTCTGAATATATATGGATAGGACTGCGGGACGGGACGGTTGGGGAATGGTGGACCATTATCTGAAAATCTATGAGAGCACGCACACACTCCATGTAAAATATTTGCCTTTGAACTCAAGTTACTCTATCACATCTTTCCCATTTTCTCTTCAAATTCAACAGCAGCAGCAGCAGCAGAGAAGGTAATCACATATTCATCCCATCACCATTCCCATCCCATTTCCCTACACAAACCATAACACAGACAATATAATGTAACAATGGGATTTTTTCCCAAGACAGAAAAAAAAAGAATTGTGGAGAGAAAGAAGGACTTTGGGGGGAAATAATGTAAACTCTGTCGTATTGTGTTCTCTGATTCAGAGTGAAAGTATCCTCGTAATCGTAACTTCTTCTGAGTGAGTCCGGAACTTTCTACCGTGTATAGAAAAGGCGGGATTTTGACTCGAAAAATTTAGTAGGGGCTACACATACATGTTTGATGTTTTGATGCGATCTTCCATCTCAATCTCGATCAAGATGTATAGATATGTTTGAATTCGCTTAAAAAGTGCAAGGGAAATAAAAAAACAAAAAAAGTTTTGCTTTCACATATTTTACTCATTTTGACCTGGACATCTTTAGTTTTGGAATGGAATGTCCGCACTGTGTTTTGTTACATTGCATTGTTTGAGTAAATGTATATATATATAGGTATATCTCTCATTAAATGCTACACGATTAAATCTAATACTATCAAAACTTCCGGAGTCATTACTCCTGAATTGCATAAATTCTTCATTGCAGAAAGAAAAAAAATGAGAACCATAAAGTTAAAGCCATATAAAAACAAATCAAGAGAAATAAAGTAAGTAGAGTAATACTTTTGCACACAAAAAAAGTTTTAATTTCAGTGGGTTTTACTTTAACTGTTTTACTGACCGGGAAGAATAAGAATCTGTGAAACAAGCAGTTTTTTTTAAATGTACGGGAAATATTTATTTTTATCTATATTTTGTTTTCTTACATAGCAATATGCATAAATTACAAGAGTTAGTGTTAGTGCATATCGACTATATGGACGCTTTGCTATGTGGGGCAAAGACACCATAAAAATTCATCGTTTTTTACGCCTTCAATTTTCTATAAATTATTTATTTGGCAAGTGATGACATGGTATGATAACAAGCTTTATTTATTTGTATATGCGTAATAAGTTTTTTGATACTCAATACCATGTATTTAAATCCAACGTACTTCTTGCAACTAGTGCCAGCGCATAGCATAGCCATAGCTTAGCATATAGCTGTGTAAGAAAATCAAAAATCAAACCTAAATTATGTTTTGAAATGCCATATAATATAATATACAGATATAATACCACGACAAGACATTTAGAATAGTTTACGAGGAAAATACATAAGTACATATAGCATAGGTTCTATATATCTGTATATAGGAATATAATATAGCCTACGCAAATGCACATGGGGGAGTGAGTAGTGCTCCCATATGAAACCACGTATGAAGCTTAAATTTGAATTTGGACTTAATGTTAAATGTGCACACATTGTGGTTTCCTGGTAAGCGACATGACAGGAGCGACAGAGTATATAAAGTTGGAATGGGAAAAGTGGCATCGGCTGTGGATCTTTGATGATATGACCGAGAAACTTAGCTGTCACTCGATCGTTTTCGTTTTTGTTCCCTGTCAAATGTTCAAACTTCAATATGTATACAGGCTCTCTTCATTCAAATCACATTCTATATAAATTTTGGGAGTGCATGTATACGCACATATAGCAAAAACTGATATGATATGAGGGAGATATCAAGACTCAAGACTCAAGATGGCCAGAACAATAGTTGGACAGGGACCTTTCCCTCCGCTTTCACTTTCCATGTCAACGGCAACGGACTGCCTCCCATCACACATATTAAAGACGGCGGAGACAAAACGAAAATCCAACAAGACGGAGACATTGTCTGTCGATCTTATCAAAGCTTCCCTCTCAAATTCATTTGCATACATGTACACCTCTGCTCATCTTAAGTGTCAAGCTTTTCACATCAAAACAGAGGAGACACTCCGCAATGGCAGCAATGACAATCCAAAGCCCCAACCACAACTTTCCTTCAGACTTTGATATCGTTGTGGACGTGAATTTTCTTCTACAGATATATCTACTTGGCTTGAGCAAAAAAATCCTGGACCTGCTGGAACTGAAACTGGATCCGGAAAGAACTTTCTCACACAACCTAACCCATAGCCAAGAAGGCATAACACGAGTCCATACGACAGATAGATAGTACGTAGTAGCCTAGTATAGGACGACGAGACGACACTATATTTGAAAAATATTTTATCGTCCTTCGTCCTTAGCAAGTACCCGGATTTTACTCTTTATTTCATACTATTAAAACCAGCTGGGCTGGGTCACTTCCTACACTCTACACTATAATTCTAGACTCTGGATATTGTGCCTTCTGGTTCTGTAATAAAGTTTGGGATTTTCGACTACATAGTTCGTCGATTATTCTGTTTAGCAGGAGCTGTGGAACTGGAAACATAGAGTTGGATTGCGGAAGTTAGCCAATTGCACTGTATATACGACCAGATATTTAATTTAATTGTGCAGGATTAAAAATAATTGTATTATGGCACGCTGTCTGTTTAAATATAATTATATAGTTATGGTAATGACCATGTCACATTTGTATAGTTTTATGGATTGCGATTGGTTTGGCTACGGGTCAGTTTAACATACAGACTACACATACTGTACATTACAGTACTGTAGTTGTACAGTTCGCACATTATGCAAACCTATAGGAAACACTTTTGTCATCGTAGTTTCTTTTCCCTCCTTCGTCCTTCCTCAAATGCTGAATAAAATGCATATGAAAAGTAATCAACTAATTAATTAGGAATATTGTCAAAGTTTGTAGCCTGGGATGGATATTACGTCACTGACGAGAAGTTCCTGCCGAGAAAAGTGAAGGATTTCCTAATTGAGGTCTGTTGTATTGACCACAGTAGGAGATACTCAGCAGCTACTCAGTACCGAGTACAGTTTAAGCATAACCGCACACAGAAGCAGTTGCTATATAGCATGATACTTTGATGTCATTAGATTTAGATAGTTAGGGCATTGGAAGAGGCCAGTTACTAAAATATATTGGAGTTGGGGATTATGGTTGCTATTCAATTATGACAACAGTCTCCAGTTCACGAGGAGCCCGAAGTACGAGTGCCAGTCCCAGTACCAGTTCCATACCCAGTGCAAGTCCCATTTCCAGTTCCATTGCATGTAACAGCATTTCATTTCCTACGTAGTACCTACCTACCAAGGTTTTTGCTATCACTATCTAGGGCAGACATGACAGAGAAGCTTAATGAGAAAAGAAAATAAAGTAATAAAAAGCTCTCGAGTATCTTTTCCCGCTTTGGCCGAGGCCGAGACCGGTACCAGTACCGGTAGCGGGACCGGGACCGGAGATGAAGAGAGAAAACTTTGGGCGTTAATCTGGCTTTCCTATACAGTTATCACCCACCTTCCCGTCTTCGTCATTCTATTAACTTTGTTCCCGTCATGCGAGTCAGGTCTTTTGCCAGTGCCAATCAATGGATACTATCAAGTCCTATATTATTTATATAGCTGCTATATCCGGGAAAAGAGGAAAAGAGCATAGGGAAGTATTGTATATAGACACTTCTTCATTTCTGTAGTTCTCATTCTCGAGTCGACATCGGCATCGGAAGTGGGGCGGATGCACTTAACCCAGTGCAGTGTAAACTATAGGTAAATCAAAGAGGACGACTTTAGAATGTCAAAACCCGATTCGAATTTCAACTGGATCCTGGATTGCAAAACTGATGTAAGTCCCCTACTGCAATTGCAATCGTATATATTTGACACTTACGCTCCACTTTCGATTTCCTTCCACATATACACCAGTGCAGTGGGGAAAAAGTTATTGCCTCTTATATACTTTCCCCATATCTTTTCAGTTTAATCTATAATAATTCAAAAAAAAATTCTTAGCAAACCGGCGCCGGGAACCGCAAAAAACCATCTCTTGAATGTCTTACCATAACATTGGAAAGTATTGAACAAGTAAGTCTGTGCTGTGTGCATGCATTTAAATCCCAATGTCGAATTCGAAGTCGAAATCAAAATTCTGCAAATAGGCAGAGAATCCCAATCCATATATGATAATACAGAGTATGTAGTAATAGTAATAATGATATGATAGTATAGCATAGTATGAAACTCTTTAGGTTAGGCTGCTTTTATATATAAGAATATGTATTGTAAGCTATTTTCTCTGCAACTCTGCACACAACCATACATATGGATAGAAATGATAACCATCCCTGCATACAAAATGTGTCAAAGGAACCCACTTGCATTCACCAAGAAGTGGAAATGGAAATTTTCTCAGGATCTTTGTAATGGCCAGCTAAAGCTTTCGCCTTCCCATAAAACCTCCGTTAGATTTCCGAAACAGTTGAAAAGGTTTTAAATCGGAAATCTAGATTTTCTACGAGACTTGTAATGTTTTTTTTACATGGATGAGTCGTAGTGTCCTAACCGAAATCCATCCAAGTATACGATACTATATGCGAACTATGGCTACGTTCAATATAAATAATGTAAGATATAGCTATGAATATAAGAAAGAACCATTTCAATAGCAATACATAATGATCTGTAATATAAATTAATATGTAATGGAATGGATATTGACTGCCGGCCTTCGCCCTTCTGAATTTGAATTCAATAATTTATTTGACATTCTGAATACAGTTAAAGTCGTTGCCGTTGCCGTTGTCCTTGTTGTCGTTTTTGTTTTCAGGTTCGTTTTCGTGACACACTAAGCATATGTTGCCAATTCATTTGTTTCTTGAATATCAAGTATTTTTTTCTAACTAAAAGTACTAATAATTTGGAACAATATTGAAATACTTGAGCGATTTTGTCGAGTGATAGCTCATTTTGAAGCCCTTTAAAAAAAAACTCCGATATTTACAGTGCATATACAACACTTTTAATAAATGCATTCTGTCTGACGGATAGATGTCTGTGCCTGTTCATTAGATTCACCTGTCTGATCGAAAAAAATTATCCCAATAAAAACAAATACAAAAGCATATAACACGCTGTATGCTACATATTACTGCTCTATATTAAGCCCCTTGTTTAGTATAGCTATAATAAGTTTGAATTTTGAATTTTGGTTTATCTACAAATTGTAACATTATTTCTATGTTTTTGCTTTTGTATTTCCTTCCGGAAGGAGGCACGTGAGTTCCACAGATTCACACTCAAGCATCTCAACAGTCACTTCGCGGTCTTTAGAGGAGTGACCCTATGAGCACCACGCCCACCCCTTTGACCCCAACCACCCCCAGCCAATGATGCTCTACCAAACATGAAGCCCCGCCCCTTCCACCAATCTCAATCTCAATTATTAAATATATTAGTTATTCGTTTTGAATTAATAGATGTACAAATATAATTTCATACTGCTTTACTGCCATTGCGTTTGGTTAATTTATTAAATCGGTTTCTCAAGTTTATCGCCATCGCAGTGGCACTGGAAATAGTAAAAAAGTTGAACTAAAATATTATGACAGTTTCAATTCCTTTTGATAACTACCGCCATTTGTCGCGCACCGTCAAAATCCAATGTACTTCCACACCGCCAATTTCCGTTCTCAGTCAGAAATTGAACAATTTTTACGACCATGTAATTAATTAGTTTATTGGGCAAAATCCATTTTAAAAATGCCGCCATCGGCAATTAGAAACACAACATTAATGTTACTAATTCACTCTAATTTTGATTGTTTGGTGTTACTAATAAAAGAATGGTTAGAATAATTAATAAGCACATTAATAAAGTTCAATCAATCATCAGTTTATTGCGTGTGGTGCTTAGTTATACCAGGACTTAAAAAGGAAATCATAGAACTCTACATCCTTTTCATGCTTTTACGTTTTTGACACCAAAGCTTCACTGCCGTAAATCCCACACCCGACCTTTTATATCCTCTATTTTCATTTTCCTTCATTAAATTATCATGCCATATTTCTTTCTATGCAGGATAATAATTGTGCTCAATAATTAATAATAATTTCATCCGCTCTGCCCTAAAATAGATTTAATTAATTAATACATGACACAAAAGTATTTAAAAAAAATGAGATTTTTCCAATCTTTGTATTTGTCAAATAAGCTTGGACGTCTGTCTTTAACAACAAAGGGGAAACCTTTCTTGAATTCTTCACCTGGTCCTTATTATACAGGTAATTACACCCATTCTTTTTAATTAACAAGGGAAATGATAATCACGTAATTTATGCACGCTCCAATTCGCCATATTTGCGCTGTACTGTGCTTTAAAGGGGTGAAAACCAGAAGTGTCCCTCGCGCCCCTATAAATATTTTGTATTGTGCATATTAAATCAAGAGTTGAATGTATTGTAATTTTTGTATTTTTGTTTTTGGCGCCAGGCTCAAAATATCTATGGACTGCAGGCGTACGAGATGGGTTTCCAGGATTTGAAAGAGGCGGAACTCTGCAGAAAAGGTCTCTTAGTGCAGATAGCAAGCCAAAGAAGATCACTAAACGAATGGTCCTGATCAGTGAAGAGGACTACGAGTCGTTCATCGAGGAATTTCCTCAAGTTGTCAAGGATGTCTTTACTGTGAGAGATCTGGAGGAGTATGTGGAGACGAATGCTTGGCTTAAGAGAGTCATCGAGTACAACGTTCCGTACGGGAAGCTTCTTCGGTGACATGATAATTTTTTTAAAATATTCAAGGATATCTCAAAATAGTTGAAATACTATATAATTTCAAGGATAGTAGAACAACATAATATATTCATTATACATTTTAGACCAAAGCTCTTATTGGGTGTTGCAAAGGGAGCCCAAAAAATTAGTGGGAAGGAACTTCCAAATTTAAATCGAATTGCATGGGCCTATGAGTTTGTGAGCTATATTTTTTTTAAAGAATTTCAAAGTTATCGCCAAAATTTTGTAGCTATATTAATCTAATTAGGCTATGGATCTTTACCATCGTAGTCGTGTTTTTAAACTTTGCTAAATCTTAATATTGACATTAACGTTCAGTATCAAGCGTTTGGATCTCTTCACGACGACATGATGGACGAGTCAAAAACGAGACGGGATCAGCCTTGCTGGTATTTGGTGGACAATCTGGGTGCATATGCTATCAATGATGGGGACCTCCTCTACAATGCAGCCTGTCTTCTATTCAAAAAATATTGCAAGGGCGTCTATCCTCTCTACAGCGACATCCTTGATTTGATCCATGAAACTTATTTTAAAGGACTGTACGGTCAAAGTTTGGACGGTCAAACTGCACGTGGAAAGGATCACAATAGGTTATTATACATACTATTATATTAAAGTATTGTTTTCAAAAAACAAGGACGTCTCCTTAAAAGGACGTTCCTTTATCACTATTTTTGCTATAGTTTCAACATGGACACGTACCGGCGAATGATGACTTTTAAAAATGGACTCTACACATTCTATGCCCCTACATCTGTGGGACTTATGCTGGTTATTTTTTTTGAAAAAATTATTTTCATGTTATTAGTATACTTTTGGTATTTTTCAAACCATATTTTAACTGCGTTACAACTTTCATTTATAGAACGGACATAATGACCCGGAGATGTTGCTCAAGGTGGAGGCAATCAGTAAGAACTTGGGGATGCTCTACTCCGTTCAAGATGATTTCATCGACTGTTTCGTGGAAGAAAAGGACTCTGGCAAAATCGGGATGGACATTCAAGACGGGAAAATGACGTGGCTAATTATTACCGCGTTGGAGCTATGCAAAGGGGCTGCGGACTACCGACGAATTCTTGTGGTAAATTAATCATGCGCTGTCTGTGTGTGTCACTCCCTCAAAATATTGGTGAATAATTTGGCTTCGGCAGCCTTGAGACCGGCAAAACAAATTTAGCTTTTTTCAAAAAATGCATTTTTATATTTCAGGAAAATTATGGACAGCACTGCCCCGATAAAGTTGCCAAGGTGAAATATGTCTACAACCAACTAGGAGTTCAGGAAAGTTACCACACGTACGAGAGAGAAACTGTCAAGAATATTTTAGCTCAAATCGATGATTTACCTGTGATTGTGCCCCGGGAACCGCTCAACGAGATGGTCGCTATATTGAAGGGTCGTAGTCGATAATCAAAATAATTGCTTTTAAGTTGTCAACTTGTTGTTTTGTTGCTCGTTGCATTAAATTTTTTGGATTTATTCAATTTTAAATTAAAAGCTTATATAGTATTTACATGATGATTACATTTGATTTATTTTGTATAATTGTTTACATTTCTCAAAGTTTTACAAAATTCCAAATTTATATTTGACTTCCATTGTACAGTAGTTAATTGGACAGTTTTTCAAAATGTTAGCGGTACGGGTGCCTATGTGCCTATGTGTAACAAACTCGTAGGATTTGTTTAGTAGGTTTATATTTATGGATACATCAGTATCAGCTTAATTTATTTTAGAGTTTGTGGGGATTTTTGAATATTTAACTTTTGTAAGACTTGCTTGGGTGGTTTTTTAGATTGTCATTTGTTTTGTGATGAGTATTGATTAATTACGAATATTGAAGACTTTTCGAACAATTGAAAAACTGTTTAAGCTTCACGCTCCTCCACTGTCCCTGACAGTCGACTTATGAGTGTGTTCATGTAAATCCGCCCATTCTCGATGTCCATCTCCCCCAGGGCAGTGTCTGTATTTAAGTTAAGCCCTTGAAACAGAAATATTTGAAACAGAAAAATCCGATATTTTCTTTTTTTTACTTCGGACCCTAATGCAAAAATTTACAAAATCGTACTATTTTTTAAATAACGCAGCCTGTAAAAGATTTCCAATTTTGTGGATTTGGGCCATTTTTTTCAAACTGGATATGTAAATAAATCACTTTGAGTTTTTAAAATCATTAAAAAAATGTGCAAATTTCAAACAAATAATCTACGTCGTTTCAATAAAATTATTTTTTCCACTTTAAAATAAAACTATAATTCGGACCTCAGAACTTGCATTATGCATTTTTCAATTTTTGAGTTTTAATAATGTTCAAATCATAATAATACCATGTCGTTTCCAGTGTAGATAAAACTTGAAAACCTTCATTCTGTTTTACAATGTCCTTGTAGATATAGATAATATTGGCATTGTTTCAAATTTAAATACATACATTCATATTATTGCCACTTCAGCGACGATACAAGCGCTGAGAACAAATACTTAAGCAAAGTATGTATCAAATTTAATGTAAACTTGACTCAGCCGTAGTGATTCATGATGTGTTTGTTTCAATGTTTGTTCCTTCTAACAAAACAAAGGGTAAAACAAAAAAAAATGGAGAGAGGAAAATATTGTACAGAAGGGGAAAAAAGACGATGACTTGGCAAAGTGGAGAGTCTCTTTAAATGTTTGGTACACGACTGACTACACAATAAAAGGAAAAGCCGATTCGGATGTGGATTTGAAATCGGAATCGGAATTTTCACAAATCTAAAGTTTATATTGAAATGCTGTCAGTAAATCAGTACGCTGGGAGCACAATAAGTAACAAGATAGAGCAGGAGCTTACACCACCCCTCAAAAAGATGTCTGTGGAGAGTCTGTAGAGGAGTGAGGAGTGAGGTCCAAGATGGTCTCGTTTCGTTTATTGTAGTTTTATTATATAAGCTCTTTTGGACCCTTGTTCTCTTCACATTTCATTTCCTTTCATTTTCCCTTACAAGCTTCGCTTGAGCCGACATTGAGGAAGACAGCTGCCAAATTGGAACTGTCTCTGTCGCCATCGGTCAGCTTTAGTTTTTAGTAGTCCCTATATGCTACTACTACTTCTGTACACACAACACAGTATACTGTGTACAGTCCACTGGAGAACTTTAGACAAGTGTACAAGTCCATAACCAACAACGTTGAGAGTAGACCAATGCAGAACTCTCCGTCTGGTCCCGGTCTCTCTGGTCCGTTTGTATGTGTATAGATTTCAGAGAAGCAGAAGCAGAACAAAGCCGATTTGGTTGAGTAGTAAACTATTCATCTGAACTTCCTCCAATGTTAATGTGTGTCCCTCTACAAGGAATACAATATCTATATGGAAAATACCATGTCCCTAGGTACATCTATAGTAGCATATCTATGTATGTACATAGAAGGAATTCTCCGCTCTCAAAGCTTTTATTTTAGTCCTCACCACATTTTGTTGCAGTAGATTGTGGACGGGATGGAAGTCTGGTACTGGTAATAAGTAATCTCTCGAGCCATCTCATCTTTAAAAGGATTACTAATGTTGGCCCTGGCCCTGGCTCTCAAACTGGACTACATGAAATATTTTAATTTTTCACCATTCCAGAGTGTATAATGTCAAAACACATGGGTCGAGCAGGGATTTTGTGTTCTCCAAATTAGAATTAGCGGCCACTCCAGACTCCCAGAGCGGAGGGGATTTTCCAAATATTTCACAAATTAAATGACAGTATCAGTATCAAATTTTGATACTTCATAATGGAATGGTCAGTTGACGTTGACATGGAGCGTTTACCATTATGCGCCTGTCCATCCTTTTATAATTAAAATAAGAATTCTAAATATTTTAATTTTGCTAAAAACCAAAACCAAAACACGTGTGGGTCGTGCACGGATTCTGTGTTTTCTGAAATTGACATTAGAATTAGCGTGCTCTTTCAGAGTGGAGCGGATCTCAAAATATTCCATAATATATTAAAGTAAATAAATTAAGTGTGTTCACAACTCTGGAAAATTTTCATACTTACAGTGCGAAGAGGAAGTAGCACTATGTATATAATAAGAGGCGATGTGGCGTAATCGTGTATGCCGCTAGTATTAAATTTTGTACACATTATAATGAATGGTTAGTTAATGTGGAGCGTTTGCATTTATATCCGTCTTTTTTTAAATAATATACAATTAAAATCATTTTAAATATTTTTGAGCTGTGAATTTAAGCAAAAGTAGCCGTGTAGTTTTTACATTGCCTCCAGACAAAATATATGTAAGTACTGCAAGGTACAAAAGTGTCTGTGCTGGTACTGGGACCATTACAATGACATTGTAATTGTGAGGGGATCGCCTCCTTGTTTGAATAGAATCAACGGAAAAAGTATGTCACTGTTACACCTATGTAATGAAATCTTGTTGAATTATTTAATTAATTTTGACTTGTTTGCGAAAAGCATACATACTGAATCCAAATCCAACTATGTAAAAGCTTCCTACGTAATGAGCTAGTGCTAGACTGACTAGATGAGTAAATCCATAGTAGTTTTAATCCAGGCTACTTTTAATCGAAGACCGGCTAGTCTGGAATAGACTTCTCCTAGAACCGGTATACCAAGTCCGTAAATTCAGATAGTAGATTTGAACTTGTATATACCTACTCGGTTCTATTTGGATAGTTCGATTTTGGCCTTGTGCAGCAGTATTGGCAGTAGTGGATTGCTTATATACGGACGGAGTACTATGTACCAGTGAAAGTCGACGAGTCCTGATGTTCAAATATTGACATTGACAATAATCTATTCTGACAGTAGAATCCCAACCGCGCCTTGCCTCTTACGTTAGCGCTCCCATTCGGGGACCGATACCAATAATACGTTTAAGTTAATCACAGGTTTTTAAATGGATTCATCTAACTGTCGCGAATGGGGGATCCGAAAGGACAGGGACACACTTCCAAGATCCCTCTCACAGACATTTCCTATTCCAATGAATACAAATCAAATTACCACCAGGACCAGGAAAAGATCCGTATCCTTCAACTCTGTGTTCCGTTAATTGCTCATGGAATCCCGGTAATTCAGTATATTTAACTATTGGAGAATTTAATTCTGCAGTGTAGAATTCCAAGTCAGAGACCGATGCGATTGTGAGACTGACAATGGGACTGCGGTGCTATGTGGGGATGAGACTGGACAGTAATCCAACCAAATCCACTACAAATAATGAAATCATCTCTGTTCGGCTTGGAAAAATTAAAAACCACGGCATCTAGTATCACATCCGTAATTGTAATGAGTATAAGCTTGTAAGCAAGGAGTGTACTTTCACAAAGCCGATAAGCGCCTCAGTATACGAAATGTCATCGTGACTCACTTTCAAAACTTGGACGAGTATGAATACATAGGAGTTGGGGGAGGGTGGATAATTTAATTTCAAGGAATTAAAGTGGATCTCGACTATTGACTGTTACTGTTACTCTAACGATAAGTACTTTTCAAACCACAGGCAAACACAAGCACACATCCATATTATATAGTACCAAAAGTTTGATTGAGAATGAAAAAAGTCACCCAGGAAATATCTGTAAGTGTGGGAGTAGTTAATGGTTAATGTTTTCTGCGTCGGATCTCTCAAAGATCTCAACTTATTGTTAGAGGTAGTTTCAACGGACCGAACCGGACAAATATTGAAACTCTTCGCTACTTTCGTTTTCGTTGTTGGCAAACAGACATATTTCTACAGTTCCGCGTATTCCATCTTTTCTAGCTTCATCCAGATCCTTGTTACTTTTTTTTTACCATCCGTGTGTTGACGGAGTTTGGCACGACTTCCAGGGTACACTTGACTTAGACGAATAGAGCTATCAGCATGTATGTACATTGAAGGATCTTACAGTGGGATGTGGGAGGATTGAGGATAAGACCACAGAACAATATTTGTCTTCAATCTTCACTAACGCACGACAGACTACCGACTCGGAGACGGAGTTGGAGTCAGACCCCGGCTAACATTCTGGCTGATCATGATTTTGGAGAAAGCATCGAATCACTATCAGATCTCACCCTGGTCGTCAGTCGTAGCTCCAAAGTAGCTATACGGAACTGATGGTGATGAGCCTTTGTAGACACAAACACACACAGGCACAGACACTACTCATCCTCTATGAAAATGAACATGGACAACGGACAACGAACAATGGACAATGGGCGATGCAGCTTGCAGTTTTACTTTCTCCCTTCGGAGGTGCACTACATTTGTTTGGATGCGGGAAATATACCCATTTAAGTAGTACATGTACACTTTAGATACTCCCTACTACAAGACAGAGAGACGACGGCCAAATCCTGAGGCTTGAGTAGAAAAGGAAAACCAATGTAATGTGTCCTATGGTAAACCAAGTGAAAGGGAGAAGATAGGAGGAAAGAGAGTGAGTTTCTTGGCTGGATCTTGACACGTGGACATTAAACCTGTGAACAAAGCATTTGTTACAAGTTACGTACGAAAGGATGGACAGCTTCCTATTTCCCTCGAACATCCCATTCCCATCCCACCCATATCACATCACATCACATTGGTTACTCTTACAACTCTCTCCCTCTCTCTCTCTCTCTCTCTCTCTCACTGCCACTTTCACTTCCAGAACGACTCCGCGGACGGAGACGGAGAAAGATAGAAATCGGAAATTAAACCATTCGAGTATTCTTCAAGTTTTTAAGCCAATACCAACATCATAGTGACGTGAGGGGGTTCCAAAACTTAAGTTTTCATGACCTTCTTCCCTCTCGCCTGCGTATGTGTATGAAAACAAAATCTTGTCGGCCAGGACCTAAAACCGAAAACTGAAACCAAAAAGCCTAGGGACTTAAGACGGGAAGACTACATAAGGGGGAGTCTATATAATAACATCTTCTATCTCTATCTTTCTATTCTCGACCTGGACTGTGACTCAATGTATACAGCTACTGTTGTAATTCCAATTTTAACTCAACGCTCTCTGCTCTACTATCCGTTTATGGCTCACCATAGACAGTTAAGGTACTTCTCTAAACATCTAACGATTGGTGCTGGTACTACTACTTGTAATGGCACTGGTGCTGGGAGTAGGATGTAAGGCGTATGTAGGTAGGTGCATTTAGTTCTACAGATATACACTCTAAGAGAGAAAGTCTTATGTAGGTTCTCCACAAAACTTTCCTTTTGCTTTTCACAACTCTTTCTTTGTTTATCAACTTTGGAAAGCTCCTCAAAGTTTACACACTCTGTGTTACCTTTCCTCTGAATGTAGCCATCAAACTTGGTAGACCAAAGAAAATTATGTAGTTCAAAACTAATTTCTATTTCAATCAGCAATTCCTAGAGGCATGACTTCAATTTTAAACAGTTTCCAGGTTCTAATCTGCTATTCATAATATAAAATTATTATGTAGTACGTAGTACAGCTCTAGGTACTTTCACCCTTTGCTACATATCCTGCTTTCACTCTTGTGCCCAAGAACTACATATAACTTGGGAAAAATCAGATATAGGACTGTATCAGTATAGACATAGACTCAAAGGCTGCATGTCAATTTAGATTTTGAAATTAAATAATTAATTACCTATTTACGGACAACACATTGTCATTTAGTGAGAGAGGCATGTACTCACTTGGCTACTTATTATAATTTAGTGTAAGCTGTTCTGGTGAAATGTCACTCCTGCCTCTTCCTGCATCCTGCCTACATCTACTTTTCCTTGTAATTCCAAAGTAAATCTTAATTTACACGGGGAAAGAGAGGGATCGCTCTGTAGTATCAGATAGTTTTATTTGGTTCCATTGCCGAAGCACAACTTGATTATAATGTTTACTCACTCCGAGCTACATTACTGTGTGAGTAGACAAAGGGAAAGGGCAATTGAGCTGTCATCAATTTGACCCGAGCTAATGTAATAGATTATTAGAAAGTGCTAGGCTTTGAGCTTTTCAGCCTGTTGGACATGACTTAGCTGTACAAGTGAGCGGGCCTTGTTCTCTTTCTCGAATTTCATTTTTACTTCTCCTTTCTCTCCAGCTCTATGGCACTATATCTTACCTTGTGCACACACCTCACATACTCACATCTCACCGTCATTCTGTAAACAATCTAAAATCTAATGAAAAGGAAAGAAATATCTGGTGGACACGGGAAGAGGAGGAGATGGGGATAGAAAGAAAGAAAGAAGTAAATTAGAGAAAAATAGAAGATAGCCGGAGCACAGTGGAGAAAGGAGGAGAAAGGGCGGATATATCTGTGGCAATAGAGAGACAGATATGTACGCTTCTGGTTGATTGTAGTAGCGTTTCCGTTAGTTAGTTTCCTCTGACGGACGATCCCATTGTCTTACACTGACTCCATTATTTCCTTTTCTCTCGCATCAACACTATCTTCTTCCCTATCTCTACTGGACTGTACTGGATTGTACATATGCTTCAGCTGTAGAAGCCGTGAAAGCTTGGGCTTGTGTGTTACGTGTATAAACTAATCCAGCATTGAGCATCGTACATATGTATATAGTGGCACTCTGAGTTTTAACAATTTTGTAGAACTTATAGGGCATAGGGGCAAGCTTTCACAATCCATATATCAGTAATATACTGTTCGTTAATAGAAACCGATGCCCATCTCCCATCACAGGAAACTCTGGCGTTCTGCCTTACACTTTCCCTTGAATCCCATCCATCCATCTAGATACTGTAACAACTGTACAAACTCTAACTCATCCCAACTTACTTTACTTTCCCTTTCTCTCCAGTCTTATCCTGAATTTCTCCAGCTAACAAAACTTCATCAAATCAGACTTTTACGCTCTTTGCTTTTCTTTTTTTTTCTCATGGTAGAAAAAAAGTAAGATTTCCCATCTTTCTCTCTCACTCATTCCGTAGAAGATCCTCCTCCCACTCAGACTACTTTTCTATCTCCCTTTCAGCTTCTTTAATTTCCTCCATTTACTTTTTAACTCGTCCCTGCCCCGTCCCACACCATCAACATCTGTGGTATGTAGTGCACTGTGTGATATCATTCAGTGAAAACTATTCTTACATAATGACTTTTAAGTATACTGTATGACCCACCAGCACCGGATAAGAACCAGGCGGCTGTATCTATATACCCAGCATATCCATTGCTGGGTGTGCGGCTTAAGTGTTTTAAGTTCAAAAATACCATACAGAATAAACTGTGTTTTTAAAAATGAAATGCTCATTAACTTTTACTTAATTGAAATTTAAATATCTCAAATAGTACTTAGTTAAAACCCATGAGTTGAATGCTGTATTATATTTGAAAAAACATGTTTTTAAAAAGCTGTTTGAAAACCGATGAGTTCAAAAAAAACTTTTCAAATAACATTTTGTTAATGAATATTAATTTGTGTTCAAAAGAAATTTTGTTTAAAATCGTTCTAACGATGTGTGCAAATTCTTAAAAAGGAAAATTATGAAAACTAAGCATAAAAGTGCAGATTTTTAAATATACAAAATTTTCATTCCACGATTTTGAACTCTCAAGTTTTTGAACTTAACTACATGAGTGTAATGAACCTTATGATCCAACAGTTTTGAAAATAATGAGTTTTTCAACTTGAAACATTTTAACTTGGAACGTTATATAATCTGAATCTTAGATCCTTATAGTGTTGGAGTCCATTCGAATTATGTATAGATACACTGTTCCACAAAATTTGCTTGAAAGGCAAAAGTAATGCAAAGACTCAAAAAACCCTCGGATTTTTTCCAATCAATTTTTCTAAAGATTTGACATATATCATGGTTTTAGTTTAAGTCCACACACTCACTTGGTTTTGACTGGCACTGGCATGACATGGCATGACATGGGTTGACTTGGCAGACTGATCATCTCAGTAACTGATTCATTCCCACCATTCGTATATGAGCCAGAGATGGAAATACATATGTATAAAGATATACGTAATTGCAAGCACATGTATCTATAGACTCAGATGGCGGATTCCTCCTCTTGATTTCTAAATCGTATCGTTTGTAATTCGGCAGATCGCATATCACTCTGCTTGACTTGTGAGATTGTATCTCAGTGAGTGTGTGTGTCTATCTGCCTCTCTCCCTGTCCATATATATGTATGTTCAAACTATACGACTACAAAGTACAAGGGAAAAGATCAGTTCAGCTTCGTTTTTCCTCGGCAGTTTATTTCATTTTGTTACACTCGATTCAATTCTATTCATCCTCAACTTTGGTCATGAAAGGAGAAGAAGAAAAAAACTGAGGAGAGAAAAGAGCTCGCAGATCAGTTCAGAGTCGGAGTCGGAGTTCGGACGATGACTTTGACTTTGACATGACTTAGGCTTGGCTTGCCTTCGACTTGGATTTCGGAAATGTTGACGGATGGTTTGAGACCATTTCCTTCTCGCCTGTCGACATGTCTGTCCATCCGTCGTCTCCTTTTTCTCTCTCAGTATTTTTTTTGGTCGTCATGTACATATACCTACATAGTGGCTGT
This sequence comes from Dicyrtomina minuta, assembly GCA_949802685.1. Lineage (NCBI taxonomy): Eukaryota > Metazoa > Arthropoda > Collembola > Symphypleona > Dicyrtomidae > Dicyrtomina > Dicyrtomina minuta. The sequence continues at coordinate 30,535,289 of OX461810.1, forward strand.
ACAGTCTATATTCGACACAGAGAGTTACATAAACTATTGATTCTCTTATTCCTACGCAGATTTCCTCTTGCTTCAGCTTACAACTACACAGTGGAGAATGCTGGTGCTGGTGCTGGTACTGGTACTGGTAGAACTAAACTTTCTATGCATACGGCATACAGCAACAGCCGTCACCACCCTCAGCATTTCTCTTATTAGAGAGAACCAACAAAATCAAACCCAAAAATCAAAAACTGGAAATAAGCCACATATATCTGTACAGTACAATTGAGAAAAAAAAGAAAGTCAAAATTTTTTAAATCTATGGTACAACAAAAGCTTGTGTCATAGTAGTGTTCTTGTTGCCGTTGCCGTTGCCGAGGCTGTTGCTATTGTCGTTCCCCTGTTGGTTAGAAGGACGAGGACGAGAGGAAGGTTTGCCTTGGAGGCGTATGAAAACTTTGCCAATTTGTCTTAAATCCAATTTCAGATTTCCATGAAGAGAAAAAAGAAACTAATCTTCCTTTTGAGGCTTGTGACGAAGCAGACCAAGTAGACGAGGGCACAACGTACGTCTACGGAAAAGACTATGGGTAGAGACTGGGCTGTCTGCAGACTGCAACTGTAGCGTGCTGTTGTTGTAAAGTTTACAGTTTTGATATCAGTTGGACAAAATTACTGTAAGAGTAGGAAATAATGAGACTAGAGTAAAGAGTGAAATATTACATTGTGTGTGTACACACATGCTGAATGGAGTCACGGCTACGGAATAATATAAGTAGCCATGAAAACCAAAAGTAACAGAGTGAGAGAGTTCTGAGTCGTTCTCGTTACTCGTTCATAATACAAAGTCAAAGTTAATAATACGTTGAAAACAAAGAAGAAAAAAAGTTGAAATAAATTTTCACAGCAAAATAGAAAGAAATATATTTCGTTAAAGAAAACTTGTAAGTAGTTGTTATAAGCTTTAGCTTTGTTGGTAAACTATGAAAATCTACGTCTAGGTGTTTATATATATATTATATAATATGTACCTATAGCCTCCGTATTTGTTTTGTATAGGTCTTAGGAATGAACACAGTACAGCACCAGCACAGGAAGTATATAAGGAAACTACACTCTATTTGTATTTGTATTTTGTGTTGGCAAAGTTAAATTTATTGCTTTGGGTAACATATCCTCTATATAATGTCAACGATCATCGTATTTGGGAGATGGTGAGAAGAGAATCTACTTCATCCATTTGAGTCAATTCTTTCTTGTATTTGTATTCGCGTGTAGTGTGGATATCCCAGTTGTTGTATTGTATTCTCAATTTTGAAACTTCAAATTCAAACTTGTGAGAATACAAATCTAAAGGAGGGAGACTGTAGCTGCCACTGCACTGTGCTTATGGCGTTTACGTGTAGGTAGGTAGGTACATCCTTTTGTGTACGTGTACATATCCATTTTTTGCTCAGAGACAGTATAAACTAACGTAAGTAGTGACATTTAGAATTTTAGAAACTCTGTTGACAACTTTTTGAGTAAAATTCCATTTCCACTTCCCATACTATAGATATATGTATAGTTTTGCTTGATCTACATAAATATGGAGTGAGTACAGTACAAAGAACAAGCAAAGCTTTTATCTCTTCAAGTCCCTAGGGGCTCGGCAGTACAGATGTTCTACGTGGTGATTCTAATAGCTCATAATGCAATATGTACCTAGGTATTTATATTATGAATTCAATGTAAAATGTACAGACGTAATTTGAACAAAGGGATATTAATGTTTAACTCTATGCTTTGTAAGTTAGTTATTTATTAACCTCGTGTTCACCCAAAATGGTAAATAAATAATTATCTATAAAAAAGGATCGTTTGCATGCATACTACCTACATATAATATTTGTGCAATAGTATTCAGTAGAAATTTCTGAGAATTTTCCAAGTAAAATATGTATTTGAGTAAGTATTTCAAAACATATGCACATTATTAATAGTAGTACAGTACTACTAATCTTGGGAAAATTTGGCCATGTATTAAACAAACCTTTTTATCGTTTACTCTGCACGGAATCACTTGCTCCCGCATGATGGATGATTTATATGGCCATAAGTTTTACGCCGTTTGAGTTATTTCTGAAGGCGTAGAGACATTCTTACTTTTAGTACAAATCAATTGCATGTATCTGGACCTGAATCAATCCTTATACATATAGGTTCACTGTGGGCCTAGTTTTAGTTTTAACAGATAAGTGACATAGTTATGTAGGTAAAACATATATATGTCAGCCAACCAGCCATCGGAAACCGAAACCGAGCCTAAAGCCGAAAGCGGAGCCGAATGACAGTTTGTGGTGCGGACTGGTGATCGAGATGAAGATGGAATTGCTTCCAAATTGTACAAATTATTGTTTCCCGTGCCTTCCACTCCCCGCATTCAAACTGGAATCCTAATTCAAATGGACTGTAAAAGTAAAAGTGAAAGAAAGTGGGGCATACTTTTCAGAGATATGGACTCTTTACTTTTGAAATAAAACTTTTTTTTATCTATTCTCGAATTTCAAGATTGTATAAATACACTTGTGACTCGAGATCCGATTCAGTCAGAGTAGTAGAATCCTGGTGTACCTACATAAATGATAGTTGATGGGAGCTATGAACTATAGGGAACATGTTGGTGTTATGTTAGTATATCCGGTTAACTTGAATTAGCTATATTATGCGGTGGATAAGTTGCGCTCATCAACTTCCCCTTTTAATTCATGCATGGAATCTTAATGCTGAATAGACAAACTTTTTAAACGCCTCCAATGCATCCATTCGAATTCAAATGTGCGTAAGCTAGATCTGTGCAGCAGTACATAGATTATATGTTTCAACGCCAGCGACCACATCAACATTTTCAAAGTTGGGAGTTGAGTCAGTTGAGTTGAAGGCGTCGTTTCAGTTTTACTTATGGATTCCCACGGATCGGATAGTTCGGATCGGATTTCGGATAATTCGGATAACGGATCGGATCGGTTGGCTTGCGTATCCGATATAAGTCGGATCGGATTGCCCAGTATCCGATATGTTCATGAAAGTTGATCGGATCGGATATACACATATCCGAACGGATAATTTAACGTATATCCGCGGATATCCGAAGTTCAAAAATCAATAAAAGCGCGTTTAAAAATCATTGGTCAGATTATCTCCAATCAACAGAAAACGACAATTTTTACTAATTTTCTTGCCGTAAACTCATGCAGAGACTACTCGAACGTATTTTTATGTTTGGTTTCTATAGTTTACATGCAACTAAGCGGCAGCTTACTTTTAAGTCAAACGTTCTCTTCGATTTTCTTTCTGTACTTTGCGTTCTGTTCTGGTCTACGAAACTACAGACAGCAAAGCATGTCATATTTCCTCCAGTCGTCTGATTATGTTGACAATTTTTAAATAAACTTCAGTTTGGTACCATTATATTGTTTCGTATTTAATATTAGTAATAGTTTACCAATTACTAAATTATTACGTGTGCAACACCCACAGTACTGATAAAAATGTCAGAAAAAAATAGTGCCGTTATTCATATCACGTTTTACAAATGATGTGACCTTATTCAGTTAATTGCCAGTTTGATATTAATGTGACTTTTCATTATAATTAAAATATACGAAACACATTAAATATGCAATTGTTACTTGTCATTAAGCTAGCCTTTACGTCACGTACAATGGGTGATTGTTAGTTTAACATTAGTCGTACATGATTTCTGGTCTGTTTTTTAAACGATGAAGCATAGAAATAAATTCGGAATTACAATGTTGCAATAAGTAAATAGTGTAAAAGAAAAGTGTGCTACTTTATTAGTACTAATTTTCCCGAATTAATTTTAAGATTGAGAAAAGTAATGAAAAACGTTAACTTCTTTCTTGTTTAATAATAATTTAGTTCATCTCTTTACGTTATTATTGATAAGGTCGGATAAGGTCGGATATCCGAACATCGGATCGGATCGGATACGGATAAATTGTATGGCGGATCGGTTAGCAAGTTATCCGATCCGAACGTAGTTCGGATCGGATACGGATAAGTGTTTTTTTCTTCGGTTTACTTCAGATCCGAAAAGTATCGGATCGGATAGACGAATATCCGATCCGTGGGAATCCATAGTTTTACTTCTCGTACACAGTAATGCTAGGCAGTTTTCTAGCATGGTGCTGATATTGGATAAATTAAAATTAGCTATTCACTCCCCCCCCCCCCCCACAGCCCTATCTCTCTTTTTCGTTTACTTGGGTTTCGCTTCTGACAGAAAATGCAGAATACTTGCACATTGAATTTCTTTACGTTATTGTTAGGAGAACTGTGTGTATGCGGCGGCTATAATACAATGATTCATAAAATTGGTATCATGCACGTGGAAAAACATGAGAATCCGATGAGCGTCTTACAGATATTTACGATTTTGAAGCGAAGTTTTAAAGCTTTCCTCTCACCACTTCTATTCTATGGAATGACCATATTTGTTTTCACTGTAGAACCCAGTAGAGAAACTATATGACTTATTAAGTCAACAAAACAGAATATCATATAAATATGCATCTGGGTTTGAATTTAGTTTGAAATCCCTTGTCCAAGCTAATTCTATCATTCCGCTCCCTCAGTCATCCTGCAAATCCTAATCCAATGCAATGAAATGATGTAAAACAGTGCAGATAAAAGGAAGGGGCTCTAAGCGCTATTTAGTTATTCGTATCCGTCTTGTCCTTCTTGTATCTTCCAAATTGTACCACTGTTTTCCACAGTTACAGCGAACAGACACTGGTCCTGGTTCCCGGTACTGATGCAGCTTATATGTACTTATTACTTTTTTCTTTTAATTCATTCAAAATTTAAACATCCCACACAGACACAATGGGAACAAGGACGTTGCTAATTGCTGCTTGGTTTCCCTTTCTCTGCGTACACAAAGATAAGGCAACTTTCACATACTAATAGATGTTTTTCTCATATGTCTCCATTGCATTGCCCTTGCCGTTCCCTTTCAAAGTCGTGTCTACAAATGCATTCAATGAGAATGCAATTTGTAAAATGCGGTTTTCCTCCGTCTGTATATGCCCTTAAGGGCGGGAGTGATCACAAGCAATGTTTAAGTTGTGCAAGAAGTTCCCATTTACATCTGCATCAGTATTCATTTGATGATGCACATGCTAAGAATTTTTGACATAAAGGCAGGAATTTCTTGTTTTATAATACTTTGAATTTTACTACTGAGTGAATACTCAACTTCTGACGGAATGCACATAATATGCAAAAACACTGTAACACAAATTTGCATGTAACAAAAACGTAAATTTGTGTTTATAACAAAAACCCTTGTGGCCTTAACTGTATCCCAAAGTTCAGCATTTTATTTCGTTTTTCTTTGAATTTAATTATTTATTGCTTTTTGCATTGCATTCGGATTCAAAAACATCTATCATGGTGGGAAGAATTGATTGAATTAGATGCTATGGAAAATTGAAAATAGTGTACAACATCGTCAAAAAGGTACTGTACTGTTTGAAACCTAGAATTTTGAGTTGAGAATTAATGGCTCTCTCTCTTAGTATTTTGCTTATTGTTGTAGCTGGAAAAATGGACTGCCTCAAAGCTAAAAAGCTATGGAGGTCTTGGAACTAGGAAATGTTAAGACTTTTTTTTCTTACTTTTTTTCTTCATCTCGTAGTTTTTCTCGTAGTCTGAAAACTTTCTTTTTGGGACAAAAACGAAATCAATGAGTAAGTCAAAAAAAAGAAGGAAATTTGTTTCTATATCGTGTGTATAGTCGCGAACTAGTTTGAGTCTTGAGCATGTACATTTTTAATGAAAACAAGTTTAGTCTAATGGAATGCAGATTTTAAGGGAATAATTTATCTCCGTGACCTAGTTCTGTACAGAGCAGGAGGAGAGTGAGATGATCCTGATCTAAAAGATGTATTTCTTCAAGAAATATCCCTTCCTCCCTTCCCGCTTTTTATTTTACATTACTTCCCTCCCTCTTCCGCCTTCAAACTCACGAACTTACAACCGACGGATATGCGCTTATATCTATATGCATGCGAAACCTCCAAATTATCTTGACCCAGTATATTGAAGATAGGATATAGGATATATGCTTCGAAAGTTATTCCAGGTTTTCAACACAGCTCTCCTCAACCCGTCACCATCACATGTGTATTTAAAAACAGGAAAAACAAATATTTCCTTTATATGTATATTGTGTAGGTAGACAAACTTTGAGGGGTACTTTCACTCTCACTATACTATTACGATTGGGTCTCTCCTGGCTGACAGTCTAATATGTGTAGCTAGGCATAATACAGTGTACAAATATTTGCTGTGCAATATATTAGTAGGAAGCGAGTAAGGAATTCTATGAGGAATTTCGAATTCGAATAGGAAGAAATCTCTCAGTGGACATAGAGGGAAAGTTACGTCTTATATTTTTTCAACGTTAATCCAATCGTTTCCAAATATATCGCAGTCACGTTATGCCGTTGACGGGGACGGGAAGTAGATGGTTGATTGTGATGGTGGTCGTGGTTGCTGTTGCTGGTGCTGGTGATGACTTAGACTTTTACAAAATCAGAGAATGTCTTTTACTTTCTTTACATATTATGGTTTGAGTAGAACTGGAAAGTACAGATTTTTGAGGTATTTGCATTTCTCAAGGAGGCACAGAAGCGACTACATATATATGTGCTCAAGTAAAGAAAAGACAACCCAATAATCCCTCACGTGACGTCACGTTCAAATCCCTAATTCCCAGGACTAATGTGGTTCTTTACTCGATTTGGATTTTCACTCCTGTACTCCCTTTAGAAATAAATGAAAGGACGGAGAGGCAAGACACAATAAGGCACTGATGGGCTTCTGAATATGGAGTATGGAGGATGGAGTTTGCTCTGTGTGTGGGTACTGCAGTGTACAGTCAACTGACGCAATGGGCATTTCCATTCCTCGTCCTCTCCTCGTCCACATCATCGACATCTCCATGTGCTTTTCTGCTTGTGGTTTTTTTTCACATTTCACTCAAGTTACCTTTGTGCTTCTGGGGCGAGGCGAGGTAGGTAGGTAGGTATAGGAACATCGGCGCTGAATACCTTTCCTATTTTACATTTTAACATGGCGTACATGTATGCACATGAATGCTATTAGTATTAACAGGTATTAGCATATTTCTATACGCAAATTGATGGCATTTGTGGACCTGAGGAAGTTGCTCTGGTTTTGGTTTTGGCTGCGACTTTAGCGAAATAAGAAGCTGACTCAAAGGTTTTTTCCTATACTATCCTCGAGGCAAAAAATTTTTTTTACGATGATGTTGTGTGGATCTACATGGTGGCATTTTCTATTGCTATATTGCTACGGTACGGTGCTAGAGTCTTCCTATGTTTATCCAAGTATTCTATGTCATACAGATATATCTCTGTGTATATTATATCATCCCCATAATTTATCAACTACGGATATTGAATAGCGTCTGGGTGATGTGTACTCACTGATATACACTATACACACAGATACAGTTTACCTATGCTTACACACGCTCGGAAGGTATCTCTAGTATAATCTCAATTTTTCACCGCCTGAGATTTCCATATTAAAACTATTATGGTGATGGACAGATCTTCCTAGGCTTTTTTCGGCATCAGTTTGCTACATGGGACAATATTTACTCTCAAATTTAACTTCATGTTTGAAAACGTGATTACGTAATGCATATGCACTCAATATTGGCTGAATAACAGTCGAGACTCGACGCATGTAGTGGGATTTGAAAGTGGGGAAGAAATATTTATAGGAGACATTTTCAACTACGAGCTAAATGTGACACAGAGAGTTGATAGCTACAAGCACATATGATTCTTGTGTATTAAACCAATAGTCGTTTTCCAGGAGCGCAGGAAATTTGATTTTTTTCAACGTCGTAATGTACACACAATAAGATATTTTCAAGATTTCCTGATCTTGATTTTCATGCTCTGGGATCGAAAATGAAATAGAAATCGGGAGAGAACTGACAGGGAACTTAAGTCTGGAGACTCGAGGCAAAATCAATCAAATCATTTCAAATATGTCTCTAGCTAGATACTGTAATCTGTAATAATGCTCTCATTTCAAAAGTGCGCACATACTCAATAGCAGTATGTGTAGGTACTTATATCGTCTGTGAGGAACCAAAATGACCCATATCCAATTTAAGCTACAATGAAAATGAGCTATGTCATACAAACAAAATGAGAAACATGCGTCAAATGTTAATTACAAGTTTTTAAAAAGTGTAAAATATTCTATTTTCATGTTTTTGGAAAGGCACAAACAGTTCTAATTCCACGTTTTTGAAAAGGTGCAAAATGCTCTAATTCCATGTTTTTGGAAAGGTACAAAATGTCATATTAACATGTATTTGGGAAGGTGCAAAATGTTCTAATTCCATGTTTTCGAAAAGGTGCAAAATGCTCTAATTCCATGTTTTTGGAAAGGTACAAAATGTCATATTAACATGTATTTGGGAAGGTGCAAAATGTTCTAATTCCATGTTTTCGAAAAGGTGCAAAATGCTCTAATTCCATGTTTTTGGAAAGGTACAAAATGTCATATTAACATGTATTTGGGAAGGTGCAAAATTTTCTAATTCCATGTTTTCGAAAAGGTGCAAAAATGTCTAATTCCATATTTTTTAAAAGGTTCAAAATGTTCTAATTCCATGTTTTTAAAAAGGTGCAAAATATTTTATTTAAATGCTCTCAAGGCAAATTTGAATAGTTTTGGAGATAGTTGATATGGATATGGGTCATTTTGGTTTTTCATAGACGATATGTATATCGTAGTTTACTTTAAATATTCTTTCTGTTTTCTTTTATTTTAAACTGAGAGTTTAATTTTAATTTATTATTTAGGATACGAAAAGAAAACACATCTAGCATACAAACAATTTGTTTGTTCAAGGCGAAGTTCAATATTACATTATTTCTGCTTCTGATTATATACTGCTATAGTCAGTCTTCTTAAATCACTTGTAGACATTAATGTGAAAAAACAATAACAATATTAACGCTATAGCGGTATAGATGCCAAAATATGCTTATGGAGTAAATCCGCCCATAACTTTAATAAGTGTTACACTGAACCCCACAAAACAATATTAAATTTTCTATTTCCCACCGTTAAGCGATTCCCACAGAGCGATCGGGAAAATAAACAATAATTTAATTTAAATGGTGGCAGCCATTGGTTAATGATTGAAATAGGCATATCCTGGAAATTTATGTGCTCTTAATCTGCCGAATCCGAATCCGAAGCTCAATCTAATCTGATTTTATTTTGTTTATGGAAAATTTACACATAATAAATGAGATATGAGAAAGTATTAACGGCTATAATCTCCTCATAAATATTCTAGTGTAATATATCTAATATACCGAACTAACTACAAATATCCCCTTTCATGTATTGACATAGTAGCCGCCGCAGCAGTTATTTAAATAAAAGATTTTATCCACCAGCTCTGATTCTGGTCTCTGCTCTCCCGTCCCGTGTATACGCAGAAGAGCGTAAATCTAAATATTAATCTTTAAATCTAAATCGCTTTGTTAACTGTAGCGTCTGCCGTTTGAAAAAATTAACTTAATCATACTTCATATATGCACAAACAGGACATTACTTAAGCCGGTTGAGTGAGTGAGAGGTTGAGTATAAGTATAAGTATAAGTATAAGAGGAATAGAAAACCAATGAGTTTCACATGGTCCTGTATGTATCAAGTTCACTTCCCTGCCAAACTTTAACTCTATCCTTCTGTCGTTAAGCGACAGCTCGCACGCACATCAACGCCTATGTATGGCCACAGTAGCAGCTTGAAAGCTACGCCAGACCAAACCAGGCTTGGCCAGAATTTTGGTAGGTATGTAATTTTATAGACGGCTATATAGGTAGATGCTAGAATTATAGAAGCAATAACCATATGTGTAGTCTCTCTCTCTGGCGTGGGCGACTTTAGAACATCGGGAATGGAAAGGAAAAAAGTAAAAACGAGAAAGACCGCACCACTGACTGAACTACAAACGACTCAAGTGAGAGTCACAAAACCTTTTCCTTGCTCTGCCCTGGCCCTGTGTGTAGATGAGGAGAGGAAAAGTAAAAAGTGAAAGGATTGAAAGGAAAAAGGCTATTTCCTGTAGACAACTAGAGACTTGCCTCGTTGAGTAAAACATTGCATGAAACGGTACTGTGTAGCGACAAATTATTGTTCGGCTGACAGCCTCCAACGACTTGAAACAGAATGGTGACGATCATGATGAAGATGGAATGGTTCCATTCAACTCGGATTTGCAAACTGTTCTCCCTCTCCCTAACGTTCTAACAGCTTCAATTCCCAATCCTACATTTCTACATTTCTCCCGTCCCGTTTACAGTCTACAGTCTACAGTCGGCAGTCGACAGTCGACAGTCCATGTACCTACATCCAGTGTGGAGTGCATATTGAAAGAAATCCTTCTCTCAATGTCTCGATCTAAAGCGAGCGTTGGATTTGGTTTTGAATTTTGGTTAATGCATATAAACATAAAACCGGAATTCATTTTATGTTCATGACCCTTACGCAACTCATATAAATATATTTCTTTTGGCTCAGCCACATTATCACAATTCCAATTCAGTCCCTCGCCCTTATACTGTCGCTCTCCCTTTCGTCCCATTTCGTTTTCGTTTTCCTTCACCAATCTGTATATGATATACAAACTTGCCTCACAATCAGTTGCCTGTAGCGGCAGCTATAGCAGAATAGCCCAGACATATTTACATACGCAGCGAGAGAACTTGCCATAAAATCAGATGCAATATTACATGAAACATATAGGTCAATAGCTCATCACAAACATGGCCAAGTGTTTCCAATACAATTCCCTTATACATTTCATTTAATATAATGTTATATGATGTAGAACATTAGCTAACGACCGCACTCTGCAGCGCAATTACATTATATGTAATGCTCTATAGGACTCGGTACTCCATATCTACATATATGTATATATCAGTATCAGTATAAACTATATTTAATATAAATTGAGTATATATGAAATAATGGGATGCAAAAGCGTTTTCCTCTGCATTCACCACGAAAATGGAAAAAAGCGTTGTAAGCACGAGAGACTATAGAGACTATTACAGAGACTAGTTAAAGCACGTACTGTAATGTAATACAATATAGCTCCGTGTAATGCATAATACTCGGCCACGCTCGGGTATTGTAGGAGAAGAAAAAAATCTGTATAGAGTCACAAAAATGAGCTGTTCTCACCACCATTTAAATTCTGAAACTTTTCCCCAAATGCCAATGCCAATACACCATTTATCCATCGTATCCCTACTAACCTAGTGCCTAGTACCTTCACAAGCATCGCCGTATCCGTAACTTTAACCGTCACCCTCCTATATATTACTCTCCCGGCTCTCACTCCCTCTCTCCCTTTGTAGCCATTTGGAATCCATAAAGGAGGCGAGGTGAGGGAGGAGAGGAGGAGAGAGAAAGTTTTTGGTCACACAAAAGTACGAGAGGGAAATTTTCAACAGATGCAAAGGTTGAGTTGTGAAGAAAGTAAAATACGGCTCCTCGACGTAGATACTACACACAATGGGAGCACAATGGCTCTGTAAAATTTATGTGCATGTATTGGCAATATAAGTCAAGCCGTTGTAGCTACAACGGAGCTAGGAAACTAAAGCTCAAACCCTCCGCGAAAGCTCAGACCAAATGGAAGATTGTGAACGTCAACGTGGGAAACTTAGAGCTTTACTCAGCTTCAAAATGAGAACCAAAAGTCATTTTCAACTCAATGGAGGGTATGTGTGTGCGTATGTGTGTGTGTGTGTGTGGTGGAATACGTACCTATTGGATGGACTTAGTAGAAAGTCTGGCACTCGCTTCAAAACTCTTAACTGCTCTCTCTCTCTCTATCCTATGTACAGTACTCTGCGTCTGTCGGAGAGTTATAGGTCTGGAGAAGCGTATGGCGTATATACACTATTCACAAACAGTAATAGACTTTGTTTCTAAAGAAAGAGAGACGTCAAGGAAGGGATGAGGAAGGAAGGAAAGAAGGAAGTGAAAGAATTTTTTCAAATCTGAATCGGACTTTGGTTGAGTGTAATGTAAGTTTAGAAATAAAAATAGACGGATATATAGGAAGCTATATGAAAGCCCGCCAGTAGTATACGATAGGAGTAGACTCTACCGCCACTACATCCAAAGCGGTGTCTTTCCTATCCTTAAAGTCGACGTGGAATTTCTTAGAGATCATTTAAAGATAATGCTATAGTATTGCATAATGCAGTGAGTGTCTTGAATCCCCACATGTCGAACACATCATACTCCAAGTTCACCTCGGTTACAATTTTTCGGAATTGGGATCCATTCCGGAGTATTGCATAAAAATTAATAGGGCTCCCGTGTTTTGTGCAAAATAAAACTGAAAATAAAGGAGTCTATAAATAATTTATTTCCTCACAGCTCGTTCTCCTATTCGTCTGTCTTGGCCTTGTTGTTGAAAGTTGAAAATAAAATTGTTGAGACATTTATGGATTTAGTCCAATCCAATGTGATGGAAGTATTCACTTTTTAGTTTCTTTCTCCTCCATAATACAGTTTATATGAATATTTTTTGCAATATATTTTCTTCTCGGTATTTCGTAATTGGTTGATCGTCAGAATGTTTCGGTACTTGAAGCTGCTGCTGCTGGTGTTGGTAGGAAGGTTTAGGCTTAGGGAGTTGGGTTGGAATGGAGTGAGTGTAAATAGAAAATATATAAAATGTTATCGATGCAGAAGAGGTAGTGGCATAGACAGACCCCGTTGACGACGTTGCGTTGATGCATGCAGTACCTATTTACCTATCTATATAGACGGAGAGGTTTAGAGCCGACATGAAGTGAAATTGGTTCCATTTAAGACTGGATGGGAGCATAAAGCGTTACAGAGACTACATGAAATTTGACGCGGAAAATATTCGATGCATGTTATGTTACGATATAAATTCAGAGCTTGCCATTTCTCTGGTTTCTTAACACGTTGGACTCGGGCGCCGCACGAAATGAGACTAAGAGACGTATATACACTCAAAACTCGATAAGAAACTTGATCACGCACTTCCCATAAAGAAAACTGAGGACTAACTTATGATGTTTAACTCCACTCGACCAGATTCTCCATCTTCATACTTAACCTACCTTCTCCACTTTCCCTCACTTTCCCTTCCCAACCTCCCAATAACCTTCCTACCTTTCACTCACTAGGCTTCTATTAGCCTCAACTCACCCACCAAAAACTATACTTTGTGTACCTTCCTGGTTTTGGAGGGAAGGTGTTGACTGTAGACTGTAGACTTTGGGACTGCATGGTTTACAAAGTACAAGTTTGCGCTGCATGCATAAGGGCAAGGACGGGCTGAGAAAATTGGGAAATGGTATAGAGCTCCCTTACTCTCACTGAATTCAAAAGCATAAGCATTACTCACTACATATCATCCTTATGTATTTATATACACACAAACACCTGAATATATAGCTAGTATACTGGTGACCATAGCTTTTGGGTTGCATCGAGCCTTTAGAAGCCATGAACCACTATGTATCTACATGTCCCTAGGTATGAAGCTGTAGTACTACGTAATGGGTAGTGCCTACCTCAAAACTTCCACCTGTGCATGTAATATTATCTAGAAGCATTCCTTGCTTATAGCTTCGGCTTCCACTTCTAAATCACAATATCAAATTGGAGTTGAATTACATAAGAGACAACTCAAGCTGAATCTCACGTTCAGAGCTTTATCCTCCTCAATTGCCTTCTATACAGCTCTTAAAGGACATAAAACATGAATTGTAAATGTGCATAAGGCTCCATGATATTTCTATAGCAAGATTATTATTGTCTATGTACTCGCGAGCTGTGTGTCAGGCTGTCTCTGTATTGGAGAAGACCCGATCCACCTTTGAGATGTCTAATATGTGCAATATGGCTTCTATCCCATGTCAAACTGAATTATATAATTGAGTTGAAGGAAATAACCCATGTTATTCTTCCTCCTCCCATGATCTCGACCTCAACTTGGGCTTCGACTGTCTCACACAGGAACACAGGAGCTTTCTCTCCTGGTCTGCACTGGAGAAAAGAAGAGAAAGCTGAAGCGCATAAGCGTGTAAAAGTAAAACAGAGAGTTGCTGTCGGTATCGGTAAAATAAAACCCATCGTGAGGTAATTCTGACTGTGAGGGTAAGGGGTATGTTATGCCAAAACCAAAACTAAATTCTGTATGCACATATATACAGAATCTGCATTGGTTTAATAAGTATATATTTCTCAGGAGTAAATTCATTGGGAGTTCAAATACACGAGGAGTATAATATTTCCCCGTCATGTTCCTACTATCCTAAATATGAGATCGTGTTCATATGGTGAGGTGTACGTGGGGAAACTACGTGCGATTTCCCCTTCCACTCCCACTTTCACCAAATAGCACACTAGGGCACTAGTATTGTCCACGATTGGGACTTTAGTATGTATAGGTACATTAGTACTTGAACTTTATATGGAGTCAATTCCATAGTCCAAAGTCCGTAGAAGTTCCCGGCTCCACGGCCCAGCTCCACACACGTTCATGAACTATAATTCTATGGACTACCTACCTACTACTGACTAATATCCAAAATATTTCCAATCCACTCTTGGTTTTCATTTTCGATTTGGCCTTCGTGACGACAACGACGAGACAACGAGGTAAAATAATATTCCATCTGGAGAGTTGCTCTCTAGTTCTAGATTCTAGATCATGTAGTGTTCATGGCGAGGACATAACGTATTTTATTACCCTCGCCACAGCCACAGTGTCACTTACATTTTCTCTCGGTGGTTTGTGTGCCACGCATCACACTCACACTACTACCATTACTACGTCGCTCCACCACACAACTTTCTCTCTCTGAGTTCGAATTCCAGTTTGACTTGTTACTCCCTCTAAAAGCATGAACGTCATATGATATGATTACCTCTATATAGGCTCTACATACTTTTTTCATTTCCGTCTACTTTCTACTTTCTTCGTCTCAAGTCATGCTATGCTGACTCTGATCCTGATTTTTACTGGCTGGTCCAAGTCATTAGTGTTGGTCCCCGAACCAATGACATCCAGGTTTTTAAAATTGTCACATACAAAAAATCATATCCGTGCGAAAAAGGATGTTTCATTATAGTTAAGGACTTTGCATTTGAAATTGGGTAATAAAAATTTTCGGATAAGAAAATTTTTTGGGTACAAAAAAATATGTAGGACGAGGAAATGTAAACGTGGGTTATATAGACATTCACTTGGGTTTATTTGAATTTTTTGCACTCAAATGTGACTCAAGAAATATAGGACAATATGTATATAAGATATGGGTACTAAGTTTGCACCTTCATCCCTTTTGCCTTATGTAACAAAACAGATGAAAATGAGAGTGAAATGGGCTTTGGGATTGGAATATGGAATTCATACAGAATATTCTATTTCCTCTCTGTCCGGAGAAGTAACTCTCACTGTATAGGCGTAGACGTAATATTCAATTGATGAAGTAACTCTTTTGTGAGTCGGTATGGATAGATTTTGTAGATAGAAATATGTTTATATATATTTGCAAATATAATATTGAATTGACAACTCCACAGTTGAGCATGCATATTTATATATAGTTTTTGCCTTGAACCATATTATCTCACATCTTTGGGTTTGGAAGTCTCGTCGTCGTTGATCTTAAACTTTCTCCTTGGGTTTAATGATTTCCATGATTATATAAGATCTGAGCAATTTCCTTCCATTGACATGTTTGTTTGTACAGATTTTCTGAGTCTGACTGACTTCAAAGTCAAAGTGGAAAGTTCAGGATTTGATGACATTTGATTGGCTCAGCTCAACTTTAGGATGTGGTTCAGAGCATCCTCCTTAACCTGCACTGATGAGCCGTCTTTCATTTTAAATAAACATGCATAGTCAGGTAGGTAAGTAGGTAGGTCGGCCTCCAGACCTCAGACGGAAGGAAAGGTGAAGTCTTAGTTATGTACATTCTAGAGTTCAACTTCTTATGCTTCCGGTTCAGTGAACGTAACTTATACAGTTAAGTACTCTTCTTTTATATTAAAATATTGTTATTATATTAGTTATGATTTCACTGATTTCTCTTGCCTCATGGCCTTGGTTTTGATATTAATATATCGTATTCGACTCTATAGTTTCCTTTGGTTATCTCTACTAAAATTTAGCGTGTTCCTGTTGACATGTACATGCTGCAAAAATAATGTTTTAATACTTTTAATGTGTTTGTGGCAAAGTTGGTTTTCGGTTAGCTGATCAAAGAGATATGAGGCAGGAGGGATTATGCTATTACTGATACTGACGCATGTACATAAAATATTTATCTCTACATGGCACTGTCCCGGTGACGGTGGCGGTGACGGTGACGGTATCGGCGTCGGTGTCGGTGTCGGAGTTGTGTTGACTTAGTATATGCATACCGTTACCGTGAAGATGGGTTTTGCGGCAGCGCTTGATTTATTGAGACATAATTCACATTTGTATTTCTAGGATTTCATTCATTCACCGAGCATAAATTATTACTTTCCATTGACTTTTGAAAGGGAATATATTTTATGAGACTGTATTAGAGATACACTGTATTTTATATCAGAGGGACTTATGGTCCCATTACTCGGGACCAGGTTGCCGGGACTGTGTACGACATAGATAAATTTAAGGCTCGTAGGTTGTACCCAGTATGTACCTCAACTCACTCAGTCCTATCATCAGTATTAGTATTAGTATCACGAGTATAGCTTTTTTGGAATCGGAATGTCTGTCTGTGTCTACACTATCTATATGTCTACCTATCTGACTTGGACGCGTCCTCGTTGTTTTTATTTTTTGCTGGAATTGGAGGTGGAACCAGTAATTCTACAAGTTTGAAGGTACGTGTATTAAAATGAAATGAATGTGAGTGTATATTGTTTGTTGGGTAATAAATTATGCTTGAACCAATAATGCATCTGCCATACAATGATATACTTACCCGAGGCCCATGCATATTATGTGTATGGAGTAAATGGCTGAAGCGTGGATTATTATTTTAGCCTCTCTACCTTTGGATGTCCATGCTCAGGTGAAAGTTATAAATATATGTACCTACGTATATGTTCACCTACTAAAACACAGACTCAAGGTTGGAGTTAGACACCTACTCCCTTGGGAATAATTGAAAGACGGCGCTGCGCTGTCTAGTTGTGGAAGTGCAAAATAAAGCAGACAATAAATGAGAACTTTAAGGTGTGCTTTTATGCACATGCCCACCACTAACTACACGTTTATGGAATTTATTTTACAAAGGTGCACACTAACTAGTGCAGACACACACCATTGCATCGTACGAACGAACTACAAGAATATCCACATGAACAAAACTCATTACAACTGCCAAATTATTGGAGCATAAAAACTGCGGAATGGCTTATTGGCTTGAGTGTCTGGAAATGACAGTATACAGCCGTCGGCGAAGGAGGGAGTAACAATTATTTTCGAAGAAAGTAGCAAAAAATTCAAGCCTCAAAACTTCAGTATAACAGTCCAAGGGGAGAACTATTACTACATTTTTTGAGAATTTTTTTCCAGTGATTGGTTTCACTTAACTTAACGCATATGACGAACAAAATAAAATAATTATTGACTTTTGGCCATTTCTAAAACTAACGTAGTGCTGCCACTGCCTTCCTTAAAAATACAGATGACACGAAGAACTATATCCTAGTACGTCTAAAATATGAAGGTGAAAAGTACTTACCCACTACAGTCAAATAGGTAAAGGCAGAAATGGGAGGAGTGGTCGAGATTTGGCACTCATAAACTCCACCATCGGAAGGACGAGTTGAACTTATTCGTAGTCCCCATGTGTTTCCAGCACCTTGGAAAGCCCGAAAACGAGTATCCACAATGTAGGCCTCCGTGCCTATTGACAATAAGTGAGTGTCCCGATGTCGTATCCACATAACCTGGGAAACAAACCAATTATCATTAGACATAACACACACTCTGTATAAAAAACTATCTATAAGCGTAAACTCTAAGCGTACCCATTATTATTTTTTTTGTCTTTGCATTTTTCTTCTTTTATTTTTTTGCAACATAAAAAGGTGCCGTATTGCTAAATTGCTGGTGTTGGCATATGCGTTATGGTGTTGGCGTTACATTATTAGTGCAAGGATAATTTTCAATTCTCGAACTAAAACTTTTCTACTTTACTCTACAACGTCCTACCTACTTTCCTTTTTCTACATTCTACCCATACTGCATATTACATTTTAGAGAGCCTATAGCAAGGCTAAAGCATGTTCAGTATTATATCATTATAATAATACGTGATGTGATCCCTACATAATATATATATATATATATAAGGTAACCAGCTTGTTAATTTCTGAAATTTATTATTTAACAAGGAAACTTTCTCTAGGTGAAAGCATGTGCCAATGTGCTCATATGATATGACTCGAGTCTAGTGTGTGTTTTTTACATGTCAAAAAGGAGAAAATTGTTATAGATAGTCAGCCACTTAACTTTCTCGTAGGTGAAAGTAATAGTACAAACCGATACCGAACCGAAGTTTTCCTTCAGTTAACGAGAACAGCCCACTGTGTCTCTGAATGTGTGTGTGTGTGTGTGTGTGTTTGTGTGTGGGTAGAGAAACATGAGTATCATGTCATAATCTACCCACAGCATGGATGTAATTTCTGTACATTCTGCCTACGCTCAAGATTTTGGTTTTTTTTTGTATAGACATATTTTCCTTTCATTAAATATAAATGGGGAAGTAAGGGGTAAAAAAGGAGTGAGAGAAACTTTAAATAAGCTTATACAATTACACAGTCTACGTGAGAGCAGGTGAGGATAATATAAGGAGAGTGTGTGTGTCGATACACACATGTTGTACAAAAATGCTTCCAAAGTTCACATAACATTTTGCTCAGGCTTATAAAGTTTTTCAAGCCGAGATGGAAACCAATGAAACTGAATCTTCCAAACTTATGTGAGTACGGTTACGGCTACGGCTACGGCTACTGCTACGCCCATGGTATAGGCTATAGGCTCCAGCATATGTAAATGTACCTACGCTTATTTAGACAACACTGATAATATTCCAGTCGAGTGTATGTGTATATATATACGCCTGAGGTGAGGACTAAAGGGGCAATATTGTAGCACTCAAAGAGAAGTGTGAGTATAAAAGTAGCTCGTCAAAAAAGCTCACATATTTGGCACGTTCTAGGGAAACATAGTGATATTTGAGCTAATAATATGGGAACGTGAGTCATTCAAAACTCTATCTAGTCTATACCCTCACACGAGTAAGCCAATTGAAATAAAATGTAATTTTCTATTTCCTTTACTTCCTCTCTCACCCCTTCAATTTCCATGTTGATTCATTATTCATTTTCCTTTCTTTTTTTTCCTTCTTCCTCCTTCCTTAATTTAAAAAGAAAATGTAATTCAGTAAATTTGAATTTTTTGGTTTTGAGAATTTTTATTACATTTTCCCCATAGAATATTGAATTTACACAGCTTAGAATTGTGCTTTCTTTCGGAAAAATTGTACGGAGAAATGTTCTTGGTTCTGCCCTAGCTAGTTTTAGACTATATGTGTGAAGATTCAAAAGTAGGTAATGCTATCCTCTTTGCACGAATATAACAAAGTACTAATATACATATTAAATTATTGCGTAGTATCTTGCGTAGAGGAATCTACTTAAAGATCTTAAAACCTTTTTAGCAGAGAGTGACGACCCCGAAAAATGTGTACTTTGGCACTTTAATTAAATAAATAAGTAAGTAAGTTTGCATCAAGTTCAATAATTAATAATTCATACAGAGGATAATATGTCCACAATCTATAGTACTACAGACGGATAATATATGACGAATGTACTTATAGAAAAGATCTAAAGAAATGCTCATTTATTCATTCCCACTACAAATTCCACTGCAATCTACCAGTTTAAATTTCCCTGATGAAATACAGTTGAATATAATATTGTGATACATATTTTCAATTTACATTACGGCTAATTGCAAGTTTCCTTGATTGTATGATTAGTATACCTAAACGAGACGAGGGGCTTACAACTTACAGGCATTATCAAAATACTGAAATTTTGACCTAAATATTTGAGGTGTGATGAAATTACTCTATTCCCAAGATATGCTCCCCGCTGACTAGAAATGGAGCATCACGAACAGTCAGGATCAGGATCAGTGCTTTGGAAAGAGTGGAAACCGGTAACCGGTAACCGGGACCGGTACCGGCGTGAGCACCACACCAGTCGGAATTCGGTTTCGGTATGCAGACTTTTCGTTTTTAGTTAGTAGATTAGAGTAATGTGGAATATCAGGAGTGGAGGAGTGGGTAGAACATGAGTGTGCTTGTAGGAGATGGAGAGTCAGAATGTGAATTCAGGACGAGAAAAGTCATTTCTAGGTGAAATTATATTACGTGACCCTCCCGACTGGAAACTAACGACTCTGTTTTTCTAGTCGACTCTTATGCTCTCTGTTACCCACGTATAAGTTAAAGTGCCCTGTAAAAGTTATAATCAACAGCAAATGCACACACTACTCGTCCTCTCCCTATGTCCGTGCATACATACATACGCAGATTCTAGATATCCTTGCGCTCAAACAGTTCCCATGCACTCACTTCATATACGGAGTATAAAGCTGGTTCTGGTATATACTGATATGTAGTACCTACTACGTTCACCGTGAACAATCGCTGAGACAGTTTTGTTAAAACTAACATAAATTGTTAATGCCTGAAACTTGAACTGCTCTTAACTTTCTAGTAGTCCACTTGAACCTGTGTAGAGTATCTTCTAGCACCTCCACAGCACACACATACACAGCCCTGCCCTGCACAGTACAGTGGATCAACGGAGCTGTGGATCTATGGAACTGTGTGGATCACTCTTGTAGGCTCTCGTCCCTATAGTGAATAGTAGTAGACGGAGGAGTAGTTGGAGACCCGGAGCTGATTGTGAGTTGTTGAATTTCCCTTTGGACATGAACATGAGTTCACTTCACACAGCTTTTCATGAGTGAAAGCAAAGTGAAGCGTACACTAAATTTTAGTTTGAGTCTCTAAATGGGAAAAGAAGGAAGCAAAAGCTTCTATATTCTTGGCTCCTATTTCCTCCTCTCTCCTAATGCTACAGGGTCGTTACAATCATTGATTGTTTATCTGGAGTAAAAAATATCTCGAGGCTCAAAGTCTCGACGTTCATCTCTTTGACTTGAAATTCGAATTCAACTCTTCCCTACTACACACACACACACACACACACACACACACACACACACACACACACACACAGTACAAAGTGTACCAATAATAACTCAAAAGCTCAGAGGAAATAACCTTGTGTAAACAACACTTATCCACACAAATCCCTACTCTCAAGATCATATCCTGGCGGGTCTTCCCTTATTCCCATCTCCATCTCTAAACCCGCACACACCATACAACACACCACATCATTTCTAATTCTCTTAAAATCTATGTGTTACACGTATATCCAACAAAAAATATTGCAGCGTCTGCATTACTACTACCTATACATATAGATTTCGAGTAGGCCGTAAATAGTTTTAGTGCGTAAGAAAAAGCAAATGTAGGTATATAGTCTAGTACACTATATGTAAGGGTTACGGACATTTGATTAAATCAATAAATAAAAGGTGTCTAATATTTAATACATTTAATTTCACTCGTAGACTAACCTCATTGTGAGAATCTACACTCTTGAAGTCAAAGTCTTGTGAGTCAAGTAGCGAGGATGAGGAGTAACGAGAAAGAATCGGTGACAAAATTTCTCTGGGGTTCTTCCTAATGGATAGAAGCGAGAGAAAGTAGAGAAAGGATTTGCCAAAGCTAAAGCTAAAAGTCAAGATCATATACCCAAAACCGAAACCAAGTTGAAAGCTAACACCAGAGAAGAGACCAGGATGGAAAAGGAGAAGATATAGCACTGAGCTCATAGAAAGCTCAGCCATTACCAAGCCAACCAAGACCAAGACCAACTCACACGGCACACAGCACCACGAAGATAGAGAGGGAGACACGTCAGAAGAGCAAAAAATTGAAGAGACATTTCTTCTCTGAGTCTCAGCTGTGGGTAAGTGTAATAGGGAGTATCTGTGACAAATAGCATCTGGGAATACCTTAGTCTGTACAGGCAAATCTTGCTGAAAGTAATGTACCTAATTCAATTTTCACTCGCATAACAAGATAACCGTATTTTTTGGGGGGGATTTTTTTTCTCTTGGCTAGTGATAGAATATCTGAAATTCTGAAATATATTTATCCATCTCGTCCAAGACCAACACTCCCTCGCATCCACACGCTTCGACTCCGACTCCGACTTCCACTTCCACTTCCACGCATCCTTCGCTCTTCTTTTCTATCTTCCCAGTGCATTTGACTATAATCTATATATATAGACTATTTGAGAAAGTATACTATTTGTGAGTCATATCTCAGTCTCTGCCTATCCAATAGAGTAGCTACGTGAGGAAGGAGACCAGACTCAAGCTATACCAAAACTGTACATTTGGAATACGATGCGGTGGAGACATCAAAGAAATAGAATATATGGCTTCTACTCTGTTCCTTTCCCAATTTTTCAACTTCTTTTTCTCATTTCATGTTTTTACCGAGTTTATTCTTCCGTTTCTATAGTTATATACCCGGATCATAGGGCCAAGCCGGAGAATCAGATACTTTTGGTCCTTTAGAATGTGTCAAGTATTGAATTCTGATCTGTGAGCGTTGGAGCGAGATGCGAGAGTGAAAAAAAAAGGAGAGAAGTTTTTGTGGGTAAAGGTAGAAGCGTAGGTGGGTGAAGAGTAGATAATGCTCATAACGTAAAAGAACATTGCAGTCGTAGTAGTAGTAGTAGGCGTGTAGAATCCTTGGCCTTGCTTTCAAAAGGTTATTGATAAAAGAAAATAGGAAAATGCCGTAGATTATTAGAATGTGATAAGTTACTATCTCAGTCCATACGCACCTGCCGTGCCTTGCCGTCAACCTTCAGACTTTCCCTATCATATCATATGTTACAATCGCAGCAGCACTCCCACTATAGAGGTTATAGACGTGAGCCAGAACCATGCCTGTTCAACGGCTGATAGGTAGCCGATTGGAAGTTTCTCGCAGACGCGGCTGGCCGTGGATATCCACGGTAGCCGATTTACCGCGGTAGGCACCGAATCATTTCTTTGAACCCGTGCATCCCGTGAAATATTTTGGCATACTTGTACATATATTGTAATGCTAGAGCATTGCTGAGTGGAATATCGTCGGCAAAGAATCAAATCTGGCTATCTCCATTCAGCCCTGAATGCAAATATGACTATATCTATATTGGTCTAAAAGCAAAACTGACTATCTACATTCAGCACTAAATACAAATCTGACTATCTCATTTGACTAACAGCAAAACTTACTATCTCCATTCAGCACTAAAAGTAAATCTGACTATCTCCACATTTGACTAGCAGCAAAACTTACTATCTCCATTCAGCACTAAAAGTAAATCTGACTATCTCCACATTTGACTAGCAGCAAAACTTACTATCTCCATTCAGCACTAAAAGTAAATCTGACTATCTCCACATTTGACTAAAAGCAAAACTGACTATCTCCATTCAGCACTAAAAGCAAATCTGACTATCTCCATTTTGGACTAAAAGCAAATCTGACTATCTCCATTTTGCTTAAAATACAACTAATGTTTTATATATATTAATGATGCTTAAGAGGTTTAGCATTCAAACCTGAGTACGATTGGGATCATCCTTACATAAAGTCATCGAAAAATCTTCATTTTAGGACCCTCTCATTAGCTTTACTTTTTCGAAAATGTTTATATTTAACATGTCATGTCATCACTTCCCCAATTAACTTTCCGACCTGACCTGTGACGTCTTTTAAGGACATGAAAGGGATCGTCTATAAATGACATCAAGTATCGTTGCAAGAATTAGAGGGGTCGTTCATAATTGCCGTCTATGGTCGTCCCAAACATTAAAAAGGTGCATAGACCTCAGTTGGGCATAACCCCTTTAATATTTAGAACGACCATAGACGTCATTCATGGACGACACCAATTAGTTTTGCAACTATCTCTGATGCCATTTATGAACGACCCCTTTAATTTTTGCAACGACCCTTGACGCCATTTATGGACGGCCCCTTAATTTTGGCAACGACCCTTGACGTCTTTTATGCACGGCCCCTTTAATTTTTGCAACGACCTCTGATGTCATTTATGGATGACCCCTTTAATTTGTGC
Source organism: Dicyrtomina minuta (assembly GCA_949802685.1). NCBI lineage: Eukaryota > Metazoa > Arthropoda > Collembola > Symphypleona > Dicyrtomidae > Dicyrtomina > Dicyrtomina minuta. The sequence continues at coordinate 30,559,706 of OX461810.1, forward strand.
AACAATCCTTGACGTCATTTATGGACGGCCCCATCAATTCTTGTAACGACCCTTGACGTCATTTATAGACAACCCCATCAAGTTTTGCAACGACCCTTGACGTCATTTATGGACGGCCCCTTAATTTTTGCAACGACCCTTGACGTCATTTATGGACGACCCCATCAATTTTTGCAACGACCCTTGACGTAATTTATGGACGGCCCCTTTAACCATTGAAACGACGCTTGACGTTATTTGTAGAGGATCCCTTCAATGTAGAAACAAAGTGAAAAACCGACGGTGGAAAACCGACGGTTTTTCAATCGGCTACCGACCGAAACGGCTCTTGCGATATGTTCTGCTGTTCCGGTCGGTAGCCGTAAACAGGCATGGCCAGAACTATGCCATTTCCATCTCATATATCCATTGAATTTCTTTATTATCTGAGCACTTCAACTCCTGTAAAATATACCTGCCTCATATAATTGGCTATGTCTATAACCTGCTTGGAAAGACCGAGACCGGCACCGGTACCGGTACTGATGGTGAGTACGGATGGTTTGATCTTACCAAAAAAATTGTTGGCTGTGGCGGATTTAACGTTTTGCTTTCCTCAGCATTTTGTGTTGCAAGACTTGGAAGTAGTTCTTTATCTCTTTTTTCTTTTACCTCATTTCTTTATGGATTCGCATAAATTCCGTTTAATTTCTTTCAATAAACAATTCCAATAAACTTATCTGCTCATACAATATATACATATATGTACACAAACCCAAGCTAAGGCTCGGTTTCCTTCTGGTTTTGGGTTTGGTCGGGGTGAGTAATGTGCAGAACGTGGAGAGGGAGATTACTTGAAGTATTTATGTACCCAACTTTCCTCGTAGTTCCTACGCTCCATTGTGTATAGGATCTGCTATGTATACACTACAAACGTAAGTAGCTATTCATTTTTGAACTCTTGTCTGCAGTCTGCAGTTCTCCTTCAGAAGAAGGTGTAGTAAACTGTAGCTGGTACTGGTGGGTAGCTTCCATGCTTTATTCTACATTCCAGATTTGCTTTGAAACATTAAACAATTTAAGAATTGCATAGTAATAATTTTGTATCATATGCATGTACCTTGGCCTTGGCCGATTTGATGGTTTATTTTCCACGTCTTTATATATAGTGTGTCTTGAGAGATATCTAAAGTGTAGTGTCTAAATTGAAAACTTAATTTACTTTCAGATAATTTACGGCGTATTGATTACACAAACTTAAATGGCTCCGCTCTAATTTTATGAGATTCACTTGGGAAAATCCAGGGCTCCAGAAACTGTCGACAGTTATTTTGCTTAATAGATACTCAAGGTTATGGGCACACGGGCTGATGATTATTTTACCACCCGCACCCGAGAGACACCGGGAGCTCTGGTTCTGTGCTTGTCTGCCTCTGGATAAAGTAGTAGAGAAATTATGAAATGTAATTTAAGATTAGTTGATAATTGTAAATTAGAGCATTAATGAGGCTGACATGATCCCTCTCATTGTGTAATTACACTGACAAATAAATCCTTTTTACTCTCGGAAATGACTCACGATCAGAATCATGAGTGGGAAAACATATAGCTATATTACGTATCCTGTCTTTTGTGTTACTAAAAGTGTGATGTTTTTATTTTGTGTGTATAGGGACATATACTATAATAGTAAATACATTAACGTAATACTGTGAATGTCCAGCTCAATTTTACTCAGACTCAGGGAAGACATTAGGCTTTCTCTCCAGATGAAAATGGAAATACGGGAAGGTAGCATGAGTATTTTAGGTAATAGCCATAATAGCATGCGGGAAATATTTAATTACACCTGCTGCAGTGGAGCATAATCAAATCATACAATTTGCATTAGCTCAATGAGACGTATGTACCCCTTATGAATCCTTTCTTCGCGTCAGAATAGTGCTACCAGAATCAGGACCAGGACCAGATATGTTAACAGTTTATTCATGGAGTGTGTATACGTATCTATAGCTATAGCAAGGGTCCTAGGCACATTGGTACACATGTGCTGGGAGTTTAGCTAATCAATTCAAAGTCGTGTCTGTCGCTCCTTCTAATTCACACTGGTCCTGGTCCTGGTCCTGGGTCTAGTTCTGGTTCAGTCTAATAAATAACAGACAAGTCTCTTAATTCTTCATGCGAGGTGCGTATGTATATACTCTGTTTGAAGTGCTACTGATCCATTAAAGCACTAATTCTATTTTGCAAGAATGAGAGAGGAACTGTACCATTGACTTAGTTTCATCTGCTCCAGGATTTCAAAGCCCTTTTCTATCCGTAATGGAATTGACACATTTAAATTTCATATACATATATATAGAGAATTCAATTACGTATTCAATTAAGTATTCTGGTAAATGATTCTATTATGTTGAGCTCGTTTATAGTATTTTTAAAGACAGTACCAGCTACGCACCCTACAGATATACTAATACTATAATACAATTACCCAGTTGGGAGTTTGTTATTCTATTGAAATAAAAATATTAAGATCAATATTTGTCACAAAATATTATCCCAGTACACTGAATGTATATATAATGTTTAATGTATTTTACATTTGAATACATGACGGATTTCTTCATATATATATAGATTAGGACACTCGACAAGAGTGTCAAGAGATAAAATCATTAGACATGGCTGGGAGACACGCGGACTGCGACTGTCAAAACCAAAAGTAGACAAAATCCAATTTCTTTCATTTTAAAACTTTTCCTTGCTTGTCTTTTGATATGGGAATCACTTTTCTTCTTCCAGCAGCGGTCGTAATCCTAAAAGATGCGGGTGCAATAAAAAAGGAGACTAAACCACCAGCCAACCACCACGGAAACTAAAAGGACAAAAACTAAATTCAATGGAAAATATCTAATTCTGACCACAGACGGAGGAGTTAGGAGTTTCTTGAAATTTAAAAAAAACTACTTAAAAAATACCAACTTAAACTCCCTTGTCAATACAGTGCTTCGGCTGTGTTTCATATTCGAGTTGTAATTTACTCGCTCCTTAAGGTCTATCATGGGTAGCTGGCAATATAAATACACTTTTGTGGACGGGAAATAAATGTTTTTGCAAAACAACCTAAAGTTTCATGTTTCTCCTTTCTGCTGAGCACTTGAAGACAAGTAATAACGAGTATATAATTATACTTGTGATTGTGTTACCATATCAGTCAGTAGACAGTGCATGTCTTTGGCTACATGTGTATTCGTACTCGTAACTTGAGTTTATGCCTTTTTTCCCTCCATAGTATTCTCAGCCAAGTTTGAGTTTATTGTTTTGCACACACAGCGGTTAAATTTTTCAACATTCTTTGGAGCTCGTTAATACTCGTCTTTTTCTTGGTACTCGATCAGTGTGTTTACAAAGAGCAAAAATGAAAGCCCAAAAAACTGAAAACGTCAACCCTCACCTAATTTACGTATTTACAGTTATAGTTATTAGTGGATATGTGTGCAATTTTGGTTGTGATTTTATCCCAATGATATGATTTACGATTGTGAATTCCTGCTTTCCTTATGCTACAAACTTGAACGTAATAACATACTTTTTAAATTTATTCAAATTTCTAGCGACGTCTTTGATGAATTTACGAAGGAATTTTTTGCTGGAGCTTATTAATAATAATAAGGCTTCTGAGATCATTGACCGACAATAAATACTGCTCATATTCAATTAATTATAATTAGGTCTTTCTTGTTGACGTTAGAAATAGTTGACTTGGACGTCATCCAGTACAGTTCCAGTTCCAGTTCCAGTCTATGGTTAACTTTGAATTCTGCCGAATGTGAGTCGAATATATTTCATTATGACGTACGATACACGGGACAGAAAGGCAGGCTCTACTATTTTGCAACTATTGCTATTGCTACATGCCTAATTATAAACCCGGTATTTTGGATACTTAAGAGGATTTGACATGACAACTTTCCTTAGCTATACATATTGGTATAGAGGTACTTTCCAATTCCAACAAAATTTAAATCTACCCTTCTACGTTGTCTTTCCTTGGAGTTTCTATTTATTTTCTATCTATATGTCTACATTATGAGAGTCGAGGAAGGAGTTAAATTTGGTGATGGAAACTTAAGCTAAAGCAGTTTGGGTAGACGAGAAGTAAGGCTGAGCAGACAAGGCATTGCACTTTGGCTTTATTACGCTTTAGTCAAACATCCTTCAATCTCACACACATTCAATGCTTGACTATATGATTTCAAAGTCGATACCTGCTTATTCAAGCGAATACATATTTAGAAGCTAATATCAACATCAATGTGAATACATATGCTCCACTATTATACATAATCTACGCCACCAACCATACTCGTATATTTATATAAGATTTTTGCAACAGGTTTTAAAAGTTTACCGTGACTCTGGAGGGTCAAAGTTCGTCTAATGGAATGAGCATATAGATGAAATGTGCTACTACTAAACTACTCTATGTGTGGCTTTTGTACAAATCCTCTGGTTGATGATTATACACGATGAGTTGCTAACGATAAGTAAAACTTATAAAGTACCTACCTACCTACGCGCAGTTACTATTGGCGTTCAAACTTTACCTCTCTCACTTTTAAAAAGTCCAATTTTATGTCTACAATTTCCTTTTATTGGATTTTACTAGGGCGCTTATATAAGCACACATTTAAATCCCCTTGTTAAGAAAGAAAGCTGAAACATCAAAGTTTGACCGCCCATATGTCTCCTTCACGTATACGTCACTCTTTTAAGCCGAACTTATGGAGAGAAAGTACTTACCCACGTCAGTCAGGTATAATAATCTTGTGAATTTAGAAGTGAGAAAGTTCCATAATAATATGCCCGCACGCTCATATGTACTGTAGTATTCTCGTATTATTACCATGACATATTATGTCCATGTCACATATTGGTCCTACTCCTATAATTCCCTTTTATAAGTTTTCCTTTTTGCTATTAGGATTTTGAACCAAAACCAAAGTATGGGTTACGACAACGGCTACAGGGAAGAGACCGATAAATCGATAAGTGTAATTTTAGCCCTACATATAACTCAATACTCGAATTTAGTCCAATGCCAAGCCAAATCGATTAAATATTACATTTCATGTGGAAAGAAAAAGAGAGAAGGGACGACGGGAAGGAAGAAGACGTTTTGTGTCAAATTCAAACAAGTTTATCCTTCTAAATTTGCATTTGAAATTTTTTTGAGTCACTTCATATTGAAGAAGAACAAAAAAGAATGGAGGGATCGATATAAATTGTTGTTGCGGGTTTAACAAGGTATAAAATGAAATTTAATACCTATACATATATTCTTTTATTCATAGAAACAAAGAACTTTGAGTGAATAATACTGTGAATGCATTGAAGAAAAAACCAGAATCCTTTTATAATGCAGAGTAAAAATAAAGATATAAATAGAACAAACACCGCAACACCTCTCCACCCTATGTTATATAATAGAATAAGGAACAAAAGATAATATTGTGGTTTAAAAACTATTTTGGCTCCATTAAAAAATGGAAATACATACTGCTTGTTAGAGATTGTGTGTTGTATGTATAGTACAGTGCTTTTGTGCCTCTGGACGTCCTTGTTTGGACAGCGTATTCGTATTCTCTAACAGAACCTGGTTTTCCTTCTCACGTTGCGTCATAAGGGAAAGTGAGGTCACGTACCAGTACTAGTACCAGAGCCAGATAATGTCACGTATGTGTATGTACAGTACAGGAGCCACAGCTTGGTTGCGCGACGATTTTCTCCCGTGTTTTGTTTTGGCCACAGTGCAGTTGTAACCCGGAACTATTAACTATTCACTAGTTTCTGTTACTATTTCCTAATTTATTTATGAAGCAATACAAGATATTTTTAGGCTAGAGTACCAGTACCAGCTGTTCCGACCGCAACGTTGTTACTTATAGTGTAGGAAGGTAACCAAAAGTAAAGTGTAGAAAATACATTAATGTATGAGTATACATAGTTGAGTGTGTGTATTCGTATGGGAGCCTTCTTTTTCCATTTTTGCCTTCGTTCGTATTTGTTTTTTCGTTTTTATTGCTGCGTATTCGTCTACCGTTAGGTGGTAAGCCGCTGACTGTGATTAAATTAATGATAGAATAGGAGCAAACTCGTACCGGGCCGGGCTACGTTTAACCTTCTTTCCCACCTATTTCAGTTTCATTTTCATTTTGAGTATATGGCCGTGATAATGAATGTGTGGTGGTGGGCCGAGTTCTGCTACTAGCATAGAAAAACCAAACCAAAAACCAAACTAATGGACTCACAGTCAGTCCCAGTCCCTGTGGTGGTGTGGAGAATGGCCATGAAGATAAGAGCCTTGATATTACTGGAACTGTGGAGTCAAGTTCTCTTTCTGTCATATTATACCATCACAATATCAATATCAGTTCCGCAGTTCGAGATTCACTCTGTACTCGAGTAATATCCGTCAGAATCAGCTATAAAAATTGGTCACAACAAGCGGGAACAAATCCATTTAAAGAAGTGCACTACTAAATGCAACTTATTACACTCTGGATTTCGTCTACTGTACAGATACAACACAATAGACAAGAGCCATGTTCAATTTTAGATTTAGAAGAAGAGACTTTTATTCTTAAAGCCAAAGCCAATTCCAATTCTGCCAAGGACATTGCCGACGACATTGCCACGTTAGGTATATCCTACAAATCACTTTTTTAAGGATGACCCAATGAATGCAATAAGTCCAGTGGGAATTACAGTGCTTTGTGAAGTTTCCCAACTCAACTCTGTGTATATCTCTGTCTTTGTATTGCGTTGTGTTCTGTGTGCTACTTCAGGTTTCTAGGTTTCTAGAGTCGTGTGATACTATTGAGATGCTAAAGTGCAGGATAGGAGCGACGAAGTCGTGAAGGATTTGTGAAGCTGAAGCTGACAATGGGTGTTTCAAAGTACAGCGACGCTATGGGCTCTGGATTTGTTGAGAGTGGTGAGTGGTGAGTGGATACTGGGTACTGGATAGACACTACAACTACAAAACTACTACATCGTATCATTCAACATCGTTCAAGATTACGATTGTGTATCTGGACAAGTCAGTTGAATTGCCATTGCGAGGGCCATTGCCATTGCCAGGAAGTTGAGGTGATACTAGAAATCGGTATTGGATGAGGAGAAAGGAGAGAAATTGCGGAGATATACGGAGAACTCCTAGCCAAGTGTTGCCCAATGGAGCAGGTCGAACATTTATTGTTTTGTTAACTCCTTCGCTTCATCAAGTCCTCTTCTCAATGACTCCTTTTCCCCCTTCGGACGGAAAACTCAATTTGAGTCTGTCGATCCGTTCAATTCAATTCATGTGAAAGGAAACAGTCGACCCGGGCTCGGCCTACTGCCCACTGCACACTGTAGACAAAACACCACTACCACACATTGTACAGGTTACCTACCTCCGTAGCTGTAGATACCTTACATTTAACTTTACTATATCACCGACCGTAAGTATTACTATTCACAAAAAGTAAACCCAAAAAATCGTATATAAATTCACACTCCAGATTTTTTTTCTTTATTCGTTTTTCGTTTCTTTGTATCCACAAACGCTTTTCAGGATTTCATTGACAAAACAATTCAATCATAGTTTTGTGTATTGGAGTTAAGTTGAATAGAAGGGAAAAGCCATGTACATACATACAATTAAATAAAACAAACCTTCCTTTTGAAGCTATTATTACCACTTTATTTGTTTTTTGGGCTTTTCTATTTATTACAGTGATTAATAATGTATAGACAGAGCTCTGTATTGTAATAAGTCACGAAGAGTGGAAGCGATTTAAAAATACTTATATGCCCCAATATTTAAGACGGCGCGTTAGTAACTTGAGTCAGAGTATTGCTAAAGGCACTTAATTTTGAGCGATAATATTTTCACTTCAAAAGTATGGCATGACGCTTGTCGACGTGCCATGATGTCACTATACATATTATTACGTATTTCCAGAAAGCTAAGCTACTGCTACCACCAGAATCACCACCACCACCACCCGCACTACAACCAGAAAGGACGCGACGGTTAGAAAAACATAACTGCGCGGAAGAGTGCCATGTAATTTCCGTAGACATGTAACTTCCCCAGATTCCATCGCCATCACATCGCCCCACTCACTCGCGATATTCCACTTTCCCAACGGCTACTTTTCTCAGTATTTTTTTATAGTGTTTGCTTACGCTCCCAATCTCCAAAGTAGAAATGTTTTCATAATAAAGCCTATCTGTAGTAGAAATGGAAGTGGCTGCCGTAGAAACGTAGACTGTGTCTGTCCTGTGTAGATACAGGAATCCGTGGCTCCGCAATAATCTATATACATATGTACAGATTACAGATAGCCACAGAGCCATGGAGTCCATAGATAGACTTGAGCCTGCCAGTCTGTGTGTCTCCCTCCCACGACTCTCAGTCAGTAGGCACTTACTTATATAACTTTAAACTACATCTCACGTACTCAAAGCTAATCGTAAGCTTGTGATCTGAGTTATTTCCTCAGTTTTTCATTTCTCGTGGGCATTGGACTCTTTATTTATTGGGAATCCAGATTCTTTCCAAAAAAGAGCTTTACTTTAGGATTCGGGCAGCGTTCACTTTCTCTCTCTTTCTCTCAGACACAACCTTGATTTGAAGCATCCGTCCATGTTTATTGCTCTAAGAAGTCTTTTAAGTTTCTCTCCTTCAATCCCTCCGTAATTAAAATGGTTTTCCCTTTCATCCAAAACATTACCCTGTGAATTCAGCATGAATAAAATAATGTCTGCGGAAACTATCTCTCTTTCTTTCTCTTTTCTTCTCAACTGAGGGAATCTTTGGAAAGCTGAAAGGGGTATCGCTCGGGAGATACCTGTATACAATTGGATATGTAGCTTTAGAGAAAATGGGAGATTAGAAATCGGAAATTGTTTCTTGTCTTTTCTTAAATGCCTAATGGTTACGTCGTGACGACTGAACTTTTTAGGTTCAATTCCCCTCAACTTAACACAGACTGACATAAATAAATTACAGTCCATTTTACTCCTTAATGATCTATTTAAAATCTAATCATGTCTAAATACAAAACAATATACGAAAAAAAAATACTGTAAAAACCTCGATCCATAGTGGTGTCTACATGTCTACTCGTGGTGGTGGTGGTGGGTGGCTAGTGGCTCTTCAATATACTACCCACTACATACACCACCAAGTCTTTTTTGTCTTCTTCTAAATTTTAATGGAGGAACAAATCCATACAAAATTAAGTAGGTCTTCTTCTACACAGAGGAAGGATAAAGCCTATAGACTGGTACTGGTACCGGTGCTGGTATGGGAATCCAAAGCCCAAGACCAGCTACATTAAGAATACTGTAAGTACAGCCCGCATCCCAATAGCTATAAAAACTAACATGTATACATAGTGTAGTACAGTGGAGAAAGTAGACAGTAGAGACATAAACTATCCGTAGGAAATTGTAGGTTAAAATAAAGTTACAAGAGCAGGACGTGAGGCGGAGTAGCAATGATGTAGGGACATAAAGAGATGGAAACAGAAATATCTGGAGAGAGAACTGGTCCAGAGCCTTATAGTGCATGGTACAGAGTAAGGATGAGGAAGATTCACTTGAAGTCAGGCTATGTAGTATCTGGTACTGGTACTGGTTCTTCTCGTAGAGCCATGAGAAGCAATATATATGGCTGTGTGGGATGGTTCGCCTTGGACGGGAGCATTGCTTTGACTATATCCATTAAGGTAAGGGCATCTATCTGTCTATTCCATTTCTATTGGTTTGGTTTAGTGTAGTTTGGTTTGAGGAGGAAGATATGTAGTAAGCGGGTGGAAGAGGCCTCAGGATTCATTCCAAGAAAATGCACCAGAATGTATCCCTTTCATTCGACACACAAATTATTTACGTACTTATCCCCAGGGAACTCAAGTACTACTACACTGTACGTTGCTCTGATGCTGATGCTGATGCGAAGTCTCAGACTGAGAGTGAGGCTGACGTTGAAGTAAAAGGGAGCGAGAGAGAAACGAATGGAAGATAATAGAAAGACTTGTGCTCTCATCTAATTCTACAGTGGGACTTCCTACTACCACTACCACTACTACTACTACTTCTACTACATGGCTACTTCGCTTAACTCACATTGCTCTCGCTCGTAGCCGTAGTGGAAGTGGAAGCTCCGTCCAAGTCGAATTCAAAGTCGAACTCGAAGGAAGGAAGACGGGAAGATGGAGAAAAAGGAAAAATTCCTTCACTCCGGCGTTGAAAAGACAAAAGAAAAGAAAGCCTCTCGTCTCTACTTCTTCTACTCTGTGCACTTTCCATCTTGACGCTTACGTTGACGTTGGTCGTATAGACTATGGAACTGTACAACTATATATAGACTCATTCAACATTCAATGTGGATTTGATGAAAGCTCCACTCTGCAGTCTACCTTCTCTCAATTCAATGCAGTGTATCTCCGTCCTCCCAGAATATTATGTAGGTACATACAACTTTCCCTGCAATTCTTTTCCCGTCCGGTGCCGTATGTTAGTTCATGTCGGTTCGAGCCAACATCATTCCAGGCATCAGCAAGAGTAATGGGAAGCTTATACACTCTTATTATTTGGGAGCTACCGCTTGGAACAAGTTTTACACTCACGAGTTCCCGTGCATATTTCAAGCACTTGAGTACTACTTGCAAACATATAGGTCCTGCTGAAGACTGAGGGCAGACACAACCAACGCAAACGGAACAATGCCTTCGTTTTTTTAATGTTGTTTTTCCAAGAATCTTTACCGGCAAAAGTATGCATGTTATGTAAATACGCATTGCTTTGGAATAATAGAGGCGAGCGTTTTGTACGTATGCATCATGCAAGCTAGACATACAGCTATGCTCATTAGTAAGTTTACTTTCACTCAGAATTATTCTCGTGGAGGAAACGTATATGCGAAGTCTAATAGAGGTTTAGTCACCTACGCCTACGATTACACGACTACTATTAGCCCATGCAGCACCAGCACCAGTACCAGTACCAGTACCAGTACCAGTACCAGCTTTTCTTATTATCTCCATGTCAACATCCCCTCATGTAAAAATCCCTCACTTATCTTTTTATTTTCTTGGTTGAGGATGATGCGATGTGGATGTTGTGTGTGGTCTTGTGTGGATGTTGGTTGGGATGAGCGCTCCTGCTCATACTGGGATTAATACAGAGCGTGTGTATAGGCTGATTGCTGAATGGACGATAGCGGATCATGAATCATAAAGGAGGCTCTTATTGTTATCCCATCTGATATCTATAAGCTCCATTGTAATTAATTGCCAACAAAGATGGTATCGTATCGAATCGGAGTCGTCATCTCCCTCCAACACCCGCACCAAAACCCACACACACCAACACTCATTCATTCATGACACAATCAACATTATCGCCCCGGCCGGAGCCATAAAATAAAAAGCTGATTGTGAGTTTCATCGACGAAGAGTGAATTTTGGTTTCATTATTTCCATTCAAGCACATTATAGTATATTCTGTATGTCGTCGCCATTGTTCCTGGATCACGCTTTACATAGTTGTTGAGTTATTGTGATGGGCATAATAATAGATACAGGAGGGTTTCTCTATGGTAATAATAATAACCATTTTCCTGATTTGAGTTTCTGGAATTACAGGTGTGTTCCAATTCCGTATAATGCAATAATGCGATGTGCTGGCATTAAATATGTTCACGGCATTTACGAAGATTACTATCCCAGTTAATTATGCATTGGCTTAATATACACATATACGCGAGGATGATTGAAAGCTTCGATATTCCTATTCAGTGGAATTTCCTCTTCTCCTTTCCCCACCACTTCAAACTATTAGTATACCACCACGAAACTATAGGAAACCAAACTATCACACCAAAGGGACTCATTGTCCATTGATGAGGAGACGTGGAGGGTGGCTGCCGCGGAAGGTGTAAGGGGAAAGGAGAAGAGGGGGGGGGGGAGAAGAAAATGAAAAGGAAAACCAGAAGGAAAATAATGCAGATTGGTTGTATCAGTCATACACACTGTTTGGTGACAGGTCATTATCCAAAGCCTATTACCTAAGCTTCCACTACGTAAAGATAATGTCAGTCTCGCTTGTTGACAATGATGGATTACACCTTTCTTGAGGAGCATTCATAACCAAAAGAGAAAGGAAATAACGAACAGCTTTTTGAAAAGCCCCTCACATTTGAGTCTTTGAGTCCCCACAATTTTCTCTCCCCTTCTTGACGACTTCAGCTCATAATCGGACAGCCATCGCCATCCTCCCTTCTCATGAAACCTCTCGATCCAATCCTTATCCTTGATTCTCCACAAGTCCATACAAGACACAATGCGGAACGTAGGTACGCATTATTACCAGTATGCGACTATACTGATATATTACCTTTGTATTTTGTGATAAGATAGTGTGATAGGATATAGGAGTATAGGTTTGAGATGTATGACATGGTCGACTGATCGAGTCTAAATAATGCCCTTTTATAATAAAACAACTGAGAGTAAGTTTGACAAGCACCCTTTTCATAATATCATAATACTATTGTACTCAAAACTCCCATAGAGTAGACTGGGAGCTGTAGGCGATGGGCTTGGGAAGTACCATTCGGTCGTCAGGCTTTCCTTTCCGATCGTGAGGATTGTTCAGCAGGAAGATTTTTAAAATTCACGTATTTTCCCTACATGTACAAAGTAATCGAAAAAGTTCAGCTTGGTCTTCGGAAACTTGCCAATCTGTTCATTCAAAAAACTATCTCCTACCTTCTATTAGTTCTATTTTCCCTTCAGTACCACCAGTAACAAAGGCCAACCAAAATAGAATATAGATTTGTGGTCAATCCTTGTCCTAGTTTCATGACGTTAACACGGAAATAATAGAATATTTATGGAATTATGGAAATTGATTTACGACGCACGAAAGAATCTATACAAAAATCTGCATGAGAATTAAAATTATCTGTATAGGCACTATTAATATTCAAATCAAACCAGTACAATACACCTATAGCTTTTAATATTAGAATCCAAGGTATTTACATTTCTTTTGTTTTTAGCCTTTTTTAAAAATAAAAACAAAGTACCTAGGTAGTTAAGTTAGTGGATTTAAATAGTTTAAAAATGTGTGTCATCAACTTTTTATTTAATTCAATTTCATCTGTCTGTATCTGACTAGTGATAAAGCCAAACTAAAACAAAACCAATTCCAAGGCTACATAATATACTATTGTCCTTCTTGATTCCCTTGTTGTTGTTGCTTGGTTGACGCTCATTTAATAAAATGGGGTCTGAATTTAATTACTAATGATATCGTTTAGTCTAGCCAATTATTGACTGTTCAAATAGAGTAGAAATTCGTTGAGTGTATATTTAATATATGGAATGTGCGCGTAGTACATAGTAATCTAGTAAATACGGAGTTTATTCGAGTGGCATGAGAATGTCTCATTGATTAAGCTATTAAAGGAGATTACAATAATTGGAGTATGCATAAAATATGGAGAAGGAGAGAGAGAGGTCTCCTTGTATGATGATATGATAGGATTAGACAAGTTAATTGAAACGTGGACTGATCACGAAAATAGTACAAAGTATGAGCGAGTATTCAGCTAAATACTAAGTGGTCATCCACTCCTCAAGTTATTTTTATCATTATATTCCTACATATAGTCTTATATTTTCTTATATAGCATATCCGTAATTTCGGTTTGGTTCCGCGAGTGTCGACCATATTTTGACAACTTTATGGATACTTATATGAGAGGAAAGATATAGTTAAAGAAAGTCTGTGGGGATACGGGTACAATAAAAAGGGAATTCAAATAGCAATAATCCCAGTTTTTGTGTGTACTAAACAAATAAATTAGGGTCACAGGAAAATTTCAGAGGGTATCCATATCAACAATCAACTGTGTCTACTTGGTTGTGGCTGATATGATGCTCATGTTGATGTTGATAGTTGATACTCATCTGCCTTGAAGGAAAGTCTTGTTATTAGTAGTCATGTAGCTCTTTTTGGATGCTTTCTACTTTCTGTATCATACAGTGTACAGTGTAGCATAGTGTCTGCAGTGTATGTATCTGAGAAACTGGCGCTCGCGGATGGGTTACGGTTACGGGTACGGTTACGGTTACTCTTCCCCTTGCGTCATTAATGCTTTATTGCCATTTGGTTGTTGTTGTTATCAGCGGAAGAGTTTTGCCCCTGGCGTTTCTCACATAATAATCTCTGTCAATAATAATTGTCAAAAGAAAGAAATAATGAACGATATCCGTTGTTCGTCTCTTTGTCTCCCAAAAATCAACACAGAGTTGGTTCGGGTTTTTAACTGTATGTACTGTATGTAAGAAATAAGTCATGCGTGCTGCACAATAAACCTTACAGAAAATTTCGTACAGCAAAGAATCAAAGAAAGGAAACGAATTACAAATGTTAAAAAACAACGAAAGCAGGGACATGAAATTTCGGATTTTGTTATATAGAAGGTAGGGAGGTGTCGTCAATCGTCGTGGAAGCTGCTATATTTCCCAAAAGTGACTTTCAAAAAGTAATGAATTAAACAAAAATTCAAAAAATGTTGTGAATGCTATGTGAACGGTGTGAATAATGTGAAGCAGTTTTGTACCTTTTGTATTTTATAAATGTTCCAATTATTGCTTTTTGTTTAAAGTGCGGTGTACTAATTACATTTTTTGAAAGTGAAATGTTCTAATTTACTGCATTTATAGAAAGTGCATAAGTACCAATTGCATGAATTACATTATAAATGGTAAATTTATATGGAAAAATATATATAAATTATTGAACGTTAGAGAAATTTAACTTGTACTTACTAATAACGTCTGCCAGATTTAATCATATGGAGACATATAGTAGACAAAGTGAGAAAAAGCATTTAATTTAATTAGTTAACATATTTATTATAATTTAGTTTGCAATGCTCTTGAAATATGTACATAATATATAGATGCACTAAATTGCATGGGGTTAGATTTAAAAAGTAAATAACTGGACGGTGTTGCAGCTTCAGTATGGTAGGTATGATATATTGTTAGTATTTGACGAGCTATATACAACTATGGAAATGACATTGCATATATGTATGATAAAGAAATGTATCTTCTATTCCTTTATCTGGCTAAATGTGCTCATTTCACTGTGGGATCTGGAACACTGGGAGGCAAGTGCTCATTATCGTGAGGGAAAATAAACAGTAATAGGGTCTTGGAGGTAATGTGCTTCAACGTAATCAGAATTCGAATCCGATTGTACCCACCTACTACGAGTTGAGCTATGTACTCAAGTAAGAAATACAGCAGCAACAGCAGCAGCAGTCACAGTGCGCTAACGGTACCGGTACCGGGACCGGTACCGGTACTGGTACAACCATACCACCACACGGAGCAGTCTGAGTCAAAGTAATGAGTAGACATGCCTGGAAAAGATCAAGATGAGACTCGTCCTCGCCTCAATTAAGGTCTTGAGGGGGTTGGGACGCGTAATCATAATTCAAATTCAAATCTAGAATCTAGTGTGACGGTGCTCAAACAGTCGGCTACAGCTACAGCCCATGGCATAATACAGAATGATACCTCTCTTGATGTTGTTGATACTTTATTTGAATTTTAAAGCTCTCTGCCCTCTCTTTTCCCTATACATGTAAATACATACTTCTTTCCATGTGGTTTCTTTGTGCATATAATTGTAAACCCTGTGTACTCGACTCCGCCTTATATAAAGCTAGATAATGCGGCGCAGTAAACCATAGTATAGGCATCACCGTCGACCGTCCCTACCCTCCTGTCCCTGTCCCTGTCGCCCTGTCCGTGTCTATCTTGTTTTTCCAAACTCGAAAACTCGAAACTTTTAAATTATTTTTACTTCCCAAAAGACTCCTCAATCCCCACATCGTGTCAACACCAGAAGTGCTCTTAGTTGTTAACGAGAATGTCAGCTTAAATCAAAATAAATTTAACATATGCCCAATGCCAATGTCAGAGTGCCAATACAAGTAACAAAAACTCAATAGTAAAACTTTCCGTTTTCAGACCCCATACATAATGAAAATATAGTACATACTATAGACATTTCCAAACCAAGAGTCTACTCTTGTATTAAAAAAGGGTAGCGAACCTTTTCATTTTAATCTCAATCGTAATCGGCATTCGGAATTTTCATAACAGTTAACAGCTGGGATTAGTAAATAAAATAAAAAGAGTCGAGTTACAAGTTACGAGATGTAAGCATAGCACCATAACCACTTCATAGAATTGATAAATTCAAAGGATTTGTTGCTCTTGCTTTCACTTTAAACTTGTTCGTGCAAAACATTTTAATAGTCAAATAGGGTTGCTCGCTCGGTAGTTGCTGTGCTACTATAGCTTGTGTAATGCAAGAGCAAGTGATGGAGGGAGATGTGTACAGGGTATATATTTATTATAGTTGCCTAATGTGTACTTGCGTCTCGCCAAGTTTCCCTTTGCCAGCAGACGAACTCGCGATTAGTTGGTGGTTTATTATATAATACGATAAACTATATGTATAGTGATAAAAAATTCAAACTTACAAAACATAACAATAATTATGACGAGGATTTGCGATTACACTTTTTTGCTTTTAATATATTATTACGAGAATGGATGTAGATTATATAACACAGTGTTGGAGCATACTCTGCGGGTGTGGTGAACTTTTTATGACGTTCTTAAGATTTGTTTTGCGGGCAGACAAAGCGGATACCGGAGCTACAACTTGCGTGCGGAAATCTATTTCCGCACAATCCTCACTCTCAATGACTCTTCTTGTACAAAGTTAAGACCCATACCAAGAACCAAACACCGAGGTAAATTTTTACTACTGATACTCTACATCGATTAAACCGTAAAAACTATTGTACTGCCAAATACAAGAGAGTACAACTATTTCTACGTCTGCCGTCTGCTGTGAGAGTAATAGTATATTAAGTTGACTAGTGAGTCGTACTTCGCATAGTTTTTGTGCATGTCCTACATGTGAGTATGTAATAGGATGGTCGGAGTCTACGAGTTTCAGTCTAGACATGGAGTATATGGACATCTACATATATTAACGTAGCGCATGAATGAACGAAAGCTATGCGGCTCGGCTTCGACATGGAGTGTTGGAGATGCAGCTCTGGAAGATCGATGGCCATGATGTGAAATTTCATTGTGTACCAGAACCAGAAACAGATCGAGTCTAGGCTGTGTTGTTGTAACAAAAACAAATTGAGAATGAAGGTAACAATTTGAGTTGCATTTACTACGCGTGTGTATATATCCATATGGAAGAGTCTCATCTCTCAGCGGACGACTGACGAATGAATTGAATTTGTTATTTTTTATGACTTGATATTCTACGTCAGCTACTTTCTCATGTACGATGTATATGGGGAGTACAAGGACAACCTTTATTGTATTATTTACCTAAGTTAAGAGTCATATGCATTGTGAATACAGGAGATACTCGTGATATTTATTATGTACATTTCATTATTGAAGATGCAATACTAAGCACTATAAAATTTTCAAGGGATGCAAATAGCAATATCTATGTTGATTGGGTTGGAAAATTATGACGTATTTTATGTATGTGAGATAACTCACTCATTTTAAATAATTTTCAAAATTTTCAAATTAAATATTAATCAAATTCGAATATTTAAATTTGTGTTTTGATTGCATGCACTTATAATCCAGTTAGTGATTTGCATATTTTTCGGATTTGTGCGAGATGTTAAAAAAAGGTAAAACTTTCTATGTTGTTTTTAAAGTCTCAAAAACTTCTAATTACGTGCTTTAAAAAATCTTGAAATATACTGTTTATAGAATTCTTTGAATTACACACACCATTTGGTGTTTGAGTAGGTACTTTCTTTTTGGGAGTATTGTAAAATGCGTTAGCAATTTCTTGCCTTTGAAAACTTCAAACTAATTTTATTACACAATTAATAATTGAAAAAATATTTTTTTGGAGCATTTGAGATGTTTAAAATTGTCTGATTTTTGCAGGTTTTTTAAGGTGTAAAGTGTTCCTTTTACAGACTTTTAAAATGTTTAAATATTACAAAATTACAATCTAGAGTGACTTCAAAAGTGTCAAAATATTCTTATTACCTACATTTACTTCGAATCAGAAGTCAGACGTAGTTGACAGTTGACGTTTTGAAAGTTGACAAACGGAAAAAATGACATAATTGCACCCATTCTAATGCAAATGGTGTAGTACAAAATAAAAATGATATAAAGCTAGTTTGCGTCCTTAAAAAATCCTTTTATAATATATATCTAGTATTGCTACCCTTCCCTGTAATTTATACAATATCCATATCGACATTGACAATAAAGTTTAATAAAAAAAGAAGAAATTTGACTCACACAGATGAAAATTGTTGAAAGAAATCTACTCCTACGTTGGCAAAATATTATGAGATTACAATAATAATATGAGACGCTCATCTTGAATTGGATTTTGACTCACGATGTCGACTTAAAAATATCAAAATTTCTCTCTCAAAAGTTTCTTTCTCAATATTATTGTCTGTACTTTACTTATTGTACTCTACTTTCTCAAAAATGTATTCATGGTCCGTTATATTTATATGTTATTCATAAAAATAAGATTGAGGAGAAGAATGCATCCTGGCTGTCATCCAAACCGAAACTAATGACCCAAATAATTTCTATTCCTCCGTATCGCGAATCCCTAATACCAATCCTAGTCCTGCTTTTTCTTTTTCTTCTTCTTTTTTTTTTCTATAGTGCTCAAAAACTCCATCATTTATCAGTTCCCTAACTTCCTATATATTTTTTTATCAACTTCTCCATGTACATTCCAATATATTTTTTCAACAATAAATTTCCAGTTGGAATCATTCCAAAACAAAGCAAGTAGACCATAGCCTCATATAGCCTATACATATAGCTCCGTATATAGCACACAACAGTCCCACCCAAAACTATAGCACGCCATAGCCATACCATTCCATACCGCATAGTCCATGTATGATCGCTGATCCGAGATTTAGATTCTCTTCCCCAAACTAACTACCAACTTTGACTGCAACTAAACAACACAACCAACCATTACAATGTTATACACATCCTGATTATGATAGTAATCGCATATCGCATCCGCATCCGCAACGTATAACGTCCATGCACCACCATACCAGTACCAGTAGGTACCAACTAAGAGGCTAGTGATCTGACGATAAGAAGGGCAAAAGTTGACTCAGCTATATTGATATTGATTTTGAGATCTCAATCTTTTGTTGACCTATCTTCAATCTCCATTGCATTCCAATTGCATTATATGTACGAAATTGTACTTATGACCCTGTAGTCTGTAGTAGTTATATTTGCCTCTCCAGTTCAAGCTCCATTTTGAGATTTTCTAAAAGCTTTTTAAATCTTTCAGATGAAACGATAAAAGTAAAGTGTCATGTACTATTTTAAAGATGGATTCGCAGAGCAAACATATTTACATAGAGGGTAATCTGCGTACACATTTATCTAAAGATAAACCACGTATAACAGTTTTTCCATCACCATTACGATTACCATTACAAAATATGTTAGCCAGTCAGCAGATCAACTTTTGACTTTATACATTTTTTTTATTCTACAAAAATTCCTATGCCCACTCCAACTTTAGCTAAGCTAAAAAGCTAAAACTAAGAACCTTGAAAAGTTAAAAAAAAACAGACACAAGGCACAATGCCCTACATTCTCACTTTTTGTTTTTTAACTTTCTCCTGCATAGTGTGAGTTCCTCCAAAACCATCGGACACAAAAATGTAAAAGTGAAAAGTTGAAGTAGAGAAGGAAGATCCATATCTATAATAAACGAAAATTAAAATAACGTAGGACCCTATATATAATTTAATCAGTTAAAAAAAAAAGAAATTCCTCGTTTTTTTTCTCTGGGACAGTCGGTGCATCCCCAAATTGTAAAATAAATTAAAAATGTCCACTTTGGGGAAAGCAAACTTTGTTTTGTGAGATAAGCATTATGTGCGTTATCTTGTGGAAAAAGATTTATTTCCACGTTTATAGAAAAAAATACGTGAAAAAAAAGTTCTTATGTGAAATATACACAATTCTTGAATTCTTGGAGTCATCGATTAACCACAATGTACAAGTTTTTTTCCGTAGCTCGTGCTCCTCCGCTGTCACAGTAGTCTTAGAAAAATATCAGTACTAAACTCAAAGATGGAAGATACTTGGGTCGACTTGGGCTTATGGGCACGGTGACGGTTCGGTGCGGTGGGGGGAAGGGCCGACTTCTTTATTATAACCAAGTAAATATAACTCATTCCATTGCAATTTCCGACATGGCAGATGGTCGCAATCAGTTTTGATGTAACCCTTTTCGCTCTTTCATTGCCCTGTATTATATGGAATAGGGACTATGAACTACGGAGACTGTACTATACGTACCTACACAATATATATGTGATCATTTTCTCTCAGCATAAAACTTACTGTCACTTATTTTCTCATGGACTTTCACCCAAACATATTATCTGTGTATAGCCACTGCCTTTGCCGGTGTGTCGTACTGTATATTGTTGAACTTATCCTTAGTTATGTCGTCTGATTCAGCTTTGGGAAATCTTGGCACATTATACACTCTGACTTGAACGACGGCGACGGGTTAAGTTGCCGGGCATAAGTAGAGAATCGTGTTTTCATTGAAATGTAATCCTAATACAAACTCCCATGAAATGAATTTGTGTGGCAAGTGGTTTCTTGTTTCTTATGTCTCTGTAACTCTGCACTTGTTCGGCCTCTGACTCTGACTCTGGCTCTGGTTCTAGCTCTGGGTCTTGTTCGTTTTTTTTTAAACTGTATAAATGATATCAGTTTGTAGTTGTCGTTGTAAAGTTGTAGTTCAAGTCAAGGCAGGTAATCTACTAATGGCACATTTTCATGCACTACCAATTTGCTCTACATATTACCCTACACACTGAACAACCTGAGTAATTTCTTTATCAGCCATAAAAACAAATGCCCACGGAGACACATTTAATATACATCTTTTGTTTTTAGATTTGAATGTAGATTTGGAATTAAGCGTTGTGGGTTGTAAAATGAATTATTCTATATGTAGCTTTGTAGGTGGGCTAAATTCTAGACGTCGGAAGTGACGCTCATGCTCGTACTCGTACCCGGTACACACACACAGTTTTGGTTTCACTGCAATTTTGTGGCTTTCATATTATTACAAAAGTATATTTGGATGCCAATTTACTAATAAAGTTAAAGCTAAAATCCACATCCTGTGTGTTTACTCTCTATATATGTGCTTTCCTTGATTTTGTATTTGGCTTCCGCTCAGTTAGAATTACACTCCCTTTTGCATGTGAAGACATTAACTAACTATGCAGTATTTCTAAAAAGGGCCAGTTTGTGTATTTACTATTTATTATTGACTACACATATTTACTATTCAGTATATTTACTCCACAGAATTCATCGAAATCGAGTATTTAAATCAAGGCTGGTGTTGGTATGGTGGGACTTTAGGAACTAATTAAGATTTTGGAATTTATTTGGTTTCGTATGTATATTTATATTTATAGAGTTAGACTCTGACTGTGGGGAATTATTTTGTATGGTAATTATGATTCTAATTAGACTATGTTGTAGAGCTAACAAACATCTCTCGCACTCCCACACTATGGCTCTTCCCTTCATCCTTAATAACTGTAATTAATGGAGCCGCACTCTGTACTCTGTAGTCACTGCATTGTCAGAGACTCATTCAAATTTAGATGGCTCGTCCGCTGATCCGCTGCTCCTGTTACTGCTGCTGCTGCTACTACTATTGCAACCGCAGAAATAAACGCTAACGCTGTAGCTGCAGCGCTCATCGAGTTCCTTTGTAATTATAATTGTTATTAAAATCGATAGGAGGGAGATAGGGAATGTGAAGAATATGGGGAAATGAAAACGGTGTTTTCACACCTGTGTGTCCTGTGTTGTACCTTGTCGGCAGAGTTAATTTAAAAGTTTGACACCCTACCTGAACTATGCACTATGAACTACGACTACGTCTCTCTATCTCTGATACGCTATGATGAATGCTGTACAATAAATCCAGAATCCGAGGCCAGAATGGGGAAAGCAATGGTGTAACTAATGGACTAATGCTCGTCGGAGTCGGAGACTATAAGCGTCAAGGGACTGTGACTGCGAGCCGTTTGCTGTTCTGCAGATAGTCAGTGTGGATTGTGTGTACAGTGCCTGGCTATGGCTGGATAGATGACTGTGACGATGGTGACGCTCTGACGTTGAACCAACAGCTCTAAGCCTGGGTAAATAACCCATGTAACTCTAATAAATGTACTCTCCCTCGAAATATATGGTAGTTGGTTTTTGGATTTGGAGGACAAGCCTTGTGTAGGGACCACCACTATGTGTACATGGAGTGAAAGTATAAAAGTGTATAGAATAATTAGGTATACTCTCATGTATGGGGAAAGGATGAAGATGAAGTTGAACTTACAGAGTAATTTGCGAGATTCGTGACTTGGCATTTGAGTTCCCCACGTTGGCCAGCGAGTACAGTGACATTACCATGGGACTGGATGTGTGGATGATTCCCATTGGCATGCCCACTTCCATGGTTGTTCCCATTGACAGCTCTAATTTCACTCCCTTTATTCCCACACACAATTATCACAAGCCACAAGAGGCAAACACCACTGCTCTTCACTATCAATCCTCTTTGATGATCCACCATCATCTATTAATTCAATGTCCTACCCCTTTCTTCTCCTTATCCTTCTTCTCCGCACTACTCCGTCTCGCTCTCTCTCTCTCCGCTTTCACTCCCTTGTCTCTTTCTTTCCCCACTTTCCCTCTTACTCCGCAGTCTGTCTTAGCTGTGCAGGGGAAGGGGCAGGGGCTAAGCTTCAATGTTTGGTTTGAATTCGATTTTCAACTGAACCCCTAAGCGTCTTCCCGACCTTTTCCCAAGTCCCGGCCCGTCTCTCCCAAGTTGAAGATCAAATGCTTTCAGAATCCAGACCCAGACCGATACAAGAATGCAGGAGCAATATCTATTACCACTTTCCTTCCTCCTATTTTCTAGGACAGGGAATTTTTTAGCGTCGGCTTTGAATCCCTGTGGACTCTGGGATGCAGAGCCTGGGCGAGAGTACGTGTTTATGTCTTGGCACACTCACTATTTTCTATGTTACGTAGTTGATATCGATATATTGGAGAATCTATTGTGCTTGTAGGCTTGTTCTCCTTTTCCTATCGTCCAGGCAACTCAACGCCCAATTGTTTCCATGAAGACAGTAAGTAGGTATTTCCGGAGACTGTGGAAAACTGATGGTGGAGGTCGTGTTGGTATTGGTATTGGTTGGTAGTAGTAGTAGTAGTGGCAGTGGTAGTGGTAGTGGTGATGGTAGTGGTGCTTAGGTTTCCATCGATTTCCTATTCTATCTCAAGTTTACTCAAGAGCAGGTTGTAAACTGATGCTCACTGTTAACAAACTCTGAGGCTCACGTCAGGAAGATCCAATTCGGTATGTATATAAAGTTTTGCTGTTCAACTTGGATGTGGCTGTCAAGTCTCCGGTCCAATTCAATGCGAACTCTTCTCTCGGCATCCAACACTGAAATTATAGCAAGGAAATGTACCATCCAATCAATAGTCGTCATCAAAACCATCATGATTGCTAAAAGCTGATTGCTTTATTTATCTTGTCTATACACTCTCAAGCTCCTCAAGCTCCTGTACATCTCAGTTAGAGCTTGAGTCAAATGAGTAAATTTCAATTATCCTCACAATTTATCTCTAGTACCTACGTCTTTGTTTATACATTACATGGGGGTATAGGTATATCAGTATCTAAGTAGCATTGTGCTTTATATGCTTCCAAAATACTCTAAAAACTAAAACGAGGAGGATCTTGTTTATATGATAACATTGTGTTGTAGTGGAGGGCTTTGACTTTATGACGAGGACGAGGACGTTAGTTTTGTAAGAGTTAGTTTAAAAAAAAGTAAGCTGAAAATAATTAGAGGCTTGTTTACCGTTGACTGTCCCAATACTAAACTTCAAGTATTTGCATCAAAGTCCTTGATGTTTAGCTTTGTGTGCTTATGTAGTCATTGGGAAGGTAGGTATAAAAAATATTGCGAATTTTGTAGAGTAGAGAAATTAGGAGGGATACTGAACTTGTCAGTTGTAGTCAGTAGTTTGTAGCCAGAGCTATTTTTTGACTTTCGTTATAAAATACCAGTTATCAAGTCGAGGAGATTTTTATCAAAGAAAGAAAAAAATTAAATATTTATTTAGCGGTAATGATGTACCAACGGTGTTGATAACATAGGTAATTTACACTTTACTTTAGAAGAGGTGTAGTGTTACTACGCAGTTTTGATTCCGTATTTAAAACTAACTTTTAGGAATGGAAATGAGGCGTGTTGTAAACGTGATTACATATAAACTGCTTTGCTCGTTACAATACACATTGATTAGTTACTGTCATTAAAATTCTATAATATTAGACATCACAAGGTTGTAAATAGAAACATGAAAACAGTGAAAGTAGTGAAAGTCCACGTATTTTGTTGTAAGGTCAAAGGCAAAGGAATGAAATAAGGATAAACATGTAATAATTATGGAGGATAGGGATACAACATACGGGTAAGTAGAAAATCATTTAAATTACATAATTTTTTATTTTAGAGGTAGTTATACAGTTATTTATTTAATAGGTAGTGTATTTCATTTATTTATCCAAAGAAAAATGCACTAATTATTTCTGTATGTGCATTTTGGTGGACGAAAAATTTAAAAAAACAAGAATTAAATTGGATTTTAGGGGTCTGCATGTTACTACTAGATCTCCATTAAATACAATAGCCATTTGTGTGCTTCACGCATTTGTCTAGTATTCCTTTTGCTTGTCCTCTACGCTCCCCAATTATTTATAAATTTGTTTTGTATTTATTTATTGAATTAAAGCGCTGGAAGGAAATTGGCTATGACGACAACCGTATTTGAGCCTGAAACCGAAAACCACGCTTGAGGGTTGACTATATTGTGTTGGGAGTTGTTAGGCTGTGAATGGGAAGCTTAGGTTACTAAAAGTAATAAGAGTAGGGATGATAGGAGTGACGGATGTGAAAAAGTACTTTCTAATTCAACTCTCCGTAAACATAATAACTGTATGTACGACCTCAAACACAGACTGGCTGTACTTTTGGTATACTTGTATTTATTTCATAGAAAACCAAAAACCGCATAAACCACCTTTCCAATTATTAGATTAGTTCTCATCCAGACAAGGTATATGTACTAGCGTACAATGAAGGTTTTACTTACGGTGGAAACGGAAACCCTGATTCTATAGCGATTAGTACTAA
Organism: Dicyrtomina minuta; assembly: GCA_949802685.1. Lineage (NCBI taxonomy): Eukaryota > Metazoa > Arthropoda > Collembola > Symphypleona > Dicyrtomidae > Dicyrtomina > Dicyrtomina minuta. Next base: position 30,585,153 of record OX461810.1, read on the forward strand.
CTACAACAACCTAGAAAAGTGAATCCTAGTCCCCGTCCCATAGTTCCTATCAGTAGTCCTTGTACAATTATGATAAACCAAATTACGACCAAACAAAAGTTGGCTTTAAATGTCAAAGATCCAATTTGATTGCATTCTATTGACTTTGATGAATGTAGCACGAAATGAAAACGAATGTTGTTGCCGTGGCGGGTTCCAATATACACAAATATAAGTAGGTACCTACTTCCATTGCATTGCGCATTGATACGGATTCTGATGTGTACACTTAAACAGCTACAGAGCCACTGCTCATATTATAGGGGAAGTCAAGGTATTTTGTAATTCATCATTCATGGTGGTAAGAATACATGTATGTGGAAAATCCAATACAAATCCCGCCAATTACATATAATGAGGTTATTCAGTCCATCCAAAATCCAAGTGAGTTGAGAGCCAAAGTAATAGGTACTTTCCTATCTTCCTCCTATGTATAGTTTGTTTATCTATGGTTTTTAAGCGGATCCCTTGGATTTATGTACACTCTCACAAACCGAATCCGCATTGCCCTTAATCCGCAATGCATCCAGCCATACAATGTACTATTAACCATTCAGGCACATACACCCCACTGTCAGAGCCCACCATACAAACGAGTACAATGCCATGCGATCACTATATAGGAAGGCATATAGGAGTAGAGTATTATTACGAGTAGCTATCTATGCATGGCATGTCGTTCTCGTTTTCGTTTTCATTTATCTACGAATCCGATGTAAACTAAATGCAGCTCTGCGCTTCTGCCTATCTCCCTAATATTATTTGTCCCTTTCTTTCACTTTCACTGGCTTCACTTCAATCCCTGCCCTATCTTCCTCCTTTTCTACAAAATGTTCAGCCATGAGCCAGCTGGAATTGTGTTATTGTCGGCCCCGAAACTACAAGGCAGGGAGACTGGGACCGGGACCGGTATCTCCTACGAGGAACGTCTGGAACTACAACCACCTAAATAGATTCCTGATTCTGACGAAAACGAAAACCAACTTTGTATTCGTATAATTAGATACATGACTCCGTTTTCTTTGAAATCGTGGTTGTGTAGTCAGAGCTGAGCCGTAAACCGTTACCGTTACCGTTAGCCAGACCGAGACGGGGACGGTGATGGTATGTGCGGAGTGCAGGACGTACATTATCTACTCTATAGAAATATAAGCCATAAAGGGAAAAGAACAAACTCAATTTAATTGATTCCCTTCCCTCAAGCTACTTACGATTAGGAGTTGGGAGTATGGGATTTACCTGAAGGTTCACTCCCATATCATTAAAGCTTGTTAGTTGAATTTGGCTCCTGAATGCATTAGCATTTATTTTCCACTCTGACTATTGAGCATTGAGTCATTGAGCTCCCCAAGGTGAACTATGCAGTATACAGATAACGAGGGATGAATTTAGAAAAGAAATATTTTAATAGGCAGTGACAGTGGGAATGGGACTCTCTACCTCACTAACAAAAACACCAACGTCAGTAGCTACAGACTACAGAAGAAGCCGAGAAGTGCTTATTGTTGCTGGTTGCACAAGCGGAAAACTTTTGTGCAAATTAATTGGGACGAGAGTCTTTGTTATTTCTATTTTATTTGTCAAATACTTTTAAATATTTTTATAAAAGAAATAATAAACGTCAACACTTGTACACAAATACCCACCTAAAAATATTTCACATTACATTCGATTAAACATGTGTGGGGACGATTGCGGTTTAAAGGCATTTTACAGGGAATTAAAATTAGAATTTTGGTCACATATACTGATGAGAGAAAATAGAAATTACATACGTATGTATACTATAGGTAGGTACCTACTCTAACTACCACAACTTTGACTGGATGATAGATTTCCCTTTCAAGTTTTTTCAACAGATTTTATTCCAGACTGAAAGTAAATTGATGGAGAGGTAAAAATAAATCCTACAATTCTACAAAGTAGTACCAACCCGAGTACGCGGACTGGTCGTGAGTCCTATAGTACGAATACGGAAGTTGATGGGTCAGTAGTCAGTCTCGCTGATCTTTACATTATGTATGTACATATATATAATGTTGACTCAATCCTTTTTTTTTTACACAATTGGACCAAGATAATGGAATTGAATTCGACAGAAATCTATTTCCACTCACAGCCTGACTCTGTTTGTCTATGTAATCTGTGGGTGGGATATCAGCTGCTGAAATAATAGAACAAAATCCATTGTAATGTATTCCTCAAGCAATCACTATTGATTTTATATTTTATACTCATCCCATAACAGAGTCTATCTCTCTCCTGCGTGTATGGGTCTAGACATTGCTTAGTTTGTCTGACGAAGACGATGAGTAAAGCTCCAAAGCCAGACTTTACCTGAATTTCCAATGTGGAATGCCGAGCGTATGTACGAGTACGGCGTAAGGTAGATCTAATCTGGCTTTTGTATAAAGTTATACGCACATGACTACTCTATGACCAGGTAGTAAAATTTGTGGCATAATAATATGTACATAAGCCTTTTTTGCCCTCTATTTTATCGTTATCGTCTGACTTCTTTCTCTCCCTATCATATCATGTGGCTCAATATTCCGAATTCGAATTCGCTGTCGATAACCATAAAAAATGTAAATGCAGGGCGAAAGTTTTATAACTCCTTCGGATTCGGATCCAATTCTCTCAATCGTCGTCATCATGGGATAGAAGAGTAGAAGGAGTGACCCTCTCAAAAACGATATTCATCTCATCGTCAGATATGTTTAAAAATAACAGAGATTCGTTTGAAACCACCGAAGATGAAAACGAAATCGAGGCCGGGAACCGGGACTATGGGATATGGGACCGGAGACGAAACCAAAACGGAAATTTGACAACTATCTTACATAAAATATCTTTTTCATTTTTTTATGTGTATTCAGGTAAGCTTTGATTTCTATCTCTATAGATTTTAGCCAAGCCCAATCTACTGTGTATGTAAGTACTTTGAGATTTAAGTTGTTAGGTAGTGCGTGTACATTGGTATATCTGTAGCAGATATACGTTAATCTTGACGGTGATATTCATGATAGATCAAAGATATTTTTGTATCCAGAATCCAGATTCCACAAACTAGAATTCAGAGATTGAACTCAATTTTTAAATTGAGATACGTATAGATAGTGTGATATATGAATGTAGCATGTACATAGTAAAAAAGTGAGGTTTTTCTTGAGCGTCTCCCTATATATATACGCACCACACACGAGCATTACTCCGTATTACGTATTTACTACTTCCACCACAGTGAAAGTTTCTGAATTCGACTTTGAATTCAAAATTCATATTCACGCTTGAAATATATCTGTAATGTGAAAAATGTAAGAGGGGAAAAACTTGGAGCTATCTCTCTCCCATTCCCATAATACGCAGTAGTCTCAGTGTGAGGCGAGGAAGAAAATGAAATATTCCGGGAAGATAACGTGTGGGAAGAGGGAATTTTTGTCATCCGTATATATACAGACATAGTTCAAGTCAAATCAATGAATTCTTGAGCAGTTGGTTTGGTTTTCTGTTGCCGTTATTACACTAATGTCAAATGACTGCGGGTCGATCAGGGCTAAGGCTGTCAAATTGAGGAAGGAATACCGCGATACGGATGCAAAGACCAGAAGGAACTTTGGACCAACCTAGGTGGGTACATATTATACACAGGGACGCACAAGAAGAAATTGTACCTCTATTTCTCTATGTATGTATATACAGTAGTCAAGATTAGTATTGACATATACATGGCTGGCATGGCTATGGCTAAGGCTGGATTTGACTTTGCGGACTTGGACTTGGAAGTTCACCGACTGGAGGACTATGACCGACATACGGATTTTTTTTATTAGTAGAAGAAATCTTTTGGCGCAATTCCGATGCCGATATTCCAGTACACATTTTAAACCCATTATATATAACGTATAGGAATAGGCATAGTTTGGTAAACTTAAATATCACGATGTCAAAAAAAATATACCAAACAATTTTTTCCCATTTCTTGTACTTTTTTTTCACATTTTCTTTAAAGGAAAAAGCGAGACGAAGATGGAAATACTGAATACTAAGATAGAGATAGGAATGGAGGTTAGCTCAGGCACTCAGATAACTCTGTGGAGTCTTATTTCTTATTTTGCGTCGCTTACTGGGTCAGAAGCAGAGACTGTAAACCATCTCATATTACATTCAGACTTTTGCCTCACTCCACTTTCACTTTTTTCTCCAAGCCCAAAGAGGACGAGGATCCAGAGCAGAAAGCTAATCCCTTCTAAATCTAAAAAAAACACTGGAGACTCCTATATATCGTATTCATTTAAATGGGAAACGGAAGTAGAGGGAAATAGCTAAAGGAAAGCCAAAAAGTACCTTCCGTGTAATATGTTTCGAGCACATCTATGTAAAATAGGTACATACTATAGTATGTATAGTATCCCTTCAGCATAGATTCATCTACTACACCGAGACCGACATTGCCTACATTTTTCTACTCAGGACAATATTGCGTACTCTCCATTATTAATACTGTCGAAATGTTTAATGGAGACTGCAGACCGTTGAAATCTTTAGTAGTAACGATTAAAGCTCTAGTACATGTAAATTCTACGCGAATCCAGAAACATTCAGACCCGGGAAAATGTAAACTTGCTGTTGATTTAAGCCTAAAATATTTAATTTATTTACACTACTCGAGAGACAGGTGTAGTGAATTTATTCCAGTACAAAGCCATTACTTCCAGGGAGCATGTCGCCAGTGGTGACCTAGTTATAAAAGTGAATTAGATTCAAAGACAAAGCCGATCAATTCCCAGTGTATTTGATCGTGAATGAAACAGCTGTTAAAGGGAAATTCAAATAAATATGTGAAGTATGTAGCAGTATAGAAATTGGAGTCTTTCCTCATTGAAATTTATTTTACTTTGGATATTAACCGGTGGCACAGTAGCTTGGTTTGTTTCTGGCTTCTGGATCTGATGCTGATACTGGTGCTTACAGCCTACTGTGTGATCAATTTCTCAAGACTGAATTATTAAAGTCATGTCATAATCAAATTGTTTCACTAATCAAAAGCCAATGTTATTATTGCTGAACTTTGTCGTACATAATATGATTCTCTGATATTTAATTTGGGAAATAACCACTCCATTTTTTGTGTGTGCTACAAACGAAGCACTAATGGCTATGCGGACTGGTGTGGGACTGATAATATTTACCTCCCAGAAGGAAAGCAATCTACTGAAAACCCACTGCCGAAAATGTAAATGACAAATAAATGAGTTTTCTCCACGCAATGAAAACGTAACTTGGGATTTGAATAAACAGAAATGATAGTGTGTGTAATGTCCTCCAAAGTACTATAGTCGGGTATGTAGAGTTCACGAGTCGGCAGACCAGAGGCTATAAATTTTGTGTAGTAGACACAGGAAAGCAGCAGGGTAGTTGTAGGCTTTGGGTATTTACGTAGCCAAACCATACCACACAAAAACTTGAACGGAACAGATATATTATGCACTCTGTACATGGGTGACTTACGGTCGAATGCTATTGTTATTTTTATTGACTGCTGAGTGTAGAACCGAAACTAAAATAAATCGAAAGTAAACAACAGCGTACATAATATCCCATAGTCACAAGTATAGAGCATTATTTAGGTTAGGTAGACTTAGCCCCATGGATATATACATATAGGTGTCTATCTACAATAAAGTTGAGTAGTTTGGGTTTCATGCCTTCCCAAATCCCACTGGGCACCCTTATACACACTTTCAGTACATTTCTGCAATCATTAAAAACAAGATTACATCACAGTCCAAATTATGACTAGTTTACATGACATCACAAGGAAAATTATCAGAGTTAATTATCTAAATTGTGTTTGAATTTTGAAAATACACTAAAAAGTGAATGTAAAGAAACCACAACAAAATTTACAACTCATACTGCAGTGCTTCGCGTAAGTTGTATAGAAAGGCATTGAGGCATTAAGGTGCCAACTTGAATTTCAAGAGCGAACTGTCCATTATATTTAATTGGACTGGTGGAGCTCGAATACTGCTGCTAAGTTCTCGGAGCTAGTTCGTCTGGAACTAAACATGTAAGCATGAATCTAACTAACAAGGGAATGACGCAACAAGATAGATTCAGATTTCCAAGAAACCCATTCAAAAAAATCAGACTACTTTTAAATATCACAGATTTAGAGCTCCGTTTGGCCGGGTCGGTCAAGCTTTTTCCCCGGTCTGCTCGCTCCGGACCGTTTCCGACCCGGACCGACAGGGAATTTCTTAAACAAAATTATGAAAGTCGAATTTTGATTTGATGTAATTGTGAGACTTCTCCAAGTTATTTAACCAACTTAATTTTTGCGCATTAAATAGGCTACTCCCCAAAAATTGTGGCGTATATTTTTAATTTTGTTAGTAGCTGGAAGTAGAGATTCCTTGAACTAGAATGGGCGTCAAGAACTTGGAGACTAAACAGACCTCACAATTTGAGAAACTAAACAACATTATAGTTCTGCCTACCTATATAGGTTATGGATTGTATCATGTATAGTATAGTCTATGTGGCAATACTCACCCAGAGCAGAGCCAGAATACTGGACTTTTAGTACCTGAATACGTATTGATTAATCAGATGTTTAAAAATTTACTGTTTCCAGTAATTTCTTACAAGCATTTAAATTATGCATTAACGCTCCACGTGGGACTTTACATAAAGCGTGATTCAATGAATATTGTTGTCTGCATTACTAAATGTATTACACCCTAAAGACATAGGTAGCTACATACATATAAGATACTTTAGATTTAAAACTCCAGATTTAGTTTCGATTACAATTTAGGGCTAAAGATTGTGTATACGGATGTGGAAAAGTAATTGGATAGGGATGGAATTAAAAATGAGATGGAATTTAAAATTATCGTGTGAGTATAATTTTATTGTAATGCATAGAAACTAATAGGAATCAACTAAAATAACGACCTAAATACCTATACACTCCGCTAAAAGTTTAATAAAGTTTAATCGACTCTTTTTGGATATCTGTAATGTTAATGTGTGAGAATCACCGGATGACAATACAAAGTACGAATTACGAATCCGAAGCCAAACGTTATGTTGTGGCTTTGGCTTTCATGTTATGCTCCATCCATTGCCGCACTTCCAACGTTTAGAACCATCTCATCCCCCTCTATATTCTCTATCCCTGTGATGATGTGCTATAAGAATGTAGGCTAATGCACGGAAATAATGGAAATGGAATAATATGTAAGTGGTGTTAAGAACTTTAAATTAGAATTTCCTCTAAAATACTTACATTTCTCTTTGTGGCGTCAACTACCTATCTATGTAATTATATGAGCACCCATTGTGCTTACCTAAAGCTGCGGCAACGGTCTATATATATAAATATGTAGGTACCTATTATTCCCGTCGCCCTCCCGTTCCCTTACCACACGATAGAATGGTGGACAGAGACTCTGATGAAAATTGGAAAAAGAGAGATGAGGCAAACTATTGCAATTACTTGTGATGCAAAATTCAAAGGACTCAAAGTAGCGTGAAAATATAAATTGTGTCCAACATTATCTACACATGCCTGAATCTGATTTCTATTAGGTTTTCTACTTCTGTACTGTGTCTCTCCCACATTCGACTCTCCACTCTCTCTCCATCCTGCATTGTTTATTTAAAGTGGTGCAAATCTCTATAGATTATATGTGACTACAAAGTGGATGAGCTCCACATTAAAATGGAAATCTTTCCAACTTCTACACATTCTCTATATACTTTTACTCATTTCAAGGGATTCCAGTGGGACTCCAGTGGGAAGAGGAAAGGGTGACTAAAATTCGTATGTATACACTGAGAGTTAAATCCTCAAAGTTTGAATTTCAAAATGAATCTTTTTGCTTTTTACGCTTTATTGCTCCTTTCGTGGTCCAGCTTCGGTTCCAGCTCCGGCTCCGGGTCCGGATATCGGAACCGGTCCTGTCCGTGTTCACAAAAGTAGCTACAGATTTTTAGATAGGTACCCCCTACCTACCTACCCGAATTTTCCTCCCCAATTCCAATGTTGTTCAAAAATTATAATTGCCTTATCTACATAGACGGTAGTAATCTATCCAGTCATTTACTGTGGGTAGTATACACATGTGCCAGTACTTTTAATTTTAATGCGGTTTTATAGACTACGCTAAATAACTACATGAGACATTAGATGGATATGATACGTACACGTGCCATTGAATTTTGCTGAGCATCTTTTTACTTTTTACACATCAAGTCAGAGGGAAAGTATTTTTACAACAAGGATTTTATCGCGCATACAGTTTTCGAATTAAAATAAGTACACAACTTTCTCCAGTGAAATGTGTCCCTAATGCTAAAATTCATAAATACTATCACGGAAGCTTTGGCACGCTTCAGATACTATAGCTATATAAACAGGGTTTCTAGGGAAGTGTATAAGCTTTGAAAATTTAGGACGACTCAAGTTTATTGTTAAGTTGGTCGGTCGCTTTCCCTTTGCCTCAGGGCAGATGTTGGACAAGATCAACAACATGAAGAGTAACAAGAGGGAGAGTGCGAGCGGAGGAAAATCAAAAGGGAAATCAAGGCGACCAAGTGAGAGTGGTGCGAGGTAGAGGCGTAGAGAGGAGACAGGAGCTGACGTATTTTGGGCTCTATTGACTACTGGTAGTGGCGCGTTGGCGAGAGACTGACTGGGAAGACAAGGACGAATACTATACTATATGGTACTGGGCTGGTTCTGGGTGTTAAGAAAAGACTAAAAAGATGAAGCTTAAGCTGTAGGTGGTTTTCTCGATGGCTTGGTGAGAGCATAAGATGAAATCCCTGTCTTTGTCGGAAATGTCGCAGTACACACTCCCCGCAAGGCGGAAGCCACAAGAAGCGCTTTTTAATCCCAAGAGCGAAAGCACATAAAATACTCTTAGTGAGAGATTCAGTAATCTAAGCTCAAACAAAATTACAAAATGCAAGCTATATAGTCACAATGTATGACTCTCTTGTCTATAGTATTTCCATAGGGGTATATTCTCCACTAGTCTCCTACACTTATGCCTCAGTTGAGTTTAGCAGCCTCCTGAGTCATCTTTCTCCATGACTGTAGATTACAACACGGTGGATAATCGTATTTATTTACTATGTAGACTCATCCTCTATGAATCCTACTCCCATCCTATCATCCCGATGATGGTCGTTAACTTCAAAGCTAAAAACTTGTCTCCTACCAAATTCCCTTCCTCCTTTCTCTCTCTCTGCTTGTCGTCGCGTTCTGGCCCTATTTCTGCTTCTCCTGCTTCTGGTCCTACTCATCATAGACCATAGAATCACCCAGCCAACTTTATCAACCACAACTCACTGCTCCCCGTCCAATGTTCACTACTCCACACCCAAACTCAAATGTCCACAGTTTTCCACGACGGTGACGATGACGAGGACAGGGACGGAGGCGGTGACACCAAAATATCATATCATCTATGTCAACACTGCATGAAACTATAAAGCTATAAAAAGCTCCTTTTTCCATGAGCAGTCAAACATATGTAGAATTCAAACTTTTCATCATCTAGCGTGGATGGTAGAATAATATACGATTGTGCACCATTTTATGTGGAGCGCCTACTATTACTATTATTATGTATGTATACCTTGAGGAGAAATTTAATTTTTCGTGTTGGGGAAATTTAATGAAAAATCCTATTACATATTTATACATGACTTTGTACACATAAAAATTTAATGGCCTACTACTCCTCACTGCGTGCTCACTCTGTCTGAACTAGATGTGTCCGTAGTTCTAACTTTTTGAGTCTGTCTAAAGTCTCTGAAGCACTGTACAATATGAATGCAAAAAATTGTGACTTTCTCCAGAGTTCTGCGTTCTAGGAAATAACTACCACTGAACTTGTTTTTCATTTTTTTCCCCCTCAAGTAAAGGAACGGACGTCATTCATATCATATCCCTCGTCCAAATAGAGTCATTTCTAAACTCATCAAACTCAAAATGTAATATCGTAAAAACACTATGGGTAATCCCATTTTTACCACTCACTGGAGCAGTAGCAATAGTAGTAAATAAATATGAATAACGCTTTAATCGCCTACTCTACTCTATACTCTGTACTCCGTGATGATGGCATATTAGGTCCATTGCCACCGTGGTCATGGCCAAGGCCACAGCCATGGAATCTGTATCATGTAATTATCATGTGAATGAGTGTACACCCAAGTTTATTATGGATAGTCGACGAGGGTAGAATTGTATAGATATGTGGAAAGATAGATTAAATAAGAAATGTGGGAAATATATTGAAATTAAAGTACCTACTACAGGCGACTAGGCAAACCTTGTATTTTTATGCACATTTGCATGTTAAAAATTCTAATTAGACTTTACTTGCGATTGCCATTGTGATAAAAATACAAATATATATGACGTGAGAAGGAGAGAATGAGACTACGTCGTTCTCACTCTCGTTGCCATGGCCGCCATTATCATTGCTGTTATTATGTCTGCCATTAAGATTGGTTTAGGTTGGAGTGCACAAAGTAAAAAAAATTATATTGTAGAGAAAGTGTATAGAAAACTCGAGGCGTTTTGCTAAATTGAATTGGAATTAATTAGGACTGTCTTCATTAAGGAACCACAGTCTCAACTTATTGGCAGTGTAGATTTCCACATAAGTAGTTTTATGGAAAGTTTTTTTCTGTATATATACATGTATATATGTATGTATTTTAAAACCACAATCCATTTTGTATCCCTTAACTTTCTCGCAAACTGCTTTCACCACATTCGTTCCTGGTAGGAAGCAATGTGGGCGGCGGATCATAAACTACATGCATACGTACATGCATATAAACATTCACAAAACACAGAACTAGATTCAAATTCTAATTATTCTAACTCTACTTTTATTTATACGTAAATATCTTAAAGGAAACAAATCGAAATTTATGTTATTTCTGGTCTCCAAAAAAGCCCACGCTAAATTAAAGCTGAAATATTACAATTACAATTTACAATTACACTAAACGATATCACAAAAAAAAGCTTATTTAGTCGGCGTCATCTGGAGGAGAAGCAGAACCCATCGCACATTACTATTACTGCTATACTATTAAGTTTATATAGTTATATTTACAACTGGGAAATCTCTGCGATACGATAAAAATTCCTGTTACGTTGCCACTGCGAACACAGTTTAGATGAAGGTATTGCTATTGTAGGTAATAACAGTAAGAATTTAGTTGAAAACTATAAAATGTACACATTGTTATTTTTATCATAGTCCCAGGTTTACAGATAATATTATCCTGGAGAGTGGAATGGCTAAGTATATGCTTCACACTCCGTTTTTCGGCTGTGGTCGATCTAACAGTTACTGCTTCTCTCTGACAAACTGTGTCACGTATGTAAAGCGGGACTCTTCCTGGAACTGCTACCGGGGCCGCAGTCTGGAAGACGGGAAGAATAAGAAATGAACCCTACTGTAGATGCACGGAGCAGAGCTTTCACCGCCACTTTCCCCGAAAGGAGATGATAGTTGAGAGAGTAGGAAGTGGGGGAAATGAAGGGAAAAAATAGGGGGAAAGGAGAATGCTTCTAGAACTGGTCCTATAGTTTCTCTGTAGGTTTCCTACTGCTACTTCAGACTGCTCCTGGATCTGGATCTTGAAAGAATAGAAAAAGGAAAAGTGAATCCTTTTGAAACTATGAACCACTTTTCCACTCGTTCACTCAGCAAATTGAACACCCGTCTCCCTCAATTTCTCTCCAACCTTACACCTACATACTCCGAGAAGATGCCTACCCCTATAGACTTTCTATTCCTCTCCTATCATCCGTATACTTAGGAGAGCTAAGTGTCTGCTTTTAGTTTGGGAACAAGAACAATCAGTGACAAGTGTAGAATTCCAACTCCAACTCCTCCAACTCATAGCATACCGCTGCGTATAGACATGGCCAAAGCCCAAAGCCAGTGCCGTAGCCACGGAAATCTACTCTACAAAATGTCTATTGTCAGTTCCTAGAGCTAACCTAATTCATATTGTTATCTTTTAAATATGCACATCAAGGTAAACGCACTGTGTACAGGAACTAATGCAGAAATCTAAAATACTACTCACAGTTAGAAACTGTGGAAACAATTCATATTGCTCATGTGCCTATCTCCTACGTAGAAAAACATTACCTACCTCTACAGCCTACCAGTCTACCGTTACCGTCAAATGGGAAAGACTGAAATACTGAAATCTTGTTAAATTTTCAGTATAAAGTTTAGACATTTCATTTTATATTAAACGGAATGAAGCGTAGTAGCATTAGCTAAGGTAGGATTCCATGTCTGTTCCATTCAGATTTTCCATGTTACCTACGCAATTGTGAATATGATGGACGAGGACCAGAATTTTCCTGCAGCAGACTGCATTCATTTAATTATGCACATACTTATTGAAGGGAAATCGTTGAGCCGTGTGCGTGTATTATGCATGAACGCCAACGCGGATTTTAAGACTCTCAGAACTAGATACTTATTTTAACGATAGTGAACAAGGGAGCATATAGCAACAATCAAAGTGGAGCAGCTGTATGCAGTTGGAGCTGGAAATTGCTACCTGAGCCATGTTCCATATAACCAAGCCTAGCCCGCAGTAATGAGCATACGAATACGACTAAGACTACTACGACATTATATCCAAGAGAACAGTTATACATTTATTTCTACTGTAACTCCCGACTTGATTAGATTCCCAGTTTTTGTGGGAAGAAAGGAGAGAAAATGAAAGTGAAAGTATTTTCTGGGAAATAGAAAGTAGAAGAAAACATTTAGATAGTTTTAATTTCTACAGTCAATGTCGATATCCAAGTCCTACATTAGTGTTCATCTAATGTTTACGCATAGCGCACGAGTTCCGTCTTACCTTCCTGCTATAATATATCCCTCTACAAATACCCTCACCAAACCCCCAGAGCCAGTACCATTGCCAGCTGACTGTAATGACACACTTGAAACAAAGCTTACCGAGCTAAATTTAAATGAGCTTTTTTTCCTTATGTACTCTGTAGTTACTTCATCCCAAGTATTTCAATTCTATCACTGCTCGAGGGCTTTAAAACAAAAGACAAAAGATGAAGTAGGCACATCTAAATCTGAACTGAAGGTTGAAAATTGCAAATGTACATAGCTAAACCGACGCCTTCATCAAGTCCCACCAAACCAATCCAAAGCAAACCAAACCAAACCAAACCACCTTCCTACGGACCACCGATATTACATCGAGAAACTTTGGTACTTTCTCTAATGCTTTTTAAATGGACAGATGAGTCTACTCTATGTTACTACTGAACACATAAGCATAACTTCCCAGCATACTCCCCACTCCACGCGCAACCATATTATTTTTAATGATATATCAGACCATCAACATTCGCAATAATATAACGGATATTGGTTGGTTGGCGTTGGCTATAAATTAGCATATAGGAGTCCGCTCTCTCACTCACTCACTCGTCTCTACACACATGTAGTATGTATCTACACGCGATTGAGTACGTGAATAGCAAAGGGGAAGAAACGACAAGAAAAAAAGGATGAGTGCATTCATAAGCAGTTAAGAAGAAAAATAGGATGAATTCAAAGTCGGAAGCCAGACTCGTTTCAAGTATCATTAAACTACGTTTGAGTTTTTAGCGCTCCTTTTAATGTTGTACGAAGGAGTGTTTAGTAGCGGCTTGAGTGTTTTTTCTATGTCTTCTCCCTATATATAGTTATTGCATTTTTGCAACTTTTTTTAACACACGGAACGACAGGACAGGGATCTTCACTTCTGTTCATCGTAGTACATACATCCTATGGATCGTACGCCGTACGTGCGTCGACAATAAAATAGAAATAGACATTGTTCAAAAATGTTTCCTGGTTTACATTTTGATATTATTTTGATTCCAAAAATTCACGACCACATCAGGAAAGGGGGAAAAAAGGGAAAGCTTTAAAAATATTATGGGAATATAGGAATTAATAGGATGAAAGTATGCATGCACATACCATGCACAGAACTACATACATGAAGAAACTACTACTACTGAGAATTATGTATAATGTGTAAGAATGTGAGGGTGTGTGTGTGTGTGTGTGTGTGGAGAGAGAGAAATGCGAGTCACATAAAAGGAGAGAGAATGTTAAGTCCCATTTATGCTCCGTCTATAATGTACTTACGTAGATGGTTTTATTCCTCACCGCAACTCCAGTATGAATATGAATGGGGTCATTAGGAGAAAAGTATCCTTGTGTGTCTGCTCAGCTATTTTAACTTCACAAAGATGAATCCTTACAAGAATCTTCAGTTACTACTCCTTCTCCGCTTTTCCGTCCTCCCGCGTCCCTCCACCCAAAATCTCACTTTGTCTAAATATAAGTTGTAATAACACACTTGACGAGAGAAGATCTTTCTTTCTTTCTGCCTGACGCCGCCGAGGTAGCACGAACACTATAGTCCTATAGCATCCTCAATCACGCGCTAAGAAGAACAGCTAGAGACACTGTTTGACTGTTCAAATGAGTTCCAACTTAAGTGAATCACAGAGTACAGAGTGTCGACATGGAGAGAGCACAAAGTAAGATAGAAAGAGAGAGACGGAGAGAACGACGAGCGAGAGTGGGGGGAAGGGGGAAAGTACGGAGGACGGATATTTCCAGTTTACTGATAGTTTCCTTGTTTAGTAGAACAGTTTCAGTTTCAGTTTGGGATTGGATCCCGCTACAGTACACTAACAAATCCAAGCAAAGACAATATACATACAAGTCAAGAGTTTCACTCACTATGAGATTTTTAAAATCAAGACAAACTATGTGCAAACCACCTAGTTTTGTACTTTTCACGTTTTTGTGTGCTAGTAAGTGTCTATATATGTGTTTTTTTTCGTTTCTTTTGGTCTCGGCTTTTTTTCTTATTTCTCTCTCTCTCTCCCTCTCTTTCAATTTCGTGGGTTTCAACAACTCTGTTTCCTTTTCTCACAACTACTCATTTTTCTTGAGGATTTTTGGTTGTTGAGCGCTTCCCTTTTGCTTCCCTCTCTTCTCTCTCTCTTTCAATCCTTTCAGACGGATGACTTGTCACGGATGGCCTAAAAGATTGAAGATTGATAGGACGCACTTATCTATGCAAACTTTTGCACTTTTTCCTTTTCATCCACTCGAGTTGATCTTGATGGATCTTGATGCCAAGTGTTATGATATGGTCTCATGACGAGTTCTTGTAGTTCAATTCCATCATCACTTCACCGTCTACCGTCTACAGTCGCCCATGTCCTATTTTCTGCGCGCTACTTTTTCTCGTGTCTAAAATACCGAGTTTCTTCTGTGTACCTATGTAGGGTGTCGTCTCTACTCAAGCACTGACTGTCTCTTATGATCTTATGTAGCTGATTTCTTCTTTTTTTTTGTCAAACCAAAAAACCAAAAACCAAGCCAAACCACTACTACTGCATCAGAGTGATGTCCTTTTTCATGTAGTAGATTAGTTTCTATTTTTATGCCGATGTCAATGTCGTTGTCGTTGTCGATGACGATGACGATTTGGTCTCGTTTCTTTTCTCAGTTTTGCTCCAATATGAAAATGTATACCCACTGAGAGAGAAAACTGTACAAATGTGAATATTGTGAATCTTATCTGTTCATATGCATGTACACATTAGTAGAGACTGTCAAAGAAGATAGGAGAAGTCATGTCAAGCTCGAGCACTGGTCTTGGCAGAGTCAGAGGCACTCACTTTGACTTTGATCTTGGTCACGAGAAAACACTGTCGTCGGCACCACAGACGAAACTCAAGGAGACAGAAGAATATCTGTGCAATAAAATCTACAAGGTCCTGGGTCCTGAGTGAGCTCAATGAATATCTCTTTTCTCGATAGTAAAAAGAAAGTGACAGAATGAGCGTATCGGTGGAAGGAGTTTGAATCTCAAATCTCAAATGTCGTCTGTCACCAGCAGCCCAGCAGCAGCAGCAGGCAAACAAGGAGAAACAGAGAGAGAGAGTGAGTGAGTGAGTGAGTGAGTGAACAACAGTCTAAGTATTTGAAACTAAACTGCTTTTGAACTTGGAGTACTCACACACATATATACACACCCACACATAAAATTCTTTCCAAGGGTGTGTGTAAGAAAAAGGTATTTTCACGGGTACAGCTCCACCGTTACAGTTACAGTCACGGTCACAGTAGAACAGAATTATTTGAAGTTTTACAGAGAAAATATTTTTGTTGTATCTTCCAAGGACGACGTAACGGGAAATATTTCCTGGATCAAAGGAGCGAGCACTTTTCTCATATAGGTTATTGACAATCCAATTCAAATTTAAATTTGAAAGTAGTCTTCGCCCGGAAAATAATTATGAATTTCACTTTTTTGCAGGAGGAGCAATGCTAGTGCTACAGGTAACGCTAAACTACAGAATTGTAGTAGTTCTTATTGGGAACAATTACAGGTTAATTGTACTGTTGAAATATTAAGATTTTTTGAGTGGGGATGCGTAAGTTTCAGGCGTATTAGTAATAACGAGGAATATTATATTACTAAGTGCTTTGATAAATAATGAAGGAGTAAATTCTTTGAAGGTTAAGTGTGCGTATAGTGTTATATAGTATCCAAATTTTTGAAATGCAATTTGCTTTTCCAACGGCCCAACCCGTTCACGTTTATGCTACCACTGAAGACGAGCTCCAAGCATCGAGTGAGAAACGAGAGCCTTTTTCCTCCTGCTTTTCTGCACACATTGAAAAGGCGAAAAGAGACGAGGTTGGAGGAGGCGGGCTGGTTATGTGCTTCTGCAGCTCCTGTTCTTCCAGGCAGTCTCTCTGACGAGGGTTACTCTTTTTTGATATTCAACGCCAACTCCAACGGCAGTTCATACGGCGCTACATACGTAAGTGCTCACACAAGTATGTATGTCTGGCCATACAAATCATACAACTATGCACTTTCACTGGGCTAGAGTTCTAGCGTGGAAGTGCTGTATATTTTACACTCTCTAGTACCATGATTGACCATTACAGTCGCAGTCTACAGTCTACATACAGTGTATTACCACGAGCAGAAATGACTGTGGAGACTGGACTGGGCTTGTAATTTTGAAAAATCAAAATAGGAACAAGAGTTCATTCGTATTAGAAAAACAACAAAACAGGGCCGTGGTGGAATGTGCCCATGTTTAATTATACAAGTATATGGTGTAACACATTGAAGTGTAGCATAATGTACATACTACTTCATAGAGTACAATTTTTACTTTTAAGGTTGGCCACCTCTGACTCTATGAGCTGAGTTTCTCGTAGCATAACGACCAGCACAATGTAACGATGACGATGACGACTGGACTGAGACAGCAACAGCGACGGCGGAACTAGAAAAAATACATTGGAAACTCGAATATTCCGCGTTGTTAGGCAGCTGAAGCTTGTAGTCCTCACGGTTGTTGTTTTTATTACAGGACTCACTCTGATTTAGTTAGATTAGAATATAATTGAGCATTTTGAAATTTAGATAATTTCTCATAAGTTTTGTTTACATTTTTCCTCGTATAATAAGAGCCGTGAGTATTTTTAATCCGTACAATTATTCCTAATAACCATAACTGTCAACTGTCACATTCTTTAAGCTTTAAGCCCGCTCACGTCATGAGTTGTGTGACCACAGAGGACAGAAGTATTAATACGCTCACTTTGCCTTTGAATTTATACATATGGACAAACAACAAACATCCATATGGGTATAGCCTCGTTTAGTAGTATGTGTGTATTGATAAAATATTCGGAATAAATGAAGGAAAGAGGCAATTACATTTAGTAGTTAATGGTAATAGAGCCACATGGATAATTGAGTGAATGTGAAGCAAAAGCCACTTATTACGGTTGTAGAGTAGGTAGGTACTATATAGTATAGAATGGAAAGACATACCTATGCGTGGAGAGACGACAATCGATTTTTTACGAGACATGTCAGGTTCACAATGACTTCCAGTGGCATATAGTCCATGCAGCGTCTAGCCTATTATTACTTTTCCACTTTCCAGCAAAACGTAGGTAGGTGCCTAGGTACCTACATACATAATGTATAATGTGTATTGTATACTGTAATATGTGCGACTGTGTTGCTTGGTGCTACTACTTCCCGCTTTTCATACTCCGTACTACACAAGTAAGTAGTAAATATATGATGATAATAACAATTATTATTATTTTTGTGTTTTTAACAACAGATAGTTCTGTCTTCGCTTCAGTGGGACGATCTGGACGTGAACGAGTGAAAAAAATTCGAAATTAAATTTATGTACACTGTAAAAAAATTGCCTCCTTAATATAGTAGTGCCAACTTATAAAGTGTCCTAAAAAAATCTACGATGCCTACGATACAATATAGACGTGCCTACCTCATTTAACTTTTTTTCAAAGGATATATTGTCGACGAAGAATCAAATATGATCATCTCCATTTCGAGCTAGAATCAATTGTGATCATCTCCATTCAGCACTAAAAGCAATTCTGATCATTATCTTTTTCAATAAATACGGCTAATGTGATTTGTTAATGATTAGTTAGGAGTTTATTAATTCAAAACTGACTACGTTTGGGATCACCCATAAATAACTTCATCAAAAAATCTCGATTTTAAGTCCCTATGACCCTCCTGTCATCAGCGTTCCCGTTGCCTAAATGGCTATCTTAAGCATGCGATACCATCAATATCCAAGTAAGGCTGCTTGACCATATCCATGACGTCATTTATGGGCGACCCCTTAATGTTTTAAGCTTATTAATTAGTAATAGTAATTAGATAATAGTGTAAATTACTTTTATTGAATTTTCCGGGAAATTTAAATACCTGAATTTTCAATTGAAAAACAAGGGCAAAAATTAAACTTTGCCTTACCATGCATACCACCTACCATCACATGACGCTTGGTCTCCTTGTTTGTTACTAATACATTGTATGATAATAGTGACAGTATTTTTTAGGTTTCATTTTTGAGCGTGTACCTCCACTACGCGATTACGCATATGAAAAGCTTACTCCAATTGCGTGTCGCGAGAAGAAATTATCTATATAATTAAATGTATAGCGCAATTTAACCTACGGAGGTAAACCGTATTCATTATTTATAAAAGATGGGCAATCCTCTTCAATGTAAGTTTGGTGATACATTTGTTTTGTGGTTGTTGTGGTATTAGTAGTTTTTCTTTAAAAATTCCATATATTATGGCCCTCATTTTTTGTCACATGAAGGTTGTATTTGTCTGTTGAGACTTATACGGATGTACAAAAGTTGGCTCGTAAATCAGTTTTAGTTTTGTCCTGATGTACATACGTACGGTATCATAGTACAAAGATGATTATTTTGCAATTA
Organism: Dicyrtomina minuta; assembly: GCA_949802685.1. Lineage (NCBI taxonomy): Eukaryota > Metazoa > Arthropoda > Collembola > Symphypleona > Dicyrtomidae > Dicyrtomina > Dicyrtomina minuta. The sequence goes on from OX461810.1 coordinate 30,604,606, forward strand.
CTACTTAAGTTGGACTTGATATTCAAAAGTTTCTGTTCGGTCTTTGTGTGTCAGAACGGGACTGGTTGTGTGGTAGAAAAAGACATGGCAAATAAGTTAAAGTAGTACATCCCTTCACATTAGTCAAGTACCTACCAACATGGGAAATACAAATGGTTATAAATACTTTTTACGCTACTAATGTTCCTAATGTAAACTCATGCTTAAAGTTTAGGATGCCTCTACCCATATGCACTGTGTTGCACACACTTTTGATTTACAACTTTTACTCTCACTTTGTACTTTCCTGTTCGTAGTGGAGTATCAGTAGTCAGTAGTATAAGTTAGTAAGTACAAAACCTTCCTTTGTACAGTAACAGTAACAGGAACAGCTAATTCTAGCGATGTATGTTCCAAGTCGTAACTATCTGTATGGCCAACCCAAAAGTCATAAATGCTTTAGATACCACATAAATAAATACGGTACAAGTTTCTTCCAGAGTATCTAAACAACCAGAATATAGTTTGTATCTTAAGATGTTATACAAATCATAGTACAAGCTCCCAGAAACTGTAATAATTGGTTTTGCAAAAAAATGAAAGGAAATGATTGTCACACTTTGCCGGTTTGTTAGCTGCAATTTCGCTCTCCTGCCCCGTAGGCTGTCGCCCGATCGGGGATTGCACTTATAGTGATAGGTATTTTTTATTTATTTTGAATTATTATTACCACAATTAAATGTTTAGTTATTTTGAAAAAAAGTCACACTTTTCTATGAAACATAAAAGAGTTCCGCATCTTCTTGGGTGAAGAGCTGAGGAATCAAAATTTCAAAAAATGTTAGCAATAATTATTAAGCTCGCATAAGAAACTAAAACTGCAGAAAAATGTATCACGCATTACGTACGCTACAACTCATGTAGATACCTACCTACACGCAATTATTTTGCAATTACAGTCAATGCAATTTATAATTGTATCGAAAAACTATAGACAAACTTTTTGAGAGAAATGTCTACTTTAAATTTGATTAAACAACACTTGAGCAAGTTTTCCTTTCTATTTGTAAGAGGAAAAGATGCTCAAGATATTCGTTACATCCTTAATATCATTACACAGAGAGAACCAGTGAACTCATTCTGTCAAAAAGTCGAAATTGAGTATCAGCAACAAAACAACTAACACCAAATCTTACACAAGGAGCAGCTCGTTAGATATCTTTTACTTTATATTAACTTTTACAAGAAAGTTCTCAAGTTGGAAAGGAGCAGCAGGCCTGGCACTGGAGCAACACTGAAGAGAGCAAGTTTGCCTTCTTGGCTCAAAAATCCAGATACACATTGTTCTTTAATAGTCAAAGTCATCCTGTAGCCATCATGGCACAGCTGGGCTGGTGATGGTTCTATGGTGCTGGCTGGTACTGGTACTGGTGCTGGTGATGTTTGTCTTGGTCTTGTGTCTCACAATTACTTAGTAATTTGGTAAACTTGTTGAGAGTAAATCGTAACTTTTCATAGGGTGGTGGTGGCATAGTACTCCTAGTTTGGTAGTCCACAATGAAGATAATCTACAGTCTACAGCAGGTAATGGTCTTGTAAATTGTGAATAATAGTAACAATAATAATAATACCCATACAGCAGTGTTGACGTTGTAAAGCTCAATAATGAATGGAGATAATTTTTATGACTTCCTTTTAAAAGTATACGACAAAACCACCTCGCTCCCAAAGTATCCAAATTAGAAAATAATTGTGCTCGATATATTTTTAATTTGTTTTTGTTTCTGTAAAATTATTTTATGCTCCGTCAATAAAACTTTATCTACATGTTGTAAAACATTATACAGGATTAAATTGGTGTCTCTGCTTTGGGGTTTCTCTTGGGAGGTGATGTTGAGTTTGGGCTCACGCCAAACACTGTATACACTGTAAAATTTTGTAATTTGTAAATTCATATATTTACATACTTAGCTAGTAGTGCTTAGATTATGCAGACCATTGATCTACAATCACTGTGTAATAAACTAGTAGGATTCTTCAACCACCATTGTGCACTTGAAATTCAAATCGAAATAGTGTCGTCCATGGGTGAAACATAATGCATTAGATATAATTTTAATTATGCAAGTAAATATTAGAAAGTTTACTCGGAAAGATACATATGATTAAATTATTAAATAAAGATTTTTACTTTAACAGAAAAAAAATTGCCCAAGTTGAGTTGAGAGTGAAAGTAAATAGGGATGGGCTGTAGTTTTGTTTTTCATTCATTTATATAGAAAAAGAGCTAGGTTTAGTATATAGTGAATCTATTATAAATGCACAATGTGCATACTATAAACCAAGAAAAAAAGAAAGGGGGAGTGAAAAAGTGAAAGTGAAGGAAAGTTGGCGCTCTCACAGCGAGTCTAGTGTCACACTGAATTCCGACTGGTAACTGAATTTGGATGGATCAAACGTGACTAAAGACTTCTGAGTTAATTCAAATTACAGGGGGAGAAGTGATGTAACGAGGGTTGATGCTGCTTTTAATCCATCCTCTTCCCTTTCATTAAATGGCTTCACAACTCAAATAAACCGGTTTGAGACACCTGGCTCCAATTCATCGGCGGTCTTCTGTTTTCTCACACATTTCCACTCTCCTACATTGATTTCCATCCTCAAGATTTATTACAGCACTTATGTCAACTCAATGAATTTCCATGCAATTCATCTGTATCCGTAGCAACTTACCATATAGTTTTCACACACACTCATATGAATATTATTCCACATGTTTTTTTTGTCGAGTCGTCGGCTAAAAAAAAACTTGTCTAGCTTTATACAAGCCAGCAGCGTCAGGATTGTTTCTATGTAATTCCATAACTGTACAACTGTAAGAAAAAGAGGTTACATTTTAAGGTCCATCTGCTCCTATTTGATACTCTCCTTCCCATATGTAGAGAGAATGCTACAGACCATACGGTGAAAATACCAATGATGCCATGGGTCTTGCCAATGCTAAACCACTTACTTAGTTAGTCTTAGCAGTAATCGTAGTTCTTTCTTCCTCCTTCCTTCCATAGGATTTAAATGCCTGGAAAATTATATGTTCTAAATTTCCTACATGGTTGCCTTCATGAGGTTGACTACAACATGGGCTTGGTGACAGTAGCATTAGGTGGGCCCAAGTTAAAATTAAGAAAAGGATAAGTAATGTAGTTTTTCAAGGCAGAGACTTTAATAAGTTCTCTTGAATTCTTCCAATAATTTACAGAGGGCCAGAGGACGAGACTCGAAAGACTCACAGGCCAAGGGGAAAGGCGAGCGCCATGGAGTTGGGAATCTGTGTGGATCCTTTCTCCTCATTGCCATTCAAGAAACTATGAAACTATGCATAGCCACACTACTACTTCTTTTCACTGGCCCACCTCCTATACACCATCAGTGTCACTATCAGTATACAGATACTCATTTGCACTTTGCACATGAGCGACTAATATCATCATGTGCCCCAGTCTTCTAGTCTACTACGTACAGCGTACAGCCGTCCATATGAACTCTCTCCATAGAATTATAGCCTCGCGATATAAAATGTTCAAAGGGCTGGAAGTAGTTGATGAGGATAGGACATGAGTAATAATAAGGGGATGGTGACTTGTTCCCATTATGCTCTCTTGATAGTAAAATAATATTGAAGGAGCTCATAAAAGTATCTCATTTATTCTTCCAAGATTAACGTTTTTCTCTTCATGCAGAGAGAGGCAGTTAGAGGACGAGAGGAGGACGACGGAGACAGTCTCATGTTATATCTGTAGTCTGTAGTAGTAGTCAGGAAAAACGCCCGTAACCTCGCCTCTTACTCTTCTTGTTTGAGTCTCTTGCCGACTCCAAAGTAGTCCGTCGTACATGCTACCCCCCAGTCTATTATTTAAATAGATATGTACGTAGGGTTGTCGGTCGTCTGCTGCTGAACATTTTGAGTCCCGTAGCCATCTTTAGCATTCCTCTTCCTTTTTTTCCTGTGGCAATAAAGTGTAAGGAGCTCTCTCGCATTCTCTTCATTGAACTCAACTTTTTTGAAAATATATCACCCATGAAGGGACATAATGAAAACCGACGCGGGAGAAAGTCTCCATAGTTTCCTTTTGTGTGAGTGTCTCTGTTCCTCTTTCATGTATGTATATCCGTATATGGGTATATACTCTTGACTTGGTTTTGTATTTATTAAGTACCTAGTCTAAATAGCTTGGCTACATTATTATAATGTAGCTACGTAATTTAGAGTTGAAACTACAAATGAACAAGTTAACTGTACACACACACACACAGTAGTTTAAGCTACAAACGCTGTCTTCATAAGATTACCAAATAAAAGTAAAAGAAACCAACGCTTACGCCAAAAATTAAACAAAAATACATTTCAATTGAAATTGTTTGCGTAAATGGGAAGATAATTTTTACCACGAAGAATTCTCTACACGTCAATATTTAATTCCAGGAATTTTAATTATAATCTTTGTCCTATAGTGTAGGTGTAAAACAACACATGCCATCCATTTTGAATTAATGCATACAAAAAATTTCTTTGTATGTTTTACCATTGAATATTAGTAGAACAGGGTTTGTCAATGCTCTCTATTCTGGGTTTCATAGGTGGGCGATGTTTTTGTCAGCACTATTACTTTTATTATTGCCATTATTACTTTTTCTAGTGTCTTTTACGGTGCTACTAGCTTACACAATAAATTTTACATGGTCGTAAATTTAATTACGTAATAACACTTAATTTCAATAATGATATACTCAACATTATTATACGCAGATTTAAGTGAAAAAAATATTACGTATGGAATGCAGATATAAATGTAGATACCAAATTATTACAAGCAATTTTGGAAGCTTGAAGGTATAAACATGTATAATACTGTATAGTCACTACTCGTGCAATAACTACACATGAGGAAGCAAAAATTAAAGAAAAAAATTCATCTATGTATCTACATTCACATTTTTTTATTGACATAACGTATAACCTAGTAGCTACAAACTTTGCAATTTCAAACTCGTTTAAAATGCCAATTAAGTCAATGTATTAATTTTTAAATTGAGCTTTTGACAAGTACTCAGAACTCCTATTTTCCCCTTGTGAAATGAACCTATAAGAATATGCATGTACAAACACTATTTGTATTAATGCCTGTATGATGCAGTCTAGCGTAAACACTAAAGTAATTCATAATATAATTTTGTATAGTAGGTAGGTACCTATGGCTATAACTTATTACATTTGTAAATTCAGATTCAGGCTCTCAGAGGTTGAAAAAAGAACCGGCAATACAATATACAATGCCTCTTTTCTTGGATCTAACGACGCGCCGTCAGATATAATTTTATGCTTTATTCAATATATTATTATTATATTAGGAGGCGTATTTTTTTTCTAGTTGGCTATGTGTGTGAGTGTGTGTCTGTGTGTGTGGCTTTAATATAGCGGAAGATACGACAATGGGGATTCTACTTAACATAACATAGCGTTAACGTTGTTACCTCCGTTTACGGAGAGTAAGAAATTTCCGATACTCAAGCTTGTACATTGGAATGGTAATAGGAGCAGTAGCATTAGGAGGAGGGATGAGGCTGAGAAGCACTGAATGACTTTGTATGTATTCTACATGACCGTCATCGCCGTCGTCTTTCTTACCAATGTTCGAGTTGCTTTTGGTTATTTTGGTTTTGGAATGAGAGAGGGTTGAGCCTTTTTCTTGTGCTTTTACTTTTTTAACTCACACAAACTCATGCATCCGCATGGTATGGTATGGTAGGGTATGGCATGATACGGCATCATGCTATTGGAGCGACAGGGAAGGGATGGTAGAAAGTAGTGAAAGTAGTGAAAGTAGATACATGCATTGTAAGTACCTACGTAGGATGTACGTAGACAAATATAAATAGAGAAGACGGGAACGGAAAGAGAGAGAGAGAGAGAGAGAGAGAGGGAGAGAGTACGATAAAAGTAATTGGATTTCTGGTGTTTTTCCAGAAGCAGATGAAGGTACTTGAAGCCGTTTCAACGGGACTTATGAAGGTGGAAGTAAAGGGAGCTGGAGCGTGTATTTATTGTAGTTTCCACTACACCATACGAAACCATACTATATGTAAAATGGTAATGGCCTCACATTCCCGCACACAGTCAGTACGTACTCCCTCCTATGTACACGGTACGCCGTCAATCCTTAGATTGGATGTACAGATGGATGGATGGATGCTTGACTAGTCCGAGAGTCTTATGTGAGCGGCGGTGAACTCAGAGATGCTTCCCCCAAATCCAAACTCCATTCACTCCCGATCCCGATACTTTGTGGACCAACTTACAACTCACAAAAACTACGAGAATGAGAACGAGACCAGAGCAAAACTAAGTCCAAAACCAGTCAGTGCCCGTGCGAGGTCTGCACTACTTAAGAGAGGAGAGCGACGAGGAAGTATTGAGGACGGTGTAGGTAAGCTTAATATATCTGTATAGCCTTATTTTTTCCTCTTAAGGCTCCACGAATGATGTAATGTAAAATTCAAGATCCGGTATCTATTATGTTTCATACCTCCGCTCCGGTACGTTTCTTAGTTGATATTTTAGGCAGTTCACCAAGAGCAAACCAAGGCCAAGCTCCTGTCTAGAGAAACTGGAACTCGAGCTCTTATCCGTAGGTAGGTAGGTAGGTACTTGTTGTACGCTCTACTCTTTGTACTCACTATCTGTGCTTGTAGGCATTCTGGAGACGGCGCCTATAGGGCACTATGCTACAACGCAAAGCTGCCTCATATTATTTTACAAAGACGAGGACGGTTGGTTAGATCAAGTATTTTATAATCAGTAAGTACTCAGGAGTAGAGTCGAAGTCGAAATGGAAGCTATAGGGACATAAGCGGAAGTTGAGCAAAGGGAATTGTTAAACTTCTTGTCCTCTTTACTTTACCTATCCAGTCCACCATTGCTCCACAGCTACAGTCTGAGTTCATATGCATACATACGAGAGAAGATAACACAACTACACTACATACCACACATCTCTTGCTCAGAACTGCATGTACTCTTGTATTGGATTTGGAGTCAGCTCTTGAGCGAGCTAAAGCTTGACTTTCACTCTCAAGTCTCAAGTCATCCCAGTCCAATTCCCTGTATGTATATCTCAGTCCTCGTCGCGTACATATCTCGTGAGTCAGTGTTTGATCTGAGTAATTTTGGTCGAAGAAAAGGAGAGAGTAAAAGTCATAAATTCATGCTGAGTTGACTTAAAGCAAAAATTGTTTGAACACACATACACACACACACATGGTTCAGGGCCGTCTCCAACTCCGTCTCCGTCTCCATCTCAAGTCTCAGGTCAGGACATGAATTGACTTGCCTTCCCTTTCTTCTTTCACTCTGAATCTTGGCTTCCTCTTTGTTCTTCAATCCCTCATCACTCCTTCTCCTCACAACTTCTTTTTTCCTCCCGGAGTTCTTGGCTCCTGGGCAGTCTTTAATATACGGGAGAGCATTGTTATTATTACAGGAAATTGTAAACAATCAACAATCTAGCTCATAGCACAATGTGTATTGTTCAGAGTAAAATTCATACCTATGTATTTACTCTCCGTTCCCTGGGTTTATTTTCTATATTTTGTTCCACTCCTCAACTTGTCCTGCGTCTAACTCATATTACATACAGTTACGGGCAGAAGTATCCGGACAACGGGGCTCGCAAACTTTGACCTCGAATAGTATCAAAACTATTAATGCAAATTGGGAGAGAGAAATCGGCTCCAGCAACAAGGAGCATAGGCGACATCTAGGTCAGGACAGGGAAGTAGGTGTAGGTAGTGGTGGTAGCAGTAGTCAAGCCATCACGTGGGGACTGGATGAGGAGAGCATGGTCGGGTAGTGGTAGTAGTAGTACCAAAGCACTAAAGCCATCACGTGGAGACAGGATGGGCAGAGTATGATCTAGAAGGATCCAGGCAGGTGGTACAGGATACATGAGCAAACGACATGATAACGATCTGGACACAGTAGCAAGCATAGGATGGTGAAGTAGTGGTCGTATGGAAAGGGACCGACCATGAACATTCAAGAAGACGAGGACTGGGGAACAGGAGGTAGGCTCATGTAAGGATACTAGCCAATCAGAGGAGGAAGGCAGGCTCATATGGGGATAATAGCCAATCACCGATAGGGTTAGGAATGCCAGTAAGTGGGGTATCGTGGGTCGGTCTTCAGGTTGAGGGGCTCACGAGACGATGAGCGAACGAGACGATCCTCATTCCTATGCAACCCTCTACAAGAGAAGTAAGTCGGTGGAAGTGCGGCTTGTTTCGTGAAGTAGTAGAGACATCCTCAGCAGCAGAGTTTAAGTTTAAGTGTAAAAGTATTTAGAGTATGGCGGAGTGAAGCCATAAGGGGGAATTAAGTGTGTTATATTTAATTGTGGATAGTAGTGTTATTAGACTATAACTGTTATTACTTTGTACCGGGTAAACCGGATATTGTGAGTGTAATTTACCCGACATAAACTAACATTATTGTGGGTCGGAAGACCGAGAAAGAGACGAATAAAACGGTGTAATTTGTGTGTGATTCCCCCAGACATTTCCTGTGTGTGCGTACTAACTCTCTGGCCTATGGCCGACAGCATATAGGGGGCTGTGTAAGACATTGGTTAATAGTGTGTGTTCATTTGGGTCCAAATTGCCCCGGTCAGGTAGAGCCATAGAAATCATCGTCGTGCATAGACTTGGCCGGTCTGACAGACCAGTCTCATATTGCCCATAGGCGCATCATCTACCTTCGGACCGTGAAGGCTCGACATCTTGGAGTGGAGGTGCTGAGGGCGAGGTACCAGCACTTGCATACGAGTGAGACATACTGCATCTCCTGTCCACACGAAGGAGCTTAGCTCAGACCGAGTGCTCCCAGGCATATCGAAGGGAGAGCACCCAGAGACCAGACCCGAGGACCTGGACCTGAGCTCAACTCGAGCTCTTACCTGGCTGTAGAGCAGCAGGACGGTAGGTCTAGGGCTCAGGAGGGGAGGACGTGGCGAAGACGGTCGGTTACGAGGATCATAGACCTGGGGAGCCGACCTCGCTTGGTGGTTCGGGACGGGGAGCTCAGCTCAGCCGAGCAGACAGTGAGCAGAAGCAGGAGATCCCGAGGTCCTGATCAGTAGAGCTGCCGAGAAGTAGGACGTCTGCATCTAGTGGAAGGGTGGTCCTGGTGATAGGGAGCTACGGAAGTGTGGGTTTAAGGTGTTTTAGGAGAATCCCCTATTACAAAATATCACCATATTTTTACACAATGTAGCCCGAAGTACTGAAATTACAAACAAATGTGTTTAGGGTTGTAAAACTAATATGCGTTGTTGAAAATAAATATTTAGTTTGAAAGAGTCCAAAAATAGTGTGCAAAAGTATCCGGACAAAAAAAAATAAAAATAGTTTATTACGAAATGTTTTGCTAAAAATATACAAATTAGAAAATAAACAATATTTTAACTTAAGCTAGTACGTTTTCTGACCTTTCTATGCTTTAATCAATGCTGATAACTGCCTTGGCATTGATTTTATTAACCTACCAGTGACAGGTGGATCAATTGCGTCATTAGCCTACGTAATTTTATTTTTTAGGTCATTTTTTCCTTAAATGTGGAACCTACATTTTTCAACGTTCTTTATCTACTGTTTGTGATGTCATTTATGGATTTCAAATACTTTGAATCATCAAAAGTTACCCCAGACTGGGGGACAATGCAAAATTTTTGTTTTAAAAAAATCGATAAATGACTAGAAAAGTGAAAACAAGTCCTTAATTGAGTGGACTAAAATTGCTTAACCAGGTGGAAAGTAAAACCAGAGAGCAGGCAAGTTGATATACTGTTAGTTGAACCTGAAAAAATAACGGATTCAAAAGTTCCATAGCTACCCAAAAGCATTCGGCCTCCAAACAAAATCAGCAGAAAGGACTTTATTTTCGACAAGGTTCAAATTGTTGATTTTATGGGACTCAAATTACTTGTTGTAAACATTTATTTGTCCGTGACAATCGAGAACATTATACATCCTTTCACCAGGTCAAAGACTAGAGACTCAAAATAAAATTAGCTGACCTTAATGACCTCGAGGAAAATAAAGACATTTCCACCGATTTTGCATGAAGGTCCCATGCTTTTGGGTAGCTATGGAACTTTTGAATCCGTTATTTTTTCGGATTCAACTTGCCTGCTCTCTGGTTTTACTTTCCACCTGGTTAAGCAATTTTAGTCCACTCAATTAAGGACTTGTTTTCACTTTTCTAGTCATTTATCGATTTTTTTAAAACAAAAAATTTGCATTGTCCCCCAGTCTGGGGTAACTTTTGATGATTCAAAGTATTTGAAATCCATAAATGACATCACAAACAGTAGATAAAGAACGTTGAAAAATGTAGGTTCCACATTTAAGGAAAAAATGACCTAAAAAATAAAATTACGTAGGCTAATGACGCAATTGATCCACCTGTCACTGGTAGGTTAATAAAATCAATGCCAAGGCAGTTATCAGCAGTGATTAAAGCATAGAAAGGTCTGAAAACGTACTAGCTTAAGTTAAAATATTGTTTATTTTCTAATTTGTATATTTTTAGCAAAACATTTCGTAATAAACTATTTTTATTTTTTTTGTCCGGATACTTTTGCACACTATTTTTGGACTCTTTCAAACTAAATATTTATTTTCAACAACGCATATTAGTTTTACAACCCTAAACACATTTGTTTGTAATTTCAGTACTTCGGGCTACATTGTGTAAAAATATGGTGATATTTGCATTAATAGTTTTGATACTATTCGAGGTCAAAGTTTGCGAGCCCCGTTGTCCGGATACTTCTGCCCGTAACTGTATAATATGAAAGGAGCTCAAAATACAGGAAGCAGTGGAGTACTGTTCTTATGTACTGAGCCTGAGGATGAGATTGATTCTTGGCGCTGATTTTATGCAGTCTTTGTCTAGTCGAGTAGTCGGTCGAGAATATAAGTTTGCGTAACAAAACAAAGATGAAAATGCGTGGGTGCAGTGCTTAAGATTGTACAATCTTGAGGTAAATTTTAATCATTCGCGCAATTTTATACTTTATGATAATTGAAATTGAGTTGTGCCGATTTCTATATGTTTTTGAATTCCAAGTATACCCACCTACACACTAAGAAGAAGGCGTAAACGATCTATTGGCTGTCAGATTTGAATTAATGATGTACCTACCTACGTGTTAAAGTAAATTCTTATTACTCGTAGTAGGAAAGTACAAAAATTTTGACAATGGTAGTTTTTGTGGGGTCTCTTGGTTGGGGTGAAGTTGGTCTATACTAACAGGAAGGGGATAATAAATACAACTGCCAGCAATTTTGCTTCTCCCAGTCACGGACCTACCACCATCCAAATCAAACCAAGTCGAAGAAAAACGACGAATTTAGTGAAAGTCCAAGTCGAAGATTTAGCTGAGGAATGTAAAGTACCTACGACTGGATATAGGAGGATGGAAAGGAGGGGAAGTTGAAATAAAATCAAAAGCACACAGACAAAAAGGAAAATGATCCGTTTATGGCAGCAGTTATCTATAAATATCTTATACGACAAATCTTAAATTTACAATAATGTGAGCTTTAGCGTTGGACTTTTGTACTTGTTTCTACTTTCTTTCTAGACTGGGGGCATCAGGCGGTGAAGCCATTTTGAAAAACGTGCGTTCCTACCCATTAAAGGTCGAGACTCAAAATTGGCACGTAATACAATAGCCTCACGAAACTGGAGTCTAGAAAAGGAAACCAAACCAGGGCAGAGACGAGAATGGAGAAAGTGGAAAGTACCATATGTGAAGAATTTACAACATATTTAATCATAAAAGCGACAGTCTATTACGCAGCTCAGTACGAGAGTTGGCACGACCGCTCTGCATCCCATATACTCCTTAACCGTAGCCACAGCTTTCTCTCCTCTCCCCTGTAGTACCACTGACACAATACGATACACAATAAAAATATCTTGTATGTAGGAGCGTAATATATTTACATTATACCATGGCAATATATGTTACGTGTGCCCAGTGTTGCACTCCCATTACGACTTCTACCAAAAAGCGGGCAAATAAAACCCAAAGGAAGGTGGGTCATATAAACACACACTTTTAGTACATATATCCGGTGATTAGCCGATTAGTTTGCTTCCGAGCCTGAACATCCTGACCATAATGCGTTTAGTTTATGCAATGACCTGGAAACTGATCTTTATCATGAGCATTCGAACCACACTATATGATAAAAATTTCATAATGCCATAATTGAAAAAATAAAGGCTGTAAAGCTCCAAATAGAAGCCGGGTCTCCAGTAGAGGCCTGGTGGGACGGTTATTCGTTACAATACAAGCTGGGTTTCTAATATAAACCAGGGGTAGCGGGTCCTGTTTTAAATAAAAGCCTTCTATTTGGAGCTTTACGGTACCTATTTTACTATTTTTCGGGTTTTTTAAAAACAAATTAAAGTTCAAAAATTTCTACGCGTCAATACTGACGAATATGATTCTACTTGATGTATTACTCGACCATATTTAAAGAGCGTAACCGGTCGAAATCTGACATTTTAGATTTGGCGGGAAATTGGATTGTTTAAAAAGTCAGTTATTACATCAGAATCATTTGAAATTATGTGTATATCTAAAAACTATATATATTGCTGCCCACAGTTCATTACTACTGGCTGTAAGTAACTGCCAGAAATTCAACCTGTCTCATCTTACTGTTATGGCAATAATAGAATAAACACAGATAGAAGTATAGAAGGAATGATAAAGAGTTTAATTTTTTATATGTAGGATGGAGATATATGTTAGTTCGTTCCCTTTCAATTTTGATTTCAAATTCTAATAGAAAGTGTAAGTTCATAGAGGTAAGAGAAAGCACAAAGTAGAGAAACATAGAAGCCCAGCACGACTTCACAAAGTATCCACGCTCTGACATAGTCGTAAAGTGCAAGAAATTACTTTTACAGATATATTACCCATTAGTTGCGTTCCAGTAGAAGAAAGAAAGGGAGAGAGAGAGAGGAAGGAGATTAAAGGTGAAAAAAATGCGGCCGATTATTTGAGAAGAGTGCAGTGCAGTGTCTGCGTACCTTGCTGTTTAGTACATTACATTGGTTTCCCTTTGCCGAGAAATCCATTTAAGTTCCCAGCGTTGCCCATTACAGAATGAATGTTAGTGTTTGTTTCCTGTTTTTCTCCTTCCTAATAGCCTTTTATTGGAGCTTATCTTTCGTTTCATCCTCTTTCATCCAGGATGTGGACTTGATCTTTCCTACAGCATAGCCAACCAACTTTCAACTTACAAGGAAACCACCTGGAATGAAACAGTCAAATTCAAAACTAGTGATCTTAAGTCAATTGGCGTAGGCGTAATTGAGTGTGCTACATCAAGGACGAGCTTGTTTTAAAAACACGATAAGTTCCCATTTTACCCACTGGACGTATCCAATTTTTGTTAATAATGTGAAATATGTGTCTTAATTGCGCGTAGCGTGGTTGACAGTTGTGACAGTTGCCCTATTAAGCTTAAATAGTTTAAAATTGTTCTATATTTTTTAGTCAGTGTCAGTACCCGGTTATTCTGTGACGAATTTTGATTAAAAATATATTTTAAAGCCTAGAATAAAATAATTTTATTATTATTATTATTATTATTATTATTATTATTATTATTATTATTATTATTATTATTATTATTTTATTGATCTCAAAGACTCTAGGTCCACATAGTTACAGAATTTGTACTGTAATCTACTCTTACATCTAGGGTAAAAAATATATTAATAAATGAAAAAAAACAAAGAGATTTGTAACATTTGTACTTATACAGTCAATCAATCGTGGCCAGTGAGCCAATTAGTTATGTGTATATTCAAGGCTACAATAAAAAGGAATATATTAAAACTTAGATATAAGAATTAGCTGGCAAAATATGGAAAATTTAAATCAAAATTATTTTTTCCGCTAGTGACTAAGAAGGTACTGAACAAAACAGTTTTGACACAGTCCAGATCCAGGGCAGGGAAATCAATTCTAGATAACACCCTTTGAATTCGAGCGAAATCATTCCAGATGATTTCCTTGTTGGGAACTTTACATTATATTTCCACCCCCAACCATGCTCCATACTTTAGTTCACAGCATTTTCAAATATTAAACTATAAGTTCAAAGTCTCATAAATCCATAAACTTCAAAAGATAAAGTGCAACATGCACACTCATGTTAATTTCAGCTAGGCTATAGTCAAATCATTAAATATGTAAGGTGTTTCTTTAATTACTAATATCGTCTATGCTCATCTCAGCATCCCACGCTTAAATTAATTTAAAGTTTTTAAAATTGCTCGACTATTTTGACAGCGTTGTAATTAGAATTATTATGGCTGCCATTTATTCAATATTCCGCGTAAGCAAAATTTGAACTCACCAATACAAAATGGATATGTTAAGATATATGGCAGACAGTCTACTGTAGTTAGAATGTGAGTCTTGAAAATTATTATTATATCCATGCTGAACTTGAATCGATATCTAAGCCAGACCCCTACCCGCTTTAGATATCGATATCTACATTTTCCTTCTACACTAAAGTATTATCTGTAGATCCTGCCCGTAGATTGTAGATAGGAAAACGCAACTCTTTATGCACATTAAACATCCAATAAATGTGAACCTAACCAGGCGTTATTACCAGAGTATTTCCCCGTTGTTTTTCGTTAGTAACGTTGTGACGCTACAGAAGTAAAAGTAGAAGTGAAAGAAATCCAAAGGTATATGATCACAAAGGAATGCTATTCCTATTTCTACTCGCTTGAGCTGATTATTTTGTTTTTAAGTCTATTGGATTTTAGAAAAAAAAAATCTGGGTTTCCCTTCGTTGTCTGCTTCTGGTCCTGGTCCTGGTCCTGGGCTTAGGTCTAAATCTGATGGTTGGGTTGCTCAAGGCATTTAGCATATATATAGATAAGAAAAAAAGACTCTAAAAATCGGGAATTATTACCTTCGCTCGACTTCCCTGTAGCTGCGTATCTGTACGTACATCGTCAGCTCAGTTTCAGTCTTGAGTATGCAAATAAAAAATACGCACATGAGAAGTCCGCTTTTCCAGTCTGATGAAGGGGAAAAGAACAAAAGAATTGAATAAGAAGTAAAAGACGTATACAAATAAAATAGAAGGGAATTTAAATCTCTATTTTTTTATGTAACTTTCCTTTGCAATGGCATGGGCTCTGGGCATTGCAGTTTCACATAGATTCCAAATTTCGTCTCCCGAACAAGTTAAGAGGAACTAGACGACCAGACGACAGGTTCTAAAGCTTGAGTTTCATTCTTAAAAATGTGAGTGTCAAGGATGGAAAATATAACGTAGAGTACCAGTATAATAGTTAGTGGTGGGTCATGGTCATATGGTATATGGCCTACGGATTATTGACAGAAAATCCAAGCCTCTATTGACAGTTACAACGACAATAGCCACTCTGTGATGGAAGAACAAAGACGTTGATTGTGATCTTTCGCTTCAGAAATTATGTAATTTTTCAATGCGTGTAACGCACAACAAAAAAGAAGAATATACCGATGTTGACATTCTTTACCTAGTAGTATATACTACAGGAAAAGTTAGAGTATCTGTCATGTAGTATCTATATCAAATTATTATAGTATCAGCTACTGTGATTCTGTGTGTTTCACACAAAACAAAGTAAACAACAGAAAGTGTCCTACTTACTCATATTTCTAAGAAGGTACATTGTTACAAAGCTTTGCCTAATATCAGCTCCGCTATATTCAACAATAAGTTTCATTTACAAACACGACTTGGAAAATTCGATGCTTCGCCCCATATGGCTCTGTTTTGCACGTCAGACGCAACATTTTTGGGGAATTTAAATTTCGCGCCAAATCTAAATCATCATCCTAAATTGTATTGTTTTATGCACGATTCGAGTATTAATCGCTTCAACAATCTAGTTGCATTCGTGTAAACGATGTTACAATTATTAGGTTTGAGAACTTTTTAATTTTTTCCGTAAAATTCGATTTTAATCTTATTAACGTATTTTTAATTTTAATAATATTATGCGCTTTAAAATTTAATGACAATTGGATGTAAATGTTGGAGGTGGTTTCCTTATCGGTCCTAGCAAAAGTCCAGTGCAGTATCCACTGGAGATATGAAGCACTGCTCCAGTTTTGGTTTTGGGCGAGTAATGCTTGAATTCTCCTACACAAAAAAAGTACCTGGATTTGTTATGATTCTGACTTCTTGCATGAACTACTTCTGTCAGTCCATTCATTTTTTATTGGGAAAGTACAACAAACCTTCACGTCCAAGTTCATAGTTCTCCAATATTTATTAAAAGAGTGATGAGAGTGTCAAAGAAGGGAGCTGACAATGATTCACGTAAAACATGTCCCAGAAGCTGTCCCCTTCCCTCCCTCCCTCCCTCCCTGATGGATGTCTCCACGTTTTTGGAATCATTTGTTTGTATGAAAAAAATAGAGTCCTTCCTCCACGTCCAAATGTCTTCGTTACATTACGCATTAAGATTTATGAAACCTGAGTTTCTTACAAAAAAATACTACTAGTAAAGTGTATCCAATTTATAGTGTAATTCTTGATTTCATTGCTCTACATTACGAGAAACCAGAGTTTACATAAGCAGGGAAACAATGCAAGAAAATGGCTATTTTGTATGTTTTTAAAATCAATATTTATAATGGGAAGAATTTTCAAAATAATAGAAAGCAAGAGGAGAAGGCCGACTTTCTTGTACCATAGTGAGAAGGGCCAATTCAAGACTTAAAACGAAAATAAAGGAAGTTGACTTGGGCTTGATGCTATGATAAAAACTTGTACAAAAAATAGTGTGCTACATTTAGAACGCGTGAGGGAGTAGGAAAATTCTGGTCTCCAAAATATGCAGTAGCCTCCTTGTTATTAGATTTTGTAGAGTGGGACCTTTGGGATCAAACCCTAGCTCGGTCTGGCCTGTTTTTTTTGTTTGGATTGGAAGTATAAAAGTGGACGGGAAGCTACTATACAGACACAGACAACAGACGTAGATAGTTCAGCTCCGCTCGTATGACTATTTCTATCGCTATCGTTATGTTTGGTCACCGCGCACTGCCGGAGCTATGGGACCGGAAAGGAAGGGAACAGAGGCAGAAGCTGAATCACAAAAATACATAGGACCCCATCCTATCATGATATAAATTCCTCCACCACAAACCGTAATGAAAGTCACATTTATTTTCTCTATTATCTGCAATACTCTCACAGAGAGATACATAATGTCAAGTCAAGTACCACTGTTTTTATCTATACAAATTATTGTACAGGTGCAAATGATTATTATCAACGCTTCAAATGCGTAATCGTACCAACACATTTTATATGTAACAATATTCCAATATATATGAGGCAAGGGTATAGCCTCGCACCCAATAAATATGCACCTAATCTCACAATCAATACAGATATGCCGTCAATTGAAAGGATAATACTGCCATTTAGCTAATATTCAAAATTCAATTCTTTTTGGCAAAAATCATAGTTAAAAAGTAGTCTTACAAGGAGGGATTTAATGAAACTTTATGAAAAACTGAACTAATTCCATTCTTTTAGTTAGCTAGTATATACTGCAAACCCATGAAATATTGTCTAGCCGGTATTGTACCTTCACCGAAGATATATCCCATAATGAAATGTTCTTCGGGCAACCAACATGATTCGATTGCCAAAAGACAGAAAAGCTAGTAAGTAGAAATGCAAAGCTGTAGAAGACATTGTGGTTGTGGCTTGAGCGTGTGAGTTTGAGTTTGTCTCAACTGAGGCCAACGCATGTTGTGCTGAGTTGAATTCATCTCCCCATCCACAAATTCAAAGTCTAAAAGTGAAGATCAAGAAGTGAGAGAGGGAGAGAGAGAGTGAGCGCGCGAGGAAGTGACCAAGTGGATGGAACTTTAGGAGATAAATCTCATCTCATTTCTCCAAACAACTTGCCCTAAAGGATGTACATATGCGCTCGTTTTCGTATCGGAAATCACAGTATAGTCATTAGTCAGTTGTGTTGTGTGCAAATTACACTGTGGAAGAGCACGTGCTTCTGTGTCATTACCTTCTATCTACCCCCTTCACTACTAAAACTAGGATCCAAACAATACAGGCCCGGATCCAGAGGGAGGGGAGCCACAGGGCACTTGCCAACTGCAGAATAAGTTTTTAACATTGGAGTAGTATAGGGGCATTTAAAAAAAGATGGCCAAGCTATGTGTGTACTTTGCCCACCCAATCAAAAAAATTTGGGATCCGAGCCTGAATGGACTCGACACACACGCTGCTAAAAACATACTAAAAAAACGAAGTGCTTTCGCTTTCCTCTTCCACTTTCCTATTTTTTCTGTCTATTTCTCTCTCTCTCTCTCTCTCTATCTCCCTTTGCCTTTTCCATTGCAGGACGTCGATGTCGATAAACGAATACATTTTTTTTTTCTCAGCGCAAGGACATCTTTAGAAGTTAGAGCTTCAATACACACAGACACACACACACACATATGCTAAAAATTCAAAACCAAGTAATTCTTCCCGTTCAGATCCCACCTAGACCTATGAGATAGATGTGCATTTTAGCTATTCTATGTGGATCTATACATTAGAAGATGAAACTGAAATCCGAAATCCGAGACCGAGACCGGGACCGAGACTGAGACCGAAGCCGAAACCGAATCCGATCCGCTGTGACCAACTGAATACGTTAACTCTGCATGTGGGGAAGATAGCGGAGACTTGGAGACGTTGACGTTATAGAAAAGAAGAGAGAGAAGAAAATGAGAAAGACTTCCTAAGGAAAAGCAAAGGAGTGGCCATTATGGTTGTGTCATGTTGAGGAGAGAAAGGCGAAGCTCGGCGATTTTATGGATTTGCATCAATATGTCACCCTTCCACTTCCCTCAACCGGCTCCACTCTCGACTTTTTGTCCGAATGACCTATGCCATATAAATTCCATTATAAATTTCCCTCCCCTTCCCTTTCACAACTCGCCTATGTATATACTATAGGAAATACTATACAGTTTATGGAGCTGAATATGGCGCTATATATATATGTAGCCATGTGCGTTGTACTTGTGCTGGACCGGACGACGACGCGAACTCAGAGGTTATGTTCGTAGTCCGTAGATAAGCAGTTATGGCGCTTGTATTTTTATATAAAAAGCAGGATTTTGAGCAACTCCTGAACCCTGTAGCCCTGTCCATTCTAACAACTCCCATTTGTCTACCAACAACATATTATGGAATATCCGACCCAATCCAAATCCAAATCCAAAGCCAAAACCAAAGCCGGGACCGGGACAGACCAAGACCAAACCCCATGTGTGTGTGTGTTGGAAACATATACAGTACAATTACGTATCGTGAGGTACTTGCGGGCGAAAAGATATTTTGAAGATGTACATAAAAATATCTATAAACTTAGCATACAGAGACAGTAGAGGACCATCAGTCGAAATGTATATCTGTGTTTAATGTAATGGCATTACGGTGGCTTCTCCTAAGCTGAGTCCCTACGCCAAAGAGTTATCTGTATTTTTTGGGCAGAAGTAAAACATAATATATCGCTGTGGAGTTCAAGTCAAGATTTAAGATGAATGAACCTAATGTACGCATCTGTACATGCCCTACGATTAACATTAAACACACATGTCCGGTTTGGAGGGTTGGCATTGGCAAATCCACTATAGCTCTCTCTCGCTCTCCCTCTTCTCCTTCAACTCAGAATGTGTGTCTGAATCTGGAATCTGGATTCTGACTCTGGATATACATTATCTATAGCACGTCTACCTAGATTATAGATGGAGCCGGAATCCACACTACTTATATGTACATAAACTAAATGCTGGATTTGTGAGTGAGATGGCTATATATATGTGCGCGATACGGTCCTGAGTCCTGGAGAATATTTTTGTTGAATTGTGGACTAAAAAGATAGAGAGAGAGAGGGAGAGAGAGTCGCATTTATTTCCTTTTAGATCTTTAAGACATGAAACGAAGACCGAAGACCGGAAAAGACATGAGAAAAAATCTTCTTAGATTCAAAATGATTGATGGATCATTTTTTATGAGTCGAGTCAAAACTTTTATTGTTTATGGACAGTCCTCGAAACTTATTGGATGGTAAATCACTTTTATGTGCGTGCTTCTGCTTCTATATTTCATCTATTACGAGCACATTATTGATTCGTTGGGTGTGTGAAAATCTCAGGGAGATTTTAAGAATTTACCCTACTCCCACATATGAACACTTTATAGCTGTTTACAGTCCACTTTTAGAGTGTCCAGGCCCAGTACCAAGGAGGGCTCTACGTGACCATTGCTGTATGCCGATATTTACATTATTAGTACCGATACTTCTAAATGGGACTTTCAACATGCCTATCTGTATCAGTTACACATTAAGATTTTAAACACTCACAGATTACGTGTCAATCAACCACATTTTTTAAACCTACAAATTATTTTATATTTGTAGTAATCCAAAATCCTGTTATCAAAAATCCAATTTTTATAAGTCAAACTGAGGATTAGGGATTGACTTTTTAAATTAAAAAAGGAACATTCCATGGTGGAGCGGTAAGTGCATGTCAATTTATAAAAGGAATACTTTTTCGATACTGTAAACCTTAGCTGAACTTCATGGGTTTACATGCTGCTGTGTAATGGGAGAGGGGAAGGAGCTCGCCATAAAAACTAAATGCCACCGAAAATCGAGTCAGTGGTTTCCTCGTCTGACCTGATAGCCAAGTTTCATTTTACGTCCACCCTAAAAATATCTTCGATTATTGAAAATTCCCCTTCCCCATCATTCCTTCCCTCTTCCGTCTCCCCCACCAGTTCAGTGCTCAGTATTATAGCAATTTCCTCTGCGGGGCTCAATTTGATTTTGCCATATTTTTTTGGGGTGGGAGAGGGCGAGGGACATTTTTATGTCCCAACACACAAAATTAACGTTGTTCTTTTCTCATAATTTGTGCTTTTCCAAGTTTTGGCCAAACGTAAGTTATTACATTATCATTAAACTAATTTCTAAATGTAATAAGTGGTTTAAAATTTTTAAACCTTTGCACTTTGGTACACACTGTAGGATAAAATTGTGTTAGAATTTTCTTGGTTTATGGCTTTATGCCATGAGTACCATAAGGCAATTAATAATATGATATAAAATCAAAACTGGGGACATTTATTACAGTCGTTGTGGTTCCATATGTGTTTCAATGAGATGTTCGTGTGAAGTAATCATGCCACGCAAAATGCAAATACATCATTTGATTTATATATTGTGCATGACAACCCTCTTCATCGTCGTCGTCGTCGTCATCATCATCATCATCGGTCTACTTATTAAAGTTGATAGTTTTAATGGGAATGAACTTTCCTGAACTGAGTGAAATGTGAAATCCTATCCCAATCCTGTATGTAGTAAAGTACCTTACCTTACATTTTATAACAATGCAGACAAGAGAAAACAGCTGTAGAGCTGTGTACAACCCGAGGAGTAAAAACTCCAAACGCAAAAGTGTTATCAATTTCTGAACATACAACTTGCACACTGCACATGAAAAATGAGATAAAATAATAATTGAATAAGTAGATGTTGGTAAAATAAAAATCCCTCTCCACGCCTCCCACCCACCAAGACCTACTATATTATGCCCATGCAACGAGAACGACAAGCCCAACTGCACCACCACAACTACAACCAGGGCAGGCAGACCCACCTTAAATATTGATTGTCAAAAAAATAAACAAATAATATTTGTATAAGGTTCGCATGATCAAATTATGATTACAATAATACGTTATACCGCAATCTTCAAAGTAAGAATGCAGGAATGAGAATTTAAATTGACGACAAAAGTAGTTATGTACCTAGCTACTCGCAGACTTTAAGTAGGTAGGTAGGTATATTTACAATTATAAAGACATGTCTATATAGACAGACTCGCAGGCTCAGGCTCAGACTCTCAGACGTAGAACCCGAACCAAACCCAGGACTTTTAGATACTCAGAAACTGTTCGTGGTCGTGGTGCAATCATCAAGAAATGAACTGAGATATTGCGTGAGCTTATTTATATTTTGAGAAGCTTGAGGCTAATAAGCGTGCATTTGTGTGTGTGTCTACGTTCATGTTCACGTCTCTCCCGCAAATTTTTTTCTCTCTCATACTCATACAATTGACTTGCATGATGTAACTTACATGAATCAAACGTTTCGAGAGACCCTTTGGTGCTTTTCCAAATGCTCAACGACCGTAACTGAAGTTCCATACGTGGCCGTAGACATAGACGTAGGCGTAGCAGTAGACGTAAAAGACTAAAATACGAACAAGAATTTATTTGTGCATGCTATTTTCCCTCGACTCTGAATGGGAGTTCTAACCTACGTATGTAAGTAGTGTGTATAAAATATATACCAAGCTCGCGTCCGCCAGGCTGTATACGGATCTTGAATTTTCTAATTTCAAGTATCCAACTTATTCTTGTGCTTATTCTTATCCGGGAAGCAAAGTAGAGGCTGATAAGCTAATTTCATGACCTCTACTTAATACTCCCATATAGTCATCATGTGAGGGGACGACGAGGGTGCCCCATTTGTGTACATATGGACAATCTTACCCAGCACAACAGTATTACCCACGCCTAGATAGCCAACAAAAAATGCAACTAC
Source organism: Dicyrtomina minuta (assembly GCA_949802685.1). Lineage (NCBI taxonomy): Eukaryota > Metazoa > Arthropoda > Collembola > Symphypleona > Dicyrtomidae > Dicyrtomina > Dicyrtomina minuta. The sequence goes on from OX461810.1 coordinate 30,627,383, forward strand.
AGCCAGTACTGCTACTATTACTATTGCTACTACTACTACTGTATTTGACTACAGAATTGTAGCTGAATCAACACTACTCAAGTCATGAGGAAAGTTTCCCAGTCTCTTTACTCCCATATACTCCCATACAGTTGAGCACAGTTTTGGTTTCTGTCTTCCCTTTCCGTCCTTTTACTAGCTCGCTCGCTCGAGGAAAGGGTGTTCACAAACTTTGACGAAGTAGAAAGCTTAACAACTTTTACTTTTGCTCGTACAATGAACATATACGTATAACCCCTCTCCCACTCCGTCGCTTAAATTATAAATACTAGCAAAGTACATGAAACAATACAAATATTATTAACAACGTTTACGTTCACTTTCGTTTTCAGAGTCAGGCCAAAAAAAAATTGGAAGAAGGGGGGAAAAAGTTTAAGAGAAAAGAAATGGAGGCTTCATTAAACACAATACAAGTGTGGTGAAGGAAATCAATTAAATAGTTTCTTGGAAACCAAATGTTGCGTCTTGGCGTCATAATGAAAAAAGTTATTGTGAGATTCCATATAGTTTAGTTCCATTTAATTTTACAATTAGAAAATGACTCTGACGATGGGAATTGTTCTCCTTTCCCTTTGTCAGTAATATGTAGCATGAACGTAGTTGACTGTGAATAGTAAAATTAAGAAATACTTATTAGAACAAAGGAAGCAAAACTAATGGTAACAACTATTATATGTAGTGTGTGTAAGGCTCTGACTTCTGAGTACTACTACTTAGGCCAATTACCGATACTAATTTCTCTATTAAGGAACATGAAAAATATATTTTGTACATGAAGTCCCTTTGAAAATTGTAACTGAATTCATAAATAAGGATTCTAATCGTAAGTTTCAGCCTTTATATTTCTGGGTATTTTGTATTATTAATTTTGTTTTTATTGAGCCGGGGCTGAGCAGAGTGGGAGGAAGGAGAGAGAATTGGAGAATGGCTTCATTGAACTTGCTCCTCAAACTATAAACTGACTTGTAGTATTAAGACTTTGACTCGGGCTCATCATCATACGGAAGGGCATCTAGAAGATTATAAGTTACATTAACTGACTCTATGGAGAAGAAAGTATTCAAGCATGTGTCTTGTTCCCTCCCTAGCCCACACAGGCACACACACCATCCTCCATCCTCCATGCTTCCCAGCTCCAGCTCCAGTACAAATAATGCACACACACATTATGGAGAGATGTAAAGTAGGGAAAGCGGTCCCAGGAGAAAGTCAGGGAGTCTCTCGAATTTTCCCCATCGCTCCCGCGTAGAATGAGAAGTGGAAGTGAAATACTTTTCGTTCCTTTCCTTCAAAAATTTTCCAAAGTCAAATTTGGAAGAAGACGAAGGAGAGGGAGAAGAAGAAGAAGAAGAAGGCTGATTCCTTCGTGGAAACTGAGAGTTAAACCTCTGAGCATGAAACATACTGAATACTATGTCAGGAATTACGAGGAGCATGAAGGATGGGCTATGGCAATGACTATGGATACGAGTCTATATTTTACTGACGGGGAGATGCAGCAGAGGAGAAGCGGAGCCAAGTTGAGATAAAAATAATTCTTGTACTCTCAAACATATGCACTATTATTAATATATGTCCTTCCAACCAAAAATGCATACCGATCTTTTTCTTATACCCCTTCAAGAAACAACCCTTGAAACCAGAGTTGGTTGGGCCTCCGTCGGGCAACGGATGGGATTGTCCGGCGGCTCAAAGTCAGTCGTGATCGGCGTTTTTCCATCGGCCCAGGGTAGGCAATAGAACGGTCGGCTGAGCAGAGGACCAACGGTGGTGCGTGGCTTACACACACATTTATACGCCGTCGGTACTACGTCGGACCGCTGGCGGATGTAGCTTATTCGCCGAGGGGTGCCCCCTTCCCCCTCCTCTTATATTTATGAATTACTTTTGATGCTTTTTCTATAGTTTAATGCATGAGATAACAAATAGGGAAATAATCAAACTCATCCATTATCATATTATTTCAAAACATCTACTTCCTGCTCAGTTGATCATTTAACAATTACAACGCTATTGGTCAAACCCAAATAGACATTCATCAATTTCTGTGGCAAGTGATTTCTAACTTTCTTAAAATTCAGTTAGTGAATAGAAACAACAACATAATTTAACACTCGCAAAAACGTATAGAGCCCCATGGTTTCTGGGGGGGGGGGGTATTTTATTGACAACGCCTGGACAGGAAACACACACTATTTGTTTTACTATACTGCAGCTGTTTTCTTTAACTTTAACCACCGCCACATAATTAAGGCCGTGGAGATATCGTGAACTAAATGTTTTTCTATAATTTTTACTAACTAGCGATCGCTAATAAAATTACAATAAGGAATCAACAGCAGACACAACTTTTGTAAATGGTGTTGCAGATCCTCTAAAAATTCACTGCCGTTTGTTATGTGGTGGTAGTCAAAGTTAAAGTCACGACAACTGAAGTTATAGTAGAAAATGTAGAGTTTAAGTATCCTATCCAGTTGTTGTCAAAAATAAATAAATGTGAAAAATTAACTTAACTTGAATTACAAAGGAAATAATTAAGCACTAGTGAACTTATGTGATTCATTGAACTATAAACTGTTCAATAAAGCACACTGAAAAATAATAAACCTAATATAAAACACTTTTTAAGTTTACGAAAACAACCGAGCTTGAAATTAGTTTTGAAAAAACTTAAAGTTTTGCGAACTCAAATGTCGAGATGTTCCTTCTATGCTTTCGTGTGACTGAATGTGAGAGGTACAGTTAAAACTAATGCCGGTGAAAATGCCTCGCAAAAATAAGCAGTGTTGGATGTCGAACGGAAGGCAGCCCGAGGTAGACTAGGCTGATGACGTCATTAAGTATCGGGAATAGGTCGACAAGCAGCTCATTCCCCGCTAGTCTCACAGCCTGCCGTTCCTACGAACAACCAGCGTTGGCCCGACGTTCCGAGTCTCGATTAAGTATCGGCTGGCCTCCCTTAACCAGCTGGAACTTAAACCGCCCATCCCGACCAAAATTTTACGTTGGCCCAACGTTCGTGGTTTGAAGGGAATACCAGCCATGTTGTAGGTCAAAGCCTTTTAAAAAGTACTAGGCCTATCACACTGTAGAAAACATAGTTTTCTGTGTAACTGTTTAAACGTAAATTAAATTAATATTACTCGAGACTTTCTAAACGCTCATTTCTACCTATTTACATAATTTATTTTTGTATATATTTTGGAAATTTTGTAAAATCTCCAAAATTTCATCCACATGTGTTTTGAGAATTAAACAATAATATTCTGCATGGATTTTTACAAAACCTAAACCTTACCAAACACAATTTTAAAAAATACAAAAAAACATGTTTACATTTTGTAAAAACTGTAATAATCTTTATTTGCTGTATGAAATACCAAATGTATGTTTTTCAAATGCCCGCAGTGTTTTTATTGCGTTTTCTTAAACAAAAAAAGTCTAGCTTCATTTATCAAAATATTTAATATATGTAGGTACATATATTTTAGGGCGAATTTTTAATGAATAGTTTGGATGCAATTAAAAATAAGGTACAAGATTTTCATCGCTACAATGCAATGCAATGCAATGCAATGCCCTTTCAAAAAAAAATAGACACGAATTTGCATATTTGAATTTAGTTTTGAAAGTCTAGTGTTGATCCTTCAATGAAAGATATGAATTTCAAGTTGGCTTTTTGCATTACATAATTATACACAAATGCACATTACGTACAATATGTAGACTACACACAACCAATGTGAAATGAAAATGGGCATGGGACGTGCTTGGCAATATTAGGAGAGTGTCTTGGTCTTGATACACTTTGCGTTTAAGGAAGGAAAACGCAAGGAGTGAGGAAGCAGAGAGCAGACTGACTGAGTGACTAGCTGGCTCGCTCCGCTCTTGCTGACTAATATCTTCTAATGTAAGCTTTGTACATTTCATCTCTCGTCAGTAGCTCCTTCTAAAGACTTAGTGAAAGGCCACGTGTGTACTTATGTATTACATTACACATCCTCATTCAACGGATTTCCAATGGGAGAATGGTTTCAAAACGAAGGCAGGACTTTGCTACAGAAGTTGCATAATAAACTATCTTATATGCTGCAGTATTACATCAACAATTCCCATCCAAGTCCAGTCAGTCTAGGCTCGAGACTATATTCCATGCATACGATGTTTTCCCTTCTTTCACTCTCGCGCTCTTTCTCCCTCTTATGCTTTGACAAGAGAAAGTGAAAGTCAGAGTCGATTTTTTTCGAAAGTTAGAAATGTAGATCTCTGCTCTGTACAACAAGTACGGAGTCAGGAGAATTTGGCTTCATATCACTGTATATTCTTAGACACACATATGTAAGTTTAGACTTGGACTTGGATTTGGACTTAGCTTGGCCACGGCCACACAAGGTTTGGGTCCCTTTGGATCGGTTTATGCTTTCTCAAGAATTATTGGCAATAATCCAATGTTGTTCGATCCTCGTCTCTCCTCTCTCTCTCGCTCTCTGTACTGGTCCTTTGCATTTCGGCTTCAGCCTTTTGTATTTTTTCCACATTTGTTTCTTTTTTCCTCATTTTCTTTAACAGCTCTCACTGGAGAACTTGAAAAATTACTGATAATCTAAAGCAATTTGAGACCCTAACTAAAGATACTCGTTTACTGATATAGTAGGGTGTAGCCACTGTAAATGGGAAACTTATTTCCGCGAAATATTGTACAACTCATTTCCGTTGAGGGCTGCAACGGGTCTTAAAAACAAATCTAAGCTAATGCAAAATTATTAAATACTCGAGCACTGGAGCATATTATTTTCAAATATAAATTGGATTGGCATTACATCAATTGTAATTTCACCTTTTATGTGTAACAAATACTTCAGTTATAAAGTTTGATTACTTCAGCATGGCTTTGGAGTATGATGGTATCGCTGTCCAATATTTTGTGCATTATGAAGAATAATAACGTGTTGAACAAGTTCAATAAGAATCAACTGTCACTATCAGAGTCAGACTCTGAATGGAGCTTCTCAAGACACTGCAGTGGCACGATGGGTTATGAGCTGTACTGTAGCAGTATTTACATACCTACTACGTCGTTGTCGATGGCGTTGTCATGATCATAGGGGGTCATTTTGAGACACGAGTCTCTCTATTACTTTATTGTAAATATGTGTGAATAGGGAAGTGTTGGCGTTGGCGGTGGAAACCCTTTGACAGCCTTCTTCCCCCGTCTATCAGCTCATACTTGTTTTGTACGTTTTTTAATATCTGCATCATATAATGGCAATGTAATTTTTCCTCACGGGTAGACTTCACCAACTAAATGACATTTTACGATTATACCTGTCAGGGATGTGTGCATATACCTTTCAAAGCTATCTGTAGCGTGAATGTAATAGTAGATACTATACTGTACCTATCGATCTCCATATCTGTCTCAATAGGAATTTCACAGCCTACGTCTTTATATTGCAACTGTATCTGTCTCAATCGCTTCGACTTTGTCCTCATACCTCATATTCATACATTTTTACCTCCTTAAAAGACTCTTTTGTGTGAATATCAATCATTGGACTGACTCTACTTGGCGACTTGACGTCATATTTTTGTATTATTCCCTAATATGGTAGTATTTTGAGTCATCAATATTGGCATTGCATTAATTTAATACAAAATAAAATCTGTCGAAAAATGCAATCTACTGATGCGTTTGCTATTCACTCCAAATGCAACTCAACAAAAACTAGATCACACAGAGACATTGATTGCTCAAGCTGATGTACCAAAACCTAAATGAAATAATGATGCAACATGTAACTATAGAATTTTTGATACGACAGCAATATAACAATACATATTGAAAATATATCACCATCTTCCCTAAAAGCTCTACTAACAATGTAGTACAAGAAGGAGATGCACATGTGTACAGATTTTAGCTGTGCTTCGTTTTTGTAACGTTGAGGAAAATTACATGAGGCTGTAAGCAAAATCTAAATGAACGTAGTGTACTAACATCCGTGTTTACAAATGCACTTGGGGCAGATTTTTAATTTTTAATAAAGACCCAGATACTGTTTCTCGTGTGTGGAAACAATTAAACTGCAGTATCATCCATTGTTAAGCTTTTGAGTCAGTTTTTCGATCTGCGTTTGTAATAAATATATGTAATGCAAGTCATATAAAGATTTAAAACTTTATTTTTCTCAACTTGCTAACGGCGGGAAAAACTGACCTTGACAAAATCCGTTGCATGTGAATTATTTAATGCACAAGTTGTAATTGAAAAAACAATTATACCGCCTTTACATGAGCTACAATGAGACTAGAGTGAATGTATGTGTCTGTTCTGTACATGTCTGCATTCCACTTTGACTTTGAAGTTGCATTCCATTTGAACTCCTAGGTTTAAAATCTTGCAAGTGAAGTTTACTATATTTGGAGTACTCAAGAGTATTACAATTACATTGAAAGTAAATTTAAATTAGCAAGGGATTACATTTTTTTGTAAAATTAGTTGGGTCAAAACCCTGCCCTTTCCTCCCTGTAGAATGCGCAAGTACGCTCCGTGCAAGGGAAATACATAGTAAGGTAGGAAATTAATTTTTGAGCTCTTGGGAAAATTACACACATGCAGGGAGTTTGACTTTGACTTGACTCTCTCTCCTTTCCTTTCCACATTTACTTTCTTTTCGCTTCCTATGCTATGGCGTGGTGTTCCTGGCCTCATGGCATATAATATAAGTAGAAGTACAAAAAGTAGAAAAATAGAAAGCGAAAGTGAAAGTATTCGTGCTTCGACATACCTCAGTTCTTGGCTTTCTGACTTTCTTTACATTTTGTATATTATATGTTGTATGTGGGAGGGGAAAAAAACTTTCTTAATTTCCTCAGTCGTGTTTGATACATTGCATAGTTGCTGATTACGTTTATTTACAGACCAAACCTAAGTGCATATATATAGCCATAGAGAATACCTTCGTCTAGACTGAGAACCTAGAGTTTCTACAATAACTCTCGTCCTAGTTGAACGTTGAACATATTATGTTGCTTACGTTTAGATCCAAGAACCAAGGTACACGTACGTAAGGTACCTTAACTTTGCAGGTCAAAGTCATATAGGGTATACATAATATAAGCAGTGGCTGCTTTCTTGGACGCTTTTATTTTCCTTGGTGAAATATCAAGGGATGAGTATATGGGCATGGAGAGACTGTGTAGAAAACTGAGTAAGTGGGAGAAAAGTGAAGAGAAAAGTGGAGTAAAAAGGATTTGATTGGATATTGGATTCTTTTGAAGTCACATTAGGTTCAAGTCAGTAGACTGAGCTCAAGATTGACTTTGACTACGTCTTGAGCTTCACAAGACTTTCTCTCTCTCTCTCTCTCTCTTCAGGTGTCTCTCGCTCCCTCAACCTCATCTCTCTTTAGCCTTCCTCTTCCATGTGCTCAACATTCAAGGGATAAGTTCTATAGGCCTATGGGCTCAAACGAAATTTAATTTTTTTAAATTTCAAAGTGTAAATACTAATGGGATCTTATAGGATTTTTTAAATTAATTTCCCTATACCTCTCCCATGTCTTTGTAAATGTAATTAATTATCCCCTTTAGAGACATAATTCCCTCACATACCTTTTTTAAAAGTCATTTTGCAACAACAAACACAAATACAACCTGACCTCTTTTTAAAGTGTTTTTATACTTGCGTTGCGCAAACTTTTAGAAAGCTTGTAAAAGAGTTTTTGTGTTGCCATGACGAGTTAATACATTGATGCCAAGACGTATGTATGTGAATGCCCCCGTCTGACTTTTGACTTGTGTTTCGGCTATTTTCTTTATTAAATTAGTTGTAACGCACTTATGCAACTATTTACTTTGAAACGGTAAAACTAACATGATATATAGTATAGAGTCTTACAATAATTAATACGTAAATATTTGTACATGTAAACGTTCCCCGTGAAGAATTTCTACAGTGATAGTAGCAGGTACTTTCTCTATGCTACTTACTTGCCACTTGTCAGGTTACGTATTCCAAAAAAAATAGAATTACATTGTGTCATTAAAATTCCGTAGCAAGTTTATTGACCTTACAAAGGTTTGCAATTTTTATTTCGTTAGCGATTTTAAAAAATTAAGAAGCTTCTAAAAACTCCTGGGGGAAGTTGCGCCAAACCTTGTTTTGGGCCCGGGAGTTATGAGGAACCATAGTAAAAAAAACTCTCTCCATTTGATTCAATGCTAATAAAGACCGTGGAAGTTAATAGGAACCCTGTAGTTATTGGAAGCTTTACGGTACTTTTGTTTTTAGTCAGAATAGAGTTGCGTTATATACCCTACGCTTCATTTACGCTTCTTGGATGAAAGAAACTCTTGCTAGGGATCATAAGTGGGTTGGAGGCTGGAAGAAGAAATCTTGCTAGAAGCTTTTTATAATGTATGCAATACATTTATCGTGGTTCTCCACACTTTGGAACTGACAAAAGATTAAAGGGGCCGCTATACAGGACTATAAGAAGAAGGAAAGCCTCTGTATTCCATTTCATATCGACTGTATCCTCCTCTTCAAGATTATAGCGTGCCAAAAGTTTACATCTGGAGCGTAGTGTATGTTTTACTTGTACCAGCATCAGAAGGAATTTGGCTGTATCTTGCTACGGTAAGACGTACGATCATCTGACTATGAGCTGGGAGACTATGTGTTCCATGTGTCTATCCATCTCCTGTGTACATTTGAGTCCTGTTGTCGGTATGAACAGTAGCATGTTGGCGTTGGCATGTTCCAAGCTCCGGCCTCTGTTTTGTAAGCATAGGTTTGAAATATTATAGCATTCAAGGCAATGTCCGTATTAAAAGTTTCTATAAAGCTCATAAATTATCACATGAAGCGTCATACGCACTAAACAAGCTCTTCCCTCTAGTTCCTCCTTGGATTTACAAAATAAGTTTCCCAACTACAACAACAAAAAAGCTTTAGTTCCTTTTAAACTTATCTTTTGCCAACGGAAACAGGCGAATCTAGCTTATGTGATTTAAATGGATTCCAACGAGTCATAGTTAGTACTAGTACGAGAATATCATAATATCATATCACATAGATTCATGTATTACTAACAATTTGAATTTACGTACATGTGCTCTACAACTCTACACAGTCAGAGTTCTTCGTTCCAGTTCCAGTCAACACTTTCGCTCATTCTTAATGCGCCCTCATGTCCTTCCTATTTTCTCTCACAATCAGTATCCAATTATCATACATTCAACTCTCCTCAGGCTTGAACCATGGCATGGTGACTTTTTGAATTTTCTTTAAAAACAACTCCAAATTAGGACTGCATCTCTAAGGCAGAGTTCTGAGAAAGAACATCCACAATGGGACCGACTTGGGTCCCTTTTGTTTTTGCTTGTATTAATATTAATTTTAACAACGTATACGCACTTCCTGACTGTATAATTTCGCTTCGGTTTCTGTAGACACTAAATTAGTCTGATTCCATAAATTAAGAAGAAACGTGGATCATAGCTTTCAAGAATCGTCACGTTCTTTTATTGAAACTCCCAGTACTCACTCAGTACGCACAGTAACAAACGATCCCAAACAAACGAGTCCAAATTCTGTGAAAAATCCGATCAAATAATGAGTACAGCAACTGGTATGATCTTCCCCAAAAATGTTTAACTATTTCAAGAATTTTCGGAAGGTAATAAAATTATTTTCAAAAAATACAGGCTGCCTACTTCAGAATTGGTGGCTTATTTTAATATGTCAGCCACTAATATTCCTCCAAAAATCTAGGCATTCTCCAGTGTTGGAATTGTACAGCTAAGATAGAAACTCTTAGTCGTGCCCTTGGTAAGTGCACTACTGAGAAAATTGCACGAGGCATCACGAGATTTGATCAGTAATTCAAAAGGTCTACTAAAAAGGAGGACTAAGTGGGGTGTCAGAATGAAAATGGGCAGCTACTCGAGGATCAACCCTGGTAAAACATCCCCATTTATACAATACTAAATAGATGTTTACAAAATCTGATAAAAATATTGAAAATCTATTTGTATGTTGCTGCGCCGTAATCGTCTTAATGACAAATATTATTGTAGCATCAGTGTAATAAACTTGTTTTCTTCTTCTTCTTCAAGTATCCTACAGAAAAACAAATTCATTCCAAATAGATTGTAGTTACTTATTTTTACTTTTAAAAGAAAATAATATTATTCCAATAAAATTATGTATACAATTTTCAACCATTATTAGCACGAATTTGCATCTGAATTTGCATTTCTACATACATGATGGAAATTCAAAAGCTATGTGCTAAATTGAGCCAAAATATTTGCGTGAGTATTTCGATTGAATTGATAATACAGATACAGGCATATCTACTTATGTGTATACGTGTAATGTGAAGGCAGATTAGTATGTAGGATTTTCCTCGAACAAATGCGTATACTGTACTACTTTTGAGAATATGGAACTGGGACGAGCTGGGAGTCTGGAACTGAAATGTACATTATAATAGTAACGGTTGCAGTTTCTGCAACAGCGCCACAGGCTTGTCGTCTGTCTCCCTCGTCCTCGTCCTCGTCCTCGTCCTGGGGACCGTCATTTCATTTAGTAATATTTCATTTTACCTCATAAATCATTCTCACATCTCTAAGGATGTTTTCAAATTTTTCTGCTCCATATAAATTTATTGAATGCATTTTTATTTCACATTTAGGTTTGCTCGAGAAAAAAAAATTCTTGCTCGGATGTTTGGATTCTCAGGATCTGTAGTCTGCAGGATATATTTTATATTTATTCATGTTTATTAAATTGATACGATTTTATGAGACCCATGGATATATAGCTATAATTATATTGTACTATGCACAATTTTATACGTTTATATTAAATTTATTTTTAAATCATTCGATAGTGTAATAAAAACAGGATTAGCAGGTGTAGGCTCTGTATATACAAGACGCATCTACTTACATTTAAATTTTGAATATTTTTGCTCTATATATAGAGTGAGTAGTCAGGGAAAAAAGGAGTCAACATCAACTTTATGAATACTGCATGTGTTCTGCATTCCAGTAATTGAAAAAAAAATGAAAGCTTATCTTAACACCTCATTAATTTTTGGCTGTAGTACAAGAAAAGTTGGACTGTGTCTGGAGTGTATGTACTGTAGTGTTGGCATCCCTTCTTAAGTTCTATAACGTAACTTTCATTTTTCATGCGGTTTTTGTTTCATCCAAATCAACATATGGAAACGGCAGCCGGCAGGCTGGAGGCAAGGAAAAGTAGGGAGTTTGACAGTGACTGAACAATTGAAGTTTTTTTCTTCTTCATTTTTTTCATCTTTCTTTCTCTCTCGCTCTCATAGAAAGTTAAGGGTAATTACAAGGTTCATTGTTAATTATTTGCAATTAACTTTTCTCTTTTACAACTTTTTATTACCAAAAACTTTTAGTTTTACTTTGAGACTTTCACATTCACCATATTCGGTGTCGGCCGAGATAGGGACAGGGACGACGGGCGGACATTCACGGTCGTGACAATGAACGCTTAAGTGTTGAGTCCTTGAGAGTTTTGAGAGTTTTGAGAGAATTTAAAAGAAAAAATGCCTAAATAGCTGCATTTTTGTTCTCAATGGGATGAATGGAGGGAATGGGGAAATATTTAAATCCGAGTCTTTTGTAATATATATTAAATGTAAAATAAAACCAAGAGTCATAAACCATAATGCTTCTATTTGAGCGGGTGCCAAATGTGAGACAGTAGAAGTGTAGAACTGTATAAAACCACTTCATATAACTACATAGATATCATTTTCTTGGCAAAAAGCATACTGCTTACCATAACCTTATATCGACGAAAGAGAGAGAGAGAGAGAGAGACAAAAAGAGAAAGCACACACATTAAATTACATTCTGATTCCCGTCTATGATTTTTGATTTACGAACACAAATTTAATCCATTGCATTCTACGACAATTCTAACTGTTTTAATCGTCTAACATTAAAAGTCTTAACAGAATATTTGTTAATTTACCTCTATAATTTTTATACATTTGTAACTATCTACTTTTATCGGAGAATTTAGCAAGTTGCAAGTATATTATTAAATAATATAAGCATTACTTTTCTCAAGTGTAGTTGTAAATTAAATTGATGAGGCATTTTTAAAATATCCTTATGTAGTAAAAGAGCTAGGAAAAAAATTAATTAGAAGTTTGTTTTTGTTGTTGTTGGCTATATTAAATAAATGAAAACTAAAAACAGTAATTGATCCCATGATTACTTTGAGATAAAGCCAAATTATACAGTTTTATATACATTGATGATAATCCGGAATTTTTACATTGAAATTTAAATAGTTTATCGAAGACATGTGTAAAACGGTGGCCGGTACCGGCACCGGCAATGGTAACATCTCCAAAACTAAAGGCTTTTCCATTTACATTCTGAATTCGTATGATAAGCAATAGAAAAATAACAATAAACTATACTACAAGCCAAACCACAAAATCAGCAGCAGGACATAGACCACCGCTGTAGCTGTAGCTGCATTCATAGGTACGAACGGAAAAGTAATTATAAAACAAAATACAACCCGAACATTGTACGGGACTAACCTGGATAATTTTATCTTTGAATTTAATTTTGATTTTGATAAATTATGCCCGTCCTAGGCTGAACATGCAAACGAGCGATAAATTTCAAATCCTATGGTATAATAAACTTGGAGTAAATCAGAAATGGGAAACATACAATAATGCATGCAAGTAGCTTTTAACCGCGACCTTATAGCCATCATTCCGAGTTCATTCAAACCTATGAACCTAAACCTACCTACATAATTTTTATGTTATAAATAAAATAAATAGTCAAAGTCCGCTGTGATTACTTATTCTGTAATCAGCCCTTGGTCAGTCCATGTTTTTAATAAACTAAACATTTTTTCCGTCTGGATTTGAACTCAGATTTGAAAAAAAACTTGTAACTTTTAGATTTGGAAATGGATAGAATTTAAATGAGTATAATGTACCTTACCTACGTGTAATGTGTAACATATAGCATATAGCGTATAAGAAGGGCACCTATAGGAACCTACAAGGAAAATCTAAGTGAAATAGAAATCAAATCATTTCATGTGAAAAGTTGGACAAGATAATTACGGGTTACAAATTTATCATGTACTGATGAATAAAAAACTACACAACTAGCTCTGTACTGAACTCAACAGAAATGCATAGTCATAGACTTCAGACCAATATACCAATACCCGCACCTTAGGGCAGCAGCAACTACCAAAGGCAACCCTCCTTTATTCCTTCTATAAAAGCGCACGACACATCCACACCGAAAACCGAAACCGACACCGGGATACAGACGGACGAGCCAAGAGACGACGAAGGGGGAAAATATGTGAAAATTTTGATAAATTTAATAATTTAAGGATGGTGAATAAAATTATATGACGTAGTATAAATCAACGTAATCGAGCGAATGTGTTCGCTAAAATAATTGACTAACTGGATCTGGAACTGGAAACTGAAACCGGGACTGGAGCTGGATCCGATCCCAGCACCACAGATCATCTGAAATGCCTTGCTACATAATGTGTGAAGGAATCAATTCCAACGCCAAAACTCCAACTTCCCCACACAATCCAAACCCCGACGATCGGGGTTTGGACCCATAGAAAACCGGCAGACATTTCTCTCAGCTGGATGAGTTTAAAGTGAAGTTAGTGATCAGACTACTTACGCTATCAACTTGAGAGGAAAACGTGGAGCAAGAGGGTAAATTGTGCTCGTGTAGTAAGCCGTAATAAGCGCCATATATCTGTGTCCACGTATATCTATGCGGCCACCTTTAGTGTATAAATGGGTTCAATACTTCTACCACCATCACTACCACTACTACTGCTACTGCTACTACTACTAGAAATATATCTATCCTTTTCTACACCCACCACAGTAACTAAAACTACATGGCTGTAAGGTATATCCATGTTCAAGTGAAAGTATAGTTGACAGTATATCGTTTCAAAGTTAAAGTAAAGTAGAAAGTAGGAGAAAGTGAGGAAGAAGAAGAAGAGGGAAAGATCCCAAAAGGCCAAAGATACACTCGATCTTGAGAATTAGAAGAAACCACACATTTGGCAGAGGAGAGCTAAATCTTGTGTCTATCTCTCTCCTTTACCATTATTTCCTCCTTTTGTACTCTGGATTTCATCCATTATTATTGAAGATCAGAGTCCCCTAATATAAACGACCACGTTGAGGCATCATTATCTTAACCATACTTTCTCCTATCTATCTCCTTCTCCTCACCCTTCCATTTCTATTCATTCTCCACGTCTCCAACTTTAGACTCCAACTATATATGATCATGATATTTATCTTCTTCGGCATCCACAGCCACAGCCGCTTCGGCAACTCCCTTCTCCCTTCCACTCTCTTCCCAGAATCCCTCATTTTGAGCTGGGGTGTTACCCACTAATCGTAACTAATTCCATATTATACATAGGTTGACAGTAGAAGAGGAGCACAGTGCTCAATACTCCGGTCCGGACCCATCGTCGACATCATCATAATTACGCCAAGTCCTACGCAGTACTCTCAGTACGGAGGTACATACTGTCACTTTCCCCCTTCCCCATCAAACTACAAACTCTGTGTCTTATACTGCTGTAAACCTTAAGGTGCAGGTTTGCTCACAGTTCCTGGAAGCATCATGAAAATTGCACTACTCCCCTCATTAAGTTATACGTGATTAGACAGAAACGAAGGATTAGACCAAGATGGAAATTTACTGTAATAACTATCACGAATATCACCACTTACTATCTGCATCTATGGATCCGGAACCCGGGCCGGTTTTGAGGTTTTATCTCATCGCGTTGTATACTTGTGGTGGTTGTGGAAGATACTGTACCAGCGGAAGGCCAGGAAACTTAAACAGCCGCGTAACGAAAGTTTACTCCTGTAGTACCTTCTGTATGTGTTCTAGATGTGTGTTATTGCTTCTTCAGTGACGCTATGCCTTGTTGGTATGATACACAGGAATTTAAATACGAGAATCCGTACATAGGCTCCCTTATACCAATATGTTTGTTGCTCAAGGTCTAGTGTCTGAAGATTTACTGACGCAGGTTAATACTTAATGGTGGGAAATGTAAATCCAAAAATCCAAGCTCCTTAAACAGTATAACGGGATTTTCCACAGTTTAGTCCAGCTTCAGATATTTATGATTCATTCTGAGCCTTAATGCAAGGTCATAGAGATGACAATCTAATCTGCAATAGTTTACATCTAGACATTATTTTGACTACAAAATGATTTTGTTTGTTTTTAAAGCACAATCATAATTTTTGTATTCCCCGTTCTTTCCTGATTGCGTGGGTGAAAGTGGTATATATGTATGATTAATGCATAATGCAAATGTTAATCGTGTGCTCTACACAGGACGACCTCCCCAACGACAATGACAACGACCACAAGACAACAACGGCATAGCGGCAACGGCAACGACAACGGCAACGACAACGACCACGACCTGAACGACCAAGAACAGACAAAAACCTGGAGAATGAAAGTGAAATGCCATCAAGTTTTAGCTCTATGCTATAATCATAGTCACTGATAGCTAACTTATTCATCCATCGCTTCCCTTTGCCTTTGCCTTTGAGAGTGACAGTATCTCGAATTTGGTGTCGTTTTCTGTTTCCGAGACTTGAAAATATGCGTAGAATTTAGAATTGGATTGAGAACAAAGGTTATGGGATATTTATTACTATAGAAGAGATAGACATTAGATATAATAATTACCTCAATCTTTTCACAGTTCCTAATGCGACTGAAGAAATGCGGGCGTTGAGAGAAGGGAGAGAAAGTTTTTTTTAAACATGGTTGATTTTCAATGAACGCTATTTGAAAGGGACGGCTAAGTCTATCTATGGGTTTATATATAATTAATTATATTTGTATAGATATATATATACAATGTACTTTTTGCACTTGTCACAGTTTCATATTATTATCCCTATGTAATTATATAGCCCTTTATCAATGCCCTTCCAGACTACTACAGCCTGTATGCACCCTACAAATTGATACAGTTGAGCCGATGAAAAGTTAGACTTGGAATGAGATGCGAATGTTGAATTGGGTAGAAAACCAAAACCAAGGCTTTGTATACAAGTAATATACCATAGTATCAGTATCAGGGTCCGTCAGGAGTAAACCTATAGTCCCATGTAACATTATTACATAGTAGTAAAAAGGAACCCGGGCAAACCGACAAACTATAGAAAGCTGTATCATAGGCAATATCCTACGTGTGATACAGCTTTTAGAATTGAGAATTTAGTGGAACAGGGTAGAGATAATATATACATGAATGCATATCTGTACAGATACTTGTTACTTACGCTAGGATTGCTAACGATGCGAACATGAACGAGAACGAGAGCGAGAGCGAAAACGACGAAGAGAGAATTTGTCTACTCCACACTATATATGCGTCTACACAGATTATTATACGGGAAAAATACATAAAGAAAGAGAGAGAGAGAGAGAGAGAGAGACTCTGTGACTGGGTCTGGGCTGAAGTAGAAGATGAAGTGTATGCTTTGCCCTTACTATCAGGGCAGACATTATGCATGTATGTGTCCTCTCCCCGCGCCGTCATACATATAGACTCAAAATCAGACAAAGAAAGCCGGCTGCCAGCTGGGAAAGAAGGAGGGAAAGGGAGCTTACAGAAATTGCCGAAGCCAAGACTAAAGTCTAACCAAAATGGTGGTTTCTTTCTTCTTTGGTTGGCAATCATTAGAGGATGATTATAAGTTGAGTTATGGTGTCGCAAACGACAATGACACTACCTTACCACAAATTTATCTCCGCATAACATTCAGCACCAGCACCAGTGTGGACTCGAGACTCTGGGAGAGATTCCGTGGAAAGGGAACGAGAGAAAGTGAAAGTGAATCAAGACGTTTCCTAAAATCCTAAAGAACATTCGTATTATCTTTTATTCATACTTTTTACTCGTATCATAATCATACAGAGAGAGAGCGAAAGGCTTCTTCATCCTCCCTTTGCCTCCGACTTCTTCGATTCGACTTCTTCATCATCTTTTTTTATAGGAGCAGACAAATCTGTACTCATCATCAAACTAGGAACAAGGACCAGAACCAGCACCCGAGCCACACATACATCAATTTTCGTGTCGTACATGTATACGCGTTATTATATTCCCAGAGAAAAAAGAACATGTCTCTATTGAAACTTGTCGCTCGCTGCGGGTAGAAGATATTTTCCTCTTGAGAGATAAAGTACAAGAAAATTGGCGGGAAAATTACATTGTAAGATTGTAACTTGTAGTCGTAATCTTCTTACACATGAGGCAGGGTGAAGCTTTTATTGGATACAAATGAGACACATTGCCTTTGGTGGAGCAACACAAGACGATTGATATTACTAGTGTTTAGATTTGGAAGCTTGCAACATGTTACTTTATGGCGTGCTGCAATATTACGGCCACAGTCAGTGCGCTTGCGTTTGAGGCTATTTAATTTTCACGTAATTATTAAAATACACACTACTTTTTGTTTATTTTTTGTATAGGTTTTACCTAATAATAAACTCACCATTGTGAACCTATAGATACCCTTTCCTTGAAAATTGTATATTATGACTAGTCTTTTCCCTTTAAAAACTTACACTTAGCGGAATAAAAATATTTGACTATGCTGACTACACGAATATATTGCATGAAATCGGCTTCTTTTATTGGATGCACCTACTGAACTGTATGGTTAGCGCATACTTATGACCATAGTGCTGTACAGATAGATAGGAAGGATGAAATAAAATGTTTTTTGTACATACGGAAGGTGATATACACTACGATTGCTTTACTTTTGTGCGCTCCGTTTCGGGTTTGGAGGAGAAGGTGGAGGTGAGATGATGCGGTAGCGGTAGCTTCGAAAGTGTTTCCGATTCCAGCAAAAAAAAAGCAGATTAATATTGATTCAATTAGCTAACGTGTGAATGGCTTCAAAAGGAGCGGCTCTTCTCAATCCAATGGGTACAATATTCAAAAGCATGCTCAAGTTGAACTCGTGAAAGTCTTTAATATTTGCCCATGTCAAACCAAGCTACCTAAAAGTCAAGCCATAGGGCCATGTTCCCCTTGTACAGTCTACATCTAAAGTCTACGCAAAAGTCAATACAGAAGAAGATCCATTGGCATATACATCGACTAATGGATAGAATTTGACTGAGCAAGGCATAAGCAGTGCGGGAGTAAAGGAAGCTCCTTGCAATATCCTCTAATGTGATTTTTATCTTAATGTTCCGTATACCTAAATGTATATTTTGGCTTTAGGTCCTTTAGGTATGTTGTGGTGTTCATATTTCGTATTTTATACAGTAGATAGGTGTATTTTAAGTTCATAACAAGTCCTGCTACCTGTGCAAACCTCCATTCCGAGAAGAAGATACATGTATCGTCTGTGAAGAACCAAAATGACCCATATTCAATTTAAGCTACAATCAACATGAGCTATGTCATAAAAAAAAATGAGAAACATGCGAAAAATGTTAATTAGGAGTTTTTGAAAAACGTAAAAATGTTCTATTTTCATGTTTTTCAACAATGTAAAATGTCCTATTTATATATTTTTGGAAAGTGTAAAATGTTCGATTTACATATTTTTGAAAAGTGAAAAACGTTCTATTTGCAGGTTTTTGAAAAGTGTAAAATGTTCTATTTTCACATTTAGAAAAGTGCAAAATATTCTAATTAAATGCTTTCAAGATATATGTTTCAATATTTTTGTAGATAGTTGGTATTGATTTTAGCTAAAAATGGATGTGGGTCTTTTTGGTTCTTCACAGACAATATAGTAGAATTGGCTACGCTGTATACTAATCTTATACTTGCACAGGAACACAGAGAGAGAGAGCTATAGTCATGTATGACCAGAGTGAATTTATTAATACAATTCATGCATGTGTCTTTACGATGAGAGAAAGTACGCATATAAATTACAGTGCGTCTGCAATGTGTGTTCTATAAGATAGGTTGATATTAGTATTGGTATTTAAATTTCTGAAGAGGAACGTTTCCTTAATGGCACGTGTCATTATTATTTATTATCTTAAAACTGGAATAGCCAATAGCCACTCAGAGACTCGCAGTTGCTTCTTTTTAGTCTAGGACTATATTATATACCATAGCTATAGGCCACATGCTCCGATCCCATTCCCATTCCCATTCGCAATAAACAATAAATCCAAAATGCATTGAATAGTTCAATTCGAAAAATTACATGCGGAAAGTGCTTTTAGAACATGGTATGATAACATTAACGCCAAGTAGAATATTCGCGTATTCATACGAAGCCATCAAGTTCAATATTCCCACAATCAAAATATATAGACACTATACATATTCTACAACATATGTTCCTATTTTGAACTGGGAAGCATCAAAATAGACTAAATACCACATGAATAAATAACTTGATGATAGAAATAGAAACATAGAAACTCAAGTACCTAAGTCAAGTGACTTAATTCTTAATAATAATTCTAACAACCGCTGCGCGGTTCCTCCAGTCATATACATGTAGTAATAGCGAGTCCACCAATTGATTGAGAAAACGCCCCCTGGGTAACTATTTGTATTTGCTGTGAATGCACTAACCATGTCTACAACAAATACATCAATGTCACTATGTTTGGGGATGTTTAGAAAGTTGAATTTGGCTGAATGGCGTAATTTTTCCAAAGGGGAAATCCCCTATATATGCTTGTCCAAATCCATATAATGGGGTTGTCAAAAATTGTCTAAACAGCAGAAGCATGAGAACGAGAACGAGAACGAGGCTTACGTATTAATAAGATATCTACTATATATATATACATACTCAATTGTAGTGTGCTCAAGACATTCAAGACGTACACATATAGTGCACATATATACAGTCAGTCAAAGTCAAAATCATATACGAAAACCCACTACAAACTATAGCAGAGACAGACAGGCAGGGAGCTATACAGAGGTATAAGTATATATAATATTATGAAAACGAAAAAAAAAGAACTTAAGTCAAGGTAATAACTTTACAGTTGAGTAGTTCAGAAGGAGTCAGTTCTCATTCATTCCGTCTCTCGCATTAACATTCACATTCAGTAATAATAAAGATGGGTGGAGGAGGGCGAGTAATAAAAATATAAGTGCATAGAGAGATAAGTAAGCAAATTTGATAAATTGTTACGTTAACTGAAAATGCGTGTCGGAGTTCTCCGGTAGTTATAATGAATTATGTCAGCATAATTTTATCGTCCTCTCCTCACGCTCACATTGCTCTACATGCTACTCTCTAATATAGTCTAAAGTAGTGGCAGTGCAGAGTTGCTTAGTCACTAGTCCGTCACATATATATATATATGTATAAGGTATCTATTTCCTTAAAACTCCCATCCAATACCATTACCATTACCAGTAACAACACCACCAGTGTGCAAACACCCACCCTACATATAGTATTCTCAGTCACCCACTAACTTCCCTCTTACACACTTCTTTGTAAAAACTTTGGGTTTCATCCTGTCAATATTCGATTATTACAGACAACCCTCGATGATACATTATTTTTATGTTCCACAAGTTCAACGCTATGGAATATTATGGCCTCCTTTACAATATAATACATCCTTTTATTACATAGAATTTTAAAATATGGATTATGATTAGGACCGAGAATATGCGACATTGCATATATTTGCGTGTCTTTTAAAAGCAGGAGCAGCTAAACGTAGCATATTATAGCATACTGCAACATTCCACAGTTGTGTTGTGCACTTCATTTTCACATGCAATAAACAGTAAATTACTAAATATGCATAGTCAATAGATTGAAGAAAAATTTGGCAATGAACACTTAATGTGTTCACTATTGTGGGTCCTTGTATTTTGAAAGTTTTGCCGGTTTCTCTATCTACAAGTTGTTCTTTCTCCTATGCTGTTGCTATACTTTAAAATAAACTACCACTGTGTTCGTGCGTGTGCAGGCAATTAAGGCTCAATAATAATTATAATTAAACTTGGAAATCCAAGTTTCAAGTTTGAAATTATATCGAAAACTTTTGCGTAGACATCCTCCTACTCTTTGACTTTTCACTAGTCAAGACTTTATAAACACAAATATAGGGTTATACTTAAATTAATAGGGAAAGTTGTTACTTATTCACAAAAACAGAGAACACAGCTGACAGCAGGTTACTTATCCCTACTGCTATATGACTCCTCAGAAATTTTGAACTGCTCCAAAACAGTTCATAGTAATGGTCTAATGATTATGGAGGCAGGTATGTACGTGACCAACAGCTCAATATATTTGAGTGTGTCTTGCTGGAACGTACGTAACCCTTCTCACGGTCAAGGGCTCGGCACTACTATGGCACTGGTGTATTGGGAGGCAGGACAGGCATGAAGATAATTAAAGATAATGCGCCGAGACTATTATGTATGCTGCATGTTGCAAGTTAAGAGTGGAAATAGGAAGTTTTCAAGTTAATATTAAGCGGAGAAAAACGTGCCCAGCATGCATGCAATTGAGCGGAAAAGGAAAGTTTGGAGAAAGTATTATTTTAATATGAAAGAACTCTCCTGTATTCTGTATCACTACACCACATTCATTCATTTCACAGGGGAAGGAGAAGGCAAATATAGGAGTAAGATAGTAAGTGACTGAGTGATCGAAAGTATATAGTTTTATAGTGCATCAGTATTTCCTCAAAAAAGAAAGCCTTTCCCGTATCCTTATAGCCGTATCCATAACCGTATTTCTTTCACCTGAAGTTCTTGCTATTACTACTACTACCCGGCTTCGAGTGAGAGTATCAGAGTCAGGTTCAATATCATGTTCAGTTTCCAATTTCAATATCAAGTTCTGAAGTTTCCAGTTTACATACACCTAGTCACACCAGCCAGCACCAGCGGACCAATAAAGCCTGTATGGCAATGGCAATGGCTATGACATGCATTTCCAAACTCCATAATAACCAACTCTGTTGGTAGCTCAACTGCAGACTGTAGGACTATTACTACGACGACTGCTACTGCTACTACTCCTACAGCTCCTGTATGCACAAACGCCTGGCGCAGAGGCACATTCATCCAAAAGCGAAAGTACAGTCTGTATAGTGTACATATGCAGGAGCAGATTTCATACAGGAAGAAAATTTATGGAATGGGTCAGGGAATGTAATGGATCATTCAGCTGGAGTAGCATGGGTTTGGCTGGAGAGAAAGCCAAGGGAACTATTAGACTATAGCAATCTCATAAATATTCAACTCTTTCAACCTTTTTTCATCATGATTTACTGACATCAGTCAGGCAGACTTTCTCAAATGTTCTCTCCATGTGCTTTCTTTCTTTCTTTAGAATCTTTTATATGAATATAATACCACATCCACATGTAGTTTCCCTGCCTCTTTTCCCCGTTCCTATTGTGTATCATGCCAGCACTCACACAAAAAATACGAATGTAGCAGATCATTCCATCAGTCAGCATTGACTTACTCAACGGAAACGGAATGGATATGACTTACTTATTGGAGGATGGTCCATGTTATTTTTCATACCGTATTTTTCTATGAAGCTATTTTGTATTTTTTTCTGCTGTTGTTGTTGTTGCGTTGTTGGCTCTATTGTAAAAATATATTTTGTTTTGTTTTTGTAGCATTGGGATTGACCGACTATCATTTTTTATTCTCTCATGATCCGCCTTGTTTTATTTTTATTTTCATTTCCCTTCGTCTCCTGTCTACTGTACTAAATTAAACATTGAATTTACAAAACCCATTTAAAATTGTAGACTGAATTTTTTCAAATATGTGCAAGAAAGAATATTTTACCTTTTTTGTGGCATTAAACAGAATTGGATTGGAGATGCTAAATTTACGGGGCACATCTTGTAATAAAAATTTATAATATACTTACCGTCACAGCTATCCATATGTAGGATTTTATGTTAATAAATAAAAGTCAAGTATATCTTTGCTCCGGTAGCAACCGCAAAGTGTTCGTGGAAAAGATGTTAGCAATTAACAAGACATTTCCTTTATGCTAATTTTTAACATTGTTACAACTTGTGAAAGACGAGTTGAAAGTAAAAGTCTTGTAGTGTATTCATATTATATTATAGTAAGAAGAGCATAAATTTTGTCAGACAAATTAGAGCTTCGCGTTAGCAGGGAGGAATGGCGAATAAAAATACTTGGGAGAAAGTGGTGAAAGTTAGAAAACTTTTTAAGGCAAAATATATATGAAAGCAGATTAAGATAAATTATTTCTAGTAAGATGTTCCCCTTAATTTAGAAGCACAAGTATTTGACATCAGCCAGCAATATACAACCCACAATATTAACACAAGTATAATTAACTTTAGTTATGCTGTGGTAATTAATCTGTAATCATAGGGGTTTCTTTTTGTTATGCATGCAATAAAATATTTTAAGTATTATTAATGCTTCCGTTAATTTTTTTACATGATCGGTACTTCCTTTTAACAATAAAATTCTGATCGTACTTGTATATTATCAACTTGTGTACAAGAAATACACTACAGTTACAAAATAAGAATTAATGCTCGCGTAAGATACTTGTACTTTTTGAATGAAGGAAATCTTTTTATTATGTTATTGCTATATGGCACAGTTTTTTCTATTAAGTACTAGGCAGATACATATTATGTAATGTTTGAGAAACACTAGTGCATTTCCCCGCAAGAAAACAAGCCCAAGGCGTGAAGACTTTCCTTTTTCCAGTTTAACTCCTCTGTAGAAATTCAAAACAAGTTGTTGAGTGGTGTAAAGTGTTAAAATTGTTGTGACAACGTAGGAACGAGTTAAGGACGCAGAGGGAAAGTTAATGAAGAAAGCATGGAGAAAGTTGTAAAGTGGCAATTCAAATCATACGATGTGCATGCTCCACGTTCCTTTCCCTTCCCCTCGTCTGACATTGTGACATTCTTTGCTGTAGGTGTCACATGTTATAAGCCTCCAATAATCTCCAGCATTATAATGCTGCATGTGAACTCTGTCCCGTTTTTGAACCTGTACTTGTGTATGTAGTGAGTGGTGAGGTTATCTTTCGTGTAAGGTTGCAATATCTATATAAGTATTGCCCATTATGTTTCAAGTTGTGCTGCTCCCATTTAGGTATTTTTGGAAAGAAATATGTTAAAATTCAAGTTGTAGAATGTACTGCGTGGGATTTTAAAATATCTAAAAAGAGGTTTTGCCATTTCTACACTGTATACTGATATTACTTATTTTCTAGAGAAACAGTTGTACCTGTATGTTTGAACAAATTCTGCATACATATTAAATAATTGCGCTGCGCATTGTTTTCATGGTCACATGAGTGAGACTACACATACATTTTTAAACACTCTTATGGTGTTGAACACTGAAAATGGGACTGGCAGTGGGTGACACGTTTTCACTCAAGTTCAAAAGTTGAATGACTCTGCTCCACATCTGTGTGTAAAGGGCTTCAATTTTATACAAGTGAGCGCCGGAGGTTAATTTTCCTGTATTGTGCATGTGTATCGTCTTCCTACTTCACAATTTAGTCACAAGTAAAGCAATTATTATTTTACTGGGTTCAACTCAAACTCAACTTCAGAAAAGAAGGCCCATTATTTCACTGTTTTTGGCAGGGTGTTGGGTCAATGACCGAAGATAAAACGGTTTGATTTGCTTCACAACTTTAGCTTATTTTTATATCTATCAAAACTGTGCTAAAATAATATTTTTTAATTCACATGTATCTATTATTACAATAAGTTGGGAGGAACGGTATACTAATATAAGTAGTATGTAAAGACAACATTCCTAGTAGGGTTCGTTCATAAATGATGTCATCAAAAATTAATCCTACTTTGTTCATCTATTGGCCCCTGTCTTCACATCACCCTAACCATTGACTTAGTTAGCATGACTTCATTAGTACCTTAATGAACCCACTGGCCGTGTAATTTGGTAATGTTTTCTATGGACCATCCCCATCTATCATACCCGTGCTAATATAAAGACTTTATGTTATAAAGCAAGTCTATATTATTTCGTATATTTTTTGGAGTTAAATAGAATTAGGGTGCAGGACTATTGGCGGTAGGGGGGGGGGACAATATGCTGTTAATTATCGCGTAACAAATTAGCGGTAGAGGGTTTAGGGCTATTGGCTGTTAATAATGAATGTGTCCTATTTGCTGTTAATTTTATTATTTATTTTGAAAAAAAACTTTTGTTGTGCACCAGTCAACCAGATCGATCAGATATAAAATTGTTCCGTTCACGTTGCCACTCTCAGTTTTTAAATATCGAAGAAGTTTTTGCTTTACTGGAACCTAACATAACTCAAGAGTTTCAATGGATTGTAGTAAACCATTAGGTCTTCCTCGTCCTTGTTGGGATAAATTCTTGACAGCTTCTTTTTGCGTACATGATAGACCTGTCTTGGTTTTTTCCGGTAAGTTGCCATGGTCCATTTCTTCCAATTCAAAGTACGATGCACTCCCATTAACTTTAGGATGCACCAATTGTACCTTTGCTGCACAACTCTTTACATGACGATAACAGTAATACACTGTTGTGGTCACCAATAAATCCCCTGCAGTTACCTTGTTAAAATAGTTCTTTTTCCAGTTATCGGCAATGTTTATTTGTGCTTGCTCTAATATTTTAAAGGACCAGAAGAATCTTGCGAAGTCATGTTGCTGTGGCTCGTAGAAATGGACTGATCCTAAGTATACGTGACTGCAACATTAACATCAAGCACTACTATGCAAACTACTTTAAATTGACATTTGAGGGGAACTATTGCACAAATTAGGCAAAACCTATGAAATGGGAACACTTTTGTTACTACCGCCAATAGTCCCAAAAAAAAGATGAATTTTATGAATTTAATTACAATATTTGCCTCTACCGCCAATAGCCCTTTTTCTAATTAACAGCCAATACGAAATCTTGTACCGCCAATAGCCTTTTTGGCACCGCCAATTGCCTTTTTGCCATAGAATTACATACTTAGGACTGTATGGAGTATGGAAAAGTATAGCATTAGAAAGTAGAATATTTGTGTGAAGCAGAATTGATGTCTCTCTATTCCACGTAAGTGGCAAACTTACTCAGCTCTTTTTCTACATCCTTATATGTGATGACATTGTAATGCATGAGTCCATTTAAAAGAGAAGGGAAGGCATAATGAAAAAAAGAAGGAAAATGAAAGTGTACATAAGTCCTATGTAGTGTAGTGTGTTGGATAGTTGGATGTAAATTGAAGTTTCCACTTTTATACAGTGAAATAATCCAAGCAAAAACTTTAGAAAGGAGAGTTGACGCTTCGTTTGGTCTTGGTAGATTTTTGTACACAGCGTAGTTCTCGAGATGAAAGGCATAATAAAAGTCATTTTCGGAAAAAGAAAGTCTACCAAACCATATTTAAATGACACAAAGAGTGCAATATGTTTCCACAAATAATATTTTTTGAAAACTCGTGAATATGGTCATGAAAAGTAAGGAGACGACTATAGCTTTGTGTACTCTGTACAGTTATACACACCCTATAGAATTTCAATGGTCTGCCTTGTATTGTGTGATGAGTAAATGGCTCGCTGTTATGTTGCTCTTTTTAGACCGGCTTTCTATGCTACGTGCGTATGGATTGCTGCGCTGATGAAGATGCAATTTTGCATAAGTCCGGTACAAAATTAAAAGCAATGTGGCATAAGTCCATTCGTTTTAGAATAAATATTTAAAACAAAAAAAATATTATTTACACTTTTTAAACGGTTTTCTACTTGTAATAAAACTAATGTATTTTTAAAACAGGAACGAAGCATTTTCGGAATTCATTTCGAATTTTAGAAAACTTTATACACATGAATTGAGGAAGAGAAAACTATATTGGTAGCTGGTAGCTATAGCAGTTCCAGAACATCGTTTGTCGTTTGTATTCGTTGTCCTTCGTGCAGACTGAAAATATTCCTAACAAAAATGAAATAATATGAACAGGGCCAATTAATACACAAGTGTGACACGATATAAATTAAGTGGCTCTTTAATATTTAAGTATATTTTGCACGTTCTTGCAATTAAAGATATTATGCACCCATATGCATAAGCTCCACATATAGTTGATACTTTACTTTGAGCACATTGGCAACTCACTGCAAAATACTCAGTGAATATTTATTAAAGTACGCAGAAGAAATATGTAATTACCTATTTAATCTTCAAAGCTGTAGCCGAGCTAATGTCAGGGCCAGTGCCGGTAGTGGTTCGTAAGCGTAAGCGTTCATTAACAAATATTCGGATTTGGAATGAGATTTCCACACTACCAACTGATACGCCTATATAAATTAGCATAGTATCCCGACACTAAACTCACTATAGCCATACCAACGAGCATAAATATATTTGTATAGTCATAGAGCCGCCTTTGCAGTTTTCCATAGTTCCAGCAGTCCTTTTTGCTTAGGTAGGTACATGTGTATTTAATCCCGGTGGTTATCGCATGACCTCACACAGTCCAAAATTAATCTGCCTTAAGTTGACATTTTGATTTACGCACAAATGCAGACTTGTAAGTTCCACAGAGTCTCAGCATGAGAGAGTATCTTTTCCGCGGATAAAAGCGTCAATTAAACTTGGAGTGTGCATACATAGAGTTGGGACGTAAATGATTTACGAGGGCCAAATAACGCTGTTCATTTGGACATCCGATTTATTTATTAACAACTCAATGTTTAGTCAACTTACTCCAATCTCCGTCCATTCAATCATAGACTGTATTTAAAGACGAACTGCCAGCTCAGCACACAATTTGAACCACACTGCATTGGCTGAGCTGAGCCACATATACATAGAAATGTGACTTACAGCCTTGCCTGTCTCTCTCTGTTTTCTCCCTTTTATTGCTGTCAAGATAAGTATAACCTCTATGTGGTTAATGGCGGGGTAAACATACAGGACTCGACGACTCAGTGTTTGTATTTCTCCTTTCCAGGGAACGTCCCATCAGATTACCCGGGAAAATAGGTCTGCAGTCTGCATTTTAAAATGTGTAAGTTTTGTGTAGCATGCACGGATATTGGGTATTTCTCACAGTTACTGTATACACTGATATTGGGTTCCATATAGTCCCCTATTTGTAATTGTAAATTACAAGCTGTCATTTTTTGTTATCGTCTTTGTCACGTGTCTTGCGAATGGAAGAAAAAGAAAGTAATGGAGGTGACAACCTAATTGGGGTGTTTCTCCAAAAAGTAATTTATTGCTTTTGGTTTTTGGTGTTGGCCTTTTTGCACATTTTGACCACAACCAAAGCCAAAGTGCCAAAGCCACAGACAGACGAATTTCTTACTATTTACCCCGACAGCCCGAGTCCCCGGTTAGTGAGAAATGTGATCGTATACACATACAACAAAAGCGCTTCATAATTTTTCAACAACATAGCAATAATTTTTAAGCAAGACTTTTCGTCCACCATGTGACTTAGTTTAGTTTGTTATCGGTTACCACGCCGCGGTTATTAAATCTTGCGTGATTTAACTCAGTGGCCATATCCATAGCCTTATAATATCATTTTCTTAAAGGAACAGCCTAATATTATAGTAAATAGTAGAAACATAAACCCCTGCCGAGTTTTATCACAAGCAAGATCAGACAAATTATAAAATCACATTGGAATGGAATAATAAATTGCATTAGAATTTCAGTTGTTCTGTTTTCTTCAACGCAATGTCAAATTCAACTGCAGCTTTGTTTTATACATCAAACAAAGACGGGCAGCTTAAAGAAAAGGACCATTAGGGACAAAATTCCTGGCTGCAAATCCCCTTGCAAAATAGTTTTCTACTGTAATTAAACATTGCCTTAAATTACAAAAGAAGCATTTTGTTCGGCCATGTCAATAGTCAGCCATAACCATAACTCGTGGGTCGGGTGACAGTATAAGACCTGCTCGTACCATGTTTCTATATACATATATCCTAAAATAGCTCTCATAATTGATTTGAACAGCCGCATCCTACAAGCGTAATCGGGTAGCGTAATTGTAGAAAGTAAAAAAGATTCGGAAAAGGTGGAGATCCTATCCATATCGATTCCCTCTGATATCACGTATCACGCTCAAAAACAAAGAGATGTGTGAGTTGAATAGGATTTATCATTGATCCTTTAAAGCGGCATTTTGTCACCTTTGATTCGAGGAAGCGACAGTTTTAGAGCTACTAAATCCTGTTTCTCAACTAGAATACTAGAATGAATGGATTTCGTTTTTCGTTCGAGGACAGAAAGTGACTTACTCTTTACAGTGCATATACAAGGACCTCTCTCTATATATATATATCAAAAGACACTATAGTCCTATATAGCCTTCCCCTCTTCCCTTAAATGTCTAATGCTCCTTTTTGTCTCCTTCGCATTTTTTACACCCCAAACAATTCCAACTTTCGAACATGGCTTTCTCCTGAATAAATTTCCTCAAAAGGTCATTTTCACTTACAATCCCTGTACATACACAAAGACTTCAATTTACCTTATTGACACTAAATCTTTTAAAATGGGTTAAAATTACGAATGAGTCATTCGTGATACACTTCTGTCTCGACAAAACATTTTAATAGGTTATAGTCCCAGGATTTATTAGGAAATGTAAACAGTTGTTTCAACCTTAATGACACCCGTGATCCACATCCCTATGAAGTGTTTTTATTTTCTCCCAATTTATAATACTGCTCTAGGGAGGGAAAAAGGAAAACACTGACTATGGCCGCACACATAATAATAATTCTTCGCCAAACCGAAACCAAAACCAAAGCCAAAGCCAATGCTTGTCCTCCCTGGCCACCATATTTTAATTCAAACCAAATCCAAACAGTCATATAGTAACTATATATATAAAGGGGGATGACGACTACAGCGTGTTATACCTATATAAGAAAAAGGAAAGGGAAATGCACGGAGGGACAGTGCGTAGTGAGAAAGCAATATTTATATGGTAAAAAAATCCCTGATCAATAGGAATAAATTCATTGTTTGCGGTTGACTAAAGACACGGGACGAAACTGCGGGGACGATGAGGCAGAGGACGAAGACGGTGACGGTGAAGACGGAAGGCAAAGGCGAGGACGACTGGGACTGGGAAAGACAGGTTAGGGAAAGGTAGTGGTGACTTATTGTAGTCGATTTTTTCACAGGCTTCACATTTGTCAGCCTTCACTCGACTCCGAACCTGAGATAAGACGAGAGAATTCCATGAAAGGACATCCATTCAATTATTCCTGTCTCACTTCCTCCATCCAAAGGTCCCTTTTCCCACTCCCATACCAATAACAGTCCTATATTTTTTTCCCTTCAAAAAACCCAATTCTTTTTCTTATCATTCAATACCCTAAGATACGTACTTTCATTTCCCTTCTTGCGGATCCTATATCCCGTCGGCTTTGGCTCCGGCTCCGCGGCGGATTCACTACCAGTGCTTCGTCTGGTTTGGTGTCCCTTCTATTTTCGATTTCCTACTATTCGATTCCATGTTCGATGTACGGATATCTGCACCACCATGTGTATATGTCGTGAGGCAGTTTAACCCCTCTCTATAGTCAAAACGGACTAGTCCATAAGCCCAAAATCTTCTCTGGCCTGGCCAATCCAGAGGTGGGATTCCAAACTAAGCTAATTAAAGTATATTTTTCTGTAAGCTATGGGAGTTTTGCTAGTAGAGTTTAATTAGCTGCATTTCTTGTATACGAGGCTTCCACGAGGGCTTTAATCTGGCTGGACTGCATTTGTGGTCTATACCAGAAGTTCTTCCGTTTGCGGAATATTCCATTGCGGCCAGAGACTAAAACTGCTTCTGGAATACGACATATTATATTCTTTCCTGGGTGTGTGGGGGTCAGGACCGGCGCGACACGTAGCCCGGCCCTGGTTTAAGTTGATTTTTCCGGGCCTTCTACTTTTTTAGTTTTTAAGCCGCCATTTTGTTTTTTTTATAAGGCCTTGTTTTGCTAGGCGTATTTTTTACACAATTCGAATCCTCAGTAAAAAAACTTGGCATAAAGCTGATAAACGCCAAATTTTGACTTTTTTTTCAAAACCAATTACTAAATTTTGAGAATTATAATCTACAGAAAACTAGTCACGATGTGCATCTTTTAAATTACAAAATTACTAGAATTTTTTCAATATCGCTAGATGTTTCGATACAAAAATGAGCAGTAATTTTTATTAAAACTTTATATTAAGCCCGCGCCCGGCCCCTAAGAGAGCCCGGCCCTGGTTTTCTGATCCACTTTGAACCATCCGTCCCGCCGGGCCTGGTGGGGGTATGTGGCCACTGTGTGTAATGCAATGCAACTCAATGACATAATATATAATGTACATATTCAGGGGAGATATGGAGAAAGAACCTCACTAGTAGAAGCATAAGGTATGAAAAAACATTTTCCCATTTTAACACTAACGGCTCTTTTTTTGCGGTCTTCTATCACCATCAGCCATCCACAATTTCCTCTTCTACCCATGAAATTGTCTCATTCTTTTTATCTTGTCGAAGAAAATTTTTCAAATCATTAAATCTTTCCAGGAATGCATATGGTACGGAGTCATGAGTGTGGGAGGGAGTAGGGAGCAGGGACTACACGGTGTATCCACATAGTCAGCTAGTGTTATGCAGAAGCCATTTCCACCGTTGAACATCATTTGTTTCACTAACCTCATTTCTCCTTCCTTACGGAACGTGTCATGTTGGTCTATTACCTTTACATTCTACGGTATAACGTTGATAATCACATATGCTCAATTCTTCCCATGTCATCCCTCTGTAGCTGGATCGAGTCAGCTGTTAGGGATCCAATATGCATAGTATTGTCGAAGTTTTATTTCAAATGCTACAATTGCTCAAATTATTATAAAAACATTCACCAGGTTTTTCTGGGGTAAGAATGATATGCATCCATAGTCTGCAATGTAATTCTTGTGTAAGTAAATTTATTTTAATGATATCTGGTACAAGCTAATTTTCACAATAAAAGTTTTAAAAGCCCTACCTCCAAGGTGATGATGCAATCATCTGTCAGTCTCAAATCTGTCTTCATTTGGCAAGTGTCAGGCATCCCCCCGGAGAAGCAACAATTTCGTTCATAACTGGTAACTGGTGCCGATTTGTAACTTTCATTTGATTTGCCAGGCTCCTCAACATAAGCCTAAATACTGAGCTATGTCTCAAAACTATAGTGCATACCGGAAACCCTATCGTGTTCGACTCTAGCTTGCCACAAACCTTTTTTGTCTTGCACTGCCTGTGGGATGACTTAGTTTTGATTTGCTGTAGTTATAGGAAACCTCTGGCAATACTTAGAAACTTTGCAGTCGCTTTTGAAATTTAGATCAAGAACTTGCAAATTATGTACATGCAAAATGTACAATAATAATAAATTACTTCTGCTTGTATAGTTGATAAAGAGAAAAAATAAACCATTTGATCACTATCGTGTGAGTAATTTCTCAAATTTTATAACGCTATAGCGTAATATACTTATAAGTACGTACAATTTTTATCCGCTTTTCTTAAAACCTGAATGTATTTTTGTCTTCAGGCAATAGTTTAAGAAATTTAAAACATTTTAAAAAGAATATATTTTTTGTAGTATTTTAGACAAACGATTCTTATTTTAGATATGCCAATGAGTTATTGTGCTCCTCATACATCAAATTACCTCTAATATCTAAAGAAGTTGTGTGCCGATTTAAAAAAATTAAGGTCTAGAACGCTTAAAATAATTTAAAAAATTTTTTAAATTCAATATTATGAAGTTTCAAAAAGAATTTATGCTAAAAATGAAGTGATTTCCAGAACTAAGGATTTACAAATCATTAAATTATTTTGTAACGCAATGTAAAAATATTTTATGCAAAGTCGGTGACAGATGTGGATGTTACAGCGCGGTCAATCAAAATTATACAATTCTGAAATTATTAGTTATTACATTATTAGTGTAGACCGGCGCTCTATTGGAGACCAGTATTTTCGTAGATACTTTATTTTTCAATTGAATATCATAGCTTGATTTTTTACCTACAATCTACATAATTTACGGGAATTTTGAAAATCTTTCAATACTGCACCAATTTCATTGAGCCATATATCATTGGAAAGCTAATCACCAGTAGAATTTAAATAAAGGAATGGGCGTCCATTATAACAAAGCGTTTCTAAGACAACGGACTTTTAATTTTAAAATGCCGCCTAAAATGTGTTGTATGGGCCACATTCAAAAAACAAAAAAAATAGTGTCTGCTTATTTTTAAAGAGCTTTCAGCAATGATATATCACTCGACACAATCCGTTAACATTTTTTAATTTGCAATTAGGTAATTTCGAAACCATTTAAAACCTAATAACTATCGTGCGTGCACACTAAGTTATTTAGATTTGCCTTATCGTTACCATTCAAACGGTTTATCATGTTTGTGTAAGTTTACTGACTTACCGGTCGAAATCTTGAGTTAACGCAATATTAAATTTATTAGCGGGAAATTCAAAAATTGGAATTTTGAATTTTTGATTGTATTACAGAAGTTGATTATAAATACGATAGATAAAATAACCAAAAAATTATTGTGCGGCTTAATTGCTTTTTTTAATTCAAACCATGTAAATTGAAGCTATAATTTGGCGGCAAATTCAAAATGCTTAATTTTGCTGTTAAGGATGCCATAAAACAAGGGCTTTAGCCCTTGTTTTATTTTTGATAGTATGTTTTGCATTTATAAATGCTGTACAGGTGCTATACAACTATGTAGCTTTTGCAAGGTCAGCTTCATGAATATTCAACGCATTCCATTGCATTATTAAACATACAAGGTATCTAGTTAGTTGTTGATTTTGCAGTATTTATTCATTGTAATTTTAAATGAGAAACATTGAAAACCTGAGCCGACTGCATAATTTGAAAAGTTTGTGCCACTATATAAGCTATATTCATTGAATTTATATGTATTGTATATGCTATTTAACGAATTACAGAAAGAAAATTTAAAAAGTACTGGCGCACCTACTACTAACCGTAAGAAATCATATGCAAAACAAGCTAAAATATAATGATTGTGAAATTTCGGAAATAAAAAATAAAATCCACAAAGCGACTGATCGGGACCGGGAGTATGGTATTTAGAAATAAGAAATAAATGGGATTCAGAATCGAACTATGAAAAAACAATTAATTTCATTGATGTGAGTAAGATGAGTCGCATAGAAAAGGTGTAAGTTTATCTCTAATCCCTGGAAGTCTATTATACATACATGCGGATAAAAGTGAGCCGCTCAAGGAAACGTAGGAATACAGAATGCTGAAACGAAAGCGAAAAAGGAAGTGCTCAACTAATGAATCGTAAAAACCTTGGAGAAATCAAAGCAAATATCTTCAGTCGCTACGCTAACAATGAGACGAGTTCCAGTTTTATGGTCACAGATACAATGGAGGGAACTATCGGGACAATACGACGAGCGCCGGTACGGGGACACGCGGGTAGTGCACTCATTCATGGTGGTGCGGGTATGCTGAGCAAGAGGGATCTTTATAACGAATGGTATAACTTAAAATTGGGAAGTATAAAAGCTGCCAAAAGAATCAAATAAAAAAAAAGTCCTCAGCTCTGTTCTCTTCTGGCAATGACAATGAAATGAGAAAAGTAAAAGGGAGGGGAACAAAAATCAAGTGAGCATTAAAAGTTCCCAAGTGTAAAATAATTTGATTCTCTCTCTCTCTCGTCTTCTCCTCCTTCCATTGGGCTGTCCTCTCAAAATCAGCATTGACAGCACTTTCACTTAGACTTTAATTCTCTCCCGTCCCATTCATCAATGATGCGTGGATTTTTTGAAGAATTTGACAGTCTGAATTTACTTTTCTTCCCCTCTCCTCGTCTCGTCCTTGTCCTTCTCCCTTCTGTCTTAACTGGTTTCTGCCCGAATTTCATTTCCTCACTTCCCCTTTGACTTTCTCTGTGTCTAGACGGACAACGTATGTGATGAAAGGATCCCCCATGAAGTGACATGACACCCTGGGTCCTCAAGTAACTATGTAGTAGAATCGTGTATAACTAGCTGGTTCTTATTCTTGGTCTGGTACTGCTTTTGATTTTTTGTCTTTAGCTCTATACCCACTACTTCAAAGGAATTTTAGGCTAAAATTACTTTTATAGAAAAACGACTGATAATGTTATTGAGGATCAAAAGAAATTTAAATTTGAGGGTTACTCATGACATTATTATTATGAAAAGAATCATTTATTTTAATGGAATCGGATATTCAAAAAATTTATACTTTATGCAGCCAAGGCAAGGCGGGTGTCGGACTCGGTGTCGGCTTTGGTAGAAAAAATAATAAATGCAAATTTAATTAACAGAGTATCCTCGCATTTTTCCCCGGTGTTCTTTAGCAGTGCGACGGAAAGTGAAACTTAAAATTACTACATCAGTATCCATCTCTCCAGAGAAGTTCTTTCAGTGTAGACTCCTGATATGTACGTTGATGAAAGCATGAGATACACAGAAGCATTGGGGTGTACAATAGTTGAAGGTGATATACTAGTCATAAGGCGTTTAAGACAATTCAAAAGCGAGCATTTGAGTGGCGTGGAAAAAGTAGATCTAGTATACGTTTGAAGCACGTTTCAGAAGTATGTCCCAAATTAGGAAATGTTGTCCCACGCTGATGAAGCACAAGGTTCTAATTTAATTTGCTGCTACAAATTAAAATCGTTGTATATAGGCAGGCTGTTGAAAAGTTCCAACTTCATGCCTTCAAAAAGTGCAAAAAATGTATAATTCAAATTGTTTTGAAAATTTTAAAAAAATCTTTAATTTTTATTCAAATGTTTTTGAAAATTTTCAAAACTATCAAACGTCTAGTATTTCTTCTTCTACATAAATGAGTGTATAAGCAATAGTGCACGTCGTAGATATATACTTTAGGATTTTTGACGCCGTTGGTCGATCCCAATTCTGAGCTACAGATATTATAATACGTATATACATTTTTGGTGTCTTAAAAAAGTGATGAAATATTCATGACAGAGTGATAGGGGCCACGTTAATCTCACGGCAGTAGGTTTCGATGATCCAATCAAGCGAAGGAACGTATACAATAGAGTTAGTGTTAAGATGTTCCTATAATTCCATACAGTAAGATGATCCTAGTTGGAAGTTGAAGTTGGAGGGAATAAATTGCCAGAGATAGAAAATGAGGGAGGAAGTAGTGAAATGTATGTGCGTATGTACATACGTCGAGTGAGAGAGAGAGATAAACAGGAGAGAAAAATATGGCGGAAGAGAGCAACCTGCGGGTTTCGATTACAAACCCACGCAAAGAGAGATCAACTGCTTTTCCTTCCCAACTTTATATCCGGGGCGAGTCTGGAGTGAAATACAGATAATCATATACATACATAGAATAGTGAAAACGGAAAAGCACTTTACTTTGATAAGATTTAGAATACCTTTTGTAACTCCCAGCCATTAAGGATGGATGAGAGTGAGACTTACTACTGTGAACGCTTAGCCGAGCTATCGTATCCTGAGTGGAGGATGGGGACGGGGCCCATATCCTATATACTATATACATACATTTCATATCTGTACCGCTATATCCAGCCCTTCTAATATCTAATATCATCTACCTAACAAGACTTAACACTTACATAGCCAACAAGGAGTGAGCAGTGAACAGATTGTGAGTAGTTACGAGCGCTATAAGAAATTCCATTTGTGCGTCAGACTTTTTCTTCCACTGTATTACGCACAGCATAATTTTTCTTGTTGTTCAGTTCAGTCAGATCGTTTTCCCAAAGACAGACACACAACCAGATACATAGACATGCACACAAAAGGATGCTTCTCTATCTCTAAATTCTGAGGTGAGGGTGTGTGTGGAGTGTGGAGTGTGGAAGCTAGAGATGTTCACAATCCTCCTTGTAAAATTAATTTACTTGGATATCGCTTAAGATGGTAAAGTCTGAATTCCACTCCCGATAAGCATTGCATCTCTCACAAACTTGAACATCTTTTTCTTTCTTACCTTTTGCTATGCCCTGTTGGTCAATTAAGTTATGTTGTGGCTTCAGTATAGCTATACGTATAATAAAATTTAATACAGTAAAGGATAAAAAGGTTTAGCTTGTTTCCCTTTTCTTTTTTGCACGGCACTTCTTTTTAGCATTCCTTGGGATTGGAACTAATTGTAAAAAGTGTTTTAACTGCCAACAACCACAACAGTAGTAACATTTGGCACTTGGTTGCTCTTGTTGGTAACTTATATCACCACGTCCGTTAAAAATCCTCATCAAAAATGTATCACGCACGATGGTCCAGTGAGACCAATCTCATCTATAGTGCGATAATAATAATTATAGGCTATAATATATTTCGTCTCTGTTTTTAGATCTGTCTAAAAATTTACAATCTGGAAGCCAGGATTATTAAGCTCTTGTGATGAAAATTAACACCACCAACTGTCAGCAACAGTAACAAATGTTGTCTAGTAAAATAAATTTGCTTAGTTTTTATATAGTGTTGTAAGTTATATCAATAATCAATAATAATTACTGCCACACGCGCATCTCATCTAAATGTATACAGATGTGCGAAAGTGAGGCTAAAATTCATGCTTAATCAAAATCAGAGCAGGCCATCGCATTCGTTCAGTAGTCAGAAGCCAGTAGCTAGTAGCATGTCATGTAGATCATATTTACACTACAATCTAAAAACAAAAGCACCTGTAGTCACATTATGTAGCAGGAGACTTAATTAAAGAATTTTTCTTTTATTCAAATTCAAATTCTTGCCCAGCTAAAAATTACTATTCATGTGCAACTGTTCTCTGATCCAGTTACAAAGTCAACAGATGTGCACTCTTTAAGTGAGCAAATATGTTTACAGATGGATTGGAGAGCATGGCTTAAGGCTGAGCATCAGCATTACGCTGCTGTTTTTACCAATAATAATTGATCTCACTAGTCATCCAATTACTTGTGCCCCACTTATATCACCGAGTGAACGCGATTTAAATAATTATTATTGTACATATCAATATTCGAATTTCTCGTACTCGTACAGCAACTGCCCTGCCTGCCTGCCGATGACTGCCAAATAATCAGCCTCTAGTGCCCAGTAGTATAGTAATTATAATTGAAAGCATCTGCGAAATGCTAAAAAGTTTATGTGGTCAACGACGAACTTGAACTGGTACTGATTAAGACTAGGTATAAAAATCATGATCAAGATTTCTTGTAAACTACCTATGTAGGTGCATACAGAGAGACACAGCTGCTGGATTGAATATATATTTGTAAGTACTTTTATATCATGAATTAATAATTACTTAATTACTCAAGATTGAATCATTTTATCCACTATTATGACTACTATCTGAGACTGTCTACACATTTGTAAACGTTCAACAAAGACCCATTAGGGGTATTTGGCATTTTTACACGCCACAAAAAGTTACGAGAAATTGCAATGATTGGTTTACCGTTCCCATACTGTCATTCTTCTTTATTTCATATTTCATACTTCATACTCTGTCCTTTGATCTGAAAGTGAGTGGGGATTTACAATAAAAATGCTCCATTAAACTGATTTCAAGGTTCTAATCGTAAGTTCTATAGATATATATATACATGACTAATCACTAAAATACTTTTCATTGTACAGTGCAGTGAAAGCTAAAGTCAAAGAAATTGAGAAAGCTAGAGAGTAAAACGTAAAAGCAAATTGTACGTAAGTAAAAGTAGAATATTGCTTTTTTTTTCTTCTAGCTTGTGAAGGGAAAAAGACATGGACATGACATCTTCAACATTTGAGGATCTCACAGATGATGACGTAAGTTTTATCTTTATCTCCACGATTTCGATTTGGATCCGGACTGCAAAGAAAAAAAATTGAAAAGAAACCATAAGCAATAAGTATTGTACGTTGTTGAATGTCAGGTTGTTAAAGTCCGTGTGGAAAATTGGAGGGTTTACACAGGAAGAGACGAAGACGAAGGAGGAGAAGAAGCAGTAGAAGAAATTACGATGACATACATCATGATTTGACGGTTTCTTTTCCTCTCTCTCTCAGAAAGATCTTTACTTTTGTACAGTCCACACTTTTTGTCTCTTTCCTCCGCTAAGTGCCGTACGGGAACCAGAACGAGGGAACGTGTGTAAGTTGTGTGTATAATAAGAGGGAGAAAAAAACCCGCAAATTCGAAGGATTTCGCGTACTTCTTGCTATATACACATATTATATACTTTGCCTTCCACATGCCACACAAGTATGAGAAGTAATAAATAGCCATGTAGTAATAGTTGAGTTGAGTTGACGGGATTTGGACAGAAAATGGTAGAGATTTCTTTGTGTGTGCTGAATTTTAGAGAAGAGTGTTCGTGTAGAGCGTTAGACCTTGCTCCAGTAATTCACACTGATACTGCTCCGCATCGCATTCAATCAACTTCCTTAGCTTCACTCGTCTTCCCTACGTATTAATGTACATAATGTTTTACAGTCCAAATATAAATCTAGCGAATATATTCCCAGGCCAGGATCAGTCTCAAAGCCAAAGTCAGTTCAGCTTCGGCAGTCTCTGTCTTTGTGTGCGTGGGGCGTGTGTGTGTGTGTGTGTGTGTGTGTGTGTGTGTGTGTGTGTGTGTGTGTGTGTGTGTGTGTGTGGATAGTCAGTGAAGTCAGTCGAATTTCATCCGAGAAAAAAAAACGGAGAAGAAAATAGAGAAAATAGTGAAAACATTGAATCCATTTATTCATCCATGTTACCCACTCATGTTCTCATATTTTCATCTCTCAAGTCCACTGTCTATACGCTTCTCTATGGCTTTACTCTACTATTATATGATCTCGTGATATGATAGAAGCTATAGATAAAGATCGAGATACGACTCCGGCTCCGGTGACGGCATGTCTCTCATTTACTCAAGAAATGGTTTGCTCAACTCGAAGACTCGAATAATAGTACACTCTGAATGTGACCCCAAAAAGTAATGGTCAATCTATATGAATGGATAACCTTCT
Organism: Dicyrtomina minuta; assembly: GCA_949802685.1. Taxonomy (NCBI): domain Eukaryota; kingdom Metazoa; phylum Arthropoda; class Collembola; order Symphypleona; family Dicyrtomidae; genus Dicyrtomina; species Dicyrtomina minuta. The sequence continues at coordinate 30,667,561 of OX461810.1, forward strand.
TTATTTTCTATTTTCCCTATATCTACAGATCTACCTATATGTTTATATAGAAATAGCTGCATATATCTATTCTAGTATTTCTTTCCCAGCTAATTTTCGTTTACAATAACGCTCTTCGGCACATCAGTTTATTCGCCATAGCAGCTCTTCCCCTCAACAAATAAATTCAGCGTTGCCTTGTTGAGTTGAATGTTGAAGGCTTTTTAGCTAAAATTAAAGCCATATTACAAATGCAGTTTTCAAATTGAATCGCTCCGCTCCGGATCCAGATCTACTTCTGCTGCTTCTGTAGCGTGTGTAGTTGGTTGGTAGTAGAATGTAGATCCAGATCCCGCCCTCGATTTCAAATTCATATCTTTTTCTTTCTATTTTTGCTTTTTCCTCCGTACGATTAGATTTCATCTCAATCTCAAAGCAAATGAATTCTAAGAAAATTAATTTTGAAGGGGGAGACAGAGCAAAAAGGGCATGTAGTTTAACTTCTCATATTTCAGTCGGTCGTGATAATTGAATACTATAATATATACCCATGAACATGACCCGAGTGCCTATGGGCTATGTAGCCGGTAGTCGTAGCCGTAGCCGTCGTGTAGTAAGACTTCTCATCTAAATCTAACTTACGTGTATGTGTTAAATCTGAATATGGAATACGAAGGCAGGAATATATATAAGAAAATTGACATGTATGACCCTCTGACGTCTAAAGTCAAGACTTTATTCGAATTTCAAATTTGAGCGGAAAAAATGATTATTGAAGAAATAAGAAGTGAAGCTAAACTTTGGACGTAAATATAAAAATCAATAGCATTCAAGTATTCATTTTCATATGGACATCTACCATTTGGGAATCATTTACGCCCTGGGCATTGGGGAAAATGAAATGTAAGGGGAAAGAAGATCCCTTTCTACTTTAAAGCTTGTACAAGATGTAGAATAGACGTCGAAAGTAAACTATAGGCACCATCCACCTACGTAGGTAGGTACCTTATAATATGTAAATTTCCTCGACAAAGAAATCTTATAGAATACTTCACATCACAAATTGGAACGAGTGTATTCATAAGCACTTTTAAAGGAGAGTGAAGGTAAATTAAGTAATTGACACGTAGTAGTTCTAATTTTTCTTGAACGGTTGAGCGTATATCAATATTTGAGAAATATGTACATACCTCACGATATGTACTCATTTCCCCTGATAATACTAACTTTCTTCCGGGTAGAATAGTAGAATGGAATCTCTGGTACATGCTCAAGTTTTTTGCGTGTGGCTTAATATTCAAAACTACTCTCCTGTCTGTTACAACTAATGCCAACTGCTTCTACAGATACTACTGTAGCTCCCATCAAATTGACGTGGGAATCCAAGCCCGAAATAAAAGTCTGATTTCTTTTCTGTGAGCTCTTTTTTTCAATTGTGCCATTCATTATACACACACATTGCTCAGACCATACAGAATACTGAAATAAAATTTCCTAGTTGCTATGGCCTAGTTTTCTCCATGGATTAAACTTCTTCCGCACTTCACTCACTCACGTTTTTAGCTTGAGATAACACGAACTATTACAAACACCATTGAAGACGAAGGGTTGCAAAACATCCCCAACTGTCTATTTTTGGTTGCTTGGATCTAACTCGAATTTAGCTACGCACATGGTGGGTGTCTAAATTGCTCTGTTACTATGTATTTTTAATAGCCGTGTACGTTTCTGTAAACTAACTTTGTACAGATCTTTAATAATAATATCATGCATCATCGATTTTGCACCAGGAACCAGCACATTGTGCAGTTTTTCCAAAAGTTTACAATTTCTACATAAACCTTTTTAATTTTATTGTATAATGTGCTTCTAAAATATCTCTAAAACATCTATTAATAATACACACAGTTATGTAGGTAAGGAAGGATATTCTTGCAACTTACATTTGTATAGTGTATAGTGAGTTTGTACAACTATAATAACACTATCAGCGTATGAATTTTGAACTTTGGAGTAAAAAAAATGGCTGGCGCAGCTAGTCTAAAATTGTGTTTCTTATTAGTTATTTTCTACAAGACTAACTTTCCATGACGTAAACAAACAGATTTGTTTACACAAAAAACCCGGGACATGTGTAATAGAAGTATGAACATACATACATGTACACATGCAATTCTTTTAAAAAAAGACTGTGTTACTTTCCGTCGGTGTCTTTCTTTATCTTAAGTCTGGGTCTGGGTCTAGGGAGTTGAAGCTTGAGATAATGTGAACTCCTTATACGGACCATAGGCCATGGCCATGGCCATACTTAGGGATTTTTAACAACGATAGTTTATTGTTCCAGCTTTTTTTGGGAGCGGATTTAGTTGTGAATGATAGGGTGAAACTCAAAACTAAACTTGTAAGCGGAGTTTCAATAGAAAATGAAAATAGAAAATTGGTATATGTATATATTATGCTTGGATTCCCTTTCCTTTTCGTACACAGATATTCTGTACTTTCTACTCGCCGCGAAAGGCGAAAGACTTTTTCCATTTTTTTTATACCAAAGCATACTACTTTCATTTGGTAATCGGACAAAGTCTCCCTGGACAAAGTCTCCCCGGACATTTTCTCCCCGGACATTTTCCCCCCGGTCATTTTCCCCCCGGACTTTTTCCCCCTATTAGTAACAGCGGACAGTTTCCCCCCAAACTCGTAAATATGGTATGTGTCGTAGGATTGAGTGATGATTTATGAAATGTTGGGCCATAAGAATATGTTTTAATTTTATTCTCACTGATTGTATATAATCTCACAAATTCTATGCAAAATATACTGTATTAAACCGCAAGCTGTGAATTGAATGGAAAGCATGGAATGCAAACTCTGAATTGTTAACTTAAAAAGTTTAGAAAATAAAGGTAAGTAGTTTAAACCATAATCAAATTGTAAACATTGTAGTTAGTAGTAAAATTACACACTCAGGAAAAAGATGTACTATACTATTTCTCAATATGGCTAAAACTTCCTTACACGATTATATCCTGACATTGTATAAAAATGTTATAAGTTTAAAAAACTTAACTAAAAAATATGTACACAGTACCTATACCTATTACTCTAAAAAAGTGACTTCTCACAAGGAAAATTAAATAGCAAATACCTTACAATCTGAAATTCTAAAAATTAAACCTGATGGTGTGACCCACACTACGAAGGAACGTCTCCACATCCATAGAATTTTCCCACCAGACGCTGTTTTAATTATTTCTAATACCATTGCAATTTCTACTAAAATATTCAGAAACAAGAGTTTTGAGACAGTGACACTGCTTCGAGTTCTTGATGGAAACTGACAAAATAAAACTTCAACCGAAGCGGATTTGTGTATAACCATTTTCTGGCTGGTCCGATTAGCAAACATAGTGTTTAAAAGTATGTAAATGTGCGTAGATCTGAAGATTGCCGAACATTTAAATTTGCATAGTAATTAGTAAACAAATCGTGACATAATACTAAAGACCAGCTCCTAGTCCTACAGCTTACAACATTGAGCTATCTTCCCAAAGTATGCACCTTTACACAATAGTGAAATACCACATCCCAGTTGTTGCATTTTAGTACTGGGGGGAAAATGTCCGCTGTTACTTATCGGGGGAAAAAGTCCGGGGGGAAAATGTCCGGGGAGACTTTGTCCGGGGAGAAAATGTCCGGGGAGACTTTGTCCAGGGAGACTTTGTCCTACAACCCTTTCATTTATATATTATAGTGTATAGGGGTTATAAAGTTGAGGGAAGAAAGGAGTGAAGAGGATATAATATAGTAAATGTACCTACATGTGTAAAAGGCTTCGCAATGTTTTCATTTGATATGTGAATGTTTACCGTTTCATTATTTGGACGTACCTCAAGAGCTGAGAGTCGGCAAAGCTCATGCTGCTTTTGAACTTTGCGGAGAGAGACGAATGGGCCGTTGAGGTGAGTTCGAACGTCGATCTTGAGAGGTGGAGCACAGCCGGTCAATTGAACACTTCGTGCACTAGATAATACAAAAAATACAAAAAAAACCATATCATGATTAAAAAATCATTAAAAGCCATCATCACATCACACAAACTAAAACCCCCCGAAAACCAAATGGAGCTTTTTTTCTTTCTAATTGTACTTGAGTACTTAAGTTTGTGTTCATTAATTAAAATGACTTACACGCATAGTTCCATACATACAGGCATTTCCTTGTACATAATTAATATTACGACCTAATCGTAATGCGCTGATCCTATATTTTATTATTTATGTAGGTAGGAAGGTAGTTAGCTTTTTTACTAGTTGATTAGGATAGTATAAGGATATTCAATACATCTTTTGAAACGTGAAATTTTCAGTTCGTTGTAATAATTGCAAGGGTTGGATCAGTAGTCAGTATGAGCAGCGCTCCCATTACAATATGTGTACAATACCTAATAAAAAATGAGTTGGGACGGGATGTGTAAAAAATAAAATATCCATCAAATTGCACATAATTTATTTTTATTTTGATGCTCTCACACAGCAAGTACCCTTCAAACCTGTCTAATAAAAATCTTCTGAAAGTGAAAATATGCCCCTAGTAGAACGTTTTACGTTATACGTTTTTATTAATCAATTTAAATGTGTGTGTATACTGGTAGAGATATAGGGGTACATGTATACATACGGCTGTGTTCTCCAATAATTATTATTATCGATTTGTTTTTCAAACAAAAAGCAACTACTGACTTAATAACAGATTCTAATTGATTCGTGTCCCGTGTAAATACATGTGAGAATTTAATGGTGCCGTCTTACTTTACTTTTGTTCTTGTGTTAATCTATTTCTGTACGTGTGTCATGTTTGCACATGTTATATGCCTACAACCAATAAATGCAGCACGTTACGTATATCACTAATTTCTAAATTTGATCCAATCCAGTGCATAGGGGCTATTAAAAAGAACTTGCGTAGGTAGGTTTTTTAACAGACCAATCATCCTTGACCGGGAGACGAACTATTACTGCAACTGAACTACTGATACATATTATAAAACGTAACGTAGAAACAAATATATTATATATAGGGGAATAAGAAAGGAAAATAAATACAGAGAAATAAGGACAAATGTGGAACTGTAATAATTCCGTTTGTGTATCTCTGTATTTACTCTCACAACAACACACACAAAAAAGCATTAATCAATCCTTAGGATCCGCACTTCAATCTATACAGACTCTATTTGGGCTCCGTGTTCCTGTTGCTGGCTGGCTGGTTGGTTAGTTGCTGTTGAAAGCAGATAATATGAAGAAAGAAATAGTGGTGTTCGTAGCACAGTTCACCATATAGGTGTATCAGGGTCCCCTCAAACTAAACGAAAATGAACTGAAATTTATAACATGCAGGTCATAAATCAATGCATTCCCTAAAAACATATATATATATTTGGCAAGTGGAACAGGCACAAGGGATTGGTTCGTAGCTCTCCTGAGTTACTGAATGTGAGTGTGCGGTAGCTCGCGGAAAATAAAATCTGCAACAATTTCTTGTTCTTTCGTTCTCTATCTGTATTTACTGTAGTATGGCTGTGTGCATGGTTCTGCTGGTGCAAAAAAGTAAAAGCAAGTCGTGCTTACACACAAAACAGTACAAAAACTCAACACACAAACCACACCACAATAGAAATAAAAATCCCCCTCAAACAAACACAAAAAATAATCCAAAGTACAAAGGATCTCTCAAGACCAAGAGCAAAACAGAAACATCCACAAATGCACACACAATAACAAACAATTCAAACGAAACAATTCAAGAAAGAAATGGTCAACATTGCACTAGGAAAAAACAAATTATGTAAGACATAGTAGTATTTTGTAGTAGTCTCGTATTTTCAAAAAAGGTATATCTTCTCTATTATCTATCTCTGATTTTTTCTCCTGTTCTATTACAAAATCACTACAATATTTTGCTACTATATTGATTTTGTTCTTTTTTTTTGTTCTTTTTTATCTCAAATTTAGAACGAGAAAGTTGGAAAGTTTTTGTCTTGTTTACTAAAAGCAGAACAGATAAGTATATTATATACATATGTGATGGGCATAATATGTATGTACGACGAGGACTCGGATCACGGCATTACTGTATTGTTCAAGTCTCAAGGTAAATTCTGCTATAATATAATATGTGTTACTGTTACTGTTTGGTTGTGCTCCAATTCCTTCCCTTGACTCATCACATCACACAGTCTGCTGACATTAACAAGATAAGATAAATCATCACTTGCATCATATTACAACTTTACAACGTCCAACCACCATTACCATCCACACAGCAACAACAACAACAACAGTAACAACACTATAACACCAACGCCTAAAAAGACAAAAATGAAGAGAGAAAAAATATCTTGCAAAATGCTCCCCTTTCCTCATATTATTTGCATTATAAATATTCTTTTCTTTAAAAACATATAATATATATATGTGAGTGGAGTGACAAGGCACAATGAGACCAAAATTTCTACCCAATCTGATTCTGATGACAACCGCTGTCTTCCACTCTCAAGTTTTATGGACCCATTTATCATAATCATAATTTTGGCATCGCATATTATGGCAATATTTTGTCACAGACAGAAGAGCAACCACGAGAACACGAAATGCATGACTAATCGTAAGGAGGTAAGGACGTCGTCGTCGTCGCATCGCGGGAAAATAGATTTTCCATCCCGCCTCTGTACAAAATGCACTATTAGGCGGCCGGCTATAAGAATACATAGAGATAACAATATGTTTTTGGCACAGAGTTATTAGTGTGTATGGAGACAGAATTAGAGCATTCACCTTCTGGCGTTAATAATCATGTGTGCAATTATTCTGTTCTCTTTACATCATCGTTAATGATATATCCATAATAATTTTCTCATATATACGTACGTTGTACGTGATAGATAGATTGGTAGATATACCTTCTAAAGCTTTAAAAATAGGAAGTCAGGACCAGGACCAACTTCTCAAAATAAATGTGCTTCCGTTTCGCCTTGACATTTTGACTGCATTAATGTTACAAAAAATACATTTTTATAGTATGCACACTTGCATACTCAACAAATTACTACGTGGCTCGTACATAATAACGTAATCATAATATTTTTATGTACCTACGTGTAGTGAAGTCGACTTCGAGTCGACGATGCACACAATTTTTAACTGAATGAATCTCTCTCTCTCTCTCGCTTTTACTTTGTTGATGGTTGGATGTTGGATGTTGTTGAATGTTGGATGTGATATGCTCCAAGGTAATCTGATATGGTTTGTATTCAAATTCAGAGTTATCTTCCACGAAACTTGAATATGCCAACAGGCGGATGCCTTACTATACATTGCAACATTACATGTGCAAGTCAAATGGGGCGGCAAGACAGAGCACAAACAAAGCATAAGGCAGGCATGACACACGGAGAAAACGAAAACGTGGCTCTCTGGTTCTGTTTCTTCATTCCGGTTTAAGTTCTCACTGTTGTTCTGAAGAGCATACATATAGTGTGTAATCTCAATCCCACAGTCTAAATGTGTATGACTTGAGCATGGGAAATGGCAAATGAGAAGAAAGGATTCACCGACACCGGCACCATCATCGCTCCTGCAACTAGCTTTAGTATTTAAATTAATACTTGTGTACATACCAAGGCACGTACCTACATATGGATGGAAGGCATCACTGACGGCGTGACTATAGGTACCTCATGAAAAATATGATTACTTATAGCCATGACCATAATAAGCCGGAGACCATAGGGCCCGGCCAAGTACCAACTAGTTAAGGATATGGGATGTGGGACTTGACAGGGAGAAAAACTTTAGTTTCAACTTTCTTTTTCTTTATGATATTTTCCCCTGAAGGTGCGAATATTTTTCATTCATGAGTAAAATGAGACAAGTTACAAGTTGTAAACTTGTATTTATTGTGCGGGCAGGGGCAAAGCTAAAACCTAAGGAGAGAGAGACGGAAAAGGGAGGATAAGGATTTCCAGGATATTTTTCACAAGGCTCAAGACGAAAAGAGAAGGACAAGGACGTCTTCGTTTTCGTCTTCGTACACCCAATGAAGAGCCGCACCAGGAGCATTGTAGCAGTAGAGAGAAAAAATGAAATGAAATAGTAAAAGTTTTGGGCGAGACAATGCAATGCGAATGGGGCTGCGACTGCGACTGGTCTTTGGACTTGGAGTTGAAATTGGAATGAAGCTACACTTCCTCCTTATTTGCTGACTATTTATGACAGGGAACATGTTAGCGGAGCTAAAAATTATTACAGATTCTTCGAAAAGAATTGCACTTTATGTGACCTCAGTAATTTAAAGCTGTAATCTCATTTCCACATGAATTAGTTTCTGTTCCCTTTTGCAGTGCATCCGCATCCAGCAGCAGCAGTAGCACTTCACCACCCCCGATTCCACTTCTACTATGACTGTATAGTTATAGTAGACTGTACAGATATAGAACTGTACATGTACAAGAGACCAACCACAGCGCCTCTCATTCTCGTCCTTCCACTCCTCTACACTCTCGAAACTCGAAACATTACATTATACGAAGCTTTATACTTTCATGGTTTCATTCTGGAAAATTGGTTTGGGCTTTTTCATTGACTTGTGACAAAGTTTTGTTTTACTTTTGCTGCTTTTGTCTTTGGTCTGGTCTGGTCCGGGTCTTTGTGTCTGGTCGAATAGTTCTAGTTCTAATTCTACTAACTAGTAGTAACTAGTAAGGATCGGTTTCAAAACTTGACCAGAACACGTTCCCCACGAACATACTACCTGTGACTCTGTCTCTGTTAATTCTGTATGGTGTGTAGCCTCAACTTAATTCATCATACAAATAATAATATACAGAGACAGAGTGAATGAGTGGACGCACACGGAATGAGTTGCAGTGGGTTGTCAGTGTAATTTGTAATTATTTGTATATGGGGTTTTTACGAGGCATATAGATAGATTCGTGAGTACGAATTATTGCACTTACACACGGGTAGGCGTCCATCCATGCAACCCAATAAAGTTCTAGCGCAGTAAAAGTAAAATATGCATATTCAGTCATGCCATCCCATTACCATGATCATGTAATTCATATAGAGGATGCGAAGACAGCGTTTTCAAATATTTCAAAGGTAGCTAATTATCTCATGGCTCTAAACGAGTTTGTCCTCATCATTCCGCGCGTCTTCCAAAGGAAGAAATATTTATTTTTCTCGTGTTATGAAATGATTACTTATGAGAGGACGAGTCTTTTGTTTCCTTCGTACTTCGTAGTTCGTACTTTTTTAGTTCACCTTTCATAGTTTGCTCTGCTAGTCAAGGAGCTCCTAGCATGAACATGGCTATACGCACACAAGTTACATGGACATATGAATGGTTGTTGAATTTGAATTGGAATCTGCGTGAGCGTCATGTCAATGGTCTAATATTTCAAATTTTAAATACTCTCTCAAGCCGAAGCCGACTGCCGAAATGTTAAAGTGTGTAGTAATAATTATTACTATTGCTGATTTTGAATACCTAGTTAGTTGAGTAGGTACCTACCTACACTGCCTGCATTGTTGCCGAAATTCAAATTGGAATTATTAAAGCAAAGATAAGTGTATATAGTGTAGAAATAAAAGTATACTAATAGAAACAAAAAGTAGTTTTCTTACTAGACATTGATCGCTGGTTTCATATAGAACGTGTGCTGACCCAAATGGTCTCCCATTTTTATTTATTGCGTGTAATTTCAATAATTTATGACACAGAACGTGAGCACAATATGACTTGCTCGTTTTTGGAGATTTGAAATTCCTTTCACTTTATGAATGAGTGCCAAAATATTACGAGGCAATAGGATGATTTAAGTTTGAGGTTTAAGAGTAAGGCCGGGAAAGTTGGGCAAAATTCCCTTGGGAGACTGGATAGTACAGTCAATCGTATTACAGAATACAGAACAAAGACGAACAGATTCTAGATTTTTAGATTATCCAGCGAATCCAGCCAGCCAGCAAGCAGATCCTAGCATTTATTTTTGCTTTGCAGTTTTACAGACCAACACACTGCAAATTGTGTACTCAGTCCAAGTAAGTCCAGCTCCAGTAGTAGTAAGATCTCCAGCATCCATCCTCAGCAGTCTTACCCTGTCAGACGAACGGAAAACGGAAGCGAGAAAACCCCAGCCCCCGACTTTCCGAGTATACACAACATAGACAGACATTAAATTATTATTTATTTTCACTCAAGTGAAAAAGTCTTTTAGAATTTTTCTTGATACTTTTCATAATAATATTTCATTTTGCGTGTTTTGATTTCAATGAAAAAAGACTTGTCCACACTCTCAAAAACTTTGAGCTATGGCAGCCTTGCAACACATTTTTTTAATAAAAAAAATCCAGAGAGAGCCTCCTGCGGCCTGACCAGATCTTGGGTTTATTTTTTTCGTAGTTTAAAAGTTTAGATAATATTTGTTACTGTTTATTCAAAAAATTATCGCGTTTACTTGAGTTGTTGAAGTTAGGATTTGGAATAATTGTTGGAATAATAAAATACAAAATACTTATCGATACACTAGATTATCTAGCTCAGAAATCAATAGTGCGTGCAAAATAAATACGTATGTACCTACCAACCTATCTACATACTACATACGTGTCCTACAAATCCAGACTACGTGCACTGTTAAATAATCCAAGAACGCAGGGAAATTAATTATGATACAACCCATGGCTCTGTAATTATCATTCCTTCCCTGAATTCCGTGATCAAATATTAAAATCAGAACTACTAATATGTAAATGTAAATATGAGTATGAGTTACAGGGTATATTAAATCATTGTTTCAAACTTTTTCACGAAAACTTGTTGAGAATTGAGATTGAAGAAAAGACATGTGAATTGGTTTCATAATCTCTAGGCTTTGACTTGGAGCCAACTCAAACTTCTTAATGCTGTACTATAGTGTTCTTCCGCTTTGCCCGAAAGGAATAAGCAACTCCTTGTTTTTATTTCAAAGTCTCCTTTACAAAGCGGAGCAAGGCAAGTTTGAAGTTTGAAGAAAGAGAGAGAGAGAGAGAGAATGCCACACATGCAAGGGCGGAAATCGGGTTTTTGATTTTGAAGTTTTTTTTTTCGTGTGTTTTCAAGCAAATATATGTTCATTGTAATAATTATTATTATTTAAAGTTTTGACTCCTGATAGAGTCCAAGTTCGGCCAAGTTTTACTAACTACTATGCTGCTACTGCATGCTTATCACGAAAAACATTAATAACATTTACAAGAAACAAGAAAACTTTATACATATTTAAATCAATTTGAATTTGAATACATTTCCCGGTATAATACAATGCACACACATATACTATAAGGTTACATGAATACACATCCACTGTCTACCTTTCTGGATCTGTAAAAGTCAAATTAAATACACTATACATGCACAATCCATGTAGTACTAAACTTTGAAAAGAATAAAGAAGTTTTGAATTTCAATGACCAAACATGTATCTACATATGTAAGTCCTTTTACATACCTATTTGTTTAATTTAATTAATTCAGAAAATTACAATATTTTTTATTTCTTAATACTATATACATGATACAGAACGCTATAATTATAATTTTCTTGCACTCTGCTGAAAAAAATACCCTCTGCTGAGATAAGGTCCCCTTTATATTCTCCTTTTCTGTGTTGTTCATAATTAATCGTGTATAGGTATATATTGCAATGTTTCGTTATAAAACAAAAACTGAAAGAAATTCGACTTTTCCTCCATGAAAATATGTGCGTCGCCTCTGTTTTTGTTGTGGCAGGACACATTTGACTGCATCGTCCTCATCCTTATCCTCGTCCCCGTCTCATCTCGTCTCGTCTAGTCAATTATGTCATGTCAATGTATTCTCATTAGGCTTCTGTTCCCACTTTATGAATATTTTCTACATCACAACTGACAACTTCACCATGTACACTCATTGTGTATAGGCGGGCAAAATTTATGGCTGTAACCAAGAGTTTGAATACTAGACGTATTTAATGTCAACATAATTTTAATAGGTCTAACTCAAAATGTAAATGTGTGTGTGGGTCTCAAGTCAAAGCGTAAAGCGTATGTTATGAGGGTTGTGGGGATTGGAGCAGGAGAACATCATTTCAATTCTTCTCCTCTAACTTACATTGTATAGAGCGGAGCATATTTGTGAGTTTAAAAGTACCTGTGCTGCTGCAAAGGGAAAAGCTCAGATCAAAATAAAGTATTGAGTAATTAAAGTTTATAGGACAATTTACTTACTCAGGATCCTTGTTACTTTTTGCTCCATCTCTGTCTCGGTCTCAGTGCCCATTGCCCATTCCCATTGCCCATATCATAATACAGAGTTCTCGCTCTCTTTGCTTTGCTTTGCCGTTGTCTGCTGTCTAGTCTTCTCGGGAAGCATTTTTTTTCTCTGTGGTATTAGCTTTGCCGTCCGCCTGTTTCCATTCGCGTATGCATACATCTCCTTGGTGGACACAGTATGACATAATTTACATCAATGCTTAACCTGAGCTCACTCTCGCTCTCTCTCTCTCTCTCTCCTTGGTCCTTATAAGAGGAACAAAACCTGTGGCAGTGGGTATTAAAGTAGCATGTACATAATATGTAATACACTGCATACTACAACACCCATGCTGAAATACAAGAAAAAAAAATAACAGAGGAGACATGTATGTAGAAAAGACAGTGAAATGTTATTTATCCTATGGTTCAGTGGAAATAAAGGATCCTTGAATTTGAGCTTTCAAATAGATCTATGTACTTGCTACTTCTAAGGAACTTCCTAATGGCTTACATAAATAGTAGCATGGAAGATTTGGACGGAGTTGAAGGGGTATTTTATCTTATGTGACCAACCCTTTCCAGTTCTTAGTTTCTTGGAGTCTAAAACTTAGGTTAGAGAGCCACTAACTGCGTGGAAGTGGAAAAAAGCCCAGTGCCCAAAGACTGTGCAAAGATGTTAACTTTGACTTTTCCTAAAGTTATTAGCTTTTAAATGTTGACCCTTATATTTAGTAATTTTACGTTAAAATCCTCGGGTAGTGTTGAACTCAACTCTCTCTCTCTCTTAAAAATGAAAATAAGGTATCTATGGATATACATATATCTAGTCCGCGCATCGATTTATTTCTGTTTTCGTAGGGTAGTCATAGTTCACTAGAGCAACAGTATTAAGAGTGTAGGGTTGACATTACATATACCTAGATAGTATACTGTTTGTGGATGCTTCAGGCTAGCGATCCTACTCACACTGGCACTGGGTCTGGTGGTTGGCGTGTACCCTTGATACCATTAAAAGTTTATGATTCTGAACGCATTATTTACATTTCCTATCAGTTTTTATCTCAATCCAAATAAGCACTCCTTGGATTTTATGACTAAGTTTTTTTTCCAACTCAATAGGTCGACATATTTTCTTTCTCTATAACTTACACAACTACCAACAAAACAGTTTTTCATATTTTTCTTTTGATCAACTATCACAATCACAATGTGTCATATAGTCATAATATATTTTTTTTTGACGTAGACATGTCATCATTCTTGAACCTTCTTAGTTCTGTAAGGACCTCAAAGTCTACAGCTATACAGGACGTCCATAAAAATATTTGACTGTAAATTCCTAATATGAAATAAGATTAAGATTACCTAAATAGATTGGAGTATCTGTGTACAAATGGAAAAATGAAATTTGTGTCGACATTGCTGTGTCTGTGTGTGAGGCAGTATCTATAGTATGTCACAGACACGGCAACTGTCAGGTATGTTGTATAATTTAAATTGTAAAAGTATGTTCTCACATTCAGTCAGGAGCATGCATTCTAGAATAACGATAATTATTATTATTTAGTATAAGTATGTTTGATGTACTTGGTTAGTAGGTACTATAGTAGGTACTTACACGAAATCAGGTTATTTAAATATTTTAAAAACTCTATTCCTCACAGTTTGCTTTTGGTGTAAGAAATAATATTAAAATTTAGTGGAGCCCCCGCAGTGCCAACGTCGAGTGCACACATGTAATTTTTACTCCTGAATTCCTGGATAAAGAACTTCTTAATTGTTGAGCTAAATGCTTCAAGTTGGAATGCCTAATTAATAAGTCTCAGGCATAATTTTCCATTTTCATTTTTTGTAGTAGGTAGCTCTATTCTATATGCAAGTATGGTACATTACATGGTTGTATATGTGTAATTAAGCCTACGTGTTAATGAATTTTTATATATAATGATATAGGAGTGAATAGACTTTATTACCCAGAATTCATTACACACACTAATGGGCTATTCTTTCAAGGAAAATTTTTAAAATATTTGGAATGGAAGTTGTAACAAGCCCCTCATCTCGCCTCTCATATTGCTCGAAGCACTGTCTCAAAAGTCCAAAAGCCTAAGAACAAGAAGAACAATCTTTACTGCTCCCTCAGTCAGTCAGTCAACGCACGAGAGTGAAGAGTGAAACAAAATATCGTATGAAATATTTGTAGGTACCTACGTCGGGAAATACACATAGCATTCGGTGTGCGTCTCATTGCCATTGACGTTGCCATTGCATTGTCATGGTTGGATCGTTGGATACGATCATAAGATATTATACGATGCAAAAGTTATTATGTGCCTCATTGCTTACAAATATGTAGCCTGCATTCCAGACTTGATGAACCAGCACCTATGGTTACAAAAATCTTGAAAATGCGGGTGTAAATCTCCTTGCTCATGTCTCCATGACGAAACTGCTACAAGGTAAAAATTTCAACGAGCCATTCAGTGGAGGAGGAGGCCGTCCAGTGAGAATGTGAAATGTGGGCTCCTTTACCAAGTATGGGAGATACCAATCCTAGCATATATATATACCTACCAGTACCAGTGTCAGGGCTAGGACCAGGACCAGGACCAAGATCAAGCATGCCAACGCCAACATAATAACAGAACGTCAACTCAAAGCTTACCCGTTTATTCATAATATGTTGTAGATAAATATAAATAAGAGTACATAATTTTATTACCCGTATTACGTGGATTTAGGTGGAAGGGTACAAGCAACTTTGGTTTGAAAAACTGGATTTAGTACCCAATGCATAGGTATAGCTATAGAATAAAAATACATTAAGATGCAGAATGCTGGTGTACCTCTACGTATAATATACACACGCTTTTAAATATATGCGTGCCGTAGGTATGCCTAAATTTTATCCATGACCATACTGTATTGCTGTTATAGGAGATGTGTCTTAAGCCAGGCTGGTTGCACCTTGCCTTTCTTTAGTATTCAAATTTCACCCCGAGGCAAGAAAAATTCTTTTGCTCTGAGTCGTCAGATTCAATAGTAGGGACCCTCTTCTATGCCCATTTGATTTTTTCTCTCTTTTATGTACCCTCTCTCTCTCTCTCTCTCTTTCCTTCTCCGTAAAATCTGTGCACACACCACTATCTACACGCTTTTATTATCCTCACATAAGCACTCGGCCTCGGCCTCGGTATCTCCTAGACCTAGGCTGGATATCTTATATATTATATCTAAACTAAACATGCCTGCCTCCAAGTTTCTTCCCTATACAGCTGGAGCACAACAATGCCCAAACTCAAAACTGCAGCTAACTTCAAATATTGTGGACGTCTCAGAAGAGCGTAAGATGGAAATGGAAGGACCAAAAACTGATAGTACCTCTCCGTAATAGTGTGTCCACAGGTACATAGAACTAACAATGAGATTTAAAACTCAACCCGGACCCAAGATACACAATTACTAGTTTCAAGTTCTAAGTTTACCTCCGTATATACACATAGCACAGACAGAACACTGAACATTAAATACAAGCTTATGGATACAACAAATCTGGACTCGACGTATTTAACGTAGTAGTAGTAGTAGTTGTATTGGTAAAATCGTTAAGTGAACCTCTTCTAGCTTCAAGTACATCAGTATATATACTTGTCTGCTCTCCTAAAGATAACAACATATCTGTATACACAGTTTGGAATAAGGGCTTAAAATACACATATGCACATACAAAGGAATATGGACGAAGAAGAGGGTATAAGAGGAGAACTTCAGAAAATCTAAAACTCACACTCACTGGACTGGACTACAACTATGTAGATACCTATAGATAGGAATTACCTAGGTAGGTAAGGTAGGTAGGTACTTATATTTGAGTGGCACTACCATACCAGCGAGCGGTTAGTCGTCCGACCGACGGACCGACCGACCGGCCATAAGTATTTATTTTACGCACTATACTCACAGTGTTGAAGAGTAGTTTTAGTTATGTAGTTACTTCTTCGTCGTCATCCTCGTCCTTTTCTTATTCTTCTTTCTTACTAGTTAGCTCCAACTCCAACTACTTTTTTTCTTCTTCATTGGATTGCCCTAAGCTTGTTCCTTCAACGAGTGGAAGGATAGATGAATGTTTAGGATCCTTTACGTCTTCTTATACATGGGCTGGTTGTTTGGTCATTGGATTTTGCATTTACACCGAGTTTATGTTATCTCTCTCTCTCTCGCTCCTCTGCCTCCAATCTCGTCGTTGTCGATGTCGACGTCGACGTCGAGAAGACTTCACTTGGGTAAAGATACATAGTAGGTAGGTATGAGTAGGTATTTGGAATCTGGACGTGTGTATATCCATCCATCTGTCTACTGAAAAGTCCCTCTGCTCTGTATGCACACGAGCAAACCGAATATTGTGAGAGGGAGCGTTTTAGTATTTTAATAGTTAAAAACCCTTACTACTACTACTACTACCACAGATATGCTATGGATATAGCTGAACATACAAACTATGTACTCACACTTTACTTATATGGTTTAATGCTTAATACAGAATCCAGTCGAGTGTCGAGATGAAAGCAAATCATTATTGCAGTTGTATATACGTACATATAGCTTAAAACTTGTCTATACGTTTGCTTCGTATTCGTATTGTTTGACATACACATACATAGCCCCTGAAAAGTTTAACGTAGGTAGATAGTAGGTGAGTAGGTACAGCGCTGAGTCTCAATGTAAAAGGCTATCTTTTTTACTATTTATTATTATTGTGCGTAGAGAGAGAGAGGAGAGATGCATCTGTGGACCTGTGGAGTATTCGAATTCGAATGAGGTATGTATTTGTAGTAGAAATCCAGCCTCTCTCTGAAGTCCTGAATGTTGAAGCTGAAGTGACTCCAAGTATAAGTACGTCCGTAGTCCGTCTGTATCATAGACTGTGAGGTATGTAGAAGGAGATAACATACACACAGCCTCCCTTGATTATGCACCAAAACTATACTGGTCCACTGGTCCCTACCTACTACTACTACCTTTATGTGCTCTCGAACTCAAGTCTCAAGTAGACACCACACCAGAGCCAGAGCACAGACAGACCTTCAATGTGTAGGCTTGAGACAAACACACACACGACAACAATAAGACAGTCAGCAGTTCAGTCAGACTTCAGACGGAATCTCGGTACATGCAACAACAATCTCATCTTCTTCCCCAACCAAACCAACAACGTCACGTTGTTCAAGTTTTCAAGAGTTGAAAAATCAGGCTTGACGTCTCTTGAAAGTAGAAGTCGTATTCGTTCCTGCTGCAGCCAGCCTGAGTGAGAAGAGAGAAGTTTGGTTAGATTTTTATAAAACGATTCGACATTAAACTTGATATCTTTGTTACAGTTACGCTTTTAAAGAACTAATCGCCAGTTCTCACAGGACGAGTTATGATTAACATACGATTTGTTACTCTCATAATATAATGGATTTGTGGACTTTAAATTTGAACAGATTTTTCGTGACCTGAGATACGTGTTTGTATTGTGTCTTGTTGTGTGTGAAAGAGATAACGGAAAGAGTTTAGCTCATGTTATAACTATATTGTATTATACAAAATTCCTAAAGGAACTACCTACCCAATTACTTTTATTCGTAGTATTAGTTATTTCCCATGTAGTAATTGTTTGTTTGTTCGAATAAACTTACTTGAACAAGTTATCAAAAAATTTCGCACTTTTAACGCAGTTAAAGGTGAATGAGGAATTCGGAAGCTGTTTGTCAATTGTTCAAGCTATTCAATATATTGAATTTGTTTTTTTTTTCAATTAAAGCAACACGTTACAACTCTTCTGTCACTTTCAGCAATCGTCTATTTGTCACTTCTTGTCTATATAGACAAAATCAAATTTTTGTAGTTTTCCAGTCACCATTGCACTGGTAGAGAAACGGGGAAGTGAACTTGAAAACATAATAATATTTATAGATAATTGATAATACAGACAACACAGATGGACAGAGCAGTAGCAGTGTGTGAACTGTTTACAAGAGGAATTTTACCTACGAAAAATAGTAAATAAGTACATAGTGCTTTATTGTGTTGAGCCGTCGCGCCGAGTGTGTTTCTAGCGATACATTAAGTACACGAACGAATGTCTGCTCTTAATTAAGTGGAGTTTACTAGCCGTGTGTCCAGAATGCCATGCTCGTGTTGTTTCTAGATTGTGATTGAGAAATTGAGACCCGTGAAACTAACAAAACAGAGGCAAGTAGTGGGAGCAGTAGTCTGGAATCTGGAAGTAGTAAAAAGCAGTAGTGAGTATGGGAAAATAATTGATGAGAACTACTGTCTAGTAGGGAACGTTGAAAACCGCGAAAATCAATTTTAAATTATATGTAATGCACTGCTAAAACTCTTGTGTCGGTCACATCTCTCCATTTATTTCTCATGACATCTCGAGCTTCGGTATTACTCTATTGCCTCACACCATTCTTCTGTCCTAGTGCTGACTGATCGAACGATAAGAACAAGTTTCTCTCTTCAACCGGAAAGTAGCTAAAATATTTACTTACGTTGTTCCACTGATTGCTCTGAATATTTAATTTTTAAACTTTTTCGTGAATCAATTTGCTTTTCCTCCGCGTGAAACTTGGTGTGAATTGAAGCTAAGAATTTAATAACCTGGATGAATGTTGACGTTCAACGTTAAGAGAGGTTGACATTTTGAAACATAATCCAGCGCATCCAACTATCAACTGTCAACTGTACGAAATATTCAATGGTATATTTAGTTTGACAGCATTTTCTACACATATATATTGACGCACCTTGCTTGATGGGATTGACAGCGACAGCGACATCATTAACAGCTGGATCAGATATTTTTCAGGTAATAATCATAAAGCAAAAACTTTCTTCTTTAAAAAATTACTTAAAAATGTATTGAGTATTGTTTTCATACCCTATTATTACCATTATCATAGACGTCTAAATGTATGTGCATAGTTGATGTGTTTTTATCTCTGCTTGTAATGTATAACTGGGGATGGATGAGTAAAGTTCAAAGGTTACAAGAACTTGAGTCAAGGAATTTTCATTGAATTAATAGATGCAACAGGTGCTGTAGTGTGGACGGTTACTGTCAATTGAGGTTTAATTAGCTAATGGGGATATGGAATGCATGTAAATCATTGGGAAAGATTATGCATTATTATTATTATTTAGTACTACTAGCCGAAACTCAGATCATGTAGGTACACTTACTACATACTACATGCGTATACTATGTGTATTGCCTACTGTGTAATGCTGATAGTCAATCATGCGTCTCGTTCATTTCGTTCCTACTTTTCACTACCTTTAAATTAAAGAATGATTTTGACGAGAGAGTTTATAATTTACTCGAAATCTCAGTACCAGTAGTCCTAATGGCTATAATAATCGAGATGATAGTAACTGCTTTATTATTCAGGCATCTCCCTGCGTGTACGATGAAGTAAAGATGCTTGTAATTATGCTGGACATTCTTATACAAGTTTCAAATGGCCGGTGGGCGAATGGTTCTTATCTCCTGAGGTTCTTCTAGGTGTATACAACCGTGGTAGTATTGGGTTACATACATGGAACCTACCATGTAATAAGTAGACGAGTACTCGTAGGGCCACGTACGAATAGGATGAATACGAATGTACGTACGTAGATGACATATCTTTAATCTCGGAACGCACTCTCAGTCAATGTGTATCCAATGCAAATGAAAATGAAGGTCGAGGCGACGGAGGCTGCTTGAGGAGAAGAAAAAAAAATTAGATTGGGCTCAAGTTTGAGTTTGAAGTTTTGAAGAGTGGTCGAGGATGAGGATGTGTGATGGTTTGATAGATTGTTACTCCTTCGATTAATGTCGATGTTCACTTTATTAACTGTATACATGCATATACTTCATCATTATGTTTATCTCTCAAGCAGATGAGACTTTATCTATCTAATGTTAGCCTCTGTTTACATTGGACACTCTCTACGAATAGGAAATGAAGGCATTGTATTCATCTCATCCTCGCCTCGTGGAAGGTGACGATGGAACAAAACATTGGGAGTGTAAGGAGTTCTTTCATTGGTCTCTCCACTCCGTCCGATTCTAAATCTAATGGCGAACTGGCTACTTTTCCAATGTCTGCATTATTTGATATTAATTCGGCATATTATATTATATTGAATGTGGACTTGGGAGAAAAGGTACTAAATTGGAATACACTCGGGAATAAATGATATTTTTGTTTTGGTGTAGATAGTAGATATAGTGTGTACAAATTCAAAATACTTTTCTAAAGATTTATTAGGATCATTGCGCAGTTCTTTCTTACATTCAACATTCATCGAGTGACTTGAATTTTGAATTCAGATTTGAGACCCAGGTTGAGTTGAATATTTTCAACACATACAAAAAAAATCGTATATGTGGACATGTGTTATTATATTACGACGCATTGCAAGTTATTATTATCAACCATGTTCAAATTTCTCTCGCTCTCTCTCTCTCTTTCGTAGAATGAAATGGAAGGGTAGGTGCATTGTTAAGGGTAGCCATAAAAAATGTGAAGAAATCTAGTTGATGTTCCCTTGAGTCTTGAGTCGAGAGAGACTTTTGAGACCTGAGGCCAATCTCCAGTGGGAGAAGTCTCAAAGAAGTAGAAGAAGAAGAAGAAAACGAAGATGAGGAAGGAACGCGAACGGAACGAATTACATACGAAGTGGAGTAATGAAACCTTTGTAAATCAAGTTGGAAATATTTTGTTGAGGATTGCGTCAGTATTTAAGTATCCATCTGTCTTGTTGTTCTTCAGCTTTGATTTACAATTCACAATTATAGTTTACCTCGGTGGGTGTATTTATGTAGACGGAGGTTCACGCAGGTACATTGTGTGGTGTTG